>JARLTB010000027.1:2047500-3347500 GCA_030141615.1 Unio pictorum | reverse complement strand
AGTAAAGGGGTTGTTTTGGAGCGTTGAGAAACCGTTTTGTAACTGGGCCGAAATACATTTTTCTGTCAATTTGTCGACGGGTTTTGGCGTCTTAAGTCCTTCTCGCGTCCGTTTGGGATGTGGTATGTTGCAGGTTCGAACCATGGCTGAGTAATACCAGAGACTTATACAATTGTACTAGCTCCTACCTATCTTGGCGCTCAGCAGTTAGTATTGAGTGAGATGTTTGGAGTATTCTTTATGTAAGCAATCAATATTGAACGGAACAAACATCTTGCGGGATAAGGTGTCTTACTGAACAGAGTAAAGCAGGGGTCACCAACCTTTTTGATACTGACAGCTACTTCACGGGTACTGAGTCATACGAAGGGCTACCAGTTTTATACACTCTTCTGAAATAATAAATTTGCTTAGTTTGATATATACATTATTAATAATGTGAAGACTCTGATCACGTTAATGATTTCGCACAATAATTACCAACAATGACAAGGTGGGAAACATATATCAATATTCAGCACTTTATTTCTATTTATCTCAGTAATTGTTAAATTTTCAGATGATCACTTACATTACATTTCTTGGAGAAAATGTTCCATTTTCACTAGCCACTGACAAACCTTTTAAACAAATCATGAACTATGTTGCACCATGTTTCAAAAAGTTATCAATTATGTACATTGTAATGTCTGTAATGTAGTAAAAAAAACTTTAATATTGTTAAATAAATCTTGTCACATTTTAAACTAATGACCAAATCTGCTGTATGTTTAACAAAATAAGAACTGTTGCATGTCATGAACACACATTTTAAATTGAACAATTCTTCAATATTTTACTTAAACTTTGCCATGGCACTGACACGTTGCCACTGACATCTGGTATCATTTTCTTTGTTAGTGGTAAGACTTGTATCGGGTGGAAGGCTGGCATTGCATGCTGTTTACCATTGTATTGTAATCTGGTGTGTAACGTAACACTGCAACTGTGAGTGACTCTTTCAGATGTGCATCAGTGAGGCGTGTTCTGTGTTTGTTCTTGATGAAGTTCATGTCAGAAAATGCTGATTCACATAGATAGGTAGAGCCAAAAAGGCAGGCAACCTTCATAACTGCTGTACACACACCACTGTAATTCTATGTGTCAACAAGGCACCAAAGGTTTGGTGCGGCCTGATAGGCTTTGAGGTGGAGGTCATTTTGCAACGCTTTGATTTCAATCTCGACCTGTCCAGCATCTAAGTTGAACGTTGTACTTAGTTGCTCAGCAAAGCTTGTTGTGTTCACATTCATGAAAGGATTGGAAATGAATGATACACATGTCTCAAGCTGATCAATGTCACAAAACCTATTCTCAAACTCTTGCCCAAGTCTGTTTATGACTTCACAGTACTTGTCTGCAACTTTATCAAAAGTATCAGATGCAAAAGCATTGTCTTTCAGCACTGACTGCACAGAGGGAAAGTGCAGCACCTTTTTTCTCTGTATATTTACAGAAAAATGTTAATTTTGGCTTTAAATGCATTTAAAGCACTTATCATATTAACAACAGTCTTGCCTTTACCTTGCAGCTCGCAGTTCAAGTGGTTTAGTGTCCCAGTAATGTCCGTCAAACATGCAAGGTCAATTGTCCACTCTGTGTCCTCTAGCAGTGAGACGTCTTCACCTTTTAACTGCATGAACTCTTTAATTTCACCCAAAAGTGACCAAAAATTAATTAAAACTCTTCCTCTGCTGAGCCATCTGATTTCTGTGTGAAGTAGCAGGTCACCATACTCAGCTGTCATCTTCTCCAATAGCACTTTGAAAATTTTGTGCTGTTTTGCTTTGGAGCGGATATTGTTTATGATTTTCACAACGGGAGTCATCCCGTGCCCAAAGCCGATCACTTTGGCACACAATGCATGCTGGTGAATGATGCAGTGGTAAAACAGAACATTTGGGAAGTCTGGGTCACCTTTACAGCGAGAGATGAAATCTGCATGTCGGCCAATCATAGTAGGAGCCCCATCTGTGGTCACCGCCATCAGCTTTTCTAATGGTACCTTTTTCTGCACGAAAAACTCCTTCACTGTGTTATAAATGTCAACTCCTTTCGTAGTTGTCTTTATAGGCAGTAGTGTCAGGAGTTCTTCTCTTGTGGAGAAATCTTCAAACACCATCTGGATAAAAAAACCATCAGCAGCGCTGTACAGCTGCTGTCCACGGACTCGTCGCACTGGATGTTAAACCACCACCTCGCCAGATCCCGGTGCAGCTGATCGACCAAGTTACTGGACAAAGCTGACACTCGTCTAGCCATCGTAGATGCCCCCAGTTGGACGTCAGAGAGAGAGAGTGGCGATTACATCTGTTTCCATATTTCTCGTCTTTAAGTACAGTGTTAGCACTTATCATCATTGCTTCTTCTTCATCAGGAAATGCGTAGCTCTAAAAGAGGTTTCGGTTGCTTTTTGTGACTTTTCCGCCGGCCTTGTGATAAAATCCTGTCGCTTACCCAAAGCAGTCTTTAGCTCAAGGGCTTTTTCTGACCGTAGTGCTCTTCCCGGTGGGTAGTTAGCATTGTAGTTTCTGTGATTCCTAGTAAAGTGTCTCTCCACATTGTGCCGCTTTGCCGTTGCCACAGCCGCTCCGCATATAAGACACACGCAGGTTTCTTTCACAGTCGTAAAAAAAACCTCCGACTCCCATTCGTTGTGAAAGTGATAGGTTTTCTTTCTTTTTTCTGCCATGTTTTTGGGGTAAGAAACTGCGTTCAGCGCCAATCTTTGCCGCGCCCGCTAGCTTACTCTTCACGAGCACTGTATTGTCACACGCCCAATACTGACCTTTGAACTGGAGTACGTCAGAGTTCACCTAAACTTATCTAAACTTCATGTATAAGAAACATATTTTTAAGATATTCTCATTTTTTAAATCTATATAAATGCAAGTGTGATTAAAAAGAAGAATAGCAACAGAATAAAATACAATTTTATACGCAGCTGAGTTCTGCTAGTTTTAGAACAGGCCTGCGGGCGCCTCATGTGGTCTTTGGGGGGCGACCTGGTGCCCGCGGGCACCGTGTTGGTGACCCTTGAGTCTAAAGCAATAACATAGGTTAGTTTATGATTCGTTTGAACTTCAGTATGCCATCCACTATGTATATAGATATCGGTGATTCAGTACAGATATATTGCATTACATATGGACATGAAGAGGTTCTTGTTGTCTTTATATTGCTTTTCACCGAACTGAAAATTGATATAGTTGACCATTTCAGGATCAGATAAAATTAATTGGGAAAATACTGCTATCTGCTGATTGATTTTTTTGTCATAAAATACAATTGCTATAAGAGTCACTCCACCGTTCACTAATTCTGTCTTTTGATGAGTTTGGAACCCCATGTTAGTGTTATTTTGTTATTTTCTGGATAACTATGCCATTATTTATCATCTTTTTCATCATGTTATTATTTTGATTTTATAGTTGTAGAAGCTGCGACTGAATCATTCCACATTAATTTAATCAAGACAGTTTGCTTATTATACATGTCGTCCTCTTCCACTAGCATTATGAATCGGAGTGCAAGGAATGTTTTTTAAACATGTGTGTTTAATAGATTAAATGCAGCATAAGCTTTTGAAAATCAATTAAATGTTATTACACGTCTCTGGTGTGAAACAGCACAATGTCATGCTTTATTGTAATAATCCAGTTAGGTTTATTCGGATGCCGATTGTTGATATGGATCTTGAGTCTTAAATCTAGGTCGGATGAAGAGTTATGATTGGGTATAAGATGTGCAAATTTAGCTCTAAGCCAGGCCCAAATAAAATCAGGTATTTTAGAAATATGTACGATGTATAAACTTACTTGTTGATTACATTATCTCTGTCTTACCGATTATTCATTTACGTGTTACGTTTGGTTCAATACTATACAAAACATGTAAACATCTTTACATTGTGTTTATAATTTAAGTATAGCGTAATTAATATTTTTCAAAGCTGTTTTGGTTTTCATTTAATGTAACTAGTGACAAATATAATTAGTTTTGTTGTGGCACATCAGGGTTCTCTAGATAAAATCTTTGTTAAATTAATAATGGTAGGGTTGCGAAAATTAAGAGGTATATTGCATGTGAAGTGGATCTGTTTAGAACTAGTAGCACGGTATATCAAGAAAGTGACATGATTATATATATATATATATATATATATATATATATATATATATATATATATATATATATATATATATATATATATATCTTATCGATGTCAATTGATTTATATGTAAATTGGAAATGAATTTATATTTTGACTTTCTGGTGAAAACAAAAATATTATGCACGATGTAAAATGGTATCTTTTTGTGACTAACGAAGATAATTGATTGTACAATTTAAGACAATGCTGGTACTTTGTACTTTCGTGATTAACGTAGGGCTGGAATATGTTTCTAGATACGTTTATACACACGCACACACACACACACACACATATATATATATATATATATATATATATATATATATATATATATATATATATATATATATATTTATATATATATATATATATATATATATATATATATATATATATATATATATAAAGATAAACATCATTAATTAATGTACCTAATCAATACGATGCAATTCAGTTTCAACTGCTTATCTGAGATCTCGACGGATCAATATTAATTTGCTACTCGAACTCCGAAGATGATCCTATTGTGCCCTTTGAAAAGAGGAAATATGTTTAAACTATGTTTACGAATTATGCCCTTTTTAGAATCACGTTCTAATATTAATTTTATTTTGCACCGTCTCTATGTAGCAATTAAGGTTTTTGATGGATCCTTACTTATGCTGAATTGTTTTTAAAGCTGTATTTGTTTGTCACAACTGAAGAAAGTTTAGCACCCGAAATATTGATATATCACCTTCAATAGCTCTAGAAAGTATGACTCGGGAAAGGTCTTTGGTGGAACACTTAAATGAATAAAATCTAGTAGTACCGGTTTAAATAATTGTGCACTATCTGTTGCAAAATCAACTTGAGATTCCTGTCGCGCTTTTAAATTTATTTCTAACAGAATCTCTCACAGGGATAAATCTTTTTATTGCATCTAATCTCCCTCGTTGTTAATGATTCTCCTACATTTGTGTTATATGATATGATTTAATTGTAGCAGCTAACTAATATGCGTCTTTGTTTCAAGCCTTGTTTGGTTTTGACATATTTTTTTCGGTTTTGAGAAAGCCTTACTTTGACTAACAGAGCTCTAAAATTGATAAGCCTTAATTTGGCAAACAGAGCTTTAAAATTGTTTGATTGAAATATAACTCGATTAGAGAAGTCCGATTCACCATCTTGCTGCTAAATGGTATGTGATATGCTGATTAACTAGTAACGCTTGCCATGTGTTCAAACGTCTAAGGACTGGCACTACATCTATTAATAGCAGGCAATTTGACATATGGTTTTAAATTGATTTGTAAAGCTGATTATATTATTTTCAAAATATTTGCAAGTTTCATTTAATATTCCCATCAAAATATATTCAAAGTTTGAAACGGATGTTCCTGGGCTGTAGATCTTATTGTATTGAATTGGTTTTGTTTTTTTTAACATACTCAGAGCATGAAAGGCTAACATCTTGGTCAGATTAAATGATGCAGGAAAAACCGGGAAAGCTCATGAAGGACCCAACGATGCACACAAAGCAACTAGCAGCTTACTCAAAACACCGACAGTGGAATACCGTGATACTCAAACCAACGGGGCCCAGAGATGAAATAGAGCAGCAGCAGGGGCTAATCGGACAAACTTTTAAGGCAAATATTTCTTTAGTAAAAACCTTTTTACGAAAACGAAAAATTTTGTTAAGCAAGATCCCCTTACGAAAACGAAAAACAAAAATCTTACAACCTATATGCCACTATCGTTGTCGCCCCCCCCCCCCTGCTGCTGCTATGGGGTTAACAATCCTTTAAGATTTCACAAACAGTCTAATTTGTATGCAGCAGGGGCGAATCGGAAAACTTTTTAGAGGCGTCAATTTGGGAAACCAAGGCTTCCTCCAAAATCGTAAAAAAAGCGTCAATTGGCAAACTAAGACTTCCTCGTAAATATTTTATAGAGGCTCATGGGTAAAAATATAAGACGCTACAATTGTTGTACCCCCCGCTGCTGTAATATTGTATAGAGGCTCATTGGCAACATAAGAAAACCCGCCACAATTGTTGTCGCATGTTCACAATTTCCAGTGTTATAGTACTTTGAACCTGTCGTAGAAACGCTAGCGTTTCCAAATCAAACAATAGCAAGTGATTTTCATAATTTCCGTGTTCTATAGATAACTTACTGCCCCCCCCCCCCGCGCCTGTTCTAAGACAAATTAATAAGGCTTTTGATGTTGCAGTAACGTTAGCTACGGCACATGCCTTTTATCGATTTGCACTCCCACATACGTTAATACTTTGTCAGTTAGTCAGCGGGGATCAATATAATTGCAATCTTAGATCTCGTGTACATTATTTAATTATTGCTTGTAGCCAACTAATGTTGACCCGTGATATAAACGTTTTGACCACAGTTAATGGATCATGACTGTCTGTCTGTTTGTCCCCTTCCGTCAGACTGTCTCTCACTATTCACTATAATAAGACTTGTTGTTTAATAGAGAAGGAAGACAGTTGAACCATATTTTACTGTTTAAACTGTTATGATTCTCAATGGAGATATAATTTGTAAGAAAACGAATCAAATATGTAGTATTACAAATAGTTATATTGTTTTTTTTTCCAAGTATTCCTTTTGATACACATATATCGTATTCAAAAGCATTTACTTGTAGATATCGGATTGGCGTATTCGTTACGCACTGCGGTACCGTTCCAAGGCCCATGGTTCGATTCTCGTAACCGACATAATGTCGGCGGTACCAATTTAGAGGTTTTTTCTATATGATTGGGGGCGCCAGCCCAAACGTACCTCGTGTACACCTCCCGTTACGTCAAATACGTGACGGTGTGATTTTAATACTCCCCCTGGAAATTAATTATTGGGGGAGAGGTGTACAAAAAACACATAGACAGTCTTCAGAATATTCTAACATTTCGTTTCGCTTAGAAAATTCACCTGGATATATGTCTATGGGCGCCCCCAAAATATATAATAGCATGGATGCTAAAGTTCTACGTCACACACTAGGGTAACCCTCACAGGATAATTCAGAATGAACCCTATGAAAGACACAAGCCTACCCAGTGTGAATGATAATCGCTCATCATCGCTATTATATATTTTTGATAAATATATCAATATAAAAGATTTCAAATTAGAAATATATATTATATATAAATGAATTAATTTTTCAAATTAGAGATATATATTATTATATAAAGTATGAATTCTGAAAATATTGATGAGATCATATCTGAGATTTCAAATTTGAAAAATCAAGGAATTCAGTTATCAGATAAATTAAATTCTGATCAGATTCTTTCTGATTTTCAAGATATTTAATACAGTGCTATGAATAATACATACGTCTTACCAAACGATACGCTTTTATAAAAAGAATACAGAATGCTATTAGCGACTCCCTTGTATTTTGTAACGACGTCAATAAGTTTGTCCTGTTATTCACTGTTGTCGAAAAAATCAGAAAAGAATTGGGGCAGCAATATGAAATCAAACGCACATTTAATTTTAAAGTTCAAACAATCAGAGACATTATCCGCCAAACTGAAAATCCCCTCTTGGTTACCTCAACAGAGTAAGTTCTAACCATAGTGACAAGGTCACCAGTGACACCAATACTTCAATACTTATTATTTATTAAGGAAATCGGAAGTTTCTCTATCATTGATAGAGCCGTTTGTAGATTTTTTTTATTTTTGGTCATTTTTGTTGCATTGTTCATGGATTTTGTTGCATTTTTCAATGCATTTAACAAGACAATCTGTCGTTCTATTGTACATTTAACAAGACAATTTGTCGTTCTATATAAGGGTAAACGAAGAACTACTGACTAGATTAGCACGTGAAAGATTAGCTGCAATTAAGAAGTTCATCCCAATCCGTGATTCTGTTCGAAAAAACTACAAGCTAGACAGAGTCTTCAGACTGATTTTATAACAGGGACTGAAGAATTGTTGAACCAATAACCACGGCAACCAAAGGGGTAATATCAGCCACTGAGCAAGCAATATACTGAGATATCCCCAAGGAAGGAGAAAGGTAAGAAGCCACTCTTCTTCCTGTACTTGAAAAAAAAAGCAAAAAGATCCAAACAAACAAAAAGATCTTTAAAAACACTTCCTGGTGATATAGTAGCTGCTACAAAACAACAAGAACAACTTGAACGACAACATCAAGAAGAAGTTGAAGAGAAAGAAGAAAGCGCTATTGCAAGAAAAGAAGACGAAGAAGAACAACGAGATCAAGTTGAAGAAAAAAGAAAAAAAATTCGAGGAGGGGACACGCACCTGAAGAGATATTTCCAGAAGAAGTTATAAATAATTTACAAATTACACGGATGATGAATTAGCTGATCTTGTTGTTAAAAATTTTGAAAAAGGAAAAAAGGGAAAAATATATAAACGATGATTTTAAAAAATATCATAAAAACCTTTACCACCTGGAAAAATAAAGTATATTTGGCAAAACACGATGAGCGAACTACAATCTCAAATAATGATAATAATTATATATCGTACTTGGATAAAATAAACAGAAGGAGGAGTGGTCAACTACTATATGATCAAGACGAAGATGATGATGATGATGATCCACAAGGTGCAACTGGTTATAGTGGGAAGGGATTTTCTAAAATATCAAAGATTTTTCCAGAAATTGCCGGCAATTTCTAGTGGAATTTCAGGTAGTGGTCTTTTTCGTTGTCCTGGTAATATTCTCAGTGATATATCACGATTAGAAGTACTTATTGGAGGAAAACGAGCTGGAAATAACTGACTGGAAATAATTAATGAAGTAGCTGATATCTGCATGCGTTTATTTCAAGGCGGCATTATGAATATCAAAACATATCGAGAGTTTATTGATGACTTAGTAAAACATACCAAGGATTTTTCCAATCATGGTTATTACAGTGATTAAATCACCGCATAAGATAAATATTTATTTGGAAAACAGTAGTGTTTTTATAATAAGATGATCATACAATACAACCATGATAAACCAACCAGCGTCTATGTAGTAAATTCACGGTTGCCTATCTACAAAGCGTACTATGGGGATGGTCTCGGCAATACCATTGCAGGGTTATTTGCAAGAATGGCTCCAAAAGTGACACCGCTAGCAAAACAATTATCATTGAAAGCTATTGATGGTATTCGTGATAAAGGAATTAGCGCTGTTGGAGATATTGCCGGGAAAGCATTTTCCACTGCAATGGATAAACTAATGTCGCAAGTTCGACGAAGAAAGAAGCCCATGAATTCGTCATTGGCGTTACAACATACAACAGTGATGCCTGCAAATGTTAGCAAAAAAATAAATAACGCAGTAGATCAGAAAATAGCAACGTTAACGACTCCGTCGTTTGCGGCCAGCAACCAAGATAATATTACTGCAAATATGATAGCTGCAAGTGGCTTAAAACCACAAGTTAGATCAACGAATATATAATAAACTGTTAAAACAAACACTTAATCCAGCGTTTGATATGGAAGCCCCAGTGCGTAAAGCTGTTTCTTTACGCGATTATCAATTTCATTCTTATCATGCAGTAAAACCTGATCTTCGATCAAGAATTGAACTTCAAGTTCATGATACCAGTAAATACTTTCTACCCGCTGAAGCATTTATCGAAGTGGTGGGAGAACTTGTAACAAATGATGCTGCTCATAATGATCCACCATACGCAGATAACCCAAATGTCCGAGTTGGTTTTGTCAATAATGGTATCATGGCGCTATTTGAAAGTGCTAGATATATGATTGATGGAAGAGAAATTGAATATATTGAGCGTGAGGTTGAAGTTGCCACAACAATAATAGGGTTAACAAGATATTCTGATGATTATACAAGATCAGCGGGTCCATCTATGATGTTATCTAAGGATATTACTGATCACCCTGAATACGTTCAGTATACTAAATTACGGACACCGCAGGATACTGCATCTGATGCACAGCCAGTAGCTGATCTGGAACATGAAGCAAGACCAGGTGCTGCCTTTGATGTCATAAAATGTACTAATCCTAATTACAATCTAGGATTTTCAACACGCGTGGCAACACTAAAAAGACCACGACGACAGTTTTCCTGGAGTGAAACATACAATATCACTCATGCGAAATGTAATGATAATGATGCAATATGGCGTGGTGCTGGTGTTCCCGAGGGTAAAGTCATTTTAACAAAACTATCATTTTGGATGCCAGTAATGACTCCATCAATCACAACAGAAGAACGATTACCATCATTTTTGGATCATGGAGGAAAATCATTGCTAAGTTGGTTATCAGTGAACACGGATACTATGGATTCTAATATTAATGGTACATTTACATGGCACCTGACCTCAAAACAAGGTATTTCAGCCCCACGTCATATATTTGTTGCGCTACAGAATAGAGAGCGATTTCTCTCTCAGGAACGAAGCCATATGAAATTTGGTAAGATAGGTGTTAATGAAGTTTCGCTGAGAATAAACGGACAACAGGAACCATCAGAGGACATACTACTTGATTACAATACCAACCAAATAGCACGTGTGTATCATAGTCTGTTGTTATATATGGGACGCGATCAAAACGTAGATACTGGTCTGCAAATATCATAGTTGGATTTTAAAAGTTTATATCCGATTTCTTACTTTTCGCTGGAACATCTTGATTTAACAGGACAATCCGTCGTTAATATACACTTTAGAGCTCGTGTAACCGATCCTAATGCTGGTGGTTATAGAGCAGTTGCTGTCATTCTCAGTGATAAATCAATGATACTCGAAGGTGATGGTGGACGAATGAGAGTAATCGATGCACAAGTGGAAAATATGTAATATTTTCAAACATGTAGTGTTTTCCCAAAAATATGTAACAATTAGATCAATCTGTTATTGTATAATGTCATATAGTCATATTGGTGTTACGTCGACTCCTGGTCAAATCAAAAAATTGAAATCAGAATCGGCTAAAACATGTGGAACCACAATAACGCTGAAACATAATCAGATGTCTGGTGGTCAGAATAAATTGTCGTTGACAACTCGTGATGCTTTAAAAGATAAAGGTGTTAAGATCACACTTTCTGCAGCTGCGATCAAAAACATAATAAAATCAGGTGGTATATTCCCATTGTTAGCCGCGATTCCAGCGTTGATTGTGGCAGCAGCCCCAGCGGTGGCTAAAGCGGCCACGTTTGGAGCCGTTGGTACCGCGCAGGGATGGAACTGAAGAAATCTACCGGGAAAGGATCTAAGACTACCAGGAACCTCGTATTCATGATACTAGGGAAGCGGCCTGAGAATCCCAGGAACGGTTTATAACAAGAATAGTTCCCATGTCAATGTTTGATTTACTCGACGCTGCTAAAAAACTAGCGATTACAAACTTCAGAGGTGTCTTTATGAAAAGGTAAATTGCCGACGCAACCAAACAGCGTTGAAACTGGTATCATTAATCTTGATAACAGCACCGGACCCGAAAACCACTGGGTTGCATACGTGATTGATCCGCGTGCAATCGTTTATTTTGATTCATATGGATTAGCGCCGCCTAAAGAATTTATGAGTTATATACAACAATTAAACACCACTCTCAAAGTGAGGTGCTCGTATTCTACGCTACCAACACAACAAATGAATGATCCGCCAATTTGCGGCATACAAGTATTAAATGACCTTGACGCTATCTTTTCATCGAAAAAACCACCTGATCAAGTCGTAAATGAATATACTAGTAGTAGCTGGCAACGAACGAAGTCGTCAACGAAGATTTAAAAATCTAAGATTTTAGAGAGAGAAAATAATTAGAAAATCAAAGATTTTTACAATAACAATGGTTGATATTTGGGGTAGATCTTTATGAATGTTGAAACAACCCACCACGGAAATATCTGCAACCGGTGATGTAAAAAAATAATCGAAGATGAAATAGCTGAGATGTTGAACTTAGCAAGTGTTGACCCCAATGAAATAGTTGCATTTCAAGATCGTCAGGGTAAATTAAAAACGAGTAATGTTTCTCTTGATGATATTTTAGTTAAACAACGCAACGCAGTAGAAAATAATAAGGCGTTGTTTTTTAATCAGGGTAAACTTAAACCAGGCACACTTGTTTCAACAATCACAGATAAAATATTAACTCTCGATAACAATTATATATCCTCGACTAATTCATTGAAATCACTCAATGATAAGTATGACGATCATATAAATACATTTAATAAATTTACTGATTTACAAAAATCCATCATGGACAATATTAACAAACCCGTATTAGAATTTTTTGATAATCCTCCAGTGACCGCACCAAAGCTCACAGAGATAAAAACCTCTATGTTACAGTTTGCAACACTTCAATCCAGATATGAAGATCACGTTGAAAAGTTTACATCATTTCGTAAAAATATCAATGATACATATTTTGCAACCACACTGATAAAATTTACATAAAACTCCCTGATATTAAAAATATTCATCGAAGATATGAAAAGCTTCATCGAGGCAATCAAAAATGATGTAAAGAGGATGATAGCAATCATTGAAAATATAAAAATCCCTCATGAACAAAAAAATGTCTTAAATAACGTGTAAGCGATCCAACACGGATCATTTACGTTGACCACAACAAAGGATTTTAAGTATCACTGCGACAGTCAAAGGTATTCATCGATTGACAATAGTATCACCGACTCAATTTAATATTTCATCAAAGAGTTCATCGGGGGTCATCAATACAATATCAACGATCAACGACAAGTATACAACTGAATATTTCACAATAGCATCCACGGATAATAATCTAGCTAGGGCATCAATAACATCGTATGTGGAATTCGTAACGGATTTAAGTAAAACAGCTTAATTGAATTATTTTGTAATAAATAAAATGTCATCACAGCAATATCGCTATGATAAGGTTAGAGAATTTCAAACTAAACTCAAAACACTCACTGAGGGGTTTCAAGTAAAAAAAAAATACCGACAAAGAATCACCGCAGTTGATGTTACCGTGTACTCGGTGGGTGGTGTAATCACCGGAGCTGGTATAATACTCTCCTCGGTGACAATGATTGCTCCAATAGCTGTTCCAATTTGTATAGCAGCCGCAACAACAATCGCGGGAATAACTTCGATCATAACAAAAAAATAGCATCATGCAGCCAACGCAAACTTCAAGATTACGTAGTTAAATTCCACATTGTGTCAACCGCGTACTCGCAATTATCCTCGATGATATCATCAAGTCTCGATGACACAGTAATATCAGATAGTGAATTCAGCGCGGTGGTACGTGTTTATGAATCCGCGATGTCAAAATTAGAGCGACAACATGAGGATAATAACAATGACAACACCGCAAGAACTACTTCAACGAATATCGGAAAATACCAACCCGGTGAAAACAAGTATGATATAAATAACCTAAACGAATCCTGAATTCAGTGTGAATTTCCCTACTCCGATTCCAGTTATGGAGATAGCTTTAGCAAAATTACGAGTATATCACAGTTGGCCTAATATCAGATCAAAATCATTTGGCGGTCAACAACCAAATAATTCACTAGTGTTTTCGAATAAGACTAAACCCGATGGTATTTGTTTCGCTACCATCTGGGTCATACCAAATCGAACAAATTAATAAGGAATTTCAACGCAGAATAAAATCCATTACTGGAACACCAGAATCGAAAATCGCTATAACAGTTCATGAGCCGAAGTTATCATCTGCCATTTAGATAAACTCACCCAGTTATGTCGTAGATATCTATAAGTGTTCTATAAGGACAATACTGGGTTGGCCTGAAAACACACCTGAGGCATCTTATCAAATACCCAAACCAAAAAAATCTGATTATGTCACAGACGAAAAATCATATCATGAAATCAACCCATCATATCGAGATGATTTATCTAATATAAAAAATGCAACATTAACCTCTCACAGAGTTACATTTCTTGATAACAATGCCATACAATGGTATTTTGATTTAGAGAAAACTCCTGATTCATCCATTACAATTACATTTACGTTAACTGACATCATTGATTATTTGAAAGAGATTAATCAATTACATAGAACACAACTAGAACAACTATGACGGAGTTTCAAATGCATCTCTCTAATATAACAAGGCCACGTGATGAGATCATAAAATGTGTTAGGATATTACATCAGCTTGTATCCGACATTGAATATATCAACAAACATATAAATTCAATTAATAATTGATGACAAGAACGAAGATAAACAAAAATTCCTAACTGGTTACAATATCAGAGAAGCTGATTTACCCGAGTTCAAGTTTTCTGAGTATAACGCAAATGAACTAAAAAGACCTGTAATGATCTTATTCAAGAAAACTTTTCTATGATACTCAACAAATGGAAACAACAAACAACAATCCTCAAACATAATAATGACCCAGACGGCGGTGGTAGATATATCGCTCCGTTCAACGTAATATTTTCCTCTGTGATAACATTGAATTTAGTATGTGATGTTATCGAAGGAAGCTATCAAATAAATCTTGAAAGGTCAAATCAAGCCCAACAAGGATAGATTTTATATTCGTTTGCACCAACAGATTCTAAAAGATTTTTAATAATCGAGGATCCACCTAATCCAGTTTATATGCGATGTCATAATAATTCGTTAACGAGAATTAATTTCAGACTCACTGACCAGTCCAATAATATAATTGATTTACGAGGTGAGGTTTTACAAATTAGTCTGTTTGTGAAATTTTAAAAAGATTTTCATTTTAAGTCTTTCATCCTAAATTATTAGTATCAAAACCAACCAATGGAATTTAATTAGAAAAAAAACAATTGAGGGTAACTCTTTCATAAGCCCTACACATACCCGCACGAGTTTTCTCCCTTGATGTTATACACAATACAAAATAGAATTCATACGTAAACGAATTGAATTCTATTTTGAATTTTTTTTACAAAAAGCCGATCGGGTTGTTCCCTTTACAGCATATCGTACGGAGGGTGTACTAATATCGAAATATCTACGAACCTCAGTCATTGATTGGAATATATTTTCTTCGTTAGTTTTTGCATTAAATGATTTCAAAGGTCTCTTCCCAGTTGATTTACAAGTACCAGTTTTCCAAGCTGTGGTATTCTCACTCTGTGTAACAGCTCGTAAATTATCTAAAGAATTAACAGTCTGAATACTATGTATGTGGTCAATAACAAAACCATCCTTGATCAATCCATTATATACCTCATACACGAAACGATGCTTATAATATTTCTTCTTTCGACCAAACCTCAAATACCCCTGATTATTCACAACACCAAATTTCTTCAGCCTCCAGTGTCTGACAATACTATCACGAGATGCCTCCTAGTTGACAATCACGGGATGCTGTTGAAATTCTTGGTTCATTTATATATAATAATATTTGTCTAATTGATTGTTTGGTTTAATTATTAGATTATTTGGAAATCTTCCAATGTAGTATTGAGGTGTTCTTATGATTTTGTCAGAGTCATTGATGGATCTCTTAATTCGTTCGTCATCATAACGCTTCAACTCTCTGTATCGCTTACCATCGCAACTCAGACACAATTGCGTTTTTCCTCTCACAGCTACCCCACATTGTATGCAAGGTAAGGGCCCATAACTCCCGTTACGAACGCTTTGTAAATGATATCCACAGAATTCCTTTCTGCATGATTTGTTACATGCGGTTACTGATCCTATCATAAGCCATTTGCAATGGTTTATTATATAATAAATTTGATTTGAATTAGCTCTAGGACTTCATCCGTGCTGTTATATTTGAATTGGTAGACACATCTCTGAAAATCACTGAATGCTAATCATATATCAGAACTATCTAATGCACCGACGATATCTGATCCAATATGTAGATATAAAACCTGCTACCTAAACGACTGTGGTTGGTCAGGAAAGACAACTTGTGCGATTGAATTATTTCGTAGGAAATCAAACATGATTGTGCTAACACCAACCCACATACTTGCCAGAGAGATGAAAGAGCGAGGAATTAATGCTTGTAAGTATCACAGTTTCTTTCGATGGAAAGGTGACGAATGGACTCTTGTTCGAATGGGTGAAAAATGTAATCCTGTAGTCATTGTATGGGATGAAATATGCACAGTATCGTTAGATGTATTACAAACATTTCTTGATTGGCTCTTTCTAGCGAGCACAAAAATAATAATGTGTGGCGATCATGACCAACCACCACCATTTGTATTTGAATTACATAAAGAAACATTTTCAACACTTCCATCACCACTGTATTATAGACCCCAAGATACACGAAAACAAAATATTGAAGTTGATATTCCCGCCTTGACAGAGAAGCAAATTCTAGTATTAAATGATATTGTGCTGATTGATATCAATGTCATCGAAGATGCATTAGGCGCTGATAAATCCACATGGACTCTAGGTTACGCAGCGACGATACATTCTTCACAGGGATTGACTATATCAGATACAATTGTTTGGATCATAGATAATCACATCGAGTGGTCAAATTTAGTTTATCTTGCAGTGTCCAGAGTACGAAAAATAAATCAACTTCGAAGAGTTGTTTTAGATGCTAATGACACAACAATAAGTGATATTGTCAGCGATGATATAATCAGAAAAAAACTGGTTATAAGCAACAGGATAAAAAAAAATAACAAAGAATTTGACATTGATGCCGAATTAATAATTACACTGAAACAGCAACAGGTTGACAATTTACCGTGGATATAAAGAATATCAGTATTGGTCATACCAGAGATAATGTCATGCTGACATGTTTTGAGTGCAACAGACGAAGAGATAGTAGTTAATACCACGCGGCGGTAATTGAGTATCCTCGGGTATCACTTGTAGTTGTTCACGAGTAAATCCTCGCTGAAGAGCAGTTGAATCCAATCTATAGATTGCTGGTCTACCCGTAGATCGTGTTATGTTAGATATTGTGTGCAGTAACACTCCAAATAGGATCAGTAGCCCTTTTTTACCACATTCAAGCTCTCCTGGTTCATATAAATACCTAACAGTGACATTGCCGCGTATTGGTTGTTTTGAAAAATCACTTTGTGGTTTTACGGATATATACTTTTTTAATCGCATTGTTAGGTTTCTAATTAATTGTTCGAGTAATATCATTTATTTAGCGCGGTAATAACGCCTGGTAAACTCTAAACCCATTCACGAACTCGTTTATCCTGAATAAATTCCTTTGCGTATTGATATCCAAATAACCACTCAGCAAGCGTTCGATTAAATCGATTAACAATTGCCTGATCGCGGTGTAGTGAAGTATGTCCTTGTCTAATGGTGACATTATGATTCTTCATTGTGGATAACACTGCACCCTGAAATTCCTTGCCAGGATCAACTTGTAATAGATTTGGCCAATGCAGAGGACCTCTTCGATAAATCCTTTCAAACGCAGAAGCCACTTCAGTTGATGATTTTGTTTTTAATGGCTCTGCTTGTTTGTATCGACTAGTAACATCAACTTCAGTTAGCGCGTATTTGTAAACACAATCATGTGGCAGAAATAATATATCAACTTGATGAACTTCATTAGGGACAGTCACATCAAAATGCGAGAAGTTAATTTGTTTAGGCCGCGGTAGATAAATTTGCCATATTGCCTGTTTGGATAATCAATTAGCGGCTGTTGTTTTTCTTCACCTTTGCGGCGCTAGCGAGTTTACCAATTGCTGCTTTACCCCTCCAGTATCCTCTTGGAGAATAATAAATAGAATCCATGTTGTTATTAATTATCGGCACCTAACATCAATTTACCCTTCATTGCCGTTTTTTTGTAAAAAAATTAAGCCAATTTTTATTTGAAGGATTTGTCAGTGATAGAATTCAACCCATGAATTATTTTCACATCTGCCATATGTCTTTGTTACAGATTGCTGCTTTTATAAGCAACATCATGAGCATGACACGCCTTATCAATAGCGTTTATCGGGTTTTCACGGGGTCGGGGCTGGTTTTGATCATCGAGTCTGATATCGAGTCTGGTCCCGGGTCCACAATAATTATTTCCTGGAAGGTGTTTTTCTCCTGGGTATTTTGCCCATAGTGTTCCTGGTAATTTTACTAATTTGGCTGCAATATCACCTCCTCGCTTTTTTTTAAATCATCAGAAACGCCCGCATTTCCTGCAGATTTTATGGAAACAAATCTAATTGTTTTAGTACTACATTGTACACACTTACCAGACAGTGCTGATATGTTATTTTTAGTTGTAATCGTCGTCAAGTCATCTGTGCCAGTACGCTTCTTACATTTTACACAATAAAGATCCATAATATATTTATAATGACATGAATGTAATTGATTAGTCGGCGACAAAAACAAGAAAACCAGTTAAGCATCATGCAGCGCAATCAAATTCTTTTCGCATGATTATAATCGGACCATCTGGAATTGGCAAGACACAACTGCTACTTAATTTGATAACGAGATGGATGAAATGGGATAGTTGTATTTAATAGCCCCGAGTGTTGATGATCAGCGATGCTACGAAGTGTTAAATGATTACAACGAAAAAGCAGCAGAAATCACCAACGAAGGTATTATAGAGTTTATAACTGATATTGACGAAGCGCCAGCAATAGAAGACATATATGGAAGCATTAACAATTTGGTCGTATATGATAATGTAATGTTAGACATTCAAAAGAATCCTGCAAGAATAGTTTCCAGAGGCAGGCATAAAAACACTGACGTGATATATGTCACTCAACGATACACTCAAATACCAAATGTGATCAGAGATAATTGCAATATTCTTGCTGTATTCAACGGAGTTGATACACATACGCTACGAAATATTCACCAGACTTGGTGCGGCGGTGATATGGATTATAATATCTTTAGAAATTTCTTTAGTCATGCTTAGTCAATCCCGCATGGATTTGTAACATTAAATTTGCATGATCCTAGATCAATATATCGTATCGGACTTGATCAAATATTCGGTTAAAATCCTAAAGGACTTTCATCGTAGCAACTTGTATCGTGAAAATCGTTTACGATGAAAATTGCTAGCAATTTCAACAAGGATTGTTAACCCCATAGCAGCAGCATTGGGGAATAATTGAAGCGTATTACTTTTTTTTTGCCCATGAGCCTCTATAAATTATTTACGAGGAAGTCTTAGTTGGCCAATTGACGCTTTTTTTACGATTTTGGAGGAAGCCTTGGTTTCCCAAATTGACGCCTCTAAAAAGTTGTCCGATTCGCCCCTGCTGCTGCTAGAGGTCAGACACACAGAATAAATGCAAAAGTGTCATTCATTAAATGACGACCGTCTGTACACTAGGAGCGAATATGAGCACTTATTTACATGATAGTTCCAGAGAAATGGTGAAACACAGTACGATACATATACCTTTTTATATGTAACAGCTGAAGATCTGCCTGCCATCGAGTTTACCTTAAGATAAAATTAAATGAAAAAAATAGGTTGGAACAATGGCCGAGTCATATCAGAGACTAACAAAAATAGTACTAGCTCCTACCTAACTTGGCTTTCAGCATAAAGAGGTTAATCTTATGACTGGTCGGCCACGCTACATGCATGCAGTTTAATGCGTCAGTGCTATATATGAATATTAACACAGCAGACATCGTAGCGATATGAAAACAAGTTGCGAAAGAAAAAAATTAAAGAAAATAACACAAACACACATAAGTACAGTAAAAGTTAGCTTTATTGTCATAGATGATTATTCGATACTCTGATTTGCGAATAGTGTTTGCCAAATGTTAATAAACAATGACTCTGTCTGTATAAACAGCACACAACTGTACAAATCGTTTTAACATTTAAGTGTGAAGTTGTCTGTATTATTTTCAAAAGGTGCGTCTGTTTCACGTATTGTTCCCATTAAAATATATATTCAACCTTTGCAGGAGGCTGTATATCATGTTTTGTTGTGTTGTTATTTTGGAATTAGCGCAGTTACTTAGAGCATGAGTGGATAGACATGATAGAATAAGGACGCGAGAAAAAAACAACACCAACCATGGATATTCAGGAAACTGCTCGCAGCTTATTCAAACACACACATTGGCCTAGCCTGAGACTTGATCCGCGTGGACAGAGATAAAATTGCTATCATCAGTAAAAGCGAACGGTTGAAGTCACTCGCCTACAAGGTGTATATGATGCAAAACGAATCGACATTGATAAAGTGGTAATGATAGAGTATGGACCATAGTGAGACTGAGCTCTCGTTGCAAAAATGTCACTCATTAAATGATGATTGTATATTAGGAGCAACTATGAGTGCTTAGTTACACGATAGCTTCAGAGAATTATGGAATTCATTTTAATACAGGACCGTTTATGTATCTTGTTTTATGTGTAAGAGCTGACGATCTGACTGCCATCGTGGTTTACGTTGAGATCCAATTAAATGGAAATTAAATTGGCTGAACACTTTTACTGTTCGATGTTATGGCATTAAAGTTGACATTTATGAAATCAATATTTAGAAAAGTATTACAAAATTACTATCATCAGCTCAGAGAAGTATATCGATGATATGATTATTCTTCGTGAGACGTCAATAAAATGATTTTCAATTTGTTTTTCTCTTAAAAAATTTGAACGTTTTGAACTTTTGACAATATTGGCTCAATCCTATAACTTTAGACCAATGTCACGAAACTGGGTATTTTACTTGGCGGCAATGTGTTCATCAACTCGTAAGTATATATCTCATACTATTGGTTAATGTTTCTGATTTATGTTTAATCGAAAGCATGTCCCTTCACACTGCGTTCTGTAGGAATTTAAAGCAAAGTTATACCTTTCTGTCCATGTTCATTTCTCGGCGGGCATCCTTGTGATTTGTCGATATCTGTGTACATTTTGTAGAAGTGTCATGTATAGAAATGTGTCTGATTATGTGCTATTGTTCTGTATAATAAAATTGAGACTATATACCGTGTACATAATATCAGAAAGGATGGGTATTTCGATGTCCACGAATGCTTGACCAAAGAAATTAATGGCTAAACTGATAATGCATTGTTATTGAGTGTGAGTCTAGATAACTAGTAAATATACTAATGTCCATGTTCGTTAATACAAGAAGCTTTTAGAGACCTGATGAGTTGTTGGAGAAAGAGGGAAATACCCTAGTGCAGTTGGTACCGAGTCTCTGGCAGACTAGGAAAATTGAGATAATAGTATTGGTTAGAAACGTTAACATCTGTCACGCTCTCGAAATGGAAAATGATACAGATAAGTACAAATAAGTATGCCGCGATTCAATGACAAAGACGAGTCCATAGGCGATTTGCACGTGCAATTGGAGAAACTCGCGAACGCTCACAAAATTCCGTCGTACTTTTGGGCGTTCAACATTTCAGACCTTTTGCATGGTGGAGCTCGCGAAGTTTACCACAACTAAGCTGACTCTGATACTGATGCGTACGATTTGCTCAAAAGGGCACTTCTATGCCCTTATCGGTTGACTTTAGGTAAAGAATCCATCCATAGACATGGACAAACATCACTCACGAAAATCAGACTTGCAGGTCGGCGAGGCCCGCCGACATGTTTGCACTTAAAGTGCCTAAGGTATTTAGCAAGGGATTGTCTGAAGGCCAGGCAGAGCCAGGTGAATGGCGTTGCTAGAAAAGAGTGCAGCGAGCCGGAGGCAAGCTGTAAACCAGCAAACTTTGCGTCCACAACTGTCAACCGAGAAGGTCCCACCATCTTGTAGGACACTGGATGTAGAGTTCCAACCTCTCATTGACCTCGACTAACCGTACGTGAAGGGCAAAATTAAATGAGTGCTTGGCTGGACTGTCACATGACGTCATATTAGAATGTCGTTATGGGATGACACAACCGAACCCCGAAACATGCAAACCGAAGCCGCTGGGTGCTTTGGAAACCAGGTCCAAGAGTCGACGGACAAAACGACTCCGATGGATGTTACGTCGACACCGGTCATTAACGTACTAACGTAAAATATATTAAGAGACACGTTTAATTGCACATAATATAGCCATAATATGTGCATGGTCTATGTTTTATACTGAATGTGAAAAAGAATGATGCATTTATTATTTTGTACAAATATTTTACTAGTTTTGTGACAAAATTATTATAATCTGTTTAATTACTAATGTTTAGTTCTCTAATATCGTTTTCTTCATTTAATATCAGTATTAGCTATTTTTGTACGTGCTGATATATATCAGTATGAAGTGGGGGAATTGACCTTAAAATAGTCGATAATATGTGATAATGGACTTGTCTCGTTGATAAAATGTGTAAATTCACTGGTCTAGAGTTAAATATGTCAAGTGGTTGCAAGAATTGAATCAAAATTATTTGCATGCACCCTTTTTACTTGGACGTCGTATGGTTATAAAACGCCTGACGGAAGATTTATTAGTGGATACAAGATATAACAAACATGTATCTCTTAGTTTTCTGTATAGGGCAGTCGGATGAAATATTCCAATGATATTACTATTTACATTTAAAAAGACCACCCTGGGGCGACTCATTAGAAAATATGCTCTGTTTAAAAAAAACTATAAAGTTTATGTCTTCACCCCATTCGCAAGAAGCTTGTAATATGGATACATGAAGCCAGATAATGTTGCTGTTGTAATATATAACATCTCCAAATGAACTCTAAGCCATAGAAAGAGAGAAAGGGGATCTTCGGAACATACAAGTAGAAAGAGATGATTCTTGGTTGCTTGACTGACAGAATGAAAAAAATCTCCGACGACATTAATTATTAACGATAGTATTTGCGCCATTATGCATAATACCTTATGATTTAGCTTAAACCAAGCAAGTACATTTACACAACATAACTTTAGACATATATTTTCAATTCATACCCTCAGTCAAATCATAGAAATTATATATAAATATATATATATATATATATATATATATATATATATATATATATATATATATATATATATATATATATATATATATATATATATATATGTATATGTATGTATATATATCATAAAAAAAGAAAAAACACAAGACACAGTCCTGATGTCGATAAGAATATATAAGGTTGGAAGTTGTCTAAAGAATTGTGATTAGCAGGTGTATCAGTCATTTTTGTTTAACGGTCAAACACAATTCCTTGACTTTTACGAAGTGAATTACTAGAGGGAAGTCTAGATTTTGGATTTTTTTAGACGTGGACGTGACTATAATTTTTACAAACATATTTCTGTTTTTTTTTTCTTCTGTTTTTATCACATGTCCTTAGAAAATATATTTAATGTTCTGTATGAAACTTGAGTGTTATGCGGATATATTATCCGCTATTACAGTTATACTGGTAGTAATGGAATAGAACTATAACTTTGTATAATGGTTACAGTGTGCAACATTAGTTAATTGGTATTTGACTTTTTGTGTAGGATTTGTAGGATTAGCATGTGTAATAACATATCAGCGCATGGATATGTGTATATCTATTTACCATTTGCAGAAAAGCAATGTAGAGAAATGCGTCTGATTATGTGATATTTTTCTGTATAATAAGATTGAGAATCTATATATACCATGTGCATCATATCAGAACGAATGGGTATTTAGATGTCCATGAATGCTTGACCAAGGAAAGTAATCTCCAGTCTGATGATAGATTGTTATTTAGTGTGAGTCTAGATCGCTCGAGGAATTTGCTAATGTCCTTGTGTTTGCGTACAGGAATATTTGCGAGACCAGATAAGCTTTAGGAGAGAGAGAGAGGGGAATACCCTAGTGCAGTTGGTACCGAGTCTTTTAGAGAATGGAACAGTAGAGAACGGAGGCAGAAGTTGATGGACTGGAGGGGAACTGGAGAAAGCATCAATACAAATCAGTAGGTACACAGGACGCGAGGAACATCAATCACACGAAGTCAGTTGATGAAATAGGCCCAGTGAAAGACCAGTGCTAGAGTTATAAACATTGCATTTCATTTGAGAAATACCTATCTGTTATTGACTTGCATTACTTTATGTTTCTTTGAATTTAACCTTGTGTTTTCAGTACTTTAACTGTCAGCATCGCTGACTGAGGGCTCATAGCTTTTCTGCATCTCTCTCTCTCTCTCTCACTACTTCAATTTCAAACAGAGCCGAGCCAGTGTGGGTCTTCTGCAATAATTAAAAACAATACTGGGGTCAACCCCCATCAACATGGTCAAGGGGAACTTTTACACATTATGTTTCCATCCTCGTTCACAAATTATAATTTCGTCAAAATATACTGGTCTGCTATGTTATAGAAGTATCCGCTCGTTTATTTGTGTACATATATTTTTATTAGTATACATTTTGGTTTAAATTGATCCATATGATTTTAAAGTAGTCCAGAAGCGTTAGTTGATATTTTGTTAAGTGTTTATACATGAAAGTTGTTTTTCTCTTGTCGACAGGCTTGTTTAGCTCGCAGCGCTGAGAAACCGTTGTTAAATAAGCCGAATATAGTCTTTAGTGTTAATATGGTCTAAGTGGTTTAAACGTCCGATTCGGATACGGGCGTTAACAGGTTGGAACTCCGGCCGAGTCATATCAGAGACTAATGAAAATGGTACAAACTCCTATCTTACTTGGCTTTCAGCATAAGGATGGTATTATTAGGACTGGTGGGCCATGCTACATGCATGCAGTTTAATGTGTCAGTGCTAGACATGAATATTAACACTGCAGACATCATAGCGATATGAAGCGATATGAATACAAGTTGTTAAAGGTATACTTTAAAGAACATCACACAAACACACATAAGTAAAGTAAAAGTTCTTATTATCGTCACAAATGATTATGCGATATTCTGATTTGCGAGTAATGTTTTCCAAATGTTAATAAACATTGATTCTGTATGAATATATAACACAAAACCGTAAATACTTTTTTTAACATTTAAGTGTAAAGTTGTCTGTATTATTTTCAAAAGGTGCGACTGTTTCATTTATTGTTCCCTTTAAAATATATATTCAACCTTTGCAGGAGGCTGTATATCATGTTTTGTTGTGTTGTTATTTTGGAATTAACACCATTACTTAGAGCATGAGCGGCTAGACACGATATAATAAGGGCGCAATAAAATAGTGACAGAACCACCGGTTACACCGGAAACTACTCGCAGCGTATTCAAACACACCCATTGACCTAGCGTAAGACTTGAACCTGCCTGGCCAGAGGTGAAATTGATATGATCAGTAAAAGCGAGCGGTTGAAGCCACTCGGCTACAAGGTGTATATGATGCAGAACGAATCGACGTTATTAGAGTAGTAATGAGAGAGTAGTGAGACTAAGTTTTCGTTTTGAATTGATAGCAGAGGGACAGACAGATGAAACTGCAAAACTGTCACTCGATAAATGATGATTGTACGTTAGGATCAAATATGACCGCTTAGTTACACGATAGCTCCAGAAAAATATGGAATTAATTTCAATACAGGACGGTTTATATATCTTGTTTTATATGTACAAGCTTAAGACCTGACTGCCATCGTGGTTAACATTGAGATCAAATTAAATGGAAAATGAATTGAATGAAAAGCCTCAACTGTTCGATATAATTCCATTAAAATAGACATTCATAAATTCAATACTTTAGAACATTATTGCAAAATACTATTATCAGGCGGGAGAAGTATATTTTTGATATAATGATTCTTGCTGAGATGTCAATCTGTCAATGATATAATTAAAATTTTTTGTCTTCAAGAATTTAAATGTTTCTAACGTTTGACAATATTTTATCAATCCCAGTCTCAACAACTCGTAAGTAAATATCTGATACTATTGATTTATGTTTCTGATTTATCTTTAATTGAATGCATTTCGCATCACACTGTTATATTTTACACTTCAAAGTAAAGCTGTACTTTCCTGCCATGTTCTTAATTTTGGCGGGCATCCTTCGTGCCCAGTCAAGTAGGAAATCATCACCTTAATGTACACGTTTGTTTAGATCATTCTTGTACTACAAACAATAATTGAACAAAAACAGCATATCTGATTCAATTATATTAAGAAAGATAGCTTTTGATGAACTAAATGTATTAATAAATAAAGAAACCACCTTAATATAACAGGTGCATTTTCATTTAGATTTTACGCAATTGTCAATGACCTGCCTGACCCCAACATCGTTTTTTTATATATCTATTTTTTTTTTTTATAAATTTCATTGCTAACGCCACCTTAAACGCGCACCTGTACCTATTGTATCAACTTTTTCCTCACGTTCCTATTGATCTTTATTTTAGCAAACATTCCGATAAGTACATCTTAAGTAAATCCGTACTACCGTGTTTCCATGGGTTATCGCTAAATATAGATATATTACAGCCAATCACATATCTTCTATACGGCTTCGAAATCAACCTCTTTAAAGTCTTGCAAAATATAAGAAACTTGTGTTATTTGACAATAGTGGTAACCATGATGTTAATAACTTTTTTCCTACAGAAGATGCGTGATTGGTTGCAACATCTGTAAATGCAGCTAATTGTATATAGTTGTATCAGGTGCGCCGTCGAATGTGGCGTTGGGAATGAAATTTACAGGAATGGAATAGATAAGGAAAATGACGATGTCGGGGTCAGGGAGGTCAATGACAATTGCAGAATAATAAATGAAAATGGACCTGCTATAGTATGATGATTTCTTATGTATTAATTAATTCAGATCTTGAAAAGCTATTTTCCGTCATAAAGTTGAATCACAATGTTGACTTTGTTCAATTATGTTTGCAGTTTAATGATTTGAATGATTCGTGTTTATTTCAGCTAATGATTTTTGCAATTATTTTGAATCTGAAATTGTCTTATGAATAAGATATATCAATTAATTGAAAACTATATGTGAATATTTGGAATATGTACAAATTGAATAGCACATCTATTATGTGGTGTGTTTAGTTTTAGTTTCTGTGCTGTGTGGGTATTGAACCTTGAGACCCTTGCGCTAACGCGTCTACCTCACCCTACCAGTCGACGTACTGTGGTGTGAAGTATCATGAGTATTGTTTCCTAGAATTAAGTGACCTTTAGCTATATGGACTCCGATTTAAAGTGTTTTGCTTGTCTTACCTCGGACATCGAGAAGAGGTGTCATTCGTCATATTTCTAAATCAAGCTATAACCCATAGAAACAAGTTGAACGGTATGTTGTAAACATGTGAGGCTTACCGGCATGAAAAGATAGAATGAATGATGAAGGAAATTAACTACATCATTAGTGCAACATGTTGTAAGCATATTAGGACTGCAGTTTTCAATGTTTCCTGTTAAGAGAAAAATTGAAGTTGGGTGGATATTCACTGATATAAATTAAACGTTCCAAGCCAAGTTAAAATATTTTGTTTCCATATTCTTAAACGTTTGGATGCCGACATATTTTGTAATGACTGTGTAAATTAGAATTTCATAAATGTAATTTTTTAATAGATTTCTTATTCAGTCATAATTGTTCAACTCTCAAATACAAATACTTTTGTCATATGTGATTTAGCACGCCGAGGGAACTATAGTATGTTTCTTATTTATATGTCTCCTTTGTTAGTCTACTGCTACTCATTTATCTAATTTATTTTTGTTACGTAGAATCCATTTTACTATCAAATAATAAATGATAAACTTTGATTTTTAAATCAGAAAGATTAATTATTAAGTTTATTCAATATACATGGTTTGTGGTGAATATATTATCTTTCATTATCATCTTCAAAAGAATGAATAGGCCAACTATAGTAATCAACGTTAATGTTGCATAATCACTTACTCGTTATTTTGTGAAATTTATGTAGCCATTTCTGATTGAGCGACATACTCAATATGCCCTTAAAGCATTTATAAAAATAGATTGGGCATGTATTGTTTGCATTACATTTTTAACTGTTTGCTCTAGACTGATACTTTGTTTATAGATTTAGAAGTTTGGGAAGTAAGTAATAATACTTCAATATCACATATTTAAATGAAGATGAAAGATAAAGAACCCGTTCAAGATAATCAAAAGTATAAAATTTATTATTTATATGGCTTCTAAGCAAACCAAAATTCTGAAACGTCTTTGTAAATACTCACTGCACAATTAATTTAATCAAGTAGAAATACAATGTTTTACTCGTCAACACGTAAAAACAAAATAACTAGTGAAACAGGTTTAAAGATAAAGTTCATGTGCATTGAATAAAAATATCAAAGCAGAAACTTTATAAGAATTCATATTTCATTCATAAGATTTCAAATTTTCTTTATATCGTTAAGTTCTATACATTTTGTTTTGCGCTTTAAAAAAAAATATTTTATATAAAAAGCAGCAATTGTTGCAACCTTGGCCAATGAAACAAATGTACAGACTACAAAACATTTAATACATATTTAATTATCATTATTTGAGCTATTAGGTTATTGAGGGTTCTGGTTTTTTAATTTTGTGTCTGTATTTGAACTGTTATAAATTTCCCCAATGAATCTGAAATGCAAGTAATACGCACAAATACACCTCTTTACCAGGACGTAAGAGAAATAGAAAATATAACGATATAATCCACGTCAATATTAGATAAAAACGAGCTATTATGTGTATCTGCTGAGAAAAATAATTAAGAGGTTGTGCAAATGAACAGAAAGTAATGAATTCAATACTATATCATCAGAATTTAGATGTTACATTGGTTAACAAACACATATGTGATCAAATTAAGTCAATGTCACTGCAAAGCCGCTGATATCACGAACGTGTCTTAAATATTTGGAATGGTCTATGACTTTCATTGTCTTTTAATAAATATAGACATATTCCTATAGCATTATGACAGATAATTGGAACTGACATTCGTCGATACTTGTGCACAGTTCTCGTTTACTTGTCGACATTTCCCAATTGTAATTTCTTATACTTATTTGGAAAAACACATATATCAAGCAATAAAGTTATTTATTTTGTATACTTTGAAAATGTTTCAATTTCCAATAGCTGCTGGTGCATATGTCTCTTTTGTGTGGAATGTCCCGATTAAAATTTTATGATTGTGACTTGAGATGGAAAAATACGGTAAGTAAGATCATTTATATACCATTATATAAAACGTATTAAATGTTGTTGTAAAGAGTACATTGAAAAGTAAATTTGAAACCATGTAGAGTAGATGAATATATAGCAATAAACATCAAATGTACAAATTACAATTTACAATTTTAATTAAGCATTGGGCAATTTATTTTTTGAATATATATGGTTACCATGAATATACAAAACACACATTTTACTGTTAAATTTGATATATGTGTAAACAATATATCCAATAAAGAATAATGATTGATGTACAATTATTATTTTAAGTCTGTCTTTAGTTTGATAGTTTAAGCGATGATGTCAATTACATTAAAGTTAAGAGTTCATTGAGATAAGATTGAATGGAAATAAAACCATGGGGCAGCCCCTTCGCTATACTATTGTGTTGTTTTTCTACGTTTGATTGAGAAAATCTGAAACGTGCATAATATGCTAAGAATATAATTTTATCCAAATACACAATTGTTTAGCAGGAATACTAAAAGTTCTAAAATAAAATATATTAAGATACAAGTCTATCTTTTATGCCGATTGTGAAATAGAATGATCCATTTAATATTTTTGTACAAATATTTTACTTGTTTTGTGAATAATTTAATTATAATGATAACTTTAATTCATAATGTTTAGTTCTCTAAAGGCATAAAAATGATCGAGTTTTCTTCATTTAAAGTCAGTATTAACTATTATTGTAAATGCTGATATATACCAGTATGAATTGGGGAATGACAATACAAATAGTCGATACTTTGTGACATAGCACGTGCCTCACTGATAAAATGTATAAATTCACAGTTCTAGAGTTAAATATTCAAGTGGTTGTAAGAATTAAATCAGGATTATGTACATGCTCTCGTTTCATTAGGATTAGTATGGATATGTAACTACTGATGAAAGATTTATGAGTGGATATAAGTTATACAAACAATGTACATCTTAGCTTTCTGTATTGGGCACTCGGTTAAAAAAATAAATATTAGACATGGTCGTAAAAAAGCTCTTTTAGACAATGTAGAAGGATTCATTCAAATACCATATAATACAGCAATTTGTGTTATTATTTGCTCAAAACATATGTTTCTAAGCTTATATGTCAATTAAAATCAAATTTGTCGTACTAATATTATGAAAAATCTATACGCAGACAAATTTTTCTTGTGCTTCGGATTTACGTGCAGAGGTTTTTTTTAAAGTTTCTAAAGGTATGGTAATTGTTACTAAATCCATTTTAAAAATACATCCAAAGTCATGAATGGAAGCTGGGATTCCGAGGATACAATATATGTGCAACGAGAGAAACACCGACCATATGGGGTGGTGGTGTTCGCATATCTTTCATGTCATCAAATTACCCACGTCTGTTTGTTAAGAGTCGACTCGGACACATTGTGGTATACTATTCACTTGTGATCATATATCAATCTATTTATATATTGTATAGGTAAATTCACGTATCCGAGTATATGTCGCCTCTCCTGTCTCCAACAATAAGTTAAGATGCCGCTTTAAATATTAAACCTATATTTTGATTACTTTCTTCGATGCATCACACAAATGGATCCATTATATCAGTATTTATTTTATCACAGTGTAAATCTGACAATATTTAGGATCTAAGCAATACAAGCATTGAAGAAAGAAAATATCTGGAGTATTTAGAAGTTTTTGGTTTTCTTCAAAGCTATTCGTATTTCCAAATATATGAACACATATCATCACATAGTGATGTGTGCGTTATATGCTTGTACAGCACTCAGGTAGATTATGAGAAAAAGTCATTCATTTTTCATATAAATACTGTTTGCATCATTGTTTTGTGAATCAATATGGTTTTGCGAAGAAATATTTGTACGTACATCTATAAGAATTTAATTGCTTATATAACATTTTATTTCTCTATCACTAATTAATATGTCAGAGAGAGAGAGAGAGAGAGAGAGAGAGAGAGAGAGACAGAGACAGAGAGAGACAGAAAGAGATAAAGAGAGAAAGACAGAGAGAGATAAAGAGAGAGAGTGATTTGGTAATTTTAGCATAGCTTTAATATTTTTTCAGTCATATCTCTACGATGTCTGCAGTGTAGCAGTTTTTAGTGTTGTCTAGCACTGGGGCATCATGCTGCAGACATGTATCATTATGTCCCACCAAGTCACATTATCCTGACATCAGGCCAACCAGTCCTAACACTAACCTATTAATGTTGAAAGTCATGTGAGGTAGTTGTTAGTACAGTTTTTTAAGTATTGTTATGACTTGCTCGGGGCTCGAACACACGACCTCCAGCTTCCGAGTCGGACACCCTAACCATTAGACCAACGGAGCAGTCAGAGAGAGAGAGAGAGAGAGAGAGAGAGAGAGAGAGAGAGAGAGAGAGAGAGAGAGAGAGAGAGAGAGAGACAGAGAAAGAGAGAGAGAGACAGAGAGAGAGATAGAAGAGAGAGAGAGAGACAGACAGACAGACAGACAGACAGAGAGAGAGAGAGAGAGAGAGACAAGAGAGAGAGAGAGAGAGAGAGAGAGAGAGAGAGAGAGATTTGGAATTTTTTCATAGCTTGAATACTGTTTCGGTCACATCGCTACGATGTCTGCAGTGTGGCAGTTTATAGTGATAACTAGCATTGGACATTATGCCGCAGACATGTAGCATGATGTACCACCAAGTTAGATTATCCTCACACCAGGCCAACCAATCATGACACTAACCTCTTAATGCTGAACGCCAAGCGAGCTAGATGTCAGTACCAGTTTTTTACGTCTTTCGTATTACTCGGCTGGGGCTCGAACACACCACCTCCAGTTTTCGAAACCACTAGGCCAACGAAACGGTCAGAGAGAGAGAGAGAGAGAGAGAGAGAGAGAGAGAGAGAGAGAGAGAGAGAGAGAGAGAAGGAGAGAAAGATAATGTGTTGTATAGTTTTTATAAATGTTAGTCAAAGTAGAATAAGCACTTAGATGAACTGTAAATAAATTAAACTATTTTAATCAACTCTTGCTGGTTCGTTATGTGGCTTAATTTATATTTCGCGCGAATTTCCATAGGCCAGTACGTGAATTCCTGACAGTTCAGGTCCAGTGTACAAGATGTAACCGTGTATGTGTTACACTACACTCTTCATAAAAGTCGTATTTCATGTACAAATCATGGGTATATCTGATATTGATTTAATAAATCTAAATAAAAGTAGAAACTCGAAAGAAAACAACCATCTTATAAATGTTATATGTGATTTAAAACAATAATAAGAGGTGTAGATCAACATTTTTAGCACACACTCTCTCAGGGATGTGAGGAGTTCATTCATACGCTCAATACATGGTTGCCAAGAGCATATCGTAACTCCATTCAAACTGTGATATAAATAAAATATATATATATATATAGTATGTACACTGTATCAAAGATTTACCACTAGTTGTTGAAACATTTCATGAAAAAGAAACTCGGCAAGTCGCGTGATATAGCATTATTACGGCGTACAGTTGCAATTATAAACCAATAAAATTACTATGTTGCTATGGTGATATATGCAAAACTACTCACGGTTTGTGTCCTTTACTTCACATTTGACATAAATCCATTTCCAAGAATTAAAGAATGTTCAGAATTTTTGTTCTATCCAATGTCCGATGCATGCACATAAGACAAACTTGAACTCATTAAAGGTCAAGAAAATATAATATCAATCGCCGTTGGCGTGTATTGTTAATCACTCTCTTCACTGAATATCGTTTGTGCTGTTTCTGCATACACATATCCATCGCTTAGATTAGAAAGACACTATATTAGATTTCGTTTGCTGTTAAATTTTTTTTCTTCATTAACAAGTACTAATCTTTATACAATGAATAACACGGAACACTCTGTAACTAATTACCTTTGTATTTTTACAAATAACGAACTCCTGTGTAATGAGTCAGAAGATCATTCCCGATTTCCATAAATCAGTTCTATCACATCCACCTGAAATGGTAATACTTAGTTATGTGTGGAGATAATCCTATTTGAGAGCATTTGCTTAAGGGAAAATTCCTTTCAGTTGAATCGATATATTTTTTGATCGAATACCACCATTACATTCCTCTCATTTCTATAACTGAGCAACATCCCGGACATTATATATATATATATATATATATATATATATATATATATATATATATATATATATATATATCCCTAACTAAAGTTGCATGGACCAGAAACAAAAGGATTTTCCTTTTTCTCTATTAAGATGGTATGAGAGTAACTAAACTAAATATAATCTCGCTGTGTTTTATTATATTTTTTATTGTGTCACCCAAGCCATATGAAATCCGAGTAACCTCGAAAGCCGTATTCACTCATTTTGTTGTTTCCAATAGTAAGTGAAACCGATATTTGCATCGAAACATATGTTTATTTTATTTGCACTAATACATGCTAAAATCAATGTTTTTTTGTATCCCATTTATCAATCAATCTTTCCATATTATTCAGAGATTTTCACACATGCACTAATGTTACGATATGTTTGAAATATATTTTAACCATTATTAAAAAGATCAAAGTCATTCCGGCTTTTATATTTGATAAGTTAGAAAACTGTCTAACCCACCACTATTAAATAATATCTTCGTGTAATAGTTTCCGAGTTATGAATTTTGTTTTAGATGGGTTGATTTTGTATTTGTTTCTATTTTGGTTTTCTATGATTTCGAAATAATAGCTAATAATCGTAGTCTGTTTTAAATGACGGACTTTCTTTTTCATCTAATTGTTTGGTGGTTTATCATGAACTTTGCAATTGTTTAGAGTCACACTGTCAAATACCTAACGGAAATAATATTGGGTCTCGAGTAAAGTTTTAGGCATTCTACTGAGATACGGGAGAAATGCTGATTAATCAATTAAGATTCCTGTCTTCTAATGTTGTTGCAGTTTGAAGGACCAATCACATTTCTACTCCTGTTCCAAACAGGCATTTATATGTGGGGCATCTAGTGCAGCAATTGGTAGCTTCTTTCTTGTTTGTTTAGTTAACAAGCTCAACTTTGCTTCACAAACATACATAGTTTTATAATGTTTATCAGATTACTTTTTTTTTTGTTTGCTTAAATGTTTGATATTTAAATACGGCGGAATCCTTAACATTCTTACCCGGCGTAACCCATATAAAGACAAAGTGTTCGCCCCACTAAAAATATTGCACTCTTCACGTTCGGAATAGTTTCCAGAATTAAATAATAATTTATTACCTTGAGACTAGTGCAGTTATACAATGATGGCCTGTTGCTATCCCCATAATAAATCAAGACTGTAAATGTGAGATCTGAGTAGGTTCTTAATAAAGTTAAACATTCCAGAGATATATGAATTTACATTTTGTAAGCAAGTTCCCATTTTTGATTCGAATGCTAATACGGTTGAGAATATCACCGTTGTTTGAAACAGTGTTAAAGCCCATGAAAAGAAAACAGGTCCAAGTTGACCGCGAATCAGTCTAATGGTTGCAGACAACTCAAGGTATACTCTAATGATGAACAGTATGTAAGGAACCACAAATGAATTATGCTATTTTGGGTCCATTTTTTTACTATGCTTGCATATTGAGAAAACATGTACCCTGATTCATTGAACCAATCAATACTGACATATGATTAAAATTACAGTGTGAAAAGAACCACAACCAGTGAACCGATCCGTACTGACATATGAATAAGATTATTGTGCATCACAAGGCCTATTTGATCCTATTTGGAAAGGAGATTCACCGATATGTAAAACAAAATATTTTAGACTGCTTATTTTGAACAGAAAACACGGTGACCAAATATTTTCTTTCGTTTCGTTTCTGGCAGCTTGATAATTTTCTTTTCCAGAATGAATCATTTATTATATCGTTTGATTTGTCATTTTTATATTGCAATCTAGACTTAATGTATTTCCACTGATTTTTGATTGTACAAGAAAAGCGAGATTACATCAATTGTTGTGTCCATCGTTCCAAATTTGCATCATTTCATTAAAAGTCATTTCATTATAAATAACTTCTGAGATTTATATGCAAAAATGCTATAGAAAACATGACATAAAAAGTTGAGCTTTTAAGGCGCGGATGTTTCATGTGTTTTGCACAAATGATTCTTATTTTGTATAAGATTAATTTATTAATTATTGTTTGACTGTCAACATCCCCTTTTATTCCTTAATTTAGAGAATACCACTTGATTGGCGTACAGCTGCATTAATCGCTTTTGATAAGCATCTGAACTGCATCAACACTCTACCTTGGATCTGTAAAACATGAACAGAAAAACAGATTTTTCTCATATACGTTACAACATTCTTACAGGATAGTATAGTCACGCACGGATAGTCTCATTTACACTAACTCCCATATGAGCTTTCCCAACTACAGGATACATCTATGAAAAAGGCCGTGCTTCTATATGAAAGATGAACATTTGTTAAAGATGTGCTGCCATTTTTAAATCTGATTGTATGTATTGCTTGCAGGAATGCACACTAGCATCACCATATTATAGGTGTAATATTAATCCAGGTTTACTTTAGACAGTCACATCAAAACGCAACTTTGACATGCGTCTCTAATAGTTGTGCAACCCCTTTAAAATAATATCAATATTACCGCGGTGTCTATCAAAACTGCTTTATGGCCTTGTCTTGTTTTGCAGTAATATATAATAGTGGTTTATTTACAAAGGCTATATATATGTGTGTCCGCTTCGAGCTTCATTGGTTTTATTGGTTACAAAATGAACGAAAGAAATTATAATATGCGTCCCTATGCAGGAATAAAATTAATATACTTATCTTGAGAAATATATACTGCACGCTTATGAAAGTGTAATTTTCTTGTTGCCATTCCCACGAATGCGTAAAGTCAAGGGAACAAAGAAATGGCTAGAATCCATGTATATAGGTTAGACCCGCGACTATAGTTGAATGGTACAAGAACCAAGCTTTATTGGGTGTAAAACGTAGCACGTAATAGTCGAATGTGTTCAAAACAAAGGATTTTTAGTTGTGACGTAAATTTCATCAAGTTGACAAATAAATAAATATCGCTAAGATGTTATATCATAGCTGCCATTACTGAATAAAACTAAATTTGATATCATCTATACATGCAACATATTTGTTTCATAACGCAAATGTTTTCTGTTGTTTTAAATTTTCTTGCAACAAAACATGTGATTGGTTTATATATGTTTATATAGGTATGCTTAGTATATGTAATTCAAACGACATTGTAGAGGTCGAATAAAGTACGTTTGATATTTCTATATCCGATAACTTATCTTGAAATGATTTATTTCAGCTTAATTCTGTAAGACGAATTACGTATTTCCAGAGAAGTGATTTAACATTTTAAAATCCAAATGAACTGAAGAAAACTTAGCAAACTCAAAAACTAGAAAATGTTCACAAACATACACTCTCCAGAGTAAAGTAAAAGCCTGGACTTACCACATGTCTCTGTAAACAAAGGTTACAACATAATCTAAAACGCAATTTCAAATATCCTTGAGGGTCACACTATCGTGTTTATATCACGTATGCCTAACATGATCCTGACGAAAACCAATATTTTTACTCTAAGAATAAGATACCAAAAAAACGATGTTTTGTTTCTCGTAAAAGCCATAAAAAGTCTAAGGTCACATGTTAATAGTGCCTCATACTCGCTGTTATTATTTTCACAATGAAAATAAATTTTAAAATATTTACGTGGATTATACTAGTTATGGATCAAAGTCAGAATCCAGGTCATCCTTAGGTGTTTACTACTAAATGTTTCAATTCAAAATCCGGCATGGTTATCTTGCATTCATCTTGAAAATTTTATTGGTAATCATTTCAAGCCGATGATGTAAGTGAACTGCCACTAAACTAGTTCTTAGTATGTAGTGTAGGTCCTAACTCAATATAATAAATATCTAAGCATCCATAATGTATGATCTTATCGACTTATGAGTTGCACTTAAGTAGACATTATCCTCTTTAGTTTGTAATAAATAATGAGTTAGCAGCAACAGTGTATGCAAAGTCAGCAAACATTTTTAAAACAAAATCAAATATAAATCATAAGAATTCGTTGGTGTAAATCTGTAAATCTCTGCACACTCAAATAAACCATTATAGATGTGTCGCGATAACAAGATTAGTGAAGATAGTCTCCTTTGTGATCGCATTCAATGTCCGACGGGCACCATTAAATGTTACGAATATAAAGATCTAATCTTATTAGAAACCCTATGTTTGAGAGAGAGAGAGAGAGAGAGAGAGAGAGAGAGAGAGAGAGAGAGAGAGAGAGAGAGCGAGAGAGATTAGCCCTTACCAACAGGCTGCCGTTTTTTTCATATCTTATATAAATAGTTTCCGTAGAACCTAAATCGTATCATATACAGTCTTGTAGTAAACACAACATCGATAAGAAGATTTTCTACTATTAAAGATAGTCGGGTGTTTATTTAGTTTATCGTTGTTGTACTAGTATGTAATCGCTTTGAAAGTATAATACCAGATATAATAACAAACGCGATTTTAAAAATATCTTATCTCCTCTCGTTGTTTTATTTGAAGAATAATTTGCACGATTGCACTACAATAATATTTTTGTTTACACAATCAATATTATTTACATTCAAATTCAGTGATCATCCATCCGAAATGTTCGGGCAAACCAATTTGTTTTAGAAGCAACATGTGAATATGGTTATCATATTTATCTTCAAAAAAAACTAATTAAATAGTTCCGTAATTTTTTATTTATTTATTTTTATTTTGGGGTGGGGGTTATTTTAGTTTAGCAAGAAATTTGGAGAAAATTCCAAAAATTAAACAAATGTTAAGAGGTAGAAACCTGATTATGGGTTTGTTGTGCAAATTATATTCGGCCTATAGAGGGTACATCCCTTGAAGGGATTCTTTGGGGTTCAAGGGACCTTTCCGGAGCATTCATAATTTACAATTTATCTTACTAGAAGTATTGCTGTTCATGTTTTGCAGAAAAATACGGCTTATCACGCAATCACTCTATCTAAATAAATCCTGAAGCTTGTGATAGATTGCTCTGCAACTTTGTAACTATTATAGACATCAGCATAATATACACATTACTTTGCTCATGCGAGTTTTATTGTCATGTAAGACTTTGAGGCAAGGGAGTTATATAATATTCATAATGTAATAAGTTTTAAATGGATTATCATCACTTTTCAAAAGATCCCAATCCGTTTGCAAAATTTGTAAGAGTTGTCACTCGTTCTGTACTGAATGGTATGCAACGTAAGAGAATCTTCTCAACATGACTTGTCTTTACAGTATTGAATGGATTTTGATAATCCGGTTATTCAAGTGAAAGTTGGACTAGGTGTCATATTTGACAAATTTGGAATTCATCTTTTATTTTTAAAAAAATCAGAAAAATACATATATCTCTAAGCAATTCCCAATAAAAAAATATTTTGTTCAATGCCGCTTTCACTTATACCTAATCTATTTATATACGGGTATGATTAGACTGGCATTTGTAAATATGTGCAAGTAACATTCGTGCATCACCATAGTTTCGTGTAAAAAGTTGTAAACTGAAGTAAAAGTTCAAAAACTCTCTCTCTCTCTCTCTCTCTCTCTCTCTCTCTCTCTCTCGTACCGTATCGGCTAAAACATTATGTTGATATGTTTATCTAAGAGATTTAAATCAAGTGGCCTTAACATTTAAAAACTGACACGGTAGACAAGACCATTCCATATAGATCAGTATGATTCATGTTTAACAACAGTTTGTACATAGTATACCAGGACAAATAATACACAATAATTCATGTCGTCAAAATAAAATGTAATCACAGTGATATTCTGTTTTAATTCAATGGTTTCATCTGTACGTTTAATTGCATCATAATCAGCCATGCATCTTTTTGTAAAATTGTATGACATGTAGTTATGTCAACAGATATGGAGGCAGATAGATAGTAAAATAGCTCGTTCGATAGACATATACAAGGCTTCATTGATAGATAGACAGAGAGGTACCGTGTCATCCACCCCGTTCATTCCATAGCCCATCTGGTCTAAACTCATTCTCGCTCCAAGAACCAAGAGACAAAACTAAGACGTTGAATACTATATTCCTAGTTGGTGCTTTGTGCTGTGAATTCCACAAAAAGAATACAATTTGCATATTCGCGTACGGTCTATCCAAAATCACAAGAAATTATTAAATTAATAACATTACGTTTTGAATCAAACGTTTTAATCTACAGCAGTATGACTTACTTCTGACTTTCGACCACATGAATTATTATCTTTCCAGTCGACGTTAAATCGTAATTACAAGACAGCTAACTCATAATTACGAGATAGTAAGTCGTACTTACGATATATAAAGTCGTAATTACGAGACAGTAACTCGTAATTACGAGACAGCTAACTCCTAATTACGAGATAGTTTGTCGTAATTACAAGATAGTATGTCGTACGTACGGGATAGCTAACTCGTAATTACGAGTTAGTAAGTCGTAATTACGAGATAGTATGTCGTAATTACGAGATAGCTAACTCATAAATACGAGATAGTAAGTCGTAATTACGAGATAGTAAGTCGTAATTACGATATAGCTAACTCGTAATTACGAGTTAGTAAGTCGTAATTACGAGATAGTAAGTCGTAATTACGATATAGCTAACTCGTAATTACGAGATAGTAAGTCGTAATTACGATATAGCTAACTCGTAATTACGAGATAGTAAGTCGTAATTACGAGATAGCATTTCGTATTTACGAGATAAAAAATTGATTTCAACGTGGCATTAACCGGCTTCCCTAAAAACCAGTATGCTTTTGTTTCTACAATCATCTAAAGGTTTACCCTGGGTTGGAGAGCAGATAAAATCCACTTCTTTGATGTGGATCACGTAGTACGAAAACTGGTCTGAGCATGCAAGGGGCGGTTTGTATGATCAAATTTAATGTTGCATACACCTGCCAAATAAATGTTTGAAATAATAAACAATACGCTAGTAAGATTAAAAAGGTCCAAAACATAAGAATATCACTCACTTGGCCTGATAAGTCAATGGAAGTTCACAGAATAAAAAGTTGTTGCACCACACACCCAAATTTGTACATGCATTTTGATAGCATATGATGTTCACAGTGCAAAGACCAGCCCTTTCCCTGGGTAATAAATCTGAAAAACATTGTCTACTTAATAGCTAGATGCAAGTCAAAACATTTGTCATCCATGCTGTTATTGAGTTATTCTACGTGCCATGAACCAACATGTTTATTGCTATAACTGGCTAGCTATGTTTCCTAGCTGACTAGTGTTATTTCATTGGTTACATAATGTGTAGTGATTATATGAAGTGTAAATGCCTCACATCAATTTCAAGAATAATAAAAACCAAAAAGACCTAATTAACAAATATATTCATATCTTTAATTATAATATCTTAAAAAAGTCACGCCATAGCCTAAAGTTAAGAATTTTGCGATGTCCACTGTATCTTTAATCCCTTGAGGATGGGTTTGGTAGTTGGTGAAGGGTATCCATTGGTAAGTCAAAATCAAAAGATGCTTCGCTAATAACAAATAATCAGAGCAGCAGAGAGGGTGGACAGACCAACCTTTTCAGGCAAAATTGAGGCATCCTTCTTGTTAATATTTACTAGAGAGGTCTATTTAACAAATTATGACTTCCTGGTTAATATTTAATAGAATGGTCTATTTGACAAATTTGGACTTCGAAGAGACCAACTTTTTAGGCAAATATTTGTCAAATAGGCCTTTAACCGAAACGAAGCAGCCTATATGCGAATCTCGTTGGCGCACCCCCTCTGCTGCTATGGGTTCACAATGAAAATCATTTACGATTTCACAAAGAGACTAATTTGTAAGACCTCGCATTGTAGATCAATTAGATTATTTGACTGGTCAGTGACTTTAAAGTTAATTCTCGTTAGCGAATCATTATGACATCGCATATAGACTGGATTAAGCGGATTCTCAATTATTAGAAATCCTGGAGGATCTGTTGGTGCAAATGAATATAGAATATATCCTTGTTGAGCTTGATTTGATCGTTCGAGATTTATTTGATAGCTTCCTCCGATAACATCACATACTAAATTCAATGCTATCACCGAGGATATATTTACGTTGAACGGAGCCATATGCCTACCACCACCGCCTGGGTCATTATTATATTTAAGGATAGTTGTTTGTTGTTCTGTTAATTTTTTCCATGCGTCATGGATTTTTTTGAAACCTTCATCGATGGCATCATTGAGAGATTTTTATATCACTGGGACGTTATATCCACGTAGTTTGAGCGTTGGAATATGTTGTACGCGTATACCACTTTCCGCCGCAAATAACTCTCTCGTTACATAATTATCGTCACCTAATACCTCTTGAATAATTTTTAAATTATATGTTTCCATGTCATCGATGATTTTATTACATGTTTCTACAACGCTGATAAATTCATCTTGGGTGAGAGAGCCGGATTTAAGAGAGATTAACAACAGTGAAATATCATTATTCATTGCTGTGAAAAGTTCGATGATTTTATTCCATTTAGTAAAGAGATGTCTTTTGAGGTCCTCTTGTTCCATTAAATTGAAAAAATCTCATCTATTGTAACCGCTATATCTTTTTATTGGATTTTCAGATTTTATTCTGTCTGTGACATAATAAGGTTTTTTTGGTTCAGGTGGTATGATAACTTGTCGAGGTGGTATTTCAGGCCAACCCAGTATTGTCCTTATATAACTCTGATATATATCTACGACATAATTTGGCGAGTTTATCTCGATCGCAGATGATAACGTCGGCTCATGAACTGTTATAGCGATTTTCGATTCTGTTCCAGTAATAGATTTTATTCTACGCTGAAATTCAGCATTGATTTGTTCAATTTGGTATGACCCAGATGGTATCGAAACAACGTTCCATTCTTGGGTCCCGTCTTCGCGATTCTTATTCGCAAATACCAAGGAATTATTCGGTTTTTGACCACCAAATGCTACCGACCTAATATTAGGCCAACTATGGTACATTCGTAGTTTTGCTAGCGCTATCTCCTTCACGGGAATCGGAATCGGGAAATTCACACTGAATTCAGGATTGGTTGAGGTTATTGATATCATGCTGGTCTTCACCGGGGTGGTGATTTCCGTTATTTGTTGAATTGGTTCGGTATTATTAACAATTCGTTGAAGTAATTCCTGCGGTGTTGTCATCGTTATTATAATCATGTATTTCTAATTTTGATATCGCAGAATCATAAATTCTTACCATCGCTGAGAACGCACTATCTGATATTAATGTATCATCGAGCAACCACGATATCAACGAGGATAATTGCGAGTACGCGGTTGATACAACATGAAATTTAATTAAGTAATCTTGCAGTTTGCGTTGGCTGCATGATGATATTTTTTGTGTTATTATCGAAATAATTCCTGCAATTGTTGTCGCCGTGAATATAAAAATTCGAACAACTATCGGGGCAATCATTGTCACCGAGGAGAGTATAATTCCGGCTCCAGTGATTACACCACCCACCGAGTACACGGTAACATTAATTGCTGTGATTCTTCGTCGGTTTCTTTTTTTTATTTGATACTCCTCGGTGAGTGTCTTGAGTTTAGTTTGAAATTCTCTGACCTGATCATAGCGATATTGTTGTGACGTTGTCATTTTATTTCCAAATCAATTTACGATTTCAATTGAAACCGTTATCGGTTTAATTGTTTACTTAAATACGCTACGACTTCCACATACCATGATACTGAATACCTAATCAAATTCTTATCAGTGGATACTATCGTGAATTGTTCAGTTGTATCCTTGTCGATGATCGTTGATATCGTATTATTGACCCCAGATGAACTCGACGATGATATATTAAATTGAGTCGGTGTTACTAGTGTTAATCGATAAATGCCCTTGACGGTTGCAGTGATATCTAATTTGTTGTTTGTGGGTGTCCACGCAAATGATCCGTGTTGAATCGCGTATACTACCTTGTTGGTGTTCTCATGAGGAATTTTTGTTTTTTCAATGATTGTTATCATCCTCGTTGCATCACTTTGGATTGCCTCGATAAAGTTTAATATCAGGACGTTTTATGTCAATTTTATCCAGCGTGGTTGCAAAAGATTTATCGATGATATTTTTACGAAATGATGTAAACTTGTCAACGTGATCTGCATATTTGGATTGAAGTGCTGCTAGTTCCAACATAGAATCTTTTATCGTTGTGAGCTTCGGTATGGTCACTGAAGGATTACCAAGGAAATCTAATAGCGTCTTGTCAGTATTGTTAATATGTTCCATGATAGATGAAATAAATACACCCGGTTAGAGTTTACCCTGATCGGAAAAAAACGCGATAGTGCCTTCGGGTACGCCGCTTTGTTTAACTAAAATATCATGCAGAGAAACATTACTAGATTTCAATTTACCCTGACGATCTTGAAATACAAATATTTCATTGGGATCAACACTTGCTAGGTTTAACGTCTCAGCTATTTCATCTTCGATTATTTATTTTATATCTCCGGTTGCAACGCCATCGGGTTTCTTCAGCGCTGATAGAGGTCTCCCCCAAATATCAATCATGCTATTATATATAATCTCTCTCTCTCTAAAATCTTTGATTTGAAATCTTAGATTTCCAGTGATTACTCGTGATTTCATTTACGACAACATGAGGTGGTTTTCCCCTTGGGTTACCCAAGGAGTTAGAAATAGCGTCAAGGACATTTAATACTTCGTTGCCGCATATTGGTGGATCATTCAGTTGTTGTGTTGGTAGCGTGGAATACCAACAAGGAATTTTTAAATCAAGGATATAAAGCATAAATTCCTTCGGCGGCGCTAATCCATATGAATCAAAATAGACGATTGCACGTGGATCAATTGCGTATGCAACCCAGTGAGTTCCGGGACCGGTGCTGTTATCGAGATTAATGATACCGGTTTCAACGCTGTTTGGATACGCCGGCAACTGATCTTTCATAAAGACACCTCTGAAGTTTTTTATGGCCAATTGTTTAGCAGCATCGAGTAAATCAAAAATGGACACAGAAATCGAAGATTCCACAACCATAGGTTCCTCAACTAGTAAACCGTTCCTGGTAGTCTTAGACCTTTTCCGCTGTACCATGAATACAGGGTTTCTGGTAGTCTCAGACCCTTTCCGCTGTACCATGAATACGGGGTTCCTGGTAGTCTTAGACCCTTTTCCTTCTTTTTTTATACTTGGATCCGCAAACGGATCCACCAGTTGCTTTCTTTAGTGCCATTCCTGCCGCGGTACCAACGGCCCCTAACGCCGCCGCTTTAGCTACCGCTGGGGCAGCCGCGGAAATCAACGCTGGAATCAGAGCTAACAACGGGAATATACCACCTGATTTTATCATGTTGCTGATCGCGGCTGCAGAGAGAGAGTGATCTGAACGCCGTTTTTATCTTTGAAAGCATCATTGAAGTGTTTTACTTGACGAGTCGTCAGTGACAGTTTATTCGCCCCGCCAGTCATCTGATTAGGTTTCAACGTGATTGTGGTTCAACATTTTTTAGCTGATTCCGATTGCAATTTCTTGAGTTGACCGGGAGTCAACGTAACACTAATATGGCTATATGACATTTATACATAACAGATTGATTCTAATGAAAAATCCTGTTAGGATTTTCATCCGAAGGTGAAATTACAAAGCAATTTCCAATTACATGTTTTTCACTGGTGCATCTATCACTCTCATTCTTCCGCCAACACCTTCAAGTAGCATTGATTTGTTGCTGAGAATGACAGCAACCGCTCTATAGCCACCAGCAGGAGGATCGGTTACATGAGCTCTAAAGTGTATATCAACGACGGACTGTCTTGTTAAATCAAGATGTTCCAATGAAAAGTAATAGATCGGATAAAGGGTGCTAAAATCATGTTGTGATATTTGTAGACCGGTATCAACATTTTGATCGCATTCCATATACGACAACAGGCGATGATACACGCGTGCAATATGGTTTTGATCGTAATTGAGTTGTATATCCTCGGATGGTTCCTGCTGTCAATTTATTCTCAGCGAGACGTTGGTAACACCTAATCGATCAAATATCATATGACTGTGTTCTTGATTGTTTAATCGATTAATATTCTGTAGCGCAACAAATATATGACGTGGAGCTGAAACACCTTATCGCGCTGCCAAGTGCCATGTGAACATACCATCAATATTATCCTGTTTAACATCCGTTGCTGTCGTTAGCCAACTTAGTAATGAATTTCCTCCTTGATCCATAAATGATAGTAATCGTCCTTCTGTGGTGATTGATGGAGTCAGTACTGGCATCCACAGTGATAGTGTTGTTAAAATGACTTTACCGGCATCAGCAAGTGGATTTGCAGCGACTGCTGGAACCCTTCAAATTGCATCATTATCAGTACCCTTTCGCACGAGTATTACTGTATGCTTTGCTCCATATATAATTCTTCGAACATTTCTGCAGAATCCAAATATATGATGCAGTGGAATCGCGCATGAAAAATGATCTACGCGCTCCTTGCAACATTGACATACGTGTTGCAGCTCATAGATTGAAGGTAGTATCATTGTTTATAATCATATTCTCAACATCAACAGCAGCAGCACCAGCATGATCATTTGGTTGTCTTACAATAAATTGATTTCTCCCAGGGGTATTATTATTATCCTTTGCAAACATCATAGAAGGACCCGCCGATCTTGTATAATCATCGGAATATCTTGCTAGCCCTATTATTGTTGTGGCCACATCAACATCACGTTCTATTGACTCAATTTATTTTCCCTCAATCAGATATCTTGCACTCTCAAATAACGCCATGATACCATTATTGACAAAACCAACTTGAGCATTAAGTGGATATGATGCTGGTACAGCAGGGGTATCAGCAGCTGTTACGAGTTTTACTTCTACTTCGATAAACTCTTCACAAGGCAAAATGTATTTACTTGTATCATGAACTTGAAGTTCGATTCGCGACCGAAGATCAGATTGTACTGCGTGATAAGAATAACATTGATAATTACGTACGGAATCATCCATGAGCACTGGGGCGTCAATATCAAACGCTGGATCAGATGACCTTTTGAACATTTTATTATATATTCACTTTGATTTATCAAAGTCTAAATCGTAAAATCCTATGGATTTTCATCGTCGATGACGATTTTGTCGTTGTCGTGGGTTTTTTAAGCCACTTCCTGCTATCATATTTGCGATGTTACTTTATCGTTGATGTATGACGGAGTCACCATCGACGCCAGTTTCTGATCTACTGCATTTTTTATTATTTTACTAACCCGCGCTGGCATATCCGCTGTAGATGGCAGTGGTCCCGGTTTCTTTCGCCGTCGAACTAGCGCTGTTAGTTGATCCTTCGCGGCCAAAAATGCTTTTCCGGCAAGATCTCCAACAGCGCTAATACCCTTATCACGAATAATATCAATGGCTTTCATCGATAATTGTTTTGCTAGCGGCGTGAGTTTATTACGTAGACGCTGGTTGGTTTATCATGGTTGTAGTGTATGATAATCTTATTGTAAAAACACTAGTGTTTTCTAAATGATATTTATCTAATGAAAATTCCAAAGGATTTTCGACTTCGTCATCGGATTAATCACTATGGTAACCATCTGTTGGGTTTTCCACTAACTCATCAATGAAATCTCGATATATACCAATATCCATAACACCGCCTTGAAATAACCGCATGCAGATATCAGCTGCTTCATTAATTACTTCCGGTGAGTTATTTCCAGCTCGTTTCCCTCCAATGAGAACTTCTAATCGTGATATATCACCAAGAACATTACCAGGACATTGAATGAGACCACTACCTGGAATCCCACTCCCAGAAAATCCCTCCCCGCTACTATAACCAGTTGTTGCCTCCATTTTTTCTAAATTTGTATTCTGTAAATCATCTTCATCATCTTCATCTCGATTAGATGGTAGTTGTTGTTGATGTTCTTCTTATTTTTTAGGCGAGAAAGATATTTTCTTTGAAAGTTGTAGTCACTTTCCTTGTAATTTTGGAGGTTTTTGTTGTTTATTTAGTTCTTCATATTGTTTATACACTGTACCCACCGCATCGATATATTCAATGTATCACACACTATCCGTCTTAATTTGACTTGTTTCAGTTTTAATTTTGTAGAATACATCAGCCCAATGAATAATACTTCTAACATACTTATGATGTTCTGGTTTCAACATTTTTTTTCTGTTTTCATAAGTCGTAACAACAAGCGCAAGAATTTATGCTGGATTAGTCTTATCAATTGCTTCTAACCCTGTCTCGTTAAATCTTGCGCGTAAATCATCTGCTGTTCTTTTTGATTCAGGTGGTTTACTAACATCAATATCACCTAATCGTTCAATTCCCTGCTGAGCTGATAAATCACCGTGGAGTTTTTGGACAGCTTGTTTTGTTTGTTCAGTTCCTGTTGCTATATTTTCAAGTATAGGAAGTACAGGAGCTTCCTTTCTTGATCCTTCTTCATGGATATCTCCGTATATAGCTCGCTCAGTTGCTAATATTACCCCTTTCGTTGATGTGGTTATTGGTTTAAACAAATCTTCAGTTCCGGCTGAAAAGTCAGTCTGAAGGCTTGAAGTTTTTCCCGTACGGAATCGCGTACGGGAATATATTTTTTGATAGCTGATAGTCTTTCACGAGCCAATCTAGTTGTTAATGCTTCGTTTACCATTATTAAAACAACAAAGCAATTTCCAATTAATATACGATCGATCATTTGTCCAAAAATGTCGATAGGATTTCACAGTCATTATTGACCATGTAGACAGTATTTTTCAATGGGAATTTTTACTCGGCCGAGGGAGTTTTTTTCCATTTGACTGATCAGCGTTCTTATATTTCTAATTTTTCAATTGACGTCTCGTTTTAATTCATATTGTTGCCCCAAATGTTTTCTAATCCTTTCTACAACAGTGAATAACGGGACAAACTTATTGACGTCGTTACAGAATACAAGGGATTCACGAATGGAATTCTGGATTTTTTAATGAAGGCATATCTTTTCGGTAATACGTATTTATTTTTTATTGCGCTGTATTCGATATCTTCAAAGTCGGAAGTAATTTGATCACAGTTTAAACCATCTGATGATTGAAATCCTAGACTTTTCAATTTTGAAAATTCATTTATAATTTCATTAATATCCTTAGAATTCATATTATACATAATACAAATATATTTCTAATACAGAAATAAAGAGCAACCTATGCGGAGCGGTTATAAATGTGACAATCCCCACCTTCCAAAGGGAACAGTTAACTAATTTACTATATGTGATTTCAAAGAATTACATTATATGTGGTTTCTAAGAATTACACTATATGTGATTTCTGAGAATTACACTATATGTTATTTTTAAGAATTACACTATATGTGATTTCTAAGAATTACACTATATGTGATTAATGAGAATTACACTATATGTGATTTCTGAGAATTACACTATATGTGATTTCTGAGAATTACACTATATGTTATTTCTGAGAATTACACTATATGTGATTTCTGAGAATTACACTATACGTAATTTCTAAGAATTACAGTATATATGATTTCTGAGAATTACAGTATGTGATTTCTGAGAATTTCACTATATGTAATTTCTAAGAATTACAGTGTATATGATTTCTGAGAATTACAGTATATGTGATTTCTAAGAATTTCACTATATATGATTTCTAAGAATTACACTACATATGATTTCTAAGAATTACATTATAAATGATTTATAAGAATTACATTATATATGATTTCTAAGAATTACATTATATATGATTTCTAAGAATTACATTATATATGATTTCTAAGAATTACATTATATATGATTTCTAAGAATTACATTATATATGATTTCTAAGAATTACATTATATATGCTTTCTAAGAATCACATTATATATTATTTCTAAGAATTACATTATATATGATTTCTAAGAATTATAGTATATATGATTTCTAAGAATTATAGTATATATGATTTCTAAGAATTATAGTAGATATGATTTCTAAGAAGTATAGTATATGTACACAAGTACAATGAATGACGTTAGCGGCGTGGTATTATATAACAGCAAAGGACAATTAATGAAGCTTTATAACCTTCATGTACTTATTGACAACATCGAAGCAGAACCAAATACTTGAAAAAACAAAGCAAAAAAGAATACAACTGTTGTTTGTTTGATTTGTTTACTTACAAAATAGATTATAATTATGACAGTTAAAAATCAATAATGGAGTAAAATCGGAAAAACCCATTGAGATATATAACTCTTTCATAAGCCATTATATGCCCGTACGAGTTGTCTCCGCTGGTGTTATATACATATAGTGCAAAACATGAAACAGACATAAATTGAATTTTTTGTCCTGTCTTTATAGAAATCGCAGATCGATAAATTCCCTCTGCAACGCATTGAACAGAAGGTGGACAAATATCGAAATATCTACCAGCCTTAGCTATTGATTGAAATACTATTTCGTCGTTATTTGTTGTATTAAAAAGATCTTACGGGTCTCGCTTTTTTCGAGTATTGTCCAGTTTTTCCTCGTTTTAGATTTTCGCTTTTTGTAACAGCTTGTAGATTTCATAAAGAATTATTCTTAGGATTGGAATCAATGTGATCGATAACAAAAAAATCTTTGATCAATCTCTAGAAACAATCATATACTATTCTGTGATTAAGATATTTCTTATTCCCAGCACCAAACTTCAAATACCCTAGATTATTCACAACACCGACCGATTTCTTCAGCCTACGGTTTCTGACAATACCATCACAGGACGCTTCATAGTTTGTGATTACAGGGTGTGGTCTGAATTCTTGGTTCATTTATATACTATCATTGTTTGTCTAATTCATTGTTTGGTCGAATTGTTACATTTGGAAATCTTCTGATGTAGTCTTGAGGAGTTCTTATGACTCTGTTGTTGACTCTGTCAAGGGCGCTGTCAGAGGTAGAGTCATTGATGGAGTTTTTATTGGAATCTTTGATGGAGTTTTTAACAGAGTTTTTGATGGAGTTTTTAACGGAATCTTTGATTCTCTTATCATAATAACGTTTCAACTCTCTGTATCTCTTACCACCACAACCGAGACATACTTGTGATATTCCTCTCACACCGACCCCACATCGTAAGCAGAGTAGCGGGCCAAGGCTTCCACGACGAACACTTTGCATATGATACCCACAAAACTCTTTTCATCATGATTTGTTACACACGGTTACTGATCCAATCATAAGCCATTTACAATGATTCATTATACAATAAATTCTCTATTTAAATACTTGTTTTAATTATAGCATGAAGGAGTTCGAGAGATTATCGAAAATTGCGCCTTGGAAAAATGCTAAATTTAATCTCGATAGAGTCTCTGATATACCAAAGAGTAAAATTCGTGATAGAACCATGATAAGTAAAATCATGGATTGTTTTAATGAATTCAAGCGTGATGGGGCATCTCATTGTTGGTCGACATTTCAAATCGATGGTGAAGTTGATGCTACCATGAACGATAAAAACGCAGCAGTGATAATGTCACATCTTACGCGGAAAAGGTATTTTTTTAGAGTGAAATTCATTATCCGTTCAGACACTGGAGATTGGATTATCAGGGATAAATTTGAACCCACTTTGCAGGATAAAAGAATTGTCACTGTGAGTCAAGATTCCACACCAAGAATCTGACTGGAATTGACAAACCATACTACGAGAAATCTTATCCTGTAACAGCAGTTGTTTATGGGAAATATCCGTTAAATTACAAACCTAGTATTGAAAAACTAGCACCGATGAAATATTCTTCGTCGTTGAATTGTGTGGCAGAACGAATACTAGAACACTTCACAAATGCGTTGCGTGGAAATAAATTGACTGATCTAAGACGCAAAAAAATAACCGAGTGGGGGCTAACAGTAAAGGAGCACGGGGCGACTATTCAAAATGTGGCAGCGTTAGAACGAATACTAAAAATTCCCAATATCGGTAATGACTGTAACAGGCGAGATATTATACGAACCGAAATATTAATCGAGAGGAACTCCAATCAAAATTATTGATCATAATAAACACGCATGGGCATCTGCAGTAACAATATTTCCGCGGGATAGAACTATAAAATATATACCCGGAATTTTCCGGAGAGTTCTCGAGTGGAGAGGAACTATTCGATGCTATTCACCAGTTGAGTTAAAACGACCCGGTGTCAGTATGGTTTCTTCACAGTGCTGAAAACCCTGAGGGTGGATTCGATCAATTTGTAAGACCCAATGGAGAATTATACCGCACTGAAGCCCTTCATGATAAGATGAAAAAACTAGCTGGTAGTTTCTCGAAGAATTTTGATGACGAACAATTACTAAAAAACTTTTACAATTCCGTCGGTTGCAGCTCATTTTGCGAGAAAGAGAAACACATGGAAACCAACGCGAAGTGAGTTTCTATCAGATGTCAGATTGAGCTGCATCAAATACAACCACGGCGGATTATGGAATACAAAATACACCGCCGAACCATTATTTCCGTTGATATGGTTGCGTGTTACCCCGGGAGTTTTCTCGGGTATGGAGAATGCGCTGAGTACTTTAAACGGTTTGGACATCCTACACACGAGATGGCCTATGTTGCGATTAATGGACCACTGCCTGATTTTGATTTAACCGGATTTGCTCGTGTAGTATCATTTGACTTGGCTACAGGACTTCATCCATGCTGTTATATTTGGATTGGTAGACATATGTCTGAAAAACACTGGATGCCAATAGTGCTATTGAGATATATGATTGATTGTGGTATGTTAAAATCGTTGATTGTCAGTGAAGCGATTATATCATATCGAGCTCAGACTGAGGTTTGGTTACCACAACCCGATCTAGATAGTATAATCAGCGATCAACGAAAACAATGTCCCGATCTTGACGAAGAATAAATCGTGAAATGGTCCAAATATTTATTTGAAATCAGAAACAAGGAAGCAAAATATCTCGGTAGAAGTATAATTGGTAAATTTACTCAGGGTGGCAAATACGACAATTCAAGATATCATTCACGGTTGGTTATATATAGCGTTGAGTACGATTTTGTAATCGCGGATATAACGAGTAAAGGTATATACGTAGATCGTAAAGACGCTTTCTTGTCCGATGGAACAAAATTTGGTAAAATTGTTACTTACGCAGACAGAGAAAATCTTCAGTATACACACTTGAGAGCGTCTATGCTAGCTTATGCTTCTATCAATTGTTTTTCGATGATAAATAGATTTCCTGACACCGCACTTAGAGTCGACACTGATTCATATTACATAAACGTGAAACAACAAGAAGCAGTGGCTGAATTAACTAATTCTGACGAGAGTTGGGGTCATGGAGAATTAAGCGGGAAATGATGCATGACTATTCCAAATCAGCAGATGTTACGATTGAAGATAAATATTTGAAAAGCAATCAGTGTTCAGAACAATCTAATGCACCGCAGATATCTGATCCAATATGTAGATATAAAACAGTTTATTTAAACGGCTGTGGTGGGTCAGGAAAGACGACTCGTGCGATTGAATTATTTCGTGGTAAATCAAACATGATTGTACTAACACCAACACAAAGAATCGCCAGAGAGATGAAACAACGAGAGGTAAATGCTTGTACTTATCATAGTTTCTTTCGATGGAAAGGTGATGAATGGACTCCTGAACGAATGGGTGAGAAATATATTCCCGGCTTTGTAATTTGGGATTAGATATGCATGGTGTCATTAGATATATTACAAAAATTTCTTGATTGGTTATTGCACGCGAACACAAAAGTCGTCCTGTGCGGTGATCATGGCCAGCAACCACCATTTGTCAGTTTATCGCCACATGATTGGTTGAAGAATCATGTAGACTATTACGAAGAAATTAATACCGACCACAGAACACTTGATGAGCAATTACGAGAATTCAAACAACTAATCAGATTACAACCGGATAGAATTAAGTGCGAAATAGCGCTTGAAATAATTTCGGAAACGCCGCTAAAAGATTTCTGGGAAGCGTGGAGACCAAACGATTTGATAATTGCAAGTAGAAAAATAGTCAGAGATACACTTCAGATGAAGTTATTTGAAACTCATAAAAAAAAAATTTGCAACACTTCCAGTGCCGCTTTACTATAGACCCAAGGATACACGGCGGCAAAATATCGAAGTTGATATTCCATGCCTGACAACGAAGCAGAATTTAGTGTTAAATGATATTTTGTTGGTTGATATCGGCGTCGTTGAAGATGCATTAGTCGTTAATAATTCCCCGTGGACGCCAGGTTACGCAGCGACAATACATTCTTCACAGGGATTGACTATATCAGATACAATTGTTTGGACGGTGGATAATCGCATCGAATGGTCGAATTTAGTTTATCTCGCAGTATCCAGAGTACGAAGAATAAATCAACTTCGAAGAATTGTTTTAGATGATAATGACACTACAATAAGTGATACTGTCAACGATGACTCTGTCAAAGACATAATCAGAAAAAAACTATCCGGTTATGAACAACAGGATAAAATAAATAAACGAGAATTTGACATTGATACCGAATTAATTATGAAGTTGAAACAACAACAGAATAATCACTGCGCGAGTTGCAATTGTGTAATGAATTGGTGTTGGTCGGATAAGCACTCTCGACAATTTACCGTAGATAGAAAAAATAACAGTATTTGTTATACAAGAGATAATGTGATGCTGACTTGTCTTGAGTGCAACAGGCGTAGAGGCGCTAGTTAAGACCACGCGGCGGTAATTGAGTATACTCGGGTATCACTTGCAGTTGTTGTCGAGTAAATCCTCGCTGATGGGCAGTTGAATCCAGTCTATAAATTGCTGGTCTACCCGTGGATCGTGTTATGCCGGATATTTTATGCGTGGTGACACTCCAAATAGGATCAGTAGCTCTTTTTCTGCCACCTTCGTGCTCTCCTGGTTCGTATACAAATCTAACAGTGACATTGCCGAGTATTGGTTGTTTTGAAAAATCTTTTTGTGGATTTTTATATATAGACTTCTTTTTAATCGCGTCGATAGGTTTCATGTTGATTGTTCTAGTAATCTCGTTGTTCAACGCGGTAATCACAGCTGGTAATCTCTTGACCCATTCACGGGATCGTTTATCCTGAATAAATTCCTTCGCGTATTGATATCCGAATAACCGCTCAGCAACTGTTCAACAATTGCCTGATCGCGGTGTAACGCAGTATGTCCTCGTCTGATGGTGACATTATGATTCTTCATCGCTGATAGAACCGCACCCTGAAATTCCTTGCCAGGATCAACTTGTAATAGGTTAGGCCAGCGCAAAGGACCCTTTCGATAAATCCTTTCAAACGCAGAAGCCACTTCAGTTGCTGATTTTGTCTTTAGCGGCTCTACTTGTTTGTATCGACTCGCAACATCAACTACAGTTAACGCGTATTTGTAGCCACGTTCATGCGGCAGAAATAATATATCAGCCTGATGAACTTCATTATGAACGGTCACATCAAAATGCGAGTAGTTAATTCTTTTAGGCGGTGGTAGATAAATTTGCCATATCGCCTGTTTGGATAACCAACTAGCCGCAGTGGTTTTTTTCACCTTTTCAGCGCTAGCGAGTTTATTGATTGCTGCCTTGCCTCTCCAGGATCCTCTCGGAGAATAATAAATAGATTCCATGTTCTTATTAATTACCGGCACCTAACATCAATTTGGTTTTCATTGCCGATTTTACTAACCATGAAACCAATTTTTCTTTGAAGGATTTATCAGTGAGAGAATTCAACGCATGAATTAATTTCACATCTGCGAGATGTTTATTTTGTAGATTACTGCTTTTATAAGCAACATCATGAGCATGACACGCCTTATCAATAGCGTTTATTGGTTCTTCACCGGGTTTGGGTTGGTTATGATCATCAAGTCTGATATCGAGTCTAGTCCCGGGTCCGCAATAAATATATCCTGGAAGGTGTTTTTCTCCTGGATATTTTGCCCATGGTGTTCCCAGGAGTTTAGTTAGCTTGGTTGTGATATCTCCTCCTCGTTTTATTTAAATCCCCTTGATTTATCAAGGGAAACAAATCTATTTTTTTTTGTACTACATTGTACACACTTACCAGAAAGTGCTGATCGGTTATTGCTAGTTGTAATAGTCGTCAAGTCATCTGTACCAGTACGCGCCTTACACTTCACACAATATAGATCCATAATTTTTATATAATAACAAGAATGTAATTGATTATTCAGCTACCCGACGACGGGAACCTATTAAACACCATGCGATGTTGCCGAATTCAATTAGAATAATTATAATCGGACCATCTAGAAGCGGCAAGACACAACTGCTACTTAATTTAATAACAAGATGGATGAAATGGGACAAGTTGTATTTAGTCGCCCCGAGTGAAGACGATCAACGATGTTACAATGTATTAAAAGATTTTAACGACTGTGCGGTATAAGAATCCGGCGAGGGTATTATTGAGTTTATAACCTATATCGAAGAAGCACCGAGCATTGATTACATTGATGCAAACATTAACAATTTAGTCGTATATGAAGATGTGATGTTAGACAATCAAAGAATCCTGCTAGGATATTTTCACGAGGCATAAATAAAAACACTGATGTGATATATGTCACTCAACGATACACACAAATACCAAAAGTGATCAGAGATAGCTGCAATTTATTGTGTGTGTTTAACGGAGTTGACACACATACTCTTAGAAATATTTGTCAAACTTGATGCTGCGGTGATATGGATCATTATCAATTTAGAAAATTCTTCAGTCAGGCTCAGTCAACCCACACATTGATTTGCAACGATAAATTTATCAGACCCTCGGACACGATATCGTATCGGACTCGATTAAATATTCGGTTGAAATCATAGCGATTTTCATTGTTAGCCCTGAGCAGCAGAGGGGGTGGATTCCAACGACTATGGCGTATTTTTTTTGCTAATGAACCAATACCAGATTACCAAATAGACCTTTCTAGTAAATATTAACGAGAAGGAAGCCTCCATTTGCCAAATAGACCTTTCTAGTAAATATTAACGAGAAGGAAGTCTCGTTGACGCCTACAAAGTTGGTATGTCTACCCTCTCTGTAATCCCATAGAAGCAGAGAGGGTGCGCCAACGAGATTCGCATATAGGTTGCTTCGTTTCGGTTAAAAGTCTATTTGACAAATATTTGCCTAAAATGTTGGTCTCTTCGAAGTCCTAATTTGTCAAATAGACCTTTCTATTAAATATTAACTAGGAAGTTCTAATTTGTCAAATAGACTTCTCTAGTAAATATTAACAAGAAGGAAGCCTCAATTTTGCCTAAAAAGGTTGGTCTGTCCACCCTCTCTGCTGCTATCAGAAATGAATCAGACTACACAAGCTGCATCATTTTGATTGCTGTAAATATTTTAGATAAAAAAGTATTAAAAGCAAAGTTAAAAGATAAGTGACAAAACAATAGTCGCATCAATATCCTTATTGAAGTACAGGGCATTGGTTTACCATTTTCAAAATATTCATGCAACATATAAGATAGTTCTCTTAACAACATTGACAATGTGTGGTTTATATATCACCTGTAGCTTTGTTTACTTCTCTTTCCTCTTTTCTCATTATCGTATTGCCAGTAGGAACCTTTGTTTTATATGCAACTGAAGAACAACAAATCAAATATTCACTATTGCAGTTTTGGAGAAGAATGTCTCTACAAATACTAGAAGTAAAGTACTCAACAATGTCAAATATCAATAATTTTAAAATTTGGACAATCGATGAATTATTGAGAATTGCATCCATGGGTTTGAGGAACCCAGTCAAAAGAAGGGATGGCAAGAAAAATATGGCAATACTTAATATATCTATTGCAAGATTTGCAATGGGAGACATATATTAGATCATGTTGGGGATATGATAGTAGCTTCAATTCCTTTTCATCCAATTCAAGGGGAATATTTTTTTTTACTGAACCGATGTTAAGGGCAACAAAATAGTTTTAAAATAGTTCAGCTTATAATCACAGGTATACACTTATAAACAAAGAATGATATAGTTTCACAGTATGCAGATGACACCACTCTCAATCACCCTGGATGGCTTTTAAAAGTCCCTGAAGTCAACTGTAGATGCTATCTACTAATATTGTAAATGTTCAGGACTGTGTATACATAGTAAGAAAAAAAACTAAAGGTGTATTTATATAATCAATGCAGTGAAAAACTCCCTAAACTGGTTTACTTCTTACTTAACCGATAGAGCGCAAAAAATATATTTAAATGGTCAACGTTCTGAAATTAAAAATATTAATTGTGGATTACCACAAGGCTCTATCCTTGGAACTCTGTTATTCAATCTATTTTTCAATGATTGGAACTTCAATTTCTTCCACTGACCTCAATGCAGATGATAGTACACTCTGAGATTATTAAAACCAAAACAGTACTTGAAAAAACTTACAAGATGCTCTCAACAGACTTCAAGTATTTTGAAGTCTGTCTGATTAATGAGCAAGGCGTGACAAACTCCAGGTTCTATTGACAGTTTGAGCCTGAAATAATTCTTGTTTTTTTTGTAGATAACAATCTTACTTGGTCTATTCACATAAAGTACATTTCAAAAACGGTTTATTCTTATCTTTGGCTACTGAAAAAAATCAAAACATGCATTCTTCTTCAGTATAGGGTCGTCTTTTATAAACGTTATATTCAGCTATATCTGACCTACCATAATGTAATCATGGGTAACACCTCGAATTCAAACACAACAACACTTAAGATCCTAAAAGAGGGCTTGCATTTCATTCTAGATCAATGTGTAGACAATATTCAGGATGCAATGAATAGAGTAAAGGTTTTAAAAATACATTAAAAACTATTTTTTAGAAAGGCCAAATAGATGTATAAAGTATCCAGAAAAGCCATTCATGTCTATCTCAGCAATATCTTTCACCACAGAGATGCTGATGGTATTCCAATTCAAGGTCCATAAGAAGAACAAAATTACATTATGCCAAGACCAAAGAAGGAATTGTTTAAAACGTTTTCAATATACTGGTCCACTGGAATGGAATAACAATCCCAAGGACATAAAGCAGGCTCCGAACATATCATCTTTTCATAATCAAAGATTTAAATGTATGAAAACTTTAGAAAATTAAACAGTTCTAGTACCAAAAGAATACCGTCTGTTTTTCTGTAAATTTTGCATCATTTTCATTGCTGAATTTGTAAATAAAGGCTGATGTAGTAGCGCCCCTTTGGTGTTTCTGCGCTATGGGAAATTGGTCACAAGGAAGTTGATTTTTCATTCCACATTTTAATTGATATCTGACACCTCTAGTTCTTCCTGCTGACACCTTATTATGAATCCCCCTTGCACTATGTTATACCTGGCTTTTTTAAACAATACTAGCGGACTTCAGAGAGAGCATGCTCTGAAGTTTTTTCCTTGAGCTAAACTGCTAGTCTAATTGTGTTAGGTGCAAATCCCTTATCTAACTATAACCCACATATAAAAATGTAAAATATTTAAATTATATATATATATATATATATATATATATATATATATATATATATATATATATATATATATATATATATATTAAAATGATTAGTATATATAATGTACTAAGAACTTCAAGTACTTTGCTAAACCAGCTCCGTTAGATGCACAAATCTCTTTTTGGATTATAGCAAAACAATTATTTTTTACGGGGGCGGAGGAAGAGTGCTAAGGTCAGCAGCTAAATGATGAAATACAGGGAGGAAATGTTACACTTAAGTATTAAGAAACAAACATTTATACTGTTTTATAGTGTGATCTGAACATTTCTGACCTTGAATGTACCTGGACAGAACAGGGAAGTAGGTAGTAGCTGCATGATCATAAAGATCAATCAGTTATAACATAGCTGCTTAGCTGCTTAGGAGCAACTTGAATTTAGTATAGGGATGGCCCAATCCACTAAACGTAGCCATTTAATTTCAGTAGATAGTATCGGACAATTTTATCCTTCCTAAATATAAGAATATCATTGTTTAAAACTTAAACTCAGCTAATGTGTAAGGATATAGGACTGGTCTCAAATTTAGTTGGCCACATTGAATTCACAGAAGACTAAATTAAATCAAATACAGTATCACAAAAATGGTACTCAAACTAAACAAATATTAATACATGGCTTAAACAAACATGCAATAAATTACTAAATATAAACATTTTGTTGTTATCTTAGTGATTTCTCATAGTACACACATACTCAATATATTCCTGATAAGACCTGCAAGTAAGTTTAAAACGTGAGAAAGTTTCAAATACAAACCAGATTGATTGTCATTTAAAAAAATGTTCACAATCGTTATATTTTATCAAGTTTTGGCTGAACTACAGTATAACTTTGTTGAACTTGGGACTTAATGAACACAGTTATTTCTGTATTAACATACAGATATACAAACATATTTAAAGCATAATAACAAAGATGGTCTTCCTTAGAAGATATGGAGATATGAATGTGTGAGAGTGCCACTGAATTTCTTATTTCAGTTTTTCTTTTTCTTTTATTCAAGAATGTTACATGAGTTCTATGAATTTTGTAATTTTCATAAATAAATGATAGCTATTTTAAGTAAATTTATGACCAGGTATGTGTATCTGCCAAAAGATACAGTCGCATTGCACCAAGAGTGACAGTCACATTGCAGTAAAGAGTGACATTCAGATTACAGTAAAGAGTGACTGTCACACTGCATGAAGATCAAAAGTAACTATGCACCAAGAGTAACACTTTGCAGTAAAGATTGAGTCTAATTGCACAAAGAATTTTAGTCACTTTGCAGTAAAGAGTGAGTCACACTGCACCAAGAGTGACAGACACATGGTAGTAAAGACTGACAGTCGCCCTGCACCAAGAGCGAAAGTCACATTGCACGATTCACTTTGAATGTTTTTTTGGCTTAAAACTCATTCTGGTTTGATAATCATATTAGACTAGACATGGTTATATATGTAGGTGCCTATGCCTGACATGCTAGCTGAAATCAAATTCAAGCAATATGGATCTGATAGCTTTTTATCCTTATCTACGAAACAGCAAGTTCCGTTGTTATTTATTGTACACTTTTACACAGTTGTAGGGGAGTCATGCACTTGAAATTGTTGATTATGGTTAGTTCTTTATTGCCATCCTCTCTAAACAAAGGCTGACTCTGAACTATAAACTCTGATACTTCGAAGACCATTAAATTAAGGCAGGTGAACTGATAATTAACAGACATTGATGTATCATTGGACAACCAGCACCTTCAAATTTGACACAGATAAGAGATACTGTAATTAAGATGAGCTATATAACACTTGTACTAACTGAAATAATTTTTCAGCCTAACAACTACATATCAAGGCTATCTTCACTAAGTAATTCCCAAGGGTCAGTGTTGAACAAAGTCAGTTCTGAACCTTGCTGCCTCTAATGTTAACCCATTCCTTTTGAAAAGAGCATCACTCTGAATGTAGAATAAGGAAGGTCCGTTTTCTAATTACAATGAATTGAATAAATGTATGGTATATCAGTCATGTAATAACTTGTGCTGGTGTGACAAATTAATCAATCAATCTAACCATCTGTCACTTTACATGAGCCAGAGAATACTCAACACATCAACGCATACACATCATTGCAAATTTTGTAGAAAAGTAGTCTCTAGATGCAATTGTGAACAAGAACTATAAAGTAAAAAACATATTCAGATATTAAGTTATCTTGACAATGAAATGCTGTTCTTAGTGACAAGACAGGGCATGACATATAATAACTTTATTTTATATGATATTAAAGTAGGTACTATAACGAGTTGATACAAATCCACAGGTTAATTTTGTTTTCCTTGTTATTGTATTAATTGTGTTTTATAGTCTGCTTCAGTACCTATTATAGTGTTGACCCATAGAGTTGGATTTTACTAGATGCTTTTTGTTTCTTGCTTTTGTTGGTTTTGTCAGCACTGTTATGGCCAAATACTTTTCCCAATGGTTTGAGCCAACCTGTCAACGTTTGAATGTTTGGATTACAAGTCTGATTTCCTATTAACAGAGCTACAGCTTGCGTTACTAGGTGGACATATATACATACATACATACATACATACATACATACATACATACATACATACATACATACATACATACATACATACATACATACATACATACATACATACATACATACATACATACATACATACATACATACATACATACATATATACATACTGCTCATATGATGATTGCGCACATGTATAAGTAATCGATAATACTCACTTCAATGATCGCACATTCTTCAATTTTTTTATTTTCTCGCCTTGATCTAAATTACTATGTCACCTTACAAGCCGTTCATTTCATCCACCCGCCTTGAACATTACGTCATCATCATGCACATGTGATCCATTTGATCTACCCGTGTATTGCATAAAATCCTCAAATGATTGATATTTGCTTAATATGTAAACAAGATAGAAGTATATGTTATCCACTACTGTAATTGTGTACAACATAATTTCTTCATGAAATTGTATGCCACCTATCCGTAGCACCTGATGTATACAATATAAAGTCCTTTTTAAGATCATAACAATACATATGTCTACCAGGGCACACAATAAAGTTCCTGGAGTCTTTTAATGCGCCTCTCATAACATTAGGTTATTAGAATGTGAATGGCAAATTTGCAAATATGATTCTATATGACAAAGGATTACACACAGAAGTTTTCAATATTTAGTGTATTCACTAACACTGTCGTGCATAAACAAAATAGAACAGCTTGAAAATTACATACAGATTTGTGCTATTGAACGAACAATTAAACAGCAGAATATAATCGATATGTTAGCTATTTTAAATGGATAACCGAACGGCAAGCTCTCAATAATTTCATGATTGTTTCAAACATATATTTAGGCAAATGTCATAAATAATAAAATATTTGAAACATAACTGAAATGTATGTATTCCTTACGAAGAAACATCTGATAAATATATAATGTTCGAATATCTTTGGCGCGTTTTGAAATTCAGACAAATAATTGTTGTTCTTTGCGATTTAAACCTGAATTACTAAATATAGAATCAAACAGGTAAATAAGAAAATAATTTTTGGCATGGAAATTAAATGACAGCAGAGAAAATATTGGGCTACAATTACGATCGCTTTAACACTTTTGTCAACATATGGTATAACGGTACCAATTGCGCAAGTCCATGTGGGTGGAGCTTAAAGTGTAGGGTCCTTTACAATCAGAAACAAACAACAACACTAGATATGATTGGTAGATTATGTAAGAGTTGTACTTTCTGTTAGGCTTAAAAAAAAGTTTACCCTTATGGCAACATGTGAATTTATGCTAATTCCTATATAGATCATATTTTTGTATTTTTTATGATTTTTTTAAAATGTGATACTCACGGCTGAAAATAGGTGTGTTGTGACTAGATAACTGATACCCCTGTCTAGTTCCAGCAGAGTTATCTCTCTTAAATGCAATGGAGTACCTGGTTTTGTCATCATTAAATTGACAATCTAACATTGTTTTATATAACAGTGTGTGAGATGCACGCTAAATTAGGATAGAAAATATATTTATCTCTCCAAATATTAGCATTGAGGTCTATGGAAAAACAATTGGTATCGTGATACCATATTAAGCATACGTGTCTTACAGGCACTTCTTTGTAATAATAATAATAATAATAATAATAATAATAATAATAATAATTTATTTTGCACTGAGCTCAATACTGGATATATATATATATATATATATATATATATATATATATATATATATATAACAAATCTCTAAAATCAACGGGATATATGTAAAAATGTGTCAATTAAACACACTTTGCTCATTATTGAGATTACATGGAAGAAGACATAAGTCGAAGTCCTTAGTTCAATAGTGTGGATATCTGAACCTATTTTAATTCATAGGGCTTAGTTCGCTATTGGTGATGTATAAAAACAATTTAAAATCAAAGTATTTGCATAAAGGCAAGATCCATTTTTAACCATAAAAAAATCCCAGAATATTTCATATTAATACAACATGCTGCCTTTAAAACAAATAATTTAAATAAAATATATATAATGGCGCAAGCGGTAAAACAAAGGATTAAATTTGTGTTTAATTATAATTTTATATATAAGTATTAATTTTGAGAGACAATAGTACTATTAAAAATGATTTAAGCTCATTAGTATTGTTGCATGTAATTTATAACTCTTCTGCTAATTAATGCACCAGCAAGTGTCTATGTTACACTTTCTGGGTAAAGGCAATATTCTTGTCTTGTGTCTTAGTCATGCATGAATGTTTTAATTAGCTAAATATTTTAATATAAACGCAATACATTTTGTATGCCTATACAAGTTTGAAAACCATATGGTAAAGTATTAGATGAAATATTTCTAGAAAATATACAAGACGTTTCATCATCATATCAGGAAAATATATCGTTAAAATGTATTCCTTCTATGCAATCATACATTTAAGCACATGGAATTACCTCAAAAATATCATGTGTTTCAGCAAATCTAAAGCCATTTCTAAAATATGTGTGGATCCAATGATGGATCGTAAATGAGAAAATGTAAGACTCTCGTTGAAGTGCCATTGTTTTGAGGGATACACAAGCTTGCTGCCTTATATAGTTCAAATTAGGGAATTGTTTGCAAAGTCCCATCATGTACGAAAACGTTGCTGGATCAATTGTAGGAAAGAAATATTCAGCAGGCACAAGAGACATGTCGTCATTATTGGTTCTATTCACATTTTGCCGTGCACGATAAGTTTTAAAAACGAAGGTTAAAAAGTGTGGCCCTGTGCTGTCAAGAACGTTCCAAAAGTGATTAAAATATGCAAGTTGGTAAATAACTAGTTTCATAAAGGGCTGTTTCTTTGGCACAAGCTATAAAAGCATTAATAACTAAATGGTTAAAATTTCCATCAAAAATAGCGTGTTCATATGGTTCCTGTGCGAGAATGCACGAACATTTCTCAATTATGACGTCAAGAGACCGCACACTTTCATGTCCATTTCTGCGTACACTCCACCGAACTCATTGAGTATGATGTATCGCATCGCATCAGCGCGACGAATACTTTCTAGGTATGCGTTATATATGTGTAGCAAGTTTTTGTGCCTGTTCTTGATCAGGCAGCGTGCAGTTTTGTCTGTCCAATATACGTACCTCCACATTGGATGGTAAATATACCATCTTTTCATCCATGCTCTATCTCTCCATGTTTGAAGAATAATAAAAGATATCTTTGGAGGGAGATTTTCAGAAAGATATTCTTCTACGGCATCAATGCCTAATGGACCAAAAGCGTCCAAGTCGCGTGTTTCAACGTCGGGAATTTTGATTGTAGTAACGTTTTCCAGGACATACGTTGAGAACAATTGGTACCAAACGGAAAATAAAAACATAAATATTATTAATATTTTAGCACTACAGATCAAACGTTCACGCTTCAAACTCGACATATTTATGGTAACAATACAGTTTAACATTTGCTGTTTGTCTTGGGGGTTTCTTGAAGTTCCAATTTTGTGTCATGTTCCATGCCAACTGCATGTCCAATTGTTTCGTCTCTATGCCTATGCCAAATGCTGTGCTTGGTAACACATATGGAGTTATATAAATATAATCTCGTCGTCAGTGCATCATACGTCAGCAGGATATCATCAACTAATTGATGAAGTACTCATAAATATAAACTTGACAATTATAGTCATGTACCTTTTTGTCTCACATCGTAGTTTGGACATCATACAATACAAACAACATATGCACTGATGGACGACGGTGCAATAATTCCAGTAACTATATGTTAAAATAATGATAAGCAACATTAACTTTTTGTTTGATAATTGTACAAAAGTTTAAACATTTTTAACTGTTATGCGTGTATATCATTACTTTAAAGATAACAGTGAAATAGAATAATGAGAATGATAATTTAATGTGATTTTTCCTTGATAAAATTGTTTCTGATTGAATCGGTCTCTCCGTGTTTCGTAATACATTGATTAAATTCAAGATTAATATATGTAGATGTTTTAAATCAAAATGGTTTGAGTAATAATGAAACGCACCTTCAACTTCACTTAAACAATTGTGGCCATCTAGCAATTATTGTCTCATTAAAAAGAAATTATCTTGTAGAATTTATCACAAGACAATGACCCATTGTGCAGTAACGTTATGCTGAACAATAAAGACACCTGGTGGTTATCAATTGTGTGAAAGTAAATTTTGCCTCGCCAACCTTCAAAATGTATTCGTCAATTTTTTAGGATTGTAACTGATGGTTTAGTGGTCGTCAACTGTCATGATTGAAACTTGTGTTCCTATAATACTCTGGAGCTTATATAAATAACGTTTTATTATTAATGTTAAGAGAAACGCAGTAACAACGGCTAAAAGAATGTATACGTTCCATCCTTGCGAAGAAAAATGATGTATGTCTATAACAAATTTCGTTCACGTATTGCACCATCATTTAGACAAGAAACCGTGCAGGTCGTATAACCTACTCTTCAAAACATAAACTATCATAACATATGTATACAGTGTAAGGTACAAATAATATGTTCGAATAATTCAAATGTACCTATGAATTTTCACAGTCTCGCAATCTCGAATAAATGGAGTTTAGTAAGATTGAAATATCATGTTTACATGACCGGTAATTCAGAACTTTCTTTGTAATCACTGCCTGCTCGCTCTTGTAAACTAGTCTGAGTCATTGATGCAACAGGTGTAATATTCTAATCTAAGAGACATCCGTGCGATTAATAATTCAATTTGAAAATAAGTTTAACGACCTAATACACGTAAGTGATATACAGTAACAAGAATATTAGTTAAAGTACTAACACTCGAATTACTTTAGGACTGAGCCAATGCAATATACGGATTATCTTAGCCACAAAAGGAGATTAGTTACAGGCATAAATAGTTAATTATATAAAAATGAAGAAGCGATCTCAATGTCTTTGCAAAATACTACTGAGCTATGAATAAAGCATTACAGCGAGACGCCAACGTGATAATATATAAAATAGTGACAATTTATTTTCTTTATGCAATTATATCAATTATAAATCCACCGAGGAAAAAATTATAGAGAAATAACCGGCATAAATATCGTTCGATTAAAGAAATGATTGTTATAGCACCAAACGTATATTAAAAGACAAAATATTGAGGCTTATCCCACATACTACGCAAAAACGTCTGCAGTAAAACGATTTAATCAAACACTTAAAACTATAAAGTGAAATGATAATTCTCAAAAGTAAACAAATACAATGGCAAATGTATTACAAAATGTTTGTCGTAGATTAACAAAATCACTCGATCGGTCTACAGACATCTTGCCAATTGAGGCATGCAAGAAGAACAAAGATTTAAAGTACGGATAAACGTATTGGTCTGTTTTTTCAGCATTTGGAACGCCCAAACATAGAAAAGGTAGAAAATCAGGATCACAATAAAAACAAGTCTATTAATTTCACAGAAGATATGTTTACTTTTTGAAGTACTTTAACAAAAGGGGAATGCTGATGAAATATGTTTTCAGACATTATCTCTGTCTAACAAACACGACAATGAATTAGAGATTGAAAATTCAAAAAAGGAAAAAAATTAATGGCAGAAAGGTATGTGCTGTTTATGTACAAAAGGTGTTATGATTGTTTTAATTATTTGTGATCCGGAAAAATGTGTCAGCCGTGTAGACCAGATATCGAAAAAATTCTAGTGGTTTTAAACAAATAAAAATTAAACTAACTGAAATAAATGTACCTTCTGAAATTGAATGGATTGATGAAAGGGAGCAGCGGATTACTCAATACACTAAGATGCCTATAATTTGCCAATGCAGTTACACTGAGGGCAAAAAGAATTTGGAGAATATACCTAAACCAAACTCATGAGTAAAATTAAAAATATCTTTGTTATACTTGATAAACATTTAAGCAGAAAACAAGTATAAATAAGCATTGGTTCATAAAGAGTAACATGTTGATATATGTTAGCCAATACAAGAAAGTCATAGATACATTTGCCGGATTAGATAACATATAACGATAAAATTGTAGTGTGCAAAATAATAACATTACGTCTGGTCTATATAAGGTAGAACATTTGTTAAATTTTTTAACAAAAAATCCAAGCAGACCACAGCAAATATATGTTCAACAAAAACAATTGAAAAGTATAATATATCCGTAAATTAAGAAAATAGATATAAGACCAGATAGAACAGTAGAACTATAAAAAGGAAATACATGTACGTCTTTTAATCATATTTGAACGAAACACATTTTTACGAGACAATCTATAATTATCGATATTATCCTTATTGCAGAATAAAGGGATTCATCACGATTATCTTTATATCAAGAACAATCTTTCTATAATTATAAATACAAATTACATAACAAGAGATTATTCGCATACGGATCGAACAAAATCGATGAAATGCCAAAATGAGGCACTATTAATAAAATTAAAAGCTTATAAACTCATTTAAATACTCCTACTTTTGTTTTGACTTTAAAATTATTTTGTTGCCAATAACTTGCACTACTCATGTTAGTGAAGAGGTTCTAAATGATATGTTCTTATGTTAGACCTGTCTCAAACGTCGTGGACAATGCATACAGCAGAATACAAACCTGCGGGATTGCCCCTTTAACTTAAATCAACTCTAAAGGTGTATGAACTAACTTGTAATATCGCAGAAGATATTTCAATGGTATTAATATTTAGAATTAATTTCAAAACCTGTCTTGGAAATGTTACCTCAAATAATACTGCTGAAATGAGATTAATATATAAATCTCAAAACCATTATAATTCCACCTATATGTCATATATGTGGGGGGAAAAAACTTCCTTGTTCGGCATAACGAAGTAAAGTACAAAATAAGAGACCATCGTCGCTTGAAAAGATAATATATGGGTCGTATACATCGACAGTATACATTGCGTCATAAATATTCATAACATATTTCGTCATTTTTTCATAAGCTATGTATGTATTATATTAATCTGAACGTCAAAGCCCTTGTAAAATTGTCGAAGACGTATCACTAGGTCAAAACGAGGATTACAATTATGTATCATTTACAAATGATTTGTATGGTCAAATTATTCAGGAAAGATGGCACCAATGAGACTTCGGTAGCAACAAAAATAAATGTTCTTAAAATAGATTTAACCCATGCCAATATACATATTCATTTGAAAAATGTAATGAAACTGAACGGCCACCAATTTAATAAATGTTATTCAGGAATTAGCGCCCAGGTTTATAAATGGGAAAGATGTTAAGGAAAATTTCAAATTAACTTATCTGGCAATCTTTACGACTACCAAGATTTGTAGTAGCACAATAGCAAACATACGTTGTTATGGTTAATGTCAGTATTTTGTATATATAATCTCATCATTATATTTGAAAAACTTTTAAATGTCATCGTTATCTTCATTGCACATTTACATCATTAATATCTGCTTTTGTGTTTTTAAAAAAAGAATGTAAATCTGTGTGACTAACGAAAATACAAAGTCGTATCATTCCAGATTATTTCAGTATTGTTTTTAGCTGAGTTTTGAATTGTTCTATGTCTTCTGACGTTCGTTTAATGAAACATATCTTACCTTCAATGATACAGGATACGACATTATCGAAAATATTCCTCTTTCATTGCCACTTTTGTTCTATACTGTTATTAATTCTTCTTAACTTTTCCTAATTTTGGCCTTATTCTCTGTCCTATGACATTAATAGTATATTCTTTAATGATATGTTTAGTTAGTGTATCATACTTTGATTAATGACTATTAACTAATCTTAATTTTTTGATGACATTTATTTTACTATTTACTAGCTTAAGCCAATACAACTTTTAAATAATCGATACATAATTTTTAAATTTACAAAATATAAGCCAATCGATTTTGACAATATAATGCTTATCGGGTTTCTATATAATATGTAATTGGTATACAGCCTACTGCGAATAAATTCGTAAGCAGCAGTTACAGTGTTTGATATTATAGTTTTGCTATTGTACCTAGATCAAATATACAATTAGCAAATGGTACCCTAATTGAATTAAACAATTCATGTGTAAAGAAAACCACTAGACGGTTAATTTGTTTTGCATTATGATAAATCAACTGTGATTCATGATCATTTAATTTTTTTTTAATGTAGGCTATCAACTACATACGTACATACATACATACATACATACATACATACACACACACACACACACACACACACACACATACATACATACATACATACATACATACATACATACATACATACATACATACATACATACATATATACATACATACATATATACATACATACATAAATACATACATACATACATACATTGATTCATATATACATACATACATATATACATACATACATAGATACATAGATACATACATACATACATACATACATACATACATACATACACACACACACACACACACACACACACACACACATACATACATACATACATACATACATACATACATACATACATACATACATACATACATACATACATACATACATACATATATACATACATACATATATACATACATACATACATAAATACATACATACATACATACATTGATTCATATATACATACATACATATATACATACATACATAGATACATACATACATACATACATACATACATACATACATACATACATACATACATACATACATACATACATACATACATACATACATACATACATACATACACACACACACATACACACACATACATACATACATACATACATACATACATACATACATACATACATACATACATACATACATACATACATACATACATACATACATACATACATACATACATACATACATACATACATACATACACACACAAACACACACACACATACATACATACATACATACATACATACATACATACATACATACATACATACATACATACATACATACATACATACATACATACATACATACATACATACATATATACATATGTATGTATGTATATTTATGTATGTATATATGTACATACATACATTGATTCATATATATATATACATACATACATATATACATATGTATGTATGTATATTTATGTATGTATATATGTACATACATGCATACATACATTGATTCATATATATATATATACATACATACATACATACATACATACATACATACATACATACATACATACATACATACATACATACATACATACATATATACATACATACATACATACATACATACATACATACATGCATACATACATACATACATACATACATACATACATACATACACACACACATATACACACACACATACATACATACACACACACACACACACACACACACACACACACACACACATACATACATACATACATACATACATACATACATACATACATACATACATACATACATACATACATACATACATACATACATACATACATACATACATACATACATACATACATACATGGATCATTTAGATATTGGAACTACGTAAATAGCTTCATGAGTTATAAACAAAACTAAGAAATCTAGGTAAAATGTATATATTAACTGAAAGCATCTGATAATTCGACTTGCATATATGTATATCATTTCGATATGGATGAAAACGAAACTTGCCCTCCAACGCAGTTGAAAATAAAATATAGGAGTCGCATTGTTTGTTTTGGTGACTTCTGCATGATACCTGAATTACTATCAGAGGTAATACAATTTGTTCATTTGATTGGGATAATAACTGGCATAGTTTGCTATTGATTCGTCATAAAAAAATAAAGACCGAAAGTATTCATCTTATTATTCTCTTTATTTATTATTATTATTATTATTATTATTATTATTATTATTATTATTATTATTATTATTATTATTATTCGCAACAACAATCGATGGTTACTAGATTATATAATTCCTCCCACGATCTCCAAGCAATGGAATTAAATTTTCGAGTACACACACACACACACACACACACACACACACACACACACACACACACATATATATATATGTATATCTAAAATATTATGCCTCATTGTGTTACATGCAATATACATTCTGTACATGATACAATAATAGTCTCGTTTTGTTAAATATTGCCCACATTGAACAGAGTAACATCATTAGAAAACACATACTTCTCACAATATGAAAAATGTTCGCAGTTTAGAATTATGACCACGTGAATAAATGTATGATTTTAATACCAATCAAAGTTACAACTTTTTTCAATCACCTGAAGACATTTGCTGACCATATTTCACGTGGGACTGACTTATTTTACTTGCTGAAGTATCATTAAGATTAACAGAATACTAAGGGTTATATTGATCGGACAATGTAGTTAATTGGTAAAGTGATATATATTATAATAATTAGGCTGGATGAAAACATTTTTTCCGAGGAATTAAAGTGGATTTTCAATGCAGATTTGGTATTTATAAATTAGAACTATTTAACAAATTATCAATAAATCTTTATATTGAATATAAAGATTGATAAGTACCTAAATAGCTTAGAAAAGCTAACAATTTGTTGTAGTGTGAACATGTATATATTGTCCGTTTTATGGGGAGATCAATTCATCAAATTTAAACTAATAACCATGAGAGAGAGAGAGAGAGAGAGAGAGAGAGAGAGAGAGAGAGAGAGAGAGAGAGAGAGAGAGAGAGAGAGAGACTTATATCATGAAACTTTCAACCTATAATTTTATGATTAATTTTTGTTAAAACTTGCGATGTTTATATTTTAGTTTTGTTAAATACCAATTATATTGAACAGACTAATACCAATCCAAAATACATAATTCTCACCTTTTGGAATATGCTTGTGCTTTAAGCTTTAATCACATAAATAAACTTACCCGTTTAATACCGAACATAATTACAGCTATTGTGAATCATCTGCTGACCATTATTTATTTTAAAAAAGTGAATAAATAGCATCCGATATACAAGTATGTAGGGCGAACATTTTTGGACAGACTTATTTTCCTTGCTGAAAAATCATTAAGATTAGCAGAATACTAAAGGTTTACAGATACTATATTGATCGGTAAATGTTGATAAACATTAAAATAAGAAATATAAGACTAATAATGATGTGTTAAGAACATTAATTCATCAAAACTAAACGAAAAACTAGTTGAGAGAGAGAGAGAGACAGAGAGAGACAGAGAGAGAGAGATTTATTTGGTTTAAAGTTAGAAAGAACTCATGCTATTTATGGTAGCAAGAACATTGTATTATCCATAAGATAACGCAGAAAACGCCCATTTTAACTGAGGTCTTCAAGATTAATGAAGAAAGCACAATTTACGCACAAATCCTCGAATGGTTTTAGCATAATGTTTCCTTAGTAGGTGCAGTATGTGAGTGTGTGTTTGTTTGTTTGTGTGTGTATGTGACTCTGGGTGTTTGTATGCATATACGTGTGTGTGTGTTGTTTTGTTTTTTTAAATTTGGTTGCTTTGAAGAAGGAAATGTTTTCGTTCTTTCTTTATACAGTTTGACCTGTTGTTAATCCAGATATGTTCATTACGCAAGGGATAAATATCGATTTTTTGAGAAGAAGAAATGCAATAATTAATGATGACTTGTTATGTGAACTACACAATTGTATTTAATGTCGCTTTAAATCGTATTCCAATGTCGCTTTAATAAACAATATGGAATTTGGCAATAATTAACGAATTCATCCAGGTTCACAAAATGCCCACAAAAATATGCGAAAACATAAATCATTTAGATGAAAACCAAGCCTAAACGCATAGTTAACAATTTCATTTTTTGATAGTCACATAACACCTCAAACCTAAAGTAAAGAACAACTTACTGGATTATTTATTTATTTATTTAAAAAAATATGATAATTTGAATATCGTTTGATAGAGAGTTCCTAAGAACAATCGTTGATTGCAAACATATTGATATCTAAAAGAAGCGTGGTATGGAATAGAGTAATTCTTTATGAACTGCGTTGACGGTAATTCAATAATTATGGGGAACATATGATTCAATATAATTTTCTTATTGGTTGTCTCGGAGTAGAGCCTCGAGATAGACAAGAGTATTTAAACTATGTCTTCGAATGTATATCATCGTCACGGTTATTCAAAATAAAGTCGACCGATGCAGCACGTTTAACACAAACGCGTTTGAAATAGAGGTAGACAACTCCAGCCACTATAAGTAGCTTTTATTAAAAATGTACAAGTTACTTCCCTTGAGTTATATTTCATCAGACGATTATTTTAATGCAAGGAATATACCTCGTCATGGAAGAGTGTTAACTGACTTTTGCCTCAATACTTTGTTGATCACAAATACATTTATACATATTAACATTAATATTTATATTTCTTTTATTATGTGTCTTGTTTTTTTATAAGCGACCGCGAGGCGAATCCACGCTATGGCATCAATGACCTATCATTATCAGGACCATTGACCAACATGAAAGTCTTATGAAGCAGAAAGTTTAACATCAGGCTCGTTTGTTAGAGACGTTGACAATACTGTGACGTGGTCAGGCTCTAATAAACAGCAACAAAGAAAGAGTGAAAATAACAAGCTTGTAAAAACTTCATAAACAATTTATTTGTCACAAATATTTTCCAGAAAGAAAAAATAAACTTACGGTTTTAAGAATCATTTCCAAAACTAATCCAAAAATAATTCAAAATATTATCCAATAGAGAAATTGCAAAAGTCCTGGTAATAAAATGTCCAAATAAGTCCAAGTTCGAATCCCAGTGAAGTATGCAAGATGGAACACGATGCCACTTGATGAAGTCAGATCTTGGTAATAAAATTATATGAGCAAAATTCTTTTCAAGATAAATAACAAAATATTTCCTCTTGATCCAAACGAATTGAAATAACTTCCAATACAAGGTAATTTAAAAAAACTAAAAAACTCTCAAAACATAATTTACACACCTGTTTTTACGTAAACAAGAATGGGGTCACATTATCTGGAATCTCTAGGAGCAAGTTTACGTTCAATCACTAACGTTGACCCAACTAAAAATAGAAATATGTTTAAACAAAGCTCCATAATGTCTTTGGAACCAACCAATCATTTCAAAAGCTTGCTTACAACTTAGAAACAAGGTCAGAAATGAGGTCAACACCTGGTGTTTATTCTGTAAAGTAGAGGTCATCTCCCAATGAATAAGTCTTAAACTTAAATGTCAAATTTGAATCTGACAATCAAACAAAAATAAAAATAAATTACTCAAATCAAATATACGTAACACCTTCCCCCATCAAAATAAAAATAAAGGTTTATGTGATAAAACTTTCTTTTTACCACACACGAATTTACACCTAAGGTTAAAATCACTCGTATAAATTACAGTGTATATGATATAATATGTTGTTATACACGGGAAAGAGCGTCTGCTATTCAACTATCTTTTCCCTTGATGCACCGGATGTCAAGATTATCTTCCTACAATAACAAACTCCACCTTAGTAATCTTTGATTTTTAACTGGTCCTCAAAAAATCACACTAGCACGGCAGAACTCAATTTTAGATAAATTTAACTGTCAAACATGCATCAGTGAGTCTGTCAAGGAGTTTTCGAATTGTTGCTAATTGTTCTATCCAGGTGTCGTTGTAGATGATGACGTCAATTATATAGGCATCACAATTTTTTAGACAAGAGGTGATCATATTCATGAGAAGTTGAAATGTACTTGATGGCCCTTTCATCCCGAATGGCATTACTTTATATTGGTAAAGTCCATCTGAAGTCACAAATGCCGAGATTTCCTTTGCTCTTTCTGTTAGTGGAATCTGTCCGAAAATTCTTTCAGAAGGTCAAATTTGGTAACATACTTGGCATTCCCGATTGTATCAAAACAATCGTCAACTCTTGGTAATGGGAATGAATCTGTTTTTGTTACACTATTTACCTTCATATAATCATTGCACATACGGAAAGACTTATCTGGTTTTGGACAAGTATGCATGGTGAACTCCAATCACTTTTACTGGGCTCGATAAAATCATTCTCCTGCAAATAATGAATTTCCTTTTTTAAGTATTCCTGTTTGAGTGGATTCATCCTGTATGGATGTTATTTGACAGGTTTGGAATTTACAATTTCAACTTCATGAAAAATTTTCTTTGTCCTTGTAGGAACATCTGGAAATAAATGCTCATATTCAAATAATAACTCTTTCAGTTCATATCTTTCTTGCACTTGCAGATGAGAACGTTTCTGGTCTAGACCTTTCATAACTTCTGAATTACAAAAAGTCGTCATTTCAATATCAGTATAATCTGATGATATTCCTTCACTGAGTGGAACACCGTACAACTAAATTAATTATAGGTTTAAAATGGCTATCTCTTTCAATGTACTCTTTTCGCATGTTTATATGGCAGAGTTGTATTTTTTGGCGCCTCCCAGTTGTATTTATAATGTAATTTAAGTCATTAATTTTCCTGTCATCTGTGTAGGGACCATAATATTTGGCCTGAAGAGGATTTTGTGGCATTGGTAAGAGAGCCAGGACTATATCACCAGGCTGAAATCTCCTTTCCTTTGATTTTTCATCATATCCTGATCTCATTTTAGATTGAGCAGAGTACATATTTGCTCTTGCGACCTCACAAGCCTTTGACAACTTGTATCTAATATCGGAAACATAATCAAGAAGATTGATCTCAGTATCTTCATTAGATAGAAGTTTCTCTTTCAATAACTTCAATGGTACACGCACAGTGTGTCCAAAAAACAGTTCAAAATGACTGAAGCCTAAAGATTCTTGAACTGATTCTCTAACAGCAAACACTAGTATATGGTATCACGGTACCAATTGTTTTTCCATAGACCTCAATGCTAATATTTGGAGAGATAAATATACTTTCTTTCCTAATTTAGCATGCATCTCACACACTGTTATAGAGAACAATGTTAGATTGTCAATTTGATGATGACAAAACCAGGTACTCGACTGCATTTAAGAGAGATAACTCTGCTGGAACTAGACAGGGGTATGAGTTATCTAGTCACAACATACTTATTTTCAGTCATGTCTCTCACATTTTCAAAAAATCATAAAAAATACAAAATATGATCTATATAGGAATTAGCATAAATTAACATGTTGCCAAGAGGCTAAACTTTATTTAAAGCCTAACAGAAAGTACAACTCTTACATAATCCACCAATCATAGATTGTGTTGTTGTTTATTTCTGAATGCAATCGACCCTACACCTTAAGCTCCTCCCACCTGGACTTGCGCAATTGGTACCGTTATACCTATAGCAAACCTTGATTTTTCCAATAATCTGTGAAATAGCTCGAGACTATATAAGTAACCCATGTACCTAGTCTCGCTTGTCAAAAGCAATTGTATGAGGTACTAAGCTATGTTTTATATGATTGTGTATAGAAATGTTACTGAGCTGTCTGAACTCTTGTTTTCATACCTTTGCTTCACTATCAAACTCATCTTTTGAAATAAAATGAATTCTTTTAACTATGTGTTGTGTTTTATTCATATTAGCACTTATCGAACTTCACTTTGGTGATAGGGGATAAATCATTAAAGTACTTCAAGTTCAATTTGCATCAAGACCAAGGGCTAATATGATTCTTCACAAATCTTCTATTTTCTTACACATGCACTTAAATTGTGGGTTTTTATCTATTGAAAATGTTGTCTGGTGTAAGTGAGATAACTTAATGATATACATAAGGTGTGGTATTTTTATTTCCTCCAATATATTTTCCATATATGTACAAGAACACATGTATTAACTTCAATGCAATTAAATTATCCAAAAATGCATTACTGATAAAGTGAGAACCTAACTTCCAGGCTTCGATATGTAGTAGAGACCTCAATAATTATTATCTGACTAAGGAATCGCATGTTCATTTTTCAAGGCACAAAAGTTTACAACAAAAAAAAAGACAAATATAGTAGGACAATTCAAATCAAAATAGGAAGGAATACCATATCTTTAAAAAATTACCTAAAATACTCATACCAGAATATTCTTTATGATACAAGTGAACTATCTACAAGAGGACCAGTAGTGTCCTCTATCCTGGTCTATTACATGCTTTAGAAGAACAAGAGAGTTGTTTTTTATCCATGATTTTTCATCTTTTGCGCATAAAATAAACAATATTTGGCTAAAATTAACTAAATTAACTTTACATAACTTATTTTTTTTTTTGCTTATATGCTAATCTTGAAGCTGACTACACAGGCACAAAGCCATCAGTCTATTATGTTATATGTATAGTTACAAAAGCCCCATTCCAAAGCTAATGTGTCTTATTTTCTGAAGATTTTATACATTTTCTATGTAAAACTCTGTCAATATTAAACAAAAACTTCTCAATATCCATTGTTTAACCAAATGACACTATGACAGGATATAAATGGTTGCTATGTATACTCGGTGCTATGGATACACTGTGAAGCTGGTATTACCTTTTAGGTATCACGGTACCAATTGTTTTTCCATAGACCTCAATGCTAATATTTGGAGAGATAAATATATTTTCTATCCTAATTTAGCATGCATCTCACACACTGTTATATAGAACAATGTTAGATTGTCAATTTGATGATGACAAAACCAGGTACTCCATTGCATTTAATACAGATAACTCTGCTGGAACTAGACAGGGGTATTAGTTATCTAGTCACAACATACTTATTTTCAGTCATGTCTCTCAAATTTTCAAAAAATCATAAAAAATACAAAATATGATCTATGTAGGAATTAGCATAAATTAACATGTTGCCAAGAGGCTAAACTTTATTTAAAGCCTAACAGAAAGTACAACTCTTATATAGTCCACCAATCATAGCTTGTGTTGTTGTTTATTTCTGAATGCAATCGACCCTACACCTTAAGCTCCTCCCACCTGGACTTGCGCAATTGGTACCGTTATACCATTTGAACGCCTTCATCCCAATCTTTATTCGTATCAAAACAATATGATCGGATCATATTTTTCAAAGTCTGATGGACTCTTTCTAATGCCCCTTGGCTCTCAGGGTGATAAGCAAAATATTTGAATTGCTGAATGCCAAATTCATACATAACTTGTTGGAAAATTGCAGACGTGAAGTTTGAACCTTGATCAGACTGAACAGATTTGGGAAGACCATACTGTGTAAACAACTTTATCAAAGCTTTTACTATTGTTTTAGATTTTATATTCCTCAGAAATGCCTCTGGCAAAATTGTTGACGCACACATAATGGTCAACATGTACTGGTTACCTGACTTGGTCATGGGTAAGGGACCTACACAATCTACCATAATTGTAGTAAATGGTTCGCCAAAAGCAGGTGTAGGTTGTAGATGAGCCCTAGGTATCTTCTGATTGGTTTATCCTACCATTTGACAAGTATGATAAGATCTAAAGTATTTGGCAACATCACTTTTGATTTTTGGCCAATAGAAGTGAGTCAAGATCTTGTAATAAGTTGTTTTTATCCTTAAATGACCACCCAAAAGAGTTTCATGGGCCAGATTAAGTATTTCCTGTCTGTAAGGGTTTGGAACTACTGTTTGATAGTTCACCGACCACTCATCACCAGCAGGTACCTCGGGAGTTCTCTATTTTCTCATAAGAATTCAATTTTTAATGATGTAACATACAGAAACTTCAGTGGATTCATTCTCACTTATAGCCCTTTGAAACAAACAGGAGATATCAGGATTTTTTTCTCGTTCGACGACAAGTGACTGTCGTTTATCACCCTGTTTAGAATAAAGAGAGTGAGCTGTTAAAAGAGGATCACTATGATCAATAACTTTTGATTGATCCGAACAAGGAGTAAAAGTGACCTCATCAAAAGCCTGTCCTATACACGTGTCAGCTAAAGGAATACTGACTTCATCAACATCGTTCTCAAGAGCTTTCGTTGCCATAGCTCTGGTAACTGCACAAGCTTGAAATATATCAGGGAAGTCTTTTTCAATTGGATGAACCTTCTGATCCAAATCAGGCTAGTCAGTAACAAGTGGATTAAGCACAACCTTGTCACCAACTAAGGCGTTGCCTAGCAATAAATGAATGCTCTCAACGGGTAAAACCGAGACTGTTCATACTGTCACAAATCCTGATACTAAGTCTGATGACAAAGTTACACAAAGGAGAGGAACATTAACAAAGCCACACTATACTCCCTGAATAAGAACACTTTCATTAGAAGAAGACTTCACAGAAAAAGGCAACGTACCTGATAATAAAAGACTCTGAGAAGCTCCTGTGTCCCTTAAAATTTTAATAGGGGTGGGATTGGCTGAAACACTCAAGAGTCATATAGAACCCTTCGATATGAATGGTTGATAATTCTCCATAATAAAATCAGACTAGGATTTATTAGGCCCAACAAATGGATTGCTTTCAATACATGACCGTGACCTCGACCTCTTATAAATAAGAGCATTTGGAATAGGTCTGTCTTGCTTCTGTGCTTTTTTTAATTTGTAGCAATTTTAATTTGTAGCAATCAGAAATAACGTGTCCTTTTTTCTTGCAATAGATACACGTCGGAAGAAACAAGGATCTAGAATCAAGCTTCTCTGAGATTTGAGTTTTGAAAGTTGTGCTAGTTTCAGTTTTAGAAGGGCTGGTATTAAGCTGAAATACTTTTCTGCCAGAAGACTGTTGAGTAGAAGTCATGTTAACAAACGGAACTTTATGTGTCAAAGAATATTCGTCAGCAGCTCGAGCAGCATTCTTCAATGATTCAATCATATGCTCATCAAGATAAGTCTGAACATCACTATGGTCACCGTTTTTGACCTATTCAATTAATATCATTTGCTTGAGATTTTGATAATCTTGATCACTTTCTTGGCTAAGCACCATCTATCAAACAATGTCTCTTTTTCCCCAGCAGATTCGACATGAGTTTGTCCAGCTAGTTTTCTGTAATTTCTGATATTTTGCCAATAAGCTTCAGGGACTAACTCATAACCCCTTAGAATGCATTCTTTAACCACATCATAGTCACCACTTTGGTGAACAGACAGTGAAGTGCAAATCTCAATAGCCTTACCAGTGAGTACACATTGCAATAACTTACTCCAATGCCTCCTTGGCCACTTTAAATTTTCTTCAACTTTTTCAAAAGGAATATTTGTCAACTTCTTTTTCTCTGAAAGGGCGCACTAATCTAATATTCCTTGCTAAATCAAAACTTAAATATGGATTTGAAGTATGAAGTTGTTTTCACTTGCCAGCTCAATTTCTTTGATTTTATATTGATATTCCTTTTCTTCCTTCTCTCCCTTCATCAATTTGTTTTTCTTTTAACCGAATGTGCATCGGCTCTTTTTATAATTCTAAATTGTCTTTTTTTCTCCTCTTTGTGTTATTGTAATTGTCTTTCTTTCTCCCTTTCCTGTCTCTCTCTCTATTCTTTTTTCTTATTGTAATTCTTTTTCTTTCTCCTCTTTGTCATATTGTAATTGTTTTCCTTCTCTCTTTCCTGAAATTCCCAGCTTTTTCAAATGTAATTACGTCTTGAATTTAATTCTAATGTCTTTATTTTAATGTCAGAGTCTGAGGCAGTCTTACTGACCGAAATCAAAGCACTTTTTTTCCAAAACATTCTTTTCTACCAAATATTGGACCAAAGTCTTTTTGATATCTTTTCTCGTTAAAGATGCCTTGACTTCAGAAGGAATCAACTCATCTTTTTAACAAGATCTAATTGCTCCTGAGTAGGATTAGAAAGAAATATTTCTACTTCAGATGCCATTTTAATACAAGCCTGTCAATCTCACTGCAGATTTAAATTTGTTTTACAAACTAGGGGAATTCAAAATTAAAACAGACGTTTTCTGAAAAAAAATCTAGCAAAATTCCAATTGATCGATCCCAATCCCGGACGAGCCCCCAATTTATATGTTACGTGCTTAGGATCGAATAAACAGTAACATAGAAAGAGTGAAAATAACAAGGTTTTAAAAACTTACAAAATCATTTATTGAGCACAAATATTTTCCAGAAAAGAAAAATAAACTTACGGCTTTAAGAATCAATTCCAAAATCAATCCAAAAATAATTCAAAGTATAATTCACTTGTGAAATTGCAAAAGTCCTGGTAATAATATGTCCAAATAATTCCCAGTTCGAATCTTAGTGAAGCATCCAAGATGGAAGACGATGTCACGAGATAAAGTCAGTTCTGGTCTTATGAACGACAATGAGCACAATTATTGTCCAGATAAATAACAAAATAAATCCTCTTGTCCCAAACGAATTGAAATAATTTCCAGTACCAGGTAATTTAAAATAACTCAAATCGACACACAACTTAGTATTCTAACAGCCCAACTTCTACTAAATAGTTTGCTCCAAAACATCATTTATATACCTGTTTTTACGTAAACAAGGAAGGGGTCACGTGATCTTCTAGAATCTTTAGAACAAATTTACGTTCAAAAAATATCGTACACACCGATGGGAATCAGTTAATTTTACTCTCAAGGACTAAAAATAGAAAGATGTTTATAACAAAGCTCCATAATGTACTTGGAATCAACCAATCATTTTAAAAGCTTGTTTACAACTCTGAAGCCAGGTCAGAAATGAGGTCAACTTCTGGTGTTTATTTGTAAAGTACAGTTGATCCCACTTTTAATAAAAAATATATCCCAATAAAGGAATCTTAAACTTAAAATTCAAATTGGAATCTGACAAACAAACAATTAAAATAAAATTAAATGACTTAAATCAAATATGCGTAACAGTATACAGTCATATAATACCCAAATATCGTTATAAAATAATGCATCTCGACATATAAACATCATTTAAAAAGTGTAATCGAATACACAACGCTATTGCAAAGCACGGTTAAACGAATTACTTAAGTTTTTTAAAATTAAAATGAAAACTTTGTCACTAGTATGTTCATATGTCAAACTTACTGAAAAGTATTCGGACCATGCATAGGCAGCATTGGCTCCTAATTATAGTTAAAATGCGCACATAAAATATAGTTTCCTCACAGCTTTTCTAAAAATATTGACAACAATATTAAGACTGAGAAAACTTGATCACATCATTTGTGCCTGTCGCTGCCTAATAATGCATTTGTATGTTTTCAACATTAAACATCAAAATGAGCAATACGTTATATATTATAAATCCATTCGAATATTACCTGAGTATGCAAAGTAAAATATTCACTTTGTATCTATCATCTGAATGGAAAATATATCGTCGTAACATGAAAACAGGAGACCTACTATTATATATCAGTTGTTTTACGAAATATAAACTCTTCCTAGTGACAACGCCCATTTTTATTTTCACCATCATTGCATCAATGCCCTTGACAATCATCCAATCCTATGTATCAATACAATGAAACGTCTGATAGCACTAATGAGGCAGTTTCAAATTTAATAGGCTCCTATCACTCTTGGCTACAAATCGGGATCATATCGCATGAATCCAAGTTAGGTAAGTGTGGTTCACATTTCATGATGTATAGGTAAAGTTGTAATCCGATAAGACTACACACACACCATCCCACATGTACATACATATATATAAATTGTGGTGTTGCACATTTTTGAAGACAATAAACTTTGAGTTTCATTTAATCAGTGTTCAATTGAGTCCATGCCATCGTTATGAAATCAATTAGCCAAAGTAACTAACTAGATAGCATTATGACACGTGTTAGATAAGTAAATTTATTCAAACTGAAGAATCGTTGTTTCAATTAGGAAAAAAAACGGAAAGAGAAATATACTATTTAGACGCTTGCAGAAAATGTTAGCTTTATACTTTTTCAACTAATTAAAGAATAAAGCTTGTATAACTGAATCATGCACACATGGAAAAGTTACTGAATAATCGCCTGATAAACAGCTGAAATTTACCTATTCAACTGATACACAAATGGTAAACTAATCATATATGGTTATTCTATATCGCAGTATGTAACAATCATTGAAAACAATATATTCGGTTATGTTACAAATATGGTTATATTTTATTCTACATCTTGTGATCTGAAAATCATGTCAACAACTTCTCTCGCTTGCATTTGTGTCCTCATTCGCTAAAGATGAAGCATTACCAAGTGTTTCATGAAATGTGGAATTCTTACTTTGTGCATTATAACATCAATTCCAAACCTGAAACATTGAACGGCTCAGCTGAACTCTAATTAGTTTAAATTATGTACAGTCTATTACAATTTGGAGTACAAATGCATTTAATACCTGGAGAAGAAATTTCAAAAGATAATTTTTAATACTAAACAACCATAATCGCTTATTAAATAAGTCCTCAATCTTAGTAATGTTATTTATGTTCTTGAGTTGCTATCGTTCAATGACAATGATTGATGACAAGTTAATACTCAGTTTATTACGTTTCTTAATTTATTAACATATTACCCACACATTCATCAGTTTGGTGTTTATGAGAACTTTGTTTTATACGGAGGCAATGTCCATTAATTCATTTAAAAAAGAAATAAAAATGTCACTAGAATATATTAGTGCTACTTGAATTATGACCATTTTTATGTTGGAACTACAGTCCTGCTTCGATTTTAAATTTCTTTTATCTTCTCTCTTCTTGTAATGATTCATGCACCATTATCTGCAACATTACATGTGTAAATAAATATGTAATGATTGGTAAAATACAAAATTTATTTTATTTTTATTCACATTACAAAACATTGAAGTAACTTAGGGCCTTACGAATTCTTTACTTAAAACACCAACCGAGTGGGTATACTTCAGCATGCATTTGTAACGTGTTCTAATACTATCTACTCATAGCTTTTAAGCTTTCCCAGCTAAGCTAAGGTAAAACCATTTATAATCGGTTATTACAAAATCCATAATGTTATTATATTTGTTCATGCTTGTTTATTGTTAGACATTTTCCTGTTTTTGAATTACTGTCTTGCCAATATATTAAATTATCCCGGAACCAGCTCAATTTATTTAATGTCATTTGAAATACCTTAGCTTTGTTAAATACGAACTTTGTTTTATGTGGATAAGAAAATCTATTGCAGTGCCTCTACTCTTGGTCTAAAACCAAATTACTACATACTTCTGACTAATGTAGTGAGAAATTTAATTCTGGTAAGTTTCATAAGTATTTAATACTACCTCTTAATCAAAAGTCAAAATATTTAATGAATGTTATGAAACACTCATTTGTCCGTGTTTTAAATCTTCATTAAAATGCCATTATTCCCGACTTGCATATCAGTTTGCTCGATGCTAATGGATACTGTCATATCATACGTCTCGTATTATGTCGTTTTAGTTATAACACTTTTATATCGACTTTACGTCATTCAAGACTATTTTAATTAAACATAAACTGATACAGTTAGCATTAACATGAATTTTCTGTTTAATATATACAATATCTGAAATATACTCTGCTTCTTTCTCCAGTACGTACTGTTTGTTTTGACTTAAGAATCATTTAACACCAGAAGCTGCTTTAAATTTTATATTTTATTTCCATTGGATACTGTCAAAACATTTGGTTCCGAAATTGTTCCTTTCTTTCTAACTATATTTCATATTATAACAATTATGACTGTTATGTATAACACACAGCGCGTGTTTTAATATTTCATTAAAATGCCATTATTTCCGACTTGCATATCAATTCGCTCGTTACTAATATATACTGTACTATCGTACTTAAAACACTAACTGATGAAGGTAACCTTAGCATGCATTTCTGTTTAATTTATAAAGTATTTGAACTATGCTCTATATTTGCTATTGTATGTAATGTTTATATTGACTTAAGAGTCATTTAACGCCATAATCCGCTTTAAATATATATTTTTACGATTGGGTGAAAACAAAACGTTTGGTTCCTAAACTGTTCCTTTTGTTTGTAACGATATTTCATATTACAATACTTATGTCGAATCTGCTTATCTTTCTTACGTGCATATATTCGTTGAGCTCATGCATATAGTAAATCAGTCTTTGCTTAACTACCATGTATATTTAATACATATTTGATGATATGTAATCACCTTTTCTTGCTTTCTATTTCCTTTATTCTTTCTCAGTTATGGAATTCCGCCTGAAAAGGGCTAACACGATATGAGTATAACAAAACCAGAACATTATATGAACTATATATTAAACAGAGCAGCATTAGGATTGGTTTTGCTATTTCATGCCTTAATAGAGAAAATACATAGCAACATAGAGAAATATGCCCCACACATTTTAAGTGGAACAATTGAATTTATATCCTAAGGCAATGCATCATAAATGTCTTAGAGTTCTACCATACATCTAAAACCAGATCATTGAAAACAAAACGGCGCACACCGGCTCAATATCGTGCTGGATGATATTTATTTTTTTGTATTTTGCTGTATCATCAATTGTCACAGCATCGTACGCTTTGTGAACATATATAATTTCTGCTTTCATCTGATGTCATTTTTCAAACATAGGATTTATATATGCCTCTTCTGAGATCCAACATGTTTGGTGTATCCATCGAGGTGTTACGAAACACCCCAATCCACCCAAATCCACTCAGATCCAACCAAATCCACAACCAAATCCACCAAACTTAGCTCAGATCCACCCATGTCGCATCGTGTATCCTATCTCATCTATACATTACAAGCTCCTTTCTTCTAGTTTCAATTTAAAATAAGTCCTTTTACAATAACCGATATGTTTCCAAATAAAAAACAACCCATATCTCATTTACCAAATTCGGTAAAGGTTTAAGATTAATGTGACTTATTTGACTTTATGAATACGTTCTTGTATAAAAGCATTTGGTGTACGGACAGAGATAAATTAAATCATACATAATAAGATATATACACATATCATATATTGTCGTGAAGGTTTAATTTTATACTTCAAATATATAGTGTTAGTTTCAACAATAGTGGCACCATCGCAGAAATGAAGGGTAGAAGCACATAGGAAGGATGTGAAGATTTGTAACTTTATATATTTTTTTCATATACACATTCGTCATATTCCAGCAAGTGATATTTCCATTATCTCATAATCTTCTTGTCTTCTTAATTTTATTTTGTCCTTCCATCCTTCTTTTTCTTCCAATGTAAAAGTTTGTTTTTGCGGCTAGATGAAATAACCACCCTATGTTACTTGTCACTGTACCACAGTCAATGCTCAATCAAACAGTTCTCGCATATTAACACAAGCTATATGATTATTGTAAATTCTTTGCAGGAAAAGACAGACATCTGTTTGCCACAGAATAATTATGCGAACTTAGGGCTTGTCCGTCTGGAAACAATGTAAGTGCGGACTTTGCAAGCACTGGCAGAAAACTTGTACACCGTTACGATAAATGGATACCCTATGTTATTATCAATAGGTAGGTCCTCGACTACCCCGATACAAATTGGCATCTTTACATCCGAAACAGAGCACATTAGGGGTAGCTTATATGTTAAAATATCAACTATTGTTTATTCTTGCGTATTACAAAAACCTAACATTATTTTATCATATTATTTACAACTGTTCCAAATGCTGCCCTATATGGTACACTGTCCACATTGTGTAGTATTTCCATTTCAAATTAATTCCGTTGGAAGGTACGAGTTTTTTCTTATTTGAACTGCATTGACTTAACTGGGCATTCAACATTTTTATCATTCCTTTATATGTCCTGTAGTATATTATTGGTTTTGTTTTACACTGTCTGGTTGATGATCACTAGTAAAACTTCATCATTCTGAAAATGAACACACTATCATCCAGGATAATCATAGATGCATGCAAAGATTTTGTCCCAAGGAAATCTCCAGTACGGAACTTCAGAGCAAAACTAGTACTGATGTTGAAAAATTTAAATTGAGTTGAAAGATCCTTGTAACAGGAATGAATTTGACATTTGATATGTGACGTTTGACCAAAACATTTCAATTAAAATTGTCCCCACATTTAACTGCTTAGTTAAGTTTCTATTTCAAAGATGTAGGCAGGACAAATGAAAAGAAGAAATCGCAGCTGTATAATTAAGTATGTTAAAAACTAATTTTGTTTCTTTTACGAATAGCTATCTGATAAATTTTACTGAAGCATCTTTTTACCAACTATATTACTTTAAACGGTGTACAACGGCAATATACATGTCTGCATGTGTGTTGTGCTTAATAAAAAATCAAATTCAATTGCACAGCTTGTTCATGGAGAACCCTAAAAGATCGATAAACAAAAATAAAATTTGAGGATTTAAAAATGTTTGTTTACTTACCTTAAAGGTGATATTAAAGTCTGTTTTTTTTCTCCGATTCTGCTCTGCGTAGTGTATCAGGTACGGCACGTTTCTTTGATGTCCGTACTCTAGTTTATTTTGCACAATTAATTTTCTCCAGGAGTAGCTTCTGGTATTGATAATAATTGTTCTTTGTCAGATAATTGAACATTTTCTCCAAAACTGTAATAAGCTTCACCGTCTGGATACATGGAAAATACATCTGTATCGAATAAGATTTGGCAAAGCGGCCTCGTTACTCCACGTAGTACAACAAAAATCTATCTGAGTTTGAATAAGGCTTTCAAAGTTCTAGAGGGCATTTTTTGGGTGAATCCATGTTTGTGGATGTCGGAATTCTTTCCGATGCATTTTGTGGTCATTTGCTTTACTTCATCAAATGATAATGCAGCTGCATTTTATATCTTTGGAAGTACAAATCCTTTAAAAAGGAAATGTATGCACCAATATTTAGCGTTATGAATAAAACGGACTCGTCTCACTCTTGGATTTCCATGTGAACGATTTTAAAAAGGTCAAGAACTTGATTATCAATGGCCTTCATAACAATCTTCTCGTGTGAAATTTCATAATGTCGTGCTAAAAAGTAGTTTCCACCCAGGCACAAAATGATTGATATCATAGCCACCGAATATTTCTTATTGAAGTATCTTTCAATACTTTCTATGGTTTTGGAGATGTTGTACAGCTGAGGCCTTTGTTTTTTAACCAGACATAAACAGGGCGTGTAAAGGTTATAGTTTGGTTTCAAAAAGGTGAATTAGGACTGTGTCAATATCAGCTGATAATGCAAAGTTGCACAGAAGCACAAAATTCCGATTATGTTTCAACGAAGCAGGATTATCATGGCTATCGTACGTTTTATAGCGGCGGTGGATACGAAAACCGTTTAGATTCTTATGCTGAATCACTAAATCATTCTGACTTGGCTCATAGCTTTTTTGAGCGAAGGACCCAGGGACGATAAGTATTATGTAATAAAGGAATTCAACATGAACAAACAATTCACGGATATGAGTTCCAGTTTTGAAAGATTGAAAATAACTCCATAGAAGAAATTAGTAAAACCCCACCATACCGAGATGAAGCCATCAAATGCATGGAGGTGTGTAATAAAAATATTGCATATATGGCATTTTTCAATTCGTGATTTGTTCGATTTATATTAGATCATAATAATCCTAAAACAAGAACAGAATTTGCAAAGAAACTTAATATACGCATAGAATATATCCTCCCCGAATTTAAATTGCCAGGCTATAATGCATCAGAACTAAAAAAAAATTATCAATGATGCCAATCAATGATGGTTTTAAAAGAATTCACGACGCATGGAAGAAAATAGCACAACCACAAACAACAACAAATCCTCAAGCATAATAATGACCCACATGGTGGTGGTAGGCAGATCGCTCCTCAAAACGTCAATATATCCTCGGTGATTGCATTGAATTTAGTATGTGGTGTTATCGTAGGAAGTTACCAAATAAATCTCGAAAGATCATATCAAGCCCCGCAGGGATATATTTTATATTTATTTGCACCAACAGCTCCACCCGGATTTTTAATAATTGAGGATCCAACTAATCCAGTCTATATGCGATGTCATAATGCTTAGTTAACGAGAATTAATTTGAAACTCACTGACCAATGCAATATTTTCATTGATCTGCGAGGTGAGGTTTTAGAAATTAGTCTGTTTGTGAAATCGTTTAAAAGATTTTTACCTCCATACCAGTAGAGAGGACGCGACAACGAGTTTGCGTCCCCAAGAAAACTTCTTTTACGATTTTGGAGGAAGCCTTGGTTTGGTAAATAAACGCTTCTATAAAGTTGTCCGATTCGACCTCTCTGCTGCTAAGGAATTAATGTGTTTCTCACTTCAAATCTAATTTGTCGGACAGAATCAAATTTGTGCTCAGCTTGACTTTGTTTTGTTTGGTGAGGGTCTATAGTGAGCTAAAATATCGAGTTTTATCTGAATGGTCCTAAAGGTTTGCGCTGTTAAAGTTAAGCATAAAGGTTTGAATAAAGTTTAAGTCTTAGTACATGTTTGGATGCTTTTTTTGACTAACAAGGACTATACATATTTTGGCTACATGTTCACCTTATTTACGATGCACCACTCAAGACCTTTACTATGATCAAGTTTCTTCAAGTTAATTTGTGCATGAATAATCCAACTTCAGCAAGATGACGTTTACTTTTATTCAGGATTGTCCCTATTACTCAAGTGAATTAAGAAATAGAAAGACATTTGCAGACGATGATCTTGGTATGCAGACAAATGTAACTTTGTTATGCTAAGTATTATGAATTTGGCCAAAACTTAGTTAACGCACGTTTCATAATTTTGAAGATGAAAATCATCTAATGGTCAGCACAATGAGTCACGAAATAATGAACAAGGATTTTCCATGGACCAAAGGTGTTGATATTTAGCAAACATTTATCATATGCGACCAAAGTCTTTGTTGACATTAGTTTAGGAGTGTTAGAATATAGCATATATGCCTTCATTTCATAAACGGGATAAAGCTTAATTGTAATCGAAAGATGAAGTAAAATTGTACGAAGAAAACGTCGTATCACATAGGTTAAAGATCTTCTTCTGAAAATCGTAAATAAAGTAATATAAAGAAATGTTACGTCTAAGTAAATGAACATTGTATATGGTGGTACGTGGTTTTGGCCCGATACTTTTCACGGGACCGATATGGCACATAGCCGTTTTGGCGCCAGCCATGTTGGCGCTGACCGTTTAGGCATTATAATTACCTACATTGGTTTAAATACTGGTTAAGTGGGTCTAAATACTGGTCCCATCGTGCCAACATGCAACAACATCGCACTAACCTACTCTATTGAAACCGATAGGGTATGTTATCACGACAATTATAACTCCACGAGTGACAGTAATCCACGTTGCGAATTCATAATATTAATTAATATATTGTGCCCTGAAGTAAGGTTTGTAATTTGTAGATATGTGGTGTCATGGAATATTCTGATAACCTTTTTGGAGTCCTTGTTTGTGGAGTGTAGACTGAAGACAGAATATTCATTCTCTTAGATTCTCGGGGCTTAAGTAGTTTTTCTTGTACTGGTGTGTATGTCACATTTGTACTCATTGCTAATTATAGCTGTAATGGTTTTAGCATAGTTCAGTTTTACATCCAGGTCTAGCTTTTGGTAGAATCTGATGTCAGTTATTAGCCTATTTTTTTTAATTTACTTTTATTAACTTCCGTATTCATAACAATCACAACGAAAGTCGTATTGACAGTAAATGATTTTAATATAAATGACAGTCAAAAAAACTAACAAATCTGTCTGAATTAAATGAGAACACGTGTGAGTGACATTAAACCTTCCAATTTAGCTCGAATCGATTTGTGTTGAAGAGGATATGATAGGTATAAAAAGATTAATTTGTTAGACGTATATAAAGTTGAATCACAATATAATACTATTAAGTTTGTAAGATCAGTACACATACATTTACTATTATACAGTAGATACAAATATTTTTTTGAATATAACTTGTTTCAGATAGTTAAAAGTAATTAAAAGAAGCGATACTGATTCAGACAGGCACGTTGAACGTTCTTGTACAGGATATTAAAAAAGCATGAACAGAAAAACAGTTGAAGAAATACAATATAAGAAAGGGTTCGTTGGCAAAAGAGATACATACTATCACTGTACATAATTTGCAAAAACAATTTTATGATGAAAACGATACAAGAAGTGTGCTAGGTAGTATGTAGTTCACATTTAATCATAGTTGGGCAAGTATACAAAGGTATTATCATATAAAGCGGAAAATAAAAGAAAACAATAATTTTAAAGTATACAAAGTAAACAAAGCATCTTCATTTCCTGCAGGGACCTTGTTCATACATCTTCTACTTTAGCGCATTTATAGGTACACATTAAATACAATTATAAATCATGCATGTCAGCAAGCGGCTTGTTTAAAGGATTCTAGCTGTAGGGCTATTGATCCGAGGGTAGGAATATCCGGGGTCACCGGAATTGCCTGAAGGTAGAAAAGTCCGTGTGTCCGGAGCGTTTAGGGTCAAGAGTGACGAAGGAGACCCAGCTATAGAGCCGTCAAAGGACCTGGCTGACAAGGAGGGTCTAATATTTCAAAGGGTTTAGGCAAATTATGGGTTTGTAAGACCCAGTGTTTTCTTCGAGTCTAGAAAGTTAGGAGGTATGTCTGAGCGAATACATTTTTACTATATGAGAAAAAGAAAAAAAAACAACCCGGCATTTTTTACTATGTGAGTGAACTATATTCATCTTTTAGAATCATTTGTGTATATTTCTCTGGGGATTTGTAGCGTTGTATAATTTATTTGTATCCTTGTACAATTTGTTTGGACCTATGAGTCTGTGCGTTTTATGTTTAAATAAATCCAATATTTGGATTACAATATGCACACATTTCATTTGTGTGCTTATATATATCGCCACATTAAATCATATGTATTATCTATATAATCAAACGTGTTATGTTGCCAATCCGAAATACCCCTCCCGGTTATCTTGTTACAATGCATTTATTATTGCTAAAAGGTGATCATTAAAAGAAATCCCGTATAAAACCTAAGCAAATTGAACATTAAATCTCAAGCCGATTTCTTTTGTGGCCAATGAGAATAACACAGTATTAAATTCTAAATTTTGTTTAGTGTTATGTTGATTTTTAAATACTTATTCCATTTAAAGGTTACTCTATTATTTTTTCCTGCCATTGTTATAATGGAATACAGGTATTATATAACATATACAAGCAAATGAAGACAGGAATAAACGTATATAACAAAATCTGCTGTGAAAACAAATAAACCGTTGGTGAAAGACATTATCATACGGTTAACAATTTCGTTGAAACATTTGTTGATACTAAAGCGATACATTCAATTTTCTAAACACATTGCTAGTTTTATATGGTATATGATTAAAATGAATGCAGAAGATGCTGGTGCAATTTTTTGTATTTACAGCAAAATATAAATGGAAAATATGATCTTAGATGAATAATGTTTTTATTAAGTCATGTAGGATGGAATATTATGAAAATATATTGTTATACAAAGCAATATGGAAAACAACAATATATAAGATTTATACGCAACATAATTATACATATGTACAGCCGTGGTAAGATAACTATAAAACATTGATATATACTGACTAAACTTACTTTTCTAGATATATTGTGACGGTTATATTTCAAGCATTTCCCTTTATGTACAATCGGTATCTGTTGTCGATTGATCCATTGAAATTAGCAGAATGTAGCTAATGGGACTGAGGCAAAATAATAAAAAGACAAGTCTTTCTACACATCCATTAAATTAGAATGAATATAATAATTATTATAAATCATGTTTGCAAATATTAAGACATATTACTTAAATTATAGAGCGCAACATATCCCATAGATGTAATGTATGTAATGTATAATTAAAAATGTAACGCTATATTCTCGACATCAATAAATATTTATTCTACTAAGAGATTGGTCCTGTTTTGTTAGTTTTTAATGTTTTTGAAATATAAATCCCCAAAATAGTAATAACCATATGAAATCCCTTCAAAAGGAAATGAATATAAGGTTGAATATGTACTTAACAAACAATATATTGCTTGTTGCACCTGATGCTAACGCGGTATCCATCGGCAACGAGGATATAAATGTGAAAGGGGGTATTCGTGTAAACTGGTTCTGGATGAAAATCGATCAAAGTTTCAAAAATAAAATGAGAATATTTTAAGCATGAAGAAAATTAAACACTCGCACAATAATTTGTTTGTCAATTGCTTTCTTTTTTAAAGTCTGTAGTGTAACAGCTATATAATGTTCAGTAAACTAACGCAGAGTAAATAGCTTAAGTTCTACATCTTATTCGGTCATCTGTCTGTCAGTGTAGGTTGTCTTAATGAACCCTATTACTTCTCCACAGTTCCATTATTTGTATATAGCGCGGCTCCTCAAAGCTCTATGACTGAAGTTGGACGTGCCTTAGAGTAAGATATCTAATAAAATAATCACAAATGAATACAATTCAGCATTAATAAATTTGTTGAATGTCAGAAATATAGTAATTGCTGTTACTGGTTCATATTTAATGTTTCGTAATGCCAGCAATGTGTTTTAACTTACAACGACGTAGTTTTGTGCGATTGACGGACACAGATTGAGGAAATGACTGGTAATGTGAAACAGATATGAATAAAATGTCAATGTTTACCCAACTCAAACCATTAAACTATATAAACATAGCGTGTCCCAGAAAGAGTGGTAGATGGTGACAATAGTCGAACTCGTAATAGAATCGTTGCGAGATCGATACACACCCACTATATATCAGATCTGCTGCCTAGGTGTGTTGCGAAGCTTACTTTTATATATCTTCATTTCATCGCAATGATATATTGCAAAATGATTAGTTATTTAAGATTAAAGCTAACCAGCCATGCAATCACGCAGATAAGCACTCAAAGCACGACAGGTTTTTTTTACTGAAATGTAATTCGGTAAACAATGCAGGTGCAGTGAATGATAAAGTAAATATTAATCAAATTAGCTAGTACAAATTAAAACTTATTTTCCGGTTGGATATATAGTTAAAGAGATAAAGGTAAAATTAATAAAAGAGGATCTCAGTAACGCACCTTAGATAATACTGTATCTTAAGTCTCTATTTGCAATACAAATTATGGACAAAGAGGAATAGCTGTCGATACAGCGGATGTCACTACAGTTTGAAAAAGGTTTGTCTCCTTGTGATATATGTTAGGATAGGAGCGTGGTTCTTCGTATATATGGACAGTAAGGGTTTAATTCATAATCTTCATTGAAATGGCTTATAAGGTTTCCGTCTCCAATGACATCATTAATATAGAAGTCAACATCAACATAAAATGATCGTCTATTTCACATGTCTCAATATGAATACTGATTTCTTTTCACAAATTTGGTTTAGAATTTTTAGTGTTACCTTTCCTGAACACTTTGAATGACACGTGTCTAGTTTTGTTATTGCACGCAAAGGACACGATCTTGGAAATAATATTAGTTCTTGATGCTTTGTTTGATTTATCATATGTCATATGCTGTTCTCAGCACCAAAAAGAAAGAAAATAAGAGACAAAAGAAACGAAAAATGAAATATACATTCATGAAAACTATTAATGAGCTCATTGACTGCATTGGTGCGGTGGAAACTAACTCAACAAACATCGCTGCTTTGGAGAGAGGCACGTCCTTACTGAGTCATCTGTTATTTAATCAATAACAACTCATACGTTTATGAGGCTATACATATTTTCAACAGTGAAATATGATTGTATGGAAACTGTTTAAATCACAGACAAATATAGTACATAAAAAATGAAAATAAAGAGGGAATCATGGGAACATGAATTATAACGTGTTTAGGCAGTTTAATTTAAGCTATGTCACCATTATCAACAGTTTAGTGAATGTGAACTTTTACTCACAAGCATATAAACAGAAAACAAAAGGCCCATTATAGTTCAAAAATTGTGTTAGAATACATCCAGTTTAGATTAAATTTAGAAATAAAGCATAGCAATTAGATAACTGGTTAATTCAGTTCCGATGATAACCGACCAAAATTCATGGCGGGAACAGTTCCTATAATGTAATAACGTTTCGAATTGCAGTGTCAAAGTTTTTTGTTGTTAAAATAACGTCACATCTGCACATACAAATCTAAAATCAAATACGGCCGTTGTTGTTGTGTAGAACTGACAGCCACATTAATGAACATTACTTGCGCCTGCCAGTTACATCTCTCTCTCTCTCTCTCTCTCTCTCTCTCTCTCTCTCTCTCTCTCTCTTTCTCTCTCTCTCTCTCTCTCTCTCTCTCTCTCTCTTTCTCTCTCTCTCTCTCTCTCTCTCTCTCTCTCTCTCTCTCTCTCTCTCTCTCTCTCTCTCTCTCTCTCTCTCTCTCTCTCTCTCTCTCTCTCTCTCTCTCTCTCTCTCTCTCTCTCTCTCTCTCTCTCTCTCTCTCTCTCTCTCTCTCTCTCTCTCTCCACAACGATTTATTTTGTTTTTGCTCTCCATAATATCATGTCACAGTATGATGTTGACGATAGATAAAATAAAACTTCTGTAGGAAAAAGAAGTTTTTATAACTTGAAATAACTTGCAGAACAATCATATGGTAACAGCTAAGGAAGTTTATTATATTGCACCGTATAAATTGAGACTGTACGTAATTTTCTATTTTTCAGTGTACAGCGATCGTGCGCTTTTTTATCTCTATTGTGGTGTTAAATTACAGATTGCGCACGTTTCGATATATAGTGTAGTGTATAAATAGAGCCTGCACGTTACTTTCAGTATTGTGCTTTATGTACAGAGAGCGTGCATGTACTTTTCTATCTTGTATTTTATTTACAGAGATTGCGCACGTACTTCTCTATGTTATAAAAGTGGTAATATGTAAATACAAATTGAGATCCCATTTGTTTAGATTGGAAATCTGTAGTATCTCGTACACATGGTTCTATTTAGAATCGAATACACTATGTACTGCAAATTGATGTATAATGTACTGCATATTAAATAACTGGATGTTCTCAACAATATTCATTTTAATGAGCTAAATATTCATTAATGTAACCTTAAGTGTTCAGTGATGTAATAGTAAATTAAACGTACTCTCACTTGAAGATGAACTTAAGAAAGATATACATACATAAATGCATACATACATACATACATACATACATACATACATACATACATACATACATACATACATACATACATACATACATACATACATACATACATACATACATACATACATACATACATGCATACATTCATACTGTTACGGCTATTGGATTTAATTTTATTTATTTTTAATTATTAAATCCAAAATTGTCATTTAGGGTTTATTATTCATTAAATGGGAAATTTTTCTGGAAAATTCAGTTTGACCTGGACTCTAGTCGTAAACAGGCTGACCTTGGCTTGGATACCTCTTTATCTGACCTTGTTTTGGACATTGTAAACAGGTCTTCAATTCTATTGGTTAATTTCAAGGATAAATTTTATTTTTAGTTCTTGAGAATAGAGAAGTGAATGATTTCCTTCTAGAGAATTCTTTTAGTACGTGACTTGGAGAAGGTAGCTTTTTCCATGACCTTCCAGAATCACATGATTCCTCTTGTTTACGAGGGAATTACAATATATATAGCTGTGTTTTAGAAGCTACCTTTAGTAGAATTTTGGGCTTAAAGAAATTAGTTGTTTTATTTTCTGTTTGAGTTTAATTATTTTGGACTTTATGTAAATTCGTTGGAAAAGAAGAATTATTCTATTTATTTGGAAAAGGGACATGTGTTTCATAATTCATTTGGAGGATTAAAAAACAAGAACTGCATCACGTGACATTGTCAGCCATTTTGGATTACATCGTCAAAATTCGAACCTGGAACTATTAGAACATTTATTTATCAGGACTTGCAATTCCATTAGTGAATTATTTTTGTGAATTCTGTATTGGATTAATATTGGATTTGATTCTCTAAAACTGTAAGTTTATTTTTTTTATGAAAATAATTGTACTTAATAAATTCATTGTTCAATTTATACAAGCTTGTTAGTTTTCACTCTTTCTGTGTTGCTGCTTATTCGAGCCTAAGCACGTAACATAGAATTGGTGGCTATCGTCCGGATTGAGATTGAGATTGAAATAAATCGGAATTTAAATTTGAATTTCCCCTAGTTTTTGAAAAATTTAAAGCTTTAGTGAGACGGACACGCTTGTATCAAAATGACATATAAGGTAGAAATATTTCTTCCTAATCCTACCCAGGAGCAGTTAGATCTTTTCAAAAAAGACGAGTTGATTCAACTTGCCATGAAATATGATCTTTCTGAAGTGAAGGCTTCTTTAACGAAACAAGATATTAAACAAATTTTGGTCCAGTATTTGGAAGAAGAGAATGTTTTGGAACAAAGTGCTTTCATTCCAGTCAGTAATTCTACACCAGACTCTGACATTAAACTGAAGGAATTAAAATTGAAATTCAAGATGGAATTAGAGTTAAAGAAGCTGGAATTTCAGGAAAGGGAGAAAGAAAAGCAATTACAATATGAGAGAGAGGAGAAAGAAAGACAATTACAATCTGAAAAAGAGGAGAGAGCGAGACAATTTGAATTACAAAAAGAGCAGATGCAGATTGAGAGAGAGGAGAAAGAAAAACAAATTGAATTACAAAAAGAGCAGAATCTAATTGATAGAGAGAAAGAGGAGAGAGAGAGACAGGAAAGGGAGAAAGAAAGACAATTTGAATTACAAATAGAGCAAATGCAAATTGAGAAGGAAATTAAAATGAAAGAAATAGAGCTGGCAGGTGAGAATCACCATCATACTTCAAATCAAAATTTTGATTTAGCAAGGAATATTAGATTAGTGCCCCCTTTCAAAGAAAAAGAAGTAGATAAATATTTCATTCTTTTTGAAAAAGTTGCAGAAAATTTAAAGTGGCCAAGAGAGAATTGGTCTCAGTTACTACAATGTGTAATTACTGGTAAGGCTAGTGAGATTTACACTTCACTGTCTGTTCAGCAAAGCAGTGATTATGACGTGGTTAAAGAATGCATTTTAAGAGGTTATGGGTTAGTTCCTGAAGCTTATAGGCAAAAATTTAGAAATTACAGAAAAGAAGCTGGACAAACTCATGTCGAATTTGCTAGACAAAAAGAGCAGTTGTTTGATAGATGGTGTTTAGCCAAGAAAGTCGAGCAAGATTATCAAAATCTCAAGCAAATTATATTAATTGAAGAGTTCAAAAACTGTGTCCATAATGATGTTAAAACTTATCTTGATGAGCATCAGATTGAAACCTTGGAAAAAGCTGCTCGAGCGGCTGACGAATATTCTTTGACACATAAAGTTCCTTTTGTTAACAAGACTTCTACTCAACAATTTAATGGCAGAAAAGTATTTCCGCCTAATTCAAGCCCTTCTAAAACTCAAACTAACACAACTTTCAAAGATCAGACTTCAGAGAAGTTTGATTCTAGATCCTTGTCTCTTCCGACGTGTAAATTGTGCAAGAAAAAGGACACGTTATTTCTGATTGCTACAAATTGAAAAATAGGCATCAGAATCAAGATAGACCTGTTCCAAATGCTCTTATTTACAAGAGGTCAAGGTCACAGTCATGTATTGAAAACAATACATTTGTTGGGTCTAATAAATCCCAGTCTCATTTTGATATGGAGAATTATGAACCATTCATATCGAAGGGTTCTATATCACTCTTGGGTGATTCAGCCAATCCCACCCCTATTAAAATTTTAAGGGACACAGGAGCTTCTCAGAGTCTTTTATTATCAGGTACTTTCGCTTTTTCTGAGAAGTCTTCTTCTAATGAAAGTGTTCTTATTCAGGTAGTAGAGTGCGGCGTTGTTAATGTTCCTCTCCATAGTGTAAATTTGTCATCAGACTTAGTATCAGGACCTGTGACAATCGGAACGGTCTCGGTTTTACCTGTTGAGGAAATAGATTTATTGCTAGGCAACGACTTAGCTGGGGACAAGGTTGTGGTTAATCCACTTGTAACTGACAAGCCTAATTTGGATCAGAAAGTTGATCCAATTGGAAAAGAAATCCCTGATATATGTCAAGCTTGTACAGTTACTAGAGCTATGATAAAGAAAGCTCTTGAGAATGAAGTTGAAAAGGGCAGTATTCCCTTCGTTGACACATGCATGGGTCAAGTTTATGTTATTGAGGGCAGTATTCCCTTATCTGATATCTGCGTGGGTCAGGCTTATGTTGAAATAGCCAATATTCCTTTAGCTGACATTAGTAAAGGTCAGGTTTTCAATGAGGTCACATTTACTTCTTGTTTAGTTCAATCAGAAAGTATTGATCATAGTGATCCTCTTTTAACAAATCATTCTCTTTATTTTAATCATGGTGATGATTTTGAGAATGATGTTACAGAAGGTAGCATTCCTTCATCTGACCCTTGTATAGGTCAGGTTTTTGATGAGGTCACTTTTACTCTTGGTTTAGATCAATCAGAAGGTATTGATCATAGTGATCTTCTTTTAACAACTCATTCTCTTAATCAGGGTGATAAACGACAGTCACTTGTCGTTGAACAGGAAAAAGATCCTGAGATCTCCTGTTTGTTTCAAAGGGTCATAAATGAGACTGAAGTCACTAAAGTTCCTGTCTGTTATGTCATTAAAAATGGAATTCTTATGAGAAAATGGAGACCTCCCGAGGTACCTGTTGGTGATGAGTGGTCAGTGAACTATCAAATAGTAGTTCCAGAACCTTACAGGCAGGAAATACTTAATCTGGCCCATGAAACTCCTTTGGCTGGTCATTTAGGGATTAAGAAAATGTATCACAAGATCTTGACTCACTTCTATTGGCCAAAAATCAAAAGTGATGTTGCCAAATACTGTAGATCTTGTCATACTTGTCAAATGGTAGGAAAACCCAATCAGAAGATAACTAAGGCTCATCTGCAACCTATTCCTGCCTTTGATAAAACATTTGGTAGAATTGTGGTAGATTGTGTAGATTCCTTATCCAAGACCAAGTCAAGTAATCAATTAAAGTTAAAAATGAAAATATGGTTTGAAAGAACTACAAGGGAGAGAACTTTTTAGTCTGATATTAGAGTTGTGTTACTCTTGTTCATTCTTCTTACTTTTCTTCAAATTAGATATTACGGTCCTTACAAAGTTAAGAAGAAAATGAATTAGTCAAATTATGGTATTAGTGCTCCTGGGATCTAAATTAATTATAGGAGTACTAGTATATTGAAAGAGATAGCCATGTTAAATATATAATTAATTTAGTTGTACCTGTCCCACTCGGTGAAAAAATATCATCAGATTTTACTGACATTGGAGCGAGAAATTGTTGGAATTCAGAAAATTGTGAAAAATCTAGACCAAAAACTTTCACATTTGCAAATGCAAGGAAGAAATGAACTGAAAGTTATTATTATTATATGAGCACTTATGTCCAGATATTCTTACAAGGACAAACAAAATTTTCATGACGTTGAAATTGAAAATTCCAAACAGCATCCATGCTAGATGAGTCCACTCAAACAGGAATTCTTGAAAAAGGAAATTCAATATTTGCTGGAGAATGATTTTATCAAGCCCAGTAAAATTGATTGGAGTTCACTATGCATACTTGTTCCTAAACCAGATAAAACTCCCCGTATGTGTATTGATTATAGGAAGGTGAACAGAGTGACAAAAACAGATTCATTCCCATTAACAAGAATTAACTATTCTATTGATAAAATTGGGAATGCCAAGTACGTCACCAAATTTTGACCTTCTGAAAAGATTTTGGCAGATTCCACTACGGAAAGAGCAAAGGAAAACTCAACATTGTGACTCCAAAAGGACTCTATCAATATAAAGAAAGTCCATTTCAACGTCTTATAAAAATGTTCATCATTGGTCTAGAGATTTGTGACGTCATCATCTACAACGACACCTGGAGAGAACATCTAGCAACAATTGGATAATTCTTTGACAGACTCACTAATTCGTGTCTATAGTTAATTTATTTATAAGTGAGTTCTGCTTTGCTAGAGTGGTTTTTTCTTAGGACATTTAGTGGGACATGGGCAAGTTAAAAGGTTGAAGCTATTTCTTGGTAATATAATTGCAGACACTCTTTCCCGTGTATAATTTATTATACTGTGTAAATTATGCTAGTTCTTTTAATTTCAGATGTAAATTGGTTTGTGATAAAAAGAAAGTTTTATCATATAAACCTTTCTTTTATTTTATGGGGGAAGGTGTTTCGGCTATTGGGTTTAATTTTATTTATTTTTAATTATTAAATCCAAAATTGTCATTTAGGGTTTATTATTCATTAAATGGGAAATTTTTCTGGAAAATTCAGTTTGACCTGGACTCTAGTCGTAAACAGGCTGACCTTGGCTTGGATACCTCTTTATCTGACCTTGTTTTGGACATTGTAAACAGGTCTTCAATTCTATTGGTTAATTTCAAGGATAACTTTTATTTTTAGTTCTTGAGGGTAGGGAAGTGAATGATTTCCTTCTAGAGAATTCTTTTAGTACGTGACTTGGAGAAGGTAGCTTTTTCCATGACCTTCCAGAATCACATGATTCCTCTTGTTTACGAGGGAATTACAATATATATATATAGCTGTGTTTTAGAAGCTACTTTTAGTAGAATTTTGGGCTTAAAGAAATTAGTTGTGCTATTTTCTGTTTGAGTTTAATTATTTTGGACTTTATGTAAATTCGTTGGAAAAGAAGAATTATTCTTTTTATTTGGAAAAAGGACATGTGTTTCATAATTCATTTGAAGGATTAAAAAACAAGAACTGCATCACGTGACATTGTCAGCCATTTTGGATTACATCGTCAAGATTCGAACCTGGAACTATTAGAACATTTATTTATCAGGACTTGCAATTCCATTAGTGGATTATTTTTGTGAATTCTGTATTGGATCAATATTGGATTTGATTCTCTAAAACTGTAAGTTTATTTATTTTATGAAAATAATTGTACTTAATAAATTCATTGTTCAATTTATGCAAGCTTGTTAGTTTTCACTCTTTCTGTGTTGCTGCTTATTCGAGCCTAAGCACGTAACACATGCATACATACATACATACATACATACATACATACATACATACATACATACATACATACATACATACATACATACATACATACATACATACATACATACATACATACATACATACATACATACATACATACATACATACATACATACATACATACATACATACATACATACATACATACATACATAAAACATATATGCATAAATACAAACATATATAATAGCACTCTTGAAAGGCATCACTGTGTCTTTGTGTCTCATTTCAAAGGACAATTCAGTTCACGTTGCTGGGCCCTGGTATGCAAACGAACGTTGTCCGTATAACTTCGTTTTCATAGTGGGAATTATGAGTATACTATTCTAAGACGAGGAGCGTAAATATCTTGCTGATGTATACGCATTGGTGAGGTCGGGTAGATATAATGGACTGAAGTCCGTCAGTAAAACGTAGCACAAATAACTAGTTTTGTGTTTGATTCTGGATCGAATGAATAGCCAGTGTAGGAAACAGAGCAGCCGGGAGATCTACTCTAATCGTGGAAAAATATGACCCGAGCAACTATATTTTGAATCTTTTGAAGTTTCTGGAGTAGATATATATTATGCCATGTTAATAAATTCTAAGCGTACATCACTTTGTTGGCTTGTGAAGTATTTTTAGAGCAATTTTAAAGAGTACCGATAGTTATTACTTCACAAAACAGTTCAAGAGATAAGTAGTAGTTGCATGGATAGGTGAATGGAGACATAAATCATCTGTCGCTCACGTTCCCATAAAAAACATTAAACAATTATGTAAGGAACATATTGGATTCCATTTGGAAATTAGGAAACATTTCGTATTATTGTATCGTATTGAATATGTCATAGAATCAATCTATTGAATAATTAGTTTATTCTTGGCATATAAAACTGTGAATTAATAAAACATTTTAACGTTACAATAACAGTTAGGCTAAAGAAAATTAAATTGTCTTTAATCTGGCATAATTTTAAAAAATGATACAAATTAGGTACCCAAGTGTCTTCAAATCGAGATGAGAAATGTAACTATATGTCAGAATTAATAGTAAAAATGTTTTTGGTATGATCCTACAAAATAGAAAGAAAAGTCATGGACGTTTTGAAGGAATATTGTGACATAGAAAGTCTGATGTAATTAAAAAACAATGTGTCAATGTTCACAAAAAGAGTGAAAATTATGAACTGTCGTAATTGCAAGACAAAGTGTTGAAGATAAAGTCACAGGATCTGAATCTACCAAACATTCCGTGTATGATTGTGTTACAAAATGTTCAATGATATAAAAAATATAAGTATCAATAATTAATATTCAGATCTTTGTTTCTACTCAGTTGATATCCTAATATTATTCTACTATGAGACGCATGTGTAATGATTGCAGGTTGAATACTATTTGCTGCCTATTCTTTGGCTAGTTAATAAATGAAATGACCATAAGAAACCGAAAGTATACATACTAAGAGGAAACATTTCAACAATATGATTTTGTGTGCATCCGATAGTCTCCATTCCAAAAATATGTTCATCAGCATATCCGTGTATATATCAAATCCTTTTGAAAAACATTTGATTTAGAGGTATTAATTTACTTTTCCAATCATTTTGTGTATTACATTATACATTACACACTTTTAAACAAAAATCTAATCGCAATTCACTGTCGGTATTTTATAGTCATTCTAATTCCTATCCAGTCTTATGCGTCGACTTATTTGAGGTCTTTACTTTGATAATATGACAATACAATTTGATAGCTGCACCGATTTTAAAGTATTGTTTCAAATAAACAAGACATAAATATTTTTACGTACAGATAACATATCTTATTATACGCACTTTGTTAATAATTCAACCATCGTCTTTACTTATATCATTATACCTTGAGAAAACATGTAATAATAATACGTACAAACAGATAGTAATAATACAAACAAACAGATGGTAATAATACATACAGATACATAATAAGACGAAACATTTCAACACTATGATTTTGTGTGCATGAACGGACATTCCATGCTGATAGTATCCATTCCAAACAAATGTTCATCAGCACATCAGTGTATATCATATCCGTTTGAACACCATTTGATTCAAATGTATTTATTTACTTTTCCAATCATTTTGTGTATTATATTATGCATTACACAGTTGTAAACAAAAATATAATAGCAATTGACTGCTGCACCGATTTGAAAGTACTGTATCAAATACACAATACAGTAGTATATTTACGAACAGATAATATATTTTAGACACCCTTTATTAATAAGTTAATCACCGTCTACAATTATATCAATATACCCTGAGAAAACAGAGAACATCTTAAGAACACGTACATAGCAAGCCATCTTTGAACCTGTTAATTGAAGTAAGTCGTCGTGAATTTCATAATTTGAACAAATACATCAATTGAAAAGAGTTGTTTCCATTCGCTGCATCACTTATTCTTTGCAAGAATAGTTACATGTTCACAGAACGAGAGTGTGTATCATTTAGGAACCAAGCTCTCTATATAATGTGAACTGGCATCATGCGACTGGGTTTCGTCACTGCCATTATAAAAGTAAGATAATACAATTTATTTAGCAGTTTTATTTGATAACAACTTACGTGCAATTTACGACACATCCAATATAAATAGTGTTAAAGTTTCTGATGTCATGAATTTCTATTTATAATTTTGGTGCACATATTATTCATAGGTATAATGTATTTCTGTTTAGACAGCATTTTTGTATGTGATAATTCTCATCAAATGTTGTAATTGAAATAAGTTATTACTAAGTATAATGCACACATACATACAATGATCATTTATTTACGTCAACGTATTTTTAAAGAAATCCTGTTTCTTCCATTGTTGCCAGTGGTCAAGAGCATTTCCGATCGCCTGATCCATATTAAGATATTTATAGTTGGCTAACCGGCCTAGAAACTGGACATAACGTCTTTCCTGGAAGCTGCTGGTACGTAGAGTAGAGCTCCAAGTTGCGGTCATTTGGTACAGGGTAGTAGGGCTCTCCAAATGATGAACTATATTCTCGAACTAAGGTAGAATATGTGGACCGCTGATTCAAAAACTGCTTGAATTCCACCGTGCGCGTGTATGGCACACGCATACTTGGCTCGTTCACAACACTCGCCAGCTGAACCACTGCGCCATATTTTTCTACATTTATACTGAAATCTTCAAAGTGTATTAAACGATACTCCAGCCTATCTAAACCATATGATGCAAAGTAACCATCAACTGGACCAGTAAATACTGTAAATTGAGCACCGTTGAAGCAATGACGTTCTTGGAAGTAATCTGTGCTAAATTTAATCTCAATGTGTGTATGATCGAGTAGCTGGTGAAATACATGAGTGTAACCGCCAGAAGGGAGAATCTGGATTGGATCTGTAAAGTAGCTGTCGTCTCTGTCGTACCGAGCTGTCGTCTCTGTCGTCTCTGTCGTACCGAAGAGGAATGCGTTCAAAAACACTTGAATCCAGATTTTCTGGATATTTATTCCACTGCTTCCAAGTATAGTTGCGCAAAAAAGTCGTTGTAAATACGACGTCCAAATCTGACGACTGCAGACTCCATAGAATTCTTGAATGGTCCTGCATATATAACATTCTTTGTTTCTTCAGCCAACCAGCGCCTCATGTCCTCTTCACTTTCTATCCATGGATCATATAACTTTTGAATCGTTTGTATGCATATTGGTACTGGTGTATGTACACATTCATCACATCCATCTCGGGGATATACCTTGGCAAAAACTTTGTGTTCCAAAGGCTCCCACGTGGCATAGGAAGATATGAAATCCTACACATCTTGATGCTTGGTATGGAATAGGTGAGCACCATATTTAGACACACGAATTCAATATCGGTTGACGTAATCATAACAGTTGCCGCCAACATGGTCACGTGAATCAAGAACCAAAATTTTCGCTTTGGTATTTTCAGCCAATAAACGGGCAATGACGGAACCAGAGAAACCCGCACCTACAATTAAAGCGTCTATGGTCATCACAGATGGGTATGGTATATCTCAATGCACAAGATTCGCTATTAGAATTTGATGATGAATCCAGCATATATTGTTCAAGAAGGATGCAATGGAAAGGAATACAGTGTTTTAACAATCTTCCTTCATAAGAAATCGATCAGCAACTTATATTTTTTTGTAAACATCAGCTACCATGAGAAATAAAACATCAACTAAATTAACCAATCTAATATGATTGCTTAATGCTAACATCTGTAAAAACTATTTGAAATTTGGTTCCGTCACATCCGATTTCGCCTACTTGTTTTATTTGTCATTTGTCAATAAATAATGTTTCAGTATCAGCAGGGTCTAACACATTGAGAAGGTATCTGATCAAATTATTTCTTCAGCGAATCTGCAATGTGAAACAAACATCTCTAAACAGCTAATGATATATAAAACAATTGTTTCGTAACACCGAGTAATTAATATAAAGTTTAACAGGCCCCAGATTTACGAATACGAAGCTGTTGAAGCAAATTAAGATTATACCATAATCATGATCTTTTCCTGAATGCCAACATCTTGTGCCAGTAATAAATATCTAAAATTACTTTATTTTGATACAGAAAAAGCAATTAATAACCTTTAATGTTGAAGGAAATAATTGATGAAGACATCCTTTTCGTTGTACCTTAGTAAAACTTTTTTCTGATCAGCATAAGTGGAATTATCATTGATTAACTTGTTTTTCTTTTATAAATCAATCTTGACTTTGATCATGTCGATGTAAGATCAAGATATTTTGTTGCGGACGCTATTGTGTCTCTTATGCTTTGAGGAGAATAAGCCACGTCTGGGATTGGTCATGGCATACCAGCATTTAGATAGACAGATAGATATATGGATAGATAGATAGATTAATGGATGGATGGATGGATGGATGGATGGATGGATGGATGGATGGATGGATGGATGGATGGATGGATGGATGGATGGATGGATGGATGGATGGATGGATGGATGGATAGATAGTTAGATAGATAGATAGATAGATAGATAGATAGATAGATAGATAGATAGATAGATAGATAGATAGATAGATAGATAGATAGATAGATAGATAGATAGATAGATAGATACATACATACATACATACATACATAGATGCCCAACCCGGTTACATTATCATGACACCATGGCAGCCAGTCCCAACACAAACGTCGTGATTAAGTGTGCCTAGACAGGCAACTGTTAATACAATTTCTTGAAGTCTTTGATATGACTTGCATCTTGGCTGGAATTCGCTAACTCCCGCATCCAAGAAGAAGAAGAAGAAGAAGAAGAAGAAGAAGAAGAAGAAGAAGAAGAAGAAGAAGAAGAAGAAGAAGAAGAAGAAGAAGAAGAATAAGAAGAAGAAGAAGAAGAAGAAGACGAAGAAGAAGAAGAAGAAGAAGAAGAAGAAGAAGAAGAAGAAAAAGAAAAATAGGAAGTAGTATAAGACTTTCAATGCCTTTCTTGCAAAATATGCAAAGCCTTCAGCTCTTGAAAAGATGGAGCGTCCTGGAAGACAAGACAAATGAGATTTTAGACACGTAGCCTACTCAGCATGTTAGCATTTGGTGGACAGTGTTAGCATATAAAAAAAAAACATTATTACAAACAGGTTTAATATTTCTACCGCCACACCCATGTTTCCTTCAGCTAAATTGGTTTAAGATTGTTTACAGTTTAAGAAAAGATTAAAGGCCATAAAATACAATATTGGAAAACACCAAAAGTAATAAAGAAACATCGTAAGTAATAGAATTGTTGTCCTTAACACGTGAATTTTGTTTCATTATAAATTGACATGAGGGTTCTAAACCGCTTTCCAATTCTCTTTTTATAATTTTATTTTTTTTACAGTAAAAGTCTCTTTACGCAATAAAAAGCTTTTTCATTGACAAAAAATAATGCATATAATATACTACTTTGTTTTCCTAAATATGTACGAATGACTATATAAAATAAAATAAATTATATGCTGTACAATAACCCGCTCATCATCCAAATTGTTATTTAGCCAGAACTTCGATTTAGAACACCTATTAATTTATCCTATTCTTTAAAATATATGTACGTTCTTTTCTTAATACTAGTAGTAGGCTAATGACGCTTTGGTTCATTTGCATCCCTTTTATCTGAATCGGTATTATGAGAGCCATTATCCAATATTCAGGATGATACCCCAAATCGAGTAGTTGATTAAATAAGTAGGTGGTAGACAGAACAAAAGATGGGAAGATAACATCAAACAGTGGGCTAGTATAATCATTGCAAAGTCCTAAAGAGCCATGGAAAACAAGACAAAAAGAAGAGGTATTGTCCTAAATGTCATCATTGGTGCCCATATACGGGCAGTAAAGATTCGGGATAAATGAAACAAATGACTTGTGTTTCCCATGCATATAAATACATAGCAAGATAACGCACCAACTCTCGCAGCTTTGTAATTTTGCAATTTACTCAATATTAGGCGAGCCGAATCTATGGTGATTATTGTATCTATCGGTTCATGAACTCGTAAAATGTTCTCATGTTCCCATCACAGGTCAATATAACTGGAATGAAACTGAAAATAGTCATACAAAAATGTACACACATGATTCAGGCTTGTAAACTGGTACTAGGAATATGTACAAGGCGCCAAAGAGGTCATGCAATTTTAGAATATAATGCAGATTAAAGGCTTACATATTGCTTTATGCAACATCTTTATAAATGTGTCTGTATGATTTATACTCTTCAATTGTAATGATGTTTTTAACAACAGACAAAACGTTCGGGATGTTCTACTGGGCCAATTTTTATTTATATCTTAACATAATATTTATTTAGAGCTTCTCTTTGTTTTATATATGGTTCCATGTTAAAATATGTAACAGGGTATTTGTAATTATTTTAGAAGTATGTACATAATATCAAACGCTGTAGACATACTGGTAACTTATTATTCAATTACAATAACTCAGTGTGTGTTTGTCTCTTCCTCAATTCGTTGGAAGAACCGCTGATTATTTGATATTTTATCTGCTCTTTTGTTTGCATTTTGCAATGATTCTGCATGTTTTTGCTGATATTACATGCTTTGACCTTTCTTGCTAGATGATTATGGAAGCTGTTTAGGGAATTATTGGTACATACAAACCATATTTATTATGTATAGTTAATAAGATTAATGTGTTCAAGTATGGACATTATGCAATGATACGTAATAAAATAAGGTCGCAATCAAATATTTTTGCGGCTGATGTTGTTTTAAGAAAATAGTGGAACCTTCGTGAATGATATGCACATTTTATTCATTTGCAAAGGTTAGAGTTCTGAAATAGACCTTGTGTTATTGAGTGTTGAAAACTGTTACTAGACAACGAATTTGTGAAGGAATGAGTCGAATGTAACGAAAAACAAGCTAAACCAACTAGGAATAAATATGAGAGTAGCTATAATCGTAGCAATGAAACCCAATATAGACTGTTACTATTATTATATTGCAAAGATGAGATTTTACTTTTCCTAGAACACATGTTGTGTTTAGGTCCCTTACATGATCCATTGAACGGACTGACACCAATGAAATGTAACTCGATATGGTTAGCGTGCCGAGATATGATCACCAACATATTTGTCCAGGAAAGATTCATTTAAGATATCATATATTGATTAAAGATAGTAACTCATATTTCCTGCAAACAATCATTATCATATAGGTTTCAATCTAAAGTATTTAATGATAACTCGCTATTTGCAACTATTTCCTGTCAGTAAAAGTGACACGTGCATAATCGTGGTATGTGTTGTGACATAGTTCAGCAAATGAAGCAACATATAGTGGTAATATTCTTCTTTATGTGGGTGTTTCTTTTGATGATCAGGCTTTTCCGTTGCCATATTATCCCCCTTTATAACACTTATGAGAAACTATCGACCTTGTTTCTATGACTTTGTTACTTCAGACTATAATGTTCTACGTTTCTTAGGCTTGAAAAACAAAAAGATTTTCTACCACTCTGATTTCGGTTTTTGTCCAACATACATTCTTTTGCACAAACGCCATTTATCGATTAGACGATCTATTTGTTTGCGTAATATAACTACCATAATCATACAGATAACTAGCAATTTGACAGCGAGATCAAACTGTATTTGGTCAATCAACTAGTTTCAAAAAGACCATTGCAAGTTTGTGAAACAAACAACAAAATATAATCAATGCAAGCACGGATTTGATCGAATGAGACAAGAGTATTTAATGATGTCCACATCATAACCATACTACAAATATGTTTAAGTAAGCTTTTCAAATCAAATATGCATACTGTTGAACAATAAGCGAGGTATGTAAGTCATACTAAGTTATAAATGTGCTCAGATTACATAAAGAAGAAACTATGTACAATTTACCATCCGATACAACAAATCTGAATCTAACTTCCCATTTGTTGTAAATGACTACTCAATGAGTTAAATGTTTCGAACGAGATGTGCCCCTTTGTGATATTTCACACGATAAGCTCAGACATAGTGTAACAGAATACCGTCTCAATTTAAACATTTTGACGTTGCAGCTTAAGTATATGATTCAATTCTAGCATTTACTTTGCTGGCTTGAAGTTCTTGTGTTAAATAAAATTACTTGTGCAATGTGTATCACTAAGAACTGCAATAGTATGGCTTACGTTAATTTCCTCTATACATGTAATGCTTTCAAACTGCAATGAGAGTCGCAAAACAATTCAGCTAGAATGACATCACTTCAACTAAAGGGAAGACACGTATTAAAACATTTATATGAAATATCACAAATTTTCAATGAACATGCACCTTGTTCTGTGTATCAAGAAATAAAATAGTTTCGTATAGGTAACACCAAAATATGTCCATATAAGAGTTTATAATTAGGTAGAGGTTTGTTAGTGCGTATATCCATTTAGACGTGAATTGATTATAATATATAATAGAGGCATAACGTTTTGGCATCCGGTCCAATGTTATCGACTAGGTCATGCCTATTATTTTGCTTGCTAATACAGCCTTTCATATATTTAATGACTCAGTATCATTATATAAATTATTCAGCGTTATAAAAACTTTCTTGTATGCAGCTTTACACGTCTGGAATATTTGTTAGACATTGTATATAAGCAGCGAGAATCCTTAAAGAAGAAAATATATCTTAAAAGTTCAATGAACTCGTCTTATCTCAAAATCTCAGACCACAGGGTAGGCTTTAAAAAGAATTAATCGACTATTGATGATACTTTTAAAGATTCTTTCTTTCACTTTAGATTTCTCAGTTATTTGAAATTTAAATCTTTACGAGAGACAATGAAATTTCCAAAACAAAGTCAATTTATATTTCGAAAGCAATTTTCATATTTATTTCCGAAATACTTTTACATTAATAAAGTCCTGGATGATCCCTTAATTACGCTATGGTCTTACGCTAAGTGAAATCAACAACTAATTGAGTAAAATTCAACATAAATGTATGTTCGTAGAAAACAAGGTGAAAAGTTAAAATAAATTTAAATTTTTGAAAATTTAGATCTCCAATAGTTCTAATAGTTGTATTACATGGCCAAAAGTATAGAGTATTTCAAACGATTTCGAGCATATACTGTGTTGATATACCAAATGCCTTTAAATGATGTAAAACTATTGATTTAATCCGAAATGTCAATCAGCACTTTTTAATTTCAATGAATAATTTTAAAAAGAAATGACGCATTTCAAATTATTTCTTTATACAACTGGACCTAATTTAGAAATTTATAATGTATCACTTGGGTTTCTATGATATGTAGATCGTCATCTGACTGATAAAAACAACATATGCCCTGAGACATAATTATTTCTAAGGAAAGTTCCATATGATTAGTAAAGAATTCCGGTCTGTAGACTTACTGTTTAGCACACGTCTTGACAAAAGTATGTTTGACCATTTGTTTACACCGATTCATTAAATATATTTGCTTTAAGAATCTTCCGTGATACCTTATTCCTAGATAAAGTGAAACTTGGTTGATGGAAGATAATTTATTTTTATCTAAAACTCAATGATACGTTCTATCATCTGTAATGTATGATATACCACATTCTACCGTTATCGCACGTGTTATATAGCCGCTTAAAATGTTGGACCTTAATGAAATGTGGTTTACAGTTTTTAACTACGGTGTTCATTACCTTTTTGCTAGACAAAATTAACTTTCATAATGTTACAGATAACAACTGGTAACGTATCACCACTCTACAGTCTTAAAGTAAGTAACATGAAAATTAAGAAAGAACTTAAGTTATTCGAACAGAATCATGAATAGTCTTTAAAAATGTATCGAGAGTTTTAGTGTATCAAGTTTGTATTGAATTCCAGTGGTATTCCAAATAAGTTCCTATATCGAATGTGTTGATATCACTTCATTATGAAACACTGAAATCTGCATCCAAAACCTGGATTGTGATGATGTGGCAGTGTTTTATGACAAATTTCAATATTTTAACCCAATTAAATTATCTTGTCTGATATCACTCTAATCCACATCAATGTCCAAGAATAGTATAAATAACAACTTAATAAATCCAGTGAATAATCATAATTATAATTAATATCTCCTTTCAAGTGAAATTGCAAATGTCCTGGTAATAAAATGTCCAAATAATTCTAAGTTCGAATTCCAGCGTAGTATCTAATATGGAAGACGATGGCACTTGATGAAGTCAGCTCTTGTTAATAAAATTTATATGAGCACAATTCTTATCCAGATAAATAACAACATAATTCCTCTTGATCTAAACGAATTGATATAATTTCCAGTACCGGGTAATTTATAATAACTCAAAAAGACACAACTTAATATTCTAAAAGCCCAACTTTTACTGAATAGCTCGCTCCAAAACATAGCTTATATAGCTATTTTACGTAAACAAGAAAGGGGTCACGATCTTCTAGACACTCTTAGAACAATTTTACGTTCAAGAAATCACGTAAACAGCGTATGACCCAACTAGAAAAGATAGGTGTTTATAAAAAACTCCACTTTGTCCTTGGAACCAACCAATCATTTTAAAAACTAGTTTACAACTCTGAAACCAGGTCAGAATTGAGGTCAACACCTGGTGTTTACTCTGTAAAGTACAGGTCACCCCTTCAATGAATAAATCTTAAACTTAAAATGCCAAATTTGAATCTAACAAGCAGACAATAAAAATAAATATAAATGACTTATATCAAATCTACGTAACATGTGTGTGTATGTGTGTGTGTGTGTGTGTGTGTGTGTGTGTGTGTGTGTGTGTGTGTGTGTGTGTGTGTGTGTGTGTGTGTGTGTGTGTGTGTGTGTGTGTGTGTGTGTGTGTGTGTGTGTGTGTGTGTGTGTGTGTGTGTGTGTGTGTGTGTGCAACGAGTAATTTCTAAAGAAGATATTCATTTTCCGTTCTCCAATTACATCCAAAAAGCATGTGTTATATATTTCATTAACGTGTTACGTTTATATGTGTGCATTTCGGGAAAGGTGTTAGTTACAAGTTAGATTTTACCACTAAGGTTAGCTTACAAAGAAAGTTGGTACTAGAACAACAGAGAAAAATTAAGTATGCAGTAGGACGTACCCTAATATATTCGGTTTTCGTTAGATGCCTTCATATTTTTATAAGTAAAGGAACGTTGATTTATTGCAATCCAATCTACATAGTATATTTTAATGAAGTCTTTTTTTATCAAGCAAGGTGGCAAACAAAAAGGACAGCTTTTATTGTACAATCTGATATATCTTTTAAAACAGATTTTGTTTTCTTCCTCCAGATGTGGGTATATCCATTGGTATCTTCCTGATGTTTGCCTTCGTTTATCATGTCATAGATTCTGCTAATAAAACTAAAATCAGCAACAGCGATGATGCTTTAAGCAACAAGATGGACAATGGGAAATACCTCTGTTATACATATAATGGAAGGTTGGGTAACCATATGTTTCAATTTGCATCATTGACAGGCATAGCTGCTCTTAATAATCGAACTATTATTGTTGGAATGGATGACTATTTATATAAAGTATTTGATCAAAAGAATGTGCTCGTTATTCGCAATCCGGATATTTGCAATTCATTTGGTTTCATTGAGGAGGGTCTGGGTTGTTGCAAATTCGACGCATGTTTGATGACTCTACGTGAAGACAAAAACATTAAAATAGGCTTGTATCTTCAATCTTGGAAATATTTATACCACGTACAGGACATAATATTGAGAAAATACCGGTTTAGGGAGAATATAGCTACGACCGCAATGCGAATAGTGACGGAAATACGCCTGAACCACAGAAAACATTTCCTGACTTTAATAGGAATTCATATACGTATTGGGGATATTGCAAACGAAATGCACAACAGAAATGGACTTGTAATAGCACCAGAAGGATACATTTACAAAGCAATGGATTATATGAAATCTAAGTTTCCAAAAAGTATCTTTATTGTCTCTTCAGACGATATGGAATGGACAAGAAAGTATTGAGCCTCAGATGAAATGATAGCGTCCATTTCCTGGAAAAGGATAACATGCCATATGTAGACCTTGCTGTACTGGCATCTTGTGATCACGTGATTCAAACTGTCGGCTGATTTGGTTGGTGGGCTGCATTTTTGGCTGGAGGAATATCAATATACTATCCACATCCAGGACGTGTCGGCTCTGTCGGAGATGCCAGATATAATTATGAAGACTTCTTTCCTCCAAACTGGATACCAGTTGATGTATAAACTAAACAAATGCATTTAATAACATTGAAACTAGACATCTACTTTCTGTATATATACTTAATATTGAAAAGCTGTCAAAGATGTTTGTGTTTTAAATTAAGATTCAATTGATATTTTAAAGCATGTGGTATTTGTATGCTCATAAATATGAACATAAGTTATTACTGTTTGCGCTGGACATTTACGGTACACGTGTTTCACAAAATGTCAGGATTTAAATAAGTTCCACTGTAGTTTGTTAATATTTGAAATTCTTTATTTGAAAATGTTTTGATCTATCAACGCCTTATTTACTACATAACAAAAAGTAAGGCGCTTTAAAAATGCATCACATATCAGCAACGCCTTCCTTGCATGCTTTCTAGGAAAGGTATATCTTAATCATTAGAACATAGCAAGCATTGATTCTTCCAGCTTTAAAGTCGTTGATTGTAGCTGTTTGGAGATTATGGAATCCTGTGTAATATTAATGAATCGCATTTATCCTGGGAGGAGACAGCAAAAAATTTAACAGAGACACGGGAAGAAATATACATAAAAATGATTGCTTCAGTTTACCAGCTTTGCCTTCTTTTGAGATCGAAGTTTACAGGTTATTGCTCTACATCCACACACACACACACACACTTTCATTTGTAATTAGTCTTGTATTAAATGAACCGTTATGTTGCATTGAGTTCCAGCTGTATATATTCCGAAATTTTAATTCAGTTTCACGTTTGATAAAATATTAACGTAAGTGCTCAGTATTCTAAAGATTGTTCTAATAGCAGCAATGAGGCTGAACCCATCAACTTTTTAGCGTGATTTGAAGGTTCCCCAACAATAAAACTTCATAGAAACCTCCAATCGCTGAAATAACGGTAAGAAAAAGTTTTTAAAAACTCCTTTTGGAAAAAGGGAATATTTCCCCGTGGTCAACGAAATTTAAAATATCATGGGGGGAATATTATTATTATTATTATTATTATGATTATTATTATTATTATTATTATTATTATTATTATTATTATTATTATTATTATTATTATTATTATTATTATTATTATTATTATTATTATTATTATCCTAAACGATTTTTACCCAAATATTTGATCAAGTCCTATACGATAACGTGTTACAGGTTCATGTAAATTTATTGTGACAAATCCGTGTGGGGTTGATTGAGCATTACTGAAAAAATTTCCAAATTTATTCAAATCCATATCGGATCACCATGTGTGCCAAATATTTCGACATGTATGTGTATCAATACCGTTAAACATGCATATCAAATTGCAATTATCTCTGATCACTTTTGGTATTTGTATGTAGCGTTGAGTAACATATATCACGTCAGTGTTTTTGTGCCTGCCTCTAGAAAATATCCTAGCTGTTTTTTTTTGATTTTCTAGCATTATATCATCATACACTACCATGATGTTGATATCTCCATCAATGTCTTCTATGTGTGGCGCTTCATTTATATCATTGATAAATTCAACAACGTTACATTCAACAAGCTCAGATGCAGTTTCATTAAAGTCTTTTAACACCTGATAGCAGTATTGATCATCTACACTAGGCGCCACTAAATATAATTTATTCCAATTGGTATATTTGATTAACAACGTCAACAACAATTGTATTTTGCCGGATCCTGATGGACCTACAATAACACCCCTTATTGAATTTGGTAACATTGGGTGATGTTTTATTAGTTGTTGTTTTTTTTAGCGCGGACAAGTCAATTACTTCCATTAGATATAACGTAATATTATTATGGATCTATATTGTGTAAAATGTCGAGCACTTACTCGTACAACTGATCAAACAACAATCACTACAAAAAATAACAGAACTGCACTTGCTGGTAAGTGTGAGGTTTGTGGTACAAAAGAATTTAAGTTTGTGAGAAATGCTGGCATGGGAAACGCTAGCGTTTCTACCGTAAAAAAAAAGCCACGGTGGTGACATCGCTGCAAAATTGTCAAAACTCCCAGGAACCCCATGGGCAAAATATCCAGGAGAAAAACACCGTCCAGGATATAGTTACTGTGGACCAAGGACCCGATTAGATATTCGACTTAATAATGATCAACCCCGATCTGGTGAATCACCAATAAACGCTATCGATGAAGCGTGTCGAATACATGATATAGCATATCGTAGTGATAATTTGCAACAATGACATCTTTTTTCATGCAAATGTTTTCCAAGCCACAAATATGTTACAGGGTGTAATTCTTCTGCACGTTTAAAAGAAACAACTTCAGCAAATCCAGTTAAGTTATAATCAGGTAATGGTCCATTAATAGATCTTCGTACCATTCTGTGAGTTGGTAGTCCAAATTGTTTAAAATATTTATTACATTCACCACCACCAAGAAAACGTCCTGGAAAACATGCAATCATATCCACGGATAACATGTCGTTAAAATTATATTGTGTATTCCATAAACCACCGTGACCAAATTCTACACAACTTTGTCGTGTATTTTCAATAAATTTTTTTTAGTTGGTTTCCATGAGTTTTTTTTCCTGGCAAATTGAGACGCAATTGATGAAATTGTAAAACTAGGTTGAGTAAGTGCTGTAATTGCCGATTTGTCATTTACATATTTACTGGCAAACTCTTCCATGTGTTGTTGTAGTGATTCTTGTCGATGTATTTCTCCATTCGCGGTTACAAATTGATCATATTTGCCCCATCACTTGAAAACAATCATACATTTACCGGATCAGTGTAGTTATTTTCAATCCAATCAAACATTTCCGCGTCGTAATATTTAATAATTTTATTTTCATGGAAATCTCCTTCATTGATTCCCCATGCATGACAATTATGATCAATAATCGTTATGGGAGTTCCTGCTTTACGGTAACAGCCAGAACTATAAAATATTCTTTCAGGAAGCATTTTTACAATAATTGGAACTTTTAACTTTTTTTCCAACTCGGCGATATCGTGTTTTGTTGCACCGGTACCTTTTTTATTAATGTATTCATTCCAATGATTAATTTTATTCATTCGCGTTTCAGTAAGACCGGAGCCTCTCTTTGCCGCATTTAAATGTTTTATGACTTGTTCAGCTACACAATTTAACGTTGTAGATAATTTCATTCCTGCAACTTCGTTATCGTTTGGAACCCCCACAGGAAATACTCCATATACATTGATTATCAATACCAATTAATGTTCCGGGTTTTGTGTGCTTCGTTAAAATAAATAATCCACCATTATACGTTACTCTTCTACGATGATGAAATATTTTCCACGTTCGTGCGTTATTTACAATTTTATCAGCTTGTTTTAATTTAATTAAATCATGTAACTGTTTTCGTTGATTTTTAGACATTTTTTTCTCAAATTTTGTATAAATGACATCTAACGTATATTTGTTGTTGGTGGTAAAATTAATTCGTGATAATATATCTGTGGCACGTTTTAACGTCATTGTGTTATCGTCGAAGTTTGTTGAAAACGTTGAATATGTATATGCTGCACCATTTAACCGGTGTTGATGTTTTGCTTCACGGATACTTCTAACGATTCTAGATTTATACCTCGTTGGTGATATTTTTTCATCTAGGTCATATTTAATTTTTACTCGTACAGGTTCGTTATCTAACTTTATCTTATAAATCTGTTTCATTTATATATTAACGAAACACATCTTCAATTAAAAATCTGATTGTCAATATAATATAGTAATGGCACAAAATAAATGTAAATGGTTGTGGAAAAACGATAATGGAGTGTGTTCTCAAAGATGTGTTGGGAAATATTGCGCAAAGCACAATCAACAAATTAAAAACGGTTCCCCCGGAATGGTGAAGTGTATTAACTGTGGAGTTGGTGTTCGAGGAAAAACTCGAATATGTGCTGAATGCGGTGGTAAACGGTTCCGTACATTTGTTAAATATTATCGACACAAATACGGATTAATATATGACGAATATGACTTTATAACCGGGGATTACAAAAAAACATCGATTAAACTCATGAATTCTGCCCCCCAATATGTATTAATAAAATATGTTCGAAAGATACATACAATTAGACAGAAGATTTTCCATTTGTATATGAACGATGAAAATGTTGCTCAATTGATTGCCGAACTTGATAAACATGCACGTTATGTCCCTGCCGGAAATACATTTACAGGTGAATGGCTTGAGCAAGAATATCTCGGTGTTACATCAATGAGAAATCAAGGAAAACCATCTTATCGAAACGAATATAGAATTATAAAACTTCTCATTGAGGCACGTACAGCAGTATTAGTAAAGCACAGAGATAATATAGATCTATTTGTTCCAGCAAGTAGAATAATTAAATCTATCGAAGATTCTCTCAAAGAAATATATAATGAGCGTAAATATACTAGTGCAGTCAATGCCGAGTTGATGGAAAGGCTTTTGAATTCACCGTTGTGATTGAAGTGCTCGATGAGTAATCGAGTAACAATGACGGTAATTATGAATTAAAAAATATGCTTTTCATTGAATAACCATGATGAGTAATTATGACGAATGATAAAAATAAAAGAACAGTGACAAATAATTATATCAGTAACAATAATTATTTTTTAAGGCTCGGTGAGCTAAATTCAACGATAATACATGATTAGTAATCGCCGACTATTATTTCCGAAGATATAATTACTACATAATTATCCGATATAATTATTTTGTCATAGTTACTCATTCGGGTTTATTTAAAATAATTTATGTTTTCGCCGGGAATTATCGATCATAATTACTGATATAAATATTTTTTTCATTTTATTTTTTTTTTATTATTTATTTTATATTACAATGCCCAACGTCGCGAAATATTTATCAGATTTAGATGTTAATGCTATAATTTCATTACGAGGAAAAGAAAAACCGAGTATCATCGCTAGCAAGTACGGAATTGGCCAGACAAGGTTATATAAAATTTGGACAGATGCCTCCGTGAATAAGAAATTTCCTGTTGGTTTCGCTTGAACGGCAGCTGGTAAAAATTACCTAAAACAACTAAAGAAATACTTGAACAGACCAATCAAGCACGAGAAGAGGTTTCTAAAATCAAGCACGAATATATAAAATTACAAGCTGAAAAAAATTGAACAAAAGAAACAAATAATGCAAACAATGATAGGTAAATATAATTTACAACAACAACAACTGAAAGATCTTTTAAATCAGTGTCCGATTAATGAACAACAAATAAAATCTCTTACTGAACAACAACACCAACAACAAAAAAAATAAAGGATTTAACACAACAAATCAATGAAAATAATAAAATTATTGTGTCACAGAAGTCCAATATAGAACAACTTGAAAAAACTAGCGCGGATAATGAAAAGATTGAAAAAGAACTTTCTATGATTTTAACTAAACACACCAGTGATAAAGTCACCAGTGTGAAGTCACCAGTGATAAAGGCACCTACCACTACAAAATCTTCAAAGAAAACTGTTGAACAAATAATGTCTGATGTGCTGCTATTAAAAAAATGAAATCGTGAAAATCAAAGATTTTTCATCCTAGAATTGCTGGCAATTCTCACGCTAGCGTTTCCAATTGCATAGCAATTTCAATCAAGGATTTTCTCCAGCGAGAATTCTCAATAATGTATCTTTGTCTACACAGTTATGTGCATATTGTGTTATTTGGTCCTAAAAACATGTAATTTTAGCGATTCCATTAACAGATAACCGGCCACGTTGAAAATCTGTTAGTAAAAATTTATCATTTCCGGATTCAGATATAAGAAAATTAAAACTCGCGATTGAGTTTCCGGAAACGCTAGCGTTTCCAAAACATTCTCGTACAGCATCATACAATTTGACTTTGTCGTGGATGGTCACAACAGCATGGCGATACATTTATTATTATTATTCCTTGTGATTTACAATTGAAAATCAAAGATTTTAAATATCATGGCGAATATCGGAGAAGTTCAAATAACTAGATTAACAAGAGAACGATTAGCTGCAATTAAAAATTATCTTCCAGTCAGAGATTCGTTTAGAGATAATTTACAAGCTCGACAACAGCAACTTGTTGAATTTACAACTGATACTGAACGATTATTGAAACTGATTACTACCGCAACTGAAAAAGTTAGTACAGAAGTTGCAAAAGTTGCCACTGATACCACTAAAATAGCAAAAAGAACTACACAAGCAAAAAAGATTTTAAAAACTCTTCCAGTCGATATTGTTGAACAACAACAACAACAACAACCTGAACCAGTTGCCGCAGAGGTAATCCCACAGCCTCAAATAGAAAAAAAAATTATTTCACCGAAGAAAATATTTAACGAAAGAACGTTGAAAGAAATTAAAGAAAAAGATAATATTGATGATTTAGCTAAATATGCTGTTTCGTCGTGGGATAAAATTTACACGTACGTGAACCCCAATTATAGTAAGAAGGTAAATTGGGATCAATGGTATAAAAATATATATTGCTGGAAATATGATGTTGAACGAGTTAAACAAAGTGATCTTAAGTTTATCGATTATGAGAAAAAAATAAAATATATCAGAGAGGGTCTTCCATCATACACAGAGTCTGTTTATGAACCAGTAAAAGTGGTGGTTAGTCCTAATTTATCTACACCGTTAGAAAAAACAAAAATAGGCTCTGGATTTAATTTAGCAATTCCATGTTCAAGAAGTGTATTTGATGATATATCACGATTGGAAGTTCTTATCGGGGGAAAACGAGCTGGAAATAATTCTCGGGAATTAATTAACGAGGCAACTGAAATTTGTCAACGATTATTTCGTGGACACGTTATGGATATGCCAACGTATCGTAGTTTTGTTAATGAATGTATTGATGATTATTATAGCGATTAATCACCAATTTAGTAAATTACTATTTCTTTATCATGATAATAACCCGAGATATGAATCGAGCTAGACCTGTTCATGTTGTAAATTCACGATTACCTGTATACAAATTAACATACGGGGATGGCTTCGGTGATGTTGTTACTGGATTATTCACAAGAATTGCTCCAAAAATACTTCTAATTGGAAAAGAATTATCTTCAAAGGCTATTGGGGTTGTTGGTAGATCTGCTGCAGTTGAAGCTGCAACACATGCATATAACACAGCAAAGAAAAAGCTTTTGTCGCTGATACGTAAAAAGCCTGAAAAACCTCCTCCGGTTAAATTGCCATCAACGGAAGATATGCCAAAGCAGATTGCTAACGAAATTAACAAAATAGCAGAAGAAAAAAAATACAATTATTGGTTAAGGTCTAAAGTTATCAATTTAGATCAACAACATCAATATAATGTTTAAATATGAAGTCGACGATGCTTTTGACGTAAATGCCCCTGCGAGTAAAAAAAATTCTGTTAGCGATTATCAATATTTTTCATATACTGCTCAAGATCCAAATATACGATCACGTATTGAACTTAGATTTGATGATACTTCTAAGTATTTTCTACCATCTGAGACATTTATTGAAGTTGAGGGGCAAATAACACAACATAATGGTAACGCTTATCCTAATTTAAATACCACCGCGATTTGATTTGTTAGCATCGTATAATGGCATTATTTAGTTCTGCGCAATATATAATTGGTACAACTAAAATTGAGTCCATTGACAATAATGTTGATGTTGCTAGTACTATTATTGGATTAGCTAGATATTCTGATGATTTTATTAAGTCTGCAGGTCATTCAATGATGTTTGCAAAGGATCAAAATGATAAAGCTGGGTTTCAGCAATTTATATTGCGACGGCCAAAAAAACATACAGCCGGTGATGCTGATGCCGATGTTGAATATGTTATTATAAGTGCCGACCCTGATGATAATCCCGGGTTTGCAGCAAGAAAAAGATGTTAAATGAAAATTGTAAATTTTCTTGTACAATTCCGTTGTCACATATATTTGGATTTTGTAGAGGTGTCAGAAAAGTTATATTTGGTTCTAGTCACACAGTTGTGTTGCAGCGAAATGGTAATGATGATCTTGCGTTGTGGCGTGGTGATACTGCTGCAAACGGAGCTGTAAAATTAACAAAATTAGCACTATGGATGCCAATTATGACCCCGTCGTTGTCAGTTGGAACGAAATTATTGTAATTTATGGATCAAGGAGGGCGGTCATTATTAACATGGGAAGAAGTTACAACAGCTACTACATCATCTACACTTTCTGGTATATTTACCTGGCAACTCGCACTGACAAAAAATGTTTCAGTGCCAAGATTTATATTTGTTGCGTTGCAAAATCTTAATCGGGCTCAAGGTGCTAATCTTCAAGAACGTTCTCATATGATATTTGATAAATGTGATGTCTCTGAAGTATCATTGCGAATAAGTAACCAACAAGAACCAGCTGAAAATATTATCATTAACTACAAAGATAATCAAATTGGTCGAGTTTATCATAGATTGTGGTCATTTATGGGAAGAGATCAAAATGTAGATACAGGTTTACAAATATCTCAGTTGGATTTTCAAACACTGTATCCAATTTATTACTTTTCGTTGCAACATCTTGATTTATCAAAACATTCCGTCGTTGATGTAAAATTTCAGGCTCGTGTAAATGAGGTTCCTGCTGGAGGATTTAGGGCTGTTGCGGTGTTACTTAGTGATAAATCTATGTTCCTAGAAGGTGGTGGTGGTGGAGAAATGCGAGTTTTTGATGCACCAGTGGAAAATCTTTGATTTTCCTGAAAATCTTTGATTTTCCTGAAAATCTTTGATTTTCCTGAAAATCTTTGATTGAAAATGTGTCAATTAGATGATCGTAGTTTACAATAATGTCATATAATCACATTAATGTCTCATTGACACCTGGTCAAGTCAAACAATTACAGTCAAAATCCGCTCAAGAATGTGGAACCACAATAATGTTGAAACCAGTACAAATGACTGGTGGTACACATAAAATATCATTAACGAAAACTCAAATAAAACATTTCAATGATGCCATTAATAAACATCACGGAATTCAAATTGTATTTTCAAAAGCTGCAATCGCCAATATGATAAAATCAGGTGGTATATTTCCGTTATTAGCTGCGATTCCAGGATTAATTGCAGCAGCTGCACCAGCACTTGCAACTGGGGCGTTATCAGGCGCTGCAGGTTGGGGGGCAAAAACAATTCTCGATAAAGTTACAGGTAGAGGTATTATTGAAAGAAAAAAAAAGGGACAGGATTAAGACTCCCCGGAAGCAGACGAACCCGATACACGATGTAGAAGAGTTTACGCCAATGTCCAATTTTGACCTTGCTGATGCTGTAACAAAACATCCAATAAAACATTTCAGAGGGATGGATATTCATGAAAGATCAATTACCAGTACAACCAAAAATATTAAAAACTGGAATAATTAATCTAGATAACCACGATGGACCTGGAACACATTGGACATGTTATGCAATTTCACATCATGTGTAATTTATTTTGATTCGTATGGATTACCTACACTGCGTGAATTTATCAAATATGTATCTAAACTAAAAAAGTTTCAAATTCGCAGCCCAATTTGGTATTCAACGTTACCCACATCAAAATTAACTGATCATCCAATATGTGGCAGAGAAGTTTTAAACGTATTAACAGCGATATCAACAAGTTCGTTGCCGATTCATAAAGCCGTTCATGAATACACGATGAACGTTTCCAATTCACTTATTTAAAAACTTAGCGAGTTTTAGAATATGGCAGATGTTTATGGAAGATCAACATCACAATCGCGTGTAGAAATTACAATCGCGTTGGTAAAAAAAACTTATTCGTGATGGAATTTCAAAAATTACCGGTACAGATGTGAAAAAAGCTGTACAAGATTAAATCACTACGACACTAAATCTCGTTGATGTAGATCCGAATGAAAAAGTTGTATTTGGGGATCGTAACGTTAAATTGAAAACCAGTAATGTACCTTTGGATGATATTTTAACACGACAACGTAACGCCGTTGAAAACGCAATAGCGTTATATTCCAATGATGGCAAACTCAAACCCGGGGCACTTATGTCTACAATCAAAGATAAATTTACCGAATACAATAAAGAATTTGAAGATCATTTGAAAAATTACAATAATTTTCGTAGAAATGTCGTTCATAAGTTCTTTGGATCCCCGATTGTAATTACACCATATATCGCTGAAATTAAGACGTTTATAGATGATCAAAAGACAACAATTGACGCTATTCAAAAAATGGTAGAAAAACTCGATAAAGTAAAAATTCCACACTCCGCAGAAAATAACCGTAATGTTGTATACACGGTGGCTAGTGGAACTTTCGATTGGGTTGAAAACGAAATACGGCTCATTTTTTGATAAGGTTTTCGGTAATATTGAGGGAATGTTTCGATTTACAATAATATCTAACGAACATTTTAATATAACATGTGCCGATTTTAAAAATGTAACTTTAGGAACAGGTGTTAACACAGTAATGTTTAAATTTAATTCAACTATTGTACAACTTAGAATAAGTGCGGTTAGTAGTAGCATAGTTAGAAAAACTATACAGTGGGTGTTAGAATTTATAGCAAATTTACCTGAAAATAATCCCGTAATTCAATGATGGACATTTAAAATAATGGAATCGCCAGAAACACTAGCGTTTCCATCTAGTTACAGATACAACACTGTACAGGAATATGCCGCAACGCTAAAATCACTTTCACAACAATATCACAGAAAAATAAAAAAAAAATCGCAGAAGAATAACCGCCATAGATATTACAGTGTATTCAGTATCCGGGATATTGGCAGGTACCGGTGTTATTTTATCGTCAGTAACAATGATAGCCCCAATTGCTGTTCCAATTACGTTATCTGTGGTAACAACACTTGTTGGGGTTGCAACTGCAATTACAACAAAATTATCATCGTGTTCACAAATAAAATTACGTGAATATTTATCGCGTTACACAATTGTATCAGATGGTTTTTCGCTGTTGTCTTCGATGATTTCAAAATCACTTGATGATTCAGTTATCACCGATGAGGAATTTTCTACAATCACCGCGATGTATAAATCTACGATGTCGAAAATTGAAAATTTTTCAGTCAAAGATTTTTCAATCAAAGATTTTACATTGGAAATACAGCACAGCAATAACAATAATGACAGAGACATCCCCGATACTTCAACAGATCGCAACAAATATCACACCGATAAAAACAACATTAATTTCGCTAACAACAAAATCACCGGAATTTACAATAGAGTTTCCAGCACCGATACCAGCAAGTGCAATCGCGTTAACACACCTACGATGTTATAGTTGGCCAAATATTCGAGCAGAACCATTTCATGGTAAAAACTCAAATAACAGTTGTGTTTTTTTTCATATAAAAAACGTCCTGATGGCAACGATGAATGGCACACATTATTGTTACCAGCAGGTGCATATGATATTGAAGATATCAGTATTGAAATTAAAGAACGAATTGAGGCTATTACCGGACCAAATAAAATAGAAATTAAAGATGAACCTGATAATCTCCCATCGAAATAGATCCACATGAACCATTGTTATCAACGTCCATTGAGATAAATTCACCTGATTTTTCCGTAGATATATATAATTCCAGTATAAGGTCGTTTCTAGGATGGTCTGAAAATCCACCTGGTGTTGTTGATATCGCTGATTTGCCACCGAAACCACAACGGTCCGATTATACATCTACGAAACATGATTATCACGAATATAACAGTGATGTTAGTGAAAAATTAACTTACACGAACCAATTAAATAATTTTGTCGCAGAAGTAGAATCCAGAAGCAATATCGCTGGTACTACTACATTTATTACAGATCGAAAAAAAAACCGCTAAAATGTTCGCTGATAACAATAAAGACTTTAATCGATTTTATGGTTACATTGTAACGGCAATTAGTAAAGTTCCACCAGATCGTGATTCTGTTATAAAATACACTGAAGTATGTAATCAAATTATCGCCGATATGGATAAATTCAATCCCAACGTAATTAAATTTATTCTTGATCCATCCACACCTGAAAAAACACACAATATTTTCTCCGTATGTATAATATTCGTTTTGAGGGAATTACCAATTTTAAACTTCCAGGATATAATGTACCCTGGTTACAGGGAAAACTCAACGATGTGTTTGTTGAATTTTTCCCACGAATCAATAAAACTTGGGCAGATATTATTCCAACGATTCATCTGAGAACAGCAGAACCTAAAAAATCTGATTTTCTCATTGACGATCCTGTTATTCCCGCAATTCAAATAGATTATCATGATAATGGATTTTTTCATACGTTGAAAACTACATCAGCACGTGCACAGGTCCGTATAATCACAAACGAACAGAGTTCCGAATGGATCACAGATGGGCCAATATCATGGCGATTTAAAAATTACACTATCACGTATAATGCAATACCGAAAGTATTCAGTGTTTTAAATACAGTATTTCAATCGCGTTTACAACAACTACGAGAATCTTTTCAACGTTGTCTTGCTCCAATTTAATAATTACTCGTGGTGAAATTATATCACACGAACACGTGTTAAATCAAATTATCGCTGATGCAAATTATCTCAATGGCGTGTTAGTAGATTTAGCAATAAAAACCAACACAGAAGATTTTTTAACAATATTTTCACTATCGCGAAATAGTAATTTTCGTGATTATAAATTTTCAGCGTTGAAAAATCTTAATCTTAAGTGGAAATGAAACGATTTAGTTAATGAATTTTTTCCACAAATTCATGCGTTATGGGTAAAATCAATTCCCGCGGAAGAAATTTTGCGATCAAGTAATTCAACATTTAAAACCGGAAGACATAGATCACCACGCCCTGCTAATATTACATCGAAGATAGTAATACATGTCATCGTGGATATTACATTAGATAGTTATTCCGTGGACACATCAAAGTCTTCAAAGGCCGTTCCAGGATATATTTTGTATACATTTTCTCCAAATGTGTATCCAGGGTCTTTCATTGTGATGAATCCGCCCAATTTAGTCTATTTGGCTGTTGCAAATGATTTTATCACGATAATAAATTTCAGAATAACAGATCAAGATTTCTCGCTGATTGATCTTCGTGGGGAACAACTACAAATAACCCTTGAAGTGAAATCATAAAAGGATTTTCATCGTGAAAATCAAAGATTTTTCAATCAAGGATTATTATTTGCAATTTCAATAATAATAATAATAATAATAATAATAATAATAATAATAATAATAATAATAATAATAATAATAATAATATTCCCCCCATGATATTTTAAATTTCGTTGACCACGGGGAAATATTCCCTTTTTCCAAAAGGGGTTTTTAAATTTTTTTTTCAACCGTTATTTCAGCGATTGGAGGTTTCTATGAAGTTTTATTGTTGAGGAACCTTCAAATCACGCTAAAAAGTTGGTGGGTTCAGCCTCATTGCTGCTTATTTTCTACATAACAAAAAGTAAGGCGCTTTAAAAATGCATCACATATCAGCAACGCCTTCCTTGCATGCTTTATAGGAAAGGTAATCATTAGAACATAGCAAGCATTGATTCTTCCAGCTTTAGAGTCGTTGATTGTAGCTGTTTGGAGATTATGGAATCCTGTGTAATATTAATGAATCGCATTTATTCTGGGAGGAGACAACACTTTAACAGAGACACGGGAAGAAATATACATAAAAATGATTCCTTCAGTTTACCAGCTTTGCCTTCTTTTGAGATCGGAGTTTACAGGTTATTGCTCTACATCCACACACACACACACACTTTTATTTGTAATTAGTCTTGTATTAAATGAACCGTTATGTTGCACTGAGTTCCAGCTGAGTTCCAGCTGTATATATTCCGAAATTTTAATTCAGTTTCACGTTTGATAGAATATTAACGTAAGTGCTCAGTATTCTGAAGATTGTTCTAATTGATGAAAACAATATAATAAAAATAATAATAATAATAATAATAATAATAATAATAATAATAATAATGATCACATTGTATAGCGACAAATCTTTAGAAGCTCTAAGCGCTTTACAACATCTATAATGATATGATTAAACTACAGAAAAACAAAAAACTAAAACCTTGAAATTTTAAAATATAAAACATGCTGAAAATATGTAAGGTCTCAATGTTTGTTTCAGCAGTCATCACAAATGTGAGTTTTAAGAGCCTCCTTAAAATAGTATAACTGTGTCTTTGTGTTTAATCTCATTGGGCAATTCGTTCCACATCGCCGGGCCCTGGTATGCAAAATAACGTTGTCCATATGACTTCATTTCCATAGCGGCAACAACGATTATATGATTGTCAGAAGAGGAGCGTAAGTATCTTGCAGAGAGCTACACATGGGTGAGGCCTGATAGGTATGTTTGACAGGAGTATGTCAGTGCAACGTATCACATACAAAAAAATTGTGTTTGATTCTGTATCGAATGGATAGCCAGTGTAGGGAACAGAGCAGTGGTGAGGTGTGGTCTGATCGAGGTACTCTAAAAATGATCCGAATCGCTGTATTTTGAACATTTTGAAGTAACTGGAGTAGATATTGTTTGGAACTAGACGGACTTGAGTTACAATAGTCCAGTCGTGACATAAATAATGAACATACAAGTGTTTTAGTGGCATCAACTGAAAAATATTTGCAAATGGAGCTGATGAGTCGCAGCTCAAGGTATGCAGCCTTGCATCTGTTCATGACATGTTGGAGCAATGCGAGAATACTGTCTAGAGTAACATCTAGGTTTAGTACTGACTGTTTGAATGTAATGTTGGTATTGCTGATATTTATTGTCTGAGGTAAAGGATCTGAATGAGAAAATCTTTGTGTTGTGATCAGAATAGCCTCAGTTTATCATCATTCCTCTGCAGCTTGTTACATGTCATTCATGATTTCACATGAGAAATACACCTCTCTACTCCTTGGGTGGTAGTATCAACTGCAGTTGGGTGCCAATATTAGTATATGTGGGCGTCATCAGAGTACAATTGGTGAGACACTGGGTGATACTCTGTGAAACTGAGAGCGGCTGAGTTGTCTGCAATGAGTCAAAACTGCACATTAACGTGTTCTTATCAGCTTTCAAAAACTGAAAATCACTTTAATAATATATGAATTAGCTAATGCATTTGCAGGTGTGAGATTCGTCAAGCGAATAAAACCATCAATGAAACAACGAATGCATACTTATTCTAAAAATCGATTACATAAGATATGCGTTTGCATTAATGGAGCCAGGAATACTAAACTACTAATTCTTAGATATTAATTTAAACAAGGTAAATTTAATTAGATTGAACCGATCTTAAATATATATTTCTTTGGTTTAAATTTATGAACTAATTGATATAAAAATTGCTGATTGTTTTCAATTTTGATATAACTGGACTCGTTCAACTATTGTATATTTGAACGTAAATATATAGTGATAAGCTCCATTTCGACAATCGTCATATATGCATTTTGGGCCATAAATAAGAACAAAATCATACAAGTTGTGCATTAAACAAAACTGGTGTTTGTCAACGGCACTTTTATCCGCATGACATCATTATGAGGAAACATATATACAGAGAGCAACCAGATTCAGTCAGTAGTTTAGTAACGAATTCTAAGGTCTTAACCAAAAGAATCAACAACAATATTGCTAACTATATTAACAAAATATGAAAAACGTTTTCAAGCAACCAGCAAAATCCATAATTATTGAGCACGCAAGAAACTCAATTTAACATTATCAATTATTGAATATTATTACTTTATATACATGTAATTTGAAAGAAAATGACTGAAATATAGTCGTCACGACAACAATAGTTGAAATTAGAAAAAGGGAAAACAACACAAACGATTTAATTGTAATGACATCTTCTTAAGCTGTAGTTATGTTGCTAAATTTGTATGGAAAGCAATTGTTATCGACGCATAGCGTGAAGCATATTACACCAAATGACATTCCAGACTTTGAAGCACTCCATTTTGGTTTTAACTATTAGGGATGATGCTATAGAAGAAATTTCCTCACAAACGTACCATTCTGCAATTCCTCTGATTATCTATCAAACAAGGAAATATATAACAGGCCCTAGTAAGGTTCTTTGAAACGTTGCTCTATCAACAATCCAGCAGGGGGTGGTAAGTGAATTGCATATACGAAACTGCACACTTTCTCTTAATGGACAGGCATATAACCTTTATCCACATTTGATACGCAAACCTTCATCCGTCAGTCCGAGCATCATAGTCTATGAGTGTACGGTGACAAAGAGTGAGATTCTTTATAACCCAAAAATGCCATTTTCAGGAACTTCTTGTTTTCTAGTACATGAGTCACGATGAAAGTACCAATCGTGCAAACATATGCCCAAAATACGAGAAATATAAATATTGCTTGTAAACTGTAAAAAGATAATAAAAAAATTAATTGGTGTGAAAAATAGCACAAATGTTCGTTAAAAATAAACCACACAATTGGGATGGTATACACTCTACATTATGTTAATAAGTATTGTGGTGGTTTATTGGGTCTATCATCTTTAAGTATGACTTATATGGCTGAACCATAATAAACAAAACCATCTAGTTTAAAATAAGTATAGGTTATATATGATCAAGAAAAACTGATCTATCAACAACCAGCAAGTGTGCGCTACTACGTGGAGTAAATCTCGAGATTTGAATTATTTAACAGTCACATCCTGAATGCGTGAAATAACGGTAAGTAAAGACAATGCATACTAGTTTGTTCCCTCAAACCCGGAAGAGCTGTTCCATCCAGCATGAGGGTAGGACTATTGTGAAGTATTTGTAGCTGACAGAGATGCACACATACAGGTTTTGATTTTGATAATTTACACAAACACTCGTATGGGCTCTAAATATTGATGTTGAAACTGGTTACATATAATAAAAAACTGCCATAGGTCATATTATAGGGGTGGAGCCCGCCTATGCCTTAAGTTATCAGCCTACGTGAAATTTGTATATAAATACGGGCAGACATATCTTTTTGTGCATATCGTGCAGGTCATTTATGTATCCGTACCTTCATGTTACATCATAGGCCTTAAACTAAGAAAACAAAATTAAGCTTGTTTAAATATTTCCAGTGGTCCATAAATTACAAAAAATTTAAAAGCGAAATATTAGTTATGGTTGCGGCTAGTGTAGCATACATTTTGTAATGTATTGTAAATGCCCAGTTGATTTATCCTGGCTCGTGTTCAAAGTCTCCTTAACATCCGAAACTGGTAGACTATAACTTTCTGAATTATTAGACGGGAATTTTAAATGTACCTTTAAACGTACCTTTACTATCTGATATTTTAACATTATCAATTTGGCACAATAGTAAGAATATAATGCATATTAAACAAAAAATGTGCAACAAGTATATGTATCATTCATGGAATTGACGTTTACATTGTTTAATTTTATAAGTCAGAAATAGTTGTTTATTTCACCTTTAATTTGCAGATCTTTTGTCATATTTTCAGTATAGAGGAGCGAGTATTTAAAGCAGAAACATATTCTGTCCACGGTGTTATTTTACATTTTTAGTCAAGGTTTAGCACGGAATATGTCGTACTTAAATTTACAAAATGCTTCTGGTATAATTGCTTCTTTACTGTTAATAGCGACCTGTAATACGCTATCTCTGCTACATCTAGTTTTACAAAGTTATTCAAACTTCTCATTTAGCATCCTCTAATTTCCTCTGTAGAATTAACTAATCGATGGCTGAATAAATGTAATTTATACGTATTTGTATGTGGTCACTGGTGTGAAGATCATAAGCGACTTTACAAGCACTACGAAAAGGCATCGATGGAGAACAAATTGTAAAAGCGAGGAGATTGCAAGGACCCGTTCAAGTATTTAAATAGGTGCTCTGATGTTATATAGGCAAAACAACATATTGGACATTTAAAGCTGGTGTAATAGTACACACATTGTTTTTGCCAAATTAAAGAAAATATATGATAAAATAAAAATTAACAATATCATGTCAAATGGTGCTTAACTGTTGTCTATAAGCATATATACATTTTTGCTATTTTTATTCAGATTGGATTTTTGCATTTTGTTTGTCATGTTGCATCTAGCTGCACTGTAGTAATATCAATATTCAAACAATATACATGCATTGACCAAGATTGGACAGAAACAGAATTGCTAAATCCAGAAAGCGAGAACGGTGCAGAGAGGCATGGAAAATAAACCCAACGTTTTGGTAATTTTTGATTAAATATGTCCTTCGCATAAATTTGAGGTATTGAATACGTTAGGCAACTTATAGAACCTTACCTCTGTCTCTCCACGTGACAAAACGGTGATATACTATGTGTATGTATGTTTTGAAAACAAATAAAGAGAAAGTCCGTCAAGGAGTTTTACAAATTCTTCTTTCTGCTTACATATATATATATATATATATATATATATATATATATATATATATATATATATATATATACATATTATTGGAGAGATTGTGCATGTGGAATGACCTATATCATTATATTCTTTTCAGGGACATTATTGTTCAAGGCTTATTAAAGAGAAATGAAAAACGAAGAATTTGATGTTTGTGATGATTGCAATGTCATGGCAAATATTAAGTAAGGAATATATATATTAAGTCATGTTTTGGTATTAACGACTGCATTCTAATTAGACGTTCAAGACCATTATAGCTTGGACATCATCTCAAAATGCATCCTACTGTAAATATCTTTCATCAATGATATGTGAGCTGATATTATTTAAAAGTCTAAAATCATGGTTATAGTTTATATTTATATTGGATCTCAAACACTGTCAATAGAGTAACAAAACTCATTATATAGATGGACAGGAATTTGGACAAGAAAACAAATGGTCTACACACCGTTTAAAAGGATGAGATAATGATTTTGGACCTTAATATTTAAAATTAATCTGCTTTTTGACTATGCTTAATAAATAATCAACAAGAGGTATTTCAAAAAAATATGTTATTGTTTTCCTAGCCGATATTATGCTTTCATTAGGATTGTTACATGATTTTATTATTATCTAATTAAATATTGTGATTTAATTAAGATTGGTATAGATCATAATAAAGTTTGGATTCCCCATCTCATTTCATACGCGTTTATTGGGTTGCCTTGCATGTATATTTTCCATCATAGGTACCAATACATCATCGAATACCGCAGGTCAGGATGTGATACTCGATTATTATCACTGCACTAATGGGAAGAAATACAGACATATATAGAGAGAACCAGAGAGGGACAGTGATAGATAGGATAGGGAATAGGAGAGAGAAATGGTGATATAGTGTTTGTGATACTTGGTTGGGGGTACTCACGATCGATATCTATATTGTGTATCATTGTCCATTTCTTTATTATCTGTTTTATATTGGTTGATTAGTCTGCTGGTTGACCAACACAAACCAAGAAAGAGAAAGAGAGAATGTTTTCGAACCGTAATGTTTAAAACTAACTTTTTGAACTTTGCTATAGATTCGAGATTACATTATGCATGTTCCTCATAACCAATATATGTCTTCCACACACGCGACAAGCGTTTGAGATTTTGTTAGCGTATTAACGAGCCATGGCGAATTACAATAGCATATCAGTAGTATCAACATCGCGGCGACATAATAGTAACGAACATGAAAGTTATAATTGACTAATCATAATAATAACGAACATGAAAGTTATAATTGATTAATCAACCACTTATGCTACTCAACCGAATAGTCAAGAGGCGAACTGTAAACAGAAAATATAATAATCTTGAAAGACAAATATTCAGTTTGGAAAAATATTCAAAGTTGAAAACGATTTTAAGAATACAATATATGTATGTATACAGATTTGTATATGCGAAAGTTTAGAGAACGCATGAACTAACTTCCTAACTGATATGTTCCGGTCGGCCAAATCTCTACCACCGTTATCGTTGGCATAATTGGTGATTTGTTTACCTTCTTTCAGACTGGCTACTTCTCTAATAGCAGATATTGTTATGTTGCAATTTGTTGCAAACTAGTTAGCATATACTGAACGTATGGCCCTCATTCGCATTGATTTAATATGTCTTAGTTTCTTATATACCCTTTGTTTATCCGAAAATTAGTCATTCGCGCGACTTATTATCTAACCAGGACCAGTTATAATATTGATTTGGGCTGAAATTATTTTTATCAAAATGATTTTTGTTTTTGTAATTATAGTGAAATTTAAATAATGATAGATTCATGGCTTGTGATTCGTTGTTCGCTGTAGGCACATCTATACAATTCAGGTTATTGATAAATTAGTATATTAAATTCCACAGGCCACTAATGGCGCATCAACACCATCAGAGTTGCATTTATTTTTGGATGTCACTATCGTTTATTCAGAACTGTAATCATTAAGACTTGTGTTGGAAATTATATGATTATTTTGTAATTTAATTCGCAATATCATAAGTTATATTTTCTTTTTTTATTTATAAGAAATAATTGTTTTGTTGAATGTACATAACATGTGGGTATTTAAATTTTCAGTTACTTTGTTAAACATTTAGAGTTGAAACATACGCATACATCATTGATTCATGTACAATTGAAAATACGTCAGGAACTAAGACTATTGTTTAGATTTAAAAGAAATGTCGACATTAATTATGATTACAGCAGGGCATAACCGAGATATTTAGATATATATTCAACTTACGCAAGTACATTTAGCGTTTTTCTACTGACATTATTAACTAAACGTAAAAAAGCTCAACTTCTAAATGTTGTACTTTAATATTTCTTAGTATTTTGATTACCTTCTTTAATATGTTACAGCGTATTTTGCCCAGCACTTATGTCATATTTGCTTTAAGAATGATCCGTTGATCCTTTACCGTATAATAGCTGTTTACGCCAATATATGCACTGATGTTCAAAGAATACATGGTGGCCAATTATTTTTAAGTAATAATTTAGTAAATTATTTTACTGACATTGTCCTAATTGCGTTTTTCGTGAAATGACATTTTTATGCATCCAAACGCTTTAGTAAAACTTTAAACATAGATTTTTTTGATTTTGTTGCAATGTAAATGCAACTTGATACGAATATAACATAAACCGTATTTCAAAGGTTGAGAGCAAACAGAAAAGGTAACCTCACCAAAGAAGACTGGAAAACGTTGACTAAAACTTGGAATGAAGTAAAGAAGATGATCGTAGGTATCAAGATAAAACTATGTTTTCTGATACGGACAAATATAGGTGGTGTAGTTGTTGTTTCACACCATTATTACTATATCTTTTTCTCTGTTGGGGCAAATTTACATTTGGGAATTTGTAGCAGTATGATGTCTATATTCATTTTCAACTTACATTTTGTTTCGTGCAAAATGACAATAGACATTTGCTATCCATAGCGTTTGGCTTGAATGCTAGTGAGATTGCTACATATTGATTATATTTCTTATCTACTGACTGTATACGTCGTAGTTACGTAATAATTGTTAGAGTTACATTAAATGATTCTTCACGGTTGCTGTTAACTACCGTTTATTTATATGAGCTAATGTAAAACAGTTAGAAAGGGAGAGCCTTATAGTCTCTTTTAATAACAATATATTTTGTTGTATTGTATCCAAGTTCTGGTTAACCAACTTTCTGATATTCACAAAATGGCATCAAATTCAAGCATGGATGAATTGATACATGTTAATGTAAAGAGTCCTAGACCCACAGTTTGATTTTAAACTGATAATGCGAATAAATTGGGTGTCATGATTTGTGCTGCAAAAACACTTAAAACTACTAACCCACGGTAATATACCGGAAAGCTTTCTTACAACTTATATTGGCCGAACATGAGGCATGAATCCATGCCTACAGAGGTGATATAGCAGTGAACAATAACACGTGTGGTAGACATCAGTAGTAATATGGGGCACCGTGGCGTCAAGGGAAAATCCAGTCAAAAACAGCTTGGGGCACTATGGCGTCAAGATTTATAGCGTCAAGGGAAAATCCAGTCAAAAACAGCTTAGGGCACTATGGCGTCAAAACAGCTTGGGGCACTATAGCGTCAAGGGAAATTTAACATGGTGGGCCTATATAGCGTCAAGGGAAATGGAACATAGTGGGCCTATATAGCGTCAAGGGAAAGATAACAAGGGAAATATAACAAGGGAAAAAAGGGTGGCAATGAAAGCTACTATCTTTTCGAGACTTATGAGTGGCCCTGAAAAGGGCCTTTGGATACTTCTTCTTTTATTTTCTGCCTTTGTTCCACCACCTTTTGATTTTACCAATAATTCCCTTCTTCTTCTTTTCTTCCTCGGGAATCCAGTCAGGATGTCCCATAGCTCTAAACTTCTCTTGTATCTTGATCCAATTGTTATTTAATCTTTCAAAGTCCTCTTTCTTTTTTTGGTTTTCATTGTCCTTTCTTTCCTTTCTCTCCTTACTCCAGTTATCTTTTATCTTCTTCACTTCTTCTAATAGTTCCTTTCTCATCAGTTCTTCAGCTTTCTTGAGCGGGTCCAAACCCTTTTGGACATGGGGGTACTCTGTCAAGATATTATCCAAAAAACACTTGACGTTTTCGACAATATCTATTACTTGCTTCAATGTCCCCACTCTAACATAGGGTGGATTAATGCAGCCTCGTAACTTTTTGGCTTCTTCTTCTAGCATTCCTCCTAAGAGCTCCCTGGCTATTTTCAGTCTTTTTGCAAAGTCCAAATTCTTCGCAATCTTCCATTTATGATGTAGTTTTTCCACTTCATATTCCCCGTCTAATATCCAGAAATAGCTGTGTCTTAAATTGTTGAATAAACTTGATGCTTTTGCCATCTTCTATGGTTATTCCGTGGAATGGTTCTAATGTCAGTCACTTTGAGTATATATATCTTAAGCACGGACGTGAAAGTAAACACCCCCTACATTCACTTGTCATATTAGATACTATTCACAAATCCTATTATATACTATCCAAAATCACACCCTATACTAACCACACACACGGGGAAGCAGCCAAAACAAACCATACTATATACTATCCAAAATCACACCCTATACTAACCACACACACGGGGAAGCAGCCAAAACAAACCATACTATATACTATCCAAAATCACACCCTATACTAACCACACACACGGGGAAGCAGCCAAAACAAACCATACTATATACTATCCAAAATCACACCCTATACTAACCACACACACGGGGAAGCTGCCAAAACAAACCATACTATATACTATCCAAAATCACACCCTATACTAACCACACACACGGGGAAGCAGCCAAAACAAACCATACTATATACTATCCAAAATCACACCCTATACTAACCACACACACGGGGAAGCAGCCAAAACAAACCATACTATATACTATCCAAAATCACACCCTATACTAACCACACACACGGGGAAGCAGCCAAAACAAACCATACTATATACTATCCAAAATCACACCATATACCATCTAAATAGAGTCAGTGTTTATAATCACACTACTCCTCTCTCACACCCATTGGCAATTGACATAGTATTTCTTTTCTTGTTTTTTGGGTAGCCCTGTTTTAAACTTCAAAATACACCTGGCTAATGTTGGCATCTCCCAGGTCTAGCCCCACACATACATCTTCTACTCCAATCATTCTCCCAATTCACTCTTGTGATTGGGAGCGCAGAGGGAGAATGATTGGCTTCACTATCCCAGTCTTCACTTTGTGGGATAGTGAAAGTCTCTTCATTTCTTCCTCTATTCCGCAACCGTGGATGAGATTGTGGTTGTTGCGGTTGAGGCTGTGGTTGTTGCGGTTGAGACTGTGGTTGATGCGTTGGGGACTGTCCTTGTAGTGGACGAACTGGTTCTGGTGGTGAAGGTGTCCTCACCACGGGCTTGACTTTACTAGTCTGTCTCATCATGCGGTGAGGCAAGATGGGACTTTTCTTCTCCTCCTCTTCTTTCTTTTTTCTTTCCTCCTCTTCTTTTTCAATCCTAGTCTGTTCTATTATGGCCTCCATAGCCAGTTCGTCCAGGAGACGCCTAGCATTCTCCAAATGCATTTGAAGTTCTCTTAATTTCTGCACTCTATTCATCTTTGGTGTTGATGCGTCAACGATGGGTAGCCAGACTGACGAGTGATTCTTTATATATATAGTTCAAGCGCGGACGTGATGGAAAACACCCCCTAGATCCAAAAATCTTACAGTATCCCTATCATTACCAAAAACACGCGGACGTGATGGAAAACACCCCTCACTTTTATACTTGACTCATATTAATTATAAATTGAACAAGTTATTTTGAAAAAATACGTTGTGCTTATAGACGCACTTCAAAACAAAAGTAAAAAGAGACAGTGATTATAGACTCACTTCTATTTTTTTCTAACTTCCTCACATACCATAAGCAAATTGAATGATTAATTCTTTTCGAGAATATTGGGTAGCCCTGAAAAGGGCTGTTTTTTGTGTGTGTACGAGGAAGGATGGCAATCTTTTATCGTCTAAGATTGCGTCCTCGTTTGGCTACACGATAGGGTCTGCTTCTTCGGAAAGAGAAAGAGAACTCTTTTGTGTCCACACGACAGTCGACAAAACTTCTGTCTGGTTCCTGTTGCTGTTGTTGCTGTTGCTGATGCTGCTGCTGTTCTCTCTGCTCTCTCTGCTGCTTTTGAAGTCGATACTTCTCAGTCCATTCTTCTTTCTCTTTTTGAATTTCCTCTCTGAAGAGTTCTTCTATGAGGTCTTCCGTTACTTGTAGCATTCTCACATTCTCTATCTCTTCAGGCTTTGGCATCAGATTGTGTCTGATACGATGCAGAGTGACATAAGCTTCGTTCAGCTTAGCTAGTCTTGAGCACATCTTGGTAGTAGGATGAGTCAAACAATGGATGGCCAGACTGGAGACTACCCCTGCTTTATATGGTTCAAGCGCGGACGTGATGGAAAACACCCCTCTGCGGTTTAGGGTTTTGAAACGTTTAGATAGTTTGATGTGAGGGATAGAAAGAAAAGTCAAAGAGCATTTATATGAATACAAATGTAAAATAAACGACAGACGCATTGGTTTTCAAAACACAACATTTTTATTCAAATAACAAACATTATTTCAAAGAACAAACATTATTTCAAAGAACAAACATGTTTTTCTTCCATAACACTAATACATTATCTTTGACATGGTTGACAACGTTGTGAATTAAATTGAGATTTTCACTGTTGGAAATCATTGGGCGATTGATGTACACTACGTTTCCTAGCTAAAGACAACAGATAGCCATAATGGTCACAAAACCATCGATCTACTTTGTCATCGTTTCGAGACGAATGACGATCAAAATAAGTCACTAAATGTTCTAAAGAATATCCAAGACTGCGATGATGCAGATAATAGATACAATATTGTCCACACACCATAGAATCAGTGCCTTGTAATTTCACATTATTGAATCGTGTCGTCTGGGCATTTCTTCTCATAAAGTCAATGATATCATCTTCGAAAGGAGGCAATCCATACGAATCAAAATACTCCGCACAACCCTCTTGAGGAAAGTAGACTGCTACCCAGTGAGTTCCTGGAAGATGACTGTCATCTGTGTTGATGACATAAGCTTGATTCTCTTGAGGTTTGCGATGAGGTAGTTCATCTTTAGCACACACGACAGGATTCCAAGAAGCAGTGTACGAACTACGGTTCAAAAGATAATAAAGTTCCCAGGTATCCATTTTTTGTTGTGTAGCCTTGTTTTTTTCTCTCCTTTCTTCACAGGTGATGATAAGTCATCAATTCAATCCAGACTTTTTGTTTGAAACGGTCTGACAAGTAACTGATGGTTTGCTTCGTCTCTTTACTTTTGGCCAAGAGAGCTTCGATGCGATCGATTTCTCGAGCAAACAATGGAGGAGAGGAATGATCACGTAAGCCTTTATACCACTGAAGTAACACGTCTTCTTCGGAGATGAGACTCCAAGCTTCGTTCAGATAATCATCCAATTTTTCTTCTTGACTCATCATCATACATTTATCGTGTTGAATTTGACTGGGATGATCGATTTGACATCCATAACAATCTTTTTTAATCATGTCCCTCATTTTATCTTCCAAATGTTGTGCAAAACAAGCCACTAACTGTTGTTCCTGTTCTGGCCATCTGGATTGCATGATCACTACTTCTTCTTTTTGGTCTTGAGGGTTTGCTTTTTCTGTAACCTCCCATTCCATGGATTCTCCACTATTCAAAGAAGGACAAGGGTCTTCCATAATGTCTAATAGTCTAGAATGACTTCTCTCAAACTGTTGATTTCTATGGTATTATCGAATTCAGCATACAGAATGATATTCACCGTTTCGGGAAGAGGTGCTGCAAACTGAAGTTCCACACGCAGTTGCCCAGATTTTATAGGGTGGAAATGTCCCTCGTCGCTGCCTTGGTCTGGAGTGAAATCAAAAGCCCACAACGTGTAACCTCTTGCATAGTCGTCGTAGGAAATACCGTGACTGGTGTTGGTTCCTAACTGTCCTGTGGCTTCGTACAGTGACAAGTACGACCTCAAGTAATTTTTCTGTTCGCCAAAGTCGGGTTCGAAGGGTCTGGTACACAAAGTTTTGCCATCGCGACTGACTTCAATTTTGGATACTCTGCAGTGCTTAAACTGGAAAGGATTTTCATCGTGGGCACCATTGAGGGCTGCATTGCTGACGATACCAATGAATAAACGTTTGGGTAACTGTCCTTGGAACAGATGATCTTCAATCTTAGATCGGAGTCCAGCGGCAATGGTGAAAGTTTTGACTTCCACGCGTCGTATCGGATACTTGGCTGTCGTTCTGCTCAAAGTGTGACTGATATCATTTCCCACTTTAGGTAACACTTCCACGCGACGTACGTATAACCTGGCTTCTTGGATAATGGTTTTGTATTCGTTGGCATGAGCCATCAAATGGAAAGCAGTACTACTTCGATTCAGTCTCAAGCGAATATCTACTCCGTTCAGCAAATACTTCTCTTGAAACCACATGTCCAAATGCAAACGATCGAACAGTTCTAAACTACGTCCTTGCAAAATTTTCTTTCGACGCTCGTTAAAACCTTCATTGTGAGGATCGGCAGGAGCGCTGCCATCAGCAGCTGCTGGTACGGGCAAGGCTGTGTCGTTAAACTTATCTGCGGTGTCAGGTTTCCATACTACGCAAGCATCTAGATGAGTGTTCTTGGCTTCTTTTCCGTACGTCAAGAGATTTTCGAGGTACGCTCGGTAAGGGTAAGTATCCATGCTACTGCTGATCAGTTTGTTATTCATGTACAAATCCACATCGCTGAACAAGGAATGCATGAAATTGTTGACAGGAGCTACTCTATCATTGGCTCCTGGATTGGTGTTGTCTGTTTTGGTTACTTTCACTTTCAAATACAAGTAACTGTTGTTGAGATCGATGTAATCTTCGGGTTGTCCTTTGATTTCAAACTCGATGGGAGCTGAATCCGTCAAAGAGGAGACGGGATGAAATTCGACCCATTGGGCTTCTTGCATGGTCATCATCGTGGGTGGCATGGCAAAGAGATCCAGTTCCGACTTGGAACAGGCACAAGATTCTTGGTGCATCATTTTTTCTTTATGTTTTTTTCTTCACTTTTAATAATCAAAAATGTCTAAGTCTCGAGCGGTTCTTTTTTTCTTTGTCTTTCGAACTTTAGAGGTACGGAGACTTTTGAAAGGGTGTCTTCGTCGACGCTTTCTACCTTGTCCTTGCTGTGTCGTCAGGGAAGCAGGAATGTCAGACTCGGTACCGTTCAGAGCATTTATAGGACTTTCTCGTCGACCCAAAATCTCTTTACCCGTTTGAAGCAAGGCATTTTTGCCTGCTCTCAAAAAAGCTTCTTTGGGGTTTTGTTTGTCAATGAGAACATTGTAAAGAAAATCTTTGCCGTGAGTCAATGCGGCATCTTTTAAGGTGTGCAATCCTCGTGTCACCATTGGTTTTAAAACAGGGACCACGGAACGAAAGGCTGATTTAAACATATCTCCTAAACCATGTCCTCGTTGTCGAGTGACTCCTTGGTACACAGGATACATCACTTTTTCAGTTGTTGGAGAATCGTTTTTGAAAATGGAGTTTCACTGTGACTTTCCCTTTGGTAAATGGAATATTTTGACCTAGTTCTCCTTTTATAGTAATGTTGACACTGTCGAAATAAGACTTACTGACAGGCAAATAATGAGGATGTACAAATTCGCGGTGAACGTGATAGGTATTTCCACCTTCCTCGTCAGCGGTAGTAGTATCTACTTTGAAAGGAATGACACGCAGTAACGGTACAGAGGTGTGTCCTACCACATTGTACTCCACCACATCGGAGTACACAAACATCAAATTGAGTCCTTGGTTCATTTCCACAGGGAATCGAAAATATTTGGTAAAATCCAAGTTACTGGATATGCCTGGTATTTCTTTTTTGTTCGGGAGCATCTTGAGGTCTCCACCTAAGATATCAAACAATTCAGGACAAAAGGTAATGGCTATTATTTTCTTCTCTGAATATTTGATCATGAGGCGACGAGCCACTTTAATGTACTCAAAGGTAACACTTTCTCTGATTTTGTCCAGGGGTTTACCAAACAAAGTATTGAACCTGGTTGCAATCGTAGTCACTAAATGTTGACCGCTAAAATAGTAGCCTGCAGGAATGGTCAACACATGAGTGGACAGTTGTTTAGTTGTGGGTCCATCTGATTTCTTGTTGTCAATGCCAGTGATACCTCGTTCATCTAAGGCTTGTTGCAATTGCTTGTCGTACACTTCAACTGTGAAAAAGTTTTGATTTTCGACGATGTTTTTGATTTGTGTCGGGTGTATTATTTCCACTAAAGCTGCTTCCCAGTGATCATCTTGATCCAAATGCATGGCTTGAGGTAATTTAGACGTGTAACAACACAATGTGTTGTTAGGAAACACCTCCATGGAACTGTCACTGGGTAACGTTAAGTAAAATTGGTTAATAGTGTTGTTCATATTTCCAATGTTCTTCTGTCCGAGGAGTCACTCGAGGTTAAAGGAGTGTCTAAAAGAGGATTGTGATTGGAAGGGTGACTGTCAGGAGAAGGACTAACATTAGCCGCAAGACTCCCAATATTGTTGCTGTTGTTCCCGTTGTAAGAGTATTTCAGGGAAGGATTGGGAAGAAGATACCCGATGCAACTGCTGAGTAAAATGGTCCACAATTGTTTGTCTCCTTGTTGCAAACTCAAATTAGCAATGGCTGCACCAATGACACAATATACCACAAAGATTTGACAGAAAAAAACGATTTGCGTTTTAGGGACACGTTCTCCACACCACACCCACAAGGGTTGCTTTTGTAAATCTTGCAGAGATGACGTGGGTGAAGGAGTAGTCACTGTGGTTGCTGAAGCTGTATTGAAGGGCATGATGGTCACTTCTTTTTATAGTCGATGACTTGGGTAGCGTCAATCCAAGAATCAAAACTAGGAGGATATCCTTTCCAACGTACTTTGACTTCTTTGACACGACGTTTTCCTACTTTACGGGTTCTTCGTTCGAGAATGCTTTCAATGTCGTACACGTCGTCTTCTTTTTTGGTGACACGTTGTAACTCAGGCAAGTAAAATGTTCCTTTTAATACTTCTCCGTTCATGTCTTCCAATTTATAGACGGTAGGATGACGATCGCGCACTCGTCCAGTAACACGAAACAATTCGGTGGTCCAGTTGGGTAAGTAACCTTTGTCGAAAGTGCGTTTGGTTTTGCCAATGCGTACCCAATCTCCCGGGGTTAACACTTCTCTACCTTTTTTGGGGACAACCCTCGTCCGGGACGTGCCAAACAGACGCTCAAAAACAGTGACTTCGTTGTCGGGTGTCACATCTTGTGGGGCACGTCCAATGCTTCTATGGTAAGATTGATTGTAGGCTTGGACTAAGTGTGGTAAGACGTCGATGTACTTGAGAGTGTGTTGATGCGTAAAATATTTCCACATGCGTTCTTTCAAGGTACGTTGAAAACGTTCCACGATACTGGCTTTGGTTTCAGGATTTTCGGTGGTGAAAAAATGAATGTCACGTTTTTTTAATTCTCGTTGGAAAGCTTGGTTCAGAAATTCGGTACCTTTGTCGGTTTGCCATCGAAGAGGGTGACGGCCACTTTGTTTCAACACCAGTTGCAAAGCTCGTACTAACTCTCCGCTCGATTTGGATGTCAATGGTACGACCCAGGCAAATTTAGAAAAGACGTCGATGACACAAAACAAATATTTGTAGCCACGATTGTAGGTGGCTAAATGAGAGACATCAGCTAAATCGGCTTGCCATTGATGATCGATGCCTTCCACTTGAGTGCGACTTCTGTGAAATTTTCGTCGAATGGGTTTGTGTAAAGTGTACGTCGCTTGTTCTTGTAACCATCGTTTTACTGCTGGTAAACGGAGCTTTTTCAGGCGAGTTTTGGCAGCACGATACAATTTCTGAATACCTCCGTAACCTGCAGGGTGAGCTGGATCGTAGTAAATGCTGGCTAATACCTTCTCCATGGTTTGTTGTTAATAAGGTACCCACTCTTCGAGGATATTGCTTTGGGTGGGACGAAATGCGGGTTGTATGGAAACGGTTTTACGTGTCCGATGTGCCACAGGAGTTGACGTCGAGGGTAATGGTAGTGGCGGAGGTAATGGGATAGCTTCTTTGGTCTTCTTTTCTTTTCTCACTTCTGGTTTCCTTTCTTTCTTTTTCACATCTGTCGAAGAAGGAGTAGCCATCATCTTTTTAACCCAAGTTTTGAGTTCTTCTCGTGGGGGAGTGGGAGAAGGGGTCAATAAGGAAGCGGCAATCTTACTCGGAATGGGAGTAGTAGTAGTAGTAGTAGTAGTAGTAGGTGTTTGAAAGAGATCATGGGGTTCTTCTTCCTTGGGTAATGGTGGGGTAACGTCTGTTTTAACCACTGTAGAGGGTACGGGTGACGGGTTATTCATTAGAGCCTTAAAATCGGACAAAGTGGGTTGAGCTGTTTGTTCCACAGCTTTCTGATGAAAGAGTTGTAGCCGTTTCAAGAGTTGACCGTACTTTTGTGATTTTTCGGTTTCGGATAAATCGTGGCGATGGATCAAGGATTGCAATTCGTGTTGTAATTGCGACATCTCAGCCAAATTGGGATTGGGTGGTAAATGGGGGGTTCGTTGTTCTTGCCAATGATGGTTTTCCATCCATCGTTTGTAAGGAACCAAAGTTAGTTTTCGTCCTTCCATGAGATTTCAAAGGTTATGTCTGAGATTGTAGTGCTCCATAGGGTCCTTTTATCTTCTACCCATCCCTTGAGTCATCCCTTGTATCAAACCTGGCAACACACCGGTTAGCACATTTTGCGCTAATCCTCCCAACAAAGGAGCAAGAATGGGTAAAAATCCTCCGCGTTGCACCAACATCTTTTTCTTTTGACGGACGGATATTTTCTTTTGGACCATTTGACGAAGAACGTGTCGATGCTTGGCGAAGCATTTTTTCTGGTGTGGAGACAAAGGTATCGTGCCTTTTAAGACATTCAAACAACATTCGCACACGGTATCGATGACATCTTTGGAGGCTGTTTTAATGATTTGTTTTCGCATGGGTGGAGAGGCTTTGGACAGGACGGACAACACGTCTCCGTGTTTGGCTAAACGTGGAGGTAGTCCTTTCCTTTTCTTTCCTTTGTGGGGTGAAGAAGAATGTTTTCTGCGAGGTGACATCTTTGCTTGTTCGTTCCAGAAATACACTGACGTCAAAGATTTGGTACACACCCTCTTTTATCTTCTTTTTCTATTGGCTTCTCAAAAAGGCAGCGGCATGCCTCGCTAAATCCTCAAAAGCAGGGCTAAAGAGGCCAGTTCGGTTATTAGCTGAATTGATAAATTTTGTTATTAAAGATCCTCCCCTTTGGTGACTTCTCTTTTTCTTTTGACGTTTGGGTATTTTCTTTTGTGTCCTTTGACGAAGAACGTGTCGATGTTTGGCTAAACGTCCTTTCCTTTTCTTTCCTTTGTGGAGTGTAGAAAAATGTTTTCTGCGAGGTGCCATCTTTGCTTGTTCGTTTCACAATACCACTAGTGTCAATGACTTGGTATACACTCTCTTTTATTTACTTTTTTGGGAACTATCGCTTCGTCAAAAAGGTAACAATGTGTTTCCCAAAATTGTCAAAGGATCCTCCTTTTTGGTGTCTCTTCTTTTTCTTTAAAGGTCTACGCCTTTGGAGGGAAGGACATTGATGTTTGGTTTTAAAGCTTTTGGTGAGATGACGTGATTGTCTTGTTCCTTTTCCTTTTTGGACAGCAGAACGACAAGGGTAGTGGTGGTGGTGTGCATGTTTTTGAGGAGGCATCCTTGAGTGTTCAGCATCAGCACAGAAAAAATACTGATTAACGTAGTGGTCCTCAAGTCATATTTTTATACTGGAATGCGACGCCACTGATTATCTTTGCGTCGTATCAACTTCATGGCAGGTAACACACGTCGTGAAGGAGTTCGCAATGGACTCAATCGGGACAGTTCTTGTTTGGACAAATCTAGTAAACTCTTTAACATGCCAGATCTTTCTTGGACTTTGACTTTCGGGGCAGGTACTTTGTGAGCAGCTGCTACTGCCGCTAATGTGGACGAGGGTGTCTCCGGTGGAGGAGACGTTTTGGGAGACGCAGATTTCCAATGTTTCATCAAATTAGGAAAAACGGGTGTCAAATTGGGTTTGGCTGGCATCACCCGCAACGGAGAAGTGGCAGCCCCTGAGGCTACTGGTAACGTAGTCCCTGCCAAACGTCCTTGTAGATCTTTTCTTACAGGTCGTGGTTGAGGAAGGTAAGGTTGCGTCCTGGCCGAAGTGCCTCTTTTGCGGGTGACCGCTTTTTTCTGTGGACTTTTCTTTTTCTGTGCTTTGGTCTTGGTACCCTTGTTCTTTTTCTTAGGGGCTTGTTTGGCTTTTTTTGTTTTCTTCTTGGGGTGAACTTTGGGAGTATTGGGATCCCATTTTAAAAGGGAACGAATGATGACACCTCCTAGAGAACCACTACCTCCAGGTTTCAATATAATTTGCTTTTTGGTGTGAGTGTCGATGCGAGGATTGGCCAGTTGCGTCAAGGCTACTTTGTTTCTGTCAAAAAAGCGTTTGGTTTGATGTGGAATGTGAATGATGCCTTGCAGTATTTGACGTGCTGTCACCGTAAACCATCGTAAGACTTCTTTGAGACTGGCTTCTAAGACGTGAGCACGTCTTTGTGGATTTTTTTCGCGACTGATGCCGTACAAGGCACGAATCAATTTGATCGGAAGATGAGACTGAAGGGACGTCATGTTGACGATGTATGAGACAAGGTCAAAGTAACCCAAGGTTTTTATAGATTTTTTTAGTGCTTCATAGTGTTATGTCGACGAGGAGGACGTGTACACGACAGGTCCTCCGTCTTGACACCAGTCGTGAAACAAATCGGTACGAAATCGCAAATAATCAGGGGTAGTGGGTTTTAAATCCACGAGTAAATAGGCGTGTGGCGTTTGAGTGGCATCATCGTACGCATGAGTTAGCCAAGGTGTTCCTAACTGTTTGGCTAAAACTTGCACTTGTGATTTATCTCGAGGACTTTTAAACAAGACCACGTAATGAGCATTGAGACTAATGGTACGATGGGCTTTACTTTGTTGAAATAAATTTTGTGTAATGTAAATGACACTGGCATTACGATGATGGCCTTTACGCGTAAACCACAGTTTAATTTCTTCTTCGTCTTCTCCTAACATGTCGTCAAAAATAACCCAATGAGTTTGACTAGGGTCAGACACGATCCCCTCGTCTTCTTTAGGAATGCCTGCTACAAACACAATGGAATCACCTTGACTTTCTTGCAAGAGGCTGTATGCCGATTGCCACTCTTTGTAACACCACACGATGCGTTGAGGTGGACGATCGATCAAATGATGTTTATGTTCAATCAAACGTTTGACAAATTCGGTTTTGCCTGAACCGCTCGGTCCAGCAATTAACATGTTAAAAGGATGACGAAGATACAAGGCTTTCCAACTAGCCTGATCTAAGTGTTCGTCAATGACTTTGAATGTGGAGGAGGAAGGAGTAGTAGAAAGAGTAGAGTGAGCCATAGTCGTGTAGTGGTATGACAGTATTGACACAAAAACAGACAAGACAAGAGGTTTTTATACTTTTTTCAAGACACGTTTATTTCAATGCATGTTTAAATTTGAACAACACGAAAACATAAAAGCCAAATGGATAAATACAGGGATAAAATACATAGGCAAACGATCAAAGTGGCAAATAAACAAGTCCCTGTACAAAATGGTTTGGGTAACGAAGGTGTCCTAGAGGTAGTGTGCAATGTTCTTATAGTCTCCTCTACAGGGGGTACAGTCACATAGGTGTCTTCTCGAAAGGGCCTTTGTGGGGGAATGTCCATGACAGTTCTGTCTTGAACAGAAGGATTGTCTTGGGTGATAGATTCTTTTTCTTTTTCTTCTTCTGGTACTGTTACTAACACAGGATTAAAAGTGACTTTTTTCACACGACGATGAATTTTAGGAACACAACGCTTGGGCATAATGGGATGCTTCGTTTGTCCAAGCCTCAAAATCCCAACTTTTCCAGTGACGTACATCTGTCCAATGAGGGTGTAAATCACAAGCTACACACACATCTTCGTACACTGCTTCCGTACGTAAAAGTTGACGAATCTTTTTTTCTTGGAAAGGTCGAGACGTATCCAGATGAAAACGTAAGGCTTTGAACAGAATAAGTCTCTCGTGGACAGTTAAAGGAGTCACCATACTGTCTTATTTTTTGATAGGTAGTGTTCGTAAAGTGTCCACAAGGAATCGGCAGGTAAACGAAATCCCAGAAAGCAAGTCACTAAAACACACACGACACGTCGACCCCAATTCATAGGGTATAGTTCTTGTAATAAGTGTTCGTAATCTTTCACCGTGTGAATCTTCTCATTGATATCCTTCCACGGAATCTGTTGGATCACCAATGATAAAGGTTGTGGCATGGTCGTTCTCTTTTATACTTCTTTAGGTCAAAGATCATCAGTGTAGATTCAACCCAGAATTAAACACAGAATTAAATTTGCTCCAAAAGCGAAAGTGATTAATATAACGTGTAATTTCGTCCCACTGCCATTCAGGGTAACGGTTAAGAAGGATCAAAGCATCTTCAGAGGTAAACGTAGTAAATTGGTAACAGAGCAAAAAAATACCCTTAATCCAGAGAAATCTAACACGTTGGTTAATTTTTGTCACTTGCCTCTTGTGAATTTCACGACACAAAAGTTCTACAGTCACCCCTTGAGATTTTTCTTTAGCAAGGCCTTGCCAAACGTCCTTGTAGATCTTCTCTTGCAATTCGTGTGGTAATCCTTGAATATTATGTTTTAGAGAGGGTTTATATACTGGTCTAGGTGTGTTACACGACATGGAGTAGTAGTGTCACTTCCAATCACTAGGTCCCACTAAAGGTAGGTATTGACAATTCGGAGACCATCGAGCATGTTCCAGGTAAGCGGAATCTTTATGTTCCCACTCGTAAATGGATACACCACAACTGAAACACTTGACTTTATCCCCTTCGCCCAAGTAGAAAAATCCAGCTCTGGCTAATTCTTCAGGAGTTGGTCCAGGCAGATATTTTGGCCATTTATCTTTGAAGGTTTGGAATCGACTTTTAAAGTGACAGTATTCAGGCAAACTCGTCGGGAACGAATATTCGACTCTCCTCACTTCAGTTCGATGTAGGTACGGTGAAATTCCTAGGAGCCCACGATAACGTGTCGCACCGCTTTCGCATCCCTCAGGTTTGACACGCACAGCATCACTTTCCAGGGTAGATATAGGGGTAGTAGTCATAGCAAAGTTCCCACGATATCCTGCTGAATCGCTAATGTCACAGCGCCTGGCATCACTACAATCGCAAGGTTTAGCATCGCACTCCACTTGAGAATTCCCAAATTTGAATGATGTCTGTTTAAATGGATTCATCTTCTTTTCGCTTGGTCGTTGTAGTGACAAATGAACTATTGATCGTGGACGATGTCCCTTTTTATATGCTGCCCAATTTTGACGTGACCGTACGGTAGAGTGAAGTGATTGGGAAGTCGTACTCTTTTTTGGTACACGATTTGATAGACTTTTTCCAAAGGTCGGCTAACAATTTGGTGTGTGGGTAAACGGACAATCTTGTGCGGTTCGTGGGTAGTCACTTGAAACGTTTCATCCTGTCCCGACTGCAAGGCTTCTTGTAGCACGTCAAAGTTCACCACTTGACTGGTGCGATAATTGAGAGTCAATCCTTTTACTTTACATTCGGTGTGCATTTCTCCTTGTGGGTCTCGGTATTCGTAGCCGTAATTTTTAGGACCGCCACTTGCAAAACATAGAATCTTGTCGTCGGGATGTTCATCGGTCCAGGCTCCTAAACGGTCTCCTTCGATGACAGGGTTACACTGATTCGGTCGGTGAATGTAAATGCAACTGTCCGTGTCAAAATACAACACACGATCTCCTAACAGTTCTAACACTTCGTACAATTTTAAACGAGCGTGGGCTGTCACGTAAGCCGCAATGATGACATTTCCAAATTTGTCGGCTTCTACAAAGTCTAGTTCTTCTTCGTAATTGACTAAGATCAAGTCCTCACGAATGACGTCCACGTGTTTCATGACTTTGGATGGGTCGTGAATCATCTGGAAGTAGCGAGACGGCTCGGACAAATACTCCGTCTTGGGTAAAGACGGACGTTGTGCCATTTTACCCCACAAACAATTGAGCATGACTTTGGCAAACGATCGCCTTCCTTCATTTTTCTCGATGTGGTCTAAAGTGATGCCTTCCTGCTCCCGATATTTTTCTTTGAATATCTTTTGGTCTTCCGGAGTGTGACACCAGGAAGGATAACCACTAACTTCTTGTTTTAGTTTTAAAAAGGCATCCACGTAGTCTGCAAAAATACCTTTCTGTGTCTCGTCGCCCTTGCGGTATTGTTGTGTTTTGGGAAAGTGGTAAATTTCGTACACTTCTAACAGTTGATATCCCAGGTCCAGTGCTTTAAACAATTCCACGCTCACCCACGTTCCTGTCAAGGCACGTTCTTCCTGAGTGTGATGACAAGGTTGGTCTTGGTTGCACGTTTCGGCACATGTGCGACACAAAGGAAACATCAGTTTTCCTTGGCAATGGTGAGGTAAAACGGGATGGTACAAGTCTGTGGGTGGTAAGACTTTACACTTGATCAATCCTTCGTACTGTCGAATGTGGTCCAAGTCAATGTGTTCTGTCATCAATTCTGGATGCCCTACGGGAAAGTGACAATATTTGCACACGTAAGGATACAACGAACACACGTCCAAGTATTTGATTTCTTCTCCTTTCTCCTCGTCCGCTTGGTACAGCAAACAGGTAGCATTCGTTCGTCCTCCGTACAAACTATCCCGTGGGTTCAGGGGGTCCACCCACTTGTAACTTTCTACGATGCGTTTAAACTCGGAATCGGTTTTCAAACGCAGATCGTACTCGTGTTCCCACATTTCCACTACCTGGTATCCTTGCTGTTCTAACTTCAAACGTCGCTGACACGTGGTCTGGTACAAGTCTTCCATGGTTCGTTGTAAAAACTGATTTTTGGTGTCTCGTTGAGGGTAGCATAGGGGACATCCGTGAAATAAGCAACCGTTAAACTCGTACACGATCTGAGGATTTTCTAAGTCCCAGCCATCCACCGAATACGTTCCGATGGTCTTTTCGCCTCCTCCGTTGCGAGCGTGCTGGATCCATTTGTCTTCCTTGTCGCACAAGTAATGGAGCCAGCGTAGGGCTTTGACCGAGTATTGACGTTTGACAAAGTTCGTCGTTTGAGGACTGATGACCGCTAGAGTATTTTCGGGCATAAAGCGTTTTCGGTACACTAAAGAACACGCTTTGGCGATGGTAAGAGCTTCTTTCAAAGGATCGATCCCTCCGTACTCCATGAACAATTCTCGAAATTTTCCACAACAACGTCGTAAAATGTCCACGTCAGATCGACAGTACTTTAACATTTCTTCTTGAAAGTCAAAAGGGTCCGAGGCGTGAGTCTGGTACCAAGCATGGAAAGCTTCTCGTTGTTCGGTGCGCATGTTGTCGGGGTCGTAGTCGTCAGCCTCAGGCAAATGGGGTAGAACGGCATGTTGATTGGCTTCGGTATTGAAAAAGTGTGGAAAATAACCTTTAGCCATTTCTGTCATTCCAAACGTTTTAGGCATGCGACTTAATGACATGGCCAAGTAACACATCGAATCTTTAAAATGCACTTGTCCTACTTGCATAGAAATGATTTTGGCTCCGTTCAAAGTCACTTGAGGCCGTTCGGTACTTTGTTCCGCATAGTATCTAAGCAGAAATTGCCCATCGTATCCCGAGAAATTGTGAGCCATGACCGTGGCATGGCAATGACAATCGCCGTAACGTTCGATGTCTTCTGGACTCCACGTTTCGTCAATGGGGTTTAAGATCCATTGGGCAAAATCGGCTAGCGTGTTTGGTCCTCGAAAGATTTTTTCACGTCCTCCAGGAATCTTGCTGCAGTGAGGGCAATGACTAAAGATAGGTTCTTGGATGCACTGCTCGCACGCACGGTGAGCCACGCAGAAATTAGGAATGTGAATACCAGTTTCTTGCATGCATTCGAAATAAAAAAAGATAAAATTCCCTTTCTTCTGGGTATCTTCTGGTCGGGGTTGATATTTTTGAATGAAGCATTCGTGTTCCAAGTCCACGATTTGGTGACAAATGTGACATCGTTTCTTCCCTCGACAAACGTGAAACTTGGCATTACTAGTACGTATGCCTTGTCCACAAGTAGGACACAATCTCAGGAGTTGACAAGCACTTTTCTGCTGTGAACCTTGCATCTTCAAATGTTGTTGGTAACAGGTAAGACTGACAAAAGTGCGCTGACACACAGGGCAATGCACTCGTACTTGTCCTTGGTCCAGACAAGGTTGTGAGGCCAAACATCCCTCACATTTTGATCCACAATGCTTGTGTTGTTCTCGATTGTTATAACCATAGTCACATTTTTCACAGTAGTAACTGTATCCCTGGAATGCAGTGATACTGGTAATGGTATCAAAATGACCATCGTGATGATAGACGTGAATGTATTTTCCGTCTTTGAAATCGTGGCCTCGAAACAAAAGTGGACCACGCACTTCTTGAGGGTGTACTTTCAAGGTGTAACGTGGAGCCAAGACGTCTTGCAATTGTTGCATTTCTGAAATGCCACAAGGAGTGTCTTTGGATATCCCTGCTTGCTGTAACAGGAGTTCTGCTTCACTTCTTTGTTTGGCTCGGTCCGATTGTTGAATAATTTTCCAGGCTCTTTTCCATTCTGCCGTATCGTTCTTGTTGGCATACGTTCGTCCCACGACGACAGCACGGGCTAAACACATCTGGTCTTGAGGATTGTTAATTTGGACGAGGCTTCGCTTCATGTTGCGAAGGCTGTCGACCAATAATACTTTTTTGCGTCCTGTCCCCTGGGGAAGAGACACGTGGGTCATGAACAGTGTGGCTTTTCCATCGGTGATGTGAAACTTGTCGTTGGATTGTTGCACATGTTGAATTTTGTCAATGACTTTGGAAGGTGTTAATTGTGATGGGTTAGTAAACTCGATCCAAACGGGAGACTTTAAATTATCGTGATGAATAGAAAGTCTCAAGCGATCGTCTTCTTTAGCTTGACATTGCTGTTTCAATGCAGTTAACACAGAATCCCACACCTCAGTAATGAACCCTTCTGTATTCTCCAAAGGTACATTGGCCTTGAAATCTTTAAATTTTACGCATACGTGTAAGCCGTTGTTCTAAATTTTCGAGAGGAACGCTTTTCTGTCTCTCGAATGTGATAGTAATTTTCAGGATTTACTAAGGGTGGTGCACTTTGCTTGGACGTCGATTGTCTGGGTGTGGATTCGGGCTCACTCATGTCATCTTCAAAATCACTGGCATGAATTTGAGCCAAGACTTCAGCTACTGTGCTAGGCGATACATTACGTTTCTGTCTCTTATTGTCTTTTCCTTTCTCCACAGCATGATGTGGTCTTTTCATCTTGTCTGCAAAAAGTCAAATGACTACCTTTTAAAGACCATAACCCCTATATATTCATGTTCGATCCGTGCATATATATATAAAGGGTTAGTGTCTAACCTTTCAGTATTCATTTCACTCTCACATTGACCAGAACGATGGAAGAACCTACACAAGTGGAACTTCTTATCAGAGCTTTACGTGGGGTCATACGAAAGTTTTCGTCAGACCAGCCGACGGTCTACTCTCCTTCCTATCGAGATAAAAGTCAAGATACTTGCTATATCTGTAAGAAGAAAGGACATTGGGCTACAGAATGTTCAGATCGTAACAAAAATAAAAAAGGCTACAATAGAGACAAAAGTCAAGATACCTGTTATTATTGTAAAGAGAAAGGACATTGGTCTCCAAACTGCCCTAAGAAACAACAGGAACAGGAGGAGGAGGAGGAGGAGAAGGAGGAGGAGGAAAGAAATTCTGAACAAGAGGAGGAAGAGGTACCCTCCCCCAAGGAAGAACCCCGTCACGTTCACAAGAAAAGAAGACGAAACGAAAGTGAAGAGGAAGAAAAAAAAGCTGTGACAGTAAAGAAAATGAAAAAACAGAAAGAGTGAAACAGAAGAAAACCTATGAACTTTTTTAAAGTGGTCTTGTGTTATGTTATGTTGTGATATTGAATTGTGACGTTTGTACTAGAATAAACTAAAGAGAAAAAACGTAAGTGTCTCTTGGTTTTGATTTGATAGTATAATTACCTACACTCACACATTCATTCACTCACACGTACATCATGGGTTTTTAAAAAAATATAATAAAAAGGACTTTTGAGTTTTCATTGAATTAGGCAATTGACATAGTATTTCTTTTCGAAATAATTGGAGTGGTCCTGAAAAGGACCGTTGGTGTTTTGTGTATTTAAAACAAAACAAACTCAGAAACGGGACGAAATCATCTTGAGCTGTCTTAAGCCTTTGCCACGGCCAAGGCCTACTTTGGGACTGGTGGTTCCTGTCAATGATTTGGTAGAAATCACTAACGGTGGTAAGGTAGACGTAGTCACAGAGAGATCGGGTTGTTTCGCTCGAGAAAGTCTTTTTCTCTTCGGTCGTGATAAAGAAGTCTGATACATTTGTTTCAGACTCCTTAACTCAGCTAAAATATCTAAAAGTACCGTCGTAACCGTTTGATTTTCACTATTTTCTTTCTGTCCTTGGTCTTCATTCTTCTCCGTTGCTGCTGCTGCTGCTACTGTTTCTTCCTGGTGCTTTCTTCTTGCTTCTTCTTCCTGCTGTTGCATAAGAAAAGCTTGTTCTTCTACTTTATGTTGTTGTAAAAATCGCTCCAATGCTTCTTTTTGTCTCTGCTTAAAATCATCGACGTGTCGTCCATAAGAAGATACAGAAGGCAACGAAGGTTCCGGAATAAATTCTTGCGATGTTAAAAAATCCACAATATCCCAGTTAAAATCAACTTCTTCTGGATGTAGATTTGTCATGACTTTAGCAGTCACTGTTGGTCCATGACTTGCTGTCTCTACTCCTGTCTCACTCCAATTCATTGTCTTCTTACTGTCCGCCATGATTGACAACTCTCTTGAATCGATTGACTGCGCACAGGCGCTAGTACCTCTATATAGAAAAGGTGACGTCACAGACTGCTCTCTTCCGATTGGATGGCTGTGTCTGACTTTTGTAACGCGTGTTTGGATTGGTGGATACACTCAATCCGTTTCAATCCGCTCTTCCCCTATAAATAACCGCAGTACACGGCATTCGCTTCACCTGTTCTCATCAGAAGATGTGGACTAATGTTGAATCGTCAACCCTTGTGTCAAGTATGCTGTTTAGGACTGACATACCCATGTATGTCAGATCATCATGGAGTGTCATTCATAGGACGGAGACAGCCTATTGGAAGAGAAGAGTCTATGTGGAAAGACAAGGTTGCTTGAAGAGAGTTCTCTTCTATGGACCCACAGTAAGGAGAAGTTTAAGGAAGAGAAGAAGATCTGTGAGATGTCCTCTGTGTTAACAAGACAACGTTAACATTACACATAACGGCCCTTTTCAGGGCCACTCATAGGTCTCGAAAAGATAGTAGCTTTCATTGCCGCCATTTTTTTCCCTTGTCACTTTACAGTCCCCAATACCAATCATATTCCCCATGTTATATTTCCCTTGTTATCTTTCCCTTGACGCTATATAGGCCCACTATGTTCCATTTCCCTTGACGCTATATAGGCCCACCATGTTAAATTTCCCTTGACGCTATAGTGCCCCAAGCTGTTTTGACGCCATAGTGCCCCAAGCTGTTTTTGACTGGATTTTCCCTTGACGCTATAAATCTTGACGCCATAGTGCCCCAAGCTGTTTTTGACTGGATTTTCCCTTGACGCCACGGTGCCCCATATTACTACTGACATCAACACATAAAACCAATTAGAGTTTCATAATAATGTAGTTAAAGGACTAGCAGAATGTATCAGGACCTCGAATAGTAACCCAAATGACGTTTTAAAACGAATGAACGAAATTTAAGATAAGTCCGATATTTTAACATTCTGAATCATATTGAACCTAATATATATAACTAATGAAGAAGAAAAAGCAAACCTTATTACAACTTTGCTAACATTTAACTCTACAAACATAAAGTATTTCTCAAATTAATGAAAGATTTCTAAAAGTTTTAAATAACCAACCCTCTTAATCTTGATAAAATCACTATAATCATGGAAGATGTTTGTAATGTTTTAGTATTTCTAAATACATGGAAAGTTTGTGGCCCTGGTTTACAACATACAGACCTATCATAAAAACGTGCTTTGAAATCCGTGGAAATAAGTTGATGTGTCAGTGCATAATAAAGTCCACACATACTTCGCACATAGATTCGACAATTTATAAGTTAATAGACATTTACCAAGTAGCTAGCGGTTCTGTAAAATGATGCGTTTGGCATAAAACCTTTTTGAAACGACTGAAACTACGAATCAGTAGCAATTTTCCGAATGAATGTTCTGACATACCCCACTGATGCAATACAGAATGTTTTAGATTTAATTTTTAAGGATACAAAAATGTGTTAAGCCAAGGTCTGTGAGCACCTACTAATTCCAGGAAATTGATTAAATAAATAATTTCTCTCGAATGAAATTTGAAAACATCTTAAAACACAAATAACAAACTTATTCTGGAAACAGATTCAAAGTAGTAAATTGTTAATCAAATTCATATTTATGGACATTTGCAGTTGACCTAGAAGTGAATCATTCTAAATGAATTATCAAGACAAATTGTAAACAGGTTTGTTTCTTGAATATTTTAAACTCAAACATCTGTCAACATATCAACATGTTTTTAACAAGTAGAAATGAACAAAAGTTCTATATCTGAGCAAGTTGTTTCAAATGACAATTATCTCCAAATGCAGATGCCTTTGATAGACAAACATTGAACACAAATCTGATACTCATGGCAGGAAATGCCTATCCATGTTTAATTTAGCATGAGGCCCATCTAATTTGCGGGAGTCATTCGTGATTCGTTCAAGCATGTACATTTTAAATATAAACTATTTAAAATGTTTCAAATTCAAGGTGGACACAATAAATCTCCATTTAGGACAATTTTGTAATGCAGGATAAAGAAATATTAAAAAATATAAAAACATTGGTAATGACAATAATCACTGGCAAAACTAATACAAGTGCATGCCCTGCATGACTGTAGTATGAAACAAGATAGAAAAGCCTGGACTGTCAAATTTACAACCAGAATTCAATTTATCATATATTAGATACTAAATGTCTATTACATGTAATTCAATCATTAGGTATAAACAAAACAACTTCCTATTTCATGAGTCATTGTATTTTGACCTCCATATGTCCTCCAATCTGTATAAACATTATTTAGCTCATTTTCAGACTCTATGGAAGTATGGATAGTGTTACCGGTAGAAGCAGGAAATAACTCTTCATTACCTAATTTTAGAGCCCACCTAAATATATAACATACCAAACAGATCACCCTCCTAAACGATAGCTGTTAGTTTAATATTGCAGGACGTATATGTTATTTTAAATACAATACATAGTGTTTTTTTTTTAAATTAAAATGTATAATCAAATTAAGAAATAGCGTTACTGTTGTGAAACTGAGATGCTAATCCGTTTTCGTTTGTACTGTCCAGAAATGGTCTGATTTGATAGATTACAACTTATATACACTCTCTTTATACTCAGATTGTGTCACTATTATTGTGTGAGTCTATGTTCACTGCAGTATATAACATGCTGATATTATTATATGTGTACAATCTATTTAAGATGTCTAAATGATTTAAATAGTTAGTACCAATTAATACCTTCTGTTTATCTTTGTTTCGTTTAATTGGCTCTTTTTCTCGTAACAATTGTTATAATCAAAACCTTCCTAGTTAAACTTGGACACGCACACGCATTGTTTTTAATTGTGGTACTTATGGAGAGACAGTGCTGTAATTAGTTAATGCTTTTATCTCATCCCACACATCATCTTACTGTAACAGCATTTGACCAAACGCTTGAAATAAATTACGTGAACATGATACAGAACTACATACTTGATTTTTGCAGATGAACAAATGAAGCGAAAATGCATATTACACCAACCCCATTGGCTGTCTATGACCTCATGGATTTAACCAACATAATGGATAAGGAGTATGGGGTTCAAAATAAAAAGAACATGCATATGTGTATGTAGATACAGAATTAGAATTCAGATTACCCCTTGCATAAATACATTGTTATTTCTTTTAATAGGCCCGTTAAAATATTGTTTAATATTTGATTTATATAATATTTGAATCATTTAAGGTAAAATCATAAAAAGCAATGTATCATAGTGTGTTTTAAAGCCGTTATGTGAATTTAGCTAAACCAATATTCTTATCCTGTTCTAGACGCTTGTAATTTTATGAAAATGAACTCATAATTAAAAACAAAATAACACATGGATCAGAAAGTTGTTGCGCACTATACATGTACGATAAGTGGGAGTTGGGCACCTAACTCTAGTAAATCCTGGTTATTTTGAAATTATGAAGCATGGACAGTGGAGATGTAGATTGGATGTGTGTAAACTCATAAAACTAGTCTTTGGAAACAAAACTCTTTGACTCTAAGATAAATATCTGAATGATTTGTTATAATTTTTGGAGATTCTTGTTGTTAGGGTCATTCTTACAAATACGATCTATTTCTGTAAAACGGAAGCAGTCAGTAAAGTATTTACAATGGTGCAACTAGAGAAATTGTTTTGAATGCGCAGATAAGATTGTTTAACGGTTGCAAAGTCCGAATGATGAGTATTGTTTTCAAAGGAAAAACTTAAAAGTCAGTTGCCTAGACAATCATAAAAAGATTAATGTTGTGTGGCTTTATAATCAGTATATGAATTCTCGACTGATAGATAATACAACATTGCATATGTTCATGTACAAGGAAAGTAGGTTATTCTTACTGATGCGACGAATATCCTTAATTGAAGTGCATTGTCAAAGTTCAAGACAATACGGACGGCAAAGTCTAAGGAAAGATGCTCATTTAAAATCTTGATTTCGCATATACATTAAATTTAAAAACAAACATCTAAATTCATGGCCGTATATGCACCACTGTGTGAGACTTAATATGGTACTAATATTTAACACAAATATTATGATGTAAAAAGTCAGTTACTGTTATTTAAATTGCTTATGGTTAGAATTACTTGAGGATATAAATCAGGCCTTTCTGACATTAAGAGTTGATCAGTGAGATGACTAATATCTTAACACAAATAACTGCATCATGGGGCATGAATATACACGCATCTACATCTTAGAAAATAAACTAAATATAAAAATTCAATGCAAATAAAACATATTATATCATGATTTGCCTTTGCCAATTGTATCAATAAGTTTTAATATGCCTATAAAAATGCATGGCAGTGTACGCATTTGTCAGTGAAACTAAGCTGCTCAACAAAACAATTTAACTTAATTTATGTCGTGTAAAAATCATGACATCTTGGCGTACGTTTGCTTATCGTGATTAGGTTTGAGAAGTGATCAAACCATCATAAAAGCAATCTAAACATTGAAAAAAAGTGTTGAACAAGGATTTTTTTAATAGTGCAGTTATTTCAGTAACTAAACATATATAAATTCAAGTACAAACTAAAAGTGTTTTTTTATCTAAACTGATGTAATGTATATGATTTTATAACAATACATTATACTGGACTATACTGGGCATTATATTATGTTACCTACTAATATACGTCTGCAAATGCAGGAGAATTAGGAACATACATAATATTTGCATATTTTTTTTTCTTCTTTAAACTGAGGCTGCCTCAGAACAGAAAGCTATATTAATATTCTCTCTGTGTGTCTGTCTCTGTCTGTCTGTCTGTCTTTCTGTCTCTGTCTCTGTCTCTCTCTCTCTCTCTCTCTCTCTCTCACACACACACACACACACACACACACACACACACGCTCATGCTGAATCACCTTTGTAGAAAATACAAAATTGAAACCAAAGTTGCATTACACTTTACAACTACATATTCTTTGCCCTGATCACCTCTATCAAGCCGAATGAGGTGGCTCAGTAGTAGCATTACGACATAAACGACCGAACCATGCATGTTCGATTCCGAGCAGCGCACCAGCCTGGGTCAGACAACGCAGTGTTACTCGCAAGGCACTTAAAGTAAGATACTTGCGTTACCGAAATACCAAAATCATGTCAATCAAATATAACCTTATTATATTTTAAATCACGTGAATAGAAGGATCCTTAACATAGTAGCGTTTTTCTACTTCTGTTGCAGCCCTGTCATTTGTGTTTGCCTTCTTTTGTTTGGGCTTGAAGGAAACCATTTTTAAGAAGCTTGTTACCAAATTGTGTAGGCAAATCTAGAGGAGTTAATTTTACTTTTGTGTATATTTACATACACACAGACCCTTAAGGATATGCACAGCGTCTACAATGCTAATCAAATATTTCGAAACAGTATTCTTTAAACATAGTTTCATGAAACTTTGGTTAGTGGATTTATTATATATGTACTTAGACCAGGTCATCATCTTTGATATGCGGAGTAAATCAATACTGTTTTTCATTAAAAACGGAAGACAAATGCTTTATAAGTGTCTGAATCACAAAATGTTGTAAAGAAGACATTGAATAAGTATTCTCCAAAAGCGGCACTTTCTTTCTAATATGAATGGTCATATTTTTCTTACGAGCTTATCCTTCAAGAACTGAACAGGTATCTTCTAATCTTTGCACATGCAGTGAATGTCATGTATTGATCGTTCTAAAATAAAACAACTCTCTTCTATAGACTTACTGGCGCTGCATTAGTATAATAGTGATTCCATGTATAATAGTAGATATTACTTTTTTACTATATCTTGTGGAAAGTCTCAGAAGACGTAGATCTCATATAATAAAGAGATCATTATGTAGAGATACATACAACTATTAAATCAGAAGAAACGCACATGCATAGTGTTTTTTTTTCCATTGCCATGTGTAAGCCAAATTCGAACCTTGTTTGAAATCCCGAGATGTAAAGCGTGAAAACCACCTAAGCAGGTTCATGCAATACCTGTATCGTGCGTGTGAACAAGATCGTTTCTCAGCAGGTGCATGTAATTTGTTTTGTGTGCCAAGAAATGGATCCTCTGCAAGAAGAGTTCATTTCCTTAATCTTCCTGTGTGCAACATAATGTTCTCAGCAAATGCGTTTCATGACTTTATCAGACATGAATAACAACATTTGGTCTCATACCCAACTTGAATAGTCCAGATGTAAAAAGTCATCAATAAGTGCATTCAATTTCTTTCCATTAATTGTGTCCAACACAAATTTCATCAACCAGGAAATTGTGTCCACTTTTGCAAATTGTTTACAAAACGATTCAAGGGGACAAACTTCACATCATCATGGTATATACAGACGTTTACAAATGTTCTGTATTCGCTCGCCTGTAGTATACAAAACAAAATAGATATTCAGCAGCACAGAACCTCGACTACCACACTGGTCAAGAAACAGATGATATTGATGATGATTTTAATGATGATAAAACAATTAGTATTAAGGACTCCGCTTGATACACAGAGCATTTACAATGAAGTATGGGCTGTTATTTTGTATTTGTTTTTATTATTGTCTTCAAATGAGGAACAATAATGATAACTATAACTTAAAAGCAACACTATTTTTACAAGTGATTCCTGGCGTTTCTACAAAACAATACATTTGCAAAAGTATACGTTGACTGTAAATTGCAAATTTTCTATAGGTTTCGAGCATTTATTCATAGCTGATTGCGTTCTTACAATATAAACATTCTAATATGAATACAAAATATGACATGCGCCAAGGCTGGAATAAAGTAAATAACTTGGGAAATGCAAACACATTATTTAAGCAACATACGATATAATGTATGGTTATATAAAATTATTTCAATCCAAACATACATACTAACACCGGGAACTATATAAAATCTATCAGATGTTTAAGCATAGGTGCAATTATTGCACACATACGTGTGAATATATAGATCGATTGCAAAGGAAAATATATAAAGCTTTTATGTAATTCTTAATCGTATGCCATTCCATCAAAGGTATATTTCATGCATGTATGTCTTTGGGACAAGCAAAAAACGCATTTACATCTAAACCATGTACACCACTATTATTATGTACATGTGGCTGATATAAATGTAAATATCTCCACCTAAATGTACAGTACTTAGTTTGTGTTGCACACGATAATTTGTACAGCCTCACAAACAGACTCGCATCTTTCAAAGTCACCTTTCAAGTTCATGAATGTTTAAATAAGTAATATGTCATTGTCGAAATGGTTTTGTTACGTAATTATCATAATAATTGTAATGGCTTTAGGTGGCAAAGTAAACTAAGATGTACATTGGTCCGAATATTAACATGAATAGCATATATTTCTGAATAAACTGTGAGGAACATATTTTTCTGCATATGCACACTTTAGGTCTAAAGTAAACGCCGACATGACGTAAACTTCAACGTAAAAGAAATTTTTTATATTTTGGCGAAAAACTAAACATAAATATCGGAAAGACTAATGAAACCCACTTTCTGATCTTTTCTGGGAACAGTCATTATTTCAGTTGTGGAAATTCGTGTAAATGATTTTAGAAAACAATATTACAAGTGCAAGAGGTGTGCATGATAAAATATAATACATGCATGCATATATTGAAAATTCAGACAAATCTATATTTGAAGTGCATTTTAAGGTGGAATAAATATCACAATCGGAGTTATAAAGCAGAATGAATGTGCCAACACCAGTTGGGTTCCCCGTTAAACATCAGGACTAAAACAATAAAACTACGTAAAGAGGAAGATCTCATGACCATGTTTGAGAGCGGCTCACAAATCAACTAACGAAAATACAGTGGTTCGACAAAATTTGTATGGATTGATTTTTTCATTCACAAATTCATTGATTTTTTTTTAATTACTATAATATTAAAACGAAACATAATACTGTGATGTCCATAAATCTAAACATAAATAATTTTGCTTGATACTTGATTTACTAATAAGTATCATTTGCATACATCCGTTAATAAACAAGGCAATATATTATCTAGTGGTAGATACAAAAGGAGCACAACATCACTTTTAATTAATTAATGCCATTCGGTATACAAGTGAGACTTAACTAGCTATACAATGAATGAACTATAGCTACACTTCAAATTAATATTAGGAACGTATGAAAATGTCACAAATATGTTATATAAATATATTGTATGGAAAAAATCTTTAAACTATATAATAGCGTGTTGCTACTAAGCTGAAAGTCAGTTTTCAAATTTAGAAAATAGCTACACGCTGATAGTAAACATCAGATTCTAAGATGTTATATTTTTAATATGTTGTTAACACCTCAAGATAATTTATAACATTTTAAATACTGTTCTATATTTCATTCCGTTACTTTTACTCTTCTTAGAAACCGATTCTACATTTTATAAACGTTTATTTATTTCATCTGATGATGGAAATAATATTTGGCTTTCAAATGAAAGACCATCATTATTATCATTTCCATAAAGAGTTATATTATATTTTATTAGCTTTCACTAAAATCGCTAGACAATGTTTTGGGTACGGGGATTTGGGTTTGTTTACTTCGGTACTTAGATACAATCTGTATCTAAGACGGGTGGAGTCAAGAGAAATAATGTGCGTCTGCGTAACGAACCTCAATATGATCGCTTGTTTTTTGGAGGATACTTAAAAAAAGATATACTGGAAAACGTTAATTACGCTAGTGGTCGATTATTGTCATTATCTCTTCCATTTCATATTAAGATGGCTTACTTTCTGCAAATAACTACACTGTTTCAACTTATATGTACTGTATTTGTCATTTGGAAAATACAACTTTGGTGGCAGATAGATGATCAGCATCCACTTAATCCAAAATTGTGGAATGGAGTAGACACCTACGGTTATGTCGGATTTATGTTCCTGTATTGTTTCAAAATGTCGTCCTGCCTCTCGTTTCCATTTACAGTTATGAATATCATTGCCTTGACCTTCACAAACCTATGGCCAAATCCGCCACAATTGGAGGTACATAAGTCAAATATTCCCAATATTTGCTTTCGTGTTGTCACACGAGGACTGTATAAACATTTAGTCATCCGTACCCTTGAAACAAATATAGAAACCTGTTTGAAAACTGGACTTGAAAAGTTTAACTTTGAGGTTGTAACAGATATTCCTCTAGACCTACCCACATCGATGTTTGTTCAAGAAATTGTTGTGCCCAAAAATTATGCAACCAAACATAATTCACAGTTTAAAGCACGAGCTCTACATTACTGTTTGGAAGAAGGCATCAGCAATCTGGCTGAGGATGAATGGATTATACACCTGGACGAGGAAACGTTTCTCACACAAGGTTCAGTCATTGGATTGGCAAATTTTGCTGCCAAAAGTATGGGAGACATTGGACAAGGAGTCATCACTTATGCGAGTACTGAAATAATTAACTGGTGGACGACATTAGCGGACAGTGTCCGTGTTGCAATTGACATCGGGTTAATGAAATTCTGCTTTCAGAAACTCCACCGACCTTTGTATGGCTTAAAGGGATCCTACATCATCATAAAATGTTCAGTCGAGAAAAAGATAGGATTTGATTATGGCCCTGAAGGGAGTATAGCAGAGGACCTTTATTTGGCTCTGGAAGCATGGAAGAATGGATACAAATTTAATTTTGTAGAAGGTGAAATGTGGGAGAAGAGTCCATTTACTATCATCGATTACATAAGACAAAGAAAGCGTTGGTTTGTCGGACGAATGTTTACAATACTAAGTCCAAATATTCCTCTTAAATACAAACTGTTATTGATACCAGCTGACCTGAGCTGGTTACTTTTGCTATTTAATGTTTTTACGATGTTCGTCCCAGTGAAGACACCATATTGTGTAATAGTCATGAATTCTTGGACTGGAGGACTCATGGTGTTTCTCTTCATGTTTGGTTCCATACAATCATTTAGTTTAAAAAGGTATGGGCTCAGTCGAAAAATATTGATCTGCGTTTGGAATGCCATGATAATACCTTTCGTTGCTTGCCTCGATGGTATTGCATCGCTCTGGGGATATTTTGGGAACATTGATACTGGGTTTTACATCGTGCAGAAAGAATATAGCCCTTATAAAAAGCAGTATGAAAATGTTGTTGAGGAGGAAGCATGAACATAGACAAATGTTTATGTTTTGGTACTCCAAAGAATTTAATAAAGATATAATTTAAATTTTGGGACCTACTCGGAAATCCTGTCCTATTTCAAAATCTTTTCAAATCGTCAATTTAAATTTTTACATTATTAAGTAATTTATTTCAATATATTATATAAGTTTGTTTAAAGATCTATCTTGGAAAGATTATTCACGGAATGAAATGTCTATTTGACCGTATATACACAAATGCATTGTAATTTTACAAATCTGTATATTTAATACAGATAATATGAACATAATTAGTTTTCTGTTCCAAATATAAACACGTGCAGCCAGTGCAAAAGGACCTGCCACACTTGCTCGTCTACAAAAAAGACAGATCTTTTCGATTCACATTCACTGACCTTGAGTAATTCTTTGGACAACGCTCATGTTCGATTCCTTTTTAGGATCGAATGTAACAACAGCTGAATACTTCCCTTTTTTAGAGCACTATTATAGCAATATTTGAAATTCATTGAGCTCATACAATGCGCGATATATTCACATAGGAATTAAAATGTTCTTTGCATGAGTCAGATGAATTATCCGGAAAATGCAGCTGGGTATCGAAAATACTATTTGAAATTTTTGAGATCACGCTACCTTGGATTTTCATAATGTACATCACCAATATGGCTTCAAAGTTTATGATTCTGGTCGTTCCTAATGTAGCTTCAATTAAGAATGCATAGGATTTAAGCACGTTTAGTTGTCCCAAGCAAGAAGCATATTCATATTACAACACATTCTCATCATTGTCTCTGCGAATTTAATTATTTGCTTGTGCTATATGACGAGAAAAGCATCCAGTCGAAAACGTTTTAGACAAAAACATGTCTGCATTCTAATCCGATGTTTTAAAAAGCCTTTTAACCTTAATTCTTGTGTTACGTTAATAAATAGTTTGTTGTTCTTTTGTTTTGAAAGCCATTCCTTGTTTCTACATACGCAATACATGATGGTCAGTATGCCTCGTTGAGGAGGAACCCGAAATAATCCTACAGCATTGTTTGATACAACCGATAGAAAGCGGAAAAGGTTGCATATATTTTAATCTTTTGTTTTTATCTAAAGAAAAACATTTCTGAAACAAAATAGTTTGATTGTTTAAAACGCTTAAAATGCGTATTTATTGTTGTTTGTTCTCCAATTAGATTGATGTACGCGACGGAGACTGATTGATTGATTGATTGATTTTTTTTTAACGACACACCATACCTTTATAGGAAATTTAGCGCCATACATTCTGCTGCATTTATACGCATTTAAAAATACTAAAACGTTTAATATCGACCATATGTTAGTAACAGTAACATATGAAGCTTCCCAGTTGATGAGTACAGTTGAAAATACGTTAGAAATAAGGGGTGGTATTTACATTAGATATAAATGCTATAGGTGATGGCATACTAGTTATAATTTAAAATAAAAATTGATTTCTTTCAGGAAATCTAGAATACAAGTGATATTTATAGTATCAAAAGGTTCCTTCATGTCAGGCACATTATAGTACTTATCACGCGTAGTTTGCAGGTCGGAACACTTGGTCATAAAGTGCTCAACAGTGAATGGGTGATTGCAGGTAACGAACCCTGGTGATACTTCAACTTAAAGTATGTTGGAGTGGGTTATCTATATATGACCAATTCTGATTCTTGAAATGACTACATACTCCCTACGGGTGTTTCTGTTGGTTTGATGGCGTGAAGTTTGTTATTCACTGCATCAGTCCATAATGCCTGCCACAGTTGGCGTAGGTACTTTTTGATAAGAGTTATAAAACCAGTACTAGATAATTTAAAATCAAATGGTTCTTGGAATAGAGTCATTTTAGCAGCGCGATCTGCTACTTCATTGCTTTTATTACCAATATGGCTAGGTATCCAAGAGTATACTATATTGTGAGAGGTTCTAAGGTCGGTATTTTTGACGAGGAGATTGGTTAATAATGGTTTCTCCAGTTTGCTATTGTGTATTGACTGAAGCGCTGATAGTGAGTCACAGAAGATAATACTATTTAAAATACGTTTATTCTCAATAAATTTCAGAGTAAGATCTATCGCTCTGATTTCGACTGAAAATATGGATGCATCGTTTGCCAGACGAGCTTTTGTTATGTGTTTTCCACTAACGAAGGATGCATCAGCCTTTTCCTCATCCTTTGATCCATCAGTATAAATTATAGTTTACTTTCTAAATTCGGTGAGACGTTCATTATAATAGCTCTGGAGATAGAAGAGCTTGTCTCAGATTTGCTCCCATCGTATAACGTAAAAATCATTTTGGGTTGTTTAAGGAGCAAGTGTGGTATTTCCGCGAAAAACGTTTTCTGAACTGTAGAGATTACTTTTGATACTGTCAAAGCTGGATGATATTATGATACAAAATAAAGGTAAGGAATTTGTTTTGTTTTCGTATAAAGTTTTGTATTTAGGTAGAAAAATAGCCGAAAATGCAGGGTTCAGAAGGTTTGATCTTAATTTGAGAGCGTAATGTGCATAAACATTTATCTGCGATGCGATAAAGGTGGATAACCTACTTATAAAAAAGTACAATATTTAAATTATATATTGTACATAACATAAGGTAGATCAGCTCTGCAACTAATTGAGTTACTTTCTCTAAATAAAGTCTTTTTCATACAAAATAAAACTGGAAGTACAATAAGGTACTGCGAATAATATTATTTAGATTGCAATACATCTTAGTTATGTATGTAGGTGCATGTATCACACTCTCTGTAGTTAGATGATATGGTCAGCTTAATTGTGAAAGCAGATTTGGATAATTTTTTTTATTTTTACAGTTGTCGGTATGGCCATGATTACTTAATGCTTTTGTTGAGAGGAAAAGAAACATATAACAGTTGTACAGACACATCAATAGATTAATTTCAAAGGTAATAATGCAGTAAATATTTAATGTGTTATTTGTCTCATAGTAGATTGGTAATAAGAGAAAATAATCATTTAAAATAGTTACAAAATGCATATATTGATAACAGTATAACACTTGTATAACACTTGTAATAAGCACAGGTTGAATCTAATAATAACATGCATATATGTGTATAGGTCAAAGTATATGTGTTTATATATGTGTGCGTACTAAATATGTGTACATGTAAAAAATGCTTACAATAAATATATGCTTTTTTCCACTCCCACTCTATTCCTTTCTTTGGCACTCCCTGTCCTTAAGAGACTGATTACATATTTGTCACCCTCTTTCATTTTCTCTCTGTCAAGTAGCCAATATTAAGCTCTGTATAGGGCTCAGAATATAATGCTAAAGGGTAGTGTTGACCAATATTCCTTGTAAAGTAACCTGCTTATAATAAATTATTAGCTAGTCAATCAGATGGTTCCATGACCCACTGTTGCTTATTTTGGGGGGATAATAAAAATAATGTCAATATATACCATGGGGTGGTGGCATAAAAAATGCTAACATGAAATAAGTGCGATTTCTCATCATTAATAATATTCCTGTTTTCCTAATGTACTAAGCACTTCAAGTACTTAGCTAAACCAGCTCCGTTAGATGCACACATCACTTTTTGGATTATAACAAAGCAATTTTTTTACGGGGGCGGGGAGAGAGTGCTAGGGTCAGTAGCTAAATGATGAAATACAGGAAGGAAATGTTACACTTAATTATTAAGAAACAAAAATTCATACTGTTTTACAGTGTGATTTGAACATTTCTGACCTTGAATGCACATGGACAGAACTTAGCAATGCAGGAAAGAAGGTAGTAGTTGCATGAACATAAAGATCACTAGATTATAACATAACTGCTTAAGAGCAACTTGAATTTAGTATAAAGATAGCCCAATCCACTAAACGTAACCATTTCATTTCATTAGATTTTATTGGAAAAGTTCTCCTTCCTAAATATATGAAAATCACTGTTCTGAAACTTAAACACAGCTAATGTGTAAGGATATAGGAATGGTCCCAAATTTAGTTGGCCACATTGAATTCACAGAAGACTAAATTAAATCAAATACAGTATCACAAACATGTTACTCAAACTAACCAAATATTAATACATGGCTTAAAAACCAAACATGCAAGAAATTACTAAATATAAACATTTGGATGCTATCTTAGCGATTCCTCATAGTACACTCATACTCAATATATTCCTGATAAGACCTGCAAGTAAGTTTAAAACTTGAGAAAGTTTTAAATACAAACCATATTAATTGTCCTTTAAAGAATGTTCACAATGGTTATATTTTATCAAGTTTTGGCTGAACTGCAGTCTCATTTTGTTGAAATTAGGACTTAATCAAGACAGTTATTTATGTATTAACATACAGATATGCAAACCTATTTAAAGCATTAAAACAAAGAGGGTCTTCCTTAGAGGATATGGATATCTGAATGTGTGATAGTGCCACTGAATTTCTTGTTTCAGTTTTTCTTTTTGTTTTATTCAAGAATGTTACATGGAGCATACATTATATGAATTTTTTAATTTTTATAAATAAATGATAGCTATTTTAAGTAAAGTTATGACCAGGTATGTGTATCTGCCAAAAGTTACAGTCACATTGCACCAAGAGTGTCAGTCACATTGCAGTAAAGTGTGACGGTCACACTGGACCAAGAGCAAAAGTCACATCGCAACAAGAGTAACAGTCACATTGCAGTCAAGAGTGATAGTCACACTGCATGAAGATCAAACGTCACATTGCACCAAGAGTAACAGTCACTTTGCAGTAAAGAGTGAGTCTCATTGCACAAAGAATTACAGTCACTTTGCAGTAAAGAGTGAGTATCGTTGCACCAAGAGTGACATACACATTGCAGTAAAGACTTACAGTCGCACTGCAACAAGAGCTAAAGTCACATTGTACAAATAATAAGTCACTTTGAATGTTTTTTTGGCTTAAAACTCATTCTGGTATGATAATCAACTTTGACTAGATATGGTTATATATGTAGGTGGTTATGCCTGACATGCTTGCTTAAAACAAATTCAAGCAATATTGTTCTGATAGCTTTTTAACCTTATCTACTAAACAGCAAGTTCCATTGCTATTTATTGTACACTTTTACACAGGCGTAGGGGAGACATCTACATGAAATTTTTGATTATGGCTAGTTCTTTATTGCCATCTTCTCTAAACAAAGGCTGATTCTGAGCTATAAACTCTGATACTTTGAAGACCATGAAACTAAGGCAGGTGCTCTGATAATTAACAGATTGATGTATCATTGGACAACCAGCACCAGCAAATTTGACACAGATAAGAAATACTGTAATTAGGATGAGCTATAGAACACTTATACTAACAGCTGAAATACGTTTCATCCTAACAACTGCATATCAAGGCTATCTTCACTAAGTATTTTCCAAGGATCAATATTGAACAGAGTCTTTGTCTGAACCTTGCTGCCTGTAACGTTAACCCACTCATTTTGAAAAGAGCATCACTCTGAATGTAGAATAAATAAGGTCAGTTTTCTAATTACAACGAATTCAATAAAGGTATGGTATATCAGTCATGTAATAACTTGTGCTGGTGTGACAAATTAATCAAACAAACCATTTTGTAACGTTACATGAGCCAGAGAATAATCAACACATCAACACATACACATCATTGCAAATCTTGTAAAAAAGTAGTCTCTAGATGCAATTGTGAACAAGAATTATAAAGTAGAAAACAAATTCGGATATAAGTTATCTTGACAATGAAATGCTGTTCTAAGCAATAAGACAGGGAATGACATGATATATAATAACTTTATTGTATATTATATCAAAGTAGGTACTATAATATGTTGATAAAAATCCAGAGGTTAATTTTGTTTTCCTTGTTATTGTAAGTATTTTGTTTTAGAGTCTGTTTCATTAGCTATTATAGTTTTGACCCATAGAGCTGGATTTTACTAGATGCTTTTTGTTTCTTGCTTTCGTTGATTTTTTTCAGCACCTTTATGAACAAATACTTTTCCCAATGGTTTAAGCCAGCCTGTTAAAGTTTGAATGATAGGATTACACGTCTGATTCCCTATTAACGGAGCTACAGCTCGCTTTACTAGGTGTAAATACATACATACATACATACATACATACATACATACATACATACATACATACATACATACATACATACATACATACATACATACATACATACATAAATACATACATACATACATACATACATACATACATACATACATACATACATACATACATACATACATACATACATACATACATACATACATACATACATACATACATACATACATACATACATACATACATACATAATGCAGACTACACGTTTAATGATAACTCGCTATTTGCAACTATTTCCTCTCAGTAAAAGTGACACGTGAGTTATCGTGCATCTTCATGGTATGTGTTGTGACATAGTTTAGCGAATGAAGCAACGTTTAGTGGTAATATGCATCTTTATGTGGGTGTTTCTTTTGATGATCAGGCTTTTCCATTGCCATATTATCCCCCTTTATAACACTTATGAGAAACTATCGACCTTGTTTCTATGACTTTGTTACTTCAGACTAAAATGTTCTACGTTTCGCAGGCTTGCAAAACAAAAATATTTTCTGCCACTCTGATTTCGGTTTTTGTCCGACATACATCCCTTTGCACAAACGCAATTTACGGATTAGACGATTTATCTGTTTGCGTAATATAACTACCATAATCATACAGATATCTAGCAATTTGACAGCGAGATCAAACTGTATTTGGTCAATAAACTCGTTTTAAAAAGACCATTGCAAGTTTGTGAACCAAACAACAAAATATAATCAATGCAAGTACGGATTTGATCGATTGAGACAAGAGTAGTTAATGATGTCCACAAAATACTACAAACATGTTTAATTAAGCTTTTAAAAACATATATGCATACTGTTAAACAATAAGCGAGGTATGCAAGTCATACTAGGTTATAAATGTGCTCAGATTACATAAAGAAGAAACTATGTACAATTTACCTTCCGATACAACAAATCTGAATCTAACTTCCCATTTGTTGTAATTGACTACTCAATGAGTTACATGTTTCGAACGAGATGTGCCCTTTTGTGATATTTCACACGATATGCTCATATATAGTGTAAAAGAATACCGTCTGAATTTAAACATTTTGACGTTGCAGCTTAAGGATATGATTCAATTCTAGCATTTACTTTGCTGGCTTGAAGTTCTTGTGTTAAATAAAATTACTTTTGCAATTTATGTCACTAAGAACTGCAATAGTATGGCTTACGTTAACTCCCTTTATAGATGTAATGATTTCAAACTGAAATGAGAGTCGCAACATAATTCAGCTAGAATGACATCACTACAACTAAAGGGAAGACACTTATTAAAAATTGTTTTATGAAATATCACAAATTTTCAATGGACATGCACCTTGTTCTGATGATCAAGAAATAAAATAATTTCGTATAGGTAACACCAAAATATGTCCATATAAGAATTTATAATTAGGTAGAGGTTTGTTAGTGCGTGGATCCATTTACACGTGAATAGATTATAATATATAATAGAGGCATACCGTTTTGGCATCCGGTCCAATGTTATCGAATAGGTCATGTCTATTATTTTGCGTGCTTATACAGCCTTTCATATATTTAATGACTTAATAAATTATTCAGCGTTATAAAAACTTTCCTGTATGCAGCTTTTCACGCCTGGAATATTTGTTAGACATTACATATTAGCAGCGAGAATCCTTAAAGAAGAAAATATATCTTAAAAGCTCAATGAACTCTTCTTATCTCAAAGTCTCAGACCACAGGGTAGGCTTTAAATATAATGAGATTTTTAAAGATTCTTTCTTTCACTTTGCCAAATTTGAATCTAACAAGCAGACAATAAAAAAATAGAAATGACTTATATCAAATATACGTAACATGTGTGTGTATATGAGTGTGTGTGTGCGTGTGTGCGTGAGTGTGTGTGTGTGTGTGTGCAACAAGTAATTTCTAAAGAAGATATTCATTTTCCGTTCTCCAATTACATCCAAGAAGCATGTGTTATATATTTCATTAACGTATTAAGTTTATATGTGTGCATTTCGAGAAAGGTGTTATTTACAAGTTAGATTTTACCACTAAGGTTAGCTTACAAAGAAAGTTAGTTTGAACAACAGATAAAAAATACGAATGCAGTAGGACGTACCCTAATATATTAGATTTTCGTTACATGCCTTAATATTTTTCTAAGTAAAGGAACGTTGATTTTGTGCGATCCAATCTACATTGTATATTTTAATGAAGTCCTTTTTTATCAAGCAAGGTGGCAGACAAAAAGGACAGCTTTTATTGTACAATCTGATATATCTTTTAAAACTGATTTTGCTTTCTTACTCCAAATGTGGGTATATCCATTGGTATCTTCTTGACGTTTGCCTTCGTTAATCATGTCATAGATTCGGCTAATAAAACTAAAATAAGCAACAGCGATGATGCTTTAAGCAACAAGATGGCAAATGGGAAATATCTCTGTTATACATATAATGGAAGGTTGGGTAACCATGTTCCAATATGCATCATTGACAGGCATAGCTTCTCTTAATAATCGAACTATTATTGTTGGAGTGGATGACTATTTATATAAAGTATTTGATCTAAAGGATGTGCTCGTTATACGCAATCCAGATATTTGCAATTCATTTGAATTCATAGTGGAGGGTTTGGGTTGTTGTAAATTCGACGCACGTTTGATGACTCTACGTGAAGACAAAAACTTTAAAATAGGCTTGTATCTTCAATCTTGGAAATATTTCTACCACGTACAGGACATAATATTGAGACAATACCGGTTTAGGGAGAATGTAGCTAAGTCCGCAATGCGTATAGAGGACGGAAATACGCCTGAACCACAGAGAACATTACCTGACTTTAATAGGAATTCATATACGTATTGCGGATATTGCAAACGAAATGCACAACAGAAATGGACTTGAAATAGTACCAGAAGGATACATTTACAAACCAATTGATCATATGACATCTAAGTTTCCAAAAAGTATCTTTATTGTCTCTTCAAACGATATTGAATGGACCAAGAAAGTTTTGAGCCTAAGATTAAATGATAGCGTCCATTTCCCGGAAAAGGATAACATACCATATGTAGACCTTGCTGTACTGGCATCTTGTGATCACGTGATTCAAACTGTCGGCTCATTTGGTTGGTGGGCTGCATTTTTGGCTGGAAGAATATCAATATAATATCCACATCCAGGACGTGTCGGCTCCGTCGGAGAGGCCAGATATAATTATGAAGACTTATTTCCTCCAAACTGGATACCAGTTGATGTATAAACTAAACAAATTCATTTAATAACATTGAAACTAGACATCTACTTTCTGTATACATACTTAATATTGAAAGGCTGTCAAAGATGTTTGTGTTTTAAATTAAGATTCAATTGATAGTTTAAAGCAAGTGTTATTTGTATGCTCATATATATGAATATAAGTTATTACTGTTTGCGCTGGACATTTACGGTACACGTGTTTCACAAAATGTCAGGATTTAAATAAGTTCCACTGTAGTTTGTTAATTTTTGAAATTCTTTATTTGAAATATGTTTTGATCCATCAACGCCTTATTTCCTATATAACGGAAAGTAAGGTGCTTTAAAAATGCATCACATATCAGCAACGCCCTCTGTGCATGCTTTCTAGGAAAGGTATATCTTAATCATTGGAGCATAGCAAGCATTGATTCTTCCAGCTTTAAAGTCGTTGATTGTAGCTGTTTGGAGATTATGGAATCCTGTTTAATCGTAATTAATCGCCTTTATCCTGGGAGGAGACAGCAATTTAACAGAGACACGGGAAGAAATATACATAAAAATGATTGCTTCAGTTTACCAGCTTTGCCTTCTTTTGAGATCGAAGTTTACAGGTCATTGCTCTACATCCACACACACACACACACACACACACACACACACACACTTTAATTTGTAATTAGTCTTGTATTAAATGAACCGTTATGTTGCATTTAGTTCCAGCTGTATATATTCCGAAACTTTAATTCAGTTTCACTTTTGATAGAATATTAACGTAAGTGATCAGTACACTAAAGATTGTTCTAATTGATGAAAAAATTTAATAATTATAATAATAATAATAATAATAATAATAATAATAATAATAATAATAATAATAATAATAATAATAATAATAATATTAATGATCACATTGTATAGCGACAAATCTTTAGAAGCTCTAAGCGCTTCACAACATCTATAATGATATGATTAAACTACAGAAAAACAAAACACTAAAACCTTGAAATTTGAAAATATAAAACATGCTAAAAACATTTAAGGTCTCAATGTTTGTTCCATCAGTCATCAAAAATATGAGTTTTAAGAGCCTTCTTAAAATAGTATAACTTTGTCTTTGTGTTTAATTTCATTGAGCAATTCGTTCCACATCGCCGGGCCCTGGTATGCAAAATAACGTTGTCCATATGACTTCATTTCTATAGCGGCAACAACGATTATATGATTGTCAGAAGAGGAGCGTAAGTGAGGCCTGATAGGTATGTTGGACAGGAGTATGTCAGTGCAACGTATCACATACAACAATTTTTGTGTTAGATTCTGTATCGAATGGATAGCCAGTGTAGGGAACGGAGCAGTGGTGAGGTTTGCTCTGATCGAGGTACTCTAAAAATGATCCGAACCGCTGTATTTTGAACATTTTGAAGTAACTGGAGTAGATATTGTTTGGAACCAGACCGACTTGAGTTAGAATAATACAGTCGTGACATAAATAATGAACATACAAGTGTTTTAATGGCGTCAACTGAAAAATATTTGCGAATCGAGCTGATGAGTTGCAGCTCAAGATATGCAGCCTTGCATCTGTTCATGACATGTTGGAGCAATGCTAGAGTACTGTCTAGAGTAACATCTAGGTTTCGCACTGACTGTTTGAATGTAATGTTGGTATTGCTGATATGTATTGCCTGAGGTAAAGGATGTGAATAAGAAAGTCTTTGTGTTGTTAGCAGAATGGCCTCAGTTTTGTCATCATTTCTCTGCAGCTTGTTACATGTCATCCATGATTTCACATTAGACATTCACCTCTCTACTCCTTGGGTGGTAGTATCAACTGCAGTTGGGTGCCAATACTAATATATGTGGGTGTCATCAGAGTACAATTGGTGAGACACTGGGTGATGCTCTATCAAACTGAAAGCAGCTGCGTTGTCTGCAATGAGTCAAAACTTCACATTAACGTGTTCATATCAGCTTTCAAAAACTGAAAAGCACTTTAATAATATATGAATTAGCTAATGCATTTGCAGGTGTGAGATTCTTCAAGCGAATAAAACCACCAATGAAACAACGAATGCATACTTATTCTAAAACTCGATTAAACAAGATATGTCTTTGCATTAATGGAGCCAGGGATACTAAACTACTAATTCTTAGATATTAATTTAAACAAGGTAAATTTAATTAGATTGAACCGATCTTAAATATATATTTCTTTGGTTTAAATTTATGAACTAATTGATATAAAAATTGCTGATTGTTTTCAATTTTGATATAACTGGACTCGTTCAGCTATTGTATATTTGAACATAAATATATAGTGATACGCTCCATTTCGACAATCATTATATATGCATTTTGGGCCATAAATAAGAACAAAATCATACAGGTTGTGCATTAAACAAAACTGGTGTTTGTCAACGGCACTTTTATCCGCATGACATCATTATGAGGAAACATATCTACAGAGAGCAAACAGATTCAGTCAGTAGTTTCGTAACGAATTCTAAGGTCTTAACCAAAAGAATCAACAACAATGTTGCTAGCTATATAAACAAAATATAAATAAGGTTTTCAAGCAACTAGCAAAATCCATACTTATTGAGCACGCAATAAACTCAATTTAGCATTATCAATTATTGAATATTATTACTTTCTATACATGTAATTTGATAAGTGAATTACATATACGAAACTGCACACTTTCTCTTCCTGGACAGGCATATAACCTTTATCCACATTTGATACGCAAACCTTCATCCGTCATTCCTAGCATCATAGTCTATGAGTGTACGTTGACAAAGAGTGAGATTCTTTATAACCCCAAGATGCCATTTTCAGGAACTTCTTGTTTTCTAGTAAGTCACGATGAAAGTACCAATCTTGCAAACGTATACCCAAAATACGGGAAATATAAATATTGCTTGTAAACTGTAAGAAGATAATAAAAAATGAATTGGTGTGATAAATGGCACAAATGTTTGTTAAAACTAATCCACACAATTGGGATGGTATACTCACTACATTATGTTAATAAGTATTGCTGTGGTTTAATGGGTCTAGCATCTTTAAGTATGGCTAATATGGCTGAACCATAAGAAACACATCCATCTATTTTAAAACAAGTATAGGTTATATATGATCAAGAAAAACTTATCTATCAACAACCACCCAGTGTGCGCTACTACGTTGAGTAAATCGTGAGATTTTAATTATTTAACAGTCAAATCCTGAATGCGTGAAATAACGGTAAGTAAAGACAATGCATGCAAGTTTGTTCCCTCGACAACGGAAGAGCTGTTCCATCCAGTATGAGGGTTGGACTATTGTGAAGTCTTTGTAGCTGACAGAGATGCCCACATACAGGTTTTGATTTAGATAATTTACACAAACACTTGTATGGGCTCTAAATATTGATGTTGAAACTGGTTACAGATAATAAAAAACTGCCATAGGTCACATCCACCGCCTGCTTGTATATATCATAGGGGTGGAGCCCACCTATGCCTTGAGTTATCAGCTTACGTGAAATTTAATATAAACACGGGAAGATGGCTCTTTTTGCGCATATCGTGCAGGTCATTTATTTATCCGTACCTTCATGTTACATAATAGGCCTTCAACTAAGAAAAGAAATGTAAACGTGTTTAAATATTTCCAGTGGTTCATAAATTGCAGAAAATTTGAAAGCGCTATCTCTGCTACATCTAGTTTTACAAAGTTAATCAAACTTATCTCATTTAGCATCCTCTAATTTCCTCTGTGGAATTAACTAATCTATGGCAGAATTAATGTAATTTAGACGTATTTGTATGTGGTCACTGGGGTGAAGATCATAAGCGACTTTACAAGCACTACCAAAAAGCATCGATGGAAAACAAATTGTAAAAACGAGGAGATTCCAAGGACCCGATCAAGGATGTAAAAAGGTGTTCTGATGTTATATAGGCAAAACAACATATTGGACATCTAAAGTTGGTATAATAGTACACACACTTTTCTTTTGCCAAATTAAAGAAAATATATGATAAAATAAAAATTAACAATATCATGTCAAATGGTTCTTAACTGTTGTCTATAAGCACATATACATTTTTGCTATTTTTATTCAGATTGGGTTTTTGCATTTTGTTTGTCATGTTGCATCTAGCTGCACCGTATTAACATCAATATTTAAACAATATACATGAAGTGACCAAGATTGGACAGAATCAGAATTGCTAAATCAAGAAAGCGAGAACGGGGCAAAGAGGCATGGAAAATAAACCCAACGTTTGGTAATTTTTGATTAAATATGTCATTCGCATAAATTTGAGGTATTGAATCCGTGAGACAACTTATAGAACCTTACCTCTGTCTCTCCACGTGACAAAACGGTGATATGCTATGTGTATGTATGTTTTGAAAATAAATAAAGAGAAAGTCCATCAAGGAGTTTTACAAATTCTTCTTTCTGCTTATATATATATATATATATATATATATATATATATATATATATATATATATATATATATATATATATATATATATATATATATATATATATATATATATATATATATTATTGGAGAGAATGTGCATGTGGAATGACCTATATCATTATATTCATTTCAGGTACACTATTGTTCAAGGCTTATTAAAGATAAATGAAAAGTGAAGAATTTGATGTTTGTGATGATTGCAATGTCATGGCAAATATTAAGTAAGGAATATATATATTAAGTCATGTTTTGGTATTAACGACTGCATTCTAATTAGACGTTCAAGACCATTATAGCTTGGACATCATCTCAAAATGCATCCTACTGTAAATATCTTTCATCAATGATATGTGAGCTGATATTAATTAAAAGTCTAAAATCATATATATATATATATATATATATATATATATATATATATATATATATATATATATATATATATCCTTATATAAGCTTTTTAACTAAGCTTAATGAATAACCAACAAAAGGTATTTTAAAAAAAAGTTATTGTTATCTTAGCCGGTATTATGCTTTCATTAGGATTGTTACATGATTTTAGTATTATCTAAGTAAATATTATGATTTAATTAAGATTGGTATAGATCATAATAAAATTTTTATCCCACATCACATTTTTTATTGGGTTGCCTTGCATGTATATTTTGTCATCATAGGTACCAATACATCATCGAATACCGCATGTCAGGATGTGATACTTGATTATTATCACTGCACTAATGGGAAGAAATACAGACATATATAGAGAGAACCAGAGAGGGACAGTGATAGATAGGATAGGGAATAGGAGAGAGAAATGGTGATATAGTGTTTGTGATACTTGGTCGGGGGTACTCACGATCGATATCTATATTGTGTATCATTGTCCATTTCTTTATTATCTGTTTTATATTGGTTGATTAGTCTGCTGGTTGACCAACACAAACAAAGAAAGAGAAAGAGAGAATGTTTTCGAACCTTAATGTTTAAAACTAGTCTTTTTGAACTTTGCTATAGATTCGAGATTACATTATGCATGTTACTTCTAACCAATATATGTCTTCCACACACGCGACAAGCGTTTGAGATTTTGTTAGTGTATTAACGAGCCATGGCAAATTACAATTTTCATATCAGTAGTATCAACATCGCGACGACATAATAACGAACTTGATAGTTATAATTGATTAATCATAATAATAACGAATATGAAAGTTATAATTGATTAATCAACCACATATACTACTCAACCGAATAGTCAAGAGGCGAACTGTAAACAGAAAATATAATAATCTTGAAAGACAAATACTCAATTTGGTAAATTATTTAAAGTTGAACAAGTTTTTAAGAGTAAAATGCATGTATGTATACAGATTTGTATATGCGAAACTTTAGAGAACACATGAACTAACTTCCTAACTGATATGTTCCGCTCGGCCAAATCTCTACCACCGCTATCGTTGGCATAATTGGTGATTTGTTTACCTTCATTCAGATTGGCTACTTCTGGAATAGCGAATATTGTTATGTTGTTGCAAACTAGGAAGCATATACTGAACGTATGGCCTTCATTCGCATTCACTTAATGTGTCTTAGTTTCTTATATAACCCTTGTTTATCCGAAAATTAGTCATTCGCGCGACTCATTATTTAACCAGGACCAGATATAATATTGATTTGGGGTGAACTTATTTTGATCAAAATGATTTTTCTTTTTGTAATTATAGTGAAATTTAAATAATGATAGCTTCATGGCTTGTGATTCGTTGGTCGCTGTAGGCACATCTATACAATTCAGGTTATTGGTAAATTAGTATATTAAATTCCACAGGCCACTGAAGGCGCATCAACAGCATCAGAGTTTTATTTATTTTTGATGTCACTAACGTTTATTCAGAACTGTAATCATTAAGACTTGTGTTGGAAATTGTATGATTATTTTGTGATTTAATTCGCAATATCATAAGTTATATTTTCATTTTTTATTTATAAGAAATCATTGTTTTGATGAATTTACATAACATGTGGGTATTTACATTTTCAGTTATTTTGTTAAACATTTAGAGTTGAAACATACACATACATCATTGATTCATGTACCATTGAAAATACGTCACGAACTAAGTCTATTGTTTAGATTTTTTGAAACGTCGACATTAATTATGACTACAGCAGGGCTTAACCGAGATATTTAGATATATATTCAACTTACGCAAGTACATTTAGCGTTTTCCTACTGACATTATTAAGCAAAAGTAAAAATAGCGCAACTTCTACTTTTTCTTTAATATTTCTTTTGTATTTTGATTACCTTCTTTAATATGTTACAACGCCTTCGACCCAGCACTTATGTCATATTTACTTTAACAATGATCCGTTGATCCTTTACCGTATAATAGCTGTTTACGCCAATATATGCACTGATGTTCAAAGAATACATGGTTGCCAATTTTGTGTAAGTAATAATTTAGTAAATTATTTTACTGACATTGTCCTAATTGCGTTTTTCATAAAATGACATTTTTATGCATCAAAACGCTTTAGTAAAACTTTAAACATTGAATCTTTTGATTTTGTTGCAATGTAAATGCAACTTGATACGAATATAACATAAACCGTATTGCAAAGGTTGAGAGCAAACAGAAAAGGTGATCTCACCAAAGAGGACTGGAAAACGTTGACTAAAACTTGGAATGAAGCAAAGAAGATGATCGTAGATATCAAGATAAAACTATGTTTTCTGATACGGACAAATATAGGTGGTATAGTTGTTGTTTCACACCATTAATACTATTCTTTTTCTCTGTTGGGGTAAATTTCCATTTTGGAATTTTTAGCAGTATGATGACTATATTTATTTTCCAATAACATCTTGCTTCGTGCAAAACGACAATAAACATTTGCTATCCATAGCGTTTGGCTTGAATGCTTGTGAGATTGCTACATATTTATTATATTTCTTATCTACTGACTGTATACGTCTTAGGTACGTAATAATTGTTAGAGTTATATTAAATGATTTTTCACGGTTGCTGTTTACTACGGTTTATTTATATGAGTTAATGTAAATCAATTAGAAAAGGAGAGCCTTATAGTCTCTTTATTAACAATATATTTTGTTGTGTTGTATCCATGTTCTGGTTAAGGAACTTTCTGATATTCGCAAAATAACATCAAATTCAACCATGGATGCCTTTATACATGTTAATGTAAAGAGTCCTAGACCCATAGTTTGATTTTAAACTGATAATGCGAATAAATTGGGTGTAATGATTTGTTCTGCAAAAAACATATACAACTACTAACCCACGGTAATATACTGGAAAGCTTTCTCACAAACTTATATTGGCCGAACATGAGGCATGAACCCGTGCGGACAGAGGTGATGTAGCAGTGAACAATAACACGTGTGGGACATCAACACATAAAACCAATTAGAGTTTCTTAATAATGTAGCTAAATAACTAGCAGAATGTATCCGGACCTCGAATAGTAACCGAAATGACGTTGAAAACGAATGAACGAAATTTAAAATAAGTCCGATATTTTAACATTCTGAATCATATTGAACCTAATATATATATATATATATATATATATATATATATATATATATATATATATATATATATATATATATATATATATAACTAATGAAGAAGAGATAGCAAACCTTATTACAACTTTGCGAACATTTAACTCTACAAACATAAAGTATTTCTCAAATTAATGAACGATTTCTAAAAGTTTTAAATAACCAACGGGCTTTCTCTTGATAAGATCACTATAACCATGGAAGATGTTTGTAATGTTTTAGTATTTCTAAATCCATAGAAAGATTGTGGCCCTGGTTTACTACATAAATACCTATCATAAAAAACATGCTTTGAAATCCGTGGAAATAAGTTGATGTGTCATTGCATAATAAAGACCACACATACTTCGCACATAGATTCGACAATACATAAGTTAATAGACATTTACCAAGTAGCTAGCGGTTCTGTAAAATTATGCGTTTAGCATAAAACCTTTTTGAAACGACTGAAACTACGAAACAGTAGGAATTTTCATAACGAATGTTCTGATATACCCCACTGTTGCAATACAGAATGTTTTAGACTTAATTTTTAAGGATACAAAAATGTGTTAATCCAAGGTCTGTGAGCACCTATTAATTCCAAGAAATTAGTTGAATAAATAATTTCTCTCGAATGAAATTTGAAAACATCTCAAAACACAGATAACAAACGTATTCTGGAAACAGATTCAAAGTAGAAAATTGTTAATCAAAATTCATATTTATGGACATTTGCAGTTGACCTAGCAGTTTGTCATTCTAAATGAATTATCAAGACAAATTGTAAACAGGTTTGTTTCTTGAATATTTTAAACTCAAACATCTGTCAACATATCAAAATGAGCAGCAGAGGGAGAGAATCCTACAACTTTTAGAAGCGTCGATTTAGCAATCTGAGGCTTCCTTGAAATTCTTAATAGAAGCCTCCATTCAGCAAAATAATGTTTAAAAAAAAAAACGACGCCACCCACCCCATGGATTTAATTTATGTAGTTAACGATGAGTTATGAGTGGCGAATCCTAATTTTACAGGCGATTTAGCAAACTGAGGCCTCCTCGAAATGCTTAATAGAAGCCTCCATTAGGTAAAAAAAAATGACGGCAAACCTCTTTGTAATTCGCCCCTCTGCTGCAATGGATTTAATTTATGTAGTTAACGACCATGATCAAATAAATCTTACGCGAGTCATGTGTTCTACAAATAGTAGGGACGACAAAGGGTAGGGGAGATAACCAATGCAAACTTACCAAAATATGTACGGAACTTTTCGGTATGGAAATGTGTGAAAATCCGAATGGGTGTGTACTCTCTACGGCAATTTTACTCAAGGCTATATATTGTTATGATTCCGAAAGGTGCCGAAAGATTTTCTCAAGTCTCTGGAGCATGCGTATTGACACTTTTGTTTCTAAAAGGCACGCTTTGCGGTTATTAAAAATGATCGTAGAAGACAAGAAATATTAATAATACTATTTTCCTGACCGATTACGCAGTTCTTTTCAATTCATTCATATATTTTATTCATTTCTTTTAATGAATAGAGAAAGAACTGCAGCAATTGTCCACGTAATTAATTGCAATTTTTAAATTTTGTATGACCCTGTTCGATGTAGTTGTTCAGCCTCGTTTTCATTTCACTATGTATATGGTTCAACCATCACTGTGAAGATGCAAATATTCAAAGCTGAAAAACACATTGTACACAAAATATGAGTTATTTAATCAATAATAATGAATAAAGTATTGATTTAGAACTATTTATTTTATGTTTATCGTCTGTTTAACTTTTTTTATTGCTATCAATATATAAGGTTAGTCACACATTGTGCCTATTTTGTCTTGTAATTTGTCTTGTATAATTTTAATCCGGCATAAATTATTTTGGTAGTAATCACAATTGTGTTTCATATCGATTTTTATTATCATATATTTAACAAATCTTGTACGGAGATTTTTTTTCTTTTTATTTCGTGTTTTGCATGCTAGTGCATGCATATCTTTGATGATGGATTCCAATAAATACAGTAGAACTTTAAATGTTCGGACAGCTATTGAGATCTTTCATCAAAGTACATCAGAGACAACTGATGAACATTATTTAATAAACAAATTTGCAGAGATAGCTAACCTCGATCCATCATGTATTAATAAACAAGCTCTAACTGCAAAGCTGTATAGATACAAAAATAAACTGAAAGGGAAACGAGGGTTGGCAAAAAATGAATTTGAAAATGAGACTTTTTCTGTACCAGTTAACACTGTGACAGCACCTAAGTTTCCAAGTGGAAAACTTTATGAAGAGGAGCTTTCGTCTTGCAAGCAAGCATGTACAAATTTAGCAACTGAATTATCACAGTTCAAACAACAAATATAGTCACTGAAGGAAGAAAAAAAACCATTAAAAGTAGAGAAACTATTGAAACCCATCAGTATGAGATTTCTAGTCTTAAAAGGTCTCATTCTCAAGAATTAAAAACTCAGTCAAAAAAAAATTAAATTAAAGACCCATCAACTATCTTCTCAAATCAAAAAGTTATTGAATGATAAAGACAAAATGCTTCTGAAATTAAATTTCGTTGCTAACGAGAAACGAGTTACTAGTTACGAAAACGTACTTCTGAAGAGATCTTTATCACTATATGCCGTAAAGAGAGCTTCTGTTGCAAACAACAGAGCATTGCAAAAAACAATAATTCGTCAGAACAGAAAGCTTGCAATGTTGTTATAGTGCATTTAGAACATTTTGCCAGTCGCAAAATGAAAAAAACATGTTTGTCAATTTTCGAGGGAATAGATTTAACATTATATTTTTGATGGGTCAAATTGCCTTTTACCACCATCAGAGGATAAAGCAGTTTTTTGAAACTGTACATGAATCATGTAACAGACTTCAAAAACTGACATTATCACTAGTGAAGAAGCCATATATAATTGCCAGCTGTAAGGTTCTGGGGCTCATATCAAAATTAATAACAGCCCCTTTATGGAGATTGATTGAAAGTAATGTTCATGTTTTGGACATGAACAATAGTTACCATACACTCCTTGCCTTCTTTGATAGAGCTAGTGAAGATTCTTCTGATTTCATAAATGGTAATGACCACCCATTTGAAAGTAGTCTGATTGAAACAGACGAAATTTATGCTAAACTTGTCCAGCCCTGTGATGCCATTGATGACAATGCGTGTGCTCTTGCACAAATGGCTTTTAAAGGACTTGGAGGCTATGAAAGAGCAGCTGCCTGGTGGAAGTTTCTTTCAGCCAACAGATGAAATTAGAGAACACACCCAGTCAGTTATACCACACAACAAAGTTCCTGAACGTGTTTTTGGAATACTTGACTTCTTTCTTCGTTACAGACCAAATGCCACTACCATCTCTAATGAGGACTTTCTCATGTTTGCCTTTCAGAATGGCTACAGTCACTTCCAATAACGGAAAAAGAACAAATGCTAACTGAATGTAGAAAAGAAGGCAGACAAATGCAAGCCAAATATAAAGAAAGGCTGAAAGAAATTGAGGCAAAACGAAGAGAGAAATTACAAAATAAACAACTTGCTCTAGAAAAGAAGCAGAAAAGAGCACTTCAAGTGAAGAAGAAACATACAAATGCCATCCTTTATTATGGATTGTGGCAAAGACCAGATGATGTAGAGAACATCCTTGCCGAACTATCAAATACAGAGAAAAGAAAGGCACTATCATCACAAATACGTTTCAGGCAGAAAGTCTTGAAACAGACTGTAATAAACAGCTGTATCAAATGAGTGAAAAGGGTAAGGCATACTCATTAGAAAAACTGAAAAATAACGTCATTCAGTTAATTAAAGATGCCGCAGATAGCCCTAGTGAGGAATCGCCTGCACAAGAAATTCCATTACTTGTTGGAAAGAAGGTGATTCATACCTTCAATGAGGGCAAGTGGCCTGGGCGGGTATTGAGTGTAGTAGCTGGATTTCCTGAATTTTACGACATTGTATATGATTGTGATTTGCAGGAAAACAGTTCCCCAAATGCCATTCACACTTATACTCTGAAAGAGGATTACAGAAATGGCAATCTGGAAATTGTTCCAGAGGTGTAGTGTAGTTACAGCTGTTCCTGTTCCTGTTCAGGTTCTGTTACAATTATGCTTGGGTTTTTTTTCAGAACAGAATAGCCTAGTAAAGTGGAATTATTTGTAAACATTTTTTTATTGTTTACAAGTTTTATGAACTTTGTTATGATGGTTTTAAGTAAAGTAATTGACATAATTTTTTTCTCTGTGCTATGTTTCACTGATAGACTCCAATCCAACGTATCTATCCAACCTCACCCATGTGTATACACCAGCAAGATACTTGCGCTCCTCTTCAATTTCATTGTTTTTGTGTTATTTGGTTTTCTGTAGTACATTGTATAATGATATCATTATAGATTTTGTAAATCGCTAAAAGCTTCTAAGGATCAGGAGCTTTACAAAGTCTTCGTTATTATTAATACAACAATTAAAGTTTTGGTCTTAGTTTTTAATAGTTTTATAATTATAATTGTAAGTGAGGATGAATAAATGTTTTTTCACTTATTTTTTAATAGTTTGTAATGAAAGCAATTGCATATTTTTAGTATTTTACTCACATTGTAAGAATCGAGTTATCTTTTCCTTTTTGCACTTCAAAATTTATAATTACGTCATTTTATTTTTTAAAATAAATCACTGATATGATATATATGACAGGGAAAACAACATGTAGATGGGCTATAACCATCAATTCATAGTTTAAACCTATCAGTAAGACTACCAGTTAAAATTTATAACGTATACTAATTTTTTTAAAAATAGTGTCCTTGTGACGTTTTTCTGTAATTTGAGTGTGTATAAATGTCGGACGGTACCGATATAAAAAATGACGTAACTCGATCAATTTTACAGATATTCTTTTCAAATAAATTTTATTTTTCATCTCAAAGATGCTATTACCATAATATTTGTTTCTAAGCTTTATAAAACAAACGGTTCAAAATCCATTGCCGTCCCTACAAATAGAGCTCAAGGCTGTTTTCGGTTTGGAATGTGTATACATATACGCTATCACGTGATTGTACTGGTTTTTCCCACGATTGACTGCTGTTATTGCTTCAGCATACATTTCGACGCAAGGCTATAGCGGCAGGATTCCCAACACTAGATATATTACTATAAACCGTCCCATATATATTTGTAAAACCAAATCAAACATGAAGTTATTTACACAAATAGTTATATTTGTAATTCTTTTTCTGGGTAAAATAGTACAGCATTGACTGTATTAAAATACCCACGCGTGTGTGTAGTGAATACTTACCTAAATATATAATTCTCGTCGAGTGAATAAACGTGGAATTATCTGTTTGTATACAAATCAAACATGAAGTTATTTACAAAAAGTTATATTGTTTTAATTCTGTTTCAATGAATTGGGTAAAATAGTATTACTTTGTGTAGCACCTGCGCGCGTGTGTGGTGTGAGTAATTACAGTATATATATCTTAAAAAACATCATTATCGCAGACGTGAACAGCAGCCTGATGCAAACATGGTTCGGTTTTTATTCCAACTATGCATCCATGGATTCGATTCATGGGTTGCATTTTAGTTCGTAACTTGAATGTAAACAGACCCCCCCGTGACGCCCATGGAAACACAATGGACGTTAAAATAAATAACAACCTTGGATGTAATTAGCTCTCTGTCACGTTTGGGTAGCCCCGTGGTGTAGTTCAGAATGAACTACCGGCCAGAAGAAACGATCATAGGATCAAATGAAAACTGGAAATGAAAAATGGTGAAAAATGTAAATGAAAAATGGAAATGAAAATTGCAGCACAGTTTCAGGTGTATAGAAAGAACCCTATGAAAGATACAAAGGCCTAATAAGGGGCCAAATGATTGACGACCGCTCATCAAGTTGTGTTATTTATTTTTGAAAAAAAATATTTTTGCAATTAAAAGTATGATACTTATAATAATGAATTTTTTAAATATTAACCGTATTATAAATGAAATAAATAAATTGAAAAATCAAAAAATTCAACTTTCGGAGGGTTTGGATTCTGATCAAATATTACAAAATAAACTTATTAATTCCAATGTTTTATTTTTTTTTCAAATTAGAGATAAAATATATTATAATAATAATGGATATCCAAGATGTAAATAATATAATTGTTGAAATTTCAAATTTGAAAAATAAAGGAATAGTATTATCTGAAAATCTAGACTGTGAACGCATTATATCAGAATATGAGCATATCGATGATCAATCAAAACGAGATCGTTACGTTTTACCTAAGATGTATTCTCTGATAAAAAGAATACAAAAATCAATTAATGTCTCGTTGTATCGTAACGACGTTAATGTATTCATACAGTTATTTACAGTTATTTAGTATCGTTGAATCAATTAGACAGAAATTAGGGCAACAGAACCAGATTAGATCCGAGATAGCCTGTAAATTCGTAACATTAAAAAATTGATAAATGACCCCCACGCTACCATATAACGGAGTGACCTAACATACAATAACGTCGTTACCTTGAAGGGGCACATACATACGTACATACATACATACATACGTACGTACATGCATGCATGCATGCATGCATGCATGCATGCATACATACATACATACATACATACATACATACATACATACATACATACATACATACATACATACATACATACATACATACATACATACATACATACATACATACATACATACATACATACATACATACATACATACATACATACATACATACATACATACATACATACATACATATGCATGAATTAAATTCTTATAGGTGGGGGGCGATTCTTTTTTTTTCGTTGTAAAGTCATGCAGTACAACAAGGATTTTTACGACTTCATATTTGAAAATTCAGTGGGGTTTTACAATAATGATCGAAACAGCATTAACGACTCAATTAGTACAAGAGAGATTCAACGCTATTAAAAACTTTATTCCAATCCGCGACTCGCTACGTGAAAAATTGCAGCAGCGACAGAGTGTTCAGACTGATTTTACAGAAAGCCCTGAACAACTTGTTTCCCCTGTAACTACAACAACGAAACAGGTAGTGTCAGCAATCTCTGAACAAGGAAAAAAACAAGAAGAGACTTTTCTCCCTGTGTTAGAAAAAATAGCAAAATGAACTAAACAAACAAAAAAATCCTTACAATCACTTCCTCAGGATATAAGAACCGCTTCAGAACAACAACCACTAGTTAGTGGACCTCCTAAATCAAAACAATTAGCGGATATATTTACCGATAGCGCTAAAAAAAAATTCAATGAGAAGGAGGACAATTTAAGTGAATTTGCTGCTAACAACTATAATTCACAAGAGATGTTTTTCACAAACAATTATACGGATTATAGAATGTCAGATAATGAATGGGCTGATACGTTGCATAAACTAAATACCGGGAGTTTAGATAGAAGGATGAAAGAGTATTGAACCTTCAAAAGAAAATTTGATGAATATATACAACAAGAAATAAAACGCCAAACACCAAGACAAAAAGAAAAACAAAACGCATACGATGATGATACACAGGAGGAATTTTCTGGGAGTGAGATATCAGGTAGTGGTCAAAACGTCTTGACGTTTCGTAGTTGTCCTGGCAATATTCTCAGTGATATATCACGATTAGAAGTACTCGTAGGAGAAAAACGAGCTGAAATTAACTCACCGGAAGTAATTAATGAAGCAGCTTATATCTGCAGGAGGCTATTTCAGGGTGGTATCATGGATATTGCAACATATCGAGATTTCATTGACGAATTAGCGGAAAATCATCATGGTTATTATAGTGATTAAACTTGAAGAGTTTCCAATCGAACAACAATTCAACACCAGTATTTTATAAGAATGATCATATAATACAACCATGATAAACCAACAAGCGTGTATGTGGTAAACGCACGATTGCCAGAAAACCGAGCATACTATGGCGATGATCTCGGTGATAATATAATGGGATTATTTGCAAGAATGGCTCCAAAAGTAGCTCCGATAGCAAAACAACTATCAAAGAAAGCAATTGATGTTATTAAAGATAAGGGTATTAGCAAAATTGGAGATTTAGTTGGTGATCTTGCCGGGAAGGCGTTTTCAGCCGCGAAAGATAAATTAAAGCGTTAGTTCGACGGCGAAAGAATCCACAAATGACTTCATAGTCATCACCGTTACCATCTTCGGCAGTGATGCCTGCAAGTGTCAGTAAAATAATAAATAACGCAGTAGATCAAAAACTAGCATCATTGGCGACTTCGTTGTTGAAATCCGAAGGATTTTCCAATCTAAGAGTTTTCGATCAGAATAATATAACGGCAAATATGATAGCGGAAAGTGGTTTAAAAAAAACACGACGACTACAATTTAGACCGGCAGATATATAATAAAAAATGTTCAAACGGGTACCTGATAGCGCATTTGATATGGATGCCCCAGTACTTAAAGATGATTCTGTACGTGATTATCAATTTTATTCTTATCACGCAGTGCAGCCTGATCTTAGATCACGAATTGAACTTCAAGTTCATGATACCAGTAAATACGTTTTGCCATGTGAAGCCTTTATCGAAATCGAAGGTGAAGTTATTCAAGCAGATGATACATCATACGGTAATGACCCAACTATCCGAGTTGGTTTTATTAACAACGGGATTATTGCGTTATTTGAAAGTGCAAGATATCTCATTGATGGAAGAGAAATCGAATCTATTGAGCGTGTAGTTGATATTGCCACTGGAATAATCTGGATATTCCGATGACTATACAAGATCGGCAGGTCATACTATGATGTTCGCGAAGGATATTACTGATAACGCTGAGCATGTCCAATATTCTAGAGTAAAAGCTGTACAAGCTACTGCAGTTGATCCAGCACCAGCCGGGTATGTCAGACCACCTGGTACATTTGATGTCATCAATAATATTCATAATTACAACCTAGGATTTGCAAAACGAGTAGCAACGTTGCAGGGACAATATCTACGGTTTTCATGTGCGATTCCGTTGCATCACATATTTGGATAATTGTAGAAACGTCAGAAAAGTTATCTATGGAGCAAAGCATACGGTAGTATTAGTGAGAAAGGGTACTGATGATAATGCAATCTGGCGCACTGGCGGCGCTGCGGGTAAAGTCGTTTTATCAAAATTATCACTGTGGATGCCAGTGTTGACTCCGTCGTTGTCAACAGAAGAACGATTACTATCATTTATGGATCAAGGAGGAAAATCATTGTTGAGTTCGTTATCAGTGTCCACAGATACGATGATTCCAATATTGATGGTACACTTACATGGCATCTAGCATCAAAACAGGGTATTTCAGCTCCACGTCACATATTTCTTGCGCTACAGAATACTGCGCGATTAAAAAATCAAGAGCGTTCACATATGATATTTGATCAAATTGGATGTAATGAAGTCTCACTGAGAATAAACGGACAGCAAGAACCATCTGAGGATATGCAACTTAATTATGAAAACAATCACGTTGCACGAGTTTATCATAACCTATTGCCATATATGGGACGCGATCAAAGTGTTGATACTGGTCTACAAATATCTCAGTTGGATTTTAAAAATCTGTATCCGATTTATTACTTTTCGCTGGATCATCTCGATTTAACAAGGCAATCCGTCGTTGATATACACTTTCGAGCTCGTGTAACCCGTCCTGGTGGTATTGCTAATTATAGAGCAGTCGCTGTCATTCTCAGTGATAAATCAATGCTACTCGAAGGTGTTGGTGGACGAATGAGAATCATTCATGCACCAGTGCAAAATATGTAATTGAAACTTTATAGCAATTAGATCAATCTGTGTTTGTATAATGTCGTATAGTAATATCAATGTCACGTTTACACCTGGTCAATTAAAAAAATTACAATCCAAATCAGCTAAGCAATGTGGAACCACAATAACGCTGAAACTTAATCAAATGAATGGCGGGGCAAATAAATTATCGCTGACAACTCGTCAAGTGAAACATTTCAATGATGTACTTGTAGCAAAAAAAGGTGTTCAGATTACTCTTTCTGCAACTGTGATTAAAACATGATAAAAACCAGTGGTATATTCCACATGAGATTATTTATTTTCACTCATATGGATTAGCGCCTCCGAAGGAATTTATGCGTTATATAAACAACTCAAAAACACCTCGTTGGTATTCTACGTTACCAAAACAAACGATGATTCACCCACCAATATGTGGCAGCGAAGTACTAAATGTCCTTGATGCTATTTCAAAGGAATCAAAGAGTCGTCAATCAAACCCCCCACCATGTAGTCGTGAATGAATATACTAGCGGTCGCTGGAAATCTTTTAGATTTTAGAGAGAGAAAGTATTTTTAAATAACATGATTGATATTTGGGGAAGACCTTTATCAACGCTAAAGAAACCGGATACTGATGGAGCTGAAATCATTGATAAAATAACGGTTGTAAAAAAAACTAATCGAGGATGAAATAGCTGAAAAGTTGAACCTAGCAAGTGTTGATCTCGGTGAAATAATTATATTTCAGGATCGACAGGGTAAATTGAAAACTAGTAATGTTTTTCTTGATGATATTTTAGTTAAACTACAAAAGGCAACAGAGAATACTATCGCGCTATTTTCCGATCAGGGTAAACTCAAACCGGGTAATTATTTTAACAATTAGAGATAAAGTTTTATCACTGTTTATAACTGTATCTGTTACGAATTCATTAAAAACATATGATGAGCTTGAACAAGATATCATTGACGTTGTAAATAACTTCTTTGTCGTTCCACGTGTAACCACACCAAAACTCACAAAGATAAAAAAATGATATGTTGGAATTTGCCGCATTTCAATCCCGATCTGAAGAGCATATAAAACAGTTTTCAATACTTCGTAAAAACATTATAGATAAATTTCTTGGAACCACATTCGATAAAATAGACATAAAACTACCTGATATTAAGAAATCCATCGATGAGATGAAAAACTTCATCGAGGCAATGAAAGTTGATGCAGCGAGGATGATAAGCGTCATTGAAAAAACAAAAATTCCTCATAAGAAAACCAACAATATCGTATACACGATCCAACACGGATCATTTGTGTGGACTCCTACAGACAATATACTACGTATCACTGATACCGTCAAGGGTATCAGTCGATTAACAACATTATCACCGATTCAATTCAATATTTCATCGAGTAGTTCATCTAGAGTTAATAATACGATATCAACAATCATCGACAAGGATATATCTGAAAAATAAATGATAATATCCACTGATAGAAATTTAGCCAGGTTTTCAACAACGTGGTATGTAGAGTTCGTAGGGGATTTTGAGTAAATAATTAAACTGATTTTCAGTTTCAATTGAAAACACTAACGCGTTAAAAAATAAAATCACAACAGCGATGATTTCATCATCGACGATGATTTCATCGTCTCAATATCGCTATGATCATGTCAAAGAATTCCAATCTAAACTCAAAGCGTTCACCGAGGAATATCAAATAAAAATAAAAAAAATACCGACGAAGAATAACTGCTGTTGATGTTACCGTGTACTCGGTGTCGGGAGTAATCACTGCTGGAATAATAATATATTTGGTTACAATGGTCGCCCCCGTCGTAGTTCCGATTTGTATTTCTGCGGTGGCTACAATCGCGGGTATATTAACCGGGATCACAAAAAAATTATTATCGTGTAGCCAGAGTAAATTACACGATTATGTAATTAAATTTCATATTGCATCTGCCGCATACTCACAATTATCATCAATGATATCATCGTCGTTGGATGTTATAACAATATCAGATAGCGAGTTTTCGGCGATGTTTCAATTGAACGAGTCAACGTTTTTAAAATTGGAAAATGTAAACAATGTCAACAGTGATAATAATAATAATAACGACAACACCGAAGGAACTACTTCAACAAATAGTAGAAAATACAACACCGGTGAGGACAAGCATGATATCAATAACATCAACGAATCCCGAATTTAGCGTGAATTTCCCAACTCAGATTCCAGTGAAAGAGATAGCACTGGCAAAACTACGGATGTATCACAGTTTGCCTAATATTAGATCAGTAGCATTTGCTGGTCAACAACCGAATAACTATTGGGTATTCGCGTGGAAAAATCGTGAAGACGGAACTCCAGACTGGAACGTTGTCTCGTTACCAACGGGGTCATATCAAATTGAACAAATCAATAACGAATAAGCGCGTAGAATTAAATCTTTTACTGGAAAAGAATCGAAAATCGCTATAACGGTTAACGAGCCGACGTTATTATCTGCGATCGAGATAAATTCTCCCGGGTATATTGTAGATATTTATAACAGTTCGATTAAATCAGTGTTAGGTTGGTCTGAACTACTACTTAGACGAGAAATTGTTATACCACCTGAACCACAACAATCCAATTATATTACAACCAATAGATCAAATCATGATTTTAAACTTGAAATATTCAAAGGGATTCCTATAAATAATTTTTTAACAGATAGAATTACATATAAAAACGGCAATTGGCATTTTCAAATGGAGGGGGTAGGGGGGTACGGATATTTCCTACGTTATTTCTCGACACATTTTGATATTTTCACCCAGAATATAAGAATCATTTAGATAAATTACGGCATAGTTTTCAAGATTTATCCCAAGCGGTGAAATACATTGAACTATTAAATCAAATTATACACGATATAGAATTACATCACACACGACTTATTCAAGCAGTATTAAATGCCGAAGATGGTGAAGATAGAATAGACTTTGCAAAATACTATAAGATATGCGTAGAAGATATTCCAACACATACAATTCCTGGGTATAACATCATTGAATTAAAAAAATTATCATTGATGCCATCGATATTGAATTCAAAAGAATCCACGATGATTGGAAGGAATTATCACGACAACAAATAATAATCCTCAGACATAATAATGACCCCAACGGAGGTGGTAGGCATATCGCTCCGAACAACGTCAATATATCTTCGGTGATTGCATTGAATTTAGTATGTGATGTTATCGAAGGAAGCTATCAAATAAATCTCGAGCGATCAAATCAAGCTCAGCAGGGATATATTCTATATTCATTTGCACCAACAGCTCCTCCAGAATTTCTAATAATTAAGGATCCAACTAATCCAGTCTATATGCGATGTCATAATGATTCGTTAACGAGAATTAATTTCAGACGCACTGACCAGTCCAATAATCTGATTGATCTACAAGGTGAGATTTCACAAATTAGTCTGTTTGTGGAATCATCGTAATGGATAATTAATTAATCGTAATGGACTCCATATCACGTAACTCTGTCATGCGACTTTGTCATATGGACTTATCCATAAAGGATTTATCTCCCTTGATATATGAAAATTGTATCATGTGTGTTGTCTTTTTTGAGAGAGCTGTTTGATATATTCCTTCTGCTACTTTTCGTACTGAAGGTATACAAATATCGAAATATTTTCCAGCCGCATACATTGATTGAAATATTTTTTCTTCGTTAGTTTCTGTATCAAATGATTTAACAGTCTTTGCTTGTTTTGCGTTTTTGCCGGTTCCGCCCATTTTTGTATTCTGACTTTGAGTAACAACTCGTAAGTTATCCAATTTGTTATTTTGAGGAAATCCATCAACGTGATCAATCACAAATCCGTCTTTGATTAATCCATTAAATGATTCATATAAGATTCTGTGACAGATATATGTTTTATTTCTTACATTGAACAGCAAATACCCTTGATTACTCAGTAATCCAACCAGTTTCTTCAGTCTGCGGTTTCTGAAAAAACCATCGCGAGAAGCTTCGTAATTAACAAGCAAGGCGTGAGGTCTGAAGTCATGGCTCATTTGTATAATAATACTATTTGTCTAATTTATTATTTGCTTTAATTATAAACCTCTCAATATAGTCTTGAGGGGTCTTATGATTTTGTCATCGTTGGGGTCAATGACGGTATTTTTTATTCGTTTGTCATAGTAGCGTTTTAGTTCTCTGTATCGTTTGCCGCCACAATTGAGACATAATTGTGATTTTCCCCTAACGCCCATCCCACATCGGAGGCATGGGAGCGGGCCTTTCGAACTGTTTCTCACGCTTTGTAAATGGTACCCACAGAAATCGATTCTGCATGATTTGTTAGACGGAGTCGCTGATCCAATCATAAGCCATTTGCAATGATTCATTATATAATACATTTTTTATTTAAATACTTGCTTTAATTATATCAATGAATAATTCAAGAGATTATCATCAATTAAGCCTTACAAAAATATTAAATTAAATCTCGATAGAACCCTCAAAGATGTGCCAAAACGGGCAATAAATGATAACAGCTTGATAAAATAATTCCTGACTGTGCTGTTGAATTCAAGCGTGATGGAGCATCCCATAGCTGGTCAACATTTCGAATTGATGGCGTTGTTGATGCCACCATGAACGACAAAAACTCAGCTACGATAATATCACAACTTGACAATAAAAAGTATTTTTTAGAGTGAAATTCATTGTCAATTTAGAATCTGGTGTTTGGATTATACGAGATAAATTTGAACCAATTCTCAAAGACAAGAAAACAGTCGTTGTTAGCCGTGATTCTAAGCCGGGTTTGTTAACTGGAATTGACAAACCGTACTATGAACGAGCATACCCTGAAACAGCAGTTGTTTATGGGATATATCCGTTAAATGAAAAACCTGATATAGGAAAACTAGCGCCGATGAAATACTCGTCGCCGGCGACCTCGTCGCTGAATTGTGTAGCAGAACGAATAACAGAACATTTTACAAATGCATCCCGAGGGAACAAACTAACTGATTTACGGTGTAGCAAGATAGCTCAATGGGGTTTAACAGTCAAAGAGCGCGGAGCAACTATTAGTGATATAGCGAAATTAGAAACATCACTGAGATTTCCAATAACCGTTATGACGATAACCGGAAAAGTATTATATGAATCGAAATATAACAAAAAATGGAGCCCCGATTAAAATTATTGATCATAACGAACACGCATGGACATCCGCGGTCACAATATTTCCACGGAACAGAACAGTAGAGTATATACCCGACGAATTGTTGGGAGAAGATGATTTTCTCGGAGAAGAAAAACTATTCGATGCTATTGCGCATTTGAATGAAAACGACCCCGTGTCAGTGTGGTTACTTCGCAGCACAGATACATTTTATCAGTTTGTAAGACCAAATGGTGAATTATACCGCACTGAAGCGTTGCACAACAAAATGAAAAAAACAGCTAGTGGGTTTTTAACGATGGGAGAGGAAGCAGCCAATGATGAAATCATCAACGATAATGAACAATTACTGACAAACTGCTTTACAATTCCATCGGTTGCAGTTCATTTTGCGAGAAAGAAAAACGCATGGAAACCAACACTATCTGAATTCTTGCCAGATATTAAGTCTACTTGTCTCGAATTTAATCATGGCGGTTTATGGAACCAAAAATACGACCCTGGAACCACAGGTTCCTCGAGTATCATTTCAGCTGATATGGGTGCTTGTTATTCAGCTAGTTTTCTTGGTTATGGATCCGCCGCTGAGTATTTTAAACGATTTGGGCACCCCGTACATGAAATGACTCGTGTTGCAATTAATGGACTTTTACCCGACTTTGATTTAACAGGTTTTGCTCGTGTAGTATCATTTGAATTCGCTGCAAGACTTCATCGCTGTTGTTATATTTGGATTGGTAGACACATGTCTGAAAAGAAGTGGCTGCCAATAGCGTTATTACGGTTCATGATTGATACAAAAATGTTAATTTCTTTGACAGTCAGTGAAGCAATTATATCATATCGGAAACAAACTAATGTCTGGTTACCAGAACCGGAACGTCTTGATAGTATAATTGACGAATCCAGAAAACATATTGATGCCGACAAAGAATATATCATTGAGTGGTCCAAACGATATTTAATCAACGAAACAGTAAAGCAAAAGATCTCGGCAGAATAATGATTGGAAAATTCACTAAGGGAAGGAACAAATGTGACTATAAAAGATAGTATTCACGGTTCACCGAATATGACTTTGTAATCGCGGATGCAGTTTCGAAAAACATATATGTGGATCACAAGGACGCTTTCTTGTCCGATGGAACAAAGTTGGGTACAGTTGTTACTTACAGTGACGGTTACAGTTCTCCGTATACACATTTGAGGTTGTCTATGCTGGGTTATGCTTGCATCAATTTATTTTCAATGATAAAAAGATTTCCTGACACTGCGGTTAGAGTTGCAATTGATTCATTTTACATTGAAAAAAAGTACATCAACGAGGTGGCTAAATTCACTGCCAGTAGCGAAGAAGCTACTGGCGAAGCTACTGGCGAAGCTACTGGCGAAAAGCGCTTAGGTACATGGAGAATTAAAAAGGAAACACTGCGTGATTATTCTGAATCAGCAGACGTTGAGATTAAAAATAATTACTTACGCGGTGATAATTTATCAGAACGTTATAATGCACCACCGATATCTGATCCAATTTGTAGATATAAAACAGTTTATTTAAACGGTTGTGGCGGGTCAGGAAAGACGACTCGGGCAATTAAATTATATCGAGGCCGAGCAAATATGATGGTGCTGACACCAACCCATAGATTAGCGCGAGAGATAAACCAACGAAACGTTGAAGCTTGTACTTATCACAGCTTTTTTCGATACAAGGGCGATGCCTGGACCCTTGAAAGAATGGGTGAAAAATTCATTCCCAAGGTTATTATTTGGGATGAGATATGTACTGTTTGGGTGGATGTATTAAAAATGTTTCTTGATTGGTTGCTGCGCGCGAATACAGCAGTGATAATGTGTGGAGATCATGGAAAACCACCACCATTTGTCGGTGGGAGTCCACATGATTGGTTGAAATGGTTTGTTTACTATTATGAAGAAATTGATACAGACTATAGAGCAATTGATGAACAATTACGTGAAGTCAAGAAATTAATTAGATTACAACCGGATAAAATCCAATGTGAAATAATCAGAGAAATAATTCCTGAAACTCCCATGGAGGAATTTTGGGAAGCATGGAGAACAAATGATTTTGTAGTGGCAAGTAGAAAGATAGTCAGAGACAAACTTCAGAAAAAGTTGTTTGAATTACACATAGAAAAATTTCCAACACTTCCAACGCCGCTGTGTTACAGACCCTCGGATACACGAAAGCAGAATATTGAAGTTGAAATTCCAGGCCGATTCACAGAGTCAGGACCAGAAAAACAATTTTTAGTGTTAAATGATATTGTGCTGGTTGATATCAGTGTTGTCGAAGATGCATTGCGTGCTGATAAACCGCCATGGACGCTGGGTTATGTAACAACAATACATTCCTCGCAGGGATTAAAAATAACGGATACAATTGTTTGGATAGTTGATAATCGCATCGAGTGGTCAAATTTAGTCTATCTTGCAGTATCCAGAGTACGGCGAATAAATCAGCTTTGAAGAATTCTTTTCGACGACGACACAACAATGGATGATATTAATGTTAAAATCATTAATGAAAAACTCTCCGGATATAAACAAGACAAAAAAAAAAAACAACGATAATTTGATATTGATGCCGAATTAATAATTGCACTGAAACAACAACAGAATAATCACTGCGCGAGTTGCAATTGTATAATACGTTGGCAGTATTCGGATAAAGATCCTCGACAATTTACCGTAGACAGAATAGATAACAGTCTCGGTCATGTCAGAAACAATGTGATGTTGACTTGTCTTGAGTGCAACAGACGCAACGGCGCTGGTTAAGACCATGCGGTGGCAATTGAGTATCGTCAGGAATCACTGGTAATTGTTCGCGTGTAAACCCCCGCTGATGGGCGGTTTAATCCAATCTATAGATTGACGGTCTACCATTTATCGTGTTATAGTAGATATGTTATGCTTAGTGACACTCCAAATAGGATCAGTAGCCCATTTTTTTCCACCTTCAAGCTCTCCTGGTTCATATAAATATCTCACGGTGACATTGCCGAGTATTGGCTGAGAAAGGTTATTTTTTCGTGGTTGTGATATATACTTTTTTATTGCGTTGTTAGGTTTCATATTGATTGCTCTGGTAATCTCGTTTTTTAGCGTTGCAACTACTCCTGGTAACCTTTTGACCGATTCACAAGATCTTTTTTTCTTGGATGAATTCTTTCGCGTATTGATATCCAAATAACCGCTCAGCAAGAGTCCGATTAAATCGTTCAACAATTGCCTGATCTTGATGTAGCGCAGTACGCCCTCGTCTGATGGTGACATTGTGATGTTTAATTGTGGATGCAACCACACCTTGAAATTCCTTGCCAGGATCAACTTGTAATAGACTTGGCCAGCGTAGTGGGCTTCGTCGATAAATCCTTTCAAATTCAGAAGCTACTTCAGTGGCCGACTTTGTTTGTAGCGGTTCTGCTTGTTTGTATCGACTCGCAACATCAACTACGGTTAGCGCGTATTTATAACCGTCGTCATGTGGTAAAAATAATAAATCAGCTTGATGAACTTCATTGGGTACGATAACATCAAAATGTGAGAAGTTGATTTGTTTAGGACGCGGAAAATAGATTTGTCATATAGCCTGTTTGGATAACCAATTAGCCGCAGTGGCCATTTTCACTTTTGCGGCGTTGGCGAGTTTACTGATTGCAGCGCTACCCCTCCAGTATCCTCTCGGATAATAATAAATAGATTCCATACTATTAATTACCAGCGCCCATCATCAATTTGCCTTTCATAGCTGATTTTACCAATTATGAAACCAATTTTTTCTTTGAAAGATATATCCTTGACGGAGTCAATAATAGAATTTAACGCATGAATTAATTTCACATTTGCTAGATGTCTATCCTGCAAATTGCTACTTTTATATGCAACATCATGAGCATGACACGCCTTATCAATAGCGTTTATTGGTTGTTCACCACGTCGGGGCTGATTTTGATCATCGAGTCTGATATATAATCGTGTTCCGGGGCCACAGTAGCTATATCCTGGAAGGTGTTTTTCTCCTGGATACTTTGCCCACGGTGTTCCAGGGAGTTTTGCTAAATTGGCTGCAATATCACCTCCTCGTTTTATTTAAAACATCTCCGGATTTCATAGAAACAAATCTAAATTTTTTTATACCACATGTTACACACCTACCAGTAAGTGCTGATCTCTTATTTTTAGTTGTAATCGTCGTCACATCATTTGTGCTAGTACGCGTGTTACACTTCAAACAATATAGATCCATAATTTTTTTTATAATAGTATGAATGTAATTGATTTTTCAGCGACTAAAACAAGAGAACCAGTTAAGCATCATGCAGCGCTACCAAACTCTATCCGCGCAATTATAATCGAGCCATCTGGATCCGGCAAGACGCAATTATTACTCAATTTAAAAATGAGATGGATGAAGTGGGATAAGTTGTATTTAGTTGCTCCTAGTGTAGATGATCGGCGATGCTACGAAGTATTAAAAGACTTTAACGAAAACGCTTTAGAAATTAAAGGTGAGAACGTCATTGAGTTTATAACCGATATCAATGATGTACCATCCGTGGATGACCTTGATTGGAGCATTAACAATTTAGTTGTATACGATGATGTAATGTTAGACAATCAAACAAAAACAGCTAGGATATGTTCACGGGGGCGTCACGAAAACACTGACGCGATATATGTCACTCAACGCTACACTTAGAATCCAAAAGTGATCAGAGATAACTGTAATATTCTTGCTGTATTCAACGGCGTTGATACACATACGCTACGAAATATTTGGCAGACATGGAGCTCCGATATGGACTTCAATCAATTTCGAAATTTCTTTAGTCATGCTCAGTCGGTCCCACACGAATTTATAACAATAAATTTGCGTCACCCTCGAACACGATATCGTATCGGATTCGACCAAATATTCGGTTGAAATAATTTATTAACACGACGCGACATTATCAATGGTGTCGATTTTTTTTAATTTTAATTTGCTGAATAACTCATGACTCATCGTTAACTTCATAAATTAAATCCATAGCAGCAGAGGGGGCGAATTACAACGAGGTTTAGCGTCATTTTTTTTTGTTACCCAATGGAGGCTTCTATTAAGCATTTCGAGGAGGCCTCAGTTTGCTAAATTGCCTGTAAAATTAGGATTCGACACTCATAACTTATCGTCAACTACATAAATTAAATCCATGGGGTGGGTGGCGTCTTTTTGTTTAAAATGTATTTGCTGAATGGAGGCTTCTATTAAAAATTTCAAGGAAGCCTCAGATTGCTAAATCGACGTTTCTAAAAGTTGTAGGATTCGCCCTCTCTGCTGCTACATGTTATTTACAAGTAGATATGAACAAAAATTATATATCTGTGCAAATTGTTTCAAATGACAATTATATCCAAATGCAGATGCCTTTGATAGCCAAACATTGAACACAAATCTGATACTCATGGCAGGAAATGCCTATCCATGTTTAATTTAACATTAGGTCAATCTAATTTGCGAGAGTCATTCGTGATTCGTACAAGCATGTACATTTTAAATATAAACTGTTTAAAATGTTTCAAATTCAAGTTGGGCACAATAAATCTGTAAAACGGTCGTAGTCTCCTATATTTTCCATTTAGGACAATTTTGTAATGCAGGATAAAGAAATATTAGAAAATATAAAAACATTGGTAATGACAATAATCACTGGCAAAATTAATACAAGTGCATGCCCTGCATGACTATAGTATGAAACCAGATAGAAAAGCCTAGACTGTCAAATTTACAACCAGAATTCAATTTATCATATATTAGCTACTAAATGTCTATTACATGTAATTCAATCATTAGGTATAAACAAAACAACTTCCTATTTCATGAGTCATTGTAATTTGACCTCCATATGTCCTCCAATCTCTATAAACATTGTACAGCTCATTTTCAGACAATATGGAAGTATGGATAGTGTTACCGGTAGAATCAGTAAATAACTCTTCATTACATAGTTGTTAGTGAAATATTGCAGGACGCGTATGTTATTTTAAATACAATGCATAGTGTTTTTTAAAATTAAAATGTATAATCAAATTAAGAAATAGCGTTACTGTTGTGAAACTGAGATGCTAATCCATTTTTGTTTGGACTGTCCAGAAATTGTCTGATTTCAGAGATTATAACTGATATACATTCTCTTTATGCTCAAATTGTGTCACTATTATTGTGTAAGTCTATGTTCACTGCAGTATATAACATGCTGATATTATTATATGTGTACAATCTATTTAGGATTTCTAAATGATTTAAGTAGTTAGTACAAATTAATGCCTCCTGTTTATATTTGTTTCGTTTAATTGGCTCTTTTTCTCGTAACAATTGTTATAATCAAAGCCTACCTAGTTAAACTTGGACATTCACACATACACACACACATAATATATATATCGTAAATTTCTTTGTATCCATTTCGTCTACTATCATACAAATTATTTTGTTTTTAATTGTGTTACTTATGGAGAGACAGTGCTGTAATTATTTCATGCTTTCATCTCATCCCACACATCATCTTACTGTAACAGCATTTGACCAAACGCTTGAAATAAATTACGAGAACATGATACACAACTACATACTTGATTTTTGCAGATGAACAAATGAAGCGAAAATGCATATCACACCAACCCCATTGGCTGTCTATGACCTCATGGATTTAACCAAGAGACTGGATAAGGAGTATGTGGTTTAAAATAAAAGAACATGCATATGTTTATGTAGATACAGAATTTGAATTCAGATTACCCTTTGCATAAATACATTGTTATTTCTTTTAATAGGCCCGTTTAATTATTGTTTTATATTTAATATATATATATATATATATATATATATATATATATATATATATATAATATTTGAATCATTTAATGTAAAAGCATAACAAGCAACGTATCATATTGTGTTTTAAAGCCGTTATGTGAATTTATCTAAACCAATACTCTTATCATGTTCTAGACGCTTGTAATTGTATGAGAATGATCTCATAATTAAAAACAAAATAAAACATAAATCAGAAAGTTGTTGCGCACTATAAATGTTTGATAAGTGGGAGTTAGACACCTAACTCTAGTAAATCCTGGTCATTTTGAAATTATGAAGCATGGACAATATGAGGTGGAGATAGGATGTGTGTAAACTCATGAAACTGGTATTTGGAAATAAAACTCTTTGGCTCTAAGATAAATAGCTGAATGATTTGTTATACTTTTTGGAGATTCTTGTTTTTAGGGTCATTCTTACAAATGCAATCTATTTCTGTAAAAGGAAGCAGTAAGTAATGTATTTACAATGGTGAAACTAAAGAAATTGTTTTGAATGCTTAGATAAAGTTGTTTAATGGTTGCAAGATCCGAATGATGAGTATTGTTTTCAAAGGAAAAAAATCAAAAGTCAGTTGTATAGACAATCATAAAAAAGATTAATGTTGTGTGGTTTATAATCAGTATATGAATTCTCGACTGTGATATAATACAACATTGCTTATGTTCATGTGCAAGGAAAGCAGGTTATTCTGACTGATGCGACGAATATCCTTAATTGAAGTGTATTGTCAAAGTTAAAGACAATACGCACGGCAAATTCTAAGGAAAGATACTCATTTAAAATCTTGATTTCGCTTATACATTAAATTTAAAAAACCCATCTAACTTCATGGCTGTATATGCACCACTATGTGAGATTTAATATGGTACTACAATTTAACATAAATCTTATGATGTAAAAAGTTAGTTACTGTTATTTAAATTGCTTATAGTTAGAATTACTTGAGGATACAAATCAGGCCTTTCTGACATTAAGAGTTGATCAGTGAGATAACTAATATCTTAACACAAAAAACTGCATCATGGGGCATGAATGTACACGCAACTTAACTTAGAAAATAAACTAAATATAAAAGTTTAATGCAAATAAAACATATAATATCATGATTTACCATTGCCCATTGTATCAATAAATTTTAATATGCCTATAAAAATGCATGGCAGTGTATGCATTTGTCAGTGAAACTAATCTGTACAACAAAACAATTTAACTAAATTTATGTCGTGTCAAAATCATGACATGTTGGCTTACGTTTACTTATGGTGATTAGGTTTGAAAAGTGATCAAACCATCATAAAGCAATATAAACATTGAAACAAGGGTTGAAAAAGGATTTTTTTTTAATAGTGCAGTTTTTGCAGTAACTAAACATATTTAAAATCAAATACAAACTAAAAGGTTTTATTTGATCTAAACTGATGTAATTTATATGATTTTATTACAACACTTTGTACTGGACTATACTGGGCGTTATATTATGTTAGCTATACGACTGCAGATGCAGGAGAATTAGGAACATACATAATATTGGTATGGCTATTATGATTTGCTTTTGTTTAAACTGAGGCTGCCTCAGAATAGAAAGCTTTATTAATATTCTGTCTCTGTGTCTGTCTCTGTCTCTCTCACTCTCTCTCTCACACACACACACACACAAACACACACACATGCACGAGCATACACACATTCTCTCTCTCTCTCTCTCTCTCTCTCTCTCTCTCTCTCTCTCTCTCTCTCTCTCATGTCCTTTCAAATCTTGCTCATGCTGATTCACCTTTGTAGAAAATACAAAATTAAAAGCAAAGTTGCATTACACTTTACAACCACATATTATTCGCCCTGATCACCTCTATCAAGCCGAATGAGGTGGCTCAGAAGTATCCCTAAGCCATAAACGACCGAACATGTTCGACACCGATCAGCGCACCAGCCTGGGTCAGACAACGCAGTGTTACTTGCAAGGCACTTAAAGTAAAATACTTGCGTTACCGAAACACCAAAATCATCTCAATCAAATATAACCTTATTTTATTTTAAATCACGTGAATAGAAGGATCGATAATATAGTAGCGTTTTTCTACTACTGTTGCCGCCCTGTCATTTGTGTTTGCCTTCTTTTGTTTGGGCTTGAAGGAAACCCTTTTTAAGAAGCTTGTTACCAAATTGTGTAGGCAATTCTAGAGGAGTTAATTTTACTTTTGTGTATATTTACATACACACAGACCCTTCAGGATATGCACAGCGTCTACAATGCTAATAAAATATTTCGAAACAGTATTCTTTAAACATAGTTACATGAAACTTTGGTTAGTGGATTTATTATACATGTACTTAGACCAGGTCTTGATCATTGATATGCGGAGTAAATCAATTCTGTTTTTCATAAAAAACGGAAGACAAATGCTTTATAGGTATCTGACTCACAAAATGTTGTAAAGAAGACATAGAATAAATATTATCCAAAAGCGGCACTTTCTTTCTAATATGAATGGTCATATTTTTCTTACGTGCTTATCCTTCAAGAACTGAACTAGTATCTTCTAATCTTTGCACATCCAGTGAATTTCATGTATTGATCGTTCTAAAATAAAACAACTCTCTTCTATAGACTTACTGGCGCTGCATTAGTATAATAGTGATAACATGGATAATAGTAGATATTACTTTGTTAATATATCTTGTGGAAAGTCTCAGAAGACGTAGATCTCATATAATAAAGAGATCTTTATGTAGAGATACATATACTTATTAAATCAGAAGAAACGCACATACATAGTGTGTTTTTCCATTGCCATGTGTAAGCCAAATTCGAACCTTGTTTGAAATCCCGAGATGTAAAGCGTGAAAACCACCTAAGTCTCAGCACTTGCATGTAATTTGTTTCGTGAGCCCCTCAATGGATCCTCTGCAAGAAGAGTTAATTTCCTTAATCTTCCTGTGTGCAACATAATGTTCTCAGCGAATGCATTTCATGACTTTATCAGACATGAATAACAACATTTGGACTCATACCCTACTTGAATAGTCCAGATGTAAAAAGTCATCACTAAGTGCATTCAATTTCTTTCCATTAATTGTGTCCAACCAGGAAATTGTGTAGACTTTTGCAAATTGTTTACAAAACGATTCAGGGGGACAAACTTCACATCATCATGGTATATACAGACGTTTACAGATGCTCTGTATTCGCTTGCCTGTAGTGTAAAAAACAAAATAGATATTCAGCAGAACAGAATCTTGACTACCACACTGGTCAAGAAACTGATGATATTAATGATGATGATAATGATGATAAAACAATTAGTATTAAGGCACCGCTTGATACACAGAGCATTTACAATGAAGTATGGGCTGTTATTTTGTATTTGTTTTTAGTATTGTCTTCAAATGAGGAAAAATAATGATAACTATAACTTAAACGCAACACTATATTTACATGTGATTCCTCGCGTTTCTACAAAACAATACACTTGCAAAAGTCTACGTTGACTGTAACTCGCAAAGTTTCTATAGGTATCGAGCATTTATTCATAGCTGATTGCGTTCTTACAATATAAACATTCTAATATGAATACAGAATATGACATGCGCCAAGGCTGGAATAAAGTAAATAACTTGAGAAATGCAAACACATTATTTAAGCAACATACGATATAATGTATGGTTATATAAAATTCTTTCAATCCAAACATACATACTAACACCGGGAACTATCTAAAATTTATCAGATGTTTTAGCATAAGTGCAATTATTGCTAACATACGTGTGAATATATAGATCGATTGCAAAGGAAAATATATAAAGCTTTTATGTAATTCTTATTCGTATGCCAGTCCATCAAAGGTATGTTTCATGCATGTATGTCTTTGGGACAAGCGATAAACGCATTTATAACTAAACCATGTACAACACTAATATGATGTACATGTGGCGGATATAAATGTAAATATCTCCACATAAATGTACAGAACTGTTTTGTGTTGTACACGATAAGTTGTACAGCCTCAAAAATATAATCGCATCTTTCAAAGTCACCTTTCAAGTTCATGAATGTTTAAATAAGTAATATGTCATTGTCGAAATGGTTTTGTTACGTAATTAGCATAATAATTGTAATGGCTTTAGGTGGCAAAGTAAACTAAGATTTACATTGGTCCGAATATTACAATGAATAGCATATATTTCTGAATAAACTGTGAGGAACATCTCTTTTCTGCATATGGACACTTTAGGTCTAAAGTAAACGCCGACATGACTTAAAATTCAACGTAAAAAACTGTATTTACATTTTGGCGAAAAACTAAACATAAATATCGAAAAGACTAATGAAACACACTTTCTGATCTTTTCTGAAAACAGTCATTATTTCAGTTGTGGAAATTCGTGTAAATGATTTTAGAAAACAATATTAGCAGTGCAAGAGGTGTGCATGATAAAATATAATACATGCATGCATATATTGAAAAAAACAACAACTCTATATTTGAAGTGCATTTTAAGGTGGAATAAATATCACAATCGGAGTTATAAAGCAGAATGAATGTGCCAACATGGGTTCCCCGTTAAACATTAGGACTAAAACAATAACACTACGTAAAGAGGAAGATCTCATAAACATGTTTGAGAGCGGCTCACAAATCAACTAAAGAAAATACAGTGGCTCGACACAATTTATATTGATTGAATTTTTCATTCACAAATTCATTGATATTTATTTTAATAACTATAATATTAAAACGAAACATAATACTGTGCTGTCTGTAAATCTGAACATAAATAATTTTGCTTGATACTTGATTTACTAATAAGTATAATTTGCATACATCCGTTAATAAACAAGGCAATATATTATCTAGTTGTATATACAAAAGAAGCACAACATCAGTTTTAATTAATTAATGCCATTCGGTATAAAAGTAAGACTTAACTAGCTATACAATGAATGAACTCTAGCTACTCTTCAAATTAATATTAGGAACGTATGAAAATGTCACAAATATGTTATATAAATATATTGTATGGAAAAGAAATCTTTAAACTATATAATAGCGTGTTGCTACTAAGCTGAAAGTCAGATTTCAAATTTAGAAAATAGGTACACGCTAATAGTAAACTTCAGGTTCTGAGATGTTATATTCTTAATGTGTTGTTAACACCTCAAGATAATTTATAACATTTTAAATACTGTTCTCTATATCATTCCGTTACTTTTACTCTTCTTACAAACCGATTCTACATTTTATAAACGTTATTTATTTCAACTGATGTTTGGAAATAATATTTGGCTTTCAAATGAAATACCATCATTATTATCATTTCCATAAAGAGTTATATTATATTATATTAGCTTTCACTACAAGAACTATACAATGTTTTGGGTATGGGGATTTGGGGTTGTTAACTTCGGTACTTAGATACAATCTGTATCTAAGATGGGTGGAGTCAAGATAAATAATGTGCGTCTGCGTAACGAACCTCAATATGATCGCTTGTTTTGTTAGGGCATACTTAAAAAAGATATACTGAAAAACATTAGTTACGCTAGTCGTCGATTATTGTCATTATCTCCTCCATTTTATATTAAGATGGCTTACTTTCTGCAAATAACTACACTGTTTCAACTTATATGTACTGTAATTGTCATTTGGAAAATACAACTTTGGTGGCAGACAATAGATCAGCATCCACTTAATCCAAAATTGTGGGATGGAGTAGACACCTACGGTTATGTCGGATTTATGTTCCTGTTTTGTTTCAAAATGTCGTCCTGCCTCTCGTTTCCATTTACAGTTATGAATATCATTGCCTTGATTTTCACAAACCTATGGCCAGATCCGCCACTCTTGGAAGTACATAGGTCATATATTCCCAATATTTGCTTTCGTGTTGTCACACGAGGACTGTATACAAATTTAGTCATCCGTACCCTTGAAACAAATATAGAAATCTGTTTGAAAACTGGACTTGACAAGTTTAACTTTGAGGTTGTAACAAATATTCCCCAAGACCTACCCACATCGATGTTTCTTCAAGAAAAGTTTGTGCCCAAACATTATGCAACCAAACATAATTCACAGTTTAAACCACGAGCTCTACATTACTGTTTGGAAGAAGGCATCAGCAATCTGGCTGAGGATGACTGGATTATACACATGGACGAGGAAACTTTTCTTGCACAAGCTTCAGTTATTGGATTGGCAAATTTTGCTGCCAAAAGTATGGGAGACATTGGACAAGGAGTCATCACTTATGCGAGTACTGAAATAATTAACTGGTGGACAACATTAGCGGACAGTGTCAGTGTTGCAATTGACATCGGGTTATTGAAATTCTGCTTTCAGAAACTCCACCGACCTCTCTATGGCTTAAAGGGATCCTACATCATCATAAAATGTTCAGTCGAGAAAAAGATAGGATTTGATTATGGCCCTGAAGGAAGTATAGCAGAGGATCTTTATTTGGCTCTGGAAGCATGGAAGAATGGATACAAATTTAATTTTGTTGAAGGTGAAATGTGGGAGAAGAGTCCATTTACTATCATCGATTACATAAGACAAAGAAAGCTCTGGTTTGTCGGACGAATGTTTACAATACTAAGTCCAAATATTCCTGGTAAATATAAACTGTTATTGATACCAGCTGACCTGAGCTGGTTACTTTTGCTATTTAATCTTTTAACGATGTTTATCTAAGTGAAGACACCAACTTTTTTTAATAGTCATGAATTCTTGGACTGGAGGACTCATGGTGTTTCTCTTCATGTTTGGTTCCATACAACCATTTAGTTTAAAAAGGTATGGGCTCAGTAGAAAAATATTGATCTGCGTTTGGAATGCCACGATAATACCTTTCGTTGCTTGCCTCGATGGTATTGCATCACTTTGGGGATATTTTGGGAACATTGATACTGGGTTTTACATCGTGCAGAAAGAGTATAGCTCTTATAAACAGCAGTATGAAAATGTTGTTGAGGAGGAAGTATGAACATAGACAAATGTTTATGTTTTGCTATTCCAAAGAATTTAATAAAGATATCATTTAAATTTTGGGAACTACTCGGAAATCCTGTCCTATTTCCAAATCTTTGCAAATCGTCAATTTACATTTTTACATTGTTAAGTAATTTATTTCAGTATATTATATAAGTTAGTTTAAAGATCTATCTGGGATAGATTATTCACGGAATGAAATGTCTATTTGACCGTACATACACAAATGCATTGTAATTTTACAAATCTGTATTTTTAATAAAGATAATTTGAACATAATCATTTTTCTGTTCCAAATATAAACACGTGCAGTCAGTGCAAAATGACCTATATCAAATATACCAGAGCGCTTTCACATATGTACTGTGTGTCAATAAGTGTGAAGTCGTGAATGTGTAAGAATACGTTACGGGTGTTATATGTAGTGTATACTTACTTATTAACGCATTGCTGTTCGCTCAAACGGGATTCTTATTTTATCATCATGATTTCTGTATGTGATGCATATTTTCTGAAGCCCAATGAATAACTCTTCTTAGGCCATGACTTCCTAACGTACGTTCGAGAACATTAATGTATGAGCGAGAAGGTTTAATATTAAAAAGAGGATCAATATGATATGTTATTGAAGTGAAGATGAAACTAAGTGTAAGTGTTCACTATTTGAAAACATTCTTTTGTCAGACCTGATACATGTAGACGAATAAGATATTGGCTATTAAAATATAATCTTCCTTACTTCCGTGTTTTTGCTAGTTTTCAATCATTTTCTAAAATGTTTACTTTGTCTAGCAAAATTCTTTAATTGTAAGTTGCCAAAACAATAACCCTGAATGTTCAATACCGCCAAAAGAAACCTACTGGACTTTAGAGAGGTCGCATAGATTCTAACATCTAAAGAATCAAAAGTTAATTCTCTATCATCGTGTTTCAGTTGCAAACATACACAACACTCATCAAGAAACATCTGCCACACCTGCTCGTCTACAAAAAGACGGATGTTTTCGATTCACATTCATTGACCTTGAGTAATTCTTTGTACAACGCTAATGTTCGATTCCTTTTTAGGATCGAATGTAACAACAGCTGAATACTTCCCTTTTTATAGCACTATTATAGCAATATTTGAAATTCATTGAGCTCATACAATGCGCGATATATTCACGTAGGAATTAAAATGTTCTTTGCATGAGTCAGATGTATTGTCCGGAAAATGCAGGTGGGTATCGATAATACTATTTGGAATTTTTGAGATCACGCTACCTTGGATTTTCATAATGTACATCACTAATATGGCTTCAAAGTTTATGATTCTGGTCGTTCCTAATGTAGCTTCAATTAAGAATGCATAGGATTTAAACACGTTTAGTTGTCCCTAGCAAGAAGCATGTTCATATTACAAAATATTCTCATCATTGTCTCTGCGAATCTAATTATTTGCTTGTGTCATATGACAAGAAAAGCATCCAGTCGAAAAAGTCTTCGACAAAAAATGTTTATGAAACGTTTGCTCTTATTTTGTGTTCAAAGCCATTCCTTGTTTCTACATACGCAATACATGGTGGCCAGTATGCCTCGTTGAGGAGGAACCCGGAATAATCCTACAGCATTGTTTGATACAACGGATAGAAAGCTGAAAAGGTTGCATATATTTTAATCTTTTGTTTTTATCGAAAAAAAACATTTCTGAAACAAAATAGTTTGATTGTTTAAAACGCTTAAAATGCCTATTTATTGTTGTTTGTTCTCCAATTATATTGATGTACGCGATGGAGACTGATTGATTGATTGATTGATTTTTAACGACACACCAGAACTTTATAGGAAATTTAGCGTCATACAATCGGATGCATTTATACGCGTTTAAAAATGCTAAAACGTTTAATATCGACCAGCGATATTAAAAACCAAATAGTTGTAAATAAAATGATAAGATGCGAGTAACAGTAACATATGAAGCTTCCCAATCAACGGCAGATGTAAATGGTGTATGTTGATGAGTACAGTTAAAAATATGTTAAAAATAAGGGGTGGTATTTACATTAGATATAAATGCTATATGTGATGACATAGTAGTTATATTTTAAAATAAAAATTGATTTCCTTCAGGAAATCTAGAATACAAGTGATATTTATAGTATCAAAAGGTTCCTTCATGTCAGGCACATTATAGTACTTATCACGCATAGGATGCAGGTCGGTCATAAAGTGCTCAACAGTGAATGGGTGATTGCAAGTAACTCAGTGGCTTATCTATATATGACCAATTCTGATTCTTGAAATGACTACATACTCCCTACGGATGCTTCTGTACGAAGGTATACAATATTCCAGAGTTGGTTTGATGGCGTGAAGTTTGTTATTCACTGCATCAGTCCATAATGTCTGCCACATTTGGCGTAGGTACTTTTTGATAAGAGTTTTAAAATCAGTACACGGTAATTTAAAATCAAATGGTTCTTGGAATAGACCCATTTTAGCAGAGCGATCTGCTTCTTCATTGCTTTTATTACCAATATGGCTAGGTAACCAACAGTATACTATATTGTAAGAGGTTATAAGGTCGGTAATAATGTTTTCTCCAGTTTGCTATTGTGTATTGACTGAAGCGCTGATAGTGAGTCACAGAAGATAATACTATTTAAAATACGTTTATTCTCAGTAAATTTCAGAGTAAGATCTATCGCTCTGATTTCGATTGAAAAAATGGACGCATCGTTTGCCAGACGAGCTTATGTTATGTGTTTGCCACTAACGAAGAATGCATCAGCCTTTCCCTCATCCTTTGATCCATCAGTATAACTTATAGTTTACTTTCTAAATTCGGTGAGACGTTCATTATAATAGCTCTGGAGATGGAAGAGCTTGTCTCAGATTTGTTCCCATCGTATAACGTAATAATCATTTTGGGCTGTTTAAGGAGCAAATGTGGTATTTCCGAGAAAAAACGTTTTCTGAACTGTAGAGATTACTTTTGACACTGCCAAAGCTGAATGATATTATGATACCAAATAAAGGTAAAGTATTTGTTTTGTTTTCGTATAACGTTTTGTACTTAGGTAGAAAAACAGCCAAAAATGCAGGGTTCAGAAAGTTTGATCTTAATTTGAGAGCGTACTGTGCATGAAGCATTTATCTGCGATGCGACAAAAGTGGTTCATTTCCTTCAGTGAGAAAACTTCCACAATTAGATGTCCATAAACATCGCATCCGTAGTCTAGTTTGGAACGAATAAATGTTCGATACCAATTGAGGATGACTTTTTACATCAGTATCCCAGTCAGTGTGCGCAGCTACTTTAAGTAGAGGGTAGAACCCACTCGTACTTTGAATTCTCTTTCGGAGAGAATATTTTAAATGAAAGAAGGCAGACAGCCCTTTAGAACCAGATCATGCAAGTCATTTAGTATCCCCTACTTCCATGTTGTGTCATAGGCCTTTTCTAAATAAAAAAAGACTGCTACTAAATCTTATTTCTTGTTACATGCATCAGAAATAAATGTTTTCAGTCTAACCAGATAATCGTTGGTACTACGACCAGAACGGAAGCCAGTTTGCAAAAGAAATATTAAATTGTTACTTTCCAAGTATCATAATAGCCGATAAATAATTCATTCTTTCCATTGTTTTGCACACACAATGTTTCATTGCAAAGGGCCGATAGCTGTTAGGATCTTCAACATCTTTACTTGGTTTGGGAATTGATATTACCGTTTCTTCTTTCCAATTATTAGGTACATTACCAGCAATCGATAAATCATTAAAGATTTTTAGAAGTGATGATAGTGATGATTATGAGAGGTGTTTCAAGAACTGGTAATGTAATTCGTCAGAGCCAGCGGATCTGTCATTGGCCCTATGTAAAGCTTCGTTAAGATCCAAAAGTAAAAAACATCTGGTTATAGTTTTCAAAGTTGTTCAAATGTGAATTTTAAACCTGACATTTCTTTATGAGTTTTTAATTTTCGGAATGCTTCTGAATAATTAGATTATGAGGTGTTTTTTTTGGAAACTGCAAAAATATTTGATATGTTACATTTCGAACTAAAATTGTTATTATTTGTTTTCAAGTGTCGGAGAAAATTGTTTTTCTCTTTCCGTTTTTTGTTCGAATAGTATCCTAAACTTGTTTAATTGAAGAACGAGAATGTGAAAAAGAAATATATTTCTTCCACGTTTATATTCTTTGATTGTGCGTCGAGTTGTAGCCCGGGAAATACCAAATTTCCTTAAATTTTCGGGCGATGGACGATTGTTGAACTTGTTTAATGCTTCTCGTCGTTGTCTAATACTTATGTTCATTCCTTGGTTACGCTAGGATTTTGGGGTATTTATCCTGTTCAGTGAGGACTTTGAAAGAGATTCTTCTACAATCGCAATAAGAATTGAAATAAAAAGCTGCAGAGGATTAACATCATTGAGTAATATATCATTATTTATTCTAGTTTGACATAGTGTTTCAAACGTAGCACAGTCGGCCTTATTTATATTCCATTGTGGAATTGCGTCATCAATTTTAGAGTTTTTTTCAAGGTTGATTGAAAATTGATCTTTGCTGTGAAGGTCATCAACGACGTTCCATTCATTATCCACAATCAGCGAAGGAGAGCAAATTGTCAAATCTATGCACGGGTGTGTACCCATTCCTGGGTGTAAATATGTAGGTTAATTAGTGTTATATAGAAACAGATTGTGTCTACAAATTAACTCGTCTACTGTTTTGCCTCTGTCGTTTATGTGATTTGATCCTCATATCATGTTATGGGCTATAAAATAGCCAAGTAAAAAGTAAGGGCGCAGAGAGTTGTTGAACAAGAATGTCTAATTCATTTGCTACTAGGATGGTCTTTGGAGGTAAGTAAATAGTAAAAAAGCTAATCAATCGATGTATAGTGACGCTTACAGCAATGGCTTGCAACTTCGTATTTAAAGGGATGACTATGTGAGGAACTTTATTGTTCACAACAACAGAGACTCCTTCTGAGGCCCTGTCAGCGTTTTGAAAGTACGTGTTAAAAAGGGAAAGGTCTTTATATGTAATTTTATCTGTCTATTTCAGGAATGTTTCCTGTAAGCATATTGCTGCAGGATCGTGCACAATAATATCATTGTAGATAGTTTTCAGTCCAGGAGAGTTTCATTGTATAATGTTTTTGGTGTGCCAGTAGATCAGGAAACGGTTATTTCAAAAACAAACGGAGACAGTTCAGCAAGTTGTTTTGAGTCATCCTTTGACTGAATAACCATGAAGCGCGGAAAATGATTCCACGCGGTACGGTTCTTCATCAAAGTCAGACAGTGGTTTGGTACGTTTCTTCGTTTGTTGATTTTGATATTTCCATGATTGTTTGTTAACATTTCAGCACCCATGATCCACGCCAACCATGGAGTTTAACGACGGGGCACGTTTTAAGTGCGAGTGACACACAGATGCTATACTCAGTAGATAAAAGTATGATTAACCCGTGAAATTACCTTCAAGGGTCGGTAAAATTACCTCGAGATTCACGCATTAAGCCACCGCCTTCTATAAAGTCTTCTAAAACTTGGAAAAGTTAAAGCTAAAGGGATATAATGTAGGGGCAACGGTGGTATCAAGAGAGCTATAAGAAAGAAAGAGAAAGTGAGAAAATAAAAAAGATAACCTAGGGCTCGGCGTGACCAGCCTATTTGTCAAGATAGGCTCCATCCCAATCACCCGTCTTCTATCGCGAATTTTACTCTTTGGTGTATCGAGATTAAATTTATTATTTCTCGAGGGTGTAATTTTCGATAATCTTTCGAACTCCTTCATGCTTTAATTAAAACAAGTATTTAAATAGAGAATTTATTGTATAATGAATCAATGCAAATGGCTTATGATTGGATCAGTGAACCCGTGTAACAAATCATACAGAAATGAATTCTGTGGATACCATATGCAAAGTTTTCGACGTGGAATCCGTGGTCCGCTACCCCGCATTCGATGTGGGGTTGGGGTTAGAGGAAAATCGCAGTTGTGTCTGAGTTGTGGTGGAAAGCGATGCAGACAGTTGAAGCATTACTATGATAAGAGAAACAAAAACTTCATTAATGACGCTGACAAAATCATAAGAACTCCTAAACACTACATCGTAAGAGTCTCATTCAACCAAACAATTAATTAGACAAATAGTATTAGTATACAAATGAACCAAGAATTCAGACCACACCCTATGATCACAAACTATGAGGCATCCAGTGATGGTATTGTCAGAAACTGCAGATTGAAGAAGCCAGTTGGGTGTGATAATGTTATGGGATATTTGATGTTTACCGCTGGGAAGAAGAAACATCTTAATCACAGAATAATATATGAATGTTTCCATGGATTGATCAAGGATGGTTTTGTTATCGATCACATTGATTCCAATCCTAAGAACAATTCTTTATCAAATCTGCAGGTTGTTACACAAAGTGAGAATTCCAAACGATGAAAGACTGGACAATACTCGAAAAAAGCGAAACCCGTAAAATCTTTTAATACAACAAATAACGAGGAAATAGAATTTCAATTAACAGCTAAGGCTAGTAGATATTAAGATATTTGTCCACCTTCTGTTCAATGCGTTGAAGAGGGAATTTATCGATCTGCGATTTCAAAAAAGACCGGACAAAAAATTCAATTTATTTATGTCTGAGGAGTCTATTTCTGAGAAATATATTTTTCATATTAGAGGTGTATAATTATCAATAATATGAATTCTCAAAATATCAATGAGGTTATAACCGAAATTTTAAATCTGAAATCTCAAGGAATTTACACATCTGATAGTTTAAATTGCGATCAAATTTTGTCCGATTTCCAGGATATTGAATACGGAGCTAACAGCAACAAATATGTACTACCTAAAAAATATTCCTTAGTCAAAGGAATTCAGAATTCTATCCGTGACTCCCTTCTATGTTGTGACGACGTCAGTAAGTTTGTTCCGTTATTTACTATCGTGGAAGGAATACGAAATGAATTAGGGAAGGAATACTAAATAAAAAGGACGATTAATTCAAAAATCAGGGATATAATATTGTTAATTAAACAAAACGAAAATACTCCATCGGATAGTCGGTTTTAGTCAATACTGGCGTGTAATAAGGGTATATTTTTTTAGATTAAAATTGGAAAATAGTTTACAATTTGAATAATGGTTAATGAGTCATTAACGACTAGATTAGATCGTGAGCGACTAGATCAGAAATAAACTACAAGCTAGACAGAGTCTTCAGACCGATTTTACTGCGGGATCTGAATAGTTGCTTAAACCAATAACCGCAGCAACGAAGGGGGTAGAGCGTGCTATATGGTTGGATGAACCAAGAAAAGAAAAACCTCTTATTGGTGAACTTGAAAAAGTAGTAACGGAAACTGAAAAAATAGCAAGAAGATCCAAACAAACATAAAAATCTTTAAAAACACTTCCTGGTGATATAATAACTGCTGTAAGACAACAAGAACGAGACCAACAAGAACGAGAACAACAAGAACATCAAGAACGAGAACAACAAGAACGAGAACTTCAGGAAGAAATTAAACAATTAGGTGGTATTGATATTAGATACCCACCACCTGAACAAGAAGAACAACTAGGCGCTCTTGCAAGAATAGAATATCTACCTGAAAAGATATTTACGGCTGATGCGTTAGCTGAAATTAGAAATATCCTTGACGATAATGAATTAGCTGAATTTGTCAAAACTAAATTTAAAACAAGAAAAAATTATATACATGATGAATTTGACGAGTTTGTAAAAGACAGAGACACTTGGGAAAAAAAAGTATATTTAGCAAACATGGTAGAACTAGAATCACAAAATAGAAGCATCCTGGTTTTCCCGCATTTCAATCTCTTGTTAAAGGTATCGCACAACCACCACCGGATTATACAGTAGACGACCGAAACCCGGATGAAATTCGAATAATGGCAGAAGCTGATTCTAAAAAAGGTGCAACTGGTATAACTAAAAAATCAGCCGGGAAGGGATTTTCTCTGAGCGGTCCAAGTGGGGTATCAGGTAGTGGTCTTATTCAATGTCCTGGAAATATTCTCAGTGATATATCACGATTAGAAATACTCATCGGAGGAAAACGAGCTGGAAATAACTCACCGGAGGTAATTAATGAAGGAGCTGATATCTGTATGCGGTTATATCAAGGCGGTATCATGGATATCAAAATATAAAAAGATTTCATTAATGAGTTAGTGGAAAATCCATCGGATGGTTATCATAGTGACTAGTCTGATGACGAAGTCGAAAATCCTTTCGATTTTTCATTAGATAAATATCATTTAAATAAAATGATCATACACTACAACCATGATAAACCAACCAGCGTCTATGTAGTAAACTCACGATTTCCGGTTTATAGCGCGTACTATGGAGATGGTCTCTGTGATACAATTGCAGGGTTATTTGCAAGAATGGCTCCAAAAGTAGCGCCGCTAACAAAACAGTTATCGATGAAAGCAATTGATATTATTCGTGATAAAGGTATTAGCGCTGTTGGAGATCTTTCCGGAAAAGCATTTTCAGCCGCGAAGGATAAACTAACAGCGCTAGTTCGACGGCGAAAGAAACCATCACCGTTACCATCTACAGCAGAAATGCCTGCGCGGGTTAGTAAAATAATAAATAACGCAGTAGATCAAAAATAGCGTCGTTGATGACTCCGTCATACACCAACGACCAAAGCAACATCGCAAATATGATAGCGGGAAGTGGCTTAAAAAACCCATTACAACGACAAAGTCGTCATCGACGATGAAAATCCTACGGCGACGATTGATATCAATGGATATATAAGAAAATGTTCAAAAGGTCACCTGATCCAGCGTTTGATATGGACGCCCCAGTGCTCAAGGATGATTCCGTACGTGATTATCAATTTTATTTTTATCACGCAGTACAACCAGATCTCCGATATAGAATTGAACTTCAAGTTCATGATACCAGTAAATACTTTTTGCCTTGTGAAGCGTTTATCGAAGTAGAAGGAGAACTCGTAACAGCTGCTGTTACAACTGCTGTACCTGCACCATATCCACTTGATGCTCATGTTGGTTTTGTCAATAATTGTATCATGGCGTTATTTGGGAGTGCAATATATCTCACTGATGGAAAAGAAATTGATTCAATATAACGTGATGTTAATGTGGCTACAACAATAATTGGGTTAGCTAGATATTCCGATGATTATACAAGATCGACAGGCCCTTCTATGATGTTTGCAAAAAATAATAAAAATACCACTGGAATAAATCCATTTATTACGAGACGACCAGAAAAGGTTGGTGCTGCTAATGATGATGCTGATGTCGAGGCTGTAGTTTTTGGTAATAATACTACCTTCAGTCTAGGAGCTGCAACACGCATGTCAATGTTACAAGGAACACGTAGATCATTTTCATGCGCAATTCCACTGCATCATATATTTGGATTCTGCAGAAATGATCGAAGAGTTATCTATGGATCAAAGCATACAGTAGTACTTGTGCGAAAGGGAACTGATAATGACGCAATTTGAAGGATTCCATCAGATGATGCACATCCAGAAAATGATTCCGGTAAAGTCATTTTAACAAAACTATCATTATGGATGCCAGTACTGACTCCATCAATCACCACAGAAGGATGATTACTATCATTTATGGATCAAGGAGGAAAATCATTACTAAGCTGGCTAACAACAACAACGGATATTGTACAATCAACTGTTAACGGTACATTTACGTGGAACCTGGCAGCGCGACAATGTGTTTCAGCTCCGCGTCATATATTTATTGCGTTACAGGATATGACGAGAGTTGGCGATCAAAGCTTCAGCCATATGATATTTGATCGATTAGGTGTTACTGACGTCTCGTTGAGAATAAACGGCCAGCAAGAACCATCCGAGGATATACAACTTAATTACGGTCAAAATCAAATTGCACGCGTGTATCATTGCCTGTTGTCATATATGGGACGCGATCAATATGTTGATACCGGTCTACAAATATCACAACATGATTGTATTACCCTTTATCCGATCTATTACTTTTCATTGGAATATCTTGATTTAACAAGTCAGTCCGTCGTTGATATACATTTTAGAGCTAGTGTTCTTCGTGGTGTTATCGCCGAATACAGAGCGGTTGTTGTCATTCTCAGCGACAAATCAATGTAACTCGAAGGTGTTAGTGGACGAATGAGAGTAATCGATGCACCAGTAGAAAATATGTAATTGAAAATCCTTTGGATATTCCCATTAGAATCAATTTGTTATTGTATAATGTCATATTGTCATATTAGTGTTACGTTAACCCCCGGTCAACTCAAGAAATTACAACCGGAATCAGCCAAAAATGCCGAAAAAACCATAATCACGTTGAAACCCAGCGGGGCGAATAAATTGTCGCTGACTACTCGTCAAGTAAAACACTTCAATGATGCGTTTAAGGATAAAACAGATGTTCAGATCACTCTCTCTCTCTCTGCGACAGAGATCAGCGACATGAAAAAATCAGGTGGTATATTTCCGTTGTTAGCTGCGATTCGAGCGTTGATTGCGGCAGCAGCCCCAGCGGTAGCTAAAGCGGCGGCGTTAGGAGCCGTTGGTACCGCGGCAGGAATGGCACTAAAGAAAGCTACCGGACAGGGATACGAAAAAAAGAAACGAGGAAAGGGTCTACGACTACCAGGAACCCCGTATTCATGGTACAGCGGAAGCGGCCTGAGAATCCCAGGAACGGTTTACTAATTCCAATGTCCAATTTTGATTTACTCGATGCTGCTAAAAAATTGGCCATAAAAAGCTTCAGAGGTGTCTTTATCAAAGATCAATTGCCGGCACAACCAAACAGCGTTGAAACCGGTATCATTAATCTCGATAACAGCACCGGACCCGGAACTCACTGGGTTGCATACGTGATTGATCCACGTGCACTTGTCTATTTTGATTCACATGGATTAGCGCCGCCGAAGGAATTTATGCGTTATACCCTTGATTTAAAAATTCATTGTTGGTATTCCACGCTACCAACACAAACGATGACTGACCCACCAATAGGCGGCAATGAAGTATTAAATGTCCTTGACGCTATTTCAAAATCTGGTAAACCACCTCATGTTGTCGTAAATGAATACACTAGTAATCGCTTTTTAGAGAGAGATTATATACAATAACATGATTGATATTTGGGGGAGACAGTTATCAGAGCTAAAGAAACCAACCACAGAAACATCTTCAACCAGTGATATAAAAAAATAATCAAAGATGAAATAGCTGAGACGTTGAACCTAGCAAGTGTTGATCAAAATGAAATAGTTCTATTTGGCGATCGTCAGGGTCAATTAAAAACTAGTAATGTATCCCTGGATGATATTTTAGTTAAACAACGAGACGCAACCGAAAACACCGTTGCGTTATTTTCTGATCAGGGTAAACTAAAACCCGGCATACTCGTTTCGACGATTACAGATAAATTAAAAACTCTCGACGATGAGTTAACACTCACACTAAGTTTTTTGGTGATCCAGCGACAACATCACCGAATTTATCATCAATAAAAACTTTTATGGACAGCATAAAAACTTTCAATGACGAATTAAAATCATTTACGGCTTTCTTCGGCGAACCCGCGGTAATATCACCGAAGCTCACATAAATAAAATCTTCTATGTTGGAACTAGCAACACTTCAAACTAGAATTGAATAATAAGTAAAACAGTTTTCAATTTTTCGTAAAAATATTCTAGATAAATGTTTTGGAACAGCGCTGGATAAAATTGAAATTAAACTCTCGGATATTAAAAAATCCATCGATGAGACGAAACACTTCATCGAGGCAATCAATAATGATTTTTCGAGGATGATAACAATCATTGAAGAAACAAAAAATCCTCATGAAAGAACCAATAACGTAGTATACACGATCCAACACTGATCATTTGTGTGGATTCCTACAGACAATATACTAAGTATCACTGCAACCGTCAAAGGCATTTATCGATTTACACTAGTAACACCGACTCAATTTAATATATCATCGTCGAGTTCATCTGGGGTCAATAATACGATATCAACGATCATCGACAAGGATACAACCGAACGGTTCACGATAGCATCCACTGATAAGAATTTGATTAGGGTTTCAGTATGATGGTATATGGAATTTGTAGAGGATTTAAGTACATAATGAAATTGAAATCGTAAATTGATTTGGAAATAAAATGTCGTCATCAGCGGTACCTTCAGTATCTCAATGTCGCTATGATTAGGTCAGAGAATTTCAAACTAAGCTCAAAACACTCACTGAACAGTATCAAACAAAAATTAAAAAATATCGACGAAGAATCACCGCAATTGATGTTACCGTGTACTCAGTAAGTGGTGTAATCACCGGAGCAGGAATAATACTCGCATCGGTTACAGCGTTTGCTCCGGTCGTATTTCCAAATTGCATTTCTGCAGTGGCTACCGTCGCGGGTATATTAACCGGGATAATAAAAAAACTCTCATCGTGCAGCCAGAGTAAACTACACGACTATGTAATTCAATTTCATGTAGTATCAACCGTGTATTCGCAATTATCCTCATTGATATCGTCGTCACTCGATGATACATTTATATCCGATAGTGAATTCTCAGTGATGGTAAGTATTTATGATTCCACGATATCACAATTAGACATACAACATGAGTAGATTAACAATGACAACATCACAGGAATTACTTCAACGAATAGTGGAGAACACATATCCAGTACAAACCAGCATGATCTCAATAACATCAACGAATCCTGAATTCAGCGTAAACCAAACGGTTACCTTTATGCCTCTTTTCGTGGCGTTCATGCATTTGAGTGTAAAAAGTAACAATTTGTGTCCCTTTACATCTTCCTATTAGTTATTTGAGAACTGATGATTGTAACGCCAGTAATACTAAAAATATTAGAGTGTTTAGTGTATCATGAAAGAAACTTATGCGTATCTTAGTTATGATTAGAACGTATCTTACCAGAACAATTTGAAAAGCCTATATATTTACAATAACAAAGAGTATAAAGCATGTTAATGTAAGTAGTTGCGTGCAAGGACAAATAATCATGTCCCTCGTGTCAGCTTGGGTGCTCCCAAGCTGAATAGATGGCCGCCCTTTGAGTCATGACTACGAAAATGGCTACAGCATTACAATTAGTAAAGAACATAATTCATGCACAATCTATGTTATAGAGCAGACATGTTGCGATAAAAGGTACAGATGTTAAAACAACTACTTGTCTGTTGGCTTAGATGATAGAATTAACCACTTAAAATTGATGATGGAAGTAGCAATGGATGCAAGCTATTTATATATTTATTCAATGGGCATCGTAGACGACGTCTAATTCTTTTAATTGACTACATCTTGAGTCATCATGCTGCATGGTATGTTTAAGTATAGTGATACGAGATTTACAATAGCAAAAAACTGTTTGGTTTAATCTGGCTGACTGTTTATGCATAACAATGTGTAAGACAGAGAATATTGTTTGTAGCGGCCGCACAGGGGTAGAGGGGATTTTCTTTTTAAAAATGATTGTTATTGAATCGTATTCTTGAATGAATCATAAACCTGACATTGGGAAAATATGATGTATCCAGTACTCTCAATGGTTTTACTACTTACTCGTTTCATTTAACACATATAATATATAATACTACTATTAATGTGATCATTTCTTGATCAATACGAGTATTTTTATCTTTCTTGGCTCACTATAAGTAAGTTAATATTTGGCTGCAAACTACGAGTAATGTTAGCTTTGCTTCTCTCTACTAGTAATGTGAGCTTTACTTGTTGCAATACTAGATAGGTAGTGAAATAAAGTATAGAACATAGAGTACTTTTCAAGCCAACAACTCCAAAAGGTGTTAATGCTTTCAGCGCAATGTTAAGAAGTTCTCTTATATAATTAAAGGGTCAGAATTTTTTAAAATTTCAATTAGTTTTCTTTAAGCAAATGATGATGGGCTGATGTTACACTAAAAAAGGGCAGCGGTAAATTAGGAAAATACTCAACATCCTATACTTTTTTGATTTGAAAAATCTTCTTAAATATTATCTATCCACAATAGATTTCACCCTCGATCAAATAGTTACAGATGACGACATGAAAAAACATTGTCATTCATATAACGCACCCCCTTTAAAAAAATACCATCATATTTCAGTGACAAAACAATAAAAGTGAAAAAAAACTATAATCTTGTGATTTATTATTTTCGTAAACCGTAGAAGAATCCTAAGGTTTAATGTAACCTTAATTAATTATTAGATATGGAAACATATATGTAACTTACAACCTCCATGCATAGCTTTAATCTATCTTATTTCCTTGAATGTGTATCTTTTGTGACTAGAAGATCGTGTTCAATATTAAATTGATGTCTGTCCATATATTTATTTCGTAGGTTATGTTCAGTCACAGCTTCACAATAATCGTTATACACCCACCCACTAAAGTTCGAATATATTTGTTGGATGTCTGGTCGTTCATTTAAGGCACGACATACTCGACATGACATACATTTATATGCTGGAATATGTGTCTCTTTCCATTTAAAATAGCTGTTATACAACGTTTCGTTTTCATTCACTTCTTTGATGTACTTTGCTGCTTCACATAAATTAGGAAAGTCGTACACGTTGATATAGGAATGGGGTAGAACTGTGACAGGGTCGACATGTTTCCAGTTCACTATAGGTATTTGCTGACGGGTGATGGACAACCAATATTTTTCTGTCACATAATCTCTACAAAAGCTGTTCTCGAATGGTAGGTAAAATCTGTATTCCGCTATTTTGTCATTGCATTCCTCGTCATATGGGTTGTCAGTGCGAGCCCCACACTTATTGTTATAACAAGTACCATACGTATCAATATTTAAGTATTTCTGCAATTCCTTCACTACTCTATACCTTCTAGCATAGTCTGCGCAGTTACTAATCCTTACAGCTGCCATCTTGCTTTTCTGTCGGTAATAGTTAACATATGTGTTAACTATGCGTTTGTCCTCTGGCTGCAGTTCATACATTTCGCCATAAGGATGAACGATAGTAGCATCCAGTCTGTACCACATGGTCCAATTTATTAATCCATTGAAGACAGAAAAATTGCCCCAAAGTTTGCCGAGGGGTTCCATATTCGCCAAAACCCACACCTGACTGGGGTCGCGGTGTTTTGGAAAATCAACTATTTTTTGCGTTCCCACCACCCAATTCTCTGGCCAGGAATCATATAAGTGAAACATTATCGCATCACTGGAGTTCAGTTCTCGCTGATCGCTGACCACAGCGCAGGTATATTCACAGTGTGAGGCACATGATTTTTCCTCTTCAGCGAATATGTCTGGGGGTTTGCCGAAGAATTTGGTCCAGAATAGAATCTTTTTTGTTTTCTTTGCTGAGTTTCCGGCTGGAATGGAATGCCGTGGAAAGTGTTGTACAAACTGTCCATGGTCTTGCTCTAGGATTCGTTTAGGTTCGTCTTCTGACAAAGACACGAACCTAATATACACAAGAAGAGATAGTAATATCAAAAAACACACACTCATGCATACCCAATTTCTCCGATGCAGAATGAGTTTTCGAACGAGACACCATAACAGTCGTTCCATTTATGTTCGGTGTTGTCAGTTAATGTAATCGTTTACAATGCACAATCGGACCAATACAGTTATGTTCGTGTGCTACACTCCTAACCGATCTTGTAAAACAGATTCAAGCATATATATCTCATTTATAGGCACCAGTGTAAACTGATACTCATGAATTGGTTGGAAATACCGTTGTGATTAGAAGATAACGAAATCGAAGACCTTCACACTTCATATGTCACCTTAGTTTCCTGCAGAACTATGCTGCATAGTGAATAGTTTAGTGGTTGGTTTCTCTGCAAAACAGTTGTACATCATTTTTGACATTTTAACCATTTTAGTTTTGTTAAAATTTATATTGATAAGTTATCCTATACATTTCTGAAGGAGTAATATCTCTTTAACAAAATTGGATGGACTCATTTGTTGTGTGGTAGCTCACATTGATACGTAATCGTCCAAGATATGATTATGGTAGAATGAGATATCTGATAAGGTTATTCCCACAAAACATCACATTTCATACCCATTTCGTTTGACCTTACTTATACCCTGGTATCAATTAAGCCCCTTCTCATCACGAGAATATTAGATCCGATTTATTTATACTTGACATGATTAAATCAACATTTTAGAATCTGCTCTAATGTACGTTTTATCGATTTAATATAACATAACGAAAACATTGAATTATCTTGATCTGCAGGATACACAAACATAACACAAACATAACATAATGCATAAAGATAGCATAATACACAAATTTAAAATATAACATAACACGCAAACATAGCATAATACACAAACATATCATAATGAACAAATACACAAACATAGCATAATGTACAACGGTATTGTAATACACAAATATAACAAAACACACAAACATATCATAATACACAAAAAAGAACATAACACAATAACAAATCGTAATGCACAAATACACAAGCGTAGCATATTATACACGTATCGCATCTTATACAAACCAAGCATAATACACAAACAGCATAATACACAAACATAACATAGTAATTAGCATAATAATACACAGACATAGCCTAATACACAAACATAATATAAAATACAAACATAGCATAAAAAACAATTTGCAAAGACACAAATCGCATAGTTCATAACTAAGCAAGAAAAGAACGTTAGGAAGGCAGAGATTAGACGTGAAATAGTATTCTAGGTTCCTGAAACACATGTTATAAACTGAAGTAAAAAGAGAAGTAATTTATGCCTGTAAGAAAAGATAAAAACAAAATATAACAAATCCATGTATCTTAACGTAAAGGAAGCACCGGATATGGCTAAAAGTGCAAAGGACACACCGGCCTAATATTTAAAAAAATCATGAAAAAAAATCAAATACAATAGAAAGGTGAAAATGGGTTACTATTTAATATGTATAGTAAAGCAAACAAAGAATATTATTCACTAAATCATACAAGTCAATGGAATTTCATTGAATAAAAAGCTGATGTATCACACAATAATTTATACCTGCATTTTTCATTGTTGAGAAAACGTGATGCTCAAGTCTTTTCCGTTGGTAACAATTTTTAAAAAAAAAATATCGTGTACTTGAAGGTACAATAGTGCACCTGAGGGTAAATTTGCTTACAAAATGTTTGGATATGTATGGATATCAACTGATTACATACCATTTAAAAGGCTATTCTGGGCTAATATCAAGTACGTAAATGTTCTTTTTTATGAAATACGAGCTTTCTGAAATCTTCCTACGAAGCGTAACGAATCTATCGTCCCGATATTGAAAACACGCTCGGCAGTGATCGGCATATCCCAAACGAATAACACACATCATTCCGCTGACCGAAAATTGCATTATTATATCCAAATTCTGTACACTGATGCTGATGACGTAAAACAAAACCACGCTACCAGAAGCATCAAAATGTCAACACGTTGCTCTTGAAGATACGGATCTTCGTGTGGACGCTGAGGTTTCTTGTCCTCCATATGGGCTTCAGCATTGCGAAGGTCTGGTTGGCCTTGCCGATTCTTGTGATGACTTCCCTTGTGCTATCTCCATCCGTGGAGACCTTACAACCCAGGTAAGTGAAATCGTCTAGTTCTTGCAGGGGCTGGTCGTTGATGGTGATTGGGTTGCCCACTCTGGTATTCTTCCTCAAGATCTTTGTCTTCCCTATGTTGACTCGAAGACCTATGGTATTTGCTGTCTGTACCAACTGGTGTGTCTTCTGTTGAATATCCTGGTGTCTGCTTGCCAGCAACCCGATGTCGTCGGCATAGTCCAGGTCATCCAGCATTGAGGTCAACGTCCATTGTATTCCATGCCTCTTGACCTCTGTGGTGCGGCGCATGATCCAGTCAATGGCCAGTGAGAAGAGAATTGGAGAGAGAATGCATCCTTGCTTCACTCCGGTTTCCACCTTGAATGGTTTAGTGAGTTGGTTGTTGTGGATTACTCTGCACTCAGAGTTCTCGTACAGGGACCTGATGACATTGACAATTTTCTTGGGGATGCCATAATGTCGTAGGATCCTCTACATAGAGTCTCGGTGCAGGCTGTCGAAGGCCTTCTCAAAGTCCACAAAGACCACATAAAGGGATCCATTCCATTCATTAGACTGCTCAAGTATCTGCCTCAGTGTGAAGATGTGCAAGATTTGCCTTTCCTGAAGCCTGCTTGTTCCTGGCGTAGGATGCCGTCCACAGCTGTTGTGATGCGTTGAAGAATGATGCGGCTAAATATCTTACTGGAGAAGGATAGCAATGTGATTCCTCGCCAGTTGTTGCAGTTTCCCAGATCTCCTTTCCTGGGAAGTTTAACTATGATTCCTAGGTTTTCCAGTCATTTGATACTTTCTCACTATCCCATATCTTTTGGAGAATCTGGCAAAGAAGCTTTGGCGTCTCTGTGTCTTCTGCCTTCAGCATCTCCGGACACACTCCATCATCGCCAGGTGCCTTCCCATTCTTCAGCTTGTGAATGACCTGCTTGACCTCCTCAACAGTGATGTCGTTGCAATTGATGTCAAGGTCCTCCTCTGCTTCAGGAATGTCAGCGAGTACTGGTGGGTCTGGGTGATTCAGGATATACTCGACATGTTGCTTCCATCTTTCCATCTTCTCCTCCTCCACTGTGACATAGTTTCCAACTTCATCTCTCACTCATATATATATGAGTCTTTATGGGTGTAGGTCTGGTCTGGTCGTGTATCCACGTACAATCTGATCTCTTATCGAACAAATGAAAGCAAAAAAAGAACACCAATGATTGTACCACACCCAATTATGGATTGAATTTACTCCTAACGTAAGACATCGTTGTTTTATCCGTATAATGACAGTTTATCTTCAAACATTTTAACATTGAATAAGAGCAGTGGATAAGCTTATATCAATACTTAAAATAAACTATTCTTTTCAGATCAAGAAACGATATCAACATGAGAAAGTAGCATTCAAGACACACTCCGTAATGGGTTGTCAGAAGAAATTTTGAAAGTTCCCTCAACATGAAACAAATGCTGAAATTTCGGAAGTGCTTTTATATTTTGCGCATGAGTCTAAGATACATAGAAAAAAAATTATGACAGTCGCAAAACTTGTTCAAAATATGCTTTCAAAGCAGGGTTATGAAGTGTCTATTTGGACCGGATATAATCCAAATAAAGTGAACACGTTCTTTTATGTATGTACAAAAAGAAAAAGCCTCAAGTCGAACGTTAATTTAATATGTATATAGCTTATGTGAACATTTACTTTTTTGATGAATCGACTGCAACAAGTAAATAGCGAGATCTTGAGTTTTGCAAGTACATATTCCATAAATCATGTAAAATCATCTAGGAAATCCATCATAGATCGGTGCGATATTGATAGTTAATAAGGAAAAATTCGGTGCCCTTGTATGTATCATTGTGCAGTGAATACGTTATGACGTATAATCAGCAAAGACGCTTCAGCAATCTAAAGGTTAGATATTGATGTTTATCTTTCAACATTGTTTGCATACTCTTTCGTAAATCAGTGAGTGTCTTCGTGTCAAACTGGCTATTGTAAGTGTAATATCGTAGAGAAGTTGATATTATCTAAGAAGTAATACATATTTAGGATTATTATTAGGCGCACATGGGTAACGTATATTATAACATTAGTGTCTAACAATATCGCGTGGAATGCTGGGTTATGGTCATTATGTATCGCCGATGTTGATATATCAATGTGTCAATTATAATTGTCTTTAACTTAAATACGTTGTTTATTGCTTGATTACTGTTTGATAATTTTGTCTTTGTATAATTAGGATTGATATCATTACATTATATCAATTTTTTGACAAGGTTATATCATTATGTTGAATTAAGTATTAATGCAAATGCGATTAGAATCCCTGTCATTATCATGTATCGTTTAATTGCATTATAAATAAACATCCCATTCATTCAGTGTTTTCATTCAAATTCTATCCCTGAATCATGTTAAATGTATATTGGCCTTTAATCTCTGTGAATATTACATTTTTTAATATACATTGATATTTTTTTTTTTTTTTTTTTTAATGGTTTAACGCCATTTTTCAGCACAATATCGGCTATACATGGCGGCCAGTATTAATGGTGGAGGAAGAAACCGGACAAAGCCCGGAAAGAACCACCGACCCACTAGAAGCTACTGGCAAGCTTTCTCACATAACTACATTTGCCGAAACTTAGGCTCGAACACACGCAGACAGAGGTGAGAAGGCAGTGGTCCGTAACGGACAGCGCTTTAGACCACTCGGCCACTCGGGGCCCCCATTGATATTTAGTTTTTGTAGATCATACATATGTTTCTGCATTACATGAACAATCTACAAATAATGGTGACCAAGAAATCATTATTTTGTTTTCTTGAATGAAAAGGCCACTGTGATCGTCGCCAATAATAAACATGATTGGAATGCAAAATTAATGTAACGGAAGGAAACTGGCAAAATATTGGATTGTATAATACATACGATTCGCATACGTAATTAGATAAACGTTGTATTTCATTGGCTGTATCACCGATACAATAAAATTTGTAACAAAAATTCTTTGATGTGGGCTTTTTCGACTGCGTCTGAAACAGTAACTTATTTGAAGAGTAAAAAAAATCATTAATGTTTCCTGATAATTATATAAAACTTAGTACCAAATATGACGTGTAAGCTGGTAATGTAATCTGGTAAATTGAAATATATCAAACCAGCTTTCTTAGAAGAACAGGATAAATAACGAGAACAAACTTTAGTAAGATATTTCGTCTCTTTTATTACAGATTGACATGCTCAACAGTGTTATGAAAGTGTCTTTGTATTCCTTAGGTTATGAATAAAATGTCATGGTACTATCTAACGCACAATATTGTCTTAATTACCCACTCATAGTTTTGATTGATATTATGTTCGTGTATGTAAGCGTCGACGCCCGTAGTTCTCCATTTCCACCATTAACCTTTCGAACACAAACATGCTAGTTAAAGTTATTCGATGATTGTTGAAGAAAGTGTACTAATCGCTACAATACTACATGGTGGCGTCTCAGAAGCTTATGCATGTGCGCGAATTATTAAATGCAGGCGTATCGAGCAGGAATAACTAGTGCCACAAATGACATTGATTACTATTGATATGACCACAACACCAATTGCAAACGGTGTTCCAATAATATTTATGACATGTTACCACACATGTGCTTTTGTGTTTCAAAGTGGGTTCTTGTCTTGATAAGTTTTTTGCACATCGGTGTTATTCAAAACATACCGTCGCTCTTTTCCTAGTGATATGATTGAGTAATATAATTCATTCACATAAAATCTTAATCTAGACTCATCGCTTCCTTGCGAAATTGAGTCACTAACAAACAATTATTCATTATCATATGTACAACTGTCATAAAAACACACAAATAACAGCCTGACACATTTGGACGTCGAGGACATGACCATAGTATATAGTCTCACTGAATGGGCCATTGTATGCTGTTAAAAATGCGTGCTTTCGTATTTGTCAATACATTGTTAGTTGATGCGCCCTTAGTACACAACATTCAGGGTTTTGCTCAACTTGGCTGAGTCATTGTTGGCGCAACATATATACAAATGGATTGATTTTTGTAATGAGTTCCATTTAATAGCTGTATAAGCAGTCACCCTGTGTCTTTATCCATGATTGTACAGACCCTGAATAATATATTGATAGTCAACATTATTTGTTACCAAATTTTTCATTTTGATTTTTAAAATGGTCTTTGCAGGGCGCATCAACTAACAATGTATTGACAAATACGAAAGCACGCATTTTTAACAGCATACAATGGCCCATTCAGTGAGACTATATACTATGGTCATGTCAGGCCCCAATAAGACAACCTTGCCCTCGACGTCCAAATGTGTCAGGCTGTTATTTGTGTGTTTTTATGACAGTTGTACATATGATAATGAATAATTGTTTGTTAGTGACTCAATTTCGCAAGGAAGCGATTAGTCTAGACTAAGATTTTATGTGAATGAATTATATTACTCAATCATATCACTAGGAAAAGAGCGACGGTATGTTTTGAATAACACCGATGTGCAAAAAACTTATCAAGACAAGAACCCACTTTGAAACACAAAAGCACATGTGTGGTAACATGTCATAAATATTATTGGAACACCGTTTGCAATTGGTGTTGTGGTCATATCAATAGTAATCAGTGTCATTTGTGGCACTAGTTATTCCTGCTCGATACGCCTGCATTTAATAATTCGCGCACATGCATAAGCTTCTGAGACGCCACCATGTAGTATTGTAGCGATTAGTACACTTTCTTCAACAGTCATCGAATAACTTTAACTAGCATGTTTGTGTTCGAAAGGTTAATGGTGGAAATGGAGAACTACGGGCGTCGACGCTTACATACACGAACATAATATCAATCAAAACTATGAGTGGGTTATTAAGACAATATTGTGCGTTAGATAGTACCATGACATTTTATTCATAACCTAAGGAATACAAAGACACTTTCATAACAGTGTTGAGCATGTCAATCTGTAATAAAAGAGACGAAATATCTTACTAAAGTTTGTTCTCGTTATTTATCCTGTTCTTCTAAGAAAGCTGGTTTGATATATTTCAATTTACCAGATTACATTACCAGCTTACACGTCATATTTGGTACTAAGTTTTATATAATTATCAGGAAACATTAATGATTTTTTTTTACTCTTCAAATAAGTTACTGTTTCAGACGCAGTCGAAAAAGCCCACATCAAAGAATTTTTGTTACACATTTTATTGTATCGGTGATACAGCCAATGAAATACAACGTTTATCTAATTACGTATGCGAATCGTATGTATTATACAATCCAATATTTTGCCAGTTTCCTTCCGTTACATTAATTTTTGCATTCCAATCATGTTTATTATTGGCGACGATCACAGTGGCCTTTTCATTCAAGAAAACAAAATAATGATTTCTTGGTCACCATTATTTGTAGATTGTTCATGTAATGCAGAAACATATGTATGATCTACAAAAACTAAATATCAATGTATATTAAAAAATGTAATATTCACACAGATTAAAGGCCAAAATACATTTAACATGATTCAGGGATAGAATTTGAATGAAAACACTGAATGAATGGGATGTTTATTTATAATGCAATTAAACGATACATGATAATGACAGGGATTCTAATCGCATTTGCATTAATACTTAATTCAACATAATGATATAACCTTGTCAAAAAATTGATATAATGTAATGATATCAATCCTAATTATACAAAGACGAAATTATCAAACAGTAATCAAGCGATAAACAAAGTATTTAAGTTAAAGACAATTATAATTGACACATTGATATATCAACATCGGCGATACATAATGACCATAACCCAGCATTCCACCCGATATTGTTAGACACTAATGTTATAATATACGTTACCCATGTGCGCCTAATAATAATCCTAAATATGTATTACTTCTTAGATAATATCAACTTCTCTACGATATTACACTTACAATAGCCAGTTTGACACGAAGACACTCACTGATTTACGAAAGAGTATGCAAACAATGTTGAAAGATAAACATCAATATCTAACCTTTAGATTGCTGAAGCGTCTTTGCTGATTATACGTCATAACGTATTCACTGCACAATGATACATACAAGGGCACCGAATTTTTCGTTATTAAGTATTAATATCACACCGATCTATGATGGATTTCCTAGATGATTTTACATGATTTATGGAATATGTACTTGCAAAACTCAAGATCTCGCTATTTACTTGTTGCAGTCGATTCATCAAAAAAGTAAATGTTCACATAAGCTATATACATATTAAATTAACGTTCGACTTGAGGCTTTTTCTTTTTGTACATACATAAAAGAACGTGTTCACTTTATTTGGATTATATCCGGTCCAAATAGACACTTCATAACCCTGCTTTGAAAGCATATTCTGAACAAGTTTTGCGACTGTCATAATTGTTTTTCTATGTATCTTAGACTCATGCACAAAATATAAAAGCACTTCCGAAATTTCAGCATTTGTTTCATGTTGAGGGAACTTTCAAAATTTCTTCTGACAACCCATTACGGAGTGTGTCTTGAATGCTACTTTCTCATGTTGATATTGTTTCTTGATCTGAAAAGAATAGTTTATTTTAAGTATTGATATAAGCTTATCCACTGCTCTTATTCAATGTTAAAATGTTTGAAGATAAACTGTCATTATACGGATAAAACAACGATGTCTTACGTTAGGAGTAAATTCAATCCATAATTGGGTGTGGTACAATCATTGGTGTTCTTTTTTTGCTTTCATTTGTTCGATAAGCGATCAGATTGTACGTGGATACACGACCAGACCAGACCTACACCCATAAAGACTCATATATATATGAGTGAGAGATGAAGTTGGAAACTATGTCACAGTGGAGGAGGAGAAGATGGAAAGATGGAAGCAACATGTCGAGTATAACCTGAATCACCCAGACCCACCAGTACTCGCTGACATTCCTGAAGCAGAGGAGGACCTTGACATCAATTGCAACGACATCACTGTTGAGGAGGTCAAGCAGGCCATTCACAAGCTGAAGAATGGGAAGGCACCTGGCGATGATGGAGTGTGTCCGGAGATGCTGAAGGCAGAAGACACAGAGACGCCAAAGCTTCTTTGCCAGATTCTCCAAAAGATATGGGATAGTGAGAAAGCATCAAATGACTGGAAAACCTAGGAATCATAGTTAAACTTCCCAAGAAAGGAGATCTGGGAAACTGCAACAACTGGCGAGGAATCACATTGCTATCCTTCTCCAGTAAGATCTTTAGCCGCATCATTCTTCAACGCATCACAACAGCTGTGGACGGCATCCTACGCCAGGAACAAGCAGGCTTCAGGAAAGGCAAATCTTGCATCGACCACATCTTCACACTGAGGCAGATACTTGAGCAGTCTAATGAATGGAATGGATCCCTTTATGTGGTCTTTGTGGACTTTGAGAAAGCCTTCGACAGCCTGCACCGAGACTCTATGTGGAGGATCCTACGACATTATGGCATCCCCAAGAAAATTGTCAATGTCATCAGGTCCCTGTACGAGAACTCTGAGTGCAGAGTAATCCACAACAACCAACTCACTAAACCATTCAAGGTGGAAACCGGAGTGAAGCAAGGATGCATTCTCTCTCCAATTCTCTTCTCACTGGCCATTGACTGGATCATGCGCCGCACCACAGAGGGCAAGAGGCATGGAATACAATGGACGTTGACCTCAATGCTGGATGACCTGGACTATGCCGACGACATCGGGTTGCTGGCAAGCAGAAACCAGGATATTCAACAGAAGACACACCAGTTGGTACAGACAGAAAAAACCATAGGTCTTCGAGTCAACATAGGGAAGACAAAGATCTTGAGGAAGAATACCAGAGTGGGCAACCCAATCACCATCAACGACCAGCCCCTGCAAGAACTAGACGATTTCACTTACCTGGGTTGTAAGGTCGCCACGGATGGAGATAGCACAAGGGAAGTCATCACAAGAATCGGCAAGGCCAACCAGACCTTCGCAATGCTGAAGCCCATATGGAGGACAAGAAACCTCAGCGTCCACACGAAGATCCGTATCTTCAAGAGCAACTTGTTGACATTTTGCTGCTTCTGGTAGCGTGGTTTTGTTTTACGTCATCAGCATCAGTGTACAGAATTTGGATATAATAATGCAATTTTCGGTCAGCGGAATGATGTGTGTTATTCGTTTGGGATATGCCGATCACTGCCGAGCGTGTTTTCAATATCGTGACAATAGATTCGTTACGCTTCGTAGGAAGATTTCAGAAAGCTCGTATTTCATAAAAAAAGAACATTTACGTACTTGATATTAGCCCAGAATAGCCTTTTAAATGGTATGTAATCAGTTGATATCCATACATATCCAAACATTTTTGTAAGCAAATTTACCCTCAGGTGCACTATTGTACCTTCAAGTACACGATATTTTTTTTAAAAAATTGTTACCAACGGAAAAGACTTGAGCATCACGTTTTCTCAACAATGAAAAATGCAGGTATAAATTAGTGTGTGATACATCAGCATTTTATTCAATGAAATTCCATTGACTTGTATGATTTAGTGAATAATATTCTTTGTTTGCTTTACTATACATATTAAATAGTAACCCATTTCACCCTTCTATTGTATTTGATTCTTTTTCATGATTTTTTAAATATTAGGCCGGTGTGTCCTTTGCACTTTTAGCCATATCCGGTGTTTCCTTTACTTTAAGATACATGGATTTGTTATATTTTGTTTTTATCTTTTCTTACAGGCATAAATTACTTCTCTTTTTACTTCAGTTTATAACATGTGTTTCAGGAACCTAGAATACTATTTCACGTCTAATCTCTGCCTTCCTAACGTTCTTTTCTTGCTTAGTTATGAACTATGCGATTTGTGTCTTTGCAAATTGTTTTTTATGCTATGTTTGTATTTTATATTATGTTTGTGTATTAGGCTATGTCTGTGTATTATTATGCTAATTAGTATGTTATGTTTGTGTATTATGCTGTTTGTGTATTATGCTTGGTTTGTATAAGATGCGATACGTGTATAATATGCTACGCTTGTGTCTTTGTGCATTACGATTTGTTATTGTGTTATGTTCTTTTTTTGTGTATTATGATATGTTTGTGTGTTTTGTTATATTTGTGTATTACAATACCGTTGTACATTATGCTATGTTTGTGTATTTGTTCATTATGATATGTTTGTGTATTATGCTATGTTTGCGTGTTATTTTATATTTTAAATTTGTGTATTATGCTATCTTTATGCATTATGTTATGTTTGTGTTATGTTTGTGTATCCTGCAGATCAAGATAATTCAATGTTTTCGTTATGTTATATTAAATCGATAAAACGTACATTAGAGCAGATTCTAAAATGTTGATTTAATCATGTCAAGTATAAATAAATCGGATCTAATATTCTCGTGATGAGAAGGGGCTTAATTGATACCAGGGTATAAGTAAGGTCAAACGAAATGGATATGAAATGTGATGTTTTGTGGGAATAACCTTATCAGATATCTCATTCTATCATAATCATATCTTGGACGATTACGTATCAATGTGAGCTACCACACAACAAATGAGTCCATCCAATTTTGTTAAAGAGATATTACTCCTTCAGAAATGTATAGGATAACTTATCAATATAAATTTTAACAAAACTAAAATGGTTAAAATGTCATAAATGATGTACAACTGTTTTGCAGAGAAACCAACCACTAAACTATTCACTATGCAGCATAGTTCTGCAGGAAACTAAGGTGACATATGAAGTGTGAAGGTCTTCGATTTCGTTATCTTCTAATCACAACGGTATTTCCAACCAATTCATGAGTATCAGTTTACACTGGTGCCTATAAATGAGATATATATATGCTTGAATCTGTTTTACAAGATCGGTTAGGAGTGTAGCACACGAACATAACTGTATTGGTCCGATTGTGCATTGTAAACGATTACATTAACTGACAACACCGAACATAAATGGAACGACTATTATGGTGTCTCGTTCGAAAACTCATTCTGCATCGGAGAAATTGGGTATGCATGAGTGTGTGTTTTTTGATATTACTATCTCTTCTTGTGTATATTAGGTTCGTGTCTTTATCAGAAGACGAACCTAAAAGAATCCTAGAGCAAGACCATGGACAGTTTGTACAACACTTTCCACGGCATTCCATTCCAGCCGGAAACTCAGCAAAGAAAACAAAAAAGATTCTATTCTGGACCAAATTCTTCGGCAAACCCCCAAACATATTCGCTGAAGAGGAAAAATCATGTGCCTCACACTGTGAATATACCTGCGCTGTGGTCAGCGATCAGCGAGAACTGAACTCCAGTGATGCGATAATGTTTCACTTATATGATTCCTGGCCAGAGAATTGGGTGGTGGGAACGCAAAAATTAGTTGATTTTCCAAAACACCGCGACCCCAGTCAGGTGTGGGTTTTGGCGAATATGGAACCCCTCGGCAACCTTTGGGGCAATTTTTCTGTCTTCAATGGATTAATAAATTGGACCATGTGGTACAGACTGGATGCTACTATCGTTCATCCTTATGGCGAAATGTATGAACTGCAGCCAGAGGACAAACGCATAGTTAACACATATGTTAACTATTACCGACAGAAAAGCAAGATGGCAGCTGTAAGGATTAGTAACTGCGCAGACTATGCTAGAAGGTATAGAGTAGTGAAGGAATTGCAGAAATACTTAAATATTGATACGTATGGTACTTGTTATAACAATAAGTGTGGGGCTCGCACTGACAACCCATATGACGAGGAATGCAATGACAAAATAGCGGAATACAGATTTTACCTAGCATTCGAGAACAGCTTCTGTAGAGATTATGTGACAGAAAAATATTGGTTGTCCATCAGCCGTCAGCAAATACCTATAGTGAACTGGAAACATGTCGACCCTGTCACAGTTTTACCCCATTCCTATATCAACGTGTACGACTTTCCTAATTTATGTGAAGCAGCAAAGTACATCAAAGAAGTGAATGAAAACGAAACGTTGTATAACAGCTATTTTAAATGGAAAGAGACACATATTCCAGGATATAAATGTATGTCATGTCGAGTATGTCGTGCCTTAAATGAACGACCAGACATCCAACAAATATATTCGAACTTTAGTGGGTGGGTGTATAACGATTATTGTGAAGCTGTGACTGAACATAACCTACGAAATAAATATATGGACAGACATCAATTTAATATTGAACACGATCTTCTAGTCACAAAAGATACACATTCAAGGAAATAAGATAGATTAAAGCTATGCATGGAGGTTGTAAGTTACATATATGTTTCCATATCTAATAATTAATTAAGGTTACATTAAATCTTAGGATTCTTCTACGGTTTACGAAAATAATAAATCACAAGATTATAGTTTTTTTTCACTTTTATTGTTTTGTCACTGAAATATGATGGTATTTTTTTAAAGAGGGTGCGTTATATGAATGACAATGTTTTTTCATGTCGTCATCTGTAACTATTTGATCGAGGGTGAAATCTATTGTGGATAGATAATATTTAAGAAGATTTTTCAAATCAAAAAAGTATAGGATGTTGAGTATTTTCCTAATTTACCGCTGCCCTTTTTTAGTGTAACATCAGCCCATCATCATTTGCTTAAAGAAAACTAATTGAAATTTTAAAAAATTCTGACCCTTTAATTATATAAGAGAACTTCTTAACATTGCGCTGAAAGCATTAACACCTTTTGGAGTTGTTGGCTTGAAAAGTACTCTATGTTCTATACTTTATTTCACTACCTATCGAGTATTGCAACAAGTAAAGCTCACATTACTAGTAGAGAGAAGCAAAGCTAACATTACTCGTAGTTTGCAGCCAAAGATTAACTTACTTATAGTGAGCCAAGAAAGATAAAAATACTCGTATTGATCAGGAAATGATCACATTAATAGTAGTATTATATATTATATGTGTTAAATGAAACGAGTAAGTAGTAAAACCATTGAGAGTACTGGATACATCATATTTTCCCAATGTCAGGTTTATGATTCATTCAAGAATACGATTCAATAACAATCATTTTTAAAAAGAAAATCCCCTCTACCCCTGTGCGGCCGCTACAAACAATATTCTCTGTCTTACACATTGTTATGCATAAACAGTCAGCCAGATTAAACCAAACAGTTTTTTGCTATTGTAAATCTCGTATCACTATACTTAAACATACCATGCAGCATGATGACTGAAGATGTAGTCAATTAAAAGAATTAGACGTCGTCTACGATGCCCATTGAATAAATATATAAATAGTTTGCATCCATTGCTACTTCCATCATCAATTTTAAGTGGTTAATTCTATCATCTAAGCCAACAGACAAGTAGTTGTTTTAACATCTGTACCTTTTATCGCAACATGTCTGCTCTATAACATAGATTGTGCATGAATTATGTTCTTTACTCCTTTAGGTATACGAAACATTATATAATATAGAGGATTTGGTTGTGCTTACATTATAATATAAAAATACACGTTGGCAATAATTTAATTTGTGTCTGCTTTCCAAAATAATTTTATCAAGTAAATAATCAACACAATGCTGATGTAAGAACTGAGGTCATGCATATGAATTACATGTGGTTACAGTTTTAAAGGAATAATATTATAGACACTATATTTCTTGTATACATGCTGTTGATGAACTCAATTCTAATGGAAAGTCATCACAATAAAAACTATTAAATAGAAAGATTAAAGTTCTAAATTCCTTGTTGGTGAACAAACACTATGACCGCTTCACCGCTTTGATTTTTCTTCAAGCATCGTATGATCGCAAAAAGCAAAGTTTACTAGTGAGATCACAGTCCACTTCTGCTTTCATTAAATAATATATTTTGTATGTTTATTGCATCCGGTCGTTTTTCATCAAGTTTTGAGATTAAGGTTTTTTTGACGTAGCCGACCCTTTGTCCCGTACAACAAATAATACGTTCTTTATGACATATGATAAATATACATTTAGTATATCGTACACGATATTTAGGGTTTTATAGAATAATGTTAATATTCACTTATTTAGTTCATATAATGTTTCATTACCCGTAAATAGAAATGTTTTGATGCTGTGTTTAAAATAATTGAAATCAATAATAGTTAGTATTTTTTCCGTACATATATCTTACCTCTATCAATTTGCACTAAGAAACGTAAAAATATTAAACCGACAATATTTGAATATTAAATTGTCTGATATTCAAAATTAGATTATGCAAAATTTTCCAAATTTAGATACTAGACTCTGGTGTGAAGTATTACAAGTTTTACAGGTGATTGCTTTTTTCGAAGTGATAAATCAGCTTTTATGCATGCACCCCGTTCACTATGGTGTTGGAACGTCTTACCTGAGCCGGGGAGAAGATATGTAATTATATGTATCTCCAAATTTAGCTATAAGTCATAGCAACTGGGAAACAACACTATTCGGAATTTATGTATAAAACCGATGCTAACAAAATTCAACTACATTATATTATGATTAGCTGTGTTGTAAATAACATCTTTAGAGTGAATTTATCCAAAGCCCATCACAATTTTGATAGTTGTTATTAAAATATATGAATCCTATTGTACATTAGTTAAGATAAAATTAATTTAAAAACAAATTGTACGGTAGCTTTTATTATGATAATGTTTTCTGGGATCTTAATCCATCATATTAAACTTTTTAAAAAATATAAGTTTTAAAAAGCATCATAAAAAATAAATGCAGGAATGCTTAATCCCAAAAAATAAAATATTTCTAGATATATATTCCTTGCACATTTCTTAAGACTGTTATATATGTCTTGCATTTGAAAGCAAATTGTTTTTCACTAATAACGACAAATTTTATCAATTATAACGTTATGTAAAGTTGTATATATGTGAATATTGTGTTATACTTTGTGTCTCTATATAACAATGTTGATTCTGAAAGTGTAAATATATACACTGTCATTGCTATCGAACAAAAACGGTTCCTCTTTGATTATACCGAATCATAGTAAATATATCAGCTTGATCTTTGTTTTAGCACTTTATGTTTGATAGTTTTAGTTTGAAATAAATAAAGTATTTTAAGTTAATAATAACAATAATTATTCGATGTTGAGAAATGTTGAAACTTTTTGAATATCTTAGTGCTTGATATGCACAAATGTATATTAAAATTCAGAAAGACATTGTGCCGAGATTTCACAATTCGTATTTGCAATGAAAACGTGGTCGATATCCTATATGAAGTGTAAAATGGAAAGCAAAGCATTTTTACTGGCTTACAGTTTAGTTTAAGGATGTTTAAGTCTGGGAATATCATTGCTCGTTTTATGTGAAAGATATGACTCAGGACAAAAATCAAGAAATCGATTTATGACATGATATGTTACAGTTGCCGTATATCCTGGTATAGTAGTAACGATATAACATTATGTACAAGATATCTTATCAATACAACGCAATGATTAACTGAAGCAATATGTTAATATTTCGGTGATATATTATACCAGGAACATGCCAATATATATTTCATATCATATGATATCTTTGATGAGTGTAGCTTGACGCGCGATTAACTGAAGCAATATGTTAATATTTCGGTGATATATTATACCAGGAACATGCCAATATATATTTCATATCATATGATATCTTTGATGAGTGTAGCTTGACGCGCAATTACTTGACCAAGTCTAATAGTTTTTAGAGGGACTGTTTTAAAAACAAAACCTTGTCTAAACGGATTCTAATGTTGTTTAGAAAGTAACTTTAGTCTGCAATTGTATTTGAGGAATCACGATTATCATTTCTACATGAAGTTACTTTCTAAAGCATTGACTTGTCGCAAGTATATTAGTTCAATTGTCACGCAATTGTTCTTTCCGTAATATTTCTATTGTGTCATGTATTTTGTATTTTTAATGATTAAATTTTGAAGACAAGAATATTTGGTATACAAAACAACGTATACAAATATACTTTAAATAATCGAAACAATTTGCTAAATATACCAGTCAGTATTACGACGCTTTGCGTATGTGTTGTTTGATTTATTTTTTCGAGGTATACGGTTTAATGCAAATATAAAAGAAATCCATTCAGTATATTTGAATGAACAACATAGTGAATTATTACTCATCATTGCTTAAGTTTCAAAGTAATTAATTTGCATTGATGAACTGAAAACTTGCAAAAAAAATTTACATTCACTTTCTAATTAAATGTGGCATTGTTTGTTCGTTTAAAATATACGCCTGTTGTAAATGGCTGTCTTTAAAATATATGTTTCACCTGAGGAAACATAGTTATGTTATCTGCAGTTGAATCGATTGCTACTAACTCACTAACATTAGTTGACATCCATCAAAGGTTAGAGAAGCCATGGAATTGGGAGGGTGGGATGTGACAGATAATCAGAGTAACAAACAAACATATGCTGAGAATGATTTTATTTAGACCACACCTATATATGTGAGGCCATAACGAATGCATCAAGACTATAGTCAACACATGTTGAGATAACGACAGGGTGTTTTATCTAAATTATCTGAATGTTTAAATGAATAATCCTTACAATATAGCTAGCCACATAACTAAAGTTAATACGACCATCCAAAGAGTGGAGAGGTACATTTCTGATGTGAAATATCCTTTACCTCAAACAATAGATATCAGCTCTACCGCCATTAAATTTACACAGTCAGTACTCTCACATTGCACCAACATGTCATGAACGTATGCAAGGCTGCATATCTTGAGCTGCGACGCATGAGCTCCATTGGCCGGTATATACTGATGGCACTGAAACACTTGTGTGTTCATTAGAACTTTCAAGACTAGACTATTGTAACTCAATTATATCTACTTCGTCTCAATATCTACTCCAGAACCTTCCACACAATTCCAAACCTGGCTGCTTGGATCATTGTTGGAGCGCCATGATCAGAGCACACGTCACTGCTGCTCTGTACCCTACACTGGCTATCCATTCTATCCAGAATGAAACACAAAATTTGTTCTCTGTGCGACTTTTCACTGACTGAGTCCAGTCCAACCTACCTATCTGGCCTCACCTATGTGTATCAAGCATCAAGATACTTACGCTCCTCTACTAACAATCGTATTCGCACCATTTCAACTATGAAATCGAAGTCATATGCACAACGTTCTTTTCGAGTGAATTGTCCATTGAAATTAAACACAACGACAATGATCCCTTTCAAGAGTTCTCTTCAACTCACCTTGTTCGACTGCAATAACATACATAAAGACCTATTAATGTTTCATACCTTCAATATTATTAGCAGTTTGTATGTTTTATAATTTCATAGTGTTTTGCTAATTGTAGTAATATCATGATAGCTGCTGTAAAGCGCTTAACAGTTCTAAAGATTAGGTGCTATACAAAGTCCTCATTATTATTATTATTATTAATATGATCTTGTGTATACTTGCCGTTTATGAACTAAGGCACGTTGCTAGGCATACATATAAATAGGTGAATTGATTGTAATTCATTGATTCTTAAGATGAGCTCCTGTCTTTTGTTGTACAATCGCTTTCAAGTAACAAATCAGCGGGGAAAAGTAAATAAAGTGAATACAAACACATAAAATAATGTACGATTATGTTGCTCACATATTTGACTTCGAATAAAAATTTGTAAAATAAAAAAGTAAAATATAGTTCATAGTTTTATTCCATTGGTTTGAGTAAAATGAGCCTCTGCTTTAGATGGAATCATTACTAATACTTTACATATTTGTACGTATGGATATTTTTCTTTCGTCATCTAATTTGGAGAAATGTAGTCTGCACGTTTTGAATGGGTATTCGTTTGACTATTGAAATTCCTCATTTACATTAACTGACATGATGCTTATATTTGTATGTCTTGCACATATAAATCGCAGAAGTTGTACGAAGTATCACATATGTTTTTACTTGTAAGAATTAAATCAGGTTTATTTACATGCGTCTCTCGTTCAACATTATGTTGCAAGGATATACATAAATCGAGGAGTACAGATGCGATTGAATGTCTCCAAACACATTAAAAAAACATTTTCATAGCATGTACATATAAAAAGATGACTGATTCTTGCATGAAAAGACAGAAATAATGTGCTTCGAAATTAAGTGAAAAACGTTTTGAAGGACCTTTAGAATGTAATGTTTCAGCCTTTGGTGTAAAGTGTCAACATAAATTGCAATACAATAAATTCAAATAAACCAACCAAAATTATGACGTTCTGTTTCAATGAAGTTAATTTATTTGATAACAATTGGACAATAATCAACTTATAATAACATTAAAATATGTTGAATATATGTGAAAATGGATTGAAATTCAGGCTGACCTTTACTGATATTTTGGTTACATCCGTTTCAATTGACCAAGTTACAAGTTTGAAAATTTCACAATTTACAAAATAATTAATCATTCCAATGTTTGCTTAGTTAAGTGGAACGACTATGTGCTGTAACAGTTTATTGATGAATAATAACCGAAAAAATCATATGGTCACTTTGTTTTTGTCTTCAAGAGTCAACTGATCGCAATTAAGCTACTTTTATCGGCTAATTCACCACTGCTTTGCTTAAATGATTTCTGCAGTAGATTTAGTGTTTAAAGTCTATTCTATGTTTTAGATGCAAAATATTAGACATGAGAATTTTTGATACGGAAAAACATGCCTAATGATATTGATATTGGATAAATGTTTCGTTTTAAACATTTTTGGAAGATGTTTTACTTCTTTCAGAATCAGTCTGAACTAAAATTGAATTCGTACCTACCGAGCTAATTGAGCTGATCTTTTGTAATAAACTTGTGGAATTATTAATAAATATGTTTATTTTATGTGTACATAATTTGATATTGGAATATAACTGTAGAAATGCAATTGATATTAGTAGCTATTTACGTTTTAAAAGGCATGTTTCTGAGAGGTGAAATGTATTAAAACGTATATTGTTACTTATTTTGTGAATATTTAAAAGGTTCTCCAATTAAAAGACATGGCTCTGGAGTGAGGTATTTGTCACAGAATTAGGCGAAAATTAAATTTATTTTCTTCTTGAATTACAAACTAATTTCACCATTTTTTTTTGTTTCGTCGTACATGCGTTACCTGGGTGAATAAGTGTTCTTTTTCTCCAAGGTAAGCGGCGTGTAACGATTTGCATGTGCCTGACTTTGAATTACATGAAATCCGGAACATTAGATTCACAGGGTGCACGGTAATCTTGCCGTGATTTCTGCTCACCTATTTGAGGGTATATAAGGCAGAATATTTATGATAAATATTACGGGACCAAAAGTATCTAATCACAGGATAGATAGCTCGTCTTTCAATCTCCAGCCAAAGGGGTGAGTGTTAAATTTATATTTCGTTTTATTGTGAATTTTATTCAGTTTATCATTTCATATAATTATGCCTTTATTGCAATGCAGATTTTAAACGTGGAATATTTGGAATTACTAGTCACTATTAGACTTTAAATGCAATAGCGTGATCTAAGGTTTAGATTATTTTTTGAGACAACTATTATTAGTCTGGTTTCTTTATTGTAGCTGATAGCATCTCTGATAACGTCGGCTGATAACATTTCTGATAGCATCTCTGATAGCATCTTTGATAACGTCGGCTGATAACATTTCTGATAGCATCTCTGATAGCATCTCTGATAACGTCTTCTGATAACATCTCTGATAGCATCTCTGATAACGCATCTGATAACATCTCTGGGAACATCTTTGATAACGTCTTTGATATCGAAGCTGATTTGTTGCAGAATATCTCTGAATTATAGCTGAATGTGATTGATTGTGCCGTTTAATTGTGCAATCGAATTGAAGTATCTGACTGTCTGTCTGTCGAACTGTCTGTTCGTCTACATCTGTCGTGACGTGTAAATATCCGGAAATCTAGAAGTCCGAGTGTCGGAGCTGTCTAGAGTTGTAAACATCCGGGGTGGCATCTTAAAGTATTTGGGACCGTTGGTTCTAGTAGATGTTGTATGTTGTCTGTACGTATAACTGTGGTGGATCCGTGAAGGGCAAACGGCCGATAAAAGTATTGGTCAACCCTAGGTCTTCGGGGAAACTGGGCGGCGATTCAACTGTTGGTGAATCGTACGGTTATACAGGGTCGAGACACATGTGTGTGCTGCAATTGTAGTACAATTGAATACATTGTTGTATTTACATAGTTACTTCAAATCACAATAGTCACAATAGTATTTCAAGGGATTGCATGAATCTCAATAAAAGCTAGCAACTTGATTAAATACATGTATATGTTCGTGCTAGTTGTCGCAATCCATACGTGCGATAGTATAGTTTGATGTTTTGATTTGTTATCGTAATTTATACTAGCGGTTATATAACTTTTGTAAAGGTTCCTGTATATATGTGTATAGTCCAGGAGATTCCTTTGTATCTGTGTTTTATTTTGTATTAATATTTAATTTATTCATGTATTGTGAATGGTTGTGAGTGTAATTGTGGGTTGAACGCATGAGTTATTGTGTTGATACATCATTATTTTCCATTAATAATTTATTTCATAAATTTATATTTTCTTTCACATATTGTGTTTGTGTTGTTCATTTAATCCACCATCCTCTCCGTAACAATTATGTTACAGTATTGGAAGGTGTTGCTATCTTGAAAAAAAATAAATCAGGTATGTCCAGGTTATACCTATTTGATAAGAGATGTAATTGAATATCAGCTTTCCAAATTTAGCTCAAAGCCATAAAACATTTAAGCAGATATTCTCAACACTTTTTTTGTAAAGGACAATGGTTTATTGCATGAAAAAATAGGAAGAATGTAATTGAAATGAGGAACATCAATTAGTAGTCGCGCCTTTATGTTTAGCATATTATAATTAAAATTATCAATGTTGTCGGTTGAGATAAAAATACAAATGTTTAAAGTGAATGTGTACGGTGGAAGGCGTTCAGTGTGTTACTTGAATGGGTTCAAGACAAAATAAACAGTCAATTTTACTTGACTGTTAGACTCAATATCTTTTCATTAAAATTATTTGGAATTTGAAAACATAGAGACAGTTCCGAAATTGTATATGTGTTATCATCTAAATTTCCATCTGTCTTATATATTTAACCTTACGGTCGGTAGCTCTGGGATTCTTGCAGATACAGTCTTTGCTATTGTAGTTGTTAGTAATAGCAGTGCGATGATAAAGAGATTGTGCAGCCTTGGAGACTAGGGAGGACTTGGTTGATTTAGCAATGACTTCAACAATCCATTAAGAATTGTCATAACGTCACATGATCAAATAAGACAGATTTAAATTGAAAAGCTAAATGATTTAAACGTTATTTAAGCAAAAACTGTGTTCATTAAAAGCCAAGTAGTATTTTGAACAACATGTTTTACTTGTTTTAAAAAATGCTGAATTTTCAGTCAGTATATATATATATATATATATATATATATATATATATATATATATATATATATATATGGTGTTTATAAAGTATAATATTCTACTCTTTATCAATAGTTTTAGATGCATTGCTAATTATCATTTCTTTAATTGTATAATTATATAAATGAAATTAAATTAGTAGATAACTGTTGGAAAGGCACGTAATTGAAATATGCATATACTAATTGTCAATTAAAACTAATTTTGTGGATAATTGCTCGCCATCCAAAACTTAAATCATATCTCTTGTTGTATGGCTAGTAGTTTATTTTATTCACAAACTGAATCAGGTTTGCTTACGGGTATTACATTAATCAGTACATATTATTGATTTGGTATGGCAAAGTAGGATCATTAGAATTGAATTAAATATCTCCAAATTTAGCTCTAAGCCTTAATAACATTAAAAGGTATTTTCGGAATCGTAATAATTATAAATCGAGATTCCTTTCAGTATTTCAAGGCTTGAGGAAGTTTAAGCATATTCAATACATCAGGTTGGAAGTGTACTTTATGTATGACACATTAGGACTGAATGTGTTAACGTTATGAGAGTAAAATTGAAATCATAACAGGTGGTAAAAAAATGAATATAAATGTAATCACGTAAGCCAATGAATGTTATGCTATTTTGCTTAAAAATTCTTGAATTCATTTTATCAAAACATATTTTCATAATGCAACAGTAAAGTGAACGTTAGTGTGTGCCTTATATGATCACCAACTAAGCTGATTTTGTATTAATATTTGATTCACGTTCAAAAGCTTCTGTATGTAAGAACTGCGTTTGACTTGACATTTTTTTGACCCCGTAAGGTGTGTCTCCTTAAATATCCACATAATAAAATAAATTCAAATTTACGTAAGCTTCAGCAAATACAGTCAATGTTATTAGAGTAGGGAAGATCGAGCTAATGTAGCATACGAAAATATTTCCTCCTGGAGGATTACATTACAGTAATATTGACTTTTGAAGCAAACCTTTGTTGGACTTCATTCATGGATTAAACGTAAATAAGATTAAAATTTGCGAGATTCATTGACAGTTACAGCTAAAATGTAAAAACACTAAATGTTTTTCTTTAATGTGCGGAAAGGCAGCATTTGCTGCACACATCATATCGGCTTCCTGCCTTTGATCTGTGTTGAGAGTGGCGTATATCCGTATTCACACAACATATCTATATTTAATACGAAATTGAAGAAACAACTTTCTATTATTGTTCAAAAAGCTACACACACACACAAACACACACACATATACATATATATATATATATATATATATATATATATATATATATATATATATATATATATATATATATATATATATATGTATATATATATATATATATATATATATATATATATATATATATATATATATAATTAGTCTCTTTGAGAAATGGAGATATAGCGGTCTGTTAGATTGATATTCAAATCTTAACACGAGTTTATTTTTTTCAAATCCAATACATTTTGCATAGAATATCAACTGTTTTTCATTATGGCTCTAGGTTAATGCAATCCAAAATGGATTAACTACATTAAGTTATACGTAAATTTGTATTGGATACCCTTTTATTGCTGAATGTGTGGAACGTTTGAAAGAGGGGCCCTCAGATTAATCATTTTGAGCTTTGAAAACAAATTGAACGTTCTGGCAATAAACTAATAAGTATTGTTTGATTGGCATTTTATACGATGAATATTTGCTATATACACTTTTGTCCCTCTTTTAAGTGTGGACATGTCGCAGAAATCATTGGTGCCTGTCACATTTCGTCAATCTAAAAGCACTAAAATGTATGTTTTGCATTGTTATAGTTTTACATTGTTTTGCTAATATCATATTTAACACAATTTAGTATCTTGATACATCTCTGTAGGAATGCCGATTACATTCATCGATAAGAGACATGTATTGATTGATATTGTTAATGCGTCCTTTTCATGCACCTATTGCGATATGTTGCTGGCATGACTTCGCTTGCAAAGATTTAGGAAAGGGGGATGTCCACGTGTATTGCACGCGCGCTGGTGGCGGATAAGCCCAATATGTGACAGTCACGTTCGTCCTCAGAGGCTGCAGGGAAATGTCTGGGTTGTGATAGGGGTTGCAGATGGTTCCGGTCTGTTTTGTTCACAAGTAGCAGTGGCCCGGATAATTGTACCTAGCAAGATTTCAAGGTCAGAAGCTTGCGATGCCCATTGGTGGTGATCGATGCCACACGTGGTGAGGGTATTTTTCAAAGAATCTTTATACCTTTATCGAGGTGACCCTCTTTTACGCTGGCCAGTGGACAGCTCACCATACATTGTGATATTTTCTGGCTATGATCATCCATCCTGGACACGTGTCACTTCCCAGCGTATCTGTATCTTCATTATAATTGCCTCAACGCTGGTTATCCTTGCTTGTTTGAGGGCTTCAACATGTTTTAATGAAGTCGTTCCAGTGGATGTTGAGGACGGGGAGAGGGCAACGCTGATGGAAGAGTTCAAGGATGCGGAGGTAGCGGCTTTAGGTTACCCATGATTCTGTAGACGCTGATCTTTGTACCTCTCTTGAGATTGGCATTGTATCACACCCGCTTATAGAGTCTGCCGACGGCGCTGTTTACCTTGGCCAGTCTGTTGTCTATTTCTTTGTCGATAAAGGCATCAGAGGATATCACACATCCCAAGTAGGTGAACGGGTGGACTACATTCAACTCTGTATGGGCAATGGAGATTCTTGTCGCCTGGTAATCTTCCTTTTTTCAGGCTGTTGAAGTATCACAGTTTTCTTTAGGCTGATCTCAAGTACAAGAAGCTGACAAGTGTCTGCAAAACAGGCTGCTACGTGATGTTGGGCAGCGTCCGTGTGGGCAACAAGAACAGCGTGATCTGCAAAGAGAAGTTCTCTTATCAGTTTTTCCTTGTTCTTGGTGTGGGCCTTAAGTTTAAAAGGTCGCCATCAGTACGAAATCGGATATTGATGCCAGCTATGTCATTCAGGTCTTCTGTTGGTGTTTGGAGCCTCATACTGAAGAACATTGAGAACAGTTTTTCGGGCTATAACGCAGCCATGTATCACGCCATTTACAATGGGGAAGGTTGGTATTGTTTCTGATCTGAGCAAACTGGTCTTCGTGCAGTTGGATGATCATGGTAAGAAATTGGGAGGACAGCCGAGCTTTTAAAGTATTTTTCAGAGTCCATTTCTGCTCACCGTGTCAAATGCCTTAGTGAGGTAAACAAATGTAATGTATAGTCCTTTGTTTTGTTCTCGAAATATATCTTGGATTTGTCTCAGGACGAACATCATATCAGTTTTGCCCCTATTCACTCTGACGCCATATCGACTCTCTGAAGCATGTTCTTCTGCAATGTTGGGCTTAGTTCAGACTGTTCTTTCTTGTTTTTATACAAGTTGATGATGACTTCGTCTCGGAGGTATTGCTCCCAGCAACAAATGAAGAACTCGTGAAGTTTGGTGTGTAATGCTGGGCTTCCATATCTCTAGTGGAATGCCGTCGTTTCCTGCAGCCTTTCCAGTCTTCAGCTGTTATATGGCTTTTACAGTCTCTTGTAATGTGGGTGCCTTATCAAGTTTCATCTTTAGTGGCTGTTGTGGGATGCAATCAATATCTGCCTCCTGGGATGTACGGCTAGTACTGAAGAGGGTGTGGAAGTGGACTGACCAGCGGCTTAGGATAGATTCCCTGTCGGTGAGTAACTCATAGCCATCTGCACTCCGTAGCTGGCTCTATATTTAGAAGTGAGGACCATACGCTGTTTTTAACGATTCATAGAACTTCTTGTGGTCACTAGTGTCAGCGTACAGCTGGGTTCTTTCTGCAAGTGTTGTCCTCCATTCATTTTGTAAGTCTCGTAGCCTGCACTAGAAGGATCTGCAGATAAGGCGGAAGGCTGTTTTATTATGTGGACAGGATGGATGAGCGAGGTGGGCTTGGTACACATATATCTTTCTGGCAAGCAGTTCTTAGATTTCTTGGTTAATTTCATCAAACCACGCTTTGGTTTTCTTGGTGGTGAATCCAATAATTTCTACTGAGGTCTGCAGAATGGCAGCCTTAATGTGATTACACATCTCTTCCGGAGGTGATATGACGGAAAATTGGTTCTTCAAGTCTAGACTGCGGGCTCTCTTAAAAATCTGCATTGATGTCAGCACACAAAAGATTGTTGATCTGGAGCTTCTTTATCTGCGTACTTGTTTTCTAGGCCTGGGCTTGAAGTGGAAGTAGAGTAATCATCTGACAAGACGATGATCTGTGTGTCACTCTGCACTGGGTATCACTCTAGTATGAACGTTATCTTTTAATTCCCTTTAGCATACTATTATGTAGTCAATTAGAGGCCATGCTTCGATATAGGGTGCATCCAGGTAGTTTTTAATCCATCTTTCTGCTTGAATACGGTGTTTGTGATGGTGAGAGATATAATTCTGCGCACAATTCAAGAAGCAGGTGCCCATTGTCATTCCAGCCACATACGCCATGTTTATCAAGAACGGCTTTCCAGGCGTCTGATTCTGCCCCCTCCAGCATTTAAATCTCTGATGATGATTATTTTGTCTCTCTCTGGGACACTCTAGAGACGTCTACGCAGGTCAGCATAGAATGTATCCTTTTCAGAAGGATCGATCTGACTAGTGTGTTTGAGCATATACACTGAACATTGTTTCATGTTGTTGGTTCCCTAATGGGAGACGAATGGAGATGATGTGGTCGATAAGACCAGTCGAAAGGTTTGTTAACTTGGTGTTAATGGAGTCATTGATCATGAAACCAACCCCTGAAAGTCGTTTTTCATTTTCTTTGTTTTTTCTTGTCAGTACAGTGTGTATCCCGAGCCGAGTTCTCTCATACTTCCCATCTTAAAAGGCTGACTACTCAAAAAAGTGCAGCAATGTCAATACCAAGGCGATGTAGTTCATGCACAATTAATGCAGAGTATCGTTCGGGTCCGTTGCTATTCGTTGAGTCTAGCATTGTTCTGATGTTCCAACAAGCCAGTTTTAGTCTTTCCCCACGACATGAGGTATGTGGTGCATGAACTTTTTTTCGTTATGTTTTGACCGCGTTGGCCAGCTGAGTGTAGGGAGGTGAGCTTTGGTTATGCCACCTTTTCTAGGCCCCTCTCTCCATGTGAAGTTCTGTCTGTAAATAAGGTTGCTTGTGCACTCAATCTGCTGCAGGGTGATGGTGTCATCACCGAATCAACACCAAACGTCCAAAGGGCTGGGTCGCATGCATGTAGAACTGGGACGGGGCTTCCAGTTGCATCTTTCATCTGCCTTGTTCGCTCCTTTCCCTTCTCTGCAGGGCTTGATATAGTCGAACGTAAACAGTAGACAGTAGCCATTTTCCTCATGCCTGCGCAATGAAACCTTTAGGTGGAGCGCAGTCTGCGCAAATTGGCCACACTGTTTAAACCTGGGGTTCATCTAGCATGGCCCAGCAAGCCAGGACGATGACAGCGAAGTCCGCAGACTGTAGGTTTTATATCAGAGTTTCCCTCTTCGAGGCAGGTGGCCAGCCATGACTGAAGAAATCAACCTCCCCTACTATTTCGAACCATAGCTAGGCGGCCACAGCCTCATCCACTAGTTCATATGGTGCGCACTGGTCCCGAACACTTGCCCGTTGATCTCTTGAGACCATCCGTCCTAGGCGGCGACTCCATGTAGAAATTCATACGGATAGTGATGTAGTATTGACATCACACCATCAACATCGTTTGGTACCGTTCATTGATAATTTCTTTTAACTATTCTTTCCGTATTTTGTTTTCTAAGGATTGTGTTGATACTTTCCACATACGTTTCGTCTGTAATCGTCAGTAATTATATATGCTGTGATATACATATACATCGTCCCATCGTGGAACCATTTTAATTTTAAAATCGGAAATTTGGCCGTGGTGCATTTCTCAAGAGAAACAGAAAACAAATCACAATTAATATACTGTAATTTTGAACTTACGTTTTGACATTTAATAGTCTGCGGATTTAGCAATAAGTTAAAAGTAATTGAAATTATTAATCAAGATGTATGTATTAAAGAAGTAAATTTAACATTGGTCGATACGTTTTGTAATGATTTTCAAAAACTTATACAACGTTTGCATCAACATAAAAATAATTTGCTTTAATGTTCTAAACATCTATTTTATCCAATTTATTTAGTTTTTAACGACATTTGGAGACGCTAAATGAAACAAAAGCTGAATTAATACTGATAGCACTGAAACAGCTGCATTCACCGTCTTTTGTATATCCATACAAAATACTGTCAGATGGGGGGTGCATGAAATTTAAACCTGATTGCAATCTTGCTAAAAACTATCTCTAAGAATAAGTCGCACCAGAGTTATTTGGAAGTAAAGAATGATTACATGTACCTAATACATTTTAATCGTCAGTCGTTTGTGCTGATACACTTTCTCATCTAGTACTTATTACAATTCTCCATCAAATAATCCAGATGATTACTTATCACTAGAAGCAAAATATGCTAATAATGCATGATTCAAAATATTGTAAATTCTAATCGCACCTCATATATATATATATATATATATATATATATATATATATATATATATATATATATATATATATATATATATATATATATATATATATATATATATATATATATATATATATATATATATATATATATATATATATATATATATATATATATATATATATATATATATATAAATGTATGTATGTATTCAAATTCGATCTCAGAGGCGTTGTTTGTATGCAAAGAAATCATTACAATAATCTTCTAGTAGCGAAAAAAAGAAACAAATAGAAAAGAAAAAAGGTACCTGTTTTAATACTAAGAATAAAGAAGAATTTGAACAATAGCAAAGCAACAACACGTCTTCAAGGAGAAATAAAACATTGTGTGTCATATGGATTCGTCAAAAATAAAACATGCAAGACAATGATCATCAAAAGTTTTTTAATTCTCGCTTCTATCTATATGTAGATTCAAAGAAGATTATGTTGCACACACTGTTAGTTTAGTAAAAGCGCTTCCGTTTTATAGGCATTGTTTGTACGCAAGGAAATCATTACAATAATCCTCCAGTAGCGAAATATAGAAAGAAATATAAAAGAAAATAGGTACCTGTTTTAATACAAAGAATTATGAAGTTGAACAATAGCAAAGCATCCACGCGTCTTCAAGGAGAAATAAAACATTGTGGGTGATATGGATTCGTCAAAAATAAAACATGCAAGAAAATGATCATCAAAAGATTTTTTTAATTCTCGCTTGTATCAATATGTAGATTGAAAGAGGATTATGTTGCACACCCTGTTAGTTTAGTAAAAGAGCTTCCGTTTTATTACTTTAAAAACTTTAACGAATCCTTATTCAGTGAATCACATCGACCAACCGCCATCTTACCTTCCGGAGCGTCGCGTCATCCAATGTATAGTTGTGTATCCATGGTTGCCTAATTCGATACCTGCTTTTGAGTGTCATAAGCTTCCAACCTGTTTTTTGTCTTTGTTTTATAATGGCGATTATGGCGAGACAAAATATTTTCCACCTATTAAAGAGTTCCAGACTGTTATATAGCCATTTTCCCATTGTCGCTCTACATTTTAGCAACAATTGTAGAAAAGGTCGTTTAGTGTTTTTTTTTTTAAAATTATGTTTCCTTGTTTAAAGATCACATTGAAGAATAATAATTTAGTCAATATATTTTTTTTATGATTTACGAATGATGAATTTTTGTCGTAATGGAACGTATGTGGAATCGTTAGTACTTGTCATTATGTATCTGCCGATTTCTTCCTTTACCAGAATTATAAAGATAAAAGGAATCAAATTAGATATACTATTTGAAAATGCTCTTGTTAGAACATTTTAATGCATCGAATAAATGTAAAGTCGTATTGCGACAATTTGGTGATTGTCCAAATTCGAATACACGCCTTTTGTGTCATATAACACAAGTGAATACTATTTTGCAATAATGAAATGAAGTTGGTTTGGATTCAGATTAGTAGCCAGGATGTTGGATGATTTTCTATTGATCACTGAGTTGAGAAGTGATTGTATATTATATCTCTAAATTTAGATATAACAGATGGAAACACAGTAATACGGATTTAAGTTATCTGTTCTCTCTTTCTCAACCTCTCCCTCTCTCGCTCTTTCTCTCTCTCTCTCTCTCTCTCTCTCTCTCTCTCTCTTTGTCTCTATCTCTCTCTCTTTCTCTCTCTCTCTATAACAGGTGCGTCTTTGCATGTATCATATTAGGAATCAAATTTACATAAATAGAATCGATACTTTATTAAAATTACGATGTCTTTCAAATGCAATTTTTCATCCAACTGTGAAGAAAACGTGTCTGTCGAGAACTGCAAGGCAAGAATGAAGGCTGAATGGAGAACTCAAACCATTTTAAAAAGTTTAACAAGCATTACATTTGACATATTTGTCCAACTCATAGTTTTGGGATAAAGTTTAGTCAGGTAATAAAACCAACAAAACATGAAAATCATGCATACATAAAGTATGTAAAGTTGGATGTCGTTAAATGTCATGATCCTAGTAGACTTATGATTGGGACCATTTGTGGGAATTATCAAACGAAAATCTCTCGTTTGTATTAATTGAACAGATAGAGGCAACTCAATATTATGTTTTAATTCAGTCGTGTACGTGTATCTATCCTGTGAAACTATTTCTGTTTTCATTACATGTCCTTAGAAATTGTATTTAATGTTATGTACGGAACCTGAGGGTTCTGCGGATAAATTCTACGCTATTCCAGTTGCACTGGTACAATTGTAGATGTCACACATATAACTGCAATAAATAACCTAATAAAAATAGGTTCATTTAAATAAACCACGTTCACCAATATGCTGTAATGGATATATCAATAAAAGTAATAAGATGTGTCAGTGGATGTAAGATCTCCATTATAAGTTCTAAACGATAGAAAGATTACAAATTTGTTTGGGGGTGGGGGACGGGATGGGGACTGAAAACTTTTAATATGGTATAACCACCGAACTATTTCCACCACAAATTGTCAAGATGAATAATAACATAAAATTGGCACATCCAGTGCGCCTTTATGCATCGTGAATTAGGATTGAATTTTTGAACTTTTCGTGTGCAAAATTAGATTGAAAATATAAAAGAGTATAGGTATGACAGCAAATGAGAGTGATTGAATCAAGCGATGTTTTGCCTAAGTGCAACGTGAGTCAGACGTTATGATGTCAAGCAAAAACTAGATATAACACACATACATGCTTGGTTATATTCAATATTTTGTCACAACCATAAATGCAGAGAAAGGAGCAAATGTTCACAAAAGTCAAATTCGTAACCAAACCAACGCGAAAGTTACCAAGCACTTCAAGTCGAATGATCATCGGTAGAGTCATTTGAGATGTTACCTTGTCTATCATGGGAAAGACAGACATAGAACGAACACTTAAGAAGTTTGGACAAAATGAAAAATGTAATCTTCCAGTTGCATTCTTGTTAAAATGTCACCTAGCAATCAGGTTTGTACCTTACTCAAACTTTAAGTTAATATTAACTAACTCCAAGATATGAATATATGGCTTGTGTTCATTATATCATTTCTAATTCTTAAAATTATTGTTCTTTTATTTTGGTATTATTATTATTAATAATAAAATTAGTATCATTATTATTAGTAGTAGTAGTAGCAGTAGTAGTAGTATATTATTTTAGTTTTCATTATTATTGTATTTATTAATAATCATGTTCATGTTGATACTAACAATATTGTAGTCATTATTATTATTATAATTGTTATTATCATAAATATAATTATTATTGCTATTAGTATTATTAATATTATTATTATTTTTATATTATTATTCTTATTATAATTTTCAAAAATTAAATAATTAACTATTTTGGGTCCACTCCGTCCGCCTAGTGTTGCCAGCGTGCGTCTCAAAAGCGGTAGGTCTTGGGTTCGATCCCCGGCTTAGTCATACCAAAGACTTACATAAATGGTACTAACATCTGCCTCGCTTGGTGCTCAGCATTAAGAGGACAGTGTTAGGACTGGTCGGGATAATATGATTGGGAGGGAAATCATAATACATGTCTATGGCATGATTCCCCTGTGCTACAGAGGTACGTGATAGTTTATGTTTTGTGCCTATCTTTGTATTCTAGTGTCTCTTGATGTAAATTGCTCCTAGTGAATCGAATATATAGGAGTCGATACTTGTTACCAAAAAATTTTGTGTTAAGTGTCTTATTGATATGCAAGTTGTTTCTCCCCTACAAAAACTTAATTAGCTTAAAACACTTTGACACCGTTTTGAAATTGTGCGGCATTAAAGTTTGTGCTATTTCTTCGACTTCTACTTTGGCGAAAGTGAGTAAATAGTGCACCTTGAATGCGGGAGGTTGCAGGTTCTAATCTCTGCTGAGACATATCAGAGGCTAATACAATAGGTACTAGCTCCTACCTCACTTTTTTAACCGCTCAGGTGGCCTAGTGATTAGAGAGTCCGCCGCAAAAGGTCGTGGGTTTAATCCCCGACCAAGTCATACTTAAGATTTATACAAAAAATATTACTAATAGCTGCCTCACTCGGCGCTCAGCATTATGAGGTTAGTATTAGGACTGGTTGACCTGGTGTCAGGATAATACAACAGGGTAGGACATCATGCCACTTGTCTGCGACCTGAAGCCACTGTGCTAGACATCACTTTAAACTACCTCACTCCAGACATAGTAGTAATATGACTCCAAATTGTTAAAACTACGTTAAAAATCCCAATTAAAGACGCACACACATTCAACGGTGTGCATCAATATCTACCAAATTAAAAACATTTCTATGATTTCCTTGCGTTCGTCATCATTTATTGTTATTATTAGTATAACTATTATTATTATTTCGTTTCACTATTTTCTCGACAATCGCTAAATGCTAACGGCTTTGGATCAGAACCTTCTTTAATTACTCCACTGGGTTATAAATTCTGAACTATATCCTATAGATGACTTGATCTATCTTTATGTGCTTTGTTCACAACTATGAATCAGGTCAAACACATTTGTCTTCTTTGTGATATACTGAGGTACTCGATCGTTTATATTTTGTGCATATCTTTGTATTTCAATGTTTCTTGATGTAAATTGCGCATAGTGAATCCAAGATATAGGAATCCATTATTGTTTGAAGATTTTTTGTTACGTTTTTTCTTTCTTGATATATTCGTTCTTTCCATCTCCGACGAAGAGACTGTTTAGCTCAAAACGATACGAAATCGTTTTCAAAATGTGCTGCATCAATAATGGTGTCATTGTTTCAACTGCTACTTTGGTAGAAGTGGGTAAAGAGTGCACCTCAAATGCGGTACGTTGCCGGTTCGAATCTCTGTAGATTCATGTAAGCGACTACTAAAATTGGTACTAGTTCCTAAAGCACTTGACGGACACTGTTATGGGGTTAGTGTTATGACTGGATCGACTGGTGGCAAGAAAATACGACTGGGTCAAAAATCACCTGTCTGCAGCATAATTCACAAGTACTAGGCATGCATATAAACACTGCTGACATCGTAGCGATTTTACTAAAATTATAAACGTTACGTTGAGATAAAAAAAGAAAAACATACAATCACACACAATTAAAGTGCAATGTAACAATAATAATAATAATAATAATAATAATAATATTATTATTATTATTAATATTATACTTTTCATTATTTTAATTCGTTATTATTATTAGTAGTAGTAGTAGTAGTATCATTATTATTACTTGATATATCGATTTGCGACATGCTGATAAACGAGAAATATTGGCTAATTTTAAAAAGCAGTGACCCTATATGTATTAATAGCAGACGACTGTATAGGCTAAACTTGACTCCATTCAAAATTTTAATCTGTTTCATTTAACGTCTCATTCAAATACATGCAAGATTTGAAACGGGTGTACGGTGTTTGTGTGTGTTACGCAGATAATATTTTGTTGCGTTGTAAGTTTGGGTTTAACAGCATGTGACAGATCACGATAACCTATGCAACAAGAACCCGATAGAGCATCAGTAGGAACCAACCAAACACAGTAACCAACTAACAGCTTACTCAGAGACACACACTGGTCTAGCCTTAGTATTGTTACCTGACCTCTCTCCACTCCGTTACTCATCGTATCGAAGAGTAACGGAGTGTAGAGAGGTCAGGGAACCTTTATAGTCTAGCCTGAGACTCGAACCCACGCGGACAGAGATGAGCTGGCAGTGATCAATAAAAGTGTGAGCGGGTTTGACCTCACGTCTACCAGGATCCTATACTGTAGATAAATCGTTCGTTATTAGAAAATGAATAATAGTGACGCACATATTGCGACTGAGAGGTCGTGAGGAATTGGTCGGAAACATTTAGGCAGACATACAAAAATGCAGATGGACAGAGAAGAAATTGAGAAACTTTCATTTATTAAAGGATGATGTACACCTTATTCACAAATATTAGCGTTTGGTAGCTCCAAAGAAATATGGAATTAATTCAATACAAGACGATTTATGAATGTTTTAATATTCAAAAGCTGAAGATCCTACTTGCAATGTGGTTAACTTTGATGAAAAATTAGTGGAACGTAAATTATATGACAGACTTTACTGTACAAATTGATGTAATTAAATGAGACATTTATAAGTTTCGATATTTAGGAAATTGTTGAAACAAGCAGGAGAAGGATATCTACATCTTAATATTTCTTGCTGAAGTGTCGATTTGTCAAAACAAATTAAACTGATTCTTTCAAACGACTCACTATATTAGATCAAATCGAGTACTGATTTGATCTATCTGTTTGACAATGAAAACAAGAACACATGTTACTTGGTGTTCATCAGCAACGCGTAGGAAGCGCATAATAGTAATTGGTGTTTTGTCCTCTGTTTAATCGAATTCATTAGGATTTTCCATGACGATTAAAGTTGAAAATTAATTCCTATTACGTTTCCCACAATGGTGCACTTTCTAACTCAAGTGCTTAGATTATGATGATATTTCCTTTGCACAGACAAGCAATAAAGGATAATCTAAAAGTAAATACTTCTTTTAAACAATTCTTTTACTTAATTTCTTTGGTTTCTAACGAAATTGAGGGAAATTACAAAAAATAGCTGCATTATTATTCTTTTGTATCTCCATATAAAATACTGTCAAATGGGGGTGCATGAAATTTTAACCTGATTGCAATCTTGCTAAAGACTATCTCTAAACAGGTCGTTTAGTGTTTTTTTTTAAAATTATGTTTCCTTATTTTAAGATCACATTGAAGAAAATAATTTAGTCAATATACGTTTTTTTCAAAGATTTACGAATGATGAACTTTTGTCGTAATTGAACATATGTTGAATCGTTAATACTTACCATTATGTATCTGCCGATGTCTTCCTTTACCAGTATTAAAAAGAGAAAAGGAATCAAATTAGATATACTATTTGAAATGTTCTTGATAGACCATTGTAATGCATCGAATAAACGTAAACTCGCATTGCGACAATTTGGTGATTGTCCAAATTCCAATACACACCTCTTGTATCATATAACACAAGTGGTTACTATTTTGCAATAATGAAATGAAGTTGGTTTGGATTCAGATTAGTAGCCAGGATGTTTGATGATTTTACCTTGACCTCTGGGTTGAGAAGTGATTGTATATTATAACTCTAAATTTAGATATAACCGATGGAAACACTGAAATATGGATTTAAGATACCTCTTCTCTCTTTCTCTCCCTATCTCGCTCTCTCTCTCTCTCTCTCTCTCTCTCTCTCTCTCTCTCTCTCTCTCTCTCTCTCTCTCTCTCTCTCTCTCTATAACAGGTGCGTCCTTGCAAGTATCATTTTAGGAATCAAATTTACATAAATGAAATCGATACTTTATTTAAATCACGATGTCTTTCAAATGCAATTTTTGATCCAACTGTGAATAGAACGTGTCTATCGAGAACTGCAAGTCCAGAATGAAGACTGAATGGAGAACTCAAACCTTTAAAATGTTTACCATTTGACATATTGGTCCAACTCATAATTTGTGGATAAAGTTCAGTCAGGTAATAGAACCAACAAAACATGCAAATCATGCATACATAAAGTATGTAAAGATGGATGTCGTTAAATGTCATGAACCTAGTAGACTTATGATTTGGACCATGTGTGGGAATTGTCAAACGAAAATCTCTCGTTTGTATTAATTGAACAGATAGAGGCAACTCAATATTATGTTTTAATTCAGTCGTGTACGTGTATCTATCCTGTGAAACTACATTTTTGTTTTCATTACATGTCCTTAGAAAATGTATTTAATGTTATGTACGGAACCTGAGGGTTCCGCGGATAAATTCATCGTTATTCCAGTTGCACTCGTACAATTGTAGATGTTACACATATACCTGCTATTAATAACCTAATCAAAATAGGTTCACTTAAATAAACCACGTTCACCAATATGTTGTAATGGATATATCAATAATGGGAATAAGATGTGTCGGTGGATTTAAGATTTCCATTATAAGTTCTAAACGATAAAAAGATTACAACTTTGTTTTGGGGGTGGGGGACAGGATGGGGGCTGATAACTTTTAATATGGTATAACCACCGAACTATTTCCACCACAAATTGTCAAGATGAATAATAACATAAATTTGATACATCCAGTGCGCCTTTATGCATCGTGAATTAGGATTGAATTTTTGAACTTTTCGTGTGCAAAATCAGATTGAAAATATAACAGAGTATAGGTATGACAGCAAATGAGAGCGATTGAATTAAGCGATGTTTTGCTGAAGTACACGGTGAGTCAGACGTTATGATGTCAAGCAAAAACTAGATATAACACACATACATGCTTGGTTATTTTCAATATTTTGTCACAACCATTAAATGCAGAAAAACGAACAAATGTTCACAAAAGTCAAATTCGTAACCAAACCAACGCGAAAGTTACCAAGCACTTCAAGTCGAATGAATATCGGTCGAGTCCTTTGAGATGTTACCTCATCTAACATGGGAAGACAGACATATATCGAGCACTTAAGAAGTTTGGACAAAATGAAAAATGTAATCTTCCAGTTGCATTCTTTTTAAAATGTCAGCTAGTTATCAGGTTTGTACCCTACTCAAATTTTAAGTTAATATTAACCAACTCCAAGATTTGCATATATGGCTTGTGTTCATTATAGCATTTTTAAATCTTAAAGTTATTGTTATTATTATTAGTATTATTACTATTTTTATTATTTTAGATTTAAATATTATTGTAGTTATTAATAATCATGTACATGTTTATATTAATACTATTGTGGTTATTATTATTATTATTATTATTATTATTATTATTATTATTATAATTGTTTCTATCATTAATATAATTATCATTATTAATATTATGATTAGTATTATTATTACTATAATTTTCAACAATTCATTACTTATTTAATTAATACATTTTGGTCCAATTCGTCCGCCTAGTGTTGCCATCGTGCGCCTCAAAAGCGGGAGGTCTTGGGTTCGATCCCCGGCTTAGTCATACCGATGACTTACAAAAGTGTTACTAACATCTGCCTCGCTTGTTGATCAGCATTAATAGGACAGTGTTAGGATTTCGTGATAATAAGACTGTTTGGGAAGTCATAATACATGTCTATTGCATGATGCCCCAGTGCTATAGATATACGCGATAGTTTATGTTTTGTGCCTATCTTTGTATTATAGTATCTCTTGATGTAAATTGCTCCTAGTGAATCGAATATATAGGAGTCCATAATTGTTACAAAAAAAAATTTGTGTTAAGTGTCTTATTGATATGGAAGTTGTTTTCTATCCTACAAAGAACTTGTTTAGCTTAAAACGCTTAGACACCGTTTGAAATTGTGCCTTATTAAATTTTGTGTTATTTCTAAAGTGTGCACCTTGAATACGGAAGGTTGCGGGTTACAATCTCTGCTGAGTCATATGTGCGGCTAATACAATAGGTACCAGCTCCTACCTGACTTTGCTATCCGCTCAGGTGGCCTATTGGTTAGTGCGTTCTCTGCGGAAGTGTGAGGTCGTGGGTTTGATTCCCGACAAAGTCATACTAAAGATTTATTCCAAAAAATTACTAATAGCTGCCTCGCTCGGCGCTCAGCATTAGGAAGTTAGTGTTAGGACTGGTCGGCCTGGTGTCAGGATAATGAAAATGGGTAGGACAGGGAAAGACAGACATAGACTTGAGAAGTTTTGACAAAATGAAAAAATTAATTTTCCCTGTTTGTACCCTACTCAGATTTTAAATTAATAGTTACCAAATTTCATGATATGATTTTATCACTTTCTTTTGTTCATTATATCATTTGCAATTATTATAAATCTTCTTCTTTTTCTTGCTCTTCATGTTTTTCTTCTTCTTCTTCTTCTTCTTCTTCTTCTTCTTCTTCTTCTTCTTCTTCTTCTTCTTCTTCTTCTTCTTCTTCTTCTTCTTCTTCTTATTATTATTATTATATGATTATTATTAGTAGTAGTAGTAGTATAGCAGTTTTTATTATTATTGTAGTTATTATGTTTATTATTATTATTGATGTTAATATTATTGCAATTATTATTATTATTATTATTATTATTATTATTATTATTATTATTATTATTATTATTATTATTATTATTATTATTATTATGTTTATTATTATTATTATTATTATTGTTATTATCATTAATATTATTACTATCATTATTATTCTTATTCCTCTTCTTATTAATAATTAACTAAATTGTTTCCCACCGGCGGCGTAGTGTTGCGAGAGTGCGCCTCGAAAGCGGGAGGTCGTGGGTTCGTTCCCCGGTTTAGTCATACCAAAGACATACACAAACGGTAATAACATCTGCCTCGCTTGGTGCCCAGCATTAAATGGTTATGTGTTAGAACTGGTCGGGATAATATGATTGGGTAGGACATCATAGTACAGGCCTATGGGATGATGCCCCAGTGCTTGTCATCACTATAACCACATAATGAAAACTTGTTAAAGCTATGTTAGAAATCCTAATCACACAAGTACAAACATTAAACAATCTGCATTAATATCTGCGCATGTAATAACATTGTTATGGTTTTGTTGCGTTCGTCATTTTTATTGTTAGTATTATTATTACTATTATTATTACGGATCACTGTCTATTTTCCCGACACACGACTATCTAAACGGCTTTGCATCAGAACCGTGTTGAATTACGCAATCGTGATATAATTGCTATAGACAACTTGATCTTTGTTTTTGTCCTTTGTTCACAACTTAGAATTAGGTCAAACACATTTGTTATCTATATGATATACAGAGGTACGCGATCGTTTATGTTTTGTGCGATCAATCAGTAGTTACGATGTTGAGCAAATAAAACAATCCACGTTCTAACATAAAATATATGTGACATCTACTGTGTTAGCGAAAAGAGGGATAATATAAATAAATGAATACAATAATCACAATAGCCACATTCGCAACAAAATCAAGTCGAAAGTTGCCAAGCACGTCAACACAAATGGACACTCATGCGATTCTCTTTAGTTGTTACCATTTGATTCAATCCTGGGAAGGATAGACATAGAGCGCACACGTGTGAAGTTAAAACTAAATGAAAAATCTAATCTTACTTTTGCAGTATTATGAAGATTACATCTAGTCATTAGTTTTGTACAAGTCAAGAATTTTACGCTAATCAATAACCAAGCAATTATATGTTTCTATGTTTTTTGTGTCCATTATATTTATTATTATTATTATTATTATTATTATTATTATTATTATTATTATTATTATTATTATTATTATTATTCCATGCTTGTTTTCCCGACACACAATAGTTATAATGTCTTTTCTTCAAAACCTCTTTGCATTATTATACCAGGATATATTTTCTATACCAAATTCTATATTTGACTTGATCTCTCGCAACGCTCTGTTTCCGTCATTTGTTCACAACTTAGAATTATGTCAAGACAAAGGTGTCCGCTATGTGATAGACAGACGTAAATGCTAGTCTCTGTTTTGTGCATAACTTTGTATTATCATATATATTGATGTAAACTGCAGCTATTTATTCTAACGCATAGGAGTCCACAATTTTACGAAGCTTTTGTGTTAAGTGCTTTTATTGTATGTTAGTTGTTTCTGTTCCCCTGATGAAGGGTTTGTATAGCTCAAAACATTAAGAACCGTTCTGAAATTAAGCCCCTATAAATTATCGTTTAATTGTTTTGATTGCTTCGATGGCCTAAGTGATTGAAGCGTACACCTAGAAAGAGGGAGGTTGCTGGTGAGAACCTCTGCCAAAGCATATCGGCGACTAATACAAATTGTACTAAACTCTACCTCGCTTGGCGCTGAACATTAAGTGGTTAGTGTAAGGACCGGTCAGCCACGCTACATGTCAGCATGATAAAACCCCAGTACTAGGCATAAGTAAAGTGAAAGTTATTATTAGTATATGATATAAATATTATGTAATATTATGATTAACGAGTAGCGTTTCTAAATGATCAAAAGCATAATAACTGACTCTGCATCTATTGATTACAGAAATTGAACATATTGTTCAGTGTAAAGCTGATTATATTCTTTTCAAAAGATTCACAAGTTTCATTTAATATTCCCATCAAAATATATTCAACGTTGGGAACGGATGTTCAATGGGCTGTAAATATTATTAAATTGTATTGTTATTTTGGTTTAACATCATTAGTCAATGTATAATGCAGGAAGAACTGGGAAAACACAAGAAGGATCCACAGATGCACAGATAGTTACTAACAGCTTACTCAAGCACCGACATTGGAAAACCCTGACACACGAACCCACGCAGACAGAGATGAAATGTTAGAGATTAATAAAAGCGAGCGCTTTAGACCCGTGCAATAGATGAAATCTCCGTTAATACAAATATAATGATAGAGTAACCATCATAATGAAATTAAGCGACCGCGAGAAATCGATTGAAGAGAGAGAGGCAGACTGACAGACATCGATTATAAATTGAGAAACTTGCATTCAATAAATATTAGAAACAAATAGGTTAATACAGCTGGACGGAACGACAGACGGAAAGAGAGAATAATTTGAGAAAGTTTCATTCATTAAATGTTGATCTATACGTTATGACCAAAATGCATGCGCTTCGTTACATTGGGAGTTCAAAATATACTAATCCATTATATGATAGAAGTACCCTCTCATCTATGTTCTGTGCATAACTTTGTATTAGTATATTTCTTAATGTAAATTGCCTCTACTGATTCTAACTCATTGACATCTGGACAAACGTCCAGAAGTTTTCTTTAATTTTGTGCTAAGTGTTTGGTTTGTATATGTAAGTTGTTTCTCCCCTGACGAAGGATTTTTAGCTCAAAACACTGATAAACCGTTGTGAGAGTAGCACCATATGAACTTTAGTGTTACTATAACCTTTGTGGTTAAAGCGTTCATCTCGGATGCAAGAGGTTACAGTTTCGAACTCCTCCCAAGTCATAGCAGAGAGTAATAACAATGGTACTTGCTCCTACGTCAATTAATTCTCAGCTTAAGTCCTTACTATTAGGACTGGACGACCACGCTACATGTATGCAGTTTAATGCGCCAGTGCTAGACATGAATATTAACACTGCAGACATCGTAGCGATATGAATACAAGTTGTTAATGGTACATTTACTAAAAGTAAAACACATATAAATAACGTGACATTTATTATTATTATTATTATTATTATTATTATTATTATTATTATTTTTAGAAAGTCCTGGATGATTATGCGATATTCTGATTAAGGAGTAATGTGTGCCAAATGTTGATAAACAATTCCACTGTATGTATACACAACACACAACTGTACATATTGTTTCAAAGTTAAAGTGTAAAGTTGACTATATTACTTTCAAAGTGTGCGTCTGTTTCATTTAATGTTCCCATTAAAATATATTCAACCTTTGCAGGGGGCTGCATGCCATATTTTGTTGTGGTTTTTTTTTTTTTGGGGGGGGAACACCATTACTCAGAGCATGATCGGCTAAACATGTTGGCCAATATAACTGGTAGCACAGGGAAAATAGCACAGTAACCTGCGACCTGCCGGGAACTACTGGCAGCTTATTCACATATCCACATTGGCCTAGCCTGTGACTCAAACCCAAGTGAGAGGTGGAATCCACTCGGCTACCCGGGGTACCTGCTGCAGTAAATGTCTCCCTTATTAGAGTAGTAATGATTTAGTGAGTACCATAGTGAGACTGAGCGCCTGTTTGAAATTGATAGCTGAGGGACAAACAGACAGAAAGAAGAAATTGCAAAACTGTAATGCATTAAATTATTACTGTCTGTACACTAGGAGCGAATATGAGCACTTTTCTACATGATAGCTCCAGCAAATGTGCAATTAATTTCAACACAGGACGATATATGTATCTTGTGATATGTAACATCACACTATCTAAATGGACAAGACATTATCTGACAACCTTTATTGTTTGATGACATATAGTTAAATTAAACATTTATATAATTCAATATTTCGGAACTTATCGAAGAATATTTTCAGGCAGAAGAAGAATGTCAACTACATGGTGCTTTTTCCTGAAGTGTCGATTTGTCAAAACAATATTTTTTTCTCTTCAAAATTTTGAACGTTTTAAATGTCTGATAATATTAAATGAAGCACAATCCCTTTTGACCTATTGTTGTCACAAAACTAAACATTTTACTTGGCGGCGATGTGTTCATCAAAGCATAAGGATATCTCAAAATACTGATTAATGTTTCCGCTTTATATTTAATCAAATGCATCTGCCATCACACGGTCCTATTTTACACTTCAAAGCTAGAGATTTACCTACCTGCCCATGTTCTAAATTTTGGCGGACATCCAGGATTTCTACGCTTAATTTTATCTCGAAGTCGCGTTGCCTTTATTCAAATAGTTTTTATTCGTTTCACTGTGGCAGGTCCATCTATTTTCCTGTCTCCTACTTCTTTCATTACTCAAGGTTAATTATGATTTCATTTTATAGAAAATAACGCCTATGAAATTCTAAAAATTATAGAATGTATCCTCCATATTGTCGCGTTATAGAACCATATTAACTACACAAAAACGAGAAAGTGTTTGTCTTTATTTGTAGGAGACAATTTAATTACTATGGGAACAACTCAAATTAAAATTAAATTAATTCATAATTTATCTTGCAACAGGGATATTGTGCTATTTTACTTAAAATATATATGGAATCATAAACAGTTAGCATCCGTTTCATCCAGAGATATAGCACACATTTCCATTATAATGTAGAGAAAGGCAATCAATACGTGTTGATACGTTTTGTAAACAGAATGGTTTGTCCATTGCAATATTTGAGGTATATTTAATAATTTTTGTAGTTTAATTTCAAGAAGACCAATAATGGTACGACGTATAGCAATATATGCTCTTTTCAAAGAATGCTATAAAGTTTATTTGCATTGACCCCGTTCGCCAGAAGTTTGTATTATATATATAGGAAGCGAGTGAATGTAGCTGTTATTGTATATATCATCTCTAATTTACCCTAAAACATAGAAATACAGTTAAAAGGATGTTCAGGACATATAATTACAAAGAGATGACGCTTGCTTGCTTGATGGACAGGATGAATCTGCTCCGAAATTAATTATATGGGCTAGTAGATGTGCCATTATGCATAGCATCATAGGGTCTAGTCTTATGAACTTTCACTTTGAAGAGTAAAATTAAAATCGGACAGTCAAACAAAAAATGCATGAGATTAAATTAAAATGTTCCCGTTAGTATTATGCTCTAAGTTTAGGCGTTATGAACACGTTGCCGCTAAGTAAACTGAATTTAAATTTCAAAAACAATTTGAGTTGTTCTGAAATATGTTAAAGTTGTATCCCGGACTAGTTCGTCTCAAATTTCTGTTATGAATTCATTGTCTTAGCGACAAGCAACAACTATAACACAATTTAACAACAATTTTTTCCATAGAACACAAAGTGACAATTTAAAAAGAATTTCATGAATTGAGAATAAAATCCCAAAGAGTTATATTAAAAGTCCCAACACTATAGAGTGTTCTGAATGAAATCCAATCAAGAGTTATATTAAAAGTCCCAACACTATAGAGTGTTCTGAATGAAATCCAATCAAGAGTTATATTAAAAGTCCCAACACTATAGAGTGTTCTGAATGAAATCCAATCAAGAGTTATATTAAAAGTCCCAACACTATAGAGTGTTCTGAATGAAATCCAATCAAGAGTTATATTAAAAGTCCCAACACTATAGAGTGTTCTGAATGAAATCCAATCAAGAGTTATATTAAAAGTCCCAACACTATAGAGTGTTCTGAATGAAATCCAATCAAGAGTTATATTAAAAGTCCCAACACTATAGAGTGTTCTGAATGAAATCCAATCAAGAGTTATATAAAAAGTCCCAAACGTATAGAGTGTACTGAATGAAATCCAATCTTGGAAGTGCTGATTTACCAATAGCCTGAAAAAAGGGGTGGGTGTGCTAGCGGTCGTGATGAATCAGAATAGGTTGATCCAACATGTCTTTAAATGAACTCATTTTCATTCCAAAAAAGTAATTTATTCTGAAAATATTATTTAGCGCTTTGCAATTCCAGTAAATAATTGAAATAGATACATCTTCTCAAATATTAACCTTAACACAACTTAAATTGATTCCACTAAGACTGATGTTTAAGATATGGAATGAACAATTGTAATACAATCATCTAAAATATAAAAACTAAGACACAATTTGAGTACCAGGATGTGGGCTATTTAATCCAAATTTCCTTCAAAACTGTAAGCAAAACGCGTTTGTAGAATCGTCGATGCCAGAATATTAATTCTTTATATTGAACTTAAACCAAGCAAATAAGTTCACCCTACAAAGCATTAGACATATTGGCTCAAATCATGCCCATAGGTTTGGATAAAGGTCGGTAGAAAAATACAAATGCGTACATGAAATCATACAGAAAAACCAACACAAATTCGAGTCCAAAGATATATAACAATATGTAAAGTTGGAAGTCGGCAAATTGAATGTGTATTTTATTTAGAGGTGGACGTGTGTATATCCATAGAATGTTTTTATTTTTTTAGTACATGTCCTTGAAATTGTATTCTCTCGTATGTATAGAACCTGGGGTTTATGCGGATCAATTATTCGCTATTACAGTTGTACTGGTCTTCATGGTAGATGTGTCGTAGATGCTTACAGTTTGTAAAGAATAAAAACAGCGCCATTTAAATGAATCACGTTAACGAATGTGTAATTATGGATATATCAAGAAGATGTGTTTCTAAACGACAGAGAGTAAAAACATTTTAGGGGGGGTATGGGGGTAGGCATTGGTACCTGGACCATATATAAGGTATAACAACGGAATGCTTTTCTTGCATGAACAAATCAAGGGATTAATGATCAGAATTTAGTGCATCAGTGACGTCTCTATTTATCGCGACTAAGATTTGAAATTTTCAACGTTTCCTGTTTTGAAGAAAACTGAAAATATAGGAGAGTATAGGAACGACAGCAAATGAAGCTAAGTGACCAAGGCTTGTTTTGCTTAAGGACACGATATATTAAAAGTTAAATTGAGAGCCCATAATGCAATACACCTTCTGGCATGAAATATCTGAACAATTCAACTTATAAATTCAGAAAACAAAAGAATAATAAGAAGAGCTGCAAACAACTATAACTCGAATGGACATTCAGTTGAGTCCCATGAAATATTACTGATGGAATCTAACCTGGGAAGGACAGCCATAAAACACACACTTGGGAAGTTTGTCAAACCGACAGCCAATCATCAACGTTGCACCCGCCACAATTGTTGCTCTAGATCAGTGTGGGCATGTGAGAAAACTTGCTGGAAGCTTCTCATGGGTTCGTGGTTCTTTCAAGCATATTGCTTGCTTCTTTATGCACCATTTATACTAGCCGACATGTATAGCCTACCTTGTGCTGAAAAATGGCGTTAAACTCTACAATAGCATTTATTGTTATTATTATCATTAATTTTTTTTTTTGTTTTTATTACTTTTATTACAATTGTACCAGTGCAACTGGAATAGCGTAGAATTTATCCGCAGAACCCTCAGGTTCCGTACATAACATTAAATACAATTTCTAAGGACATGTAATGAAAACAGAAATAGTTTCACAGGATAGATACACGTACACGACTGAATTAAAACATAATATTGAGTTGCCTCTATCTGTTCAATTAATACAAACGAGAGATTTTCGTTTGACAATTCCCACACATGGTCCCAATCATAAATCTACTAGGATCATGACATTTAACGACATCCATCTTTACATACGTTATTTATGCTTGATTTGCATGTTTTGTTGGTTTTATTACCTGACTGAACTTTATCCAAAAACTATGAGTTGGACCAATATGTCAAATGTAGTGCTTGGTAAAGTATTTAAAGGTTTGAGTTCTCCATCCAGCCTTCATTCTGGCCTTGCAGTTCTCGACAGACACGTTCTATTCACAGTTGGATGAAAAATTGCATTTGAAAGACATCGCGAGTTTAATAAAGTATCGATTTTATTTATGTAAATTTGATTCCTAATATGATACTTGCAAGAACGCACCTGTAACAGAGAGAGAAAAAGAGAGAGAGAGAGAGAGAGAGAGAGAGAGAGAGAGAGAGAGAGAGCGAGAGAGAGAGAGAGAGAGAGAGAGAGAGAGAGAGAGAGAGAGAGAGAGGGGGAGGGATATGGAGAGAAAGAGAGAAGAGGTATCGTAAATCCATATTTCAGTGTTTCCATGGGTTATATCTAAATTTAATGATATAATATACAATCACTTCTCAACCCAGAGGTCAAGGTAAAATCATCAAACATCCTGGCTACTAATCTGAATCCAAGCCAACTTCATTTCATTATTGCAAAATAGTAACCACTTGTGTTATATGATACAAGAGGTGTGTATTGGAATTTGGACAATCACCAAATTGTCGCAATGCGAGTTTACGTTTATTCGATGCATTACAATGGTCTAACAAGAGCATTTCAAATAGTATATCTAATTTGATTCCTTTTCTCTTTTTAATACTGGTAAAGGAAGACATCGGCAGATACATAATCATAAGTATTAACGATTCAACATACGTTCCATTACGATAAAAGTTCATCATACGTAAATCTTTGAACAAAAGTATATTGACTAAATTAATTTTCTACAATGTGATCTTAAAACAAGGAAACATAAATTTTAAAAAACACTAAACGACCTGTAATACAATTGATTCTAAAATGTAGAGCGATAATGGGAAAATGGCTATATAACAGTCTGAAACTCTTTAATAGGTGGAAAATATTTTGTCTCGCCATAATCGCCATCATAAAACTAAGACTAAAAACAAGTTGGAAGCACTTGACACACAAAAACAGGTTTAATATGAGGCAACCATGGATACACAACTTTACTTTGGATGACGCGACGCTACGGAAGTTAAGATGGAAGATGGTCGATGTGATTCACTGAATAACGATTCGTTAAAGTTTTTAAAGTAATAAAACGGAAGCTCTTTTACTAAACTAACAGGGTGTGAAACATAATCCTCTTTCAATCTACATATTGATACAAGTGAGAATTAAAAAAATCTTTTGCTAATCATTTTCTTGCATGTTTTATTTTTGACGAATCCATATCACACACAATGTTTTATTTCTCCTCGAAGACGCGTTGTTGCTTTGCTATTGTACAACTTCTTAATTCTTTGTATTAAAACAGGTACCTATTTTCTTTTCTATTTCTTTCTTTTTTTCGCTACTGGAGGATTATTGTAATGATTTCTTTGCATACAAACAACGCCTATATCATCGAAGTTAAATATATATATATATATATATATTAGAATTTAGAATATTTTGAAACATGCTTTATTCGCATATTTTTCTTCTAGTTATACATGTAATCATTATAGACTTCCAAAAAACTCTGGTGCGACTTATGCTTAGAGATAGTCTTTAGCAAGATTGCAATCAGGTTAAAATTTCATGCACCCCCATTTGACAGTATTTTATATGGAGATACAAAAGAATAATAATGCAGCTCTTTTTTGTAATTTAGCGTCCCTCAATTTCATTAGAAACCAAAGAAATTAAGTAAAAGAATTGTTTAAAAGAGGTATTTACTTTTAGATTATCCTTTATTGCTTGTCTGTGCAAAAGTAATGTCATCATAATCTAAGCACTTGAGTTAGAAAGTGCACCATTGTGGGAAACGTAATAGGAATTAATTTTCAACTTTAATCGTCATGGAAAATCCTAATGAATTCGATTAAACAGAGGACAAAACACCAATTACTATTATGCGCTTCTTACGCGTTGTTGATGAACACCAAGTAACATGTGTTCTTGTTTTCATTGTCAAAAAGATAGGTCAAAACAGTACTCGATTTGATCTAATATAGTGAGTCGTTTGAAAGAATCAGTTTAATTTGTTTTGACAAATCGACACTTCAGCAAGAAATATTAAGATGTAGATATTCTTCTCCTGCTTGTTTCAACAATTTCCTAAATATCGAAACTTATAAATGTCTAATTTAATTACATCAATTTGTACAGTAAAGGCTGTCATATAATTTACGTTCCACTAAGTTTTCATCAAAGTTAACCACATTGCAAGTAGGATCTTCAGCTTTTGAATATTAAAACATTCATAAATCGTCTTGTATTGAATTAATTCCATATTTCTTTGGAGCTACCAAACGCTAACATTTGTGAATAAGGTGTACATCATCCTTTAATAAATGAAAGTTTCTCAATTTCTTCTCTGTCCATCTGCATTTTTGTATGTCTGCCTAAATGTTTCCGACCAATTCCTCACGACCTCTCAGTCGCAATATGTGCGTCACTATTATTCATTTTCTAATAACGAACGATTTATCTACAGTATAGGATCCTGGTAGACGTGAGGTCAAACCCGCTCACACTTTTATTGATCACTGCCAGCTCATCTCTGTCCGCGTGGGTTCGAGTCTCAGGCTAGACTATAAAGGTTCCCTGACCCCTCTACACTCCGTTACTCTTCGATACGATGAGTAATGGAGTGGAGAGAGGTCAGGGAACCATACTAAGGCTAGACCAGTGTGTGTCTCTGAGTAAGCTGTTAGTTGGTTACTGTGTTTGGTTGGTTCCTACTGATGCTCTATCGGGTTCTTGTTGCATAGGTTATCGTGCTCTGTCACATGCTGTTAAACCCAAACTTACAACGCAACAAAATATTATCTGCGTAACACACACAAACACCGTACACCCGTTTCAAATCTTGCATGTATTTGAATGAGACGTTAAATGAAACAGACTAAAATTTTGAATGGAGTCAAGTTTAGCCTATACAGTCGTCTGCTATTAATAGATATAGGGTCACTGCTTTTTAAAATTAGCCAATATTTCTCGTTTATCAGCATGTCGCAAATCGATATATTAAGTAATAATAATGATAATAATACTACTACTAACAATAATAATAACAACGAATTAAAATAATGAAAAGTATAATCGTAATAATATTATTAATATTATTATTATTATTATTATTATTATTATTATTATTATTTTTATTATTATTACATTGCACTTTAATTGTGTGTGATTGTATGTTTTTCTTTTTTTATCTCAACGTAACGTTTATAATTTTAGTAAAATCGCTACGATGTCAGCAGTGTTTATATGCATGCCTAGTACTTGTGAATTATGCTGCAGACAGGTGATATTTGACCCAGTCATATTTTCTTGCCACCAGTCGATCCAGTCATAACACTAACCCCATAACAGTGTCCGTCAAGTGCTTTAGGAACTAGTACCAATTTTAGTAGTCGCTGACATGAATCTACAGAGATTCGAACCGGCAACTTACCGCATTCGAGGTGCACTCTTTACCCACTTCGACCAAAGTAGCAGTTGAAACAATGACACCATTATTGATGCAGCACATTTTGAAAACGATTTCGTATCGTTTTGAGCTAAACAGGCTCTTCGTCGGGGATGGAAAGAACGAAAATATCAAGAAAGAAAAAACGAAACAAAAAATCTTCAAACAATAATGGATTCCTATATCTTGGATTCACTATGCGCAATTTACATCAAGAAACATTGAAATACAAAGATATGCACAAAATATAAACGATCGAGTATCTCAGTATATCACAAAGAGGACAAATGTGTTTGACCTGATTCATAGTTGTGAACAAAGCACATAAAGAGAGATCAAGTCATCTATAGGATATAGTTAAGAATTTATAACCCAGTGGAGTAATTCAAGAAGGTTCTGATCCAAAGCCGTTAGCATTAGCGATTGTCGAGAAAATAGTGAAACGAAATAATAATAATAGTTATACTAATAATAACAATAAATGATGACGAACGCAAGGAAATCATAGAAATGTTTTTAATTTGGTAGATATTGATGCACACCGTTCAATGTGTGTGCGTCTTTAATTGGGATTTTTAACGTAGTTTTAACAATTTGGAGTCATATTACTACTATGTCTGGAGTGAGGTAGTTTAAAGTGATGTCTAGCACTGTGGCTTCAGGTCGCAGACATGTGGCATGATGTCCTACCCTGTTGTATTATCCTGACACCAGGTCGACCAGTCCTAACACTAACCACATAATGCTGAGCGCCGAGCGAGGCAGCTATTAGTAATATTTTTTGTATAAATCTTAAGTATGACTTGGTCGCGGATTAAACCCACGACCTCACGCTTTTGCGGCGGACTCTCTAATCACTAGGCCACCTGAGCGGTTAAAAAAGTGAGGTAGGAGCTAGTACCTATTGTATTAGCCTCTGATATGTCTCAGCAGAGATTAGAACCTGCAACCTCCCGCATTCAAGGTGCACTATTTACACACTTTCGCCAAAGTAGAAGTCGAAGAAATAGCACAAACTTTAATGATGCACAATTTCAAAATGGTGTCAAAGTGTTTTAAGCTAATTAAGTTTTTGTAGGGGAGAAACAACTTGCATATCAATAAGACACTTAACACAAAATTTTTTGGTAACAAGTATCGACTCCTATATATTCGATTCACTAGGAGCAATTTACATCAAGAGACACTAGAATACAAAGATAGGCACAAAACATAAACTATCACGTACCTCTGTAGCACAGGGGAATCATGCCATAGACATGTATTATGATTTCCCTCCCAATCATATTATCCCGACCAGTCCTAACACTGTCCTCTTAATGCTGAGCACCAAGCGAGGCAGATGTTTGTACCATTTATGTAAGTCTTTGGTATGACTAAGCCGGGGATCGAACCCAAGACCTACAGCTTTTGAGACGCACGCTGGCAACACTAGGCGGACGGAGTGGACCCAAAATAGTTAATTATTTAATTTTTGAAAATTATAATAAGAATAATAATATAAAAATAATAATAATATTTATAATACTAATAGCAATAATAATTATATTTATGATAATAACAATTATAATAATAATAATGACTACAATATTGTTAGTATCAACACGAACATGATTATTAATAAATACAATAATAATGAAAACTAAAATAATATACTACTACTACTGCTACTACTACTACTAATAATAATAATACTATTTTTATTATTAATAATAATAATACTAAAATAAAAGAACAATAATTTTAAGAATTAGAAATGATATAATGAACACAAGCCATATATTGATATCTTGGAGTTAGTTAATATTAACTTAAAGTTTGAGTAAGCTATAAACCTGATTCCTAGGTGACATTTTAACAAGAATGCAACTGGAAGATTACATTTTTCATTTTGTCCAAACTTCTTAAGTGTTCGTTCTATGTCTGTCTTTCTCATGATAGACAAGGTAACATCTCAAAGGACTCTACCGATGATCATTCGACTTGAAGTGCTGGGTAACTTTCGCGTTGGTTTGGTTACGAATTTGACTTTTGTGAACATTTTTTCGATTCTCTGCATTTATGGTTGTGACAAAATATTGAATATAACCAAGCATGTATGTGTGTTATATCTAGTTTTTGCTTGACATCATAACGTCTGACTCACGTTGCACTTCAGCAAAACATCGCTTGATTCAATCGCTCTCATTTGCTGTCATACCTATACTCTGTTCTATTTTCAATCTAATTTTGCACACGAATAGTTCAAAAATTCAATCCTAATTCACGATGCATAAAGGCGTACTGGATGTATCAAATTTATGTTATTATTCATCTTGACAATTTGTGGTGGGAATAGTTCGGTGGTTATACCATATCAAAAGTTTTCAGTCCCCATCCCGGCCCCCCACCCCCAAAACAAATTTGTAATCTTTCTATCGTTTAGAACTTATAATGGAGATCTTACATCCACTGACACATCTTATTCCTTTTATTGATATATCCATTACAGCATATTGGTGAACGTGGTTTATTTAAATGAACCCATTTTTATTAGGTTATTTATTGCAGTTATATGTGTGACATCTACAATTGTACCAGTGCAACTGGAATAGCGTAGAATTTATCCGCAGAACCCTCAGGTTCCGTACATAACATTAAATACAATTTCCAAGGACATGTAATGAAAACAGAAATAGTTTCACAGGATAGATACACGTACACGACTGAATTAAAACATAATATTGAGTTGCCTCTATCTGTTCAATTAATACAAACGAGAGATTTTCGTTTGACAATTCCCACACATGGTCCCAATCATAAGTCTACTAGGATCATGACATTTAACGACATCCATCTTTACATACGTTATTTATGCTTGATTTGCATGTTTTGTTGGTTTTATTACCTGACTGAACTTTATCCAAAAACTATGAGTTGGACCAATATGTCAAATGTAGTGCTTGGTAAAGTATTTAAAGGTTTGAGTTCTCCATCCAGCCTTCATTCTGGCCTTGCAGTTCTCGACAGACACGTTCTATTCACAGTTGGATGAAAAATTGCATTTGAAAGACATCGCGAGTTTAATAAAGTATCGATTTTATTTATGTAAATTTGATTCCTAATATGATACTTGCAAGAACACACCTGTAACAGAGAGAGAGAAAGAGAGAGAGAGAGAGAGAGGGATATGGAGAGAAAGAGAGAAGAGGTATCCTAAATCCATATTTCAGTGTTTCCATGGGTTATATCTAAATTTAGAAATATAATATACAATCACTTCTCAACCCAGAGGTCAAGGTAAAATCATCAAACATCCTGGCTACTAATCTGAATCCAAGCCAACTTCATTTCATTATTGCAAAATTGTAACCACTTGTGTTATATGATACAAGAGGTGTGTATTGGAATTTGGACAATCACCAAATTGTCGCAATGCAAGTTTACGTTTATTCGATGCATTACAATGGTCTAACAAGAACATTTCAAATAGTATATCTAATTTGATTCCTTTTCTCGTTTTAATACTGGTAAAGGAAGACATCGGCAGATACATAATCATAAGTATTAACGATTCAACATACGTTCCATTACGACAAAAGTTCATCATACGTAAATCTTTGAACAAAAGTATATTGACTAAATTAATTTTCTACAATGTGATCTTAAAACAAGGAAACATAAATTTTAAAAAACACTAAACGACCTGTAATACAATACATTCTAAAATGTAGAGCGACAATGGGAAAATGGCTATATAACAGTCTGAAACTCTTTAATAGGTGGAAAATATTTTGTCTCGCCATAATCGCCATCATAAAACTAAGACTAAAAACAAGTTGGAAGCGCTTGACACACAAAAACAGGTTTAATATGAGGCAACCATGGATACACAACTTTACTTTGGATGACGCGACGCTACGGAAGTTAAGATGGAAGATGGTCGATGTGATTCACTGAATAACGATTCGTTAAAGTTTTTAAAGTAATAAAACGGAAGCTCTTTTACTAAACTAACAGGGTGTGAAATATAATCCTCTTTCAATCTACATATTGATACAAGCGAGAATTAAAAAAATCTTTTGCTAATCATTTTCTTGCATGTTTTATTTTTGACGAATCCATATCACACACAATGTTTTATTTCTCCTCGAAGACGCGTTGTTGCTTTGCTATTGTACAACTTCTTAATTCTTTGTATTAAAACAGGTACCTATTTTCTTTTCTATTTCTTTCTTTTTTTCGCTACTGGAGGATTATTGTAATGATTTCTTTGCATGCAAACAACGCCTATATCATCGAAGTTAAATATATATATATATATATATATTAGAATTTAGAATATTTTGAAACATGCTTTATTAGCATATTTTTCTTCTAGTTATACATGTAATCATTATAGACTTCCAAAAAACTCTGGTGCGACTTATGCTTAGAGATAGTCATTAGCAAGATTGCAATCAGGTTAAGATTTCATGCACCCCCATTTGACAGTATTTTATATGGAGATACAAAAGAATAATAATGCAGCTTTTTTTTGTAATTTAGCGTCCCTCAATTTCGTTAGAAACCAAAGAAATTAAGTAAAAGAATTGTTTAAAAGAAGTATTTACTTTTAGATTATCCTTTATTGCTTGTCTGTGCAAAAGTAATGTCATCATAATCTAAGCACTTGAGTTAGAAAGTGCACCATTGTGGGAAACGTAATAGGAATTAATTTTCAACTTTAATCGTCATGGAAAATCCTAATGAATTCGATTAAACAGAGGACAAAACACCAATTACTATTATGCGCTTCTTACGCGTTGCTGATGAACACCAAGTAACATGTGTTCTTGTTTTCATTGTCAAAAAGATAGGTCAAAAAAGTACTCGATTTGATCTAATATAGTGAGTCGTTTGAAAGAATCAGTTTAATATGTTTTGACAAATCGACACTTCAGCAAGAAATATTAAGATGTAGATATTCTTCTCCTGCTTGTTTCAACAATTTCCTAAATATCGAAACTGATAAATGTCTAATTTAATTACATCAATTTGTACAGTAAAGGCTGTCATATAATTTACGTTCCACTAATTTTTCATCAAAGTTAACCACATTGCAAGTAGGATCTTCAGCTTTTGAATATTAAAACATTCATAAATCGTCTTGTATTGAATTAATTCCATATTTCTTTGGAGCTACCAAACGCTAACATTTGTGAATAAGGTGTACATCATCCTTTAATAAATGAAAGTTTCTCAATTTCTTCTCTGTCCATCTGCATTTTTGTATGTCTGCCTAAATGTTTCCGACCAATTCCTCACGACCTCTCAGTCGCAATATGTGCGTCACTATTATTCATTTTCTAATAACGAACGATTTATCTACAGTATAGGATCCTGGTAGACGTGAGGTCAAACCCGCTCACACTTTTATTGATCACTGCCAGCTCATCTCTGTCCGCGTGGGTTCGAGTCTCAGGCTAGACTATAAAGGTTCCCTGACCTCTCTACACTCCGTTACTCTTCGATACGATGAGTAATGGAGTGGAGAGAGGTCAGGGAACCATACTAAGGCTAGACCAGTGTGTGTCTCTGAGTAAGCTGTTAGTTGGTTACTGTGTTTGGTTGGTTCCTACTGATGCTCTATCGGGTTCTTGTTGCATAGGTTATCGTGCTCTGTCACATGCTGTTAAACCCAAACTTACAACGCAACAAAATATTATCTGCGTAACACACACAAACACCGTACACCCGTTTCAAATCTTGCATGTATTTGAATGAGACGTTAAATGAAACAGACTAAAATTTTGAATGGAGTCAAGTTTAGCCTATACAGTCGTCTGCTATTAATACATATAGGGTCACTGCTTTTTAAAATTAGCCAATATTTCTCGTTTATCAGCATGTCGCAAATCGATATATCAAGTAATAATAATGATAATAATACTACTACTAATAATAATAATAATAACGAATTAAAATAATGAAAACTATAATATTAATAATATTATTATTATTATTATTATTATTATTATTATTATTATTATTATTATTACATTGCACTTTAATTGTGTGTGATTGTATGTTTTTCTTTTTTTATCTCAACGTAACGTTTATAATTTTAGTAAAATCCCTACGATGTCAGCAGTGTTTATATGCATGCCTAGTACTTGTGAATTATGCTGCAGACAGGTGATATTTGACCCAGTCGTATTTTCTTGCCACCAGTCGATCCAGTCATAACACTAACCCCATAACAGTGTCCGTCAAGTGCTTTAGGAACTAGTACCAATTTTAGTAGTCGCTGACATGAATCTACAGAGATTCGAACCGGCAACTTACCGCATTCGAGGTGCACTCTTTACCCACTTGGTCCAAAGTAGCAGTTGAAACAATGACACCATTATTGATGCAGCCATTTTGAAAACGATTTCGTATCGTTTTGAGCTAAACAGGCTCTTCGTCGGGGATGGAAAGAACGAAAATATCAAGAAAGAAAAAACGAAACAAAAAATCTTCAAACAATAATGGATTCCTATATCTTGGATTCACTATGCGCAATTTACATCAAGAAACATTGAAATACAAAGATATGCACAAAATATAAACGATCGAGTACCTCAGTATATCACAAAGAGGACAAATGTGTTTGACCTGATTCATAGTTGTGAACAAAGCATATAAAGAGAGATCAAGTCATCTATAGGATATAGTTAAGAATTTATAACCCAGTGGAGTAATTCAAGAAGGTTCTGATCCAAAGCCGTTAGCATTAGCGATTGTCGAGAAAATAGTGAAACGAAATAATAATAATAGTTATACTAATAATAACAATAAATGATGACGAACGCAAGGAAATCATAGAAATGTTTTTAATTTGGTAGATATTGATGCACACCGTTGAATATGTGCGCGTCTTTAATTGGGATTTTTAACGTAGTTTTAACAATTTGGAGTCATATTACTACTATATCTGGAGTGAGGTAGTTTAAAGTGATGTCTAGCACTGTGGCTTCAGGTCGCAGACATGTGGCATGATGTCCTACTCTGTTGTATTATCCTGACACCAGGTCGACCAGTCCTAATACTAACCTCATAATGCTGAGCGCCGAGCGCGACAGCTATTAGTAATATTTTTTGTATAAATCTTAAGTATGAATTGGTCAGGAATCAGACCCACGACCTCACGCTTTTGCGGCGGACTCTCTAATCACTAGGCCACCTGAGCGGTTAAAAAAGTGAGGTAGGAGCTAGTACCTATTGTATTAGCCTCTGATATGTCTCAGCAGAGATTAGAACCTGCAACCTCCCGCATTCAAGGTGCACTATTTACTCACTTTCGCCAAAGTAGAAGTCGAAGAAATAGCACAAACTTTAATGCCGCACAATTTCAAAACGGTGTCAAAGTGTTTTAAGCTAATTAAGTTTTTGCAGGGGAGAAACAACTTACATATCAATAAGACACTTAACACAAAATTTTTTGGTAACACGTATCGACTCCTATATATTCGATTCACTAGGAGCAATTTACATCAAGAGACACTAGAATACAAAGATGGGCTCAAAACATAAACTATCACGTACCTCTGTAGCACACGGGAATCATGCCATAGACATGTATTATGATTTCCCTCCCAATCATATTATCCCGACCAGTCCTAGCACTGTCCTCTTAATGCTGAGCACCAAGCGAGGCAGATGTTTGTACCATTTATGTAAGTTTTTGTTATGACTAAGCCGGGGATCGAACCCAAGACCTACCGCTTTTGAGACGCACGCTGGCAACTCTAGTCGGACGGAGTGGACCCAAAATAGTTAATTTTTTAATTTTTGAAAATTATAATAAGAATAATAATATAAAAATAATAATAATATTAATAATACTAAAGCAATAATAATTATATTTATGATAATAACAATTATAATAATAATAATGACTACAATAATGTTAGTATCAACACAAACATGATTATTAATAAATACAATAATAATGAAAACTAAAATAATATACTACTACTACTGCTACTACTACTACTAATAATAATAATAATATTTGTATTATTAATAATAATAATACTAAAATAAAAGAACAATAATTTTAAGAATTAGAAATGATATAATGAACACAAGCCATATATTCATATCTTGGAGTTAGTTAATATTAACTTAAAGTTTGAGTAAGGTACAAACCTGATTGCTAGGTGACATTTTAACAAGAATGCAACTGGAAGATTACATTTTTCATTTTGTCCAAACTTCTTAAGTGTTCGTTCTATGTCTGTCTTTCCCATGATAGACAAGGTAACATCTCAAAGGACTCTACCGATGATCATTCGACTTGAAGTGCTTGGTAACTTTCGCGTTGGTTTGGTTACGAATTTGACTTTTGTGAACATTTGTTCGTTTCTCTGCATTTATGGTTGTGACAAAATATTGAATATAACCAAGCATGTATGTGTGTTATATCTAGTTTTTGCTTGACATCATAACGTCTGACTCACGTTGCACTTCAGCAAAACATCGCTTGATTCAATCGCTCTCATTTGCTGTCATACCTATACTCTGTTCTATTTTCAATCTAATTTTGCACACGAAAAGTTCAAAAATTCAATCCTAATTCACGATGCATAAAGGCGCACTGGATGTATCAAATTTATGTTATTATTCATCTTGACAATTTGTGGTGGAAATAGTTCGGTGGTTATACCATATTAAAAGTTTTTAGTCCTCATCCCGGCCCCCACCCCCAAACAAATTTTTAATCTTTCTATCGTTTAGAACTTATAATGGAGATCTTACATCCACTGACACATCTTATTCCTTTTATTGATATATCCATTACAGCATATTGGTGAACGTGGTTTATTTAAATGAACCTATTCTTATTAGGTTATTTATTGCAGTTATATGTGTGACATCTACAATTGTACCAGTGCAACTGGAATAGCGTAGAATTTATCCGCAGAACCCTCAGGTTCCGTACATAACATTAAATACAATTTCTAAGGACATGTAATGAAAACAGAAATAGTTTCACATGATAGATACACGTACACGACTGAATTAAAACATAATATTGAGTTGCCTCTATCTGTTCAATTAATACAAACGAGAGATTTTTGTTTGACAATTCCCACAAATGGTCCCAATCATAAGTCTACTAGGATCATGACATTTAACGACATCCAACTTTACATACGTTATTTATGCTTGATTTGCATGTTTTGTTGGTTTTATTACCTGACTGAACTTTATCCAAAAACTATTAGTTGGGTTTAACAGCATGTGACAGAGCACGATAACCTATGCAACAAGAACCCGATAGAGCATCAGTAGGAACCAACCAAACACAGTAACCAACTAACAGCTTACAACAGCTTCCGATTTCACTTGAGCTTTTGCATTTACTCAAATCAGGCCTCTGCTATGGGCTAAAATCTCTTAACCCAAAGTAGAAAAGGCACATAATGAGAATCTTTGAAGAGCTTTTGATCAGTATTTTGTACATAACTTTTCAATGGCTTTATTGTCTGTGGAAGGAGCTAGGCAGGTTTTAAATTAGCCAAAATTTGGCTAAGGATTCCTGTTGCTATACTCAGTGAGGCTGGTACACAACTTATGTCATTTTAGCCCAATTTGGCTAATTCCTACAAAACTGTTCTTCACACTCTTAAGTTGAAACCAAATCTTGGCTAAATGAATTCTTAGCCAAAATTTGGCTTAGGATTCCTGTTGCCATACTCAGTGAGGCTGGTACACAACTAATGTCCTTTTAGCCCAATTTGGCTAATTCCTACAAAGCTGTTGTTCACACTTTTAGGTTGAAACCAAATCTTGGCTAAATGAGTGCTTAGCCAAAATTTGGCTAACTGCAATATTGTCCCTTTCCATAATGTACTGTATGACTTTTAGGCAAAGACCTGATTTTGAATAAATGTATCCTTAGCCAAAATTTGGCTAGTGTGAACTACAATATTTAGTACAAGCTGCATGTATGGCTGTTAGAATCAAAAAGCGTAAAAGCAGTTAATTAGCAACATTTGGCTGTTCACCTCAATGTCTCATACCATAATGTACATTTATGACCTCTAGGCAAAACCCAAAGTTTTGGAGAAATATGTTTTGCAAATGGATGATCAGCCAGCATTTGGAAAAATTAAAATGAAAGCTTGGAAAATAGAAAAATAATCTTTCCGTCTTTCAGAACAAGTGTTTATACAGTAGACTCATGCTGTATGGCACCCTTTTAATTGCAAATGTTGTAGCACTCAAAACCTAGTTTAGTGGCCACCTACTTCAAAACTCCATCCTTTCCTTGCTCTAGTTTCTATCAAGTTTGCCTGCAGATGTTGTCCACCTGATCAATGACCACTGTTTTTCTCCCATGGATCCTTGTGTACTGTGCAAGTGATTCTCTAAGCATGTTTCTTTCCCCATCATGGGACTAATCAGTCACACTTAATACAAAATATTTACAATCTCAACTGCCTAACTGATTTCAACAACAGTGTATAATTACATGTATATGGTTCAGTTAATTGCAATCTTGCAATGTACTTTGTTTTCCTTATATGTTATCAATCCTTCTAAATATCCATCTTCTTATATGTACTTGACCAACTATTATTTCTGCTCTTTCTCTCTATCTGCTGCAATCCTCTCACATTTCCTCTCTCATTATATTGTTTCATGCCTATATCTTGTACATTGCACTGATCCAGCATATAAGGTCATCTGTTGGGCTACTAATGTTACATGTAATTTGAAAATGTACATAATTGAGCATATAATGTAGAGTGTAACATTCAAATTTAATGAATGAGAGACTACCAAACCATCCCAGTGATCCTTATAAGGTTAGAGAATCAGAATAGTCTAGTAAATACACCTTTACTGAGCTGTAATCCCAAGGAAATGAATAGAGAATCAAAATAATAATACAGTAAAACCTGTCTTGATACCACTGTTATGAGAGACCATAACTTCCATACACATACTTATTGATTATGTAGGATTAAGACCCGTTTTGAGAGACCATTTCTTTTGGCAGAAGGGGTGGTCTTTGAAAACATGTTCTACTGTACCACAATGCTTTTAAATACCCAAATTTGTAATAATAATATCACATGGCATTTAGAAATTCTTATCATAAATGTAAATTTAGAACTAGTCTTTCTGAAATGTATTATATCAATTTGTGCTTGGTCAAGTTTTGCTATAAAATGATGTCATGACATTATTTGTGGAACTTCAAAATTCAGTACGCTTTGGCTAATGTGTTTCCTGTATATATAAATCTTTGTAAGGAATAACTTAATTGGCTTTGACATTCAGTGAGCCCTAAATATTTTCAGCACAAAAATAAAGTTCAGCTAAAATATATAATCTCTTCAACCATCAAATTGTCTATGCAATAAGAATGTAAATGAATAAATGAAATGCTTGTAATTGGTACTATGTCTTTATTTGAATATTTCATAAAAAGAGATGGGAAGCACATATTGGATTATGTTAATTAGGTCAGATAGAGTAATAAAAAGCATATTATCAAGTATATATCATGGTAATCCATTTATTTTTAAATCTGACATCATATAAGACAAGTGACTGAAGCTTTAAATATAACAGTAAACACAGACATAACGTTTTTTTTTCAAGTTCAAATGCACATATTAATAATTGTGTAAAACTTTGCTCAGGCTCTGTATGTCTTTGAACTCTTCGCAGAGTCTGTTTTGAGTAATTAAGGTATGTTTGCCATCAACAATATCAAAGATACCTTCAGACTTGAAATTCAATTCTAATGAGTCATCACCAACATCTACAGTTCCAATTGCAGGAGGAAATTCCTTGAAGTTTCCATTTTGTACTAGAACTTTTGCATTGATATACAACCTGGAGGCATAATTATGATCAATGCTTCTGACAGCAGTTTTGCTTGATGAACAATGCAGGGTCTGTATATCAACCTCAAATGTTCCAAGAAACTTTGACTGAGCCGCATGCATGAAAACATTCTGCTCATTCTGAAAAACATAATCACATTGGAGATAATGAAAATCATAATCACACTGCAGATAATAAAAAACATGCTAAGCAATCATAACTTGATTAAAATGCCTTTCTTGGTATTTTGAAAGAAACTCAAATTCCTACCAATTGAAAACATTATAAAGCTTTTAAGAGAAGCATTTACTGTAGTCAATACATCAATGAATTATAGTCTTCTATAAATGTGCATGAATATTCATGATAAATCTCATCTAACTAGAGTTAGAAGTCCTTCTATAAAAATGCTACCAAGGCTTCATGCAGAAAGGCAATGTAAAATAGTCTGAGAAAGAGACTTTTACTATTTTTGTCAATGTTGCTGAAAGGTTATGTAGCGCAAACGTCACATAGAGCTGAATTCCCTTTGTAAAATGTTAAGTTACTTACAAAAGTACAGTGCACTCATTAAATATGGATAATCTTAATCAAAACCTAATATATGTTAGGGACAAACCAGTTAATCTTGAGGGATGGTTGTTGGAGGGGTGGGTGGGAACTAAAAAAAATAAGTGAATAGGAATTCCAAAGAGTGTTTGCGTGATTTTAATGCTTTACATATCTTTAATAATTGTTCAGTCATATCATTACGATGTCTGGCGTGTGACAGTTTAGAGTGATTTCTATTATTGGGCCATCATACAAAAGACATGTAACATGCTGCCCCACCCATTTACATTATCCTGACACCAGGCCAATGAATTCTAACACTAATGTCTTAATGCTAGGCAATAGCAATGCAGCTGTTAGTATCATTGTTATAAGTCTTTGGTATAACTCAGCAAGAGTTCAACACCGCACCCTCCCACATCCAAGGCAGATGCTCTAACCACAAGGCCACTGGTTCAGTTGGAACTCCAATGCTAACAAGAATGTTAGCTTGTAACAAAGCATGTCGGATAAATTTGTTGAAAGTTTCATTGTGATTTTGTCACACAGGGTCATCTCTTTACTAGAACATTAATACAATTTTAATGCATGCGTGTGTGTGACAAACCGCATAATAACTTTAATAAGTTAACAAGATCAGACTGAAATAAAAGCCACAAATGGATTTTGAAAAATTTGGAACTTGTTTTCATGGCAACCTCAAAAATATTTATCAATGTTTATAAAGTTAAAAATATTAGCAAAATATGGTACTCTTATTGATGTACAGATGAGTTAAGCTATTGGTGGATGGAACCGATTTTGTACTCCAGACTTTTCAGTGGGTGTGATACTTATAGAGATCAGGTTTGGAAGACTCTTGAGTTCATTGTGACTACTTTCCTTTATAATTACAGAAATCAAATGTAAAGACACTGTATTTACTGATGAAAAAGCATATTACCTTCAAAAATGTGCTCAGACGTTCACAGAAATATGTGACACTGCTGCAGTTCAACTGTTTGTAAAACAGCGTAGTACTCATGACATGATCTGTCCAAAGCAATTCCACTGTAAATCCAGCACCCCCAATACACTATAAAAAGATAAAGGCACATAAGAGCCAATTTATAATTTTTTTGTTTGTTTGCATACTGACAATGAAATCCACAAAATGCATATACAGAAAGTATTCCATATTAACAATCCTTTATTATTCACTAAATTTGAAAAATAAATATAACACGGGTATTATAAATGCTGCACAAAATCAAATTATGGCAACATGGAAAATGCATGTTAATACTGGTTTTTAATACAATTTTGACTGAGTAATATTTTTCTGCACATGTTCTCTATATATTTTCAGGAATCAATGACCTACTGATAATCACACACTAAGTAGTTATTGAATTAACTACTTGCAGATTAGATTAATTACAGTTCAGTTTTGCTGGCCACACATTTTAGTTTCCAAAAATGCACACCTTGAAAACTGTTATTACAGATCTCAACTGTATAAAATTTATTAATAAACTGATGTAAAATGGTCAGTTTGTGTCCATATACATTTGTGACAAAGCTTTCCCAGATTATAAATGTATCCACCAGCAAGTCCACCATTAACTCTTATTCATTATTCTGTTTCCAACTAATACATCAATATAAAGGAAAACATTAAAAAAATATAAAAATTTGATCTATATTTTTATTACTTAAATTTCATTATCTGTTATAAATAATTATTCTTCATTACTGGCATTTTTGCTATCAGGTTACAAATAAAAATTATATCATTGATGAAATGTAAAAATGTATAATTCAATGGAATTTGGAAACATGCTAATGTCTCAATCCATGAAAAGAGGTGTGCAGCTTGTTCACATCAAGTATACAATATAATATACATGTACTGATCATAAATTGTCTAGTTCAAACTGTTTTAATGTATGGACCATTTTAAACAAGAGAGTTTGCAATGTATATGAGCAAAAGAGAATTTAATATGCTTTTGTTAATTACCTTTATACATGTTTCATCACTACTAAGTCCACATTCTTCAACTGTTCCAAACTTGTAATTTATATCTGGATCTGTAAGAAAAGATTTAATAGCATCTTCAATTCTAAACTTATACATAAACTATCTGAAACCAACTTCTCTTAAATCACCCTCTCTTAATCTCTTTCATGCATATATTTCATGTGATAAATCAGGAGATTGACTGTTAAAACTAAAATATTGACAATTCTGCAAAGTCCAACTAAAATGAACATGATTTATTTTAAGTCAAATTTAAAACCAAAGACTTCTTTAACCTGACATGCATAACTGTTATATTTTTATGTTTGTCAAAATGTTCCTTGTACAAATCTGAATTCATAATTAATTGTGTTGTATGGTCACATTTGAGATGAGAAATTTGAATGCACTATATTATATTGATGTGAATGACAGATCAAGTTTTTGACAAACACATAATGTTGGCAACTGATAATCAATTATAGAATATTTAAATCTTCTAATACTAGTATTAAATTAGTTTTGATTAGTGTTTCTATTTTTGTACATGTGTATAAAAAAATTAATTATCTTAACAATGTAAACTTCAAAGGTGATCATGTTCACACAATATTTGGAGGGTGTGTGTGACTATCAATATAGGTCTCACCACTCTTTGGAAACTGTACCTAGTCACTGTCAGCAAGTGAACAGCAGCTTGATTTTCTAGTGAACAGTGGTGTAATTAATTTCAGAGATTGGATTCTCAGTCACTACTCAGCAATGAATGAATTTGAATTCTGAATTTGTCTGGCTCACAAAATTGCATATTGGTGTAAAAATATATCATACATCTATATATATGAGATTTGGTCAAAAACTTAATAATAGGGTTTGAAAAAGTATTCAGCAGAGATTAGAACTGCCGCATACAACCCGTCAATAAATAATAACATAATATAATTCTGTCATTATTGAATGTCTGGATAAATATTTTGAATATTTTCTGTCATGGTAAAAATTAATCCCATTTCCAGTTAATCTGCAGTTTTAACAGCAATACATATCCATAGAAAAACTGTTTTTGGTCCACAAAATTCAATAACGTTACACAACATTTTTCTATCTCCCTTTCTAGAATCTGGAGAAGACAAAAACATTTTGGTAATATTGTCTGGTAAAATATAGAAATATACTTACATTTCACTTTTACATAAGTACCAATATCTGTGTCATTAAGATTTATGCAAATCTTTCATGTGCTGAAGGAGAGCAGATCCTTAGTGTAGATATAACAGCTATCAGACCCTACAAAAAATGAGATATTTTATGTGTCAATTTAATAACAGCATTGGGAATGTTCCTTTCTCTTTACAGTACAATTATTATTATTATTATTATTATTATTATTATTATTATTATTATTATTATAAGAAAAAATGAATAAAAACATACTTAATACATAACCTTGTCAGTTTCTTGAAAAAAAACCTGAACATTTTACTAACATATTGCGGATTTTAAATCAATTAGAAATGTATTTAAGGAGCTGAAACAGCTTATTACAGTGCAAAAAATGCTGGCTGGTTGTTTGATTGTTGCATTGTTTCCTTGTGTATCTATCCTGAACTAATTATTATTATTTACTGAAAATTAAACCTTTCATTGAAATTTCAAAATGAAAGATCATGCTTTCTATAATTTGCTTGTTTATATGACACAGTATACAGAAACAAATCTTTAGTTTAAAATTGTTTCAGGTAGAAATATAGTTCAGTAATTTCTATTTTCTGTGTAAAGGCTTTTAATCATGAAGTGTCTCAATTGATATATTTTAAGAAATTCTGTTGTATACAGCGTTCAATAAAAACAATATTAACTGTACTTGCTCTCTCCTGTCACACCAGCCTCTACTGTTTCATGCCCCTTCTCTGTTTCATCTTCTTCATGAAAATCATAAACTGATGACATTCTTAAACTGTGTTACTTCCTGGCTCAAGTGTGTGCTACTACTGGCATTTCTAGGTGGGCATACAATATTTAACCTCTCAAAGACATGCCTTAGTCCAATGTCTGTATAGAACTTCTGACTTTTGATCTTGGATTTGGATCACATGGCTTATTAGTCTGGTCTTTGATATTAATGGCCATGAACTGGAGCTGTTGAAGCTATGCTGATTGGATTATCAGTGATGATTTGTTGGATGATGTCTTGCTTTGTGCAAGAGAAACAAATTATATAATACTGAAATGCCCATAGTCAAAGTGCTGATCTCACAATTTGCACAAATTATAGCCATGTACAAATCATTGTTTTTAAAATCCTTTAATTACAATGCAACATCAATCTAAAAAATTGTATAGCTTATTCCACTATCCTTTTCTTAACCAGCAATTTTTATAGACATTGTAACATCAAGATCTTCCACCCCAACCCCCTAATTATTTATTTCCACCTCCCTTACAACTCATTAGTTTCCCCCTCTAGTTCTAACTTCTACTCCCTTGTCTAAAGTAATTAATTTCTTTTCAATCATGGACACTTTGGTAATAAGCTGAATGCAACATGTATATATGTAATGAGTCTGCTAGCAATTGGAAATGGGGTACATTCAGCTATCACATTCTTTTCCCCATTCAACCAATTCATTTATTTTTATGAATGCGCCCTTTGGTAATACACTTAAAGCATACAAGTGAGATACCACAACATAATGGATCCTTTAACAAATGGGGGGGAGCAGATCTATCTAGCTGATTTTCCCCCCACTATTATGAATTAGTTCTGTATACATAATCTATTTAGTATTAAACATATGGAAATATCATGCATGTAACAGGTCATACAATATATTGTGCATGGGGGTACATGATCAATTAGCTGATTATTTCTCCTAACTGCAATTAGTTTCTTTTCCTTTTCCACATTTGATATATAATGCAGGTATATGTTTACTTTACAAAATCTCATATATGGATGATTTCAAATGAACTTTTACAGTTAAAAGACGTTACAATTTCGGACTAATAGATTTTCAACAGTCACTTGCATAGTATAAGACACAACTGTTAAAGAATCTTCCTGGTTCTTCTTAGCAAACTTACAATGCATTAAAATGGGGACCATTCTGATGACCTAAGTGGTTAGAGCATCCACTTGTGATGTGGGAGGTTGTGGGTCAAACCCCAGCTGAGTTATATCAAAGACTTATACAAATGGTGCTAGCATCTGCCTCACTTGGTGCTCACCATTAAGAGGTTAGTTCTGAGAATGGTTGGCCTGGTGCCAGGATAATGTGACTGGGTGGGACATGATGTTACATGTCTGCAGGGCTATGCATGAGTGGTGTACATCACTTTAAACTAAATATAAAAATTCAAAATACACACACACACACACACACACACACACATGGTCATTTGCAAGGTTTTGTAAAAAAATCTAGAGTGAGTGAAAGTGTCCAAGGAAATATATGATGGGTACCTCAACAAATAATACTGGGTAACTCCTTTGGAATTGGATCAACAGATACTATACACATAAATGTCAGTAGAGATCAATGATGTTGCACTCATAATCTTGGCATCTTCTGCCCACACATTATTTGCTTCCTTATTCCATATTCATGAGACGTTGAAATGTACTTGCTGACCCTTTCATCCCGAATGGCATTATTTTATATTGGTAAAGTCCATGTGGATTCACAAATGCCGAGATTTCCTACGCTCTTTCCGTTAGTGGAATTTGCCAAAATCCTTTCAGAAGGTCAAATACACTCGTCAATTCTTGGTAATGGGAATGAATATGTTTTGTCACACTGTTCACCTTCCTATAATCAGTGCACATACGGAAAGTTTATCTGGTTTTGGAACAAGTATGCATGGTGAACTCCAATCACTTTTACTAGGCTCGATAAAATCATTATCCAGCAAATATTGAATTTCCTTTTTTAAGTATTCCTGTTTGAGTGGATTCATCCTGTATGGATGTTGTTTGAAAGGTTTGGACTTTACAATTTCAACGTCATGAACAATTTTGTTTGTCCTTGTAGGAACATCTGGAAATAATTGCTCATATTCAAATAATAACTGTTTCAGTTCATTTCTTTCTTGCACTTGTAAATGTGAAAGTTTCTGGTCTAGATCTTTCATAATATCTGAATAACAAAGATTCGTCATTTCAATATCAGTAGAATCTGATGATATTCCTTCACTGAGTGGGACAGGTAGAACTACATAAATTACATGTTTAACATGGCTATTTCTCTCAATATACTCTTTTAGCATGTTTTTATGGCAGAGTTGCTTTTGTTTGCTCCTCCCAGGAGTATTTATGATGTAATTTAAGTCATTATTTTTCCTGTCAACTGTGTAGGGACCATAATATTTGGCCTGGAAAGGATTTTGTGGCATTTTTAAGAGAGCCAGGACTCTATTACCAGGCTGAAAACTCCTTGCTTTGATTTTTTTATCATATCTTGATTTCATTTTAGATTGAACAGCGTGCAAATTTGCTCTTGCGACCTCACAAGCTTTTGATAACGTGTATCTAAAATCGGAAACATAATCAAGAACATTGATCTCAGCATCTTTATTAGAGAGAAGTTTCTTTTTCAATAACTTCAATTGTCCACGAACAGTGTGTCCATAAACCAGTTCAAAGGGACTGAATCCTAAAGAGTCTTGAACTGATTACCTAATAGCAAACAATAGTAAATGAATGCCTTCATCCCAACCTTTATTTGTATCAATACAATACGATCGGATCATATTTTTCAAAGTCTGATGGAAATCTTTCTAATGCCCCTTGGCTGTTAGGGTGATAGGCTGAAGATTTGAATTGCTGAATGCCCAATTCATACATAACTTGTTGGAAAATTCCAGGCATGAACCTTGATCAGACGGAACAGATTTGGGAATGCCATACTGAGTAAAAAACTTTATCAAAGCTTTTACTATTGTTTTATTTTTTATATTCCTCAACGGAATTGCCTCTAGAAACCTTGTTGACGCACCCATAATGGTCAACCGGTATTGGTTACCTGACTTGGTCTTGGGTAAAGGACCTTCACAATCTACCATAACTCTACTAAATGGTTCGTCAAAGGCAGGAATAGGTTGTAGATGAGCCTTAAGTATCTTCTGATTCGGTTTTCCTACCATTTTACTAGTATGACAAGATCTACAGTATTTGGCATCATCACTTTTGATTTTTGACCGATAGATGTGAGTCAATATCTTGTGATCAGTTTTATTAATCAATAAATGACCAGACAAATTAGTTTCATGGGCCAGATTAAGTATTTCCGGTCTGTAAGGTTTTGGAACTACTACTTGATAGTTCACCGACCACTCATCACCAGCAGGTACATCGGGAGGTCTCCATTTTCTCATAAGAATTCCATTTTTAATGAAATAACAGACAGGAACTTCAGTGGTTTCAGTCTCACTTATGGCCCTTTGAAACATACAGGAGATTTCAGGATCTTTTCATGTTCGACGACAAGTGACTGTCGTTTATCACCCTGATTAGAATAAAGAGAATGAGATGTTAAAAGAGGATCAATACCTTCTGATTGATCCAAACAAGGAGTAAAAGTGACCTCATCAAAAGCCTGACCTATATACGTGGTAGCTAAAGGACAACATTCTCATGAGCTTTCTTTGCCATAGCTCTGGTAGCGGCACAATCTTGAAATATATCAGGGAATTCTTTATCAATTGGATCAACTTTCTCATCCAAATCAGGCTTGTCAGTTACATGTGGATTAACCACAACCTTGTCTCCAGCTAAGTCGTTGCCTAGTAATAAATGAATGCCCTCAACGGGTAAAACCGAGACTGTTCCAACTGTCACACTTCCTGATATTAATTCTGATGACAAATTAACACAGTGGAGAAGAACATTAACAAAGCCGCACTCTACTCCCTGAATAAGAACACTTTCATTAGAAGAAAACTTCTCAGAAAAAGCAAAGTACCTGACAATAAATTACAATAAAAGACTCTGAGAATCTCTTGTGTCCCTTAAAATTTTAATACGGGTGGAATTCGCAGAATCAGCCAAGAGTGATATAGAACCCTTCTTTATGAATGGTTCATAATATTCATGAATATTATTCATGAATTCTCCATAATAAAATCAGACTGGGATTTATTAGACCCAACAAATTTATTGCTTTCAATACCTGACCCTAACCTCGACCTCTTAGAAATAAGAGCCTTTGGAACAGGTCCGTCTTGATTCTGATGCTCATTTTTCAATTTGTAGCAATCAGAAATAACGTGTCCTTCTTTCTTGCAATACGTACACGTCGGAAGAAACAATGATCTAGAATCAAGCTTCTCTGAAGTTTGATTTTTGAAAGTTTTGCTAGTTTGAGTTTTAAAAGGGCTGGTATTAAGCTGAAATACTTTTATGCCAGAAGACTGTTGAGTAGAAGTCTTGTTAACAAAAGGAACGTTATATAACAAAGAATATTCGTCAGCAGCTCGAGCTGAATTTTCCAAGGATTCAATCCTATGCTCATCAAAATAAGTCTTAATTTCACTATGGACACAGTTTTTGAACTCTTCATTTAATACCATTCGCTTGAGATTTTGATAATCTTGTTAGCCTTTCTTGGCTGAGCACCATCTATCGAACAACTGCTCTTTTTCTCTAGCAAATTCGATATGAGTTTGTTCAGCTTCTTTTCTGTAATTTCTGAATTTTTGCCGATAAACTTCAGGGACTAATTCATAACCCCTTAGAATGCATTCTTTAACCACATCATAGTCACCACTTTGGTGAACAGACAGTGAAGTGTAAACTTCACTAGCATTACCAGTGAGTACACATTGCAATAACTGAGTCCAATGCTCCCTTGGGCACTTTAAATTTTCTGCAACTTTTTCAAAACGAATGAAGCATTTGTCTACTTCTTTTTCTCTGAAAGGGAACACTAATCTAATATTCCTTGCTAAATCAAAATTTAATTTGGATTTGAAGTACGAAAGTGTATTCACTTGCCAGCGTTATTTCTTTCATTTTACATTGATATTCCCTTTCTTCCTTCGCTCTCTCTCTCTTCATCAATTTTTTTTTCTTGTTATCGAATGTGCATCTGCTCTTTTTGTAATTCAAAATTGTCTTTCTTTGTCCTCTTTGTCATTTTGTAATTGTCTTTCTTTCTCCCTTTCCTCTCTCTCTCTCTCTCTCTCTTTCTCTCTCTCTCTCTTTCCTCTTTTTCATAATGTAATTGTCCTTCTTTCTCCTCTTTGTCATATTGTAACTGTTTTTCTTTCTCCCTTTCCTGAAATTCCAGCTTCTTCAACTCTAACTCCATCTTGAATTTTAATTCTAATTTCTTTATTTTAATATCAAAGTCTCATGCAGACTTACTGACCGAAATCAAACCATTTTTTTTCCAAAACATTCTTTTCTACCAAATATTGGACCAAAATCTTTTTATATCTTGTTTCGTTAAACAAGCCTTGACTTCAGAAAGATCATATTTTCTTGCAAGTTGAATCAAATCATCTTTTTTGAAAAGATCTAATTGCTCCTGAGTAGGATTAGAAATAAATATTTCTACTTTAGATGTCATTTTAATACAATCCTGTCAATCTCACTACAGATTTTTAAAACAAATTCATAAACTAGGGGTATTCAAATTTAAAACAAAAGTTTTCTGAACAAACTTCTAGCCAAATTCCAATTGATCCCAATCCCGGACAAGCCCCCAATTTCTATGTTACGTGCTTCGGATCGAATAAACAGTAACACAGAAAGAGTGAAAATAACAAACTTGTAGAAACTTAATAAACAATTTATTGAGCACATATATTTTCCAGAAAGAAAAATAAACTTACGGTTTTAAGAATCAATTCCAAAATTAATCCAAAAAAAATTCAAAATATAATCCATTAGTGAAATTGCGAAAGTCCTGGTAATAAAATGTTCTAATAATTCCCAGTTTGAATCTTAGTGACGCATCCAAAATTTAAGACGATGTCACGTGATGAAGTCAGTTCTGGTCATATCAAATTCAATGAGCACAATTATTTTCCAGACAAATAACAAAATAAATTCTCTTGATCGAAACGAATTGAAATAATTTTCAATAATTTAAAATAACTCAAAACTATACAACTTAATATTCAAAAAATCCAACTTCTAGTAAATAGTTCGCTCCAAAACATAATTTATATACCTGTTGTTACGTAAACAAGAAAGGGGTCATATGATCTTCTAGAATCTTTTAGAACAAATTTACATTCAACAATTCTCGTACACACCATATGACCCAACTAAAAATAGAAAGATGTTTATAACAAAGCTCCATCATGTCCTTGGAATCAACCAATCATTTTAAAAGCTTGTTTACAACTCTGAAGCCAGGTCAAAAATGAGGTCAACATCTGGTGTTTATTTGTAAAGTACAAGTCATTCCACTTTTTAAACAAACTATCTCCCAATGAATGAATCTTAGACTTAAAATGTCGAATTTGAATCTGACAAACAAACAATTAAAATAAAAATAAATGACTTAAATCAAATATACGTAACACTAACTTAAAAATAAAAAACTTCACAAACACCCCTAAGTAAAATGAAAATCATTGTTATGAGATAGACGACTATGCGATATATTGATTATGTCATATGCTGTTTAGCGATAAATGCTTGCCCAATGTTTAAATCTTTTCCTCTGCAAATATTAGAGGTTGCATACAATCCATTAAAATGAATAAAAATGGAACAGTTAGTATTACAATTAACTGTCCATATTGTTTAAAATTAAAGTGTAAAATGTTGACCATATTCTTTTAAATGCTACGTCTGTTTCATTCAATGTTCCCATTGAACGATATTAAAGCGTGTACACGGAACATTAGGGACCTAAATATAATGTTAGGTTGCTTTGTGAATTCCGTATTATCATTATGTCTCAGCGCAAGTTAGGCTATACATTACGGCTAGGATTGAGAATACACCATTGAAAACACCGGGAGGAATCAGTCACCTACACGAAACTCACAGGACCAGACTGGCCCCGCCAGTGAATCAAACCAGAAGCGAAAAGAGGTGAGATGGCCATGATATGTAAAAGCGCGAGGTATTGACGACACAGCAGCACGGGATCATAACAGAATTATATATATATATATATATATATATATATATATATATATCAAAAACTCTCATTCATTGAAATTTGTCCTGTACGATAGGAGTATATGTAAACGCTTTCTTACTTGATAGCTCCCCAGTAAGGTCGAATTAACTTCGATACAATGCGTTATCTGTATCATTTTATATATAACAGTTGAAGAACTGACTACATTCTTGTTTACGTTGAGGTAAAATCAAATGGAAAAGAAATATATGTCAGCTCTTCCTGTTTGTCTTAATTTCATCAACTTCACTAAATCAGTTTAATTTGAATTCACCGGTCACCACCATGGTACATCAATTTACCTAGAGGGGTTCAGAAGACACGATTTGATGAACATTCTGCAAGGTTACCAACAATCCATGGAAACAATGTCGTGTCGATTTTAGAAACATGTATTTTATAGGAAATTAATACCTGCGTGATATAAACGTCAGTTGACTGTGAAGGAAAATTATATATACTAAGTAGTTGTTACGCCTTTGTATATGTCATATAAGGACTGAATTTTTTATAAATAAAATAGATAAGAGAAACAAAGTACGGTGGATGGGAGGTTGCATAAAATGTATTAAAATAAATAAAAATGAACCAGTTAGTATTAGAATGCTATGATTAATTGTTTTCCAATTTATTGTATCATCATTCCCTTCCTTAACAGAATTGTATATACATAAAGAATATAACTCTTTTAATATGTCTTCCCTAAATTTTGACGGTGTCTTTGTTTTACTTTTTTATATCGCCAAAGATAGCTTTTATCATTTTCTCCACCGTTATGCATTCCTTTTCTTATATTCCTACTTTCTTTTTACATTTGTTTTTGTATCTTTCTTCTTCTTTATATATGTAACTATATCATTGGATATAACATCTTCAAACCTGGCTCTAAGCCATATCAACACAGTAATAAGGACGTTTTGAACGTAATTCAACGTAAAATGAATTTAAATGTCATAAACAAATTGATATTTTTTTCACTGTAACATTCAAAGCAATTCTTTTCTTGGACGAGTTTCTCCAAATTTCAGTTGCGTCTCGATGGTCATAAAGTACAATAAAAGGGCGAAGAGCAATTCGTTTAGAACAATTTGTTTAAATTCAAAGGAACCTCAAGGATTATGAATTAAATCTAAAACAGTCCTCAAGTATATAATTTTCTGAATGAATTCCAATCTTGCAAATGTAAAAATATCCTGATATGGTGTTGCATTCAGTCGCAACAGAAAATAGGGGAAACTCGTCCAAGGTACGATTTTCTTTAAAATATTCCTAACAGTCTTGACGAATCATCACGAGCTCATACAAAATGTTTTTTTTTTTAAATGATTTGTTTCCAAAATAAGATTAAACACTTTTTGTTCTTACTGTGACTAATTGAAACAAATATATTATCTCAAATAATAACAATAATAATAATAATAATAATAATAATCCTTTTAACCTAATACAAAATTAGTTCATATAAATAAACCACGTTCCCCAATATGTTGTGATGGATATATCAATATTAAGATCTCCATATTTAAGATCTATACGATACTAGCAAGTACCCGGCATGCGTTGCAATGCCACTCAAAGAAAGAAAGTTTTTGTGTTTTAATCCTGGCATGCGTTGCAATGGCACTGAAAGAAAGAAAATGTTTGTATTTTAATAGACTATTTGACTGGTTTCTGGAAACCATCTCAGATTAGTTAGTGGTACTTATTGAGCCCACAATAAGTGGTTACCTTACCGTAGTCGTTTTAGGTATTGCTACCGATTATGAATTTCATACAACTGTTGATTTACGTCATCATAGTTTCAGCCAATCCAGACCGTGTTCGATCACGTGACGTATTTAAGGCGCCTTCTGTTCGATCACGTGACGTATCTAAGGCGCCTACAATTCACAGCGAACACACGGTAAATGTCGCAAAACTATATGAAATACACACATTTGTTAATTGTACAATTAAAATGGTTGTACTAATTCAAAAACCTACGCGGGTGTGTGCAGAACAACTCGCCAAAGTATTATCGCAATCGAATGAACGGTATAGGAACGCATACGACACAAACAAACATTCACTTATAGATATATATATATATATATATATATATATATATATATATATATATAGACAAAGATTACACATTTTTCTGGTGGATTGGGGGCTGATGACTATATATATGGTATAGCAACCTAACGCTTTCATTCATAAAAGGTCAAGAGGAATACTTACATACATTTGAGACATCCAGTGAGCCTTTATGCATCGTGGATTAGGATTGAATTTTTCAAACTTTTCTGTTCAAAATAAGATTGAAAATAGAACATAATATAGGTATGATATTAAATGACAGCGATTGAACCAAGCAGTGTTTAACTGAAGTACGCGGTGAGTTAGACGTTAAGCTGTCGAGCAAATAACAGATATACATGCTTGGTTATATAAAATATTTTTTTCGCAACCATTGATTGTAGAACAAATAAAAAATAATCACAAAAGTCGAATGCGCAACCAAAACAACGCGAATGTTTCCAAGCACTACAACTCAAAAGAACATCGGTCGAGTCCCTTGAGATGTTACCTAATCTAACATGGGAAGGACAGACAAAGAACGCATGATTAGGAAGTTTGGACTAAATAAAAAATCTAATCTTTCCTTTGCATTCTTATAAAAATTTCAGCTAGTAATCAGTATTTTACCCTACTCAAATTTTAAAATAATATTTATAAAAACTATAACAGGGTTTTATGGCTTTATTGTATCCATTATATTTTTAAAAACTTATTATTATTATTATTATTGTTATTGTTATTATTATTATTATTATTATTATTATTATTTTTATTTTTGAGGTTACAAGTATCATTTTAGTTAATATAAAAATAATGATAATAATAATAACAATATTCTTATTATATTTGTATTATTACTATTATATTATTATTATTGTTGTTTTTATTATTATTATTATTATTATTATTTTTATTATTATTATTATTATTATTAAACAATTTGGGGACGCTCAGTGGCCTAGTGGCTGGAACGTACGCAGGCTGAGTCAGGAGGTCGTGGGTTCGTTTCCCGGCTGGCATTAAGAGGTAAGTGTTAGGACTGTTCGGCATTCTGTCAGGATAATGTGACTGCGTAGGACATCATAATACATATCTGCGACATGATGCAACGGTGCTAGACATGACTTTAAACTGCCTCACTGCAGACATCCTAGAGACATGACTGAAAAATTGTTAAAGCTACGTTAAACGTTCCACATCCTAATCACACACGAACACATATTAAACAGTTTGCAATTAATATCTATCAAAGTAAAAACATTTTCATGGTTTTGTTGCGTTCGTCCTCTTTTATTGCTATTATTATTACTATTATTATTACAGCTCACTGTCGATTTTCCGGACACACGACTATCTTAACGGCTTTGCATCAGAATTAGGTCAACCACATTTGTTATCTATTTGAGAAACAGAGGTGTGCGATCGTTTATGTTTTGTGTAGATATTTGCATTTCGGCATGTCTTGATGTAAATTGCGTCCAATGAATCTAAGATATAGGAGTATAGAATTGTCTGTAGATTTTGTGTTAAGTGTTTTTTTTAAGATGTATATTGTTTTTTCCCAGACAAAGAGCTTGTTTTAGTTCAACACGCTAAAACACCGTTTGTAAACGATACTTTAAGATAAAAATGAAAACACAAAAGCACACATAAATAAAGTTTGAATTCTTCTTCTTCTTCTTCTTCTTCTTCTTCTTCTTCTTCTTCTTCTTCTTCTTCTTCTTCTTCTTCTTCTTCTTCTACATCTTCTTCTTCTTATTATTATTATTATTATTATTATTATTAATATCATTATTATTATTATTATTATTATTATTATTATTATTATTATTATTATTATTAATATCATTATTATTATTATTATTATTATTATTATTATTATTATTATTATTATTATTATTATTATATGATATTTTAGTGTGCGATATGCTTATTAACAAGTAATATTGGGTAATATTTAAAAGCAATGACTATATAGGTTTAATGCACAAACGACTGAATAGCGTATACTTCACTCCATTCAAAATATGAATCTGTTTCATTTCAAGTCCCATTTAAATATATTGAAGGTTTGGAACGGATTACGGTGTTTGTGTGGATACGTGCAGATACTATTTTGTTGCATTGTAAGTTTGGGTCTAAGTACATTTGACAGAGCAAGATACCCTATGCAAAAAATAACCATAAAATGCATCAGTAGAAACAACCCATCTACAGGAACATACTAACAGGTTACTCAGAGGCACACACTGGTCTAGCCTTACTATGGTTCTCTGACCTCTCTCCACTGCGTTAGTCTTCGTATCGAAGAGTAACGGAGTGGAGAGAGGTCTGGGAACCAGACTAATCTAGCCTGAGACTCGAATCCACTCAGACAAAGTTGAGCTGGCAGTGATCAATACAACCGAAAGCGGTTTGGACCACTCGGCTACCCGTATCCCCTGCTGCAGATATATCGTCCGTTATTAGAGAAGGAAAAATAATGCCAACAGTGTTGGCATTGAGAGCTCGTGAGGAATTGTTCGGAAACATTTAGACAGACGTATATTCATAAAGACAACATAGAAGAAATTGAGAAACTGTCAATCATTAAATAATGATGTACACGTTAGAACAAATATGAGCGTTAAGTTACATCGGTAGCTCCAGATCATTGTGGAATTAAATAAATACAAGACGATTTATCAATGTTGTTATATGCAATAGCTGAAGATTTCACTCACCTTGTGGATGACGTTGAGATAAAATTCAGTAGAACATAAATGACATATCAGCCTATAGTGTACGAACTTATGTCATTAAATCAGCCATTTATAAATTTCAATATTTAGGTAATTACTGAACAAAAATCAGGAGAAGTATATCCACTTTCTAATATTTCTTTCTGAAGTGTCAATTTATCAAATCAAATTAAACTGCTTGTTTCAAACGTTTGACTATATTAAATCAAACCGACTCGTATGGACCTCTCTGTTTGACAAAATCAAACATTTTACTTAGTGTTCATCATCAACGAGTAAGACGAGCAAACTACTCAATGGTGTTTTGTCGACAGTTTAATCGAATGTATTAGGATTTTCCATTACTCTGTTCGATTGTAGTTCTTACGACTTATGTTGGAAATTAAATCGTATTACGTTTCGCTCAAAGATGCATTTGCTAGCTCATGCAATTAGTTTCAGAGGACATTCCTTTCGCCCATTCAAGCAAGAAAGCATCATCTTATGGTAAATACTTGTTCTAAACATCGATTTTACACTATGCCATTGGTGTAGAATAAAATGTGGAGACGCTTAATACAAAATCAGCTGCTTTCTCCGTATATTGTATAACCATACAATATAATGTCACATGGGGGTGCATGAAATGAAACCTGATTGCAATCTTGCTAAAGACTATCTCTAACAATAAGGCGCACGAGAGTTATTTGGAAGACTAGAAAGATTACATGTAACTAATACATTTTAATCGTCAATCGTTTGTGTTTTTAAAATGTATCGGGTGATACGTATTGCATTTCTCCACATCATAATCTAGATGATGACGTATCACTAGAAGAAAGTATGCTAATAATGCATGATTCAAATTATTCTAAATTATAATCGCAGCTCATCATCATAGTAACATGTAAAATAACTACCTAAACCAGATATGATTCAAATTATTCTAAATTATAATCGCAGCTCATCATCATAGTAACATGTAAAATAACTACCTAGACCAAATATGATTCAAATTATTTCATAAACATTAAAATATCCTCTTAGAAAGAATAAACATCTCATTCTCATTTTTCCATATATATATATATATATATATATATATATATATATATATATATATATATATATATATATATATATATATATATATATATATATATATATATATATATATATGTATATATATATATATATATAGTGTCATAAGTAGACAATGTGTATGTTGTAGACTATATATCAGTTCGAGATTAGTCGCGTTGTTTCTATTTAAAGAAATCATTTTTTTAAAAAACTAAAGTAGCAACAACAAAAAAATAAGAAAAAATAGGTACCTGCTACAATAAAATGAATAAACAAAAAAATGAATAAAATCAAAGGAATAACGCGTCTTTAATAAGAAATAAAACAGTTTGTGTGATATGGATTCTTCCAAAAATTCATTCATCAAAATAATGATCTAAAGATTTATTCTTCTCAACTTGTATCTATGTGTAGATTGATAGGAATAAACTTTTTTAGTAAGAATGATATAAATTTGTGAAATACAATAAAGAAACAAAAAGCATAAGTTCATAATACAAAGTGTCACTAATTTATTTAAATACTCTTTTGTAAATGTGCGACATTGTAACTTCTGTCTCGACGATGCACGATGACGGCCAGTTTCTCGTGATAGATAAACAGCCTCTGAAGATGATCCTGTTGCACATCCTGTTAGGTTAGTTAAAGAGCTTCCGTATTATTTAGCTTGAACACTTTAACGAATCGTTCTTCAGTGAAGCACATCGACCATCCTCCATATACTTCCTTTTCGTAGCGTCCCGTGATCAAAAGTAAAGTGGTGTATGTATGGTTCCTAATATGATACCTGTTATTGTGTGTCAAGTGTTTCCAACCTTTTTATGTTCCCAGTTTTAAGATGGCGAGTTTGGCAAGACAAAATGATTTCCACCTTTTAGACTGTTATATAGACATTTTTCCATTTTAGCTCTACATTTAATGCAAAATTAGAGTACAAGTCGTTTATTGGTTTTAATAAAACTAATTTTCCTTGTTTTAAGATCACATTCAAGAATAATTACTTTAGTAAATATACTTTTGGTACTAATAATAATGAACTTTTCTCGTGACAGAACGCATGCGGAATCGTGAGCAATTATCATTATTTATCTGCCGATGTCTTCCTTTACCAGTATTGATAAGATGAAATGAATCAAATTAGATGACACTATTTGAAATTGCATGTTATACCTTTTTAATGTATCGAATAAACATAAACTCGTATTGCGGCTATTTGGTGGTTGTCCAAATTCAAATGCACGGCTCTTTTGTCATATAACAGAAGTGGTTTATATTTGGAAGAATTAAATGAGGTTACCTTGGATTCAAATTAGTAACCAGTAGGTTGCATGATTCTACCTTGCCTTTGGAGACGATGAGTGATTATATGTCAGACATCTAAATTTAGATATGACCCATCGTAACACTGTATTATTATTTGACGCTCTCTCTCTCTCTCTCTCTCTCTCTCTCTCTCTCTCTCTCTCTCTCTCTCTCTCTCTATATATATATATATATATATATATACATACATATATATATATATATATATATATATATATATATATATATATATATATATATATATATATACAGACAGACAGAGAGACAGATATAAGAAATGATATAGGATCGTGATCCTCTTGAATTGTGATTGGAGAGGGAAAATATGCTAATTAAGGTCGTAGGTATACCATTATACAAAGCGTATTAAATTGAATCCAAGTAGAATAGATACATATATTAAAACAGCATTAAATGTACACATTATCTTTTACTGTTTTGGTTAAGCAATGATCAATTTTATTATTGAATATATATTGTAATTATGAATATATAAAGTGAAAATGTTACATTGTAAATGTGATTTATGTATAAAAAAAACCGGAAAGTCCGTAATTAGTTTGATAGTAATATATAGTAATTTGTGAATTGATTGTAGTTCATTGATTCTTATGTTGTTGTTATTATTGTTTGAATGTCTTACACATCTGAATCGTAGATGTAGTACTAAGTATTACAGATATTTTTACTTGTAAGAATTAAATCTGGTTTATATACATGCGTTTCTCGTTTAACATGATGTTGTAAGGATATACATAAATCTAGGAATACAGATGTGATTGAATGTCTCCAAACACATTAAATAGCATTTTCATAACATGTATATATAAAAAGATGATTCATTATTGCATGAAAGGACAGATATAACGTACTCCAAAATTAAGTGAAAAACGTACTAGGTGGATCGTTAGGATGTACTGTTTCAGCCGTTTGGTGTGAAGCGTAAATATGCCAGAAATTGCATTACAATTAATTCATATAAACCAAGTAAAAGTATGACGTTCTTTTTTGAAGGAAGTTAATTTATTTTATAACAATTGGACAATCATCAAATTATACTAGCATTACAACATGGGTCTAACATTAGAATACATGTCAAAATGAATTGAAATTCAAGGTGCCTTTTGCTAATATTTTGGTTAAATCGGTTTCAATTGACCAACTTACACGTTTGAAAACTGTACAATACACAACATAAACAATCAATGCAAGTTATGCATAATTAAGTAGAACGACTAAATGTTTCAACAGTTTCTTGATAAATAATCACCGAAAACATCATATGGTCACTTTGTTTTGTCTTCAAGAATCAACTTCTCGCAAATAAACTACCTTTATCGGCTAATTCAACACTGCTTTATTTAAATGATTTCTGCTGTAGGTTTAGTATTTAAAGTCTTTGATATGTTTCACATCCAAAAGATTTGAAATAAGGCTTTTTGATATAGATAAAGATACCTAATGACAGTGATATAGGAAAATGTTTCGTTTTAAACAGTTTTGTGAGATGTTTAACTTTTTTCAGAATCAGTCTGCACTAAAATATAATTCATACCTACCAAGCAGATTGAGCTGATTGTTTGGTAGAAACATTTGGAATCATTATTAAGTTGTTTATGTTACGCGCAGATTATTTGCTATTATAATATAACTAGAAATGCAATTGAAATTAGTAACTAGTTATTTTTAAAAGGCATGTAAATGTATTAAAACGTACATCGTTACTTACTTTGTGAATATTTACAAGGAACTCCAAGCAAAAGACATGGCTCTGAAGTGAGGTATTGGAAGGTGTTGCTATTTTGAAAAGACTAAATCAGGTGTGTACAGGTTATACGTATTTGATAAGAAATGTGATTGAATATCAACTTTCCAAATTTAGCTCTAAGCCATAACAACACATTTAAAGCTGATGTTCCCACCACCTATTTGGCAAAAGACAATGCTTTCCTGCATGAAAAGACAGGATGAATGTGATCGAAATAAAGAACATCAATTAGTATCCGCGCTTTTATGTTTAGCATATTATACCTAAAATTATCAATGTTGTCGGTTAAGATAAAAATGAAAATGTTTAAAGTGAATGTGTACGGTGAAAGGCGTTTAATGTGAATTTTGATTGGGTTGAATATACAATAAACAGTCAATTTTGATTGACTGTTGGACACCATATCTTTTCATTAAAACTATTTAGAATTTGAAAACATAGAGACAATTCCGAAATCGAATATTTGTTCTCTATATTTCCATATGACAAATATATTTAACCTACGATCGGTAGCTCTGGGTTTTGGAGAAACATTCTTTGCTATTGTAGTTGTTAGTAATAGTAGTGTGATGATACAGAGATTGAGCAGCCATGGAGACTGTCGAGGACTTGGTTGAATTAGCAATGACGGCAACAATCCATTTAAACTTGCCTTAACATCATATTATCTAACATGACAGATTTAAATTGAAAAATTAACTCATTTAAACTTTTTTAAGCGGCAACTTTGTTCATGAAAGCAAAGTAGCATTTTGTACAAGATAGTTTACTTGTTTTATGAAGATGCTGAATTTAAATTCAGTACCTATTTGGTTTTTATAAAGTATAATATTCCGCTTGTTATCATTAGTTTTGGATGCATTACCAATTATCATTTCTTTAATTGTAGAATTATATAAATGGAACTAAATTAGTAGATGAATGTTGAAATGGCACGTATTAGAAATATAAATGTAGCCAATTTATACCACAATCAGTTTGGGAGTAAATGCAAGCCGTCCAAAACTTAAATCACATCTCTTGTTGTATGGCTAGTCGTTTATTTTATTTATAAACTGAATCAAGATCGTTTACATGTATTACGTTAACCAGTACATATTATTGATATGGCATGGTAAAGTAAGATCATTAGAATTCGATTAAACATCTCAAAAATTAGCTCTAAGCCTAAGTAACATTAAAAGTTGTTTTCGGTATCTTACTAATCAATAATCGTAATTCCTTTTGGTATTTCATGACTAGAGAAAGTTTGACCAAATTAAATACATCAGCTACTTTATGTATGACTCATTCGGACTGAACGTGTTAACGTTATGAGAGTAAAATTGTAAATCATAACGGGTGTTATAGGAATGAATGCAAATATAATCGCGTGTACCAATGAATGATATACTATTTTGCTTAAGAATTGCTGAATTCATTTAATCAAAACATATAATCATAAGGCATAAATAAAGTGAAAATTAGTGGGTGCCTTATATGATCACCCACTATGCTGTTTATTTATTAATGTTTGCTTCACGTTCAAAAGCCTCTGTATGTAAGGATTGCGTTTGACTTGACATTTTTTGGACGTCGTAAGGTATGTCTCATTAGAATAAAATCCAAACAAAATAAATTCAAATTTACGTAAGCTTCAGCAAATACACTCTTTGCTATTAGAGTAGAAAAGATACAGTTAATGTAGAATACGAAAATATTTCCTATTGGAGGATTATATTACCGTAATAGTGAATTATGAGACAAACCTTTGTTTGATTTCATCCATAGATGTAATTCACAGATTAAACGTTCATGATATTAGAATTTCATAGACTCATTGAAAGTTACAGTTATAATATAGAAACACTAAATGTGTTTTGTTTCAAATGTGTGAAAAGGCAGAATTTCCTGCACACATCATATTGACTTCTTACATTAGATCTTTGTAGAAAGTGGCTTATATTCATATTCATGCAACATATCTATATTTACTACGAAATCGGAGAAAGAAGTATCTATTATTGTTCAAAAAGCTAAAAGCATGCCTTGAAAACAAATAAAATTATCAATTTTTTGCAACAATATAAATTCTTTTTCCATTAGTATAAGTATAATGTGATCTTGTTATTTACAAAGTATCGCAACAATTTCAGTAACACATTACATATCGATATGTGAGTCTTTCAGTATGAACAACAGAAATAAAACTCTGATTCGTAATAATAAAACGGTTTCGATTTCCTTCTTTAATCCTTAAAGCTTTTAGAATAAGTAATGCCAAATTAGTTATCAGAAAGTTTCGTATTACCATTTTGTAAAGAACTCCTAAACGTTTTAAAACTTAGAATTATATAATTATGTGAGTGAAAAGATTGTTCGTAATTCTCCATGTAGATGGCATGCTCTATCAAAATGAAATTAATGTTTGATATTAACATTACAAATTGCAATCAATCGTTCGTTATAACATATATGTTTGTATCTTCTTGTATTTCCTCTGATGTGGAAATTACTTTGTTTAAGCATAGGTATTATATAACGAAAATCTATATATCTTAACAATCTAATACATATTGGACAAGTGAATTATGTTCCAATGGCCTAATACAAATGTAGCATTTTCAATGATTTATTCTCATTAGGAGGTTTCGGATTACAAATATCTTTACATCTCTGCTTATACCTTCTTAGAAATGTATTTGCATGATGTACGCCTCAATACACCATATTTTGCCAAATACAAATAGTAGTGGCTTAACAACTTTAGCCAAGTAATCATAATTTTACTCCATATTGATTATACGTTATGCTATTGTCTAGGATATCTCCCTTATGACATATGTAGAACTCTAAGCGAACATTTCAAAATAAATTTATATATTACATTCTGCATACTAATTTCTCCTAATTAAACATCTACAAGTAAATTTCAAGTAGACTTATATATATACCAAGATTTTTTTTACAAAATGATAATTGAATAATGTCATTATACAATCAATCCATTTTACAGGTATTTTGCTAACATATGAAAGACTTTGCTTCAAAATATCCATAGTCTTCAATGCTTGCAAATATTGAGTTTTCTGGCATATATATACCAAGAGTTTACTGACTAAAGCATCCTAAAATATTTGAGATAATACAATGTTTACCTCAGTTGGGTCATAGTACCATATGTTTAGCTTTTCAGATAGCGACCTGAGTACAACAGAAAAAAACTATTCTAAGGGTTTTGCCCACGCTCCCCTGTTGCACTCAGTAATAAGAGTTCAGATCGTTCAAAATTAAAGAAACCCGTAAAGGGTATGCTACGCAACCACGCATAAGCCATCAGAGCAACTGAAACATCGATGCTAAAACTGTACTTAACATATTCTGTTAAATTATTAAAAACTGCTATAAAATAATTATATGAATGTTTACACAAATAGTTTCACTAATTCGCTACTAGTACAGTAAATATCTCTATGAGCTATCAATGGAGTTTTCATAATGTAAAAATTCTGAGTTGAAATTAAAATATGTTTCCTGAAATATTGTATACTATTACTTTATAATCACGAACAAATACATTGGGCATAGATATAGACCACAATCTATAATCTATACCTAGGGACAATACACTTCTTAAAAGATGTGCGACTTTGTATGTCATCTAAATGTTTATCTATGGCTGAGGCCGAGGCGCAATGAATACACAATATAACTCTACATCTTTATCAAATTACATATACCATTAGCAATTACTCCAGTAATCTGACATAGATGTAACAATTTAAATCTATTGTATATGTTTTACCTTACGTCTTGATTAGCCAAACCAAACATATCTTCATCTTCAGTAAATTCTTACAATTTCTCCTGGATCTGTCTCAGGAGGAACACCGTATCAGTTTTGCCCCTATTGGCTCTGTAGCCACAATGACCCTCTGATGCATGTTCTTCTGCAATGGTGGGCAAAAGTCAGACTTTTCTCTCTTGTGTCTCGGAGGTATTGTGGAAGTTTCCTTTGCTCCCAGCAGCAAATGAAGAACTCGTGAAGTTTGGTGTGTAATGCTGGGCCTCCACTCTTCCTAATCCCTGTTGGGATACCGTCGTTCTTAGCAGCCTTTCCAGTCTTCAGCAGTTGTATGGCTTTTACAGTCTGTTGTGGGTGCCTTATTAAGTTCCATCATTCATTGTGTAACTCTCTTAGCTTGCACCAGAAGGAGCTGCCGATAAGGTGGACGGCTGCTTTATTTTATGGATAGGACGGTGAACGAGGTGGGCTTGGTACACATATAATTTTACCCAGCAGTGCTTAGATTTATTGGCTTTGTTTCTCATCACACCAGTATTTGTTTTTCTTGGTGGTGAATTCAAGGATTTCTTGTGAGGTCTGCAGAATGGCAGCCTTGATGTGATTCCACATCTCTTTCGGAGGTGAGATGACGTAAAATTTGTTTTTTCAAGTCTAGACTTTGGGCTCTCTTGAAAATCTGCATTGACGTTAGTAAACAAAAAGGATTCGATCTGGAGCATCCTTCTCTGGGCACTGGTTGTCTGGGCCTGGGCTTAAAGTAGAAGTAGAGTTTGCATCTGTCACGACGATGATCTGTGTGGCACTCTGCACTGGGTATCATATTTTAAGTCACATTGGCGTACTATGATGTAATCAGTTATAGGCCTGTGCTTTGATCTAGGGTGAATCCAGGTCTTTTTAAGCTATTTTTCTGCTGCAATATGGTGTTTGTGATGGTGAACTGTAATTCTACACAAAATTCAAGAATCAGGCACCCATTGTCATTGTAGCCACTTACACCATGTTTCCCAAGAACAGCTTTCCAGGCTTTTGAGTCTCTGTCGACTATAGCATTGTAATCTCCGAAGATGATTATTTTGTATCTATCTGGGACGCTCGTGGGAAGTCTGCGCAGGCCAGCGTAGACTTTGTCCTTTTCAAAAGAATCTGCCTGATGTGTTGCAGCATGTACACTGAAGAGTGTGGCATATTGTTGGTTCCCTAACGGGAGACGCATGGACATCATACGGTCGGTGTGACTAGTCGGAAAGGTTTGTTAGCTTGGTAGCGATTGAGTTCTTGATTATGAAACCTACTCCTGAAAGTCGTATTTCTTTTTCATTATGGTTTTCCTGACCTGTACAGGTTTATCCAGAGCCGAATTTGCTCAGACTTCCCTCCTCTAAAATGCGGACTTCGCAAAGTCCAGCAATGTCAATACCAAGGCAATAGAGTTCATGTGCGAATAATGCAGAGCGTCGTTCGGGTTTGTTGCTATCCGTTGAGTCTATCATTGCTCTGATATTCCAATAAGCCAGTTGTAGTCTTTTACCACGACGTAAGGCATGTGGGGCATGCTTTATGTTTTCCCCGTTTTATGTTTGAACCTCGTTGGAAGATGCCCGTTGGTTGAGGCAGACAAACTGACTGTTGGGAAACGAGTGTTTGTAATGCCACCATTTTTAGGCCCCTCTCTTCGAGTTCCATCTTTCACCTGCCGTTTTCGCTCCTTTCCCATCGCTGCAGGGCTTGATAGAGTCGAAGGTAAACAGTAGACAATAGCCATTTTCTTTATTCCCTGCGCAATGGAATGTTTAGGTGGAGTGCAGAGAATTACTTTACAAACTGATAATGAGACGTAACACATGGATTTCAATATAAAGCTGAATGTTAAAGCAATGTCTTTCTTATTACTTTATGATCAGGTTGAACATGAAAACGACGTTAACTTAGTATATTTGTGAATTTTCAGAAATTCCCTATAGGAATGTGACAAAAGTTTGTACAGTTGAATTTCAAAGGTTTATATCGTAGTTCCAGAATAATATTAAAAGCGAGGTATCTGAAGTATACATGACGAAATTTAGGTATGCTGGTTGAAAACTAGTTTTGCGCTATTCGTTGTCAGGCTGTCATGACAATAATTTGGCTTAGACAAATATTAAATTAAACAATCTTAAATATTCAGCAAACAAATATTTAGAACGATAACAACCGTTACTCGGTGATACGTCTGAGAGTTTTAAACGTTTGTGGATAACAGATTTTCCTCGGAGACCATTGTACATTTTGCATCTTACTTAAGGCTCTCCTTGAGTGATTTCTATAGTTATCTAATAATATGGCATCTTTAACAGCTCTACGGTCTATTATATACCAAGCGTCCAAATATGGCGTTATATTAATTGTGAAATTGGAAAAAAAATTATTTGGTATTAGCTTGTGTAGTGACCATATTTAATTCTAATTAATTACTTTAAGTATGTAACTAGTTTGGCATTTATCTTGGTCTATACATTCCAAATATTCTGGATTATTGGAATTTGCATATGTAAAGATGTCAAAGTAATAATGTTGCATATTATGTAAGCTAATCTTGAATATAATAACAAAGTATAAGCACTTTTTGGAAAATAGCGAATGTATTTAAGTTAACGTTATTATATATGTACTAATGGTAATATATTTATGTTTATATTTTGGATGAAAATCATAGTATATTTCTTTATTATACACTTGAAAAATATTTATCAATATACTCAAATTTACATAAATCCCCATCTTTTGTTCCTTTATCCATTGTCTGCTAGTGTCACACAGTAATCGTTCGGGTTAAAATGGCAGTTTGGAACATGGAGGTTAGTTTGCTGTATGTCTTGAAAAATATGAATAATTTTAATATTTATTTTATTTGTGTTGAAGTGGCATTTACATCTATGACACTTGTATATTGCTAATACCGTTTCTACAGTTTAAAGTTAAAATACCTTGATACCACTGCTGCTAATACAGAGTTACCATCACAAGCGTCAAAAACGGATAAACACCAAACAACTTTTTAATCAGCTAATACTATTTCTACTAGATTAATAATAATAATAATAATAATAATAATAATAATAATAATAATAATAATAATAATAATAATAATAATAATAATAATAACAATAATAACAATTACAATAATATTAAAGACGTAGAAGAAGAAAACGCGTGCAATGTATGGTTTATCTCCATTCCATATGCAAGAACGTTTGTGTAATGTATATGCTGGATGTCTAGCAGCTCACATTGTATCATTGGACACCATGACTGATGGAAGATTCGATGATGGAGACAATGGACAAAAAAATTGCAGCCATGTCCGTCAGTCACGTCTGTTGGTTGTGTAGAGGAAAGTGGCAATAAACATGGACTAGACTAGTAAGTCCTACCAAAAACTATCTGCAGCTTTTAAACGTGATCATTGGCATGAATATACTTATCTGATACCATTAGCACCAAATATTTGTTATATACTTACCTTTCTGCAGACCACTCTCAATAGGTAGAATTAATCACCTAACTTCCCAAATCTTTAAAAGAGTATAATTAGTGTCCGCCAATATTAATCACAATTGTAATATCATTAGAGAACACAATTGAACAAATTCAAACTTATCAAGGGCACGCATGTTTCTAAAATAAATAAATTACGATCTTGTTGCCAAGATTGTATTAGCAGGAACTAATCAGGGTAAAGGAGATCAACCTTGTATATAACTGATTTGCCTCTCATCATGGGGTAATTGTTCATATAAAAAAATTGAATTACCAAATGATTTTTGCACACCACGATACATGAAGTCGGCTTAAACCTTTCCTGTTTATATCGTCTAAATCAATTGAGGCATGTTCGTTAGTTTCAAAACAGTTGTTCAATGTAGAAAAATTCTTATTCTATGTCATTTAAATTGTATTACTAAAATGGCGAGCTCTTACCATACATGCAAGGTAATTTTGTTCACAATTAATGAACCAGTATTTCTCTACAGGTAAACAAACTTACGCAACATGGACTAGAGTTCACAATATAGTTTTAAAACAGAATAAATTGACTTTCCAAATGTTTCAAATATAATATTGTATCTTAGAATGTACTTAATCTGAATTACATTACATATGTCTTAGCCACTAAGCCAATAATCAGTTCATGGTTCATGTGGTTTGTGTTACAAATATATATATATATATATATATATATATATATATATATATATATATATATATATATGAAAAACAGCAGCATGTTGACTTCTAAATTTCCAAATCTGTTCGAATATATGCAGACAAAATTAAGATTTATATATATACATTAATAAATGTCACATGAACTGATTACTTGTGAACAATTGTGACTGTATTCACTCCATTTCCATGACAATGGTTTTAGAATAAACTCGAAACAAATAATTTGTTTTTATTGATCTCATTTTTAAAAAGACGTTTAAACGGATGAACGTGACAAAAATATACCTGATGAAATCAGTATTAATCCAATGGTATTAATGTCATCTGTGCATCTGATATTTTTAAATTATGATTTATCTTTGCACATGGACGTATTGACGTTTCTAATTCCTTTTTTCAGTTCATTACTTAGTGCATAGTATGGGTCTGACATACAGATTGTGATACATTTTCTCCTCAGATTCGGAAGCATATGCTGCGTGATGCTTAATCACTATATGGCAATAATTGCAATCATTACTGTGCCTGTTGCCAGTAAACTGTAATTTAATAAACAGAACTAAAAAGAGAACAAAATGGTTTAGCAAAGTATTGGTCTTGTAAATGTGTTGCCTTGCTTCAATATTGAATGATGTCATTGCATATCACAATCGCATTATTTAGTAGGTACCATGCTAGGTTTACAACCTCTTAAGTAAATTCATGCAACGTTTGTACATTGGCTAAAAGAACGAGCATTTAAAATTTGTATTTTCACTCGAATGTAAATGACTTTTTAGAAATAATTAGAAAAAAAGAAGAAATATATGCTACTTATGCATGTTCAGGTACGATTAATACCTAATAATTGTTATATAAAAGCATAATCCAAAACTACGTTTCCTATATATTGTTACGTCTGTATCTCACATATTAAATTACGTGGATCAATTCCGTAATTATCATTTTTACTGTGCACCAGTACATGATCAGGATGGCCATATTAAAACTCGCCATATCTTTTGTATAGTTTTACAGTGCCAAAGGATTTCAAAGATTGCAAGAATTCTATATTTTGTGAATTAGTTTTCATATCAAGATAAAATCAGCCTGAGTAATCTTTTCTCTGATCTCATTTTTTCGTTCTTGCATTTGTTAGATACATAGATACAGAGTATGGCATGTCTCCTATTAAATATCAGCAGCCGTGGGAACTCACCAATTAAAGTGATATCTTGATTCGTTTTTGTTTCTTGATGATGATGCGTACATTGATATTTTACTTAAATATCTGCCTGGTTGTTTTCATGGGTATGGGATAGAGACGGTCTCAATATGGCAGTGCTATCTCATTCCAAATCTGACCTCTACTGATCAACACTGGCAATGCATCTATATATTATCTAAGAAGTAATGTGAGATTGTCACTGCTGTTTAAATCCACGTTTCATACCAATGTAGTGCCACTATAACTTTATGCAAGTTCACTCTTTTTAATCCTATACTTAAGAAATCGTCAAACAATTATATCAGGTGTAATGACAATACATATAATTGACTTATTTGTTTTGCCATGTCTGATTCGATTTGGAATGATGATGATATCTTCTATTTTCAATTTTTCTGTTCACGAAACTCACTGTCAATAGCAACAAATCTAAATTAGCAAGAATACTTCGAAAGTACTTTATAATCTAAATTTGTAGTCTAGTATGGGCAACCATGGAAAGAATACCTTTAACTTCTATGATTCTAGCTTTACTGTACCTCAAGTCAATGACTTAAACAAGTTCTAGTTGCGCTTGCGTTTCCCTGCAAGAAAGTTACGAGAAATCAATGCTAGTATTTTCGTTACAATATGCTGGTCTTTCCTCCTTGAGTCAAAAGTGTCTATTTTGAATTTAATATGACCATGAAAGCACATGTAATGTGATTGAACTTTCGTACTGTTTTCAGATCTCTTATTATTTCGAATCAATATTAAATTTGAGTTGATACATAAATACTCTCTTGCAAAAGCGATTTTGAGTGTAACATAAATGTTTCTACAATTAATGGTCATGGCTGAGTGACCAAAATATGTGAAAATGCGAATATAATTCACAAACATCAAAGAACAATCTACATGTATTGTAGTTATAATTACCAATAGATTTAACGTTCAGTTTTGGTAAGATTGAAGCTTGATAGATATTGATATTGATAAATATAATCAAGATTATTCGTTTCCAATTTAAGAACGAAGGATCTATGGCTCGATATTCACAAAAATGTAGCTGTGCGATAATACATGATTCAGTTGATAACACTTTGGTAAGATGTTTATCACGTTTCATACTGTACAAAACATCCTTGCGAAACATTCAGCACAAATACTGAATCTAAGTCAACATTATTGATCAAAACAAATCAAAAACATCCTATCCTACTAATTTTGACATACAGACAGAGAACTCATTGCACACCAGGGCTAGTGATGGGTTAACGCATTGCAAGCGCATTGCAAGGAGAGAATACAAGCCACGATATGAATATGACTTAGTTAACATTATGTCTATTACATGTCATGATTGAGGAAATAATTCTGCATATAAACGATGTTTTCTCATGTTAAGTTAATAATATGAAAAACTATTTTCGGGAATTTTTTACGTTTTGGTTTTCTTTATTCATTCATTTAATTTTATTTTTAAATGCCAACATATCTGATAGAAAGAAATTTATCTTTTTAAGGCCATTTATCCAAGTACAAGATTATACAATGAGGAAAGTATATAAATTGCGTGTAAACAATATTTTCCGAGTCTGCAGTATGATGATGAGTTATATATTCACTTATATATGACACAAAATGCATGATATCATTACATAATGTGTTTAATTGTGCTGTTCTCTCCGATTCTCTCATCAGATTTATTATATTAAATGGCAAATTGTTTCATAAGTTGGATATTCTAAATTGTGCTTTGAAAGATATTTGTCTTAATTTTGAATATTTTTGGCATCCTAAAATAACCTGGAACGCATTTTTATTTTGTCCATTCTCACATCAATAATCAACGTCCCTATTTTCATGTTAGCTTATAAGTAAGATACCTACGTCTTCAAATAATGTATAGCCGTCTTATTTCGTTTTTAATAACATAAAAAAGTGTCATATTTTATGAGACTTTTAGAATTTTCATATTTCGGTAAAGTGGTTGACCAGTTTGCTTCTTCGTACCATTGTTTGAGGTTACACTACATTAACTGTTTTATATATTGCGCAATGAATAAATCAACGTCTGGAATATCATGTGATATCCACAAACATTCTGTCTCATACGTAAAAAAATAACGGTCTAATATAAGTTCACCAGTTATTCTCTCACTATCATCCGGTGCATTTAATGCCATTTGGCATTTCAAGGGGCATCTTTAGTCAAGCCTCTGCAACAATTTACATCAATATTTTACACATTTAGTATAATAGCTAATATTTATGTTACAAGTTTACATTCACCAAGAGCTAAGGGTTTTGACGAGTGTCTCCCAGGATATCATTTTTATAATTATTGATGGCATTTTCCATATGCAAGAACGTTTGTGTAATGCATGTGCTGGATGTCTAGCAACTCACAATGAATCATTGGAAACCATGACCTCTGGAAGATTCGATGATGGAGTTAAAAAAACATGAATATACTTATCTGATACCATTCGCACCAACTAATTGTTACATATTCACTTTTCTTCTCAAACCTTTCAAAGAGCAGAATTAGTGTCCACAAAAAATAAATCACAACTGTAAAATTATAAGAAAAACAAAATTTAAAAAATTCAAATTTAGCAAGGGCACACTTTTTCTAAAATAAATAAACTAAGATCTTGCTGCCAAGATCAAGGAGATCAACCTTTCATATAAATGATTTGCCTGTTATCTAAGGGTAATTGTTGATATAAAAAAGAATGTTACCTTACTACTTTTGCACTCCATGATATATGCAGTCGGCTTAAACCTTTCCTGATTATATCATTTTAAGCCAATTGAGGCAGGTTAGTAAGTCTTAAGGCCTTAATGCAATGTAACACAACTCTTATTCTATGTTATTTAGATGTTATTACTAAAGTGGCGAGTTTCTTACCATGAATACAAAAACATTTAAACGGATGAACATGACGAAAGTTTAGCTGAAGAAAATAGTGTTAGCGAAGTTTTATTAATTTCATCTATGCATCTGATATTTTTAAATAATTATTTATTCTTTCATATGAACGTAATGAGGTTTCTAATCCTTATTTTTCATTTCATCATGTATTAATGCACTGTATAATCAAAATTAGTGGTGTATCAGGAGCATCCACGGCAAGAAAATCTTAAATTTCTATGATTCTAGCTTTGATTGTAACTCAAGGCAGAGACTTGAACAAGTTTTGCTGGAGCATGCGTTTCAATGAAATTACGTTTCGAGAACACAATGCAAGTACTTTCGTTACAACATCGTGGTCTTTCTTGAGTCAAAAGTGTCTATTTTGAACCTAATTTGACCTTGAAAGTACCTGTAATACGGTTTGAACATTCTGGACTGTTTTCAGATCTCTTACTATTTCGAATCAATATTCAATATGAGTAGATATATAAATAATTTCCTTTAAAAGCTATTTTGAGTATAACATGACTGTTTGTATAATAATTGTTCACGGCTGAGCGACCATAATATGTCAAAATGCGAATATAATACACTGTAATCACAGAAACATCTACATGTATTTGAATTATAAATAACAATTTATTCGAAGTTCCGTTAGTTTCGATTGAAGTTTGAAAGGTATTGATATCGATAAATATAATCAAGATTAGTCATTCCAAATTTACGCACGAAGAACCTATAGGTCATCGATGTTGATAAAGACAAAGCGAAAACGACCTATCATGCTAATTTTGACAAGTAGACAGAAAACGCATGGCACAACAGTACTAGTCCTGGGTTTTTGCTTCGCAAGTGCTATGCAAAAGGAGAATACAAGACACGATATGAATATGGCTTAGTTAACATCATGTTAGTTGCATGCCTTGGTTGAAACTGTTTATTGTATTCTATGATTAACGTATATAACTACCTGGACAATAATTATGCATATAAATTATGTTTTCTCCAGTTTAGCGTTTAATATGAAAACAAATAATTTTCGGGCATTTTTTTACGTTTTGTTTATCTTTCTATATCCATGTTTTTTATTTATTATTTTCAAATGCCAACATATATGCTAGAACGAAATGTATCTTTGTCTCGTAAGGCCATTGATCCAATTACAAGATTATACAATAAGGAAAATATATAAATCAGGTGGAAACAATATTTTCCAAGTCTGCAATATGATGGTAAGTCATATAAGCACAAACATTGGACATAATATACATGATAAAAATTAGATGTGTTTAATCGTGCTTTTCTTTCCGATTCTCTCATCAGATTTATTATATTAAATGTCAAAATGTTTCATAAGTGGGAACTTCGAACTAACCATAATATTCATTATATTATGAATATATAATATTCATATTATCCAAATAAAACCCGAAATGCGTTTTTAATTTCTCTACTCTCTCAACAATAACATAATCCCAATTTTCCTGTTAGCTTGTTCCTAAGTTACCTACTTCTAAAAAGGATGTATAACCGTCTTATTTAGTTTTTAATAAAAAAACAAAGAAACAAATCACATTTAATGGGACTTTAATAATTTCAATATTTTGTTAAAGTAGTTGATCCATTTGCTTCTTCGTACCATTCTTTGAGGTTATAATACATTAACTTTTTTTCTATTTTTCGCAATAAATAAATCAACGTCTGTGAAATTCACAAAAGTCCAAACGAGTGGTCTAATATAAGTTGACCAATTATTATCTCACTATCATCCGATGCCAGTAACGCCATGTAGAATTCCCTGGGGCGTCTTAAGTCAAGCCTCTGCAACAATTTACATCAATATTTTACAAATTTAATATAATTCCCAATATCTATGTTATAACGTTTACATTCACCAAGAGCTTATTTAGGGTTTTGAAGAGTGTCTCCCCGGATAAAAGTGTCAAAACTGTTAATGACATTTTCGTGCAGATTTATATTCTAGTAACCACATATCTCGCATGAATAAATCAAAACCGGTTTATTATGACGATCTCATAATATGAACACAGTATTTGGCAATAGAAAAATAAGTTTTTCTTTCAAATTCTTGAAATGTGATTTAAGTTGTATAGGTATTTATAACAAGTATTTCATTGGCCTTTGACCAATTCAATATACTACAAACATAATACTCAAAAAGAGTTATATTCTATATATGAAAAATCCAATTTCAAAATCTACCACCGATTTAAAAAGAAACAATGGTACAGGTCTTATTCATGCTTACTATAAGACCATATTTTACAGAAAAGAGCTATGTGGGCTACCTATCTTTGTAATTCAAAACAGAGCATTAGCAAATATACACAAGTTATCAACATAAAGTAAACGTATCATAATTTGTAATTATTTGCCAACATAAATATCAGTTCCACCATTGCATTCTTCTTTGATATAAACTCATTTTAAAACATGGAAGCACTTTAAAACACAAACATGTCTCATTCTAAGCCTGTCTTCAGCATATAGACTGATATTTAGTCTATATCTGATTTGATATCTGAATTATATATATACGTTTCTGATGAAAACCGTTGAGATGCCGCTTTAAATATAAAACATACGTTTGATTGCTTTCTTCGATACATGACAGAAATGGCCCTATTATAGCAGTACTTTTAATCTCAGTGCAGATCTTACAATATTTAGGCAACAAAATCATTGAAACTTTAAAATATCAGGAGTATTTCGAAGTTTTTGGTGTTCCTCAAAACCATTCGTTTCTATTTCGAAATCTTGTAGTGGCAGAGATATGAAGGCATATTATCTCATAGTGATGAGTACTTCCCATGCATTTATTGCTTGTATTATACTCAGGTAATCGATTATGAGTACTGGCCATTTTTGCACATACATACGGTTGTATCATTTGTTTATGCATCAATATGGTTTTGCTGACAAATATGTTTACGTACATCTATAAGAATATCATTTTTTCCAGAACATTTTATTTCTCTATTAATAACTATGATGTCAAAAGGTTATTGAGGACTAGAACAAATGCAGATTTAGTTATATCCCCTTGATAATTAGTGGCTGATTTCAATTTTTAGCAACATTTTAACAACAACATTTAAATATAACTTTCGAGATTAGTACATCGATCTCCGTTTGGTTGTTCAGTACTCACGCATATTTTCATTCGATTCATTTGGAAGCTATATGATATAACACACACACACACACACACACACACAGAGAGAGAGAGAGAGACACATGCACGTATGTGTTGCCCCATTCGTTTAGAGTATTTACCTTTGTTCGACCGTATAGAGTGTATTATGTATAATGTTTATTTTTAGGGATCTGATATGTATCAGAATGAGTTATAGTTGTAAAACGGAACATTACCAAGTTCCATATAAAGTAAGCCTAGTAACTGAGGCAACATAGATGTGAAAATGAATACAATTGGTTCGTTTAGACTGACATATAAGATCATTCGCCCGGTATTATGTTTCAAAAGTTTAGATCAATCGATATATTATTAGCTATGTGTGAAGATAATCTACTTTGAGGTAATTAACTTAAGAGAAAATGCCTTTCAGATTAATCGATATATAACCTGATCGTATACCTCTCATTTCCATGGCAACAACCTCGACATAATCTCAATATACCCCTAACTAAAGTTGTTTGGACCAGAAAAAATGATTTTATTTTCTCTCTGTTAAGATGGTATGAGAGAAACTAAACTAAATTTAATATCTTTCTCTTTTTAATTATATTTCTTATTCTGTCACAGTGTGACGTTACTAGGGGTGGCCATTTCAATTCTGAGTAACATTCTCTCATTTCTCTGTTTCCAATTGTATGTGAGACCGAGATTTGCACCGAAAAGTGTGTTTATTTAATTTGCACTGATACACAATTAAGATTGTTAAACTCAGAACAGTGTCCTTTATCCCATTTATCATTCGATCTTATCAAATCCTTCTGAGATATTCACACATGCACTGATGCTACGAGAGATCTGAAATATATTTTTGTTTATCTTTATTAAACAACTCAAGTCCATCAGTCTTTTTATTTGGGAAGTTAGAAAATTATGTAACACACCACTATTAATTCATATCATTGTGTAATATTTTGCCATTTTCTAAATACTTATTTATCCGTCATTTCGATTTAAGATTTATTTTTTCGAGATGGGTTGATTTATCGTTTGTTTCTTTTTGGTTTTCTATGCTTTGAAAATAATTTATAATAATCATAGTCTGTCTTGAAAGTCTGACTTTATTTTTCACCTAAATGTTTGGGGATTTATCATGAACTTCGCAATAGTTCAGGGTCAAACTAGCACATACCTAACGGAAAAAAAGATTTGGTCTCGAGTGAAATTCTAGGCATTCTACTTAGATACGGGAGATATTCTGATTAATCAATTAAAGAGTTCTGTCGTCTGATACCGTGGCCGCGTGATTGACCAATCACATTTCTCCTCATGTTCGAAAGAGGCATTTCTGTTTGGGTCGTCAAGTGTAGCAATTGTTTTCATCTGCCTTGTTTGCGTAGTTACCAGGCTCAACTTTGCCTCACAAACAAACATAGCTTTACATAGATAATCGCATATTGTTTCTTTGTTTAAATGCTTGGTATTTAAATATGGTGGAATCCTTAACATATTTACCCGGCGTCGCCCATATCAAGACAAACTGTTCGTCGCACTAAAACATTTGCACTGTTTAGGTTCGGTTTAGTTTCCAGATTTAAATAAACATTTACTACATTGAGATGAAGTGCAGTTATATAGACTGATGGCCTGTTGCTACCCCAATAATAAATCAAGGCTATAAATGTGAGATCTGAGTAGGTTCTTAATAAAGGTAAACATTGCAGAGCTTTATGATTAGACAAATGTAAGCATTTTATCTTCTTTTTATCATATGCATACACGATTCAGAGTATGATCGTTATTTGAAACAGTGTTGGAGCCTTTGAAAAGGAAACAGCACGAAGTTGACCGCGAATCAGTATAATGGATGCAGACAATTTAAGACACACCCAAATGATGAACAGTAACTATGCTTGATATTGAGAAAACATCCTGATTCATTGACGCTATCCGTACTGAGATATGAATAAAAATACTATGCATCACAAGGCCCATTTTTACTTTATTTAAGCTTCATCAATATGGAAAATCAAGTATTTTAAGACTGGTTATATTAAACAAAAAAAACTTAGACTAAATATTTTCTTTCGTTTCTGACAGCTTGATAATTATCATTCCAACATTAAATCATTTATTATCTAGTTCGATTTGTATTTTCATTTTGTAATTTAGGCTTCTAGTATTTCGTGGCCGTCGAAAAATGTGTTCCAGAACAAAGGACCCATGTTGGTGTCGTAACTTTCATCCCGTTGACAAATAAATAAATAATGCTAAGATGTTATTTCATAACTGCCATAAACGAATTTAATGAAAAACGATATCATATATACATGCAAACTTATTTGCTTTATTATGCCAATGTTTTCTGATGGTTCACGTGGTCCTACAACTAACAATTGTGATATGAGTATAGATATTTATATAGGTATGGTTAGTATATAATTCAATTACATTGCACAGATTGAATAAAGTAAGTTTGATATTTATATATCCGATACATTATCTTGGAATGATTTGTTTCAACGTTGCTGGTAACGGTCCAATAATTCTGTAAGACGAGTCAAATATTTCCAGAGAAACATATTAATTAATTTTTAAAAGTCCAAATGAACTGAAAAAAATTAAAACAAAACCGAAAGCTGTTCACAAACAGACACTTTCCTGCATAAAGTAAAATTCCGGATTTACCAAATATCTCTATAAACAAAGGTTATATTTTAATATAAAACGCAATTTTGGAAATCCATGAGGATAAATAGGGGAATTCTTTTATTAATTGGATCGACTTTCTGATACCAACAAGGCTTGTCAGTTACAAGTGTAGTAACCACAACCTTGTCTCCTGCTAGATTGTTGCCGAGTAATACATGAATGATCTCAATGGGTAAAACAGAGACTGATCCGACTGCTACGGGTCCTGAGCCTAAGTCTGATGAAAACTGTACACAATGGAGATGAACAGTAACAAAGCCACTCTCAACTCGCTGAATAATAACATTCTCTCAAGAAGAAGACTTATCAGAAAAAGATAAAGTACATGACAATAAAAGACTTCGAGAAGAACCCGTGTCACTTAATATTTGAATAGGGGTAGAATTGGCTGAACCAACCAAGAAGGATATAGAACCAATACATTTGAATGGATAAAAGTTCTCCATATAGCAATCAGTTTATTAGACTCAATAAACATATTGCTTTCAATGCATGACCTATAACAAATGTAAGCATTCGAAATTACACTGTCTTGATTGTGATGCCTATATCTCAGTTTGTAGCAATCATAAATTATGTGTAATTACCTATTGCCATAGGTACACTCAGGGAAAGACAAGGATCTATAATCAAGCTTTTCTGGTATTTGAAGTTTAGAAGTCATGCCAGTTTGAGTTTTAGAAGGGCTTGTATTAGGCTGAAATACTTTTTCTGCCATAAGACTGTTGAGTAGAAGCCTTCTTTACAAAAGGGTCCTAATATGTTAAAACACATTCATCAGCGTGGCGTGCATTTTCTAAGGTTTTTATTTTGTGCTCGTCAAGATAAGTCTTAATGTCATTATGGACACAGCTTTTGAACGTTTAAAATAACACAGGTTGTTTGAGACTTTCATAGAAGTTTTCACCTGTTTCTTTGCTAAGCACCATCTATCAAATAAATGCTCTTTTTCTCCTGCATGTTTGACATGAGTTTGTCCAGCTTTTTATATATAGTTTCTGACTTTTTGTAGATAATCTTTAGGGACTTATTCATAACCCCTTAAGATGCACTCTTTAATCACATCATAGGCACCACAATGATCAACCGACAGTGAACTGTAAATATTACTAGCCTAACCAGTGAGTGCACATTGTAATTATTTAGTCCGATGTTCCATTGGCCATTTCAACAGCAACTTTTTCAAAACTTGTACAGTATTTGTCAAACTCTCTTTCTCCGAAAGAGGGTACTAACATAATGTTATTTGTTTAAATTTAGATTTAAAGTATGAATGTTCTTTTCACTTGCCAATTCAATGTCTTTTATTCTACATGATATTCCCTTCCTTCCGTCTCACTTTACTTCTGTGTCTGTCTCTCTCACCACTTTTCAAATTCTAACTGCATTTGGTTTTCTTGCATTTGTCTTTTTTTCTTCTCCTTGTAGTTGAATTTGTTTTTTCTCGTTAATGCATTTTACTTTCTTTCTCTTATTTTTGTTTTTCTTTCTCACTTTCCTGAAGTTCGAGCTTTCTCAACTCCATTTTACTTTCAACTTTATTTTTTTTTAGTTTTATATCATAGTCTGATACAAACTTAACATTCTAAACCAAAGCACTTTAATCCATAGCATTTTTTTCTACCAAATACTGAACCAAAATACTTTTTCTTTCTTGTTTAGCTAAAGAAAGCTTTCTCTTCAAAAAGATCGTATCTTCTGGCAAGTTAAATGAATTGATCTCTTTTGGAAAAATCTAATTGTTGCTGGGCAATGATTTAAAAGATACATTTCCACTTTTAATGCCATTTTAGAAAAAGCGTGCCGATTCCATTAGAGAATTTTTTAAAAATTCAAATAACTAAGGCAATTAAAATTTTAAATTAAAACAAAACGTTTTCTGAAATACTTTGCTTTGTCAATTTTATTCCAGACCAAAACGTTCATCCTTTACTTTACTTTTGAATAATAGTTTTTAAATCAAAATATTAACCCTTTATTACCTTTAATTTGTATTATTATGCTTCTAATTTCCTTTAAACAAAGCGGGAAAGTTAGGTGCACAAACCAGTTCATGGATTAAATACATAATGATTTATTTAATATCATATTTGGACTTCTATCTGTCTGTCTATTGATCTATCTTTTTTAATGATATCGTTATCCTTTATTCTGTTAACGCACACATAACTCAGATCCAGAAGAGATATACACGTAAAAATGGGTAGCAGGTTAAACGTTCTGAAGCTCTAATACAAAAATAGAATGGGATAAAGAAATGGCAGGAAAATCAGACCATTGAGGAAATGCATAATTAGGTGACAACTATAATAGATATGCACACGTGGTGGACTTGCGGATAATATTAGATGAATATGTTCAATGACCAACATGTTCATAAAGACACACATATAATCTTCATTTATAGTGGAAATGACATTATTCTATAAAACAATTTACAGCCACAGATGCAAGATTAACACATGTTCTGACAAAATATTTTAGAGTCCAGTTAAAACAATTTTGTAAATACAATAATAAACATTGTTTGCAAATGATGTCACGACATTAATGTAATTGTTACTGAATAACTTAGGTTACGACAAACATAGTTTTAGGTAAAAGACTGCGTATATATTAGCACAAAAGATATCAAAAATGGGACATGTCACAATAAATATAAAGTCATCATAGATGAGCAAGATAGAAAAGGGTGGGTACATGAATTATGTGTACACGGATCCTAGAGCTATATGAAGGAAAATGTTAAGTTGATGTTTCCTCATCGAAACATAACAATCAAACCATGAAAGCACCTGAAAATTATAAGATTTTAAGTGACACGAATGATGTATAGAAAAATATGCCAGTCTTATATACGAATAACAAGGTCACTTAAAGGTTATATCTCCATTGTACCTAAAGTGTGTTTTATTCTTAGCTAATAACGTCTTCCTTTCTTAACAAACTGTGAAACTAATACACAACATAAAAAGATAATTCTGCATACCCAAACCAGACGCATTTGACAGGGATAATTCATTGCAAGTTCTTTGAAGTCTCGATAGGGTATTGAATTAAGGTGAGTTTAACATCCCAGATAGTATCTAATAAAGGTCTGTCAAGGGAACGATACTGTTTTGATGCATGACAAGTCTACATGTTGGATCTCATTTTCAATCTTGTTGCAAAAGAGGAAGAAGACGAGAAAGAAGGGACGAACGAATAAAGATTCCCATTAGGTTTCAATATCATACTAACGAATATTGAACTGTTAATGCATCAGATTACCAGATATTTTATGTTTACAAATTCTATTTATCAATGTTAATTTACTTTCAAATGGGTCAGAAGAATTCGGACCAGCATGTAAGGTTTGTCTAGTCAGCGCTCTGTGTTGCGAAAGACAAAACCTATTCGTAGCATTTCAGACAATCGTCTCTAGTTTATAAATATAGTTCTTGAACAGGTTTTCATCCACTCATATAACGCAGTTTTTATGACCAGCTTTTCTATATTCCGCCGAAGTTGGTAAATAAAAGGAATAATCATAAAAGATCATAAAAATAAAAAAATAAAAAATTGTTATTTATATTTCGTGTAATATACTTTTAATCCAATCAGGTTGCATGCATTAATGGTGTTAGCATGACAATCAAGATAATTAATAATAACAACTTTTCTATATAACACATAACCCAAAGTTGTGTTCCTCATAATCAGCTTGTACGTTTTGCTGAGACTATTGAGAGTGTGAAATAGTTATACAAAATGTATTCTTTCTAATTACATTGCCTGCTATTACTGACCTCTTTATCGCGTATTACCCATAATCCACAAGGATACTAACTAAAGTTAGCTTCTGAAAATTTTAAGGTTGTTAACTCGATGTAATACTCATTACAATATACTAGTGAACCCATGGATATTCATGATTCCACTGTATGAAATTGGCAATCTAATCGCGTAATAAATTTAGAAAACCATAGAAGAACAATGCACGGTCTTTAAACACAACTTTTAAGAATCATTGCGTGGCCCATTCTGACCCACATTCTACTATTTTAATTTATTTCTCAATCGCTTTTTTTGAAAAAAGATATTGCCGTATGATGTAATGTAACCGCTACATAAAGTACACAGTGAATAAAGCAGAGTAATTAGCCTTTCTGTTCATTTTATTAGGTCACCTGCCTGTCAATGTATGTTCTCATAATGTACCCTTTTCTTCTCCGCAAGTTAATTTTTGTATAGAGTGCGGCTCCTCAGATCTCTTTGACGGATGTAGGACGTGTCTTATCATACGAATAATTACCAATCAATACAATTCAACAATAATAAATCTGATCAATTACTGAAGTATGGAAATTACTGTTAGTGTTTGTTATTGCAATGTTTCGTAATGCGAACAATGTGTGTCGACATAAAATGACGTATTCGTGTGCAAAAGACTGAAATAGATTCAGTAAATGAATGGTAACGTGAAATAGAGTATGAATAAAACGCCAATTGTTTGCCCAACTTAAACTATTGAACTATGTAGACATAGTGTCCCAGAAAGAGGCTTGGATGGCGACAACAGTCTGACTCGTAATCAAATAGTCGCGATATAGTAATCGAATGGTCTCGAGATCGATACACACCCATGCTATCCAATATATTTTGCCTTAGTGTATCCCTGGGATGGGTACTTTTATATATCTTCATTTTCTCGCTATGATATATTCCAAAATGTTTAGTTAATTCAGTTTAAAGCTAACCAGCCATGCAATCACGCTGATATGCACTGTAAGCACGACAGGGTTATGTCCCTTACAATTTGAAAATCTTTGACAAACGTTTCTCATCTGTCAGACAGTATACGTTAACAACTGAAATGTAATTCAGTAAAAATGCAGATGCAATGAATTATAACAAAGTAAATAATAAATCAAAGCTGCAAGGACACATTGAAACTTATTTTCCTGTAGAATATGTAGTATTTGCAGTCATATAAAGTATAGCAGATGATCTCAGTAACGCACCTTCGACAAATCTGTATCTTAATTATGTATCTTACAAGATAAGTTATGGTCAATGAGGAATAACTGTAGCTACAGCGGAGATGCCACTACAGGTTTCAATAAGGTGTGTCTGCTGTTCATATATGCTAGGATAGGAGCCAAGGTCTGATTTACTATGGACGGTAAAGGTCTAATTTATAACTTGCATTGAACAGGCTTCTAAGATTTCCGTCTACATTGGAAACGTTAATATTGGAATCAATAACAAATAATTCACCATTCTTAATATGGATACTGATTTATTTTCACAAAATTGTTTTTGGATTGTTACTGTTACCTTTCCTGAACACTTTCAATAACACGTGTTAAGTGTTGTCATTCAACACAAAAGACGCGATAAAGGAAATAATATAAATTAGCCTTAGGCCTTGATAGTGTGTTGTATTTATCTCATGTCATATTTTATTTTTCTCAGCACCTTACGAAAAGCAAAAGAGACAAAGAAAACGAACAATGAAATCTACCTTTATGCAAATTAATAATGAGCTGATTGACTACATTGTTGCAATGGAAACTAACTCAACAAAGATCGTTGCTTTGGAGAGAGTTACGGCGTCATCCGTTAATTAATAACAGCTCATACTTTTCTGAGGCAATCAATATTTTTAAGAATGAAATATGATTGTATGGAAACAGAATAAATCACCGACAAACAATATGAATAGAAAAAAATGAATATAAAGAGCAAATCATACATTCGTGAAAAATTTTAAAGTAGAAAATAAACCGAAGACTTAAAGCTAATGTCACACTGGCATAGAGCCAAAGAGAGACACAATGAGAGAGACAGAGAGAGAGAGAGAGAGACAGACAGACAGACAGAGGGTAAATAATTTAACATTTTATACTATATTTATTATAATCTATTATTAACTGTTTTCTAAAAAGATTGGAACATGAAGTATACAATGTTTTAAGATATTTCATTCAATCTATATTAACATTATCAACATTTAACGAATCTGAAGTTTTACACACAAAGTATATCAACTGAAAACAAACTACCCTTAAAAGTTCAATTATTTGTTTTATCATGCGTTCAGTTTCGAGTAAATTTAGAAATGAATCCTAGATAATAAATAACTGGTTGAGTCCGGAAGATACTCGACGAAATATCATGGCAGGAATAGTCCCTATAATGTAATAACATTTCGAATTTCAGTGTCAAAGAAAGTTTAATGTTTGTTAAAAGAACGTCACATCTGCACACAATAATTTTGAATCATATGAGGCCGTAATTGGTCTTTAGAACTGACAGCCACATTGATGAACATTATTTGCACCTGCCACTCTCTCTCTCTCTCTCTCTCTCTCTCTCTCTCTCTCTCTCTCTCTCTCTCTCTCTCTCTCTCTCTCTCTGTCTCTCTGTCTCTCTCTCTCTCTCTCTCTCTCTCTGGGTTATGTGGAATATGCACATAGTTCTTTACATTGCACCGTATAAATATAACCTGTACGTACTTCTCTATATTGTGGTGTTAAATGAAAGAGTGCATACCTTCCTTTCTACATTGTACTGTATAAATAGAGCCTGCACGTTACTTTCTTTATTGTACCTTATAAACAGAGAGCATCCATGTACTTGTCTATATTGTATATTATTAATACAAAGCGCGCATGTACTTCTCTATATTTTACTGTATAAATCGAGAGCGTGCATATACTTTTCTATATTGTATTTTTAACGCACTTACTTCTCTATATTATAAAAGTGGTTATATGCAAATCTAAGTAAAGTTCACATTTGTTTTAGATTGGAAATCTGCAGTATCTCATTCACATGGTTATATCTAACAGCAAGTTCATTATGAACGTCAATATAATTCATAATGTACTGAATTGTGAAATACTGGATGTACTAAAAGATAATCATTTTCATGCGATGAAAAATAATGCGGTAATAGTAAATTCAACGTAATCTCACTTGAAGATTAAATAAAGAAAGCCATGCATATTTGCAAACATACATACACACACACATACATACATACACACACACGTACGTACGTACGTACATACATACACACACATGCATACATACATACATACATACATACATACATACATACATACATACATACATACATACATACATACATACATACATACATACATACATACATACATACATACATACATACATACATACATACATACATACATACATACATACATACATACATACATACATACATACATACATGCATATGTGCGCACGACAATGTATACATTTGTCTGAATCATGTCTTTATCTGCTATTGCATGTTGTAAAAAATTATTTTAACATTCTCGCAAAGAAAGCAACTCACTAGCTAATACCAACATCAGTAGTCATGGGAGGCAGGATGAGAAAATTGGAATTATAACCATCGCTCATTAAGTAGAAGAAATGTACGCATACTATTTTTAAATTAGTGTTAATATTTAAAGCAATAATATTCGTACATGAATTTAGTGTTTAATAAATTTGAAATATACATCTAATCATACATATATTTTAAAAACAACTTAAACAACAATTAGGACTTATATTCTTAAACAAAGATTACGCAATAGTTTTAGTGCAATGTTAGTAAGAAACTCTCTATGTACATATACTATGTAATATATTACAAAAGCATTATGACTGTTGAATAGTGGCATTAAATTAATCTTCAAATAATATATTCATTTATATAAAAATTCCGTTCTGTCATACTTTAAATGCATATCTTTGTACTAAATCTTTGTACATGAACAATAAAGCTTCCCAATATTTATACATGAGCCCTTCTGTCCAAGTGTGAGCCGCCAAATATGTGCATCGTGTTTCTGCCTGGAAACATTTTAGAGCCATGTGTTCATTGTTATCAACGTTTGCAACATAATGAAAAGAAGCGTTACGTATTTGATTTGGAAGAACACCAAATAAATAAACATCGTCTATCCAGTAAAACGGTGTAGACTTTGCTGCTTCGTACATTTCGGACACAATGTCTCTATGCATCAGAACGAACGGACCAGCGCAATATTGTAGTGGATTACGTTGGTATCCTGGAAAGTAATCTGAATCTACGGTAAATTTTCCGTCTCGAGCAATAGTCTCGTTTTTAAGTAATCGGCAAGCAATTATCCTTTGTTCCGCTTCTATTTTAGGCAACAGTTCTTGAATAACGAGAAAGATATTAACAAACATATCATCGTCAATTTTAAAAATAAAGTTTGCATTTTCACAATATGTAGCTATCCATCTATAACCAAGTATTCCCTTATGAGTGAGGTTATGATAATCATCAATAAAATCACCTTGGATAATGTCTTTGAATTGTTCACTTTCTATTTCGAGAGATTTTTGAAAAATATTGGATTTACCTCGTCCTACCAGAAAAAAAATCCGAGACTGGTGGTTTTTCAATAATCCTGGATTAGCCCATGTATCTCGAAGTGCTTTCCGTCGGTCGAAATGGTGCACCGATGTATGTACCATTATCAAGAAAGTAAGATTTTCCACATAGTTGTATATATTCGGGTTATTGATTAGGAAGCTAGAATTGAAAGTCAGTGGATAAAATGTGTAGTTGGTGTATTTTATTCTTTCTCCGTTGTTCTTTGTAATGATAAATGGTCCTGAAGGTCTTCGCTTTACTGGATATGGTATCCATGCGTATTTTCCTGGAATCATTATATCATCATGTAAAGGTATTCTTTCATCAGGTTTGCCATTATTGTCAAAATATGTCACTTCATCTGGAAGCTTGTTTTTCGGGAATATTTTATCGAAAAACTCATTTTCTTTCCCATTGTATATCCATACAACAACTTTGTATATAATTAAAATAATAATAAGGACTGCAGCAAGAAAACTTAACTTCCGATAGGTTCGAGTGAGCATGATTACCATTTTGTTTGATGCATATCCATGCTATCTGAAAATAACAAAACTTTTTTGACATAGAGAGTACTAACAACTCCGCTAATATAAACAGTCAAGTATGAGTAAAATGGAGGCAACGTTCAGTCACAATTAAAAATGAAACTATAAAATAAGAGCAAAGTAAGAATGGACCTGCTTATTGCCGTGAACCTAGATACTGAGATCCTATAACCCAATAGTAGTTTTTTCTTGAATTATATGATAACATACTTGCCACGATACACGTTGGTAAAACAACAGCAACAGGAATATAGAAATCCATGACATATTTCACTGCTACCAAGATTACAAGTGAATACATATATCTAAGACATTTATCATAATTCTTTTTCTGAGAATCGTTAAAGTTTGGCTTAACAGTGTAAATTGTATCCGCCCTAAATGGGGGCTTGATATATATTTGAAACATTGAACGATATCGCAACAGATGGGATCTGTAACAATATGATTAACTGTTTGCTGCTTAAAGTACTAATCTCGATGACAACTACTATATCAAAAGCGACATGAAACAATACAATTATTTGCATGCAATGACACCGAGACGCATTAATCGTGTCATTACAGTTGCTGTTACTGTACGAGGAGGGCATTATCATGTTCAAGTGTTTTACAGAGAAAACTAAACATGAGCTATATAACCAAAAACAAAACACTAGTAGCAAAGTACGTATACAAATGTTTTTGAAAATATCTATATTTACGGTGGAGAAAAACCTCTAAATATAATGACATCAATTTCATGACCTGACCAGGTGAAACGGATTAAGCTGAATTGATAACCAATATTAGAACCGTGATAAGCGCAGACAGAAATACCCACCCAAAGGTGTATGGGTGGTCATACAATTTAGTTTGTCATGAGTTGCAGAGTGCTAATTATGTAGGTTGTATAATGCAACAAATCACTATTGCCTCCTCGATGGGAGCTAGAAGACAGGGACGAAATAATCAAGATGTGGTTCATGTTCAAATACATGTGCATTGTTACGTCGGTGAGATGTGAAGTCTACACTGTTTATATAATTCATAACGTTCACGAGTATTGGAGTACTAGGGAGTTAAAAGGTTTCTAGCGCACATCCATAAATTTCCATATCCTCTGGTAATAATCACCTTGTTGTTTTAATTTTGAGTCCTCAACGCAGAAAAAAAGCATTATATATACCAAACCCCAGAGTCATTATCAGATGAATCATCTTCGGAAGATGTTTCATCTTTTTTTTTACAAGAATTCCAATCGAGAACTATATAACATTTGTCTAATTCCCCAAATGGTCTTGATAAAATCTTTTATCGATGTTGTAATGTTACTGATTTTAATAAATGATCAAAGCCTTTTTTGCCATAATCTTCTAATATCTTCTAATAGTATTCTATTTAGCGAAACATAGCCCGAAAACATAGCAGTTTTTGTATCGTTCAAGTTGAAACATACTATTTGTCCGCTAAGTGGGTTTGCATAAAGAGTATGTTGTACTTTGTCTTTTAAAGAATATTTAATACTCATTATTAATGTATTTTTATGTTTCAATTTTAGTTTTATTATGACCGAAAGCCAGCGTATTGATCCCATCGTTGCAGAATAGTTTATCATCGAAATTAACTAGTCCCAATTTACATATTCGTTCAGTTGTTAGCCGATGACGGTTAGACCTTATATCAGTCATCTCAGCGATGTGTTCTATTTCTGCTCCGAATACAACAATACTCTTTGAAATTAATCCCAAATATCATTATATTCGAGAAGAATACTGCATTAAAAGAGATGATAAGCCAATGCATTATCTCGATAAATATAATAAAAATTGGTTTTGTTGCTCTGAAGTGGATGCATATATTTTATTAGAAGATTATGGCAAAAAAGTCTTTGATCATTTATTAAAATCAATAACATTACAAAATCGATATAAGATTTGATCAAGACCATTTGGGGAATTAGACAAATGTTATATAGTTCTCGATTGGAATTCTTGTAAAAAAGATGAAACATCTTCCGAAGATGATTCATCTGATAATGACTCTGGGGTTTGGAATATATAATGCTTTTTTCTGCGTTGAGGGCTCAAAATTAAAAAAAAAACAAGGTAATTATTTCTAGAGCATATGTAAATGTATGGAAATGCGCTAGAAACCCCTTAACTCCCTATTACTATTGTATATGAATTTATAAATAAAAAATAACCAATATTCAGTCTTGTTTATTTGTGCACACATTTCTTTGTGTTAAATCCACACTCCGTTACACTAATCCATAACATTTGTCTTGTTTGATTATTGCTTTTCGGTTGCATTTTAAATTTTTGACTGTGAACATGTAAATAATTGGGGGTCACGAGTTAAATTAGTTTTTGCACTAAATGTGCCACACTCACGTAAGAAATACTATATTATTATGATTTTTATTATTAGCATTATTATTAGTAATAGTAGTAGTAGTAGTAGTAGTAGTAGTAGTAATAGTAGTAGTAGTAGTAATAGTAGTAGTAGTAGTAGTAGTAGTAGTATTTGGAGTAGGGGTAGTATATAATTACAAGCAAATCTAAAATGTCAAAGGAACATTGAGAACGCTTAGAAAATGATACCATAATGAAGGGTATATTTAATTATTTCACTTTATATTTTTGGGAAATACACTGATATTTTAAATAACATTATACTTTTTTGCATTAGATCCTTTTTGTTTAATAGTTTAGACCGATAGACCGTAAGAGAATAGCAAAAATTGATTTCATACATAACATTGTTTATAATGACGGAGATATACTAGGCAATGCAATATTTATATGTTATATGTTTACAATCTACTACGCAAACGAGATGGGCCCTTAAAACTAGCAGTTGTTTTTGTGGATTCCCAGTAACATTGGATTTCGCATGTTATGCTATTTTAAATCGTTTAAATATTTTAGTCATTAGAATAATGCAATACGTTAATAAGTTTTGTCCGTCTAAACAGAAATCATTAGTTACGCATTAATAAATCACATCCAAAATATAACAGGACTATCATCTTGAGCTGAAAGTCAGTAACGTCACCTAAGTATTTAGACGGGATAGGCGTCAATTAGTTGAAATGCAACATGTATGTTTGTCTGTATTGTGTCATGTTCCCTATTTTATAATTTCTTGCGATGGAGAAGTGCGACGAGTAGCAGATATAAACTTTTTAATGAGGGATTTTAAAATATTTAAGATCTCTAAAACCACATGATTTTAGATCATATATTTAATTCTCTCCTGCCAGAATTGTAGTATCAGCAACCCTTTTTATATTAATTCGAAGCGGGATATTATATAACTTTTGAAGTTTAATTCTAGATCCACTGTTAACATGCAATCATACCGGACCTTACATTTATGATGTTTTTGACTGGGCAAGAAGGAACATGCACCTCTTAAACTCACCCTACTAAAGTTTCATCTCTTGGACGACGGATACAACGTACATATTATGGCTGGCTTTTTACCTTAGAACCAACTGACATAACGATTAGAGCATCAACATAAAGCAACTCATCTAGATTTTCCACTGTGTTTTTCTAGATTCCCACAATTTAATTTATTCGATCAAACATCCCAAAAGTATCATAACAATATTATAAAAGCTGTGACATAGCTGAAACGGAGTTTTTACTTTTGTATCAATTCTAACTGATGTCATCCTTGTAAAAGATCATATAAGCTGATCTTTTTTGAGACACGATGAGGTGGCATTCATTGGTGACAAAATGTTATAATCCTCAGTACGTGTAGAATTAATTTGCGTTTTGAAGAACAGTAATGGACAAAACATATCCTAGGTGGATGTGATCTAGTTTCAGTCTTTCTCTTTATTTCCCGGTATGTAAACTTCCAGGAAGTTATACATTTCATGCTGACCCAGTCCTAAACCACACTCTATTAGGCATGAGTTTCCAATAGTCCATCGTTATCTTTTTTTGCCATGCATTGCATCCTGAACGAGCTGGGTTCTTCAAGTAAGTAAAGCCTGTCTTGACAGACACTATATAAGACGTTTGACGAAGCATAATACGTCATAATGTAAGCATTGGAGAGTACACCTCTGTAAGAAGCTGCAATTTAAACGGACCATGATATATTGTTAAACTAATATTAATATTAACTGTTAACATAGCATTATGGACCATATAAATCCGGAAACATATGATAATAACATAGCATACAGCTTATATCAATTTGGGGATTCGTGTTTCCTTCTGTAGTATTTAGATGCGATTACCAGATCTGTAGTTATATGGTATGTGATGTTCGTTAAGGGAGCGGGTTTTTTCCACAATAATGTTAGAACTTTATGCCCTGACTTTCAACAGATTAATATAACACGGTTTTAAAGATGCGTTTAGCACACAAAGAATGAAACTAGAATACAAAATGTGTTACGTTAAAGCGCACTTCCTAAAATACTTAAATCGACACATTTTCGCGAAGAAATCTACGGTTATTGTTTTATCTCCAATCATTGCACATGTGCCTGCATGGTTACGACCACATGGTCCTAAACAATACATTGCAAATCCAGTCCATCTTTCAGTGCACTTACAATTACTCTTATCTTCCAGCATTTGCATTTACCTTTTTTATGTCTTTCACTTTGAGTGTGCTTCTATTTGTTCTTTCTAACTTTGCATTTTCATTTCTACTTCTTTTTTATGCACATACGTCACATTCATCGCATTCAACCTGTATTTTTAAACTGTAGTTTTCTTAAAATCCTGAGTGTATAAAATGACAAAATTATAAGTGTCGTGTTGAGTTAAAGCATTTCCCAGGCAGTTGGACACAACGCCCCTAATTCAAACTATCGTGTTACGGCAAACGTTCGCATGCCAATAATCATATAATACCATTGACATATATATCGTTGACTCGTAAAGCAAGTTTACATTCACTCAGCATTGTATATATCAGAATTGCCTAAATTCAAATAAACATAAGTTTATTATTATTACTTTAAAAATATGTAAAAATGTAAGTTTGGGTTTGCCTTTACATTTTAGTAACCAATTATTATATATTCAAATATAATTTTCGTTATCTAAAGCTTAAAAATGTAATAGTAGATGTGTTGCTTTGTAAAAACACGGTAATTACTAATAATTATTCACTCTTTTTCTTAGTAAGCAAGTATCATTTTGAGATGTATCCAATTCAGTTTATTGCGTCAAGTCGCTTATTGAGCGCCTATTAGTTGTATAATTCCAATGAGAGTTGTGGACAACATTAACATAATGAAAACACAAAGCCTGAAATGAGGACTAATGTACAATACAATGATAATACGTCATCAATCAACACTTTCGTTACGGCAAATTATTTGCCGACCTCGCGTTTCAGAGTTCTCTAATAATTAGTTTGCATGTAATGATTGTTATCCAATGGGTCACCATAGCGTTCATCTTCGGTCAAGGTAATCGTTTTTGAAGTTAAATTAAGATGGTGAAACCATTGCGATTGCCGTAATCGCTGATCTTTAGACTCCACGACGTTTACTCAAAGAACGTACTCAAGAATAACATTTTTTGTCTACAATCCTCAATTTGAAGCCTCAAGTTTTCTCGACTTTTACTTTTCTGATTTATATTATGCATAATCTATTTGGTTATGTGCAAGACCTCAAATCGCTTTGGTAAATGAAAATGGTTTGAAACTACAATTTCGGGTAATTGCCTTTTTCTAATCAAAGTGACCTTGATATTTAAATCCCCACATTAATAGTCTTTTGTCACATCGAAAGAGTAAGTCGTCCATGCAGTTTGCATTACGTGCATATTTGATAATTTAAATATTTATGTTAAAAAAAATCTTCTTTCTATCAATGGTGTATTAACTGTTGCCACTTTGCACCTAAACGAAACATACGTTTTTCATATGATACTTGCCAGATTAGCTGCGTTCTGTGATGTGAAAATTATGTTATTATGTGAAACAGTTCTTTTTCCAGTGACCTTATCCTGTTACCTTTGGGCTCCGAATGAATTGGGGTCTTCCTTGGTCTACATGAGACCCATCCACGACGCATATATGCTACAAGTCAGTTTGTTGCCCGGGAATGTACTTGATAACTGTGATGATTCTCTTTGGCACACAATCAGCAAGGTTCATATTTTGTCCGAAGTGCATGATATAATCAAACACAGGTAACTGTAAATCTTGAAAAGATTGATTTGCAAAGCAGAAAATAGTGTTCTTATTCCAATCTTCATGATCATAACATTTAAAAAATTTAACCAGAGGTTGACAGACTATTTTATGCATTAATAACGATATATGCGAACTGATACATAAATGTAGTTAAATAGCAGTTTAGTAGAATTTGCGAAAAAAAGGTTTTCACTCATATACGCTGACCTCAGCATTTGAAATTTGTAATCTTCAAAGGATTGGATTTTTCCCATTTGGAATCTCTTCAGAAGGTAGAACAACCGTATATTCTAGAAATGTACACACACACACACACACATACGCACACACACACACACACACACACACACACACACACACACACACACACACACACACATATATATATTAATTCTTTTTGTAGCTGACGGACTGAACGACAATATTATGCTATAAGTTCATCCCAATGACAGATTTATACACATGAGGTTGTTTGATACTTGCTTCGTTCCTCTCTTGTTCCTACCGATCATTTGCAATCCATTAGTCTTGCTACGATACAAGTTTTCAGCAAGTTACCGTACTTATTTCGAAGATATTTTGAGTAATAGAACAGGACAAATAGTTGCCTGACTCGTAAGTACAATTCGAATATATCAACCTACGTTAGGCATATATGACGGTTTTAAAAAGTACTGGTTCCATTAATCCAAACTTTAATAACATGTGATTATTACAAATATCAGTTCATATTCGTTTAAAAATAATAATGTACACATATTTAAACAAACATCATGTGTTATTATTTGGGTAAAATACTAATCCAAATGCGAGTCGTTTTCTATTCATTAACTTTATAAACAAGCAAGATGTCATCATTTCCATATGTTGGACAAACTTCTAATCAAACACTGTTTACATATTAAGTATTACGTCTCACAAGGTACAAATTGTACTTGGAAAATATCGTTGTATTTTGATTTATTGTTATATTATTGTTTCTTTTTGAAGAAAGTTATTATATCATCATTTATTTTCAACATTAAAAATGTATTTTGTAACCATTGGCAGCATTGATTTGGCAAAATCTTTTGAATGGACAAGCTTTAAGACATTTTTGTAACGTACAATTAAAAGGACTGTGGTGAAACTGAGAAAAAAGCCAATTTTCTTCAATAATTAATATGCTATTATATATTTTCACTTAAGTACCGAAGGATTATTAGAAATAACAAAATATATGAACGAAGTTCAAGCAAACGCTTGTTCTGAAAACTTTTAAAATACTATTTGTGTGACACTGATGATTCTACTCCTGTGTAGAAGAAACAAAAACACACGATGCAAATAGATTAAGCACAGATTTGATTTCATTTCTCAAATACAATCTTTTTGCTGATTACTTTAGTTTCTTTTGTAGGAATTACTGACATAATGTAAGATTCGTCAAATAAAACGACTTAAAGTGTTACCAACGGCAGGCATTTCGATGTGCGCATTCTTGTTCATTGTGTTCTTTTGGACCATCTGTTATGACAGATACACTACGGAACACGCAATACTACGATGCGGACTCTATTTAAACGTCTTAACAACATTTTGATACCGTCTTGTTATAATGTTTCTCTCATGTTTTCGGTACTGACATCAAACACTGATCGCATAGTAGTTATTTATTTAGAGTTTGAATATCCTCCCATTGGTTTGAAAATTATTCTTACATACACTATTATTAAATGAGAAATGGTACATTATACTTAATGATTTGTATTTTGTCAATTGATCCAAATGTTAACTATATACACCTTATTTCGAGGTCACGAGTTCTTCGGTGTCTTCTAGGGTAGACATTTTTAAAACATCTTCCACGTCTAACTGCTATTACGTTTGCATCCTTGTTGTCCATGGATATATTGTGATCATATGCTCTTTTGATAATTTCTTCTTTTTTTAGCCCTATGGCAATGCGATAATATTAATACCTTGTGATTAATTGTTTTAAGTAACACTTGGAAAATATCTGCGCCAGCCTGTGTATGTAATACATATTTAATGTTCTATACATTATCTATCGACTGCAGGAACAAACTTAGAGTCCTTTTAATATTTTGCATCTTATATGTTTTCAGCATAGTTGTATGTTTTCCAATTTCATGGCTTTTGTTATTGGTCTTTCTGTAGTGTAGTCATATCATTATATATATATATATATATATATATATATATATATATATATATATATATATATATATATATATATATATATATATATATATATATATATATATATTGTAAATCGCTTAGAGCTTCCAAAGAGTAGGCGCTATTCAAAGTCTTCATTATTATTATTATTATCATTATTATTATTATTACTATTATTATTAGTAGTAGTAGTACACTATCTGACTAATATTTACTCTTATTTTATAATTAACATGTTAATAGGTCGAAAATATAGAGAATTACAAATATTGTATAGTGGTGTTTTGAATGAATTTTAATTTTGAATGATCTTATATACCAGTAACTTTTAATACATAGAGGTTCTAAACGTCTTAATGTATCACAGCGATTTTATCCATATCCTCTTTGAATTAATTCATAACAATCTCATAGTAAATGTTAGGTCCTAAGGCAAATGTGTTGGAAATAATTCGAATGAAAAATCATCTCAAATTTTAATTGAACGCATCTGAAAGGGTAGCTCCACTGTGAAGATGTTAAAACTGGAATTAATATTTATGATGGAATAAACCTGTAATGCATGCCTTGTCGACCTATATAGTAAAATACATTTCAGGAAACATCTTCACCATCCTAATGGAATCAAGCCATATGGTGTCAGAAAGGTCACGAAATGTTATCAAATCAACCTTTAATAATATTTGTTACACTATACATTCATATATACTTGTGTGCTTATGTGTTCTTGTATGTACATGTAATTTTGATTTGTTTTGCCACCATTGTTGAACAGCATTATACTATTGATTTTCAGTCTCATGTTGGTGTGGGAAACTAACTCTAATCATCGATACTTCCATGCAACTGGTCCTTGCTCTAACAAGTCCTGCTCTGGAATATTTACAACTTAGGTTCCTATCTCTCATAAAAATCCGGAAGCCATCGTTGTATAGCATACGTAGAACCTTCAAGGCGTGTTGTGACCCGTTCCCATGTAGTTCTATCTGCATTTGATTCACTGAGCGTAGGGTTCCAGAACTCACCATCTGAGGTATGGAAGTCCATTCTGAACCTTCGATATCAATTTTTAAAATGCTTATTATTCGCTGAAAGTATAAATGGCTCTACAGTCAAGTGACGAATGGAAAAAGACGTAACCGAAACTTATAAGAAAATTTAATTAAACACAATCGTATTACATTTTAATTATGTTATAAATATACAGTGTATTAAGCAAAAAAATATTGTAAAAACCTGAAATGTGGAAGCATCAGCTTTGAATTTAAGATGAATATCAAAATTTAATCATTTTGGTTGCAATACATTTGTTTCTATTTCCGAAAGGTACGAGGATAACGTAAATCTATGCATAGGTATGCAAAGAATATAAAACTAATTACAATAGTATTGTCAAGATTATTACCCGTATGATCGAACTACTCAGATCAGGAAGGAAGCTCCATGTGTATAATATATGGAATTCATTTCAGCATCGGGTAGTATCACTCAATTAAAGTAGGAACTAAACAATGGTATATAAATCATACATTAAAATGGTGCATATAAAATAAACTTACCGTAATTGCGATAATAATGTTCATAAAATTAAGTATTTCTTAATTTGTACCCAAAGAAAATCGACAAGGCATACCTCCGTGTGATTGAGATCGTGCCGAATTTGTTCTAATGTTTTCATTTTCCACTTATTTTGCAGGACTGCATTTTTTGCATCAAGGCCAATCATGTTGAATGTTATATTGTCAGCATACTTGTAAGTTTCACCTTTGTTGCGCATGCTATAATAAAAAAATATTGTGCATCAAAGACAAAATATATAACGTAATATCTATGTGTCCAAACAGTACAACTAGTGTAATAAGAATTAGATTGCAACACCGCCAAATCCGTTATGTGACACATCATGCGTGTCACTTGAAAGATATAGATATGAATACACCAAAACTGAACGTGCGATTGCATCCTATATAATTTATGAGTTTCCACGAAGAACTGATCTCAGAAGCAACAGAGCCAGGACGAAAAGAAATAATTTTATATGGAATATTTTGTACGTTCATGGCATCGCCAGTCTGTACAACAAGTGTAGACAAATATTGTTGTTTTCAGAATTGTCAAAGGCCGAATATGTATATATCAAATATCTATCTATCTATCTATCTATGTATCTATCTATCTATCTATCTATCTATCTATCTATCTATCTATCTATCTATCTATCTATCTATCTATCTATCTATCTATATATATCTTTATATATGTCTGTTTATCTATCTATCTATCTATCTATTTATCTATCTATCTATCTATCTATCTATATATATATATATCAGATACAAAGACAGAGACTTAGAGACATACAGAGAAGAAACGGAACTTTTCTTTAAATAATAACGTCAGCGTTGTATACACAAATATTATATAGGCACTGCATTGATTCAACCATGCAAGATTCTTGCTGTTCCTTTTCGTTTTATGCAATATGATGCGAGATACTATTATTAATATTTCTTTATATTTGTGTGAGAATGAAATGTCCTGCCGATTTCAATAACTTTTTTCTCTAACTACATTTCATGTTGCTTGTGAATATTTGAAAACTCAAAATTCTTTTTTTTCTAGTTGGGTGGTAAGAATGGCTCATGTGTTCTTGTTATTGTGTGTCGTTGGTTACTGTTGGTTTTGTTTTGATATATGTGTTTAAGATTTATTTTACTCCATACAAAAATTGGCAACAAAAGAAACATAAGAAGAGCTAACAGCAGATAAATAATAGTTGTGCTGTGGTATATTCACACTTATGGCAATACAAAAAAAAACAACCTCGGGTCGAAACTAAAGACCTCGCAACCGAAAATCTTCGCTGCGTCCTCGTCGAAATCCCACTGATAATTGATTCTGAAAATGTACAAAAAAATTAAAATTATAATAATACTAACATTAATGAGCGCTGAAAGGGACATCAAGACGGATCAGATGACTTATTAGGATCATCTAGCACATATGTAACTCTTGCCCAAAAATGGAGCAAGAAATATGCTTTCAGTATCAGTTGATCACGAAACAAAACTGTGCATTTCGTTATTTCACTGATATATCTGGAGTTACATCATCATCATTGTAGGACTGCCTTACGATGAAGTTTCACTAACAAAGATGTCAATACTTTCTGATTTGAAACATACCGATCATCATATTAACCTTTACATATTTATATGTTTATAGATGATCCTGACGTTAGCACTTTTTTTGCCGATAGTGAATATACATTAACATGCACAAATAGAGCTTGACCTAAACTAGAGCTCACTTAAAGTGCACTTGATAAAAATATTTTCAGAATATTAATTTAAAGTTTGATATGATTCAACACATATTATGTATATTTGCATATATAGAGCACAAGAACGCATGAACAGTTTGTCTTTGACTCTATGGACTGAGTGTCAGTGCTGGAGCCAAACACAAATAATAACCAAAATATACAAGCATAGTTCAACTTTTTAAGTCACTGTATATGACGTTGTATCGGATTATAAATAACTAGAGATACAGATATTAACGCAATTACGATACGCCTAAACTGTACTACTCTTTATGTCGATGGATGTAAACGACAACAAGGGCTATATCAATGCAATGTTGATACACGCTGCACTTTATTCTTCCATTTTAGGTAATTCATGACAATTGGTCTGCATGCAGTTTCAAAGCAAACCGTATCCACCAAAAGCTAAAGAGCACTCATTCATATTTTTCACAACTTGGTTTCAGTAAAACAAACGTAAGTTACTGGTACACAAAACGGTAATTAGCTACGTTGTCCTTGTTATGAAAGAGAATATATGAGCAGTTGTCGTAGGGTTTAGAGCAAACCCAATAGCAATACACGGAGTTGTTTAATCATCGATACAGTGAAAATAGTCTTAATAATTTGCTGAATCTAATATTGTTATTAATTTGAATTGGCATGATGCTTCATTATCATTCTTCATAATATATGAACTATATTGGCAAATGCATAACACTGCCAACATGATAAGGTTGCAGATTAGTTTTTATTTTATATATTTTGAGTGGAAGAATGACCCAGCATATAATGTGTTCGTCCTTAAATACACTGCTGATATATAGTTTTGTGAGTTCGTGACCAGTACGTAATCAATCGAAATAGATAAGTAAACCTTCTGGCACCTAATATGCAAACATTTGATTTTAACTTTAATATAATTTGATTCTTTACTATTCCTGGCATGGAAATAATTTCAACACAAATTCTATTATGTAAGAGTCATTACCTCCTTACGCAAATATTGCATAGCATTTTGTCCTATCAGAAGTTGTTCTACGACCATTTTATGCTTGCAAACTCGCGTTCAGATAGTACTTAAAGCATGAAGTTGTTAAACTGCCAAATACTCAATGTGTCCTGATACCACCTGTTGAATGTCACAGGATATTGACACAGCTTGAACAAAGGCCACCATTAACCAGTGTCACATAACCTGATGAGAATGCTGATGTAATATAATGATACCACTCGTTTGTTCTCTTTATTGGCGTCATTGCTGATACAGCTTTGAAATTTGAAGCTTGAATCTTACCCAAATGAATACACGAGACAGGGTGGTCTGGGATGAAATGGCACGTCCGTGCAAACCTCCTTACCACCATCCTCTATCTTTCCTATCCGTACTATTTTCCGACACAAAACCTGAATAGTATTGATATAACTGAAAAGAAAATAAAGACTAACTTGAACATTTTGAATTTTGTATTTGTTTACAGTTGACAATATAGCATGGTGCAATGTGTATACATTTAAATGATTTGTGGCTCGAATAGATATTTTGATCCAATAATATCATTTCGAGGTCTTACATATAAACTAAAGATTAATAGATGAAAGGATTCAGAAAAAAAAATGAAAGTCCAATATTACGAAGAGTAGAATTAAGCTTTATTTGGGGTCATTTTACCTACGTATGTGTTTTCTCATCATATTAGAAGCACACTGAAACCTTTCTCAACATGTAACACGTAGAGACAGTGATTAAAAGTGACCAATTAGAAATTGTTATTTCGAAGGAGAAAATGGAAATATGTCGCTCACCTCCACTTTTGCACGCCTTGTTCTAATTCTCATATCGACAATCTGATTACTATAAACCACGTAAAAATAGTCTCCATAGCATGACGACATTTAGTACTCTTGCCACAAATTTGCATACATGACGCTATATATGCAACACAATGTATGTTTTTAATGTTTTATTTAATTTTTACCTTACCTCCAGTAAAGGTCCGTTAGCTGGTTATCCGTCATGTTAGCAAGTTCAGCATCGGATGGAATCGTAACAGTAAAATTGTCCAGGATGCACAAGCTGCGATCTCCATATTGAGTTGTCGTAAGTTCTTTACTTGACGGCTTTCATTAATAACGAAGACGACATATCATAAACATAGTATAATTTTCAGTATGAAAGAGTTATCGTATAAATGAACTAAGTTCATAATTTTACCAAAAAAAAACAACAGGTTTTTCGACACAAATGACTGCAATAAACTACAAATTCGCATAAATAATAATAATAATAATAATAATAATAATAATAATAACAATGATAATAATAATAATTAGGACTTTGTATAGTGTCTAATATTTAGAAGCTCTAAGCGCTTTTAAACATATATAATGTATGACTACTCTACAGAAAAATAAAAAGCGAAAACCCTGAAATTGGAAAACTTAAAAACATGCTGAAAACATATAAGATACAAAACATTATTAGATCTCTAAGTTTGTTCCTGCATTCGATAAAGGTGAGTTTTAAGAGCACTCTGCAAAATGACCATTGTGTTTTTGTGTCTACTTTCAATTGTCATTTCGTTCCACATCGCCGGGCCCTGGTATGCAAACGAACGTTGTCCATATGACTTTGTTTTCATATTGGGAACAATGAGCATACGATTGTCAGAAAAGGAGCGTAAGTAACTTGCTGGTGTATACACATGGGTGAGGTCGGATATGTATGTTGGACTGGAGTCTGTCAGTGAAACGTAGCACAGAGAACAAACTTTTTTGTTTGAATCTGTATCGAATGGATAGCCACTGTAGGGTGTAGAGCAGTGGCGAGGTGTGCTCTGATTGAAGTATTCTATATACGACCCGAGCAGCTGTGTTTTGAACTTTTTGATGTTTCTGGAGTAGACATTGTGTCGAACCGGACATATTTGAGTTACAATAGTCCAGTCTTGAAAGTACTAATGAACACACAATTGTTTTAGTGGCATCAACTGACAGATATTTGCGAATCAAGTTCCGGACGCGTCTCAGCTCAAGATATGCGGCGTTGCATATGTTCATGACATGTTGGTACAATGTGAGAGTACTATCTAGAGTAACACCTAGGTTTCGTACTGACTGTGTGAATTTAAAGTTAATATTGATAATATTTATTGTATGTGGTAAAGAATGTAAATGAGAAAGTATTTATGTTGTGATCATAATGGCCTCAGTTTTATAACCATTCAGCTCCAGCTTTTTACATGTCATCCATGATTTCACATCCGCAATGCACCTATCTGCTCTATGGATTGTAATATCAACTTCAGTTGTGTGGCTAGACTTGTATATTTGGGTGTCAACAATTGGTGAGATACTGTGTGATTATCTATGACACTTGAGAGCAGCGGCTGAGTGTATGCAATGAAGAGAACATGTCCAAGATCAGGCCCCTGTGGAACACCACAACATATATCAACTGGGCTGGAATGTATTCCTTTTGCAGATACAATATGTGTCCTGTTAACTAAGTAGGACTTGAACCACTGTAAGGCTATATTCTGAATGCCAAATACATGCTGGAGATAGTAAAGTAATATATCACGGTCTATTGGGTCAAATGCTGCAGACAAATAAAGGAAGATGAGAACTATAATCTTTCCGCACTACAAAGCAGAAAGAATGTCATTAACTACTTTCAGAAGAGTAGTTTCAGTACTGAAGCAAAGGCGATATGCAGACATTGGTTAAAAGACTGTTTGAATTCAAATGAGATACAAGTTGTTGGGTTTAGAACAACGTCTTCTAAGATATTTTTATATGAACGGAAGATTAGAAACTGGGCGGTAGTTCATGAACTCGTTATGGTCGAGTGTTAGTTTTTTCAGCAGTGGCTTTACAATGGCAGTTTTAAAAAATGATTTGAATTCCTCGATGAGAGAGAGATATTAATAACATCAGTTATTGAAGGCAATATTGGGTCTAAAGCACTCAAGCAGGAGTGATGTTGGAATTGGATCAAGTTCACATGACTTTGGTGCAGTCTTCATCACGATTGTTCATACCAAATCAATAGAGACAGGTTCAAATGCTACTAATGGTTGGCGCTGAAATTTTGTATCATAACTGAAAGGTGACGAGTTAATTTAAATTGTGTTGTCAAGTGAACCTCTAATGGTTTGTACTTTGTCACGAAAAAAAATTGCAAACAGGTCCGGAAGGTCTACTGGAGAGAAGGTAGTTGAAAGTGGTGTACATTTGTTCATTGACATTAGTTTGTTAGTTATTTCGAAGAGCTCTTTGCAGCAGGATCTCTCCGTGATATTAGTACTGTAGTGGTATACGTTTGCTAAATCGATTGTGTTTGTGACGTGATTCTTAGCGGCTTCATAGATTTGATTATGCATAGTGAGTTTGGTGGAAAGCCAAAGCCTTTATGCTTTTCGGCGATGTCTTTTAGCAGTGCGAAAATGGTCCCTAACACTGCTATACCATGGAGAACCCTAGCACGAAACGGAAGAGCCTGCGTCAAGCAGTTAAGCAATAGCGGCTATCTTTCCAGAAGAATCAAGGTAGCAACAGTTCGGAAAATTATTTCACGACTGCATTGAAGGTTATGAGATAAATCTAATCTCTACATTGTTGATAATTAAAATGTTGCTTGCTTCACGCAGCCTTGAGCTTGAATATTAAAATTGTCTCGCAGCATCCATATGAAATATATACTTGCTTCATAACCCATATTTATTCAAGTTAAAAATTCTCTTTCAGAGCCATAATAACAATAATTATTTCTGCTTTGATACTTTGCAATTGGAAACCATGATTACCTTTTGAGTAGCAATAAGACATTGAATATATCATTATATATAAAAAATGATAAAGTGTATCGTAATGAGGGATTCAATGTTTACTGATATTACTAAATTATTGAAAGAAAAAAAATAGTTTTCTTATAGAGCTAAAATATTCTCCAACATAACATTATTACAAGAAGTTTTAACATGTCCCCTAGGTTGGAATGTTAGGTTTTTATTTTAGAAACAATGGCTCAAAGGAGCAAGGGATCCAGATGTGCATAAATAATGTATTTTAATTTCCAATACACGAGTTATATACCATTTAACGCTAAGTAAATGTTGCTTTTATTGTTACTTTCTTGATTGTATTATCCATTTTCCTGATTAGTCAATGTATACTAAAATGTTATTGATTCAACAAGAATTATTTCTGACGCATAAAAAGAAGTGATTAACCGCTAAAAATATTCAAGTTTACAATCATACTCCACTATTTGCAATGAACAGAATTGTATTGGTTACTATCTGCAAAACGGTCTCTATAGTTAAAAGCATTGATTTCAGTTACATAATGAACATAATTTTTTCATAATCTGAGACAGAGGTTTACTATAATACGTTTGATTTACAAAAGTCAATATATGGCATCGGTATGCATCAGACAAAGAGATGTGCCATTATTTAAATCACAAGTGATAGAGACATGATAGCGTCGTAATCATAGGTGCTATCAAATATAGAAAATATTATGGGAAATGGAAACCTTATTGTACTATAAACGGCATTTCATGTTTTATTAATATTTTGCATTTTTGTTCTTTTATTTTTGGATTTTTACAGTTCGTTTTGGTTATTGTTTTTTTGTTTCGTTTCATTCGTTGTGATTCATTTTATTAGAAAAATAAATTAACCTTTCATCAGTACATAAAACATTAAGAATATATATATATATATATATATATATATATATATATATATATATATATATATATATATATATATATAAGTGATAGCAGGACCCAAATATCGATGTCACAGATGCCAGAAATTCAGAAATATTTGTCAGTTACTTTATATTTATTTCTCACTCCGGCAGAGTTGTTTATCACACAGTTTACTTCGCGTGACCATGTAAACGTAAATCATATATTTAATTGACTAGTACCTAAAACGTATATAAAAAATAGTATGGCTCGTATAAAATATGAATGACCGTTATTTATTAGTTTGCAGCCTAATGTGTCGTTAAATCATACAAAATATCTTTATAACGAAATTCATTCAACTATAAAAAATAATTTTTTTTACAAAAACCTGCAGCATAATATATTGGATCAAATGATTGAAGCGACAGGTTAATTGTGTATCATCGCAACATTATTTTCCCATACTATTAAAACTATTCTAATACTGCATATATTCTGCCAGAAGGATCGAAATATATCAAAGTGTTGAAGTCAGACTGCTTCTATGAGAATGTATTTTTGTATGAAAATGTATGTTTCTTTCGTACCACCTGTCTTGAAGCTTCATTAATTGTTAAAGTCATATTTTTTCACTTGACACTATAAAATTAATTACCGCACCTCTACGTGAGTATTATACATACAAATGCAGTAACAATCATACGTAATTTGATAAATATGTTTTTAAAAACAGTTCAATTTGATATTTAAAGCAGTTGTCTATTTTATAAACCTGAAATTTATAGGCAGAATATATGTTTATTTTTTTCAGTTTTGAGACAATATGGAGGAAATCTATAAAACAAAATTTACGTACCATTATTGTGGATGTTTTCTGTGTCTCCCTCAAAGTGATGAAACCTCCAGCTATCATCATTGCAACAGGAACACAAAAGCAGATAATATATTTAGGGCGCTTCCAACATGAGTGCAACATGATAATTCTACTCTAGACTCACTTGCACGGTTCACTTATGTAAACACAAAATGACTAAAATACCGCGTAGTCTTGTGAACCCGACTGAAAAGAGTTTTTTCTTTCTTCATAAAGTGACCTCACTTTTGAAATACGTAAATTACGAATAAAACAGATATCTTAAAAATAATAAACAGTACTATTTTAATACAAAATATGTCCAGTACGTATCACTTTAATAGACCTGACAGCGTCATCAAGAGAGGCGGTCATTCTATGGAACAGTGCGAATAAATATTCACTGGCAGAGGCATATTAACATGCTCGTAGATATATATCACTCAGTGCAACGACATGTAACTAATATAGCTCATTTACGGCACTAATAGCAGTGTCAGTGTCTATTAATATTTACATTTTGTCTAACACTTACATCAAGGCACATTATATACCCCTTAGATACCAATTTAAACTATCACCATCATGTCTTGAGACGTTTTATAATAAAGATTATGCATAATACAGGCTATTATATATATATATATATATATATATATATATATTTATATATATATATATATATATATATATATATATATATATATATATATATATATATATATATATATATAGATAGATAGATAGATAGATAGATAGATAGATAGATAGATAGATATATATATATATATATATATATATATATATATATATATATATGTGTGTGTGTGTGTGTGTGTGTGTGTGTGTGTGTGCACGTATGTTTTTGTCCTACGGTCTACTAAGGGATATGGATATATATTGCTGGAAAAGTCCTATGTGTACATGTCATGATCATATTATATCTGCTTCAATATATACGAATGCAATTGGATTTCATTTCATTGTATAGACATTTATGTCCTGAGAAATGATTGGTTTAAACCTCGATAAAATTATTCATTTATGTAACTATCTTAAACAACTGAATGAACGGAATGAGCCAATATCTTTGTCAAGACTTTGGTTAGAAGAGAAACACTTTCTGCAATGGATATATTGTTCTTTAGATGTACACGCGTCGAATATTCATATCTATTCCATTTCTACTTAATGTGGTTTGTTTGCTTGTTTGCTTGAATTTTAACGGCGCACCAGCACTTTTAGGCTATTTAGCGCCATACAATAAGTTAGATGTTCAAAAATAAAGGTTTAATATCGACCAGCGATATACAAAACCATAATAGTTAAATATAAGATGGTAAGGTGTTGGTGACAGGAAAATATGAAACTTCCCAATCAACGGGAGATGTAAATAGTGTATGTTGATGATAAGATGTTGTAAATAAGAGGTGATATTTGCATTAAAAATATTCTAGGTGATGGCATACAAGTTATAGTTTAAAACAGAGATTTACTTCCTTTAGGAAATCTAAAATACAAGTGATTTGTATTGTATCAAAAGGTTCCTTCATGGCATGTACATTATAGTATTTAACACGCATAGGTTGCAGTTCGGAACACTCGGTCATAAAGTGTTTAACAGTGAATGGCTCATTGCAAGAAACGCACGCATTTTTTTTAAAGATTACTAAGATGTTTAATTGCATTTCGTACATATTAAGGAAAAACGGAAATGTGTATACTCACAAAATGGTGATAAAATATATTGTATCATTCAAAAGTAATTATTGATCTAACCTGATATTTTCAATAGAGAAGGGACGCCAACTTAGAAAATAAAATTTGATCAACATTAAAATCTTCAATTTATGTTAAAATAAAATACTTAACTCTCTCAATTATATCGTTTTGAGTGTTTGGCGTAGTTGATGCTTTTATGATACATTCAAGTTCCTTAATTGTGGTGTTCATGATATAGAATGTATACAACACAATAATCACGTTTCTCTACATTAGATTGGAGATCTTGCCATATACACAAGAAAATGTGTCAACGGATGATCAGAACAAAACACTACAGTTAATTAGAAAAATACATTGCTTTTTCAAACATTGGCAAAGTATTGACATCATACAAGTAAATCGCCCAAAAATCCACACTGTTATTTGGCTTGTTTATCTTAATTGGATAAGTTTTGTTCTCAATAATAATGAAATAAGACTGTATGCATCAGCATATAACAACATAGATAAGATTTCAAGACCTATATTTTGATGATTAAGGTTAAGATTTTAAATGTATGTATTGTTTCGGCATTGAACACTGTGATTATGTTCAGTTGTCGAAAGTCAAAAGTATAAAAATGGTTTATCCAGTCTTTAGTTCTGACTATTACAAAGTGGGACGATTATGGGCAACTGCATGGTTCGATCACTTACTAGGTTAAAGTTTTGTCCACTGTTTTGTTGATTGTCTCACATTAAAGGGTATTATATATCTTTTAATCCTGATTGGATTTACGATATTCATCTTGATCTCGTGTTTAATCAATACAGTAAAGCCTTGTTTTGTCCGTAAACGCGTCTGAGTATTGGGATACAACCTCCAAGAGCTGCGTACGCGGACCCTAAAATCATCATAAATCACCCTCGGGTATCGTTGTACACATACAAATAAAGAAACACTAGTAGGTGTTTGCAATAAATACAGAAATGTATGCAACTCCGTGACATAACAATTTCACACAATTATTTGCTTTAAAAGACTGTCCAGTTTATATTGATCATTTCTTAATCGTTTATTGGGCGCTGAAACACAGTTCAAACATCCGTTGCAAATTTCGTCTACGATATATTTTAATTACGTCTTACATTCCTAAGTGTATCAATCATATGAGTTATTTTATTTCAGATAGGTCACTTTCAAATTACATTTTAGTGTTCACTAAATGAATACAATACACACATTGAACCTTAAAAGTGCAAGATTTAGGTTTCATCTATTAATTCGATGTTACCTTAATAATTTTAGAGAGGCACAAAAAACAATTTGGATAGGGAGTGAATTTCATCATCTCAGAATAGATGCTTTGACTTAGCGGTTTGAAAGGTGGAATAGGATAGTTGTAAATTGCAATCGTCGTAAAAGGTTCATACCTTTGTCGAACTTACTATATCTACAAAATATAAATTGCTCTAATGGCTTTCATAAATCCGCTGTAGGTTTTTTGCCATAAGAGTCAATTTGGCGCTGAATCATAACTTCAACAGATGTCACTCGCATTTCTTTTCAGGAGAAAAAATGCGTTATTTCTGATATGACTGAACCATGATTACGGTAATATATATAATATCAAGTTTTGGATTTCAAACCTTTCGCAGTGTTCGTTTAACATGAAGGATATTTGGGAAACTTAAAGTAGTAAATATTTTATATTATCTGACAATGCCTAACCATTGTTTTAAAAGTGGGTCTTACAATTAAAATATAAACTTGAGGATGGAGAAAGACATTGCACGGATATCCTTTGGTTTTGACAGTTATAACTGGAATAGGAAATGATATTTCAAAATGTTTAGTAGTTAATTATTTAACATTCGGATATTTAGAATTACTATTAGATTCTTAGAGACATTTTAAAAATGGTTTTCGAGTGTGCAATGTATCTAGAATGTTCATAATAATTCATAGTTGGTTTAAAAAAGATGCCGTGATTTTATAAATATGTTTTGTAAAACGTTTTGCAATGCGTGATTAAACCACACATAAGAAATTAAGCTTGATGGTATGATTTTTTTCTTTCTGCATGATTAAATGATAAAATGCATATATCTTTGCCTAGATAAATGTGTCGCTTTCTATAACACTTGTTTCGAGATTATCAGATAAAACAAGTGGAGTCGTAAGGTAAGTGTCGTAGTTGATTGTATGTTATTACAATATTAAAGATAATACAGATTTTATATTCTCGGTAGATATATTATCAATAAAACGGAAGATAATCTAGGCTTGTATTATTGATATGTCCGAATTGTTTATAAGTAAATTTAGTCCTTTAATTTTCGTTGTCGTCTTCGATTAAGGCATTCTAATCCATCATATGAAATCGTTAAACGATTCACAACCTGAAAACATTTGTATATATATATATATATATATATATATATATATATATATATATATATATATATATACTATATATATATGTGTGAAAGAGAAAGAGAGAGAGAGAGATCATAGTTAATAATTTCGTTTATACTGTGTTGGTTTTAGACTTCAAGGTACAACCAGCAAATACTTATTTGTACACTAGCCGTCTGGTCTATTTGTACGAAACTTGTTCACCATCATGATGTAGAGTTTACAAAGGCGGATGTGTAGGTATGTGATTCATTGTAACATCTCTAAATTTAGCTTTCAGCCATGACAACACAATCACGTTGAATTTTAGACCAAGTATATATACAATTATGATACTGTTGTCCTGGAATTGACAGAAGGAATGTTTTCCTAAATTTAGTACATAACGTATTAGGAGAGCTATTATACTAAAACTATTAGAATTTAATTTTATGCTGGAAACCGTAAACTTCAAATCAACAGAGAGAGAGAGAGAGAGAGAGACAGAGAGAGAGAGAGAGAGAGAGAGAGAGAGAGAGAGAGAGAGAGAGAGAGAGAGAGAGAGAGAGAGAGAAGAGAGAGAGAGAGAGAGAGAGAGAGAGAGAGAGAGAGAGAGAGAGAGTGAGAAGAAGAAGAAGAAGAAGAAGAAGAAGAAAAAGAAGACGAAGAAGAAGAAACATCCATCTCATTAAACAGTTACATCTGCTTTTTCTCACATGATGGCGCACTTATTTAATTTTGTACATTGCACGATATTTACTTGCATAATCATCGAAGCTCAAATTATTAAACATTCAACAAACCCTTGACGGTCCATATTGTGAAAGAGAGCTGACCCTTAATCAGGTTTGGCGTGTAGATCGATCACATTTAATGCAAATGATAAGAATTATATACTATACGATTGTTTTAAAACGCCACATTGAGGAACAATTATTGCGAAAGGTAGTCATTATAAAAGAACCATGAATCCTTTATATTTGCAAATCGAGCTTAAAGTTATCTGCACTATATTGATTTTGCTGTAAAGGCTGTTATAGCATTTAGTATCTTGATTAAGCCTTGATTGGGCGCTGAAACACAACTCCAACACCAATATAAGTTTATTCCTGATATATATTTTAATTACGTTTAATATTTTTTGTGTACAGGGCTTGGATTATTTTAATCCTTACTTTGAAAATATTGTTGTTATGTATATCTTTGCAAACAAAAATGTTTTTTTAGATAAAAAACTAAAGCTTAATTTAAAAAAATGTATCAGCTCAACGAACACACACAAATATATACAAATATATATATATATAATATATATATATATATATATATGTGTGTGTGTGTACGTGTGTGTGTGTTTTCAATATGTTGATAATCGTTTTGCCTTCACACTTTACCTGTTTAATGCGAGTAAAATTAATAGTTTGACGACGTATTAGGTTCGTACATGACTTTCATAGGGAATAGCTAACTTCATAAAAATGAAACTTCGTTTGCTGGAATATGACCAGTGTTCTACCGTATCATTCTGAGTGTTTCATATGAATTAATATTTGTCGCTTTAAATACAGTTCTAATCACGTTTTCAGACATTACATTCATTAAATGAGGGCTGCTCTTATCGAAATTATTTTTAAAGGGTCTGCGTTTCTACAATAGGATCTGTAAGTCATTTTTCTTTTTTGCTAGTCTTCTAACTTTCTTGGGGTTTCAGAGGCTAACGATGAAACATGAGGCCAACATGGGCTAAGGAAAAGGTCAAATTTAATGTGATTAACTAGGATAGTCATAAATCAAAATGTACTGATCGAGCATATGCAAGTATGATACAACAAGAAACAATTAAATGTATCTTGTGAACTTAGAAAGTTATATGTAGTTTATCTTTCATCCATGGTATATCTGATTTCAATTCCACTAGACACAGCAAAATGTGGTTTTTAAGTAAGTATATCAGAACGAGATGCACGGAGGATATCATCTTCAGTTAAATAATTTAACAACAAAGGACCTGATGTCAAACTTCGCTTATATAAGTTGTATGCTGCTTTGTAAATTACTCCTCAAAATTAACGAAGTGATTGCTATAGATAAATCCTTTTCAGACATGATTGTTGAATCCTGTTTACTTATGAGTTTTAGTACCGTTGAGAAGAAATTTATAATTGGTGAAATGGCGTTGTCCTAAAATATATATAATATTTTTGTCTGTCCAACACATAATTGTTATTATTGCGTTTATATATTTTCGCGCCCTGCGGTCGGACGTGTATTTTTTTTTATTAAATTTCTAGTTTTCTAAAGTTGCCAATCGATGTAGTTACAGTGTCGACATGTACAGGGATGTCTTGCTGCTATGTTACGTGTATACATGGTGCCAGAACATTTCTAAACAGTTAAACGAAGTAATGTGACGTTTTCAGTCTGAGTATAGTATGTTTAGGCCCACTAATCATGTTCAATTGGATCTGCAACTTTTGCAAGTAATGGAAAGAGAATTTAGAAATCCATATTAGCTAGCTAATGTAAAAACTGGTGATTAATACAAATTACTTAAAGGATTTACTTTCCAGAGCATGTTTACATCACTTAATTTTAAAAAGAGAACTAATTAATATTATTTTTACCAAATAATTCACTATCTAAATTGAGTATTTGCAATTTTAAAAAAATCATCATTGAATTTGCTTCAAAATAATTTTAAATGACCACCCGATTATGAATGCCGTTTTAAAATAAAGACTGCTTTAGTTATGGACACTAATTACAAAGTCAGTACTGTATTATATTGAAGGTCATTGTTAGTCTCAGTTATATTGGGACAGAGCTCAATTGTGGGCTAGAGCAAATCAATGAAATTATGTTGAATACTGGCCTATTCAACTATGCATGCATTTATATTAGAAAGTATGTAGGACATGATTGCATATATTTGCATATCATTCTAGTCTTTGTTTATACGAATGTATTTGTCATACATCTATCTTCGTATGAACTCATGATTATATGTGTGAATGCATGTTTATGCCCATGCATATGTGTATGTCGGTAAAGATGTACGCTGGATAATGTATAAATGTATGAATCAATTTCTGAATTTATTTATATAAGAAAAAAATACATAGATTTTTGTTCTGTATAATATACATACATATATAGATATATATATATATATATATAGATATATATAGATATATATATATACATACATACATACATACATACATACATACATACATACATACATACATACATACATACATACATACATACATACATACATACATACATACATACATACATACATACATACATACATACATACATACATACATACATACATACATACATACATACATACATACATACATACATATGGTGTGTGTGTGTGTGTCTTGCCTCTCAATTTATAACTCTAAATGTTTCATGTAATACGAAACAGAGATCTTTACACTCTTATGAGCTAGGTAATAATGCATTTCTGATACACCTTTCATTAGTTACAGCTAAGATATTTAAGATCAGAAACAAATTCATATTTGCACGTTCCATTTACTCAAATTTGTGTGAGTAGTTAAAAGAATTATAATTTTCGAATTTCGAAATTCGAACTAGAAGAGGCATCAAATGAACAGCTTCTAAATGCTGTTTTAAGAGGTAGAAAGGTAAACATTTATTCCTAATGACGTCTCCGAAACTAGTTGCACTGAAACGTTAATCGGAATGCAATCACAAAAAGCGTTATCACAATGAAAGTCGTTTTAAGGTATGGTATATGGGGAATCGCATTTTGAATTCATTATACTTAAATATGGATACTTGCCAATTAAGACTTGCCCGATATATCCTGGTCAGTTTCCTCATTATTTTCAATTACATGAACTCATTAAAACAGCTAACGTGCACGAGTTTAAAATCTTCAGCCAACAGTAATATCCATACATACAATAAACAACCGTTATTTTCAATATGAACTAGACTCTGGACTATGTCAAATACACACAGGAATCTTCAAAGTCTAGACATTTACCAAATTACCAAATTATAGATTTACTTCAATTAAATATTACTATGATTTTAAATCCATATACAAAGATAATAATTTAGTTATGAATGTATTATTAGCATAGAATAAAACACAAAGTCAAATCAGGTCATGCAGAAATGAATTTAATTTTGGACAAGGTTATAAAGTCAAACCGACAATGTAACATTACAATAGAATCTAATGAAATAAAAAGATACTAACAAACGAAGAAAATTAAACATACATAACAATCTTCAAAACTCAACAAATAACAATTTAGGAAACTTACGATCACATCGTCTTCATTGACTTATAGGTTATAAGTGTAGATTGTTCCATCCATCAATATATGTGTCCAACCTTTCTTCTCAAAATGGTATTGAACTGCTTTGCATTACATCAAATATTTTTTCTTCAGCGAATTATTAGGTTGTGAAAGAGTAACATACATAGAGCCATTATTAATTTCATAAATATATATAGTTGATTATGACACTTCCTTTGACTAAACTCCATTTTAGGTTAATCTAATTTGGCATCATGATTGAATCTCATCGTATGCATACAATCATCCGGGAACTTTCTTACAGAGAAATAAAATCTTTATGTATCACATTCTTCCACGTATAACTAACACTATTCTTTGGTTTCACCAAGACGTGTATACTATGCCAAGCTGATGCAATATATGTGAAACAAAAAACACAAGTGTTGTAAATAAAACAACTTTAGAGTTCGAACACATGAAAATGAACGTTAAAGTAAAACCTGTAAAATAGTTATTATTATTATGAGTATAATTTTGTAAAATTAATTGATCGAACAATATGAACGAAATGTTTGCGCTTGTGCAAACTTTAATTTAGAGCCCCAAGTAATTATGAAAGTAGTATCTGCATTTTGTTAAGCGGTGGCTAAGGTTTAACATATCCAATTTTCAACTAAATATTCGATCTATATACCACTGAAACAGTAATTAGGATTTTTGTTAAAAACACATTAGCAACAAGATAGTAATTTAATCCTGAAATGTGAGAAAATAAATTCACAATAAAATTATATTGAAAAACAAACGTGCACAAACAGACATTAAGCTGTTAAATAGCATTAAAAAGCTTTAAAGCAATCAAACGTTGTTGTTTTATGCAAACGTTTCTGTTGTAATGAATAGGAAAATATCGATCATTATTTACTCCAGATCTGAAGACGGTAAGGAGTCAAAACAAACATTGAATACTTACATGCTAATATTGCATCCAAAAACACTTACCAGCGTTCGATTTGACTATGCAATGTCACATTTTGCGGAATACTGGCGGGTTCTTGAAGGTTTCGAAATTACTTGTATTATTTACTAAAATCAGGTTTTAAATGCAACATGGAATTTCATTTTTATCTTGCAGTAAGAGTGAATAATAAAACACTTGGTAAGGCTTTATAGTATAATACGTGACGAAAAGCATTTTGTTTTATTATTAATTGATGTTTTTTTATTAAACTGTATATATTTAAGTAGACATTTGTTTTGTCTTGAACGTTCTGGCATGAGACCTAATTATGCGTAGGTTTCATCTAGCTTTTATATGTATATCCACAGGCGAGAAGCATTTGGTTGTATAATGAGAAAGTTGCAAAATTCGCAAAATTGTATGATAGTTTTATAGCTTGACTTCATATTTAATTTGAAACAAATACAACTGGGATACGGGATACTATTTTGGATTGCATGTCTTTTGGTGTATAATAGGAGGTGATGTCCATGGGATTTTGCAAGCATTTGACTATCTGTGTGGGGTTGGTAGTGTACTGACAACCAGTTGCTCAAATTTTATTTTAACAAATTTAAAATCTTGGATTGTTTATAAAACCAGACTAACGTAGATGAAATGCGATAAATCGGCTTAAACTAAATTTTATAGGTTAAATGACCCTTTACAAAAGTAGTTTTTAAAGACTATTATATATGGAATCCGCTGATAAGCTTCGTTGTATGTGGTCTTGATATAAAGCATTCACAGAGGTTAGTAATTAGAAAAACCATGCAGGGATTAAATAATACAAATTATATACAAGAACATAAATTGAGTATTTATATATACGGAAGTGTTTGTAATCAATTGAATATGTTATTGGAAAACTAGTTATTATATATTTGTATGTGGTTTTTATGCATATCTGAGCAACTAATGGCACAATCATATGATGACAGAGTATTTCGATTCGATCCGATTCACTAAACACTTATGATAATTAATGTGCTTTTGTTTTCTTTTCTCATGTAACATTTTTATTTCAATCGTTTACGATTTAATGAAACGCTGATTACATAATTCGCAATGCAACTGCTACTTAGTGTTGCGGAGCAACTAGCAATTTTCAGAAATTGATTCGCCTTATGAATGTTAGTGTTTGCTTTCATAATGTATTCTCTATATTCTTAGAGTGACTTTAATGAAGCGGCATATAACAAGTTTAGTTGCATGCCATCTGATAACATAATAAAAGAACAGCAACACTATTAAATAACGTACAACATAAATTAATTCAAGCAATGTGTCAAAAATATGGCAATAATTGGTAAAATAACCTCTACTTATATCACTCCAAATGTAAAGTCCGTTATAATATTTCTAATCTGTAAAATAAAATTTCATATAAAACGAGCTTACAAATACTTCTATTTCTAATATCACTTTGTAATTATATGTACCCATTTGTTTGCAGATAACCATAATAACAAAACTACACATTATTTACATTATTTCCAAATTAAACCCTCTAAGGTCTTTGTAGGTTGCTGGAATTCACAGCATATTGCCAGTACATACCACTGTGCACGTTTCCCAAAATGTCGTCTCTATGACTGTACTAATTAAAAATTACGGAACGCTATGAGGATTATGATAAATTTAACATTACTCGCACTATATATACTTGTTGGGAATTAAACATTGACTAGCATGTGCATAGGTTAAACATTAATTGTACACTATTGGGATGTATTGAGATTTTACCTGGATGGGTAACTTTATAGAAGTATGAAATTTAATATGAATGTGCCAGTTGTTGATATATGGGACGAAACAACATCGGCTGGATCAGCTACATGAGTGAATAACACATATGTTGACTGACCATCACTAGCTTTGACACTTTTTCAGATATATTCCCTTATGTATGTCTAACACCTATTTTGTTTTACAGCACCTGCTATTATTAACCCACATTTAGTATAGAAGACTTATAATATGTGTGACTGAAGATTCGCCAGCACACTCACATTAAATATGTTGTTTCACTTGTAAATTGTCAGTCAATAATCAGATTGTCATTTCAGAGCAATAATGGTCTCCCAAAAACGGCCGTTTGAAAATAGTCTAAAATGGATAGTTTCCATACCAATAACGTTAGCGTCCATAATATAATACGTCGCCCCTGTCCGACTGTTCTGCATATCATTGTCTTTGTTGTTGTTTTTGTTGTAGATGTTACTGATAGTTTGGAATATTAGTCAACGGTTTCCTCTTTAATACCACGACATTTGAGACGGTGAAGAACAATTATATACGAAACGGCTCACAAAATTGTATTAAGCAACTACAACAATGGTTATTGTAAGAGCGCAATGTAGTCTTGAAACCTATATGTTGTTGCTTGTGCTTACGTTTGTATATTTTGCGAGCCTGTTAAAATGTTTCAAGTTATGCCCAAAAGTAAAACAAAAAAACTTAAATCATATCAAGGTTATAGGTGACTTTAGGTATGTTTGTTTGCATTCAAAGACATAACGAAGTAAAAAAGAAAAAAACAAAAATGCCTTCTGTAATGATTTTAGTTACTGAAAATGCAAGAAAATTGAATTTTTGTTTGATTGATTTCATCATATCATAATGTTTATGAGTGGATGTTGGAATGTAAAAAGATGTGTGAACATAATTATCCTTTTCCTCGTCCGTTTTGTTTGTAATAATGGTATGGTGTTGGACGGTATATATCACTGTTGGTGATCTTTCAATTGTTCCTATTCTGTTGATCCCATTCGGAAGTAGGAGAAGGTCCTGGAGAGCAACGGTTGATTTTAAATTCTAACCATTCTTGTTGCTGAACATTACTAACTCTTCAACCTTTTACCCACGTCTTTTGCGTATTGCTGTGGGTACAACGGTTTTGAAGTGTCAAGCACGTATAAAAGTGATCTTGGTAAAAACGGATGCTGGAATATATATATATATATATATATATATATATATATATATATATATATATATATATATATATATATATATATATATATATATATATATATATATATGTATATATATATATATATATATATGTATCATAGTCACTATAATATAAATCACATTTACATTGTCACATTTGCTTTAAAGGTGTGGTATTAGATGGTAAAATAAGCTTTTTAATAATCGTCACCTAACAACTCTAATCATCCGTTTAATCTTAATATATGTTTTAAGGCTTACCTGAGGCAGTAAGTGTGGGAGGTATACAACGTGACCATGCCCTCTGCCATAATTCTCTTTGCATCTGCATTTGTAAGTGAGAGTGTTAATCAATGAATGTACGATTTATTGACGATATGATATTCTCCAATCCCCTCATCCATGTTCTCGTAAATGTGGTTTTTAATCAGTAGATGCGTCAGTTTGTCTGCAAATGTATGTCATGGAATGTACGTGTGTCCGTACTGGTTTTCAAAACTAATTGAAAATTTTCTTTCAAATCGTTTTAGTTCCTTAATTTATTTATTGATTTAGATGATCGATTTATTAGGCTGTGTCATTTAGTAATATAGGTCTAACAATCCCCAATCCTTCATTGTTTAATATGCAGTGAGGTTGCTTTGTTTGTCATTAAGTGTGCACTGGTACTTCTCTCTGTGTATATGTCAGTTCAGATGCACTTAATATGCATCCAAATACTGATCCATTTCTTTTAGAAACGTGAATGCTTCATCATCTCTTTAGTGGCAGGTTATATTCCAGTGCAATACAATATTGACCATAATGTGAAACTTCAACTGACAGCCTCGACATCTGAATCGTAATGTAAAGTTTTTCAATAATGGGCATAGTGTCATCTATGATGAGTACTTGCTAAACTGGGTTACAGTTTAATCCGTCATTCGCAAAGTTAAATTACCCAAGATGATCATAAGCTACTAGTTTTCAGTCATTATTCATTTAATTAATTTAGATAATATAGTACGACATTAAAATATTTTGATCAAAAACTCCGATGTTTCTAGTGGCGCGTCAATGGCACTAATCTGGACATCTGTGCCATCCACCACCATATTATCAGAAAGAATCACAGTAATACATATTTAACGTGGAATGAGGTGCTGAGTAACACCTTTATGAAGGTGCATTTCAACAAGAGCATTTATAAAGAGGCAAACAGACAGAGAAGCAAATCAAGAAACGAATGCTCTCTTGCTAACCATCCATGTTATTGCACAATTTCGGATCAGATATGTAAAAAATATTTTTGGTTTGCATCCATGGCAGTGATTTGATTAACACCTTTTAATGCATTGGAAAAATGAAGGATGTTTACGGTTGGTTCAGGGTCTTTGTGCACAAAAACAAAATTTGAGAGTTAAAATTTGGATCGGTCTGCATGCAATTAAGGTTGGCTTGAGAAACAGATATTAGTGTAACTATTGTTCCAAAATACCATTAAAATTGCACTGTCTCTGTGAATATTATATAGCAATTGATGATGTCAATATTTTGTCCTTAATAGATGACATATGGCAGGTAATGCTCATTCCTGGCATAAATACCAAGTCCGAACAACGACATACATAGCAGTATCAAGTATTAGCTATACGCTCAAAGATAACATAATCCAAAAGACTTAAAGCCTTATAACATTGAATTATAAGATGTATCCAAACGAATTTGCATGTGACAACATAAATCATAAGAAACTTGTGTTGTGCGCAATTGTTGCTTTTCTCGGTTCGTTGTTTAGTCAGTCGTTTAAAAATGTTATATTGCATTTGTCACTTCGGTATCCATTCTGGTGGGAAATAGTCATCATGTTTGTATCCTTTGGATAAATATGATCCAGGTATGATCCAATCTTTGTAGTAAACAATTTCTCCTGCATTCAAATAAGCCGCCCACCAGCTGTAACTACCAACTGACATGATCATATGATCACACATGGCAAGGATGGCAAGGTCAACGTCTGGTGTTGAACTCTGATTGAGAAAGATAACATTATACGTTGGCTGCACATTTTCTCTTGCCCACGTCTGGTTCTCACCACATATAACAAAAACAGAATTTTTATACTTTGAATGAAAATAGTCCATCGCCTTTACAAAATACTCCCTTGGAGCAACTGTATGTCCATGTTGCGTCTCGACTATTCCAAGCTTATCTCCCCTTCGCACATGAACGCCAATTAATGTGACGTTAGTCTCATTTAAATTTGCTAAATAGTAGCGCTTTGCTTTTTGGAGTATTGTAGTTGCTTTTATATATGTGTCTTCTTTACATGACATAAATTGTTTCTTTATCGCAGATTTTACTTGATTGAAGTATTTATATGATTGGAAATATCCCCTTATACAAACGCTATAGTTGCCGTAAATTCCAAATGGAAACGAACGAATATGAATGCCCCAAGCAGAATGGGGTTCGGAGAAGACAGGAAACGTGGAACATACACGTGTCGCATTTTCTGGCATATCTGCATCAACGTTAAAAGTCTTAGCTATTAAAGAATAACTTGGTATAATTACTCTCAAGTCCTTTTCGGTAGCTATTCCGTAGGCGGTCGCGTACTGAAACATATTATTTCCAAGTCTACCCATTAATAACGAACATATATAAAATGTTCCCTCTCTATGCTTGACATCTTTATATGCCCAGTCAATTATAAAAGACTTTATGTTTTGATATTTAATCCAAATGGGCAATACCATTAGCAGCAGAAGCAAACAAAAGAAACCTGGAATGAATCAATACAAATTATGAATAACTTAATAGTAATTTTTTAAATTGCTCTACATAATATTTCGTGCAAACGTAAGCGCAGTTCAATGCATGCAAAAGTCACAAAGATATTGCATATAATATGACACGTTTTACAAATAATAGCACGGTTCTTAATTTTGGGATTGTATCAAAAGTTCCAAGGAACAACATGCAAAACTTGCACATTTTTAGGTTAGACTTATATGATTCCTAATGGATTCTGTTATAAATGTCTTAATTTGGATACTGTTACGACTTCTGACAATGAACAATGACAATATTCCACACTGAAAGTTGCTTGTAAAGGGCAAAGCAGCTCAATATGCCTGAATTTATTATATCTCTCTCTCTCTCTCTCTCTCTCTCTCTCTCTCTCTCTCTCTCTCTCTCTCTCTCTCTCTCTATATATATATATATATATATATATATATATATATATATATATATGTATATATATATATATATTTTTATATATATATATATATATATATATATATTGTCCAATAGCCATAAATTATACCATTGTGTGTAAGAATGTGACCTACATTGCTATCAAGCAATTGCTTTAGTAAGATTTCAAAATTGACAAAAATTGTGTTTATGATATCATTACATAACAACCTTCGGGAAGAACAAATAAATGAAATTGATTATTCATCTAAAAATGACACAAACTGACAGACAAAATATGAAGATGACATTGCTCCCGCATCCATTAATTCATTCATCCATCCCACGTTCATCCACTAATCTAGCTGTATTGTTTTTGTTACGCATTTCCTGAAATGAATTAGACAATAACTTCTTAAGGATATTACTTGTATGTAAACAAATGCGATAAGTTTGCCTTGAGCAGCATGATATGTATACGAATAGAGTGGCTTTACTATACACCATCTAATCGAAGAAAAACTGCATCGATTATATTGGGGAAGAGTGTATTCGAGGAAAAGATAATACGATTTGCCAGAATAAGTCCGCCTAATGTATAAGACAGTAAGAGTAACATAATCCCTCATAATTACCTGATCTTCTCCATAGCGATACATTTACAGTATTGTTATATTCTCTCAATTAAACACGTATATATATATATATATATATATATATATATATATATATATATATATATATATATATATATATATATATATATATATATATATATATATATATATATATATATATATATAAGGTTTTAATAACATTGCATTTTCACCGATATCTTCAGCAGCAGTGAGTGCGTCTTAATATCCCGCCCATTTTTTACTGCCCTGTATTTGCAAAACAATTGACCAAGTAATCATTGCGTAGTGTTACCTAGCATATATTTAACTTATTTTATATGTAACTTTCACCACTTCTCTTTCTTATTCTGACATCGAACAATAGTGAAAGATACGCTAATAATATCATAGCCCTGGACTAGAAAAATATTAAGCACTTTTGAATGGATTAAATCTGGTAGTCAGCATATGTATATATATATATATATATATATATATATATATATATATATATATATATATATATATATATATATATATATATATAATATACACTGTTCGTGTGTACTTTTCTTAAGATCCATAATATTCGGTTATCTTGTTACGCGCCTTTATAACGGTTATTGTCGCGATACGATACCAAAGATTCTAATATCATTCAAATTATGTGCAGCTTAGGAAATTGGTTGTCACAAGAACTAGAAAGGAGGGTGGGTATACGAAATACATATTAATTACATGGTATCAGGCTATCACTCGTTTATGCGAAATTACGTGATAAGTCGGGATTGAGATGGCTGAGTTGGTAACATTGTATTATCTCAGGCTAATCCTGAAATAAATTTCATGCAATGAATTGATCTCATTCGATCATAATATGATTAAGGTTTAATTCTTCTGGCCGTTAAACAATACACTGTTGCGAATTTAAACTCGTTCGGAAGAATTGACGTGTCAACAAAACATTAGTTCATAAAGGAAGCCTAAGCATATACGCCAACTATATATTTTTAAAATTCAAACTCTGTATAATGCCGATTATGAAGTTTTCAAGTTTTTACAAAGGAGGGTGGGTATACGTAATTCAGATTAATTACATGGTATCAGGCTATCACTCGTTTATGCGAAATTACGTGATAAGAATTGACGCGTCCACAAAATATTGTTTTTTAAGGGAAGCCTAAGCCTATACACCAACTATTTATTTTAACGGCATAAATCTTTACACTGACGATTACCTATTTGTTCCACAGTACTAAAATATCATAACACAACAAAAAAAAGTTACTTACATTTGTAGAAATTACATTTCTGGAAAATAATTGTAGCTGGCATGATTATCCGAGAGTTGGAAATTTATCTTTCTTAGGTTTCTTAAACATATGAGTATACTCCTCACCTTTCATCCAGCTCCAAGTTCAAATGTGATTTTAGTATATCAATATAAACATATTTTCTCCCTAAATTCGTACATAAGATAATTGTTTCCGAAGATAATATTGGACTGAGTGATCTCAACGGTAAGGCGGATTGTTATACTGCTCTTTATCATCATTTCTAAATACTATCTCGGTACATTTCAGCCGTGCTCATCGTACTGTGACTCGTAACCTGAGATACGAGATGTATTATATATCTCCTTAGCTGACTGCCACATTTAACCCTGCAAGAGTTCTTTACATGGCAATCTGTAACAATCCTGCTTTAGTCCAGGGCACTGATATTTGCATAGCTTTCACTACTGTACGCTGACGGAAATAGCAAGCAGTGAAAGATGCATATGCAAAATTAATTAAAAGCGACATAACACTCTACGCAACGATTATTATTCAATTGAGATGCAAACACAGGTCAGTAAAATCATGTCGGGATATGAATCAAACCAAATAATGAAATAATTCACCGGTGCTGAAGATATCACTGAAACTTCAATGCTTTTAAAGACTTACAACCTCGTAAATTCCTAGAACAATGCCGCGAAAGTTTGCTTTATATAAATTATTTGTTATCTCAGAATAAATAATAATAAATCTTAATTTAAACGAATTCGTCCTTTAAATGTATGGCAGCATTATGTAAAAATATCACTCAAGCAAACTTGTTTGAATGATATAATTTGCACTAGCACAATTGCTTTATATTTCTTCTAAACGAATTTTCCAACATAAGGAACCTATAAAACCGTACTAGAGAAGCAAATAAAGTGCACTCCTCTCATATTTCTTTTAATTAATTTGTTTCACTTTGAGAGCGACATTCGTATCTTTGCGACACCAACTAGTAAGTGAAAGTGCATTATTTAATGGAATATTTCAGGGCTTTTTTGATCTAGTAAGTGTCGTAATATCGAACATAAAAATTTTAAAAATATTGGTTGATGTGTTAGAGATTTGTATGCTAAACAACAATTAAGTCATTCCCAAACTAAAAGAACCCACACGTGAGATAACAAATCGCATTTGTCATTCCGAATCTTAACCTATTGAACCTTAAATACTACCAAGATCATTTTAACAATATTACAATTTAGAAGATCAGATCTTAAAATAGGATAGAAGGATAGAATTTATTTAATTTTTCAACGTACGAAAGATAAACACATAATTATTTTTCCTTAAAACGGTTAAACATGTTTTGGTAAACACGTTTAGATGAACACATTAAAAAACTTTTAAAAGGTTATGTACTTTTATTAGGACTCACTGGAGTTTTGTTCAGTCCTAACAAAGTCATTTGGACATCAAATGGCAAATACATGTCACGAATATCTCAATGTAAAATAGCTGCTTCTTATAGTTTTCTTTCTTTAGTTTTTCTCTCAAGCTCGAAATATCAGAGTAACATTTTTTAAATGATTAGTTTAGTGAGTGCATCCTCTCCCGACGTTTATTGATCGGACTATCATTAATGTAAATGTAAAAACTATCAATTCACTTTTGACTCGTTGCCTGCCTGCTAGAATACCTATGTATAATTGTAGTCAGATCTGACTCATTTAACAAAACGCATCGGTATGTTGTTATGTTCAACGTCAGATGAGTTATAATTAGGTACACTATAGTTTATAGAAACTATCTACGCGTACAAGCGTGTATGCAGTGAATTCTTCTTAACAAACTAAAAGGTACAATATGCATGTACTTCCATCGAAGCATATATTAATTAGATCAAGTCAAAATAACAAAATCCATAATCACAAAGTATCTAACAAGATAGGCGTACCTTTCATAATGCAGTACTGATATGTTTATGTCAAGCAAGCAGCATGAGTGATACTAACCCATGTCTATTTAAGTTAAGTTTGTTGATGAAACCTTTCTATCCTTAAGTTAAATTTTGAGACCATACAATTATATATATATATATATATATATATATATATATATATATATATATATATATATATATATATATATATATATGATTACTCAGTCAGTGAAATCAAGCGCAATAACCACACTTTATTAACATAAAATGTATCCAAGAGCCACTAATATTACAAGGTACCACTGAACTCATTTAAGACATAGGTCATCTATCGTATAATGGCGGATGTATATCAATATAAAATTATAGTATTTGATCAAGACTTATGCAGTTGAGCAGCTTTCATATGTGACCTTCTAAAGAAATGTCAGTATCAAAACTGTTTCATTCCCCCAATCCTTGATATTCTCGGTCATACACACGTCCTAATCAGCGCATGAGTTTTACACAGTGGGGTTTATTAAGGGGCAAATTAAATATATTGATGAAAATGAACGCAATTGAAATACTCTGGAGACGTCAACAAAATATACTATTGTCTCCAACAATTAGTATCATGGGTATTTTCCACTATGGCATCATTCATCTTGAATCAAATGCTTCGTGGGCAAAATAATAATAAAACAATGAAAAAAACTGAGTCAGTAGATCTGTGCATATATACAAAACTAGAAATAGGAATGAGATAATTTTGTTTTCAATCACAAGTGTGAAACTGTATTTTTAAAAACAATTACATACGTCAGCAATGTAAATGATGTGTTTCTAACATACGATGAGGTTGTTTTTGAGTTTTCACTATAATATTGATTAACTTAACTAACTGCCTGACATAACTTGAGCTCGAATTAGCACCTACCATGATTATTGAAACATATTTTGTCTTCTTTCTGAAGATGGGTTACTTGAGGTACATTTCGTGTTCAAATGTATCTACGATGCAATTTACATCTATTATTTGTAATCATGACTACATGCGACATGTAAACATATGATCTATCAATTTGTGAAAAGCTGTCCTACTTTAATGTTTTTAATCATATGCCTAAGAATGTGTGTTTTGATATTACATGTGAATTTCTTGGCAAATTGGATGCACGCTGCATACTAATTTACATTGATACAAATGTATAGTTATGTGTAAGCAAGCATATCATATATAAATATGACATTACAACCGCTTATGCTTGATATTAGTCTGCCATTGCCACTAGTTTATGAACATTTATCATGCAAATTAATATTACTTTTTGCTATATATTTGACATGCAGTATAAATATCCAGCACAAAATTGTGTTTAATAAGAATCATCACGTTTATTGTATTAAACATCAAACATTAGCATTACTTTGCTTTTAACGTGAACGCATTACTTTTAAAATACTATGATCAGGAACAGTTGACTGAAGCAAATGCAATGAAATATACACACTTTCCTATTTTAGAAATCTATGGGAATATAAGTATCTTCTGGGGTTTTTACTTCTCTTAGAATATAAGGTTTTTTTGGTCGAATGAGGAGGCTATTATGTAACAAATAATACAGTAATATTCTAATATATTTGACAACGTCACATATTGTATAACTGACCTTTCAATAGCCATTGAAAGACATTCAAATACGATGATCGATACGTTTAACATGTTGCTGGTTTCGATGGTTTCGATTGAGGACATGTTGATACATATATATCATACATTTAATAAATGAATATGTTTAGGTTTATTTTCAAATAATGTTCTGGATCCCTATAAAGCAAAGTTAAAACTTTAAATTAGTTAGGAGTGTGACCATGTTTAAACCTGTTCACTACTATATGTTTTTGATTGTAAATAAAATATTAGATCCTCTTTCTATAATAATAATTGTTTGACATTTAGGATATACAATTTCTATCCTTCAACCCGTGTCTTCGCTTTATATATATAGTATGTGTGTGTATGACTGTGTGTTTGTGTAAATATGTGTGTGAATATGTATATGTGTGTGATTGTGTCTGTGAGCATAATCATTTATACTTTACCTGTATTTCGTCATGACCTGACAATTACCTTAAACTTTTATTGACCGCAAAAGTTATAACTGTGGGAGGTTTGAGTGAAGAAACTAGTAAGGGCGATTTTCTTTATATCAATGCTGCTGGTCTGATATGTCAAAAATATCTAGCGTCAAACGAACGTCACACAAATGCCCACAGATCACAGATACCAATTGGAATGAAGCGAACCAATACGTGATGTACAGTCCCAATCTAACGATGAAAAAAATGCATTCTAGAACAAGCAATCACAAACGTGTTGATGTAAAATGGTGCCTTCTGACAGGTGTTAGCGCGAATACTGTACATATTTGTGTTCCTCTCATCAAAGACCAAACAATGTTTTTTAGCAGCCTTGGATCGCATGAAATGGATACCAGTTGTATTTTTTCGCCAGTTGTGCTTTGGTCGCAGTGTCACTTTGACTGATATACTGCTACAGCTGTGAAAGATTTCCAGTATTGGCCATATCACAATGAGTATATAGTTTATAAAAAAGACTCAGATTCTGCATTCACGGTGACATCATTTAAGTTTGAGTAACTCAAAATCATAACATGCGACATAATGGTTTAAAAGGTTTTGAGGAAAATATTTCTTTAGTTCATTTGAAACCATAATGTGCAAGACCATGCTCATAATGACAATCATACAAATGATGATAATGATGATGATTGTTCTGATTAATATGTACCTACTTCAAAGTTTGCATGCTTTACTAGTAGTGACTTTGAAATCAGTGAATACGATTATAAATGGCCATCGTCAATAGTTAAGTTTCTCGAGAGAAGCAATTTTTTAGAGCTGTCATCTTCCAACATTGTTAAACATGAATCGCAATAAAACTAAAGGTGGATATTAAGCTCAAAGAAAAGAGCACCAAACGAAAATGTCACAAAGGTAGCAGATGGTATCAAAGAAAATAAAGGGATCAGAAAAGACAGTAATACTCAGTTTGAACCGGATATTAGGAAAATCGTCCTTGATATTAAAGGTCCCCTTAACCTGGATGCATTATCATATGTCAATCAGGATTTGACGTATAGGAGTAAATGAAGATTTGATGATGTCAGAAGCAGCCATATTTATAATCACAGCAACTGCCCATGTCCAACATAGGATGGTGTGTGGATGGTAAACGTTCCACTTGAGCGCTCACCGTTTGTGTTTGGCTCTTAAATCTTAGGTATTGAAAAGAAGAGAAATTCAGAATGTCTTTTAATTCCAGCATAAATATAAAAGAAGGTATAACCTGATAAAACTTAATGAAAAACACAGGAGATGGAATACTTGCAAATGTAATTAAACAAATGGCAGACATCAATGACGCTTTGTTACCAAATTTATGCCAGTAGGATCCTCGAAAGTAATATAAACATTAAATTTACAAGAAATCGATAAATTAACAATGATATATAGTGTGATTTAGAACATATTAGAGTACATACTTTATGGGGAGGATATATATATATATATATATATATATATATATATATATATATATATTAGTGTGGAAATGAAAAAAAACCGAGTATGACTGATGGGACGAATAAAGTGGTAGATTTAGGATGAGTTCTGGAAGGCTAGCTTAGAAATGAAAGGAAGCAATCATGTAAGATAGATAGGACAACTAAATGGGCCATTTGTAAGACGAGTGCTGGAGGATTATCTTGGAACGGAAAGAAAGCAAACTTGTAAGATTGATGCATACAAAATTGAGCATAATGTCTGATGGTCAGAAATATGCTAGTAGTATACAATTTTATATTGTTCATTGCAAAACGGATGAGAGCATACTTGTCGATACAGGTGTAATGAAAAATGTCAAAAGGAAATGGAAATATCTTTCATACATTCTGGTCACTGGATGATATAACAGGGCAAATATATTTGTATTACGTTTGGATACTCATATGAAACCGAAATGCATTTTATTGTCATGATAAGGTGTCTTTCAATAATGTAAACCGCTTCTTCGCATCATGTAGAACAAACCGTTTAAAGAATAGTTGTTCTTTCATACCTTAGATACTAATGGCCAATTAACATTAATAGCTGTATCATCGGCAATGGCTTCTGGAGTATCGTCCAATGATGACAACGGAAAACATTCAAAGAGAATAAATGAGAAAACAAGAAAGTCATTTGACCAAGGTTAGAAGAAAAAAAAACAAATCATTCCCATGTGTCGTAAGTTATTTATTCCCAAACCGTAATATAAAACAGTATACAGACTTTATAATACAAGTAGTCTTAATGAAAATCTAAAAAAGATTTTACAGAAAAATTATTGTTAGAGAGTTAACTTTGGTATTGCGTCTCCCTTTAAGGGCTATAAGAGTTTTAGTTTAAAGAAAACGTAGTAATTGAAGAAATATATGAGAATTATGTCATGAACAAAATCATAATTAGAGAAGACAACAATAATAAAATAGAACAGAACGAGTATCAGTTTGTTTAGCTTTATCACGGGTACACTTTACATTGAAAAGATTTAAATCAACCTGCTATAATATTAGCAAAATGAATATACATCCCGCATTTATAAATGTTTGAAACCCTATAGTAGAAATGGACAAAATGTCGATATTTGGTTCTAACATTATAATATTAGCTTAAAGCAACGGGAAATGACTGCAAACATTTATCAATTTAGCATATCAGTTGCCGTATTTGGGTACAGCAAGGCTTCAAAAAACCCTCATAATAAAGGAAATGGACATTAACGATTGCAAAACTTGCATCGATATTTCAAACGGGTTAAAACGTATTGGTCTTGATTTAAGTAGGAACAAAGTCTGCTGGTAGATGAATATAACTATGTCAATTATTATCATTTAAACAGTCTACAGTTTCAGTACGAATATGTGGGTTCTATATTGACAATTAACCTTGTTGAACGTCTTAGCCGTAGCAATGCGATTCGCCCCAATCTCACAAACCATAATCTTAGAGATAGTGGAAGATCAACATTATTTCCGTTTCTGGCTTAAATGTATAGCTTTTGTGTCAATTTGCACGATGTTTGCGTTCAGCTTAAACACATTCAAACAATTAAAAGTTGACATACATAAATGGACTCTTCGATTGTGACGATGGTTGGGTGTATAATCTACTTCTTTAATAATGGATACACGATTCCACTGGCAAAGTATGCATGATACAATATTATTCTTTTCCATTCAGAAATTAAAACTCTAATATGCACTAACAACTAGCAGATTATACACCAACTTTGTATAATGACTGAGTTTAAACCAATCATCCAAAATGAAACTAAAGACGTGAGTTGTAACAACAGTTCAAATAAGCAGCAAAAGAATTCAGCTCTAAGTTTAAAATAAAATTCCGATGTTAAATATTTTAGAAGGTATGTGTTCACATGTTGCCAGTTTAGCCTCTATAACATCGCCTGGTATATGCTACTTGCACATTAGGTCTTGCTGTAATGGTCCATAGGCTTATCGTTATTATATAGTTGTTTCCTTTAATATTAAATTGATGGTACCATCTTAACATTGTGATATTCGGCAGTGTTATTTACAATTTGTATCATTAACTCGCATGGTATTGTTTCATGTCCTATATATTAAAATGAATGTATCTTTTCACACACGTTTCTGTGTAAAATCGCGACATCATTTTTATCCGGTCAATTTATGTTTTCGACACAAGGTTTCAAGAGGATTAACTTTTAGCAACTGCTACTATATCCTATAAGGAACAATCTGTAAATATATGGTACTAGAATGTTTATGTATTTTAAGAAAATAAACTATATTGTCGTTGTAAAAATTTCAAGATGTACTTTAATGACATACAAACTGCAAGTAAGAACAAAACATAAAGACAATAAGAGAATGCGCTGAAAGCGAATCTAACTCAACAAATTGCATAGCCAGGAGTACACAGTGGGGAATCTTGTCTTTGAATTACCATTATATTGACATAGTTACGATAATAAGAGTGTATTTAAAAAATTAATTTTTTTCTCATTAACACTCCAATCTGCTGCAAATAAGTGTTATGACTGTGTATCAATCCGTACAAAGAACAAGCATTCGATTTAAGTGGTCTGCCATAATAAAGTGTTACGTTTATTCACTGCATTCATCATAATAAATACTCTCCTATGTGAAAGCCTCCATAATTATCTGACATGAACCAGGCTCCTTAAACTACTGATGACGAAGTGTTGAACATAGGTCATGGATTATTTATGAAGAAGTATTTTGTATGTATTTAATTTTAATGTTCGCGGTAGCTTATATGTCTTCTTGGAAAAAGACGGGTGCTATGACAACATTGAAATAACAGTTCTGCATTAAGCGGACGTCAACCGTTTAACTTGATCATGGCGAGTGATTCAATGAGCTTAAGCGCTTGGTAAGTTTGTTTGAACAAAGTATCAGAGACCTGTTTTATCGACACGGCGATGGTCCTGTCATTGTGCAATTACAATCATGTTCTAAATAATGAAAGTAATTCGTTTAATATCAAATTTTGAAATAATAAGCTACAGTGATAATACCTTCTAGTCTAAACAATAGAGAATATAATTTACACTAACAATTTGGCACACATTATTCGGCAATTCATTTGGTCTTTGTTTAATAATACATTAGATTTCGTGAGTCTTGGTAATATTTAGCTCTACACCATCTACGAGGTAATTATTACTGAGTTCAATTGTTCAGTACTTATATCAATGTGCACTAGTATAAACAGTGAGAAATTAACTCAATCTTATCCAGACGTAAAAGCCCAATGGGCGAAAACGTCTTAAATCCAATTAATCAATCAATCAATCTTATTGTTGAACAAGTCTTTGTAATACGACGTCTTTCATTTCTAAATATATTGTGCATACTCGATACCACATACAAACAACGTGCAATTGTTAATTTCCAAGCAGAAAGATCGGTGTTGTACAAAATGTTGATAATTACTTGACTCACAAAAAGTTTAGTAGGTCTTCCTTTTAGCATTTTTTAAAATAAAATTCCTTGTTAGTCTCATACAAGTAGTTCCAATCAGTCACAACGTAGAAAAGAAACCATGATTCATAGCCAGCTGGTGAAGTGAGTAAAGCTATGGCAAAGAAAACCATTAAGATTAATGTTAATCAGGGGAAATTATGCATTTCGTTGACATAAATTGATTAGGTTCTCGATGATGTCACTTTTGCTCCTGATATTGATCAAGCGAGAGGTATTGATCACAGTGATCCTCTTCAAATTACGTATTCTTCTGTTTCTTTTCTCCACAAAGCTATTAGCAAAACTGCAGCCACATAATTACCTTTATGCTAATAAGTTACAATGGAGTTGTCATGAGAAAAAAAGAGACTACCTTAGGTACACACGAGTAACGAGTGGTTTCGGAACTATGAAACTGATGTTATTAACAAGTATATCCACGGAATTCTTCGTCTAACCAATTAAACTCATTTGGCTGGTAATTTGGTGGTACAAAAAGACTTATCGCAAGATCTTGAATCATCTGTATTGGCCAAAACTTGAATATCAAGTTTGTAAATACCATTGTACGCATATCAAATCGCAGAAATACAGAACAGATGATTGATCTTCTGCAACCCAGTCTTGTATTTGTCTTGTAATCTAGTAGAATAGAGTTTTACTGTGTCGGCCGCTTACCTAAGAATGTAGTCAAAATGAACATTACGATATTGCTGTCATACGAGATAAATTAGTTCTGGTTTCTTTGCTAAACCTCACCATTCTCATCAGGCTTAGTTCTAGGTTCCCTATATAGTGGAACAGAAAGTAAGTGATAAATTATCTCCTTAACACTCCCGGAAAGAAAACACAAACCAGTCACAGAGATATGTGACAGGAGTATGTCCATAGAGATACATATGTTAATCATGCAGTCAATTTTATTGTACCTGTCCCGCAATGTGCGGCTGTAAGTGATGAAATCCAATGGGTGTTGTGATTCAATGGGCTCAAACATTTGGTAATTTGTTTGGTTCAAATTATCTGAGTCCTGTCTTATCGACAGGGCGATGGTCCTGTCATTGTGCAATTACATATATGTTCTAAATAATGGAAAGAATTTGTTTTATTTAATATTTGAAATAATTGCTTCAGTGATAATACTTTTTAGTCTAAGAGAAAAAAACAGAGAATGTCATGTACACTAAATAATTTGCATACATTATTCGGCTACTAATTTGATCTTTGTTTAATAACACATTAACTTTCGTGAGTCTTGCTAAAAATTACTATACAATTAACCCTACTGGCAAAGACAAAACTAAATCGGTATACGCGAAGGCAAATATCTTGTAACGTCTTGTAAATCGCATTTTATTTAGTAAATAAATGATTGAGTATACTGTATTGAATAAGCAATATATTCATCTATTAGTATGACGGTAACCATACCACATACACTTATAGCTTAAAATTCATTGGCGAAATTAAGTATTGTTGCAGAGAACAAGGCTTCAAACGTGACGAACATTACACCAAAACATGAACGTTTTGGGATTTAGCTGTAATTTAATATCTGATTTTACGTCCAATTTAATTTTGTTTTACATTTTAAATCAAATACAAACGAACTATCAGACTGCTTCTGGCAGAAGGCTATGATTGGCTGATTTCCATGCTTGGCAAAAGTGAATGCTTGGCTCGAGTCTTTGCTTGACTGAAGCCGATAATATTACTTGCAAGTATACAAATTAGGAAACGTTTATAACAGAGGCGAACACTATGAAGATGGGTTGTTAGGATAAATTACAAATAAATGCAGACAAAATATCGGTCTCGGATATTATTAAAGATTTTTCTTACAAATTGATATTCTGATAATGTACCAGACAAATTACTTAGCAATAGTATGCTTCTTTCAACAAGCGTAACCTTGTATTCGCACCAATCCATATTCTCATTGGAGGAAAGAAACGTCAGCTCAGCTCAACTTTCAATTGAACGTTTCTCTAAAGTACTAGTTCGTCTTATGAAACATAAGGTTAGGATATGCTGATATATTACAATGGTAGTACCCACATATTTACATATTTTTTGTTTGGGTGATAATTATTTCATTTTTGTTTTCAATTTTTTACAATAAGCAATGTCTTTGAGTTATGTTATTAATCACGAATCGGCATAATGTAAACTGTAAAATATGTCTAAACATATTGAAGAGTCCCTACATTATCCAGACTTTGCACAGACAATATGTATCATACATTCGCCAGCCAATATTCGTAACAAATGATGATATCTTAATAGTGGTTTTATTGAAGCAAAGCCAACAATTCCTGCACGAGAGTATTAAATACAGGTACATATTTTGTGTCTTATTCTCCTAAAATGATATTGCATTATGTTGTGCGCTACTTCTCCCAGTATCGAATTGTCACGACAGTGTGTCTGAAATTATCTTTGCAAATGCTGCTGAGACAAAAGTAGACAAAGTTATATTGTATATTCATATATAATTTGTTTCCTCTTCTTGAAACCTCTGAGCCATACGTTTGGGTTAGGTCGCTTGTTTTCTGTCAATAGTGTAACTAATATGTTGGAAGTCAGTCTCTTAGTAGGTGAATTATGTGTTTTCACTCATGAAAAGGACACGTTAGACTATTGGCGATGGGGATAATTGTCACAATTTTAAGCAATATTTAATTCAAACGTTTGCACCAGAAATATGTCAGGGCTGTCAAGTCATGCGTCTAAGGTGCGTTATTAAATTAAACGTGACTATTGCACAATAAAAGTGACTTAAGATCTTGCATTGGAGATTATTTATAAAACATTTCACGGCGACCCATTTCTTAGCAGGACAATTTGATATCTCCTAATTTAGCAGTCAACTACTCAACTTTAGCAGATAGCAGTTTAATTATAATTGTACATAATAATTGTTTCGTAACTTTGCTGCGTATCTGGTCTTGCAATATTGAATTACATGTATAAACATAAAGGGTACATAATTTCAGTATTATATTAACGTTAATAATGTCATATTTTTCTCGTAAACTAATACTTAAAAACGCATCTGCAAAATCTGAACTTTTCATGGTTTACCTATGCGACCATTCACTTCTAGACTTTACGTATAATATTACAAATCTATGTCTTTGGAATAATTTGCATTCTTTCATGGCTCTTGCTAATGTATGTATCCTAAATATACCAATAGTCTGCACCTGACCAGTAAAATGCAAATGGAGGAAAAAAAGGACGTACAAATGCAACTGCCTAAAGACGAAAGGGAATAGCAAATGTAAAAAGAGAAAAGAGAAAAAGGTTAGAACTCCAAAGAGAGTGCAGAAAGGGGAAATTCAGATGACTAGATAAAGCAAAAAGGAAGAAAGGGAGTTGAATTTACATTAAGCTATGATCAATGTGTATGAGGTTCTTATGACAGTAATCAAGAGTATTTGTTTATAACAATGGCATTCAAACGCTATCATTGCAATGACAATGAAAGTATTAGTAAACAGTAAGACGGGAATGTGTTGCATACATATTTTCAACGTATGATTTCATCTAACATGAGTAAATATCACGTGGATACTTTCATTCACCAAGTAGCTTCCACTGAAACAAATATTGACATTGTGTGTGCACTCTACGTATTGCCAAGGTTTGTAAATAATGTTAAAGCATTGCCAAAATAGATTAAACATTCTGTCGAAAAGGAATATATGCTTATACAGTATTATTGCGGTTCTCATATAGTTTTTAAAGTAACTATCTTTATAAAGGAAATACCCGTAAGCGACGAATGTTGAAGGAACCTCTGCATTAAAAAGTCCATGCAATAATATGAATATTAATAATCAAAAACCTTCTAACATTTCTGACAGTGAACTAACCTTATTGAATAATAGGTGCTTTTAATGTTTCTATCGCATTAAAATATTTGTTAAAGGTATGTATTCCTCATAATCAGTATCATATTTTGGGGCTGACACTTTGAATATCAGATACAGTTATGTCTTGTATTCGCCAGCTTCAATGTCTTTTATATCATTATATTAGTTGATACATGCTTGTAAATGTATATTAACATTATCAGTAGTTATAATAATTTTGTTGATGTTTCTTAAAGTGACCCATTCAAATATGTATTGGTTTTAAAAGTAGTTTGGAAAGTCCAATCTCCAATGTGAGGAAGGATTTTAAGTGTGATACAAACATCAATTGATTGATAATGTTAAGTGGAATAGTTGTTCTTTATTCAAGGAAACGTGGAAGGTCATTATTTATAATGTTAAAAAAATTAATATTTTTTTACATGCTTGAATCATTTTCTGAATACAATTGATACCACATTATCCTTTGACGAGATGAAATCTGAGTCAGTCATCCTTGAAAAATAAAGAGTTGCAAGATCGAGAGCATCAATATAATTTCCTTTAGATCTAATTGTATAAAATGATGATAATAATATAAATGCATTTTAAATTACAAATCTATTATCATATCATAAGATAATGTTCTACATAAACTTTTTTCTTGAGTTTTCAGCGGAACTATATTTAAGCAGTGAAACAGCAACTAAAAGGTTGGATAATAATAATGAGACTAAAGCAAACTGTAAATGTCCCATACAATTTGCAGATGAGATCGACATTTAATTAGTTAAAGAGACATCGCTATACGATTTGACCCATATGCGAATAAAATAGACATCTTTTAATGTAATAAAATCTCTTCTGTATAACTCTTCGTACAGATTTTCTAATGTAGTATTATGATGGAATTGAAACGTCTGAAGAAAATCAATTAATGAATTACTTTTTTTATATATATATCCATTTCTGCCTGAAAGTCCTCCAAAATAGTTTGATCGCTACTCGTTTGCACTGTTATTGGTGGAGAGAATACCAGGTTTATGCCACTTTGGTGAAAAAACAATTGCGCTATATAACTTCTCCAAATGTCCGAAACACGACTGTGAACGTCAGTTGGTAACGCCATGTAAAGAAATGCTTGTTTCGTCCATAATGTTGCGCGCTCGCTGAATGGGCAATATGAGTATCGAGGGACCAAGATAAAAGGAAACGTTTGCATTGTTTCAAACATGATTGGATATTCACGAGTCAACCTAAACGTTGCATCCACGTCAGGTTCTGTCTTTGCTATTGCCTGAAAAACACCTACACTTTCCAATGAAATATTCCCTTTACATAATTCTGGACTCGTTGACGTATCGCGCACGAATTCAAGTGGAAAACCACGAGGCCAAATGCAAGTTTCATTTACTCCAAAATATGGATAGGGATTGAAAAGTTTGTGTTGTCCTCTACACCTTTGTAAAACATTGATGGTTCTGAGAGTGTTCATGCTATTTATATCCAAAATACCTTGATTGTTGTAATCAAAGTCCCATATTAATTCTGCCCCGTTTTGAATTGCAAAGAGATATCCAACATTTTTTCTTCCTATATGACTCAAGGGTATAGCTGAAGATAAAGCTGGAAAGAGTATGTCTTGATCATCAACACTTAAAAACACTATTCTTCTACCTCTGTGCCCCAGTTCTGTTAAATATACATCCATTGATACTGAATCTATATCTGCAACAATAACGAGGCACCAGTTGTTATTTAATGCTATCTGACGAACCGCATTAGATGGATATGAGATAGTACAGACCACGGCCCAGTGTTTACACATATAATGTTGACCAATGTTTACCCTCTTGCTAGTTTCTTGCATTGAAATAGTATCAGCCTTTCGATTTCGTTTGCCAGAATTGACATAGCTTATATCTTGTTCAGGTGTGCTTTCTTGCCATTCGTAGCAGGATGGAAATATTGATAATAACATATATACACTAACCCACAGAATAAAGACAGCAAACAGAACATTAATAAAAACAATTTTAAACATTCTTGCAGTCGGCCTTTAAGTAACTGAGAAATTAAAAAGAAGACTGAAGTTCAAATAGTAACGATCTTCAGTAAACATATTTTTATCTTCTGTTTAACTTCATTTTTTTTTTTGCAAACATGCCATTGGCTAGATTTTCTTTTGTATTTGGTATCCTAGTGATGTCAAGTACGTTTGTGCATATGTGAAGGTAATGACAGTAGAGATGGATGAATTGCCTATAGTATTATGGTAACATTATCCCCTTGCAACTATGTTATATAGATATTATGTGTCTAAAATGTCTAATGGGAAAGTGAGAAGAGAAATGTACAAACACCAGCATTCTCTTTCCTCCATCGATACTTCTAAAAGACGAGAGACAGCGCGAAGACAGAAAGTAATCACAGGATTAGTTATACAATAATATAAAGTCAACATTATGTCAGTCGATTGATATAAGGAAAACGTAAGATGTGTTTGATATTGGCCACTTTTTTGACTTTTGTATCTAACTTGACCATTGATTCTTTATTTACAATTAAAATAACTATTCGGAGATTATTTCTCAAATTGGACACTGCAGTATGTGCTCATGTGTATACGTCGAACCCCAAATAGAGTATGATGCATCCTAAAATAGTCTGACCGTCTGTTGAAAGACAGGTGACTTCTAATGAAGTTTATCTGAACATATAATAAATATGAATAAAATTGTCAGACAGCCTAGGCAAGATGATATTTAAAATCAAAATTTGCCCTTTTTAATCAAAACGTTTGATATACTCTAATCGTGTGAAAATTATTGCAAAGACGTGTTTTGTGTACAATACTTGAGCACTTCAATCTAAAAATCTCAAGCCTAATATTTTTTCTAAAACCGGTTGTGCAAACTCTATATGATATGTGTTACAACGATCTAAATTGTCTGAAGTGGTTGCCTTTATGCAATAATTAAATCAGTGTCATTTGCATACATCCAGTCCATCGCCACGCTTTAATATCAACAGTGATGAAGATGTGTCACTGTATATATAATCTCCATCTAAACACAAATGAACTAACATTTTCGGAACGTGCATTTGATACAATGGTATGCCTTCTTGCAATAAATGTCATTACGTTTTTAGAACCGAAGTATGCAGTTCAAATGATAGGAGCGCCATAAAGTATAACATGCAAGGATTCACGTAGATTAAAATTGAAATCAGTTAATGTATAATAAACGGCCTTTTTAAAACCTCAAGATAAATTGTGTATTTTGCATTTTAGTTTACGTATGTGTCTGTTGTCTCTGATCAATGCATGATTTCTTACCGCGCGTGAATGAAAAATATATAAGTTAACTGTCGTGTTTGTTTCTTCAGATACCACTTCACTGGTTATGTAAATCTTGCTTGTATTGTTTTGTTTTTTATGGTCTAACGCCATTTTTCATCACAAAATAGGTTATACAAGGCGGAAGGTATTTATGGTGGAGGAATTACCCGGAAAACCCCAGAACGAACCATAGACCCACGAGAAGCTACTGGCAAGCTTTCTCACATACCGACGGTGGCCTAATCCGAGACTCGAACCCACGCAGACAGAGGTGAAATGGCAGTGATCCGTCAAGGATAGCGCTTTAGACCACTCGGGTCCCCCTGCAAATCTTCTACTGTGTTGACTATAATATTCTGATTGTATATCAGTTTTCAAGAAGAGTATGGAAAACACTTTTATTTAAAATCAAGAGTGTTAGCTTTAGGTTGCGCAGATACAAACTATTTTACATTAGTCACTGTAAATAGACGCAAAATACAAACGAGTGTGGCCGGGAGGAGAGAGAGAGAGAGAGAGAGAGAGAGAGAGAGAGAGAGAGAGAGAGAGAGAGAGAGAGAGAGAGAGACAGACAGACAGACAGACAGACAGACAGACAGACAGCTTATGAAACTGTATCATCTGAATATTGTCTTTAACGATTATAACATCATAACGCGAATTTGATACAGAACTCACTGTAGAATATGCTTAAATTGTTTCATACGTTAAATCAAACTTTGAATATATGAAACTTCCTGCAATATGTTGACTGACCATGTTGACAGAAAGCTTACATCTAATGTCTAAAACTATATTATATTTAAAGCAAATTGTCAGACAGACTAGAAGCAATGATTGTTTCAGTTAAATTTTCCCTATCCTTTAAACATGTCATATCTTTTCGTTTTGAGAAAACCATTGCGAATGTCAGAATTGCATAAGAAAAGTAAGCTATTGAAATTAAACTATTTCAAGCTTAATATGACCTCTACACGCTATGATGTTTACACGTGTTAATCGCTGTAAATAATTTCACATTTTCACTATCATTTGGTATTACTGTAAGAGTCAGTTTGTCCCTGAAACCTAAATTACTTAGGAGCGGCACGATCACGTATATATATATATATATATATATATATATATATATATATATATATATATATATATATATATATATATGGCGGGAAATAGCGTATTTGCATGTGAGAAAGATAATGAAGCAGAAATAAATATATCTGTTTTGTTACCTTCGAGATGTAGCTGAATTTAATTTTAAATATATCAATAACTATATGATTAGGAGAAGAATTGTACCACTTGGCTTTCACAGCGACACATCGACGAGTAAAGGTACGAGCTGACCATTATGTATATCGACAACACGACTCTTCACTAGGAATTTGACAATGTAACAGTAGACTGAACAAATCAGGCGACTTGGTCTTTCCAGCGTAACTGCCACGTACAGAAATGTCCGAGTTGTCGCTTTTATGTTAATTCAGTTTTTTGTTCATGTACCCCTTACATCTGCATCGTTTTAAAAGGGGTCTGATTGTGTATGCTACCTGCAAATGTAGCTCTACAAGCCATAAATGTAAAGCAAGAATGTGCATCACATAGTAGGAGCCTGTTTATGAGTTACATAATAAGAGTAAAAGTATCAGAGATAGATTTGTAGAATATAAATCAGGAAAAGTAAATTAGAAACTGTAATTAAAACATTCACGTGTATGCATTTATTTTAATACCGTTTTGTTCAAGTATTAAGCGTTTTATTTATTTGATTAAAATATGTTTTAATGGACATATAAATTAAAATAGCTTGGGTTCTCATGTGAATGATTAGTATTGTATTTGTATCGCATTTGCTTATTCCTCAAGTGTACTCTACTTTCTATACGGATATAAATAATGCAGACAAAACTTCGTTGTATGTTGTGTATGTATGTATGTATGTATATGTATATATATATATATATATATATATATATATATATATATATATATATATATATATATATATATATTCATGTATTACGTTCAGCTGAAAGATGATCTGAACAGTGGCTATGATTAATAACAAACCAGGTAATAAAGCGATAAAATCTAAACCATAGTTGCAAAAGTCAGATCCTTATTACATGATGATGCGAATTTGAGACTATGTTCTAGGTTCTGCTTGTGCTTGTTTGTAAGTCGCATACAAAGTTGATTGTTCAAAAGTAAGCGACCTAATAAGAACATGTATCGATTGCATCTTGTTTTTATCTTAGAGGTTGATCTAACGCTGAACTATAACTCCAATGGCTATTACAGGTTTCATAAATAATATCTTTTAATTACGACGTACATTCTTCATTTTACCAAGGTTATATATTACTTTGCAATGTAGGATGTAACATTAGAATATATCTTATTTATTTAACTAAATGAATCACTATTTTAACCCACTGTTTTATCGTATACAGCTACTTTGTGAAAAAGGTATTATTCATTTCTTTCCAAAGTAACTTCTTTCTTTCACATCCGGCAGGACCAATATTGTTACAATATGTCATCTCTCACATGGAACTCAACCTTCAAGCTTGAAATAATCTATTTAAAACGAAAGATATTTGAAACTTTTAATAAATATTAACTTTTTCATTTCAATACCTGGAAACATTCTTCGTTACTTATTGAATTATGTCTAACAAATATCATGTAACCATGAAGATTGGAAAATATATTGTACTTTGCACTTTTGACCATTTTAATTGGAAAGGGTATTTATAATAATCAGTAATTGTCATCTTTTTCATTTCGATATTTAGAAATGCTCACACATTACTTGGTACATGCAACAAGATTCAGAAAGATAGTATGTCGAGAAGAAAATCACGTCATAATTTTATAAACATGAGGCATCGACAATTAACGAATGTTTCCATATTCTTCATTGAAATAAAACTTACGAGACATCTGATGGACATGTTGTTATTGTTGCTGTTGTTGTAGGATTTAACGCCATGTTTTAGCACATGATGGACGATTATTCATGGCGGCAGGTATTATTACTTGAGGATGAACCCGAGAAAATCCCCGGAAAGAACCACCGACCCACGAGAAGCTACTGGCAAGCTTTCTCACATACGGAAATTAACCGAATCTTAGACTCGAACCCACGCAGACAAGGGTGAGATGGCAGTGATTCGAAACGGAGAGAGCTTTAACCCACTCATCCACTTGGAGCCCCAGTCCAGGCTGACATAATTGTGACTCAATGATTTATTTGCGTTTAGATTCAAGTACTAGAATTAACATTCATAAGCTCTTTTCACATTCGCAAAACGTCATTGATTCAAATCTCTTTCAACATGGACCGTGAAGGTTTTGTAAGACGTTTCATTAAATCAAATTACGTTGCGACGCATATATGTATATACATATAGGACAAACCACTAAATCAAATATTAGCTGCATCATAAAGAGTTGATCTTTGCAGCTAATGTTCAGAACCTATCGTTTAAACAGCAAACAATTCAGCAATAACACTTTTCATACAACCTAATTGGGTTTTTTTCTGATCCTTTCGAGAAAATTATTACATAAATGCAAATATATCTAGATAAAGATATATCCATGCACGTAGTTAATCATACAGAGAGAAAGGAAGTCATAACAACATTCGTAGGTTCAAAGTCTTTTGTTTAATCACAATCGTAAATCTCATTCTGGATATATATATTATACTTCAGATATTTTCATTTTAAAAGTCTGGAGAGACTGTGTAAGCATTTCGTAATATTCAAATTTTAATGATAACGGGTATTCGTAATTCAAAATACATACCAATTCAAATTAAATTTGTCAAACTAAATTAGTTACTAACAACATATTTCTTAGTCTTCAAGATAACATTTTTAACGTGCCTATAAATGCTCCTGCATTTCTAGATAGTTCAATGGAAAGTAGTAGCTACAAAATATTACCAAAATATATTTCATGTTTAACAAACACTTAAAAAATATGAAGTTTGAAATCCAAAAAAAGAACTATTAGATTTGTGGAATTATGATTTAGTCGTTGAAACAATTAATCATTTTCTCTTGGAAATAAAAGCATAGTGACTGTATGTTCAATATCAGGATCGAAATGGTTTCCACACAATGAGAGAGTGGATACCAGTTTATCGATGGACTTTACTTAAGACTTCTGGTACGATAAGGACTATACTATTTAATTAAAAGATATCATAGATGAAGGTTTTCATGGCTGTCACAATATTTGCAAATGAAATTGATATATTGAAACATTTAACCTCTGAGCATCTTGAATTCGCACAATATCATAAACAATTGTAGGTTCTCTTAAGCCGTTGATTACATCAGGGCAAACAATTTACAGGGGTGAAAAGAACAGTAATTAATCGTTCATCGCATGCTATGAATCCACTCCATTCTTAAGAAATATTTATAAACTAAATCATGGATGCATTCAATTATTCTTAAACCAAGTTAAATACCATATGACATAATTATTGTTCTTTCACCCATTACGTAATAAATATAATAATGTTTTTATAGCAATAACGTAGTTTCTGTGCCACAACACCTACATCAAAACTCGTAAAGTAAATAGTATAACCTCAAGAGAGAGCAGGCTTCTTCATGCATCTCATGAAGGCAGTAAATGTGAATGACATCATTTCGGATATTAGTGCATTTGATTAGTATACTTAATTTAATCATAAAGAAAGAGCAAGTGAAATAACTCTAGAATGTAGATATATCCCATACCATTTCAAAATCTAGATATATTTTAATATGTATTCCGTTATGAGAGAGGCAAACACGACAACTAACCCAACTAGTATACACTCACACGCGAGACTTGACAATTTAAATATATATCTTTCATAGCAAAACCCCATTAAAATATATGTAAACTAATCCAAACAACACTGAATTAGATGTTCAGTTTACAAACAGGCAGTTTCCTAGACATTTCAATTTTTCTCTGCTCGACTATTTCTCCAAATATCAATCTAGCATGTTATACCCAAAGGCACAAACATTACCAAGCGATAGTTGAGGACAAACCAAATTGTGTATCTGATCATTGTAATTCTTCCAAGGCCTTCGCTCATAAAAACTTAGATATATTTGGTCTTTCCACATAATGATTATATTTTTATATGTGTTTCAAACTTTTAAATATCTCATATGTTTACTTCCTTTAGCACACACGATTTCTATCTAATAATTCTGTCCCTGTTATTTTCTCTACTTTGGCTGATTATTATCTTTTTTAATTCAATATATTAAACAGTAGGTAAAATGTTAGAAACTGAATGGTTCATTTGAATAATGGAATGGTGATTGGAACGTTGTGGACTTAAAAAGTTCTAACGACATACAGCCAATTCAGATATGAAAGACGTTTGTAAATGAATGTTCTTGTTACACCCTAGATTAAGATCCTATCCTTAGAGGTCATTATGGTGATGTTCTATCAAATCACATAATATCCACATAATCCTAGTGAAATTAATGTTTTTAAAAAAAAATATATTATGTTTGCATAAAAGTAAATTCATGCGTTACTTCATATCTTCGTTTCTCAGTTGAAAGAAGGAGATCATTACAACACTGAGGTATCTGGACAATAAATCCATGATTTGAGTTTCGATCATCTCCTACTGCATCCTTGGTTGTTTATAAAGATGTGTCCTTTCTTCCCCTTTCTCGGCATGATAAGTCAAACGGAACCACAACTGAATTAAGCCCACAGCCTTGTACTTAAAGTCCCAAGACGTCGAAATATTCGAAAACAAATTATTGACAAATTTACCTATCAGGAACATGCTTTCTCAAAACTTATCTATCAATTATAATTGAGTTTTTTCATGTTGACACAGCAAGATATTTCCTTTACATGGCAAAATATATGATTAAGTATTCTTAGTGTTTCGCATCAGGAATAGACACACGTTACTTTTATGAAACAGCGTGTGAATTAAATCATATTAACCTCTCATTGTTCCCAACGTATATAAAATAAATGTCATGATGTTTAAATCGGTCTCAATTGAAGGTTTAAAACATTCACAAAACAGAATGATTTGCAAAAAATAACTATCTAGTGGAAGGACATTCCGAATGAAAATGTATAACGTTAGACATTCAAATATTATTTTCCAACTTTATACTTCAATCAAGATTCGGATAAAATATTTTCATTTTTCTTAATATTCATACAAAGCATCAGCATTTAAGCAACACGTAATCGTCTTCATGATCCAACTGAATTTAGTTCGATTTATTTAATATGTCAGGAACATTTTAAAAAGAATCAAGGTATGTGTAAGAACTTTTAAATATCAAATATAAAGGATATTAAGTAATGATGATTTGAAATACTCTTTCCACTTCAAAATTACACTGTCAGTTAAAAACAAAAAAGAAGTCATCCCCTTAACACGTCTTTCTCAATCTTCCAGGTGTCATTTTATTAATTACAATCTACTCAAGAAATATCGACGAATGATTAAATATATACAGACTTGAAATTAAAAGGTAACAACTATTGAATGTACAAAAAATATCTTTCATTTTAGCCAAACACTGTCAAACATGAAGGTTGAACTATATTAACTATAATAAGTATGACTTCTAATTATTAGGATTCAACATCATCTGTAAGAAAGCATTTTCTTGTGGAAAGTAATGTTAGATCAAGTATGTCCAATTTGCCGTTAAAAATGGCTGAAAACGATGGGAATATAAATCTCATTTTGTAAACAGGATTGGGTTAAGATATCAATGATATACTCAACGCAGCAAATACATTAGAAAGCAATCCATAACTAGTATAATTGCTGTAAGATGTAATTAAATGATAGCATAGATGAAAGTTGTAATTGATGTTAGAGTTGTGTTTCAGTGCCAAACCGATTACAAATTTCAGTGCTATATATAAATAAGCATATTTTGCGCCATTAAAATAGTATCAAATTTGCGAATTCACAGAAAGAGCAAACTTTTGAAGATAGCCATCAGATTATTGATGTTTGTTGAGCTGATATATTTTTTGTAATTAAGCATTCGTTTAATGTATAAAAAAAAAACTTTCGTTTGCGAAGAAATGCCTAAAAACAGTATTTTCATTTTAAAGATCAAAATAATTCGTAAGCCCTGTACAATAAATATATAAGACGTAATGAAAAGATATATAAGGAGGAAATTTATATTGGCTGTTGGAGTTGTGTTTCAGCGAACGAGCAATGCTTAAGCAAGATAATAAATGCAACGGATATATTAAAGCCTTTTGATCGAAATCGCTAACAATGTTTAGTTCGATATGTTAATTAAAACGGTTGACGAATCTTGTATAATAACTAACTTTCAAAATAATTTTTCCTCAATTTGGCGTCTTAACAACAATCGTATAGTATAGGATGTTTTCTATTTGTATTAAATATGATCAATTTACACGCACAACTTGACCCTTTCGACATGGACAGTCAAAGTTTTCAAACTTCGATGCAAATATAAGTAAATATCATGCAATGTTCAAAATAAAAAAGTCGTTCCATCAAGTGAAAAAGAGTTGATGTAATTGTTTAATGAGATGGATGTTTCATCTCTCTCTCTCTCTCTCTCTCTCTCTCTCTCTCTCTCTCTCTCTCTCTCTCTCTCTCTCTCTCTCTCTCTCTCTCTCTCTCTCTCTCTCTCTCTCTTGCTTTGCATTTTACGGTTCCCCGCATAACATTAAATCCTAATATTTGCAGTATAAAGGCTCTCCTACTACATTATGTACTTAATTTAAAAGAACATTCCATCTGCCCATTCAACGAGGGATTTATCATGATTTTCCATATACTTGGTCTGATAATCCATGTTATTGTGTTGTCATGGCTTAAGGCTAAATTTAGAGATGTTACAGCGAGTCACATATATGTACATCGACTTTTGTAAGTCCCTACATCATGATGATGAACATTTGTCATACAAATAGACCAGACGGCTATTTTTGCAAATAAGTATTTGCTAGCGATACCTTTTAGTCTAAAAGCCAACACAGTATATACGACATCAACAACTAGGGTCTCTCTCTCTCTCTCTCTCTCTCTATCTCTCTCTCTCTCTCTCTCTCTCTCTCTCTCTCTCTCTCTCTCTCTCTCTCTCTCTCTATTTGAATTTTACTGTTCCCAACATCAAATTACATCATTATATTTTCAGTATAAGGTTTCTCTTAATTCGGTATGTACTAAATGTAATAAAACATTCCATCTGCCCATTCAAGGAGGACTTTATCATGATTTTCTATATACTTGGTCTGATCCATATTATTGTGTTGTCATGGCTTAAAGCTAAATTTAGAAATGTTACAATGAATCACATACCTGCACCACGGCCTTTGGAAATCCCCACATCATGATGGTGAACATGTGTCATACAAATAGACCAGAAGACTTTTTTGCAAATAAGTATTTGCTGGCAGTACCTTTAAATGTAAAATCCAACACACCATAAACGAAATTATAAACTAGGATCGCTTCAGATTTGGACCCTTTAGCTTAAATGTTAATTTTGAAACATTTCCTTTCTTACTTTTTCTTTTATTTAGATTGTGAATCGTTCAAACGATTTAATATGATCAATTGGACAGTTTTAACTAAAGACGTAAACGAAAACTCCCGATTATCTTAGGACTAAAGTTACTTAAAAACACACCAGACATATCAAAATCACAACCACAGATCATCGTCCCTTTTATTGATAATATATGTGCCAAGAATATAAAATCTTTTTCATCTTTAATATGGAACAACATACAATCAACTACGACACTTTCCCTACCATTCCATTTGTTTTGTCTGATAATCTCGGGACATATACTATAGAAAAAGACAAAAATATCTAGGTAAAGATATATGCATTTTATCAGCTAATCATGTAGAATGGGATATAATTATAACATCAAGCTTAATTTATAATGTTTGTTCAATCAAGAATCGCAAAATGGTTACAAGACAAATTTATTTTAAAAATCACAGCATCACATTTTAACTAGCAATGATTTGTTCTGAACCTTCTTGATAACATTGCACACTCGAAACACATTTGCAAAAGATCTCAAAGAATCTGACTGTAATTCTAAATATCCAAATGTTAAAGAAAATTATCAACTAAACATTTTGAAATACCATTTCCTATTCAAGTTATAAATATCTAAACTAAAGGATATCCGTACAATGTCTTTCTCAATCCTCAAGTTTATATTTTAATTGTAAGAAACACTTTTAAAACGAACCTACGAATAGTTAAGCATTGCCAGAAAATAAAAAAATAATTATTACTATTAGTTTACCAAATATCCTTCATGTTAAACGAACACTATCAAATGTTTGAAATCCAAAATTGAGCTTATATATTGCCGTAATTATGGTTCAGTCGTATCAGAAAAAACATAATTATCTCTCCTGGAAATAAATGCATAGTGACATCGTGTTCAATTTCTGGATCAAAATTGCTTCACACGATGGGACATTAGATTATATTATATAGGTATATTTAGCTTAAGAAATCAGGACAGAAGATCATCTCCAATCCTGTCTCACCTATACCTTAATTATGTAAGACTGAACTAATATATATCACATATGAAGGTTGTAATAGCTGTTGGACTTATGATTCATCGCCAAACCGACGCTTAAGGAAGGAACACAATGCAGTGGATATATGAAAACGATTAGAGCGATTTATCTGTGATATCTTCGTAGAGTCAGTCGAAAATAGTAAGCTTTATATATTTGGATTTCATGGGGTTACGTTTCTTAAATAACAACAGCCTTTGACAATGTTTCATCAGCAATGGAGTCTTTGATACATTTAAATTGATAACGAAACATTAAAGGAAACAATTGTTTTGCGTACACTATTTTATTTAAATATGAAACAGTTTCAGATAAGGGGTATATGCGATTAGCTCTCTTTCAGTATTGACATTCAACCTATTGGAATGTATTGAATACATTCGAATTGTATAAGATTTATACATATGTATATATACCGCAGTGTACTAAGTCTCAAATATATATAGTTTGTTGTTGTTGACGCGCTTGCTTTCGCCTCTTTGCTTTACATCTGGGATATTAAAAAGGACTAATACATGATCCATTGGAAACGCTTATAACGAAGTGATATTTAAGGTACACCTATCGTCTTACGTCGAGTATTTAGATCCATATAGGACATGTAAATAACGTTAGAGAAATACTGAAACAAGCTCGCAATGTGTCTAAGTTTATCAGTGTATGTTATAGATGTAGTAATTTCAACAAAAGTATTAATCTTTTACGACAATAACAATATAAACCTACACTATTCCACCTTTCAAGCCACTTAGTCAAAGCACCTAAGCTAAGATGAGGGAATTCACTCCATGACCCATTTGTATTTGTGCCTCTCTACAATTATAATGTAGCATCGAAATCATCTATGAATCCTAAAACTTACACTTTTAATGCTCAATGTGTGTATTGTATTCATTTAGTGAACACTAAAATGTAATTTGAATGCAACCCATCTGTTATAAAGTAACTTGTATGATTGATACACTTAGGAATATAAGACGTAATTACAGTATATAGTAGAAGAAATTTGCAATGGATGTTTGAACTGTGTTTAAGCGCTCAATACACAATTACGAAAAGAGCAACATGAATTGGATAGTCTTTTATATGGAATGCTTGTTTTAAATTGGTATGTCACGGAGTATTATCAATCCCTTTATTAATTACAATCACCTACTAGTGTTTCTTTTTTTGTGTACATGGATAGCCGAGGTTGATTTATGTTTATCCTAGCATCACCTTACGCAGATCTTGTAGGTTTTACCCCAATACCCAGACGTGTTTGCGGACACACCAGCCCGTACTGCATTGAATTAACACGAAATCAAAATGAATATCGTAGAGCCAATCAGAATTAAAAGATATCCAATACCCTTTAATATGCATGAGACAATCAACAAAAAAGTGGGGAAAACGTTCACCTAGAAATTGATCGAACCTTCCAGTTGCCCGTAATCGTCACTTTTTGTATTAGTCAGAACGAAAGACTGACCAAATCCATTTTTATATTGACTTTCGACAACTGAACATAATGAACGCTTTTGATGCCGAAGCAAAATATACATAGAAAATCTATTTTCAAAGTTGGCTGGTCATAAAGGCATTACCAAGTAAGACCTTACCAAGAGATTTTGGCAGATTCAAAACACTGATAATGCCTGCGAGTTAACTGCATTTGCAGCTCCCATTGATATTTATCTACTAAATTTATATATATGCTCAGGAAGTCACTGGGGTATTAATATTTGTGTTATCTTTGTTCATCCATATATATGTCGGAAATACATCTTTGTCCTCATATTTAGTCTTTGAACATATCCAAATGATCATTATCAATTGCAGTTAAAAATAAATATTGAAGATAATATGTTCCCATCTCAGCAACATAAATATGTCGTGAGAACTATGTTTACAACAGTTTGAGATATAGCACATACCGCTGATTTCGTTTAAAGTGCACGTAACTGCATTATTATGATTAATATTATCTTTATCAAAACAATCTTGCTCCACCCTCCTATATAAATACTAATCTTTTAATTGTATCGATCTTTGAGTTCCAAAGAAATGCATTAGACAACTTATTACAACAGTTTGTGTTTGATCAACGTATCATGGAATTAAGGAAACCAAAATAGAATCCAGCTTATTGTTTTACACACTTATATGGACATTTAGAACGGGAACACCAATCAAAAGGCAAATAATAGTCCCGTCATGTGTTCTGGAATAGAACCAATCAATGTATTGCTAGAATGAATTATCATACAAGCCTCAAATATCACGGAGTCAATGCTTTTGAGGCAATTGTAAACATACACAAAAGTTGATCAGAAACAAACGCGCTGAATTAACAAAACTTAAAAATGATAATATGTGTAACTGAGGTACTTTTTCCAACTGTTGATGTTGCACCTTATTAGTCTCATAAACTAGCTTAAGCTATTTAAGCTAGCTTAAGCTAGTTTATGACTTGTTTTGCACTGTTCGCTATCTGTTCGTTGCACACATTAATACAAACATATGCGTAAATAAGCATACCGGTATTATGTAATTATTTGTACGAGTAGAACGATAATGTAAGCAGCATGTTTTGACGAACGGGCTGAGAAAATCAAGAAAGTGACTCTTGTTTCTAATTTTGACCAGTATTAGGTGAATCATGCGCAAAATTAGGTTAACTGACATGGTATGCATTTACAAATGTAAAGCCCATACACATTCTAACATTTCCATCGGTGCGTTAGCTAAAGATTTAACGACTATTTATTTCAAAGTTACATTGCAGTATGCCATACTTTAGCTTACGTTTCAACGGCTAATTGTTTCATAGTAACTTTGCAGTTTCCCATATTTTACGTTTACAAGTGTAGTGTGCCGTTTAATCATTTATTCTTAATCGTGCGAAAATTAAATATATGCTTGCTAAAGTAGGAATTCTCCGCAAAAGATCAAATTTATATATGAATGGTTGCTGACTAGATGCCGAATTGGAAAAATATTTCGTCTCTCTTCTTGAACCTTACTCCTTTTCTTTACTGCTGAATGCATGTTTGTGAATGTATTGTATTCGTATGAAATACTGTAGATACAGTGATGTGGATTTAAAAAACCGGATGTCTTGTTTATGCTTATTTATTTCGTCGCTATGAATCAAAGTAAACCACCTTCACAACCACAGTTCGGATGCACATAGAGCTTTTCAAATAGCCAAATCGCTCATGCAACAATCGTTGTTGCGGAAATGGAATGACACAGACACCTAAAATGTATGTATACTGTCGGCAATGGCACATTTAAAGGATTGTAATAATTGTGTCTATTGTTACAGTGATAGCATTAGTATGGTTCATGTCAGACATTCGTAATGAATATTCATGGATGCCCTATTATGAAAGAAATACTTACAGACCACTATACGAGTTGACATGTGATCCTCTCTCTAAAGACTGTAGCATAATACACCTTCTGATAAGGCAGAGGAATGAAGCATCAAAGAAGGCAAATGAACTGCAGCAGAAAATTGGACAAATGCAATGCCAAGTAAGAATTTAATAAACAGTGGGTAATCTTAATTTACATGAACACTCTAGAACCGTGTTTGTTGTTCTGATTGGTACATGTAATTTAAATGTATCAGTATCAACTGAATATTCTCTCTCTCTCTCTCTCTCTCTCTCTCTATCTCTCTCTCTCTCTCTCTCTCTCTCTCTCTCTCTCTCTCTCTCTCTCTCTCTCTCTCTCTCTCTCTCTCTCTCTCTCTCTCTCTCTTTTGTATGCATGACTGTCCGTCTCTGTTTCTCACTCTGTTTGTAGGTCTTTCGTTCTATATACAGAGAGAAAGAGAGACTACATGTTTTTCCAGATAATATTGATAACACCATCTTTCAGTATTTTTAGAATATGGGTAAAGCCTTGATTGAAGGTAATTTTGGTCCATATATATCGAATGTCTTTACATGTTGTGTTGATAATATCAAGGAAATCATATATGATGAGAACCATTTAATTGTTTCTGATAGTGCAGCTTTGCATCCTAAAATATTTTGAAAGTCTGTTGCAACGTGTTTAACCCATAATTTAAAAATATACTATTTCTGTTCAGCCATTTTTTTAAGTTATATATTAGTATGTATGTTTCCCTTTTTATTTGCGTACCTTTGGGTCATTATTACAGGCCTTTAACAATTCACGAATTATATTTTCACAAGTCATGCCGGACGTCTTTTTTGCAAAGTTAATTGATGTTCCTGCTCAAAATCAAGAAAGTTTGGTTAGTTTATATTTAAAGTCTGTTTTTCAATGACGAAAACACTGTTAATTTGATACCAATAGGATCGTACTAATTAGCAACGGAAACATTAAGTCAAGATAACAAAGTTAAACTGACTAGCATGGAATTTCCTCTTATTTAGACTTGTCTCGGAAAAAGGCAAATAAAATAATTCTGTTGCTTCGTCATGAAAATAATTTTCCTTTATCCAATGATATTTCCTGTTATTCTTCTTTTCTTTGCTCTTCTGATTTTTTTTGTGTGTTCATCTTGTTCAATTATCATCATCTTTATTATTACTATTATTATTTTTATTATTATTATTATTAATATTATTATTATTATTATTATTATTATTATTATTATTATTATTATTATTAGAGGCAGGAGAAGTCCAATGGTTCGCACACCAGCGAGACTGGGGGATGGTGCCATAATTCTGGCCAACACTTTGCCGACAAGAATCTTGCTGAGGCATTGTCAGAACTTTTCAAAGGAAAACGTGTAGCAAGTTTTGGTGATGGTCCTGGAAAGTATAAGGAACTGCTGGAGAACTCAGGAAAACGGATTACATATGACGCCTACGACGGAGCGCCATTTTGCAATGATACTAGTCAGGGCAAAGTTAAATTCCTGGACTTGACACTTTACCAGTATGGCTTACCGCTTTACGACTGGGTGATAAGCCTTGAAGTCGCTGAGCACATTCCAAGAGAGTTCGAAAAAGTTTATATCAGTAATATTAATAGGCATGCCAGGGAGGGCGTTGTTTTGAGCTGGGCTGTTCCGGGACAAGGCGGCTATGCTCATATTAATAATCATCCGTTAGAATATGTTGTCAAAATCATGAAAGAAAATGGCTTGCACCATGATCCCGAGAAATCTGAAGTTCTGAAAAACGCGGCAAAGCTTAATTGGTTAAAACAAAATGTTAATGTCTACTTGCGAAGACAAGAGACTCAGTCAGATCCTATGATGCATGTACTGACATAATATGTTTTAAATTGAACACTATGAAACTTGGAATGACACGTGACAAGCTGCAGATGAATTATTACAAAATTGAAGCCATCCATATCAAGACGCATATAAGTTCATATTCGCAAATTTTAGCTAAAGTAGCACGTATCAATAATATCAAACATAAATTCAAACAGTCAGCGAGAAACCTAGGTATTGCTCTCGACAGTACTTTCTATTTACTGAAACATGTCAAAGGTGAAAATCTGGAGAAAGAATACATCTACATTCGCGATTGTGTTCGCTTGCTGCCTCTAAAACACATGTGTGTTCCTTATTACTTCCAATAATGTATTATTATTATTCACTTATTTCTAATTTGTCTACGAATCTCCTACAGAAAGTAAAATATGTTCAAACCGCAGCTGCATCTAAGCATCCATAGGGTAAGACAAACTGAGAACACACACCATTTCTTTACCTTCCGTTGGCTACCCATACGTTTCAGAATCAAAGAAAATACGTTCACGTTACTATTGTTTACGACTTTCTCTAATCGAATTTAGTCGTCTGACCTCACCCATATATGCACACAATGTAGAGCTTCTCGTTTTCCAACACTCATATTCGCATTGATCACACTGTTAAAATGGTGTCATACGGACTTCATTCGTTTTCGCACTATGGCCCAGCTACGCTTACAGAATTGCCAATTTAAATTAGAAACAAGGACACCATAATTGCATTCAATAAAATTAGCCTGTTTGGAATACATGAGCAGCTTGTAAAACATTCAACAATGGTCAATTGATTTATTGGTGTTGGTATTCGTAATTTTGTCGTTGCAAATGGTGTTTTGAGTTATCTAAGAACATAAAACATTTATAGAGCTTCTATCTAATAGGGGCTGTATTAAATTTGCATTATTAATTTTAGTAGTATAATAATTGTTTGTATTCATTAATACAGTAATGACTGACATTTATGATAACAATAACATCCTACACACAAATTAAACCTTGTTTTAAGTAATAATAATAATAAATGCCACTGATTATTAGTTGGCAAACCGCCTAAGTCTAATTGTAATCGTTCCATTTTTCTTACTGAATATTAATATGGTTTTCCTTCCTGGTAATAAAAAGGCACAGTATAACGTAGGTGACATATAACACATTAAACGTCTTTAATATGATTGACGTTTGTAGCGTCAATGGCAATTGTAATATATAAAATAGATTATAAAAGATTTGCATTCTATACTGTGTTATTTCTTTCAGAATAATGTATTAATAACAAGAAGTTATAATTTCATTTTAGTATTATGTTTTACAGTTCTGTTTGTGTGGTTTCAACTTCTGTTATATTAGTTTACAATAGCAAACATCGCAGTGTGGTGTTCGTGTTTAATACCGCATACGTTTAATATTTTTTTGGTCACACATTGTCACGGAATTGTGTATGACTGGTATCAATAATTATATGTTTCGCTGCTGTGTACAGCGTCACCAAGTGTGGTTTATTAATTATCGGCTCTAGTTATTTCGAAATACTGAGCGCATTTCAACCCATGTTGCATATGCAAATTGCCTGCAGTTTAAAAATCTAAGTATTTAGCTGCGCATATCGGTCACAGCTAGTGTATATTATAGAGCCTATTCTCTGTAAACATCACATTACAATGAGTCCTGGCAGGAAGCTTTCCACTTTACGGAAGTAAAACCTTCCGCTAAAGAGGTAATATGGATTTAAGATTATATTCTTATCGATATTTGTTTTTTATGACGGAATTGTTTCATATATCAGATGTTTTAGTATTTATTCTAAATTATACAGAGTAAATAATTAGGTTATACAGCGCCATGATATTATAAATACTATAGTCTGCTTCGAGATAGATTTTTGTTGTTACCAAACAGACAAATTGAATTTAATTATACGCTGGATGCATTCAACGTTTAATGTAAATGGATAACTAATTCATGTGCGCGCATGCGCAACATTTATGAATGTATAAGTACTTAACCATGTAATATGTATTACACGGTTCAGTTGTTTTCATTTTAGCTGCCGAATGTGTGGTACCCGTATGAATGGTGCTTTGTTTATGCTGCCTTTGTGTATGCTGCCTTGTGTATGGTCGGGTACTGCTTTATATATGCTATATATATATATATATATATATATATATATATATATATATATATATATATATATATATATATATATATATATATATATATATATATATATATATATATATGGTTGGGTGATGTGAAGTCGCAGAACTCTGTGTGGTTTAATGTGACGTATACGCTGAGTGTGGTGATGTTGGTTCTGAAGGGTGTACTGGTGTTCTCGATGTGAGATACCAAGGCTTCGCGACCATCGGGTCTATTTTGAAGGTGAGGGTTCTCGAGGAATCCTTTAAACAGACAGGGTGGAGTGGATCATGCGTGAAGACTTCTTGACCATTGACTAGAGCAGTTTGAACCGGAAATACATCTTGGACGTCACACGGGCGCCACGATAGCTATAAAATACGTGTTCCAAATTATTGATATTGCCATCGGAGCTAAAATTTCACATCTACGTATCAACATCGTTATTTGAACGATAAATTCATAAATGCATATTTTCACATTTACATTGCGAAAACGTTTTTTTCTACGATAAATTTATAACTTCATAATTTCACCTTTACATTGCTAAATTGTTACATGAACGATAAAGTCATAACTTACATGCCTTTACCTTGTCCAATCGTTATATGAACGATATAACCAGAATTACATGCATTTAAATTTGTCTAATTATACGAGCGATATATTCGTAAATTAAAAAATATACTTGTATTTGTTGTTCGGGTGATAAGAAGTTATTCACGTTATTTTTAAATTCCTTTTCTGAAAATCAGCCTTTGATTTTTATTCGTTGAGTTACTTGTATTTGATAGTTCCATGTTAAGGAACTTTATAATTTTCCTTATCTTTTGTTTATAATGGTGTCAGATTTGTTTATATTTAAATTTTGTTTATAAATAAACATCATATTAACTCAGTTGCTTTTGGTGTCTTCACTAATCCAATCCCTATTCGGCTTCATCCTGTGACACACATAACTTCATGTCATAAGTATGTTGCTTTAAATTACGAAGAGACGAGCTAAAACAATCAGATGTGTCACCATTCAACAAATAACGCATTTCCTTGGAATTCTAAGTGAGAATGTAAAAAAAATTTAGTATTGTGAATTAAATCCCATATATTCTAACTAGTTTAATCACAAATCAAAATATAAAAAGTTTCAAGTGAATGACAGTGGTATTCCAAATAGGTTCCTATAATGAATGTCTTCATGTATTTTTCTAACGTGATATTTGCCACTGACCTGGATTGTGACGATGTGCTACAAGTCTTGTCATTTATCACAGTGCTGTATCCTATAACTGTTATTGTCGGAATTTACTATAATTCAAAATTAATGTTCTAGTCCAAGAATAGTATCGATAAGCAATTTGTTCTTCTATTGAATAATAATTTGAATACAATAAATAAACCCACCCAAATCAAAACAAACTCTACACAATAATACGACTTATTCTGTTTCTAATCTTAAGGCAAGCATGAGAGATACTAGATACAGAAGATTGTATATGTACTTAATATAGGTCACAGTTACCATTTCACTTAATGGAACTTACGTTTGAGGCATTTCTACGGTCAAATCAAGACTATAAACATGTGTACCATCAACAATCAATATTTATTCTTCAATCGAATAGAGATATTCAGAAATATATGTTCTTAAATACAAACAATATATCCCTGATCATGTACAAAATATATGTATACATACAAAACGTCATTAAAACGAGCCAACAAATTATACAAACTAACTATACATAGCACATATCCTCATAAAATAGAACGATTTATATATTAGATGAAGTATTATGATGTGCAAACTAAATATGAAGCAATATAATACATCTATAACGTAAAAGTGCATTTGAAATAAGCTAATATTACGTTGATGTGTGGTATGTCAATATTGAATTGTTGAAACATCAAACTCCAACTTAATACTCATTGATTCTTTTCTTTCATTTTGCCAAAACAAGAATGGGGTTTTTGATTACTGAACACAACAATCTAAGAAAGAGCTGAACTAACGTGTTGCCAAGCGAATATGAAGGCCAATGCTTCCTTTTTGGGCGTGCAATAATTTATCTGGTGCTTTTTTAGTTTTTTAGGAACTTAGCAAATATGATGATCTACATTATTGTTGTCGTCTTCAGTCAATACTCTACTTAACCCAAGATCACTTGCATCACCAAACATTTAAATGCTTACTTAAATCTGGCGCTGAAAACACTGGTACGGCCATTAACTTATCAAGAGCCGCCTGACATTTAGTAGACCAATGAAATTTGGCTTTCACATTCAACAAATTGGTTAGGCGTTCTGTCTTTACGAAATAAATGTAGCAACTTTCTGATAATATCATGCCAAACCCAATAATAGCATAAGCTGCATTATGCTCATGGACATCATTTATAGATAGCTGTAAACGTAAGTACTGTTATGCATAAATAATCAACGATTTTCGGACTCTTCTTCAATAAATATTTTCAATGCTGTTGTAGATGATGGTGTCATCGATGTAAGCATCACAACTATCTAGACCAGATGGTATTGTGGTTATTAGATTTTGGAACGTAAAATGCAAATCTTTCATCCTAAACGGCATTACATTGTTATTGGCAAAATCCATCTGGAGTTGTGAATCCGAAAACATCCAACGACTTTTACGTTCGAATTTCGTTCATTCAAACATTCCTGTTTGCGACATTTAGTCCTGTATGGATCTCGTTTCATATGTGTAGAATGTGCAAATTCATCATCATGGAAGATCGTATTTGTTTGTGTTGGAACATAGAAACAAGTGCTCATCTTCAATAATAGCTGTTTCTTTTGACGCTTTCATGTAACGGTAGATGTTTACGTTTCTAATCCAGATAAATCAATATTTCTGATTTGCTAAGATTGGTTATACCACATTCCCACACCCATTGGATTTCATCACTTACAACTTCACATTGCGGGACAGGTACAATTAAATTGACTGCATGATTAACATATATATCTTTATCGACATACTCCTGTAACATATATATATATATATATATATATATATATATATATATATATATATATATATATATATATATATATATATATATATATATATATATATGACTGGTTTGTGTTTTCTTTCCGGGAGCGTTCATGAGATAATTTGAGTCACTTACTTTCTGTTCAGCTATATAGGGACCAAAGAACGTAGCCAGATGAGAATGAGGTTTAGCCAGAACTTATTTCTCTTGTATGACAGTGATATCTTAATGTTAAGTTTTACTTCATTCTTAGGTAAGTGGCCGACACAGTCAAACTCTATTCTACTAAATTAGAGGACATATACAAGATTGGGTTGCAGAAGATCAATCATCTGTTTTGTATTTCTGCGATTTGATGAGCGTACACTGCTATTTACAAACTTTATATTAAAGTTTCTGTCATTACAGATGATTCAAGATCTTGCGATAAGTCTTTTTTTGTTACCACCGAATTACAAGCCAAATGGGTTTCATTGGTTATACTAAGAATTCCCTGGATATAATTGTTAATAACATCAATTTCATAGTTCAGAGACCACTCGTTACTCACGTGTACCTCAGGTAGTCTCCGTTTTCTCATAACAACTCCAATGTAACTTATTAGCATAGAGGTAATTATGGGGCTGCAGTTGTGCTACTAGCTTTGTGGAGAAAAGAAACAGGATGATAAGTAATTTAAAGAGGATCACTGTGATCAATACCTCTCACTTGACCAATATCAGGAGCAAAAGTGACATCATCGAAAGCCTGATCAATATATTTCAACGAAATGTATAATTTCCTTATAAACATCAAACTGCTGGTATGAGACTAACGAGTAATTTTACCACAAATTACTAAAAGGAAGACTTACTAACTAAGCTTTTTGTGAGTCAAGTAATTATCAACATTGTGTACAACACCGATCATTCTGCTAAGAAATCAACAATTGCAAGTTGTTTGTATGTGGCATCGAGTACTCAAAATATATGCAGAAATGACAGACGTCGTATTACAAAGACTTGTTTAAAAATGATTGAGTTAATTTCTCACTGCTTATACTAGTGCACATTGGTAGACATACTGAAAAAATCTAACTTAGTAATCATTTATCTCGTGAATGGTGTGGAAGCTAAATATTACCAAGACTCACGAAATCTAATATGTTATTAAACAAAGACCAAATTAGTTGTCGAATAATGTATGCCAACTGTCTAGTGTAGATAACATTATCTGTTGTTTAGACTATAAGCTATTATCACTGTAGCAATTACTTCAAAATCTGATATTAAACAAATTACTTTCATTAATTAGAACATGATTGTAATTGCACAATGACAGGACGATTGTCGTGTCGATAATACAGGACTCTGACACTTTGTTCTAACCAAATTAATAAATCTTAGAGCACATTGAATCACTCGCCATGATCAACTTAAACGGTTGACGGTTGACGTCCGCTTAATGCACAACTGTCATTTCAATGTTGTCATAGCGCCCGTCCGTATCCAAGGAGACATATAAGTTAGCGCGAACATGACAGTTAAATTTATACAAAATAGTTCTTCATAAATAATCCATGACATCTGTTCAACACTTTGTCATTAGTAGTATAAGGAGCCTGGTTCATGTCAGATAATTATGGAGGCTTTCACATACGAGAACATTTATTATTATGAATGCAGTGAGTAAACGTAACACTTTATTATTTCAGACTACTTAAATCGAATGCTTGCACTTTGTACGCATGGGTACACAGCCATAACACTTATTTGCAACAGGCTGCGTTGTTAGTCAGAAAAAAATATAATTTTGTAAATACACTGCTATTATCGTAAATATAACAATATAACGTGACTCAATAATGAACGAATTAAGATATCGCATACAAAATGACAAACAACAGCAATATACCCAATTACACACATATGTTTACTTTGATGTGTTTGGCTGATAGTAAAAGGGATAAGCTTCCTTTTCGAAATTTGTAGGTGCCAGTGTTTGTACAGATACAATTGTTATTCAATCAACATGAGAATATGTGTGAGTGTTTGGGTTTTTTAATATAGTTTGAATACTTTAAGTTGTATCTCTGAGATGTTTGTAGTGTGGCAATTTATATTGATCTCTAGCACTAAGGCATCAATCAGCTGACATGTAGCATCATGTCCAACCCAGTCACATTATCCGAACATTCCTAATATTAACCTCTTAATGCGCACCGCCAGGCGAGGCTGCTGTTACTAACTTTATATACGTTTTGTGTACGATGGTAATTAAAAGGTAAGATTTCGCATTTTTTACTGCTAACTTATCAACGTGTTGAGTTATGTTCGCTTTTAGCGCATTAACCTATTGTCTTTATTAGTTGATCTTGCTTGTAGTACGTTTGTGATTGAATTATATTTTGAAAATTTTACAACGACAATATAGTTTGGTTTTTTTTAAATACAAAAATAAGCATTGTAATACCATTTAATTACAGATTGTTCTTTATTATACATAGTAGCAGTTGCTAAAAGGTTAATCGTCAGAAAATCTCGTGTCGACAACATAAATGGACCGGACAAGGATGATATTGCAATTTGACACAGAAAGTGTTTGCAAAGATACGTTCATTTTAATATATATCACGTTAAACAATACTATGCGAGTTAATGATACAAATTATAAATTACACTGCTGAATATCACAGTGCTAAGATGGTAACATCAATTTGATCTTTAGTGCCAAACAGAAGTATTCGAGTTTGCAGTAAGGGCGGTGAAGGGAACTAAGAAACAAAATATGTATCTTTAAGAAAACATTACATACATAATTACCTGTAATTATAGACATAATGATGTTGACGAATATAGATCCATTCATGTATAAATTATATTCATAATTTACATTCTCTGAATTCTCATGCATGTATTGTACCAGTCGTATGCAATGTATAGGCGAATAATCAACAAAGTGTTTTGCAACGTTTCAGGTTATCGGTCTTGTTCTTTTTTCTCTTATTGCGTTTATAACAATTTTACCTCGATCAGTATGATGCATGTGCTGCTATAATTGTGGTCCTTACAAGTCAATTGTTTCAGACGTCTCGGTGCAAAATCAATACTATAAAATACTTCAAACAAATTTAATTAAAGTATAGCCACACACTTATTGAAAAGTACACCACTTTCCATCTAACACTAGATAATAATATAATATTATATAAATAAAGAATTTGAAAGACATGCATATGATTCTACAAATAAAGTACAGTAAATGCAATATATAAAATATAATAGACATTTGTATCTGATGACTAGCTGCAACATTGTTAACTATAGGAATACTCTCCATCGTGTATATGTCACTTCTGTACCCTCGACGTGCCTCTGAAACAATAATTTAACTAATAGTGTTCTAATTCAATTCTCTTATACCCTATAAACCAGTGGTTCCTGTGACAGAAGAAACAAAACAAGCACATATTCAAAATATAAATTTGCAATGGACAATTCACAAGAATTATACATACTGTGGCCGGTCATTACGTATTCTAATTGGAACAGCACAATACTGGCGATCATACAAATAAGTTTCACAGCTATGCGTTTAATATGCTGGATGTTTCTTTAACATCATTTGCATACCACACTCGCTGATTACGTTGATTTCAGCAAATCGTTTAATGTTACACATCATGATCGGATATATATACAATGTATTATGCAGCTGGTCTGAAAATGAAAACATCGCGAGTACCCGACTCCCCATGTCAATATGCGAGTTGGTATGTACTATTTCTTTCATGAGTCATTAACTGATATTTCCATACATTTTATATTTATATTATTGAACTTGTATATTCTTGAATATTGCTGACACTATATATATACCGTAATTTTAATTGCAGCTAAAAGGTAGAACTTATGTTTTCTCCCACCAGTAGGTAGACGAACGAAACTCCGTGAATATGTTTTTCGCATCATGAGCGCATCAGGCCTAATTGTATGCCTCGTATACATTTATTTCATAAAAGGGATATCTCCGTTGCAAATGGCCACAACAGATGACAAAAATGTATTCGGTAAATCAAGTCGACTGTTTCTACCTTCCTTGTCATCTTTCTTGAATGCATTTATTTCAGCATAAACTGTATTGATAACCACTTTATATTACCTTCCATAAATATATTCATGTAAATATTTTGGCAGACGGCATGCTCACTGCATGCCTTTAAGACGACATAGAAACTGTTGGTTTATATTTTATGTAGAAAATTTAATAACTTGATTTGACGTAATTAAATAACTACTCTTTGACGTTTTCTTAAAGATAAAATGTTCTTTGATTGACATTATTTGAGCAAAGCTCGGGAATTCAACATCTGCTAAGAAGAATAAAATGTGTCTACAGCACATTAACTACAGCCAGGTACAAATGAATATAAAAATACAGGTATATGCATCTGGTTAGCAGAACGACTGGGTTCAATAATTGCAAAGTCTTGACTCACTGAACTACAATGTAAGGAGTAAAACATGATAGGTACGATGTGGCGGTGGATGAAAGAAATATAGAGAATTGCAATTATAAGACTTTAATGCTGCTTTTTCTAACCATTCTCCCCCAACCATAAACAGGACTCACTCACATGTATCATTACACAGTCATGTGATATAATCATACATTCTGCATTTTAGTATTGAATATTCCACTATGTTAAAATCGAAATCAGTAATTTGTCAGTCAAATATATTTTCCTATATAAACTTGCAGTAACGTTCATACTCTATAAAAATCATTGGTACGATGCTAAACGGTGGACAGATGGTACCTTAAGCCACATGTTTCAAAACGTTTGCTAGAAATCAAACGTCAGAGATAGGTAAAGAACATATATGTGGAATTAACATTTTTCTTTTTATGCCATATTTCGTTCTTGGAATCCTAGTGCATCACTGTATTATCTGACTAAAATACAATTATGTTCTGTTTCGTTGATATATTGAGTTCCTTTTGTTATCTGTATTACCATCTATGTATGAATGCATTGTTATTATGTGTATAAATATTTTTGTTTCTGCAGACGAAAGAATCTTAGCAATGTCAATACGATGTTCTAATAGCAGTTGGCAAAATGATCTTCCGATTTTCTCATCTGTGAATAACATAACGGACTGGTCGTTTAAGACATATAGTGGTTGTCCCGTGCTACAGAAATTGACACCGAAATACACGACTAGGAAACACCTTTTAGAATGTGATGACTGTAACGAAACCATCCTTTATGTCCAGACTGATTCTACTCCACACGTATTTACAATACCATTCAATGACATGTATCTGACTAAATGTATTGGTGATCTAATTGACCATTGTTGCATGAGAAACGGGACAGACGTTCCAAGCGTCGTCCACTACACATGTTATTCGTATAAACATATTGGCTTTTTCTCATTCCTCAGATTTATGAGTCTTCTAAGATTTATAAAACCATGTCTTATTTTGATTCCTGGCAGTACTTTGCCCTCTGGATAATATTGAGTTTATTTCATCCGCATTTCTCCAAACGTCATTCACGTAAGAAACGAGAGATCTTCTAGTTCATTGTATCAAAACCTCAAGCTAAGAGGGTTGACACCCTTGCAGGTAAATTCTATTTAGCAGGCGTATATATATATATATATATATATATATATATATATATATATATATATATATATATATATATATATATATATATATATATATATATATATATATATATATATATATATATATATAAATATATATATATATATACTGGGCAATGTATCTTGCAAATTTGATATATAAAATATATTTTCAAATATTTTGTAATATTTTCTAAACTGACAAAACCCAGCCTTCCTGTTGAAAGATTTTCATTATTGTTTACTTTTGTACTCCACACACGTCGGTAAGTAGTATGTTATCTAACCGATAAAATGAAACACTTGTTACATGTTTGCACGCATTATAGTTTTCCATTAGCTTTAACTATAGTTTCGAAAGAAAACACAGGTTAATGACCACAAGGCATCGGTTACTGCAATGCTCCATGAAACCGTTATATTTCGTTGAACTCTTATAACGTAAAATGCGAGGAAGAAAGATTATATATAATCTAATTAGTGCCTGTACATTATACTTCTTCAATATAAATATGTCTTCTTTTTCTATCCTATGGTGGAATATAATTGCAATATGAGAGAATCATCCTGTGGCCCTTAATGCCTCTGTTACCTGAACACAACAAACAAATACATACCGCTTGAAAATAACAAAGATTGTAAATTAAATTATGTAGTCATCAATCATACAAATTTTGTTTTCATTTGCCGGATAATTTAATGACTGTATTCTTTAAGATGCCAAACGTAGGTTTGCATTACTCAATGATATCATCCTCGTATTCTTACTTTATCTCAAATTAATGTTTTATATAGAAAGCGAGGACACGGGTTGAAGGATACAAATTTTATATCGTAAATGTCAACGAATGATTATTATAGAACGAGGGTCGAATATTTTATTCACAAACAAAATCATAAAGTAGTGGACAGGTTTAAACATTGTCATACTCCATACTAATTTAGTTTTGCTTTAAAGAGAACCCTAACATTATTTGAAAATAAAACTAAATTTATTCATTTATTAAATGTATGATATATATTTTCAACATGTCCTCAATTCTAAGCCATTAAAACCAGCAATAGATAAAAACGTATAGATTATCGTGTTTGATTGTCTTTCAATGGCTATTTAATAGTGAGTTATACAATATGTGTCGATGTCAACTATATGAGAATATTACTCTATTATTAGTTAAATAATAGCCTCCTTATTCAACTGAAGAAACTTATAATCTCAGAGAAGTAAAAAACCCGAAGAAACTTATATAATCAGAGAAGTATATAATAGGTAAGTGTGTAGATTTCATTTGCATTTGCTTCAGTCAACTGTTCCTGGTCATAGTATTTAAAAAGTAATGCGGTCACGCTAAAAGCAACGTCATGCTAATATTTGATGTTTAATACAATAAACGTGATCATTCTTATTAAACACAATTTTGTGCTGGATATTTATACTGCATGTCAGAAAGATGAATATGTTTTTTGAAAATGTGAGCTTTTGTGCATAAAATATATAGCAAAATGTAATATTAATTTGCATGATAAATGTTCATAAACTAGACTCTGCTATCAAGCATAATATGTTGCAATGTTATATTTCTATGTAATATGCTTTACGTATACATAACTATACATTTGAATCAATGTACGTTAGTATGCAGCGTGCATAAAATTAGCCAAGCAATTCACATGTAATAGCAAAACACGCATTTTTATGTATATGCTTCAAAACACTGAAATATGACAGCCTTGAAATATCATAATTTCTCATTACGCATGTAGTCATGATTACAACAAATAGGTGTAAATTACATCGTGGATAAATTTAAACACGAAATGTACCCTAAGTAACCAATCTTCAGAATGAAGACGAAACATTTCTCAAAAGGCATGGTAGGTGCTAATTCGAGTTGAGATTATGTCAGGTAGCCGTTAAGTTAATAGGATCGTGAAAATACAACAAATGCCATTGTTTAGAAACACAGCATTCAATATTCGAGATGTTTGTAATTGGTTTAAAACGATAGTTTCACACGTGATTGAAAACAAAATTATCTCATTCCTCTTTCTAGTTTTGTATATATCCATATATGTACTGACCCTGTTATGCAGATTAAATGTGTCCGTATTTATCCATTGTTTTGTTATTATTTCGACCACGAAGCATTTGATTCAAGATGTATGATGCCATACTGGATTTACTGATGATGCTTTTACTGATACTAATTGTTGGAGCCAATAGTGTGTTTGGTTGGCTTCTATAGATCATATCAATTGCATTCGTTTTTGTATCAATATATTTAATTTGCCCCTTAATAAGAACTACTGTGTAAAACTCGTACGCTGATTAGGACGTGCGTAGGACCGAGAACATCAAGGATTGGAGAAATGAAACAGTTTCGATAATGACATTTCGTTAGGAGGTCATATGTGAAAGCTGCTCAACAGCATTAGTCTTCATCAAATACTATACTTTACTAGATGACATATGTGTTGAATGTTTTCAGTGGTACCTTCTAATATTAGTGGCTCTAGCATACATTTTATGGTAACAAAGTGTGGCTTAATTGCACTGCCTGAGTAATCATACCAGACTTACATCCAGATATATATATATATATATATATATATATATATATATATATATATATATATATATATATATATATATATATACATGCTCCCACAAATTATCTTCCGTATGAGAAGGTTTTAACTTCATAAAAAGCGTAACTTCAATATAGACATGGGTTAGTATCACTCATGATTCATGTTTAACATAAACGTATCAGAAAGTCATTGTGAAAGCAACGCCTAGCTAGTTAGATACTGTATGTTTATGAATTCTGTTATTTTGACTATATCTAGTTAATATATGTTTCGATGGAAGCACACGCATATTTTACTTTTCAATTTGTTAACAAGGATACACTGCTTGCACGCTTGTACGCGTAAATCGTTTCTCTAAACTCTAGTTTACCTAATTATAACTTACCTGACGTAATAAATACATGTCTAACCATTTTAAGGAACACTAAATAAAAGGGTTTATCTTACATACTTTGAAACATTACATGTTGACATGCATCTAGATGATGATATTTATGATAGGATTTATCCAGATGAGATTGCGCAGATTTTCTATCCTACTGTCCTATTTTCAAATTGATACTTCTAAATCTAAAGATTGTTCAAATGGTCTAGTTATTATTTAAAGTTAATAGTCAATAGGTTAAGATTCGGAATGACAATTGCGATTTGAAATCTAACGTCTGGGTTCTTTTAGCTTGGGAATGACTTAAAAAAGTGTTTAGAAGGAAAATCTATAATATTCAACCAATGTGATTAATTTTATGTTCGATATTACAATATTTACTAGATAAAAACACTTTAAATATTCTATAAAATGATCTACGTTCGCTTACCAGTTGGTGTTCCAAAGATAAGAATGTCGTTCTCAAATTCAAAAAACATTAATTAAAAGGAATATGAGAGAAGGGCGCTTTATTTGCTTCTCTAGTACGGTTTATAGGTTCCGAACATTTTTTCTTATGTTGCAAAGATCTATTAAAAATAAATATAAAGTAATTCTGCTAGAGAAAATTATATCAATTAAACAAGTCTGCTTGTGTGACACATTTACATAACACATATTACATTTAAAGAACGAAATGGTTTAAATTAAGATATAATTATTTATTTTAAGATAGCAGATGATTTAAACATAAACTTTCGCGGCATAGTTCCAATAATTTACGATGTTGTAAGTCTTTAATACGATTGAAGTTTCACTGATATCTTTAGCACTGGTGAATTATTTCATTGGTTGGGTTGATTCATATCCCGACATGATTTTACTGCCCTGTGTTTGCATCTCAATCGAACAATAATCGTTTCGTAGATTGTTATGTCGCTTATAATTAATTTTGTATATGCATCTTTCACTGCTTGTTTTTTCTGCAAACGTACAGTAATGTAAGCTACGCTAATTTCAGTACACTGGACTCAAACAGTTATGTTACAGATTGCAATGTAAAGAACTCTTACATGGATTAAATCTGGCAGTCAGCAAAGGGGACATATACTAATTATATCGCCTCGCACAGGTTACGAGTCACAGTACGATAAGCACGGCTAAAATGTACTGAGATACTATTTGGAAATGAGGATAAAGAGCAGTGTAACAACACGACTTACCGTTGAGATTTCTCTGACCAATATTATGTTTGGAAGCAAATATCTTACGTAAGAATTTAGGGATAAAATATGTTTTTATTTATATATTAAAAGCGAATTGGAATATCGAGCTGGATAAAAGATGATTAGCATACGCAGACGAGTAAGAAACCAACAACGAAACTTTTCCGACGACCGGATAATCATTCCATCTACAAGTCATTTCCAGAAATGTAATTTCTACAAAAGAAAATAACTTTTGTTTTAGCTATGATAGTTTAGTATTGTGGAACTAAGAGATAATAATCAGTATATATTGTGTGTGCCGTTAAGGAAAATAGTTGGCGTATAAGCTTAGGTTTCCGTTATAAACTAATATTTTCTCGACACGTCAATTCTTCTGGACTTCATAATCTCCAGTATAAAGAGTGTGTGATTAAATAAAAATAGTTGGCGTATATGCCTAGGCTTCCCTTATAAACTAATATTTTTAGATGCGTCAAATCTTCTGAACGAGTGTAAATTTGCAACAGCGTATTGCTTAACGGCCAGAAGGACTAAAAGCTAATCAATTTATGATCAAATGAGGTCATGGAATTTATTTCAGAAATAGCATGTTATGAAAAAAGTTACAAATCCAGCAGTATTACTCCCGACATATCTCCTACGAGTGATAGTCTATTAGGCACCATGTAATGACCTGTATTTAGCAGTTCCCCCTTCCTTTGTAATTCTGTTGAGAACCAATTTCCTAAGCTGCACATATTGTGATATGTTTCGGGAATCTTACGTAATGTATCGCGAAAGCAAATGTTGTATGTACTTACTACCAGATTAAACTCATGTAAAAGTTCTTTACATGACAGTCGGTAACAAACCTGTTTCAGTTCAGGGCACTGATATTATTAGCGTACCTTTCCCTATTGTACGATGTCAGACTAAGCAAGAGGTGAAATATACATAGAACATAAATACATGATATGCGAGATAACTCTCTACGCAATGATCAGTAGATTAATTGATTTGCAAATACAGGGCGGTAACATCAAGGCAGGATAGGAATTCCCCTGTTATTGTAATAATTCACTGGTGCTGATGATATCAATTAAAATGGATTTATTAAAAACATATCTATCTATCTATCTATCTATCTATCTATCTATCTATCTATCTATCTATATATATATATATATATATATATATATATATATATATATATATATATATATATATATAATTACGTGCTTAATTGAGAATATAACAATAATGTAAATGTATCTTGAAGCCGATCAGGCAATTATGAGAGAACATGTTGCTATTACGGTCTTCTATATTATCCGAACCTATCCTGGCAAATCATATTATCTTTTCCTCAAATACACTCTTCCCCAATATAATCGATGCTGTTTTGTTTCGTTTATATAATGTAGAGTAAAGCCACTCTAGAGTGAACATTTTATATATGTCTGTTGTTAATGGGTAGACTTGTAAATATTATGTTGCAGTAAGAGACCAGCTACGGAATAGCTACCGAAAAAGACTTAAGAGTAATTATATGTGGTGAGAACCAGACGTGGGCAAGAGAAAATGTGCAGACAATGTACAATATTATCTTTCTCAATCAGAGTTATACACCAGACGTTGACATTGCCATCCTTGCCATGTGTGATCACATGATCATGTCAATTGGTAGTTACAGCTGGTGGGCGGCTTATTTGAATGCAGGAGAAATTGTTTACTACAAATATTGGATCATACCTGGATCATATTATCCAAAGGATATAAACGCGATAAATATTTCCCACCATAATGGATACCAAAGTGACAAATGCAAGGTAACATTTTGAAACCACTGACTAAACAACGAACCGAGAAAAGCAACAATTGCGCTCAACACCAGTTTCTTCTTATTTATGTAGTCACATGCTAATTCGCTTTGTACATTGGATACATCTTATAATTCAATGTTATAAGGCTTTAAGTCTTTTGCATTAAGTTATCTCTGAGCGTATAGCTAGTACATGACACTGCCAGGTCTATCGTTGTTCGTACTAGGTAATTATGCCAGGAATGAGCAGTACCTGCCATATGTCATTTATTAAAGACGAAATATTAACATCATCAGCTACTGCTTATTATTCATAGAGACAGTGCAATTTTAATTGCATTTTGCAGCAGTAGTTACACTAATATCTGTTTCTCAAGCCAGCCTTAATTGTATGTAGACCGATCCAAATGTTAACACACAAATTTCATTTTCTACACAAAGACCCTGAACCAACCGGAAACATCCTTAATATTTCCGATGCATTAAAAGGTGTTCATCCAATCACTGCCATTTAGTGCAAACCAACAGGATATATGTACATATCTGGTGCAAAAGTGTGCAAATAACATGGATGGTTAGCAAGAGAGCATTCGTTTCTTGATTTGCTTCTCTGTTTCATTGCCTCTTAGTAAATGTTCCATGTTAAAACGCAACGTCTTAAAAGTGTAACACAGCACCTCATTCCACGTTACATATGTATTACTGTGATTCTTTCTGATAAGATGCTAATGGATGGCACAGATGTCTGATGAGAGTCACTGACGCGCCACTAGAAACATCGTAGTTTTTGCTCAAAATAGTTAAATGTCGTACGAGATATTCTAAATGAATCGAATGAATAATAACTGAAAACTAGTAGCCTATGATCAACTAGGATAATTTAACTTTGCGAATGACAGTATTACCCTCTATGAGAATTTAACATCAAGGATTAAACTGTTACCCAGTATAGCAAGTACTCATCATGGATGACACTATGTCCATTATTGAAAAACTACATTACGATTCAGATGTAGCGGCTGTCAGTTGAAATTTCACATTATGGGTCAATACAGCCTTGTACTGGAATATAACCTGCCACTATAGAGATCTGTACAAAATTGAATATGGATGGGATGTGACGGCTTGATGATGCATTCACTTTTCTAAAAGAAATGTATCAGTATTTGGATGCATATTAAGTGCGTATGAACTGACAGATACACAGTGAGAAGTACAAGAGCACACTGAATGACAAACACAGCTGCCTCACTACATATTAAGTAATGAAGGATTGGGGATTGTTTGGGCTAGAGGAATAAAGGACACAATCTAATAACTCGATCATCTACACCAATAAAAAAAATTAAAGAACGAAACAATTTTTAAAAAATATACTTACAGTTAATTTTGAACACCAGTATAGGCACACAAACATTCCATGACATACATTTGCAGACAAACTAACGCACCAGCAGCAGAGAGGGTGAACCCTACAACCTTTTTAGACAAAATAAGCCTTCCTACGAAATCTCATTTAACCAAAAAAAAATAAGTCTCCATTTAGCAAACGGAGACTTTACGATTTTTAATCAATTTTGGTCACAACGTTGTTGTCGTTCACCCTCTCTGCTGCTATGGGTTAATAATTCTTTTACGATTTCAACCAAATATTTGATCGAGTCTTTAGGACTTTACAAACAAACTAATCGCTAACACCTCATCTTGTAGATCAATTAAATTATTTGACTGGTCGGTGAGTCGGAAATTAATTCTCGTTAACGAATTATTATGGCATCGCATGTAGACAGGATTAATTGGGTTTTCAATAATTAGGAATCCTGGAGGAGCTATTGGTGCAAACGAATAAAGAATATATCCCTGCTGAGCTTGATTTGATTGCTCTAGATTAATTTGATAGCTTCCTTCAATTGCATCACATGTTAAATTGAGCGCAATCACCGTTGAAATATTCACATTATGCGGGGCAATATGCCTACCGCCACCATCTGGATCATTATTATACCTGAGGAGGACAGTTGAATCTGGTTTTTGTAGCGCCTTGATATCGGTTCTAAGAATTCTTGCTAGTTCATCAGCGTTGTATTTGCGAAACTTGAAATTACGCAGATTGTCTTCTTTGATATTGTAATCGGTTAGGAATCGTTGTTTACTGTCGCTGTTGTCATTAATTATTGTTTGAATAATTAGTTCATAGATATATTCCATGTCAGATATAAGTTGATTTATTATTTCAACGTGTTTTTGCGATCTTGTTTGCCGTAGTTGTTCTAGTTGTGTTTTATATAATTGATTAATTTTATTAAAATAACCAGTGACGTCATTTAGCGTAAATGAAATAGTAAAGATGAGTCGGCTGTTCTTTTAATGATAAAATCCCATTGCAATGTGTCTTTGTTGGTAAATATAAATCTATCGGCGATTTTTCCTTTTCTTATATCAGATAAATTATCTCGATAACTGGGATTGATTTCATGATGTGATTGTACGTCCGTGGTTAAGTCGGCGGTGGATTTTTCCGGTGGTTTTTCAGGCCATCCTAACACTGTTCTTAACGAGCTGTTATATATATCTACAATGTATCCCTCTGTGCTTATTTCGATCGACGACGAGAGCGTCGGTTCATGAAGTTTAATAGCTATTTTTGATTCTTTTCCAGTGATTGATTTTATTCTACGCTGAATTTCAGCATCGATTTGCTCAATTTGGTACGACCCAGTTGGTAATGAAACAGTTTCCCACGCTGGAGTACCATCAGGTTTATTCTTATACGAGAACACCAGTGCGTTATTGGGTTGCTGACCACCAAATGCAACCGATCTGATATTAGGCCAGCTATGATATACTCGTAATTTTGCCAGCGCGATCTCACGCACTGGAATCGGAGAAGGGAAGTTCACACTAAATTGTGGGTTTGTTGATGTTATTGATATCATGCTTGTTCGTATCGGAGTGGTATTCTCCGCGATTCGTTGAAGCAGTTCGAGTGACATTATTGTTAACGCTGTCTTCAATTTCCAATTTCAACATCGTGGAGTTATACAACTGGGTCATCCTGGAAAATTCAACATCGGATATGAACGAATTATCTATTGACCACGAGATCAACTCGGATAATTTCGAGTACGCGTCAAATACCACCCGGTACCGAGCTGTATTATCACTGAGTTTTGTTTGAGAACATGATGATATTTTTTTAGTTATCGCGGTGGCGACTGCCGCAATTGTTGTTGCCGCGGAGAAAGCGATTGGAACTGCAATCGGAGCCATCATGGTCACCGTCGACAAAATAACCCCGGCGCTGGCCATCACACCGGATACCGAGTACACGGTGATGTCGATGGCGGTAATTCTTCTGCGGTATTTCTTTATTTTTTCACGATAATGCCCAGAAAGTGATTTCAAATTCGCGGAAAACTCTTTCACGGTGTCGAATCGATATTGCGACGATGACAAAGTCATTGTTGATGACGGTGTCATTGATGACGAAGTCATTGTTGTTATTTTAAACCTGATAGTGTTTTCAATTATCCTATTATTGAAAAGGTTTTAGGATCGGATGAGGGGACACCGGATACAAATTCTATTATCCAGGGTAGTGACTCCCTAATCACAGACTCGTCGGAATTGTTTATAGTAATCGTAAGCGGGATTGGTATAGAGGGTGGAGGTGGTGGTATTTTCTCTAGTATATACATCAATGTGTTAACACCGCTGATACCTCTGTTGCTGAATTCCAAATCAAATTTACGGTGATGTATTATTGTAAGTCGGTAGCAACCTGGTACACCAGTATATCTGTGGGCGACACGAAGATAATTTTCATTTCCCCGGATCCAATCAAAGGTTCCACTATCAACCGTGTACACGATGTTATTAACGGCGCTTACACTATGTGGAATTTTTACTTTATTGATGGCCGCGCTAATTTCATCGAGAGTCATGACTGCCACAAGTGGGGTTCTAAAAAAACTTTCTAACGACGTCGTCGGTGAGTTTTTGCACCCGCTCAAAATTTTCTTTTAGTCTAAAAACATCATTGTAAATCTCGATATAATTTCCCCTGATTCTGCTAGGATCTATTGTCCCCCCCACCCTCCTGTCAGAAAAGAATGAAGCCAGAAGGTCTCCGGCTTTAAGCTGTGCTTGGTCTTTAATATACCGGTCGATGTTAGAAAATTTTGTCGTGATATCTTGGGGTTTACTGCCCTCAAAGAACTTATTAACAATTTCGCTGGTGAGCTTTTGTTCGTCAATAGCGCTTTTAACTTCAGCGAGGGTTGGGCCTGTCAATGATGTGGTTTCAGACACAGGTGTTCTCCCCAAAAATTTATCCACGATGGTATTAAGTGTTGTTTGTCTCACCATAAACATATTAATATCTTTGAGAGTCATCGTAGATGTAGCTGGGACACCAAAGAAACTATTAGCGATGTAGACATTGTGAGTATGCTTGCAGATAAACTCGCTAATTTCAGCGAGAGTCATGCCAGCCACAAGCGGGGTTCCAAAAAACTTAACAATGACGTCGTTAGTGGGTTTTTGTACCTTTTCAAGATTTTCTATTATTTTAGAAATATCATTGTAAATATCGAGATAATTTGCCTTGATTTCAATTTCATTCATCATCCTTCCCGCGTCCTTGTTAAAAAAGAATAGCGATAGATAGTTTTTAATTTCAGCGAGAGTCATGCCAACCACAAGCGGGGTTCCAAAGAATTTATGTACGACATTTTTGCGAAAACTATTATAACCTCGTATATGATCATCCAGCTCACGGCCGTGGGTGTCAATCGCGCCGTCATGGAGGGCAATCATGTTGTCGTGGGCGGCAATCTTGTCGGTGATCGTAGACACAAGTACGCCCGGTTTAAGTTGTCCACCGTTGGAATACAGCGCAATAGAGTTTTCAGCGGCGTCGTGTTGTCGTTTTAAAATGTCATCCAATGATACATCAATGCTTTTCAATTTACCCTGGCGATCTTGAAATACAACTATTTCGTTCGGGTCAACATTTACTAAATTTAACGACTCAGCGATTTCATCTTCAATTATTTTTTTTACATCCTTGATAGAACCCGCAGATGTTTCCGCGGTGGGTTTCGACATTGACTGAGATCGTCCCCAAATATCAATCATTATTGTAAAGACTCTAGTATTTTTAATTTATTGATTCTCTAAAATTACATAGTAATTTCCCACTGGTATATTTATTTACAACCAGATGAGGTGGTTTCCACGGAAATCCAAAGGATTTTAATGAAATCTCTGCGAGGACATTTAATACTTCACGGCCGCATATCGGTGGATCATTTAATTGTTGTGTTGGCAACGTGGAATAAAAAATCGGAAACTCTTTGAGTTTCATCGAAGAATTTATATACCGCATAAACTCGTTCGGTGGGGCTAACCCATATGAATCGAAATAGACAATCCCACGTGGATCAATCGCGTATGCAACCCAGTGAGTTCCCGATCCGCTGCTGTTATCAAGATTGATGATACCAGTTTCAACGTTATTTGGGTTTCTTGGTAACTGATCTCTCATAAAAAACCCTCTGAAGTTTTTTATCGCTAGTTTTTTAGCAGTATCAATTAAATCAAAATTGGACATGGGAACAATTGGGTTTTCAACTAATAAACCGTTCCTGGTATTCTTAGACCCGATCCGTTCACGGATCTCCCGCTGTACCATGAATACGGGGTTCCTGGTAGTCTTAGACCCTTTCCCTTTTTTATATCCTTTCCCAGTTGCCTTTTTCAACGCCATCCCTGCCGCGGTCCCAACGGCTCCCATCGCAGCCGCTTTCGCCACCGCTGGGGCAGCCGCTGCAATCAATGCTGGTATTGCAGCTAACAATGGAAATATACCACCTGATTTTATCATGTTGGCGACTGCAGCTTATTTTTCATTGCATCATTGAAATGTTTTATTTGACGATCCGTCAGTGATATTTTATGTGTACCGCCGGACATCTGCGCTGGTTTCAACGTTATTGTGGTTCCACATTCTTTAGCGGATTTTGATCGCAATTTCTTGACCTGACCATCAGTCAGCTTGACACTAACAACACTATATGTCATTTTATTGTAAAACACATTTATGCTTTCAATTGATCTAATTGGAAACTCTTCAAGTTTTATTTACATATTTTCCACTGGTGCATCAACGATTCTCATTCGTCCGCCAGCCCCTTCTAACAACATTGATTTGTCGCTGAGAATGACAGCAACCGCTCTATAATCAACACCACCGGGAGCTATACGAGCCCTAAAATGTATGTCAACGACGGATTGCCTTGTTAAATCAAGATGCTCCAGCGAAAAGTAATAAATCGGATATAGGTTTTTAAAAATCAAGTTGCGATATTTGTAAACCAGTATCAACATTTTGATCACGGCCCATAAATGACAGCATCCGATGATACACACGTGCTATATGGTTGTTTTCGTAATTAAGCTGTATATCCTCGGGTCTAGCTCGACGTTCTGGATTAGCTGCTTCTTGTTGATCGGCTTCTGCATTATCTCTTGCTGTTAACACTTTAATGTATGGAAGGTGGTCAGCGTTATCAGTAGCATCTTTTGCAAACATCATAGATGGACCAGCCGACCTTGTATAATCATCGGAGTATCTTGCTAGCCCGATTATTGTTGTTGCAACATCAACCTCACGGTCTATTGATTCAATTTCCTTTCCATCAATGAGATATCTTGCACTTTCAAATAACGCCATTATGCCATTGTTGACGAAACCAACTCGGATATTTGGATCATCTGCATATGGTGGATCATTATGAACAGCATCGTTTGTTACGAGTTTTCCCTCGATTTCAATAAATGCTTCACATGGCAAAAAGTATTTACTGGTATCTTGAACTTGAAGTTCAATTCGCGATCGTAGGTCGGGTTGTATTGCATGATAGGAATAAAATTGATAATCGCGGACAGAATTGTCCTTGGGTACTGGGGCTTCTATATCAAGAGCGGGATCAGCTTGTTGTTTAAATATTTTATTAAAATACTAGTGTTTTCAATTGTGAAACTCTTTGTAATCATCGTCGTTTTTGTTTTCGTTTCAAACCACTTCCTGCTATCGCGTTCATGATAGCGCTATCTGTTACCGGTGAAGCTGTCAATGGCGACGGAGTCACCGAAGCAGCCAACGACGCTAGTTTTTCTTCCACTGCGCTGTTTATTGCTTTGCTGATTTTTGCAGGCATCACTGTAGTTGATGGCAGCACTAATGACGAAGTCATTCCTGGTTTCTTTCGCACCAATGATGCTATTTTATCTATCGCCTCAGAAAATGCCTTTCCTGCAAGATTTCCAACCAAATCTCCGATTTTGCTGGTTCCCTTATCACGAATAATATCAATGGCTTTCATTGATAATTGTTTAGCTAACGGCGCCACTTTTGGGGCCATTCTTGTAAATAACCCCGCAATGGTATTGCCGAAACCATCTCCGTAATATGCTCTATAAACAGGTAATCGTGAGTTCACCACGTAGACGCTTACGTGTTTATCATGGTTGTAGTGTATAATCATCTTGTTATAAAACTAGTAGTTTTTCAATTAATGATCAATCGCTAAAATCCATAGTATTTTCATCATAACCATGGGTATCTCTGTGATTTTCAACTAATTCAGTAATGAGTTCTCGATATACATCAATGTCCATGATACCGCCAGCAAATAATCGTCTACAGATATCAGCTGCTTCATTAATTACTTCCGGTGAGTTATTTCCGGCTCGTTTCCCTCCGATGAGAACCTCTAACCGTGATATATCACTGAGAATGTTACCAGGGCATGTCACGGTTGCGTTGAAATCCTTTGGATTTTTAATTGAATATCCTTTTCCGCTTGTTTTCTTAGAACCGGCTTCTGCTCTTATGTCTATTTCTTCCGAGATTGGATCCTCCGTATAACGTGGTGTCTGTGGACCGCCTTTAACCGCAGCTAGAAAGTAACCATAACCAGGGTGATGCAACGCCGAGATTTTATTCCCGCCGCGTTTCACTAAATATATTTTTGATGCCCAAGTGTCTTTGTTTTTTATAAAACTTTTAAACTTGTCTTTTAATAAATTCTCTCTTTTACCCTTTGGAAAATTGTCTCTAGCAAAATCAGCTAATTCGTAATCCGTACGGATTCCTTCAATTTCATTTAATGCTGCGACTGTAAATATATTCTCAGGTGAATAGTCTTTTCCTCCAGCTGCACCTTGTTGTTCTTCTTCGACTTCTTCAATTTCGCGTTGAGTTTCTATATCACTGGATAGCTGTTGTATCCCTGCGCGCGTTTGTTCGGTCTCTGCTGCTATCTTTTCAAGCGTATCAAGCAGCGGCGCCTTCTTTGCTCGTTCTCGCTCAGGAATATCTCCGTATATCGCTGCTTCAGTTAACTTTTTCACATCTTTGGTCGCACTTGTTATCGGAGTAAACAGTTGTTCACTTGACACAGAAAAGTCAGTCTGCGCTTGTTGTCGTTGTTGAAGTTTCTCACGAAGTCTGTCTCGAACCGGTATAAACTTTTTAATTGCTGATAGCCGCTCTTGGGCTAATCTAGTTGTAAGCGATTCACCTACCATATATTGTTTGTGAACTAATTTTTCAAATGTGAAACTATCACAATTAAAAGATGAGTTATTAAATAATGTATCATCAAGCTAACGTATCCATCTTCGACAGGGTTAAACTGTACGACGCTATCCGCGAGTGTTTCAGAAATAACATCTCTGGGGGTTTCAGAATTGTAATATCTGAGAACGGCGATGAACGATTTGTGTTAACGACGCGGCAACAAGAACAACTACGTGAAAATGGAGGCGTCGCGGTGATTACTTGCTACTACAACCAGATCATCCATTATGCACATAACTGCATGGGCAAGTCCAAACTGATGAGTATTCTCTCAGGAGAAAATCCTATGTGAGTGTTACAAAAAAACGCTAAAAAAAATTATTATTTTTTAATAAAATTTACCGAAAGCCTAACGCTCACGTGGTTAAGATACTGATTTTTCCTCGTTTAATATTTTTCTAAGATCACGAACCTTAGAACTAATTTCAGCTCGTTTTTGATACTCTTGGCCGAGCTTTTGACGTATTGCTTCAACGGTGCTAAATAGCGTTATAAATGCATTAATGTCGTTACCGTACAAGTAGGCATTGATGGACTTTTGAATTCCTTTCACGAGCCTGTACATCTTAGGTAAAACATAACGACCCTTACTAAACTGATACTCTATGTCTTCATATTCCGAGGTAATCCTGTCACAGTCGAGATCTTTAGATAATACTATTCCTCGATTTTTTAAATCTGAGATTTCAGCAATTATAGAATTTACATCTTTGATATCCATTATTTATATTTTTATATAAATATAATACATTTTATCTTTAATTAAAAAAAAGCAAAATAAATGGTATCAATTATGAGCGGTTATTTCATTCATGAGTCCCTTACAGGCCTTTGTGTCTTTGCTAGGGTCTTTTCTTTTGGCTATCCATTCCGGATGCCCTTTTGTGACCCTAACACCGTATCTATTAGCCGGTAGCCCATTGCTACCCTGTGGGGTTCCTCATGTGAATGTAGAGCTTTTTGCATCAATTTATACCATTTATTTTACATCCAATTACTTTGACAAACACATAATCTCCGGCGAGGGGTCTAACTCAGCAAACACTGAATTAGATCTCTCAGAAGGTATATGTTTATTGGATGTTATGTGACGTGGGCGTGGTAAACCAAACCAACATGGCAACCCATGAAATCAAATTCATGGTTGCATGAGTTGGAAAAAACACCAACCCAAGCTAAAGAGAACGCGATAGCATGAGTTACAATGTTGGTTTGGCTGAGGGGGGACCGCCCTCCCCCCCCCCAATTAATAGAAAAACATCTTCCGTTTCGCCATCAAATAATGTATCTGCTATGGAGACCGAACACGTAGTTGATAGATCTATGTTTACAAGACAAACACGCTACCATTACACCACAGAATAGAGATTTTTTAATATATATATATCTTCTGATTATACCTAACAATAAGAGATTTTTAAAATAGACAATTTTACTGTATCCATCGTATTTAGGAAATAAAATACTAAGTACATAAAACGAATAATAATTTAACTGTTGTTTAAAATAAAATGTAAATATCAGTCACGCATGCCTGCGTCAGTGACTAGACAAAATACATTATCGATTAGATCACAAAGAGCTGTATACAAGGAATTTTAACTACACCCACCTACTTCAATGAATGGAAAACAAACGCGTTACATGCTCGTTCCGCCCGAGCGAACATAGGTATTGCGCTGGATTATAAAACGTCTCTACTGAAAGTGTATTAATAGATGGTCTAAATAAATACAACTGTTTAAATGATGCGGTTTTAGCCAAGCGACAATAAAACGTTTTAGAAATTGTTAAAAAATAAAATTCTACCGAAACTATGTATATCTACAGTCACGTGCGCGCGCCTAGTTAACAGACGACAAATTCCTTTGACGTCATAATACAAGGGAACTTAGTGAGTTGCGGCGGATTTATCCATAAAGGATTTATCTCCCTTGAATAGTTTCAGGTGTATACGAATTTTATTGTATGACTATTTTTTTTCGACAGAGCAGTTTTAATTATATTTTCTGCAACAAATCGTATTGAAGACCTACAAATGTCAAAATATGTACTGGCTTCATTTATTGATTGAAAGCTTCTCTCTTCATTATTTTCTAAATCAAACGATTTGATCCCCCTAGGGCGTTTTGCATGTTTGCCAGTTCCACCTAATTTTGCATTCCGACTTTGTGAGACGGCTTGAAGATTCACAAGAAAATTATCAGTCTTCACGCCATTTATGTGATCAATCACAAGGCCGTCTTCGATTAATCCGTAAAATGCTTCATAGATGGCTCTGTGACAGAGATACTTCTTCCTCCCAGCTTAAAACATCAAATACCCCATATTATTCAGATATCCAACCGGTTCTTTTAGTCTGCGGTGCCTGACAACACCATCACGGGATGCTTCGTATTTAACAAGCACTGGATGAGGTCTGAAATCTTGGCTCATTTGTATAATAATACTATTTGTCTAATTTATTATTTGCTTTAATTATAAGTCTATCAATGTAGTCTTGAGGGGTTTTGATGATTTTGTCCTTGATTTTATCAAGGACGTTAGGGTCATGACGGTATTTTTTATTCGTTTGTCATAGTAGCGTTTTAGTTCCCTGTAACGTTTGCCGCCACAACTGAGACACAACTGCGATTTTCCTCTATCGCCCACTCCACATCGGAGGCACGGAAGGGGGCCAAAACTTCCTCGCCAAACGCTTTGTAAATGATACCCACAGAATTCGCTTCTGCATGATTTGTTACACGGGGTTGTTGATCCAATCATTAGCCACTTGCAGTGTTTCATTATACTATATTTTTCTATTTAAATACTTGTTTTAATTATAACATGGAGGAATTCAAGAGATTATCGAAAATTAAACCCTGGAAAAATACTAAATTCATTGATTATAACATGGAAGAGTTCAAGAGATTATCGAAAATTAAGCCCTGGAAAAATGCTAAATTCAATTTCGATAAGGAGCTCAACAGATTATCGAAAATTAAGCCTTGGAGAAATACTAAATTCAATCTCGATAGAGTCTCTGATACACCAAAACATCTAATCGGTGATAGAACTATACTGAGTAAAATCAAGGAGTGTTTTAATGAATTCTACCGAGACGGTGCAGCATACTGTTGGTCGACATTTCGAATTATTGATTAAGATGTCAATGTACCCAACATCGATGCTACTATGAATGATGAAAGAGCAGCTGAGATAATTTCACATCTTGGCCCGCCAAGGAGCTGGAAATCCAAGGGTGTAAAATCCAAAGGGGAAATTCGAAGAATTTTATCAAGGAAAATCAAAGATTTTCAACAAAGCAATTCTCAACAGAAGTATTTTTTCAGAATAAAATTCATTATCGAAGTCGAAGGCAAATGGATTATCAGGGATAAATTTGAACCGATCCTCAAGGATAAAAAACTGTCATTGTAAGTATAGATTCCAAACCAGGAATTCTAACTGGAATTGACAAACCATACTACGAGAGATCTTCTCCCGTAACAGCAATCGTTTATGGGATATATCCGTTAAATGATAAACCCGATATTGCAAAACTAGCTCCTATGAAATATTCTAGTTCACTGAATTGCGTAGCAACACGGGTAATGGAACACTTCACAAATGCATCCCGAGGAAATAAACTAACTGATCTGCGACGTAGGAAAATAACCGAATGGGAACTGACAGTGAAACAGCACGGTGCAAAGATTTCTGATAAAGCTAAATTAGAAACACCATTAAGATTCCCAATAACCGTTATGACGATAACCGGAGAAGTTTTATACGAACCGAAATATAACAAAAATGGAGCGCCAATACAAATTATTGATCATAACAAACACGCGTGGACACCTGCAGTAACAATATTTCCACGAGATAGAACCGTGAAATATATCCCTAAGGAGTTCGTCGGGGATGTTTTTTATAATGAGAAATTATTCGATGCTATTCACACGCTGTGTAAGGATGATCCTGTGTCAGTGTGGCTACTTAGAAGTGATGAAGATCCCGAAATAGGATTTGATTAATTTGTAAGACCAAATGGTGAATTATATCGCGTTGAAGAATTAGATAACAGAATGAGAAAAATTGCTAGTGATTTTTCACCGGAGAGTTCCCATGAAAAACTATTAACGGATAGTTTTACTATTCCATCAGTGGTAGCTCACTTCGCAAGAGAAAAAAACTCATGGCGTCCAACACAAAGTGATTTTCTCGAGGACATTAAATTGAGTTGCGTCGAATTTAGTCATGGAGGACTGTGGAATACAAAATATCATCGTGGCGGTATGATTTCAATTGATATATCCGCGTGTTATCCTGGAAGTTTCCTCGGGTATGGAGAATGTAGTAACTATTTTAAACGATTTGGACACCCCACACATGAAATGACTCGTGTTGCGATTAATGGGCTATTACCTGATTTTGATTTAACCGGATTCGCTCGTGTGATATCATTTGATATCCGTGTAGTTATGTTTGGCTTGGTAGACATATATCTGAAAAGGCCTGGATGCCCATAGTGTTACTACGATATATGATTGATTGTGGTATGCTAATATCGCTGATTGTTTCCGAAGCTATTATATGCTATCGAGCTCAGAAAGAAGTTTGGCTACCACAACCCGATCTAGATCGTATAATTAGCGAACAGCGAAAACAGTTTCCAGATTTCAATGAAGAACAAATCATGAATTGGTCTAAGAAGTTATTTGAAATTAAAAAAGAACAAGCAAAAGATTTTGGACGAAGAATAATCGGTAAATTTACCCAGGGTGGAAGATACGACAATGCAAAATATTCTTCGCGGTTGATCATAGACATCGCTGAATACGATTTTATTGTAACAGATTTAACGAAACAGGGAAAACTTGTAAATCGTAAAGACGCTTTCCTATCCGATGGAAGACGATTAGGTACAATTGTTACCTATTGTGATGGATATATTAAACAATATACGCATTTGAGAAGTTCTACGCTAGCTTATGCTTCTATCAATTTATTTTCGATGATAAATAGATTTCCTAATACCGCAGTTAGAGTAGCCACTGATTCTATGTATATCCACGAGAAATACAAATCAGATGTAGCTAAATTCACATCCCAGGAGGAAGCGTGGGGATGTTGGAGATTTAAAAAGGAGACGCTACACGAGTATTGTGAATCGGCAGATGTTACCAACGACGATAAATACTTGAAAAGCAACCAATTATCAGAATTATCTAACGCGCCATCGATATCAGATCCAATTACGCGATATAAAATCGTTTATATAAACGGATTAGGAGGATCAGGAAAGACAACACGAGTAATTAATTTATTCAAAGATAAAATTAACATGAATGCGTTAACGCCAACTCATAAACTTGCCAGAGACATAAAACAACGAGATGTAAAAAATTCTGGTACTTATCACAGCTTCTTTCGATGGAAAGGCGATAAGTGGACCCCTGAAAGAATGGGACAGAAATTTATTCTACCGGTGATATTATGGGATGAAATTTGTACAGTACCGTTACAAGTATTAAAAACATTTCTTGAATGGTTGTCAACAAAAAATACAAAAATTATTATGTGTGGTGATCAACGCCAACCACCACCAATTTTCGGTGAATCTCCTCATGAATGGCTAAAAAAATACGTTGATTATTACACAGAGATGAACGATGACATTAGATCATTAGATGAAGTATTAAAGGAGTTGAAACAACTAATCAGATTACAGCCGGATAGAATCCAATGTGAAATAATGCGTGAAATAATTTCAGAAACTCCCATGAATAATTTTTGGGAAGCATGGAGACCAAACGATTTGATAGTAGCAAGTAGAAAAATAGTCAGAGACAAACTTCAGATGAAATTATTTGAATTACATAAATGTAAATTTTCAACACTTCCAGTACCGCTTTGTTATAGACCTTCGGATACACGAAAGCAGAATATCGACGTTGACATTCCTGGACAACGTGAAAAGCAGAATTTAGTATTAAATGATATTGTGCTGGTTGATATCAGCGTCGTCAAAGATGCATTGCGTGCTGATAAATCCCCGTGGACGTTAGGTTGCGCAGCGACAATACACTCTTCACAGGGATTAACTGTCACAGACACAATTGTTTGGATAGTAGATAATCGCATTGAGTGGTCAAATTTAGTTTATCTCGCAGTATCCAGAGTACGAAGTATAAATCAACTCCGAAGAATTGTTGTTGACGAAGTCAGTGACGATAATGACACTTCAATAAGTGATATTGTCAGCGTTGATAGAGTCAAGGATATAATCAGAAAAAAACTCTCTGGTTATAAACAACAGGATAAAAAAATAATAGAAAATTTGACATTGATGCTGAATTAATAATTACGCTGAAGCAACAACAGAATAATCACTGCGCGAGTTGCAATTGTATAATACGTTGGAGTTGGTCGAATAAAGATCCTCGCCAATTTACCGTAGACAGAAAGAATAGCAGCATTGGTCATATCAGAGATAACGTTATGCTGACTTGTCTTGAGTGCAACAGACGAAGGGGTGCTAGTTAAGACCACGCGGTGGTAACTGAGTATCCTCGGGAATTACCTGTAGTTGTTGTCGAGTAAATCCTCGCTGAGGGGCAGTTGAATCCAATTTATAGATTGGAGGTCTACCAGTTGATCGTGTTATAGTAGATATCTTGTGTGCAGTAACACTCCAAATAGGATCAGTAGCCCTTTTTCTGCCAACTTCAAGCTCTCCTGGTTCGTATAAATACCTAACAGTGACATTACTACCAAGAATTGGTTCTTTGAAATCTTTTTGTGAAATTCCTTGGATTTCCATTTTTGGTATAGACGCTTTCTTAATCGCGTTGACAGGTTTCATGTTAATTGTTCGAGTAATCTCGTTATTGAGCGCGGTAATCACAGCTGGTAATCTCTTAACCCATTCACGGGATCTTTTATCCTGAATAAACTCCTTCGCGTATTGATATCCAAATAACCGCTCAGCAATCGTCCGATTAAATCGTTCAACAATTGCCTGATCGCGATGTAGCGCAGTATGCCCTCGTATGATTATAGACATTGTGATGTTTCATCGCTGATAAAACAGCGCCTTGAAATTCCTTGCCAGGATCAACTTGTAACAGATTTGGCCAGCGTAGTGGGCCTCGTCGATAAATCTTTTCAAATGCAGAAGCAACTTCAGGTGATGATTTTGTTTTAAGCGGTTCTGCTTGTTTGTATCGACTCGCAACGTCAACTACGGTTAGCGCGTATTTGTAACCGTTGTCATGTGGTAAAAACAATAAATCAGCTTGATGAACTTCATTGGGTCCGGTAACATCAAAATGCGAGAAATTGATTTGTTTAGGACGCGGTAGATAAATTTGCCATATAGCCTGTTTGGATAACCAATTAGCCGCAGTAGCCTTTTTCACTTTTGCGGCGCTGGCGAGTTTACTGATTGCTGCTTTACCCTTCCAGTATCCTCTCGGAGAATAATAAATAGATTCCATATTATTAATTACCAGCGCCCATCATCAATTTGCCTTTCATAGCTGATTTTACCAACCACGAAGCCAATTTTTCTTTCAAAGATTTATCAGGAACAGCATTTAACGCATGAATTAATTTCACATCCGCGAGATGCCTGTTTTGCAGATTACTGCTTTTATATGCAACATCATGAGCATGACACGCCTTATCAATAGCGTTTATCGGATACTCGCCGGGTCGGGGTTGATTTTGATCATCAAGTCTGATATCTAATCGTGTTCCGGGGCCACAGTAGCTATATCCTGGAAGGTGCTTTTCTCCGGGGTACTTTGCCCATGGGGTTCCATGGAGCTTTGCCAATTTGGCTGCAATATGACCTCCTCGTTTTTTTTTAAAACATCTCCGAATTGTAAAATCTTTGATTTTGTAGAAACAAATCTAAATTTTTTTATACCACATGTTGCACATCTACCAGTTAGTGCAGATCTGTTATTTTTAGTTGTAATCGTCGTCACATCATTTGTGTTAGTACGCGTTTTACACTTCACACAATATAGATCCATAATTTATGTATAGAGATATGAATATAATTGATTTTTCAGCGACTAAAACAAGAGAACCAGTTAAGCATCATGCAGCGCTACCAAACTCTATCCGCGCAATTATAATCGGGCCATCTGGATCCGGCAAGACTCAATTGTTGCTCAATTTAATAATGAGATGGATGAAGTGGGATAAGTTGTATTTAATTGCCCCTAGCGTAGATGATCAACGATGCTATGAAGTGCTAAAAGATTTTAATGAAAACGCTTCAGAAATCAAGGGTGAGAACGCCATTGATTTTATAACTGATATTGACGAGGCACCATCCGTGGATGACCTTGATGGGAACATTAACAATTTAGTCGTATGCGACGATGTGATGTTAGGCAATCAAAAAAACCCAGCTAGGATGTTTAACGGCGTTGATACACATACGCTACGAAATATTTGGAAGACATGGTGTTCTGATATGGACTTCAATCAATTTAAAAATTTCTTTAGTCATGCTCAGTCGACTCCGCACGGATTTATAACAATAAATTTACATGATCCTCGGACACGATATCGTATCGGACTGGATCAAATATTTGGTTGAAATCATTTATTATTTTTGTTAACCAGAACTGAAAGTTCCAGCAGCAGAGAGGGTGAACGACAACAACGTTGTGACCAAAATTGATTAAAAATCGTAAAGTCTCCGTTTGCTAAATGGAGACTTTTTTTTTTGGTTAAATGAGATTTCGTAGGAAGGCTTATTTTGTCTAAAAAGGTTGTAGGGTTCACCCTCTCTGCTGCTGCACCTACTGTTTAATAATCACATTTGCGAGCACATGGATGAGGGGGTTGGAGAATAGCTTTTTGACAATAAATCGTACATTCATTGATCAACACACACGTACAAATGCATCGGCAAAGACATTTATGATATAGGGTATGGTTACTTTGTATACCTCCCACACTCACTGACTCAGGTAAGCCTTAAAAAAACATATATTAAGATTAAACGGATGAGAAAGAATAAGTTAGGTGACGAGCATCAAAATGACATTTATGATATAGGGCATGGTTACTTTGTATACCTCCCACACTCACTGACTCAGGTAAGCCTTAAAAAAAAACATATATTAAGATTAAACGGATGAGAAAGAATAAGTTAGGTGACGAGCATCAAAATGCACAATCCAGCATCCATTTTTACCAACATCCCTTTTATAGTTGTTTGACACTTCCAAACCGTTGTACCCACATCAATACACAAAAGACGTGGGAAAGAGGTTGAAGAGTTAGTAATGTTCAGCAACAAGAATGGTTCAAATTAAAAATCAACCATTTCTATCCAGGACTTTCTCCAACCGCCGAATGGGATCAACAGAGCGGGCACAATTGTAAGATCACCATTGCAAACAACACGGACGAGGTAAAGTAGAATTATTTTTGCACATCTTTTTACATTCCAACATCCACTCATAAACTGCATGATATGATCAAATCAATGAAACAATTCAATTTTCTTGCATTTTCAGTAACAAAAATCATTACGGAAGGGATTTTGTTTTCTACTTTTTTACTTCGTTATGTCTTTGAATGCAAACACATATACCTAGAGTCCCCTATAACCTCGATAGGATTCAGGTATTTTTTTTCCTTTTGGTATAACTCGAAACATTTTAACAGGCTCGCAAAATATACAAATGTAAGCACAAACAACAACAAATAGGATTCAAGACTACATTACGATCTTGAAAAAGAACCATTGTTATAGTTGCGTAATAACATTTTGTGAAGCCGTTTCTTATCTAATTGCTCTTCACCTTCTCACATTGTGTAGTATATGAGAGGATACCGTTGAATAATACTCCAAACTATCAGCAACATCTACAAGAACAACAACAAAGACAATAATATCCGGAACAGTTTGGCAGGGACGATGGAATTTATTATCGACGCTAGCGTTATTGGTATGAAAACTATCCATTGTAGACTATTTTCAAACGGCCGTACTAGGAAGACCCATCTTGCTCTGAAATGATAATCTGAATATTAATTGACAATTTACAAGTAAATAAAAATTGAATATGAGTATGCTGGCGTATCTTCCGTCAAAAAAGGTATTCGTCAGCTAGACAAAATTTGGTTTAATCATAGCAGGTGCTGTTAAAGCAAATTAGGTGTTGGACATACATAATGGAATACATCTCAAAAAGTGTTTGCCAATCAAAGCGAGTGATGGTCAGTCAAATTGTGTTCTACACTCATTTAGCTGATCCAGCCTATGTTATTTGCCATATATAAAAACATCTGACACATTCATGTTCCAATGCGCATGCTAGAAATGAGTCAATGTTTAATTCCAAATAAGTATATTTAGTGCGAGTAATGTTAAATTTATGTAAATCCTCACAGGGTTATTTAATATTTAATTAGTACAGTCATAGAGGCGACATATTGGGAATCATGCATAAGCTAGTTTTATGTGAAATTTTATTTTGCATATTAGAAATACTATAACGGACTTTACATTTGGACTGTTATCAGTGAAGCGTATTTTACCAATTATTCCTTCCCTGGTGTTCATTGCAATTTTCAAGTTTCGCTAACTTGAATTTATGCTGAACAGATTCCATTAACTTGTGCAATCGTTTCGTTTTAGTTAAATGTTTTGTGCGTCATCTTTGAAAGTGCTTCTGTCGCTGGAATTAATTGCTTGCAAAAACAACTACATTGAACAAGTATTAAAAAAGAATTCTTCAATTTCTCATTCAAAAAATGTTACAACTACAGGACAAACTATGTACAATGTTATATTATGTATTATGGTGTTGGAAACGTATTAAATTTTGAGGTTATTTTCTACTTCTGATTTAATCTGAAATGTAAGAATCCTTTTCACTGTTATCAATACTGAACATTTGTAGAATTGTATTTCGTTTAGATCAAAGTAGACATTACTGCTGAAAACCTTTTGCAGCTTTCTCAAAAGTATGAGCATGTTTAGATTAATAGATGACTCGCGTCTGCCAGTTCTACGGTGTCGCTCTTCACAAAACAACACCGTATGTCGCATTAATCCGTTTAATGTTTCATGCCTGCACTCAGTCAAGAGCTTTCAAGATACTAATCCAGTCAATCAACGCAAAAATATTAGTTTTGCTTCTTCGTTAATGTTTCTTGAGTGTGATTTGAAGAATTCAGTAAAGATAGCTTTCACTAAGAATTCCCGTCAATAGTTTTAGAAGATTCCTTACAAATTATCATGCTGAAATCGAAGTTGTTTATTACCATAATTTAAATAGTTTGATTATACGAAACTAAACCTTCTAAAATTGATCCTATTTAAGTATTCGGATATAAGAACATATATACAAATATTAATTACTGCTTTAATACATATCAAGAAGTGTCATTGTCAACAAATATAATTTTGAAATATTAAGAATTCTAATAAGAAACATTTGGAGACATTTCATTTTTAAATGTACATGTCTGTGTTCATAATAACGAACCAATAATGAGAACCCATTAGGTCCAAACGGAAACCTTATTTCAAATTAAGAATTATGATAGTATGTTCGTCTCCATATCACTAAATCAAGAGAAAACTATCTTCATTAAATACCTTTTAAATTGATCTACTGTTTAAACAGAGTTGTTCATATTTGTCCTTAACTAGAAATGCACGATGAATAAAATATATTGCATCGTATTTTTCACCAGCATTACTGACACCATATGTAAATATTAATTTATTCACACGTTAAATGCCTTATCTATGTATCGATTCACCTATCTATCTATCTATCTATCTATATATCTATCTATCTATCTATCTATATATCTATCTATCTATCTATCTATCTATCTATCTATCTATCTATCTATCTATCTATCTATCTATCTATCTATCTATCTATCTATCTATCTATCTATCTATCTATCTATCTATCTATATATCTATCTGTCTGTCTGTCTGTCTGTCTATCTATCTATCTATCTGTGAATCTGTCTGTCTGTCTATCTCAGTCTCCCTATCTATCATTATATATATATATATATATATATATATATATATATATATATATATATATATATATATATATATATATATATATATATATATATATATATATATTATAAATTTCATTCACGTTGGTAAAACCCTATTTACTTTGTATTGGGTTAATTTTTAATTCGTGTCATTCTAACTATGCCCGCAAATTTCTTAATTGACTCCAGCTTGTAATGTGACACGACTCTGGCCTGCCCATGCGAAGCAGCTTATTACATATTATTGCCACTTTAAATCATTTGAATTATGTCAAAACCTGGACATGAGAAAAATGTTGTTTGTTTTTACCAAGAACAAACACAGGCTCTTGATTTGAGCTGACGTTATATATATATATATATATATATATATATATATATATATATATATATATATATATATATATATATATATATATATATATATATATATATATATATAATCCACAACCCTTCCATTACAAGTCACATTGTCGCTCTATCAATTGAGCTGTTTGTGTGCAGCAAACAATATATTATATTCTGAGTGGGCAAAACAGTGTTTCATTCATAAACAGTTTAACGTTTACAGTCTAGTTCAGTAAATCGCACAGATGTCATTTAATGTAAGACAAAATATTGCCTTCTATTTGTTCCTCTTCTATATAATAATAATTATTATACATCTCAGCAAGGGAAAAAAACACGTCTTATCACATCTTTGATACATTGCTTGAATTCATTTATGTTGTTTGTTATTTATTAGTGTTGATGTTCTTTCATTATGTTGTCAGATGGGATACAACTACTTGGTATATGCCGATTCATTTCAGTCACTCTAAGAAAATAGAGAATACATTATGAGAGCTAACACAAACATTTAGAAAGCGCATCAATATCTCAACGACTGCTAATTGCTCCGCAATACTAAGCAGCAGTTGCATTGCGAATTATTCAATCAGCTTTGAGGTCATTCGTAAACGATAGAATAAAAGGTTACATTAGAAAAGAAAACAAAAGCACATTACTTGTCATAAGTATTCAGTGAATCGGATGGAATAGTAATACTCAAGCATCATATGGTTATGCCATTCCTTGCTCAGAGATGCATATCAACCAGATATATATGTAGAATTCAACATAACTATATATATAATAACTAGACTTCGAATAACATATTAAATTGATTACAAACACTTCTGTAGATATAATTTCTTTTTTGTATATAATTTGTATCATTTAATCCCTGCATGGTTATCTAAATATTAATTTCTGTGAACGTTTTATATCAAGACCACATAAAATGAAGCTTAACAGCGGATTCCATCTAGAATATTCTTTAGAGACTACGTTTTGCGTGAATAGTCGCATGCTACTTATTTAACCTGTAAATTGTAGTTCAAACCGATGTATCACATCTCGTTTACTTTTGCCTGGTTTAATAAGTAACCTTTGACAATCCTACATATTTAATTTTATTTTGAAAAGCCACAAACATTCTGATGTTGATCCTTGATTGCTTTGAAAACAACCCAGACTACATGCGTTCAAAAGAGAAACACACATGGACACCGGACGTTAAATTGTTTCCAAATAACTGGCCAACTGCTCATGGAAATTGCGTGAGCAAAGGATAAGCTAGTGGACGTCAAACTTGTATATAAAGCACAAGCTGGGATAATGTTCCTAACAATGATAATGAATAAAATGTGAGCCACTGGTTGACAGTAAACTACCAATCCCACACAGATATTTAAATGTTTACAAAAACGCATGGGCATCACCTCCGAATAAACAACAAAGGACATGTAATAATCAAATAGCATCCGGTATCCCATTTCTGTTTAAAATGATATATGAAGTCAATCCAAAAAACTGTCATACAATTTTGCGAAATTTGCAAATTTCTTATCTTACCTGTGGATATACAAATAAAAGATAGATGAAAATCTACGCATAATTAGGTCTTATGCCAGAATATTCAAGACAAACAATTACTAGCTTACTGCTAGTGTGTTATTTTTCTTACACAATGTACTGTTTCAGTGGTATATGGAGTGAATATTTAGTTGTAAAAGGTATCATTTAGACCTTAGCAACCGCATAAAATAATGCATATGCTACTTTCATAATTACTTGGGGATCAAAAACGAGTCTGCACCAGCGCCAAAGTTTCTTTCATATTGTTCAATCAATTATATTTACAAACGTATGCTCCTAATAATTACTCTTTTACAGTTTTTACTTTTCATTTTAATGTTTTCGAACTCTAAAGCTTTTTTTACAACACTTGTGCTTCTTCTGTTTCACATATATTGCACCAGCTTGGCATAGTATACACGTCTTGGTGGAACCGAAGAATAGTGTTAGTTATACGTGGAAGAATGTAATACATAAAGATTTTATATATCTGTAAATAAGTTCCCTAGTTTTATGCATACTGTTAGGTTCAATCTTGACAAATTAGATTAACATAAAATGGAGTTTAGCTATCGGAAGTGCATAATCTAATAAATATATTTATAAATTTAATCATGGCTCTATGGACTTTACTCTTTCACAATCTTGTAATCCGCTAATGAAAACTGTTTTGATGTAAACGTAAAGCAGTTCAATACCAGTTTGAGAAAAAAGGCTGGACATATATCTCGATGGATGGAACAATTTATATTTATAACCTTTAAGTCAATGAAGACTGTGTGGTCATAAGTTTCCATAATTGTTATTTGTTGATTTTGTAAGATTGTTTATATTTAATTTTCCTCGTTTATTAGTTTCTTTTAATTTCATTAGATTGTTATGGTAATGTAACATTGTATATTAAACTTTTTTTCTGCTTGACCTGAAGTGACTTTGTATTTTATTTTATGCTAACAATACATTTATAGCTAAATTATTATCTGTGTATATCGATTTAAAATCATAATAATTATTAATTGAAGTAAATCTATTTTTGGACAAGGTCTTGTCTTTCATGATTCATATGTGTTTTCGACATAGTTCAGAGTCCGGTTTATAATGAAAAATAAATGTTTTTTTGTAAACATCAGGACCATTCTCCATTAGGTAAAGGGTAAAGTAGAGAACGTATCGAAGACGTATCGTTCTTGCTTTAAGGTTATGCACAAACTAGTTGTACTATTTGTTGTGTCCAGTTTTATTTCGGTCTGAAGTCCATTTCTATCAAATTATTGAATTCCAGTGATTCATTGCTCGTAAAATAGAAAAGTGCATTGGTACAAAAATGGATTAATACATTCACTGGAATGTATAGTGAACTCAAACCTGGAATTATATTGCTATGAGTTTTAGAAAATATTGCTGTCACATCAACAGTCTTTGAGCTGCTACAGACACATCACCTTTAGGTTTGGATTTACTTCGGATTTCTACTGAATTTTATTCTCGGAGTTTACATAATACAGAGTCTGTAAATCTATGATAATTTGAGATTTTATACCCTAATTTCTTTTTATTACAGTTTTGCTCTTTTTATTGTAGAGATGTACAGTATTTGTTAAATTTAAAATCGTGTTGTCAATGTTAGGAGCATGGACTCGTCACATATATTTATCACATTTTAAAATCTTTGTTTACTCGTTTCTCAAACTTATATGTCTATAATTTCAAATACGAATATACAATGCTTCCATCATGCCATTTGGCACATGTTTGTATGGACCAAACATAATTAAACAAACACCAAGAAAAGGAAATGATTGTCTTAGTTTGAGCATTACATTAAAACATCAATCTGTCCTATGTATGGACATTACTGTTGTCTGAGGACTCGTCCACGTTAGCTGTTTTAATCATTTAATTAAATTGGCAATAACTAGGAAACTTACCAGGACATATTTGACAGCGCTTAAATGGGATGTAGCCATATTTAAGTCTAATACATTCAAAATGCGGTCACCCATACACCACACCTTGAAAAGACATTCATTGTGATAACGTTTTTTGTGATTGCATTCCTATTAATGTTTTTGTGATACTAGTTTTTGAGACGGCATTTGGAATGAATTTTTACATTCCTACCTCTTGAAACAGCATTTAGAAGCTGTTCATTTCATGCCACTTCTCGTTAAGATTAGTATGAATATTTAATTCTCTTCGTTTGTTAGTTTCTTTTTGTTTCATTAGATGCTATTGTAATGTAACAGTGTCGGTTTGACTTTTTGGCGTTGTCCAATATTAAGTTCATTTCCGCATGACCTGAAATGACTTTGTATTTTATTCTATGCTAAATTATATTCATTGCTAAATTATTATATGTGTATATGGATTTAAAATCAGTATAATTCTTAATTGAAGTAAATCTATAAGTTGGTCAATGTCTAGGCTTTGAAGATTCCTGTGTGTATTTGACATAGTCCAGAGTCTGGTTTATAATGAAAACAAATGTTGTTTATTTTGTTGACATCAGGACTATTCTCCATTAGGTAAGATGTTTATTTTAACAATACTAATTGTGACCATAAGTAAAGTAGAGAACTGCACAATCTTGTAATGAAGACGACGTATCGTTCTTGTTTTAAGGTTTAACACAAACTAGTTGTACTATATGTCATGTCCAGTTATTTCGGTCTGAAGTCCATTGCTATCAAATTATTGAATTCGAATGACTAATTGCTCGTAAAATAGAAAAGTGCTTTGATAAAAACATGGATTAATACTTTCACTGGAATGTATAGTGAACCCAAACCTGGAATTATATTGTTGTGATTTTGGAAAATATTGCTGTCACATCAACAGTTCTTGAGCTGCCACAGACACATCACCTTTAGGTTTGGATTTGATTCGGACTTCTACTAAATGTTAATCAAGGTGTTTACATTATAAAGAGTCTGTAAATATATGATTATTTGATATTTGAAGCCATAAGCTCCTTTTACTTTTTCTATTGAAGGGATGTACATTATTTGTTAAATTTAAAATCTTGTCGCTAATGTTAAAGGCATAGACTCGTAACATAATATATTTATCATATTTTGAAATCCTTGTTTACTCGTTTGTCAGATGTATATGCTTATTTTTTTTTCAAATACGAATATACAATGGTTCCATCATGCCATTCGGCACATATTTGTATGGGCGAAACTAAATTAAACATACAGCAAGTACAGAAAATTATTGTTTGAGTTTGTGCAATAAATTGAACATCAATAAGTCCGAAGAATTAACATTACTGATGGCTGAAAGCTTTAAATTCGTCCAACATATTTGTTTAAATGAGTTAATTAAATTGCCAATAATGAGGAAATGGAGCAGGACATATCTGGCAACTTTTAATTTCCAAGTAACCATATTTAAGTCTAATGAATTCAAAATGCGGTTACCCATACACCACACCTTGAAACGACATTCATTGTGATAACGCTTTTTGTGATTGCATTCCGATTAATGTTTCAGTGAAACTAGTTTCGGAGATGGCATTAGTAATAAAGTTTTACCTTCCTACACCTTGAAACAGCATTTTGAAGATGTTCATTTTATGCCACTTCTCGTTTGAAGTTCGACATATGTCACATTGGTACCAGTTGGTATGACGGCAATCAGAAGATGGTCAAGCATCACATAAATAATCGAGAAACACATATGCTGTTCATTAATCGTAAACGCCCTAACATACCAACAGATCTTAGCGCATCAGAAACAATTTACATCGTAAAATGATGCGGTTAGCAGGTTTATGTTTATTAAAAATTATAATTCTTCTCACTACTCACGAAAATTCAGCCTGGTGTAAATGGAAGGTGCAAATATGAATTTGTTTCTGCTCGTAAATATGTTAGCTGTAACTACTGAAAGATGTATCAGAAATGCAATAATATCTAGCTCATATGAGCGTAAAGATACTTGTTTCGTATTATATGAAACATTTAGAGTTATACAAATTTGTTTGCTTATATAAATAAATCCACATATTGATTCATACATTTATACATTATCCAACGTACATCTTTACCGACATACACATATGCATGGGCATAAACATGCATTCACACATATAATCATGAGTTCATACGTATATAGATACGTGACAAATACATTCGTATAAACAAAAACTAGAATGATATGCTAATATATGCAAACATGTCCTACATACTTTCTAATATAAATGCATGCATGGTTGAATCGATCAATTTGTATCGGTGATAATGGAAAACTCGTTGGATTATGTTTTGTGAAAAACAGCATTTGTCGCCCTTGGGCCGCATTGTGGCAAAACAGTGATTTTGACTGAGCTTATTACAGGACGTTTGTCAATTTCATTAATTTACTCTCAGCCATAATTGAGCTGTGTCCCAATATAAATGAGACTAAACAATGACTTTCTATATATTACATTATTCATTTTCGTAATTAGTGTCCATAACTCAGTTAATCCGTATTCCAAAACGGAATTCATAATCGGTAGGTCATTTATAATTATTTTGAAGAAAATACAAAGATGAATTTATATTGCAAATAGTCAATTTAAATAGTGATTTATTTGATAGACATAAATATTAATTAGTTCTCTGTTTGAAATTAAGTCATGTAAACATGCTTTGGAAAGTAAATCCTGTAAGTAATTTGTATCAATCACCATTGTTTACGTTAGCTAGGTATTATGGATTTCTAAATTCTCTTTCAATTACTTGTAAAATGTGCAGATCCAATTGAACGTGATTAGTAGGCGTGAACATACTGTACTCAGACTGAAAGCGTCACATTACTTCGTCTGTTAAACTGTTTAGTAATGTACTGGAACTATGTATACATGTAACATAGCAACATGACGTTCTCGTACATGTAGAAAATGTAACTACATTGATTGTCAAATGTAGAAAAATAGAAATGAAATCAAAAGAATCCATACGAAAATATATAAACGCGACAATAACAATAACGAGTTGGACAGACGAAAATATTATTGCATTTCGTAGCAATATATATATATATATATATATATATATATATATATATATATATATATATATATATATATATATATATATATATATTCACCAATCATGAATTTCGTTTGAACGGTACTGAAATAAATATTTAATCAGGACCCAACATACAGTTGTGAAATAGATATAGCTAATGCAATCTCTTCTTAAATTTTGTCAAGTCATTTACAAAGCATAAACATTTATATAAGCGAATTTCGACATCAGATAATCTGTTGTTACATTATTAACTGAAGATGATATCAGCTGTGCATCTCGTTTTGATGTATTTACTTCAAAACCACATTTGTGGTATCAAGTGAAATTGAAATTAGATATACCACGAATGAAATATATATTATATATAACTTTCTAAGTTCACACGGTACATTTAATTGTTTCTTCTTGTATAGTATTTTCATTTGATCGATGAATACATTTTTATTTATGGCAATCCTAGTTAATCGCATGAAATTTAACCTGATCCTTAGCCCACGTTGGCCTCATGTTTCCTCGTAAGCTTCTGAACCCCAAGAAAGTTAGAAAACTAGCAACAAAAGAAAAATTCTTTTAAAATCCTATTGTTGAAACACAGATCCTTTGAAAAAAGCTTTTTTGGAACACCAGACCCTTTAAAATATGGAATTGAGTAAGGATCTAAAATTTATAAATGAATTAAAGTCATGTTTCACAACGCTGTATGCAATAAGAACTACTTTGCATGAAAATAGACACAATTTACTTTAACTGAATATACAATTTCAAAATCATAAACTAGGTCAGTTGATTTAAAGGCTGAGGAGAAAGATCTTGCTTTCTTTTTTTAAAAACTTGTCCAAATTTTGTAACTTATATATGTAGAATGCGTCGCGTCAACTGAGAGAATAAGGAAACATAACTGATATAACTTATTTTCTTGCAGATGCTTAGAAAGTATTTTGGTCGAGCGCAGCTCTCCGATCGTTGTATTAATGTTTTAAACAGCAGACAATTCGAGCAATAAACGTGATTGTGTTGGGTTTTAACATCTCCCTAATTAAAGTTTTGTTTGGAAAAAGGATTAGGAATTATAGCTATGTTGGTTGAGATCTGAAGCAATTTTGAAAATGAAATTTAAAATCATGTAAAACATTACAACCATAACTGCACTGCTGCATTGTCATGTGTTCTTGCGCGGAAAATACGATAAAAAAGCACAATAATGCTTCTTTAAAAATGCTAGAAATAACATTAATAACCACTTTTTACAAGTATGTTGAAATAACGCGAATACATTATTTTGTAAATCACTTGCTAATGTTAGACCTCTTAATCATCGACCGTAGAAAGGATGTTTTACATCAAATGTATGGTATTTTGAAAATTGCTACATCACTACAATTTCGATCCTCTACAATAAGAACATGGCTTCATTCACTGATGTGCCAAACGGAGATAAAATTTCATATTTAGTCATCGTGTGTTTAATACCGAAGGAGAAAACAGTTACTATCAATATTTTAAAGGCGTTTATTCATCTGTTATTTGTTGAATGATCCATGATTGTGAAATTCATAAGTAATTTAATATGTATGGCTGCACGATGTGCAAATTAACCTGGTTAACTTTAGGAATCTATGCTCACGTTGCAATAATCTTTATTATGTTCACGCAAAACAGTTATTACGCTTTATTTTACGTGCGAAATATAATTCCATGCTTAGATGTAATATATGGGTACTACCCTCGAACGAACATTATCTTTATGTTTAATTGCAGATGTCTGCTCTTCTCATAATTGCATTTGCTTTTGCTTTCGTTTTCAGGATTAAAACATTGAATCGTTATAAATATAAGGTACTTAATTTATACGTAAATGTGTCATAAATTCGGTACCTATAAGGTGCAGAAAAGGCTGTCTCGATTCTATATTATGTTTTTATGTATGCAATCTATACTTTGAACTTTAAAAATGTTGAATTCATATAGCTACGATGAAGGCATTGTGGCAGTTTATAGCAATGTCTAGCAGTGGGACAACATGCCGCGGATATATACTTTGATGCCCCACCCATTCACATTATCCTGCCTTCAGACCAACCAGTCCGAATACTAACCCCTTAAAGCTGGAGCGCCAAGCAAGGCAGATGTTAGTACCATTTTTATACGTCTTTGGTATGGGACGGTCGGGGTTCGAACCCACGACATCCCTCATTCCGGACACTCTAAGGACTGGGCAACGGGAGTGAGTATTTATTAGCCCTTTTCAGATAACTGATCAAGCTTTCAAATCAGTGCATCATAATTTGTTTAAGAAACAAATTAAAAATAACTTATTTTGGGCATGTACGGGAATAATGTAACACATATTTAGGCCCAAACATGTCCTTTAATATGGCAAAAAATAGAAATGCAAAAAATAATTTGAGATTTTGAAGATATGTTGTGGATACTGAGACATTAAAATGATACTTGACGATGATTGGAAGAATGACACTTATCGAATATAATGTGTTTGCTAATTTAATTATCAAATGTGGACAAATACACTTACGTTATGAATTATATCATTCATAATTAATGCGTTTACGAGAAGATGAATGTTCAAACCGGCTACCTCAGGAGGTTGTTCTGTTCAGTTTTCGAGTTTTAATTTGAGCTTTTGTGACGCAGAAGCTAATTTATTTCAATATTAATTTATAAAACAAAATCGTTTATATATTGATTACAAAATGAGAGAAAGATCATTAATTATATTTTAAATAATATTTTACTTGATTTGAGAATAATTCCTAAGCCTGTTTGAATATAGTGTTTGTTTTTAATGAAATTAATACAATTGTATATATGAATAGAACTCATGCATGTAAATGTCGTTAGAAGTTACATATACGATTCTAATTGTATATTAGTCTCCAAGAAGTGTATCTAAATACTTACATTTATCATTCAGATTGTAAGCTTTAGATTTTGCAGATACAATGTGTTTTATTACATTCGCCACGGTAGAGAGACGAAAATACATAGGCTGTGTGGCCTGGAAGAAAAGTAGAGACAGTGGGAGATTCGTCTCATTAAACGATAACATCTGAATATTAGCTTCAACGATTATAACTTGATGGCGCATTTGTGAGACTTTGTGCACTACGATATGTGTATTTTTGATTGTTTCGCATCAAAAGTCGAATTTTTTAGACATCCTACAAAAGGTTTTATATTTTGAAAGAGAGGTTACTCTTTATGGAGGTTATGTGCAAATATATAGAATTTAAAGCAAATAACATAGTCAAAACGTTTGTTTTATGTTGTTTAACATTATCATTATAAACGTTTCCATGATTCAATTGTTCAGAAATGCATTGCAAAAGGCCGTTATTATGGATAAAATGTAAAAAAATTAAAATAAAAATATTTCACGCATATTATTTCTTCCACACGCGATGACGGTTTTGCTGATTACTCACTCTAATTACTTCCTTCAATCCATTTAATTTTGTTCCATCCTTAAGCGTCAGATTGGCTCTGATACCTGACTCCAACCACCTTGAGAACCTTCATGTATATTATCTCACATCCTCAGTTCCAGACTAATGTAATATTTTCTCATAAATGTTTTGAGATGTGTATCAGTTTTGGTTTCCTAAGTTTAATCCATCCATAGACTGTAATCCAGACACACGAATTTTGATCATGAAACTAAACATACGGTCACTAAGCATTTATTTCAAAGATAAAATGCTTTATTTCGGATATGATTCAATCATCATTACAGTTTTGGGTTTCAATCCTCATATTGGACAGTGTTTGTTTAATATGAAAGATATTTAATAAACTTCATGTAGTCATTTTCTTTCCATGCTATTATCTGCAAATGTCACATTAGTCAATGTTTCTTGCAATTATGTATCATAAATAAAATGTAACCTATATGATTCAAAAACACATTTCGACAGCGATAATTTGAACTGGACAGGGTATTTTAAAATTATTTTAGTTATTATCTTTAAGATTTTAATATTCAAAGTAATCACACTTTCTTCGAGACTTTTTAAAATCTATCTCAAGTGTACAATGAATCCAGAATGTTCAGAAAGTAATTGAGTTGAAATCATGATTACGTTTTGTTTAAATACTGAGGTCGTGATTCATTATAAACATGTCAGGCCGTGATTACCCAAAACAAACATGGAAATTAAGCATGAAGTTTCGATTGATTTTATTTATTTATAAAGCATGACGTAATGATTCCATTTTTTTCTTTATAAATAACTGTAAGCGTGCATGTGTCTTTTTTAAGCGAATACAGCATCATTGTGAACGATGCGCATGAAAACATAACTTGATTTCAATCAGACAAATTAGAAAAGGAGTGATCCTTGGCACTAGAAGAGTTACCGTACGCTTCCAAATCATCAAACTATTAAGTAAATGAGTTCTAATTTGAAATGAAAGGAACTTCCAAATAAAAATAAAAACAAGAGGAAATTATCAAGCAATGATAAATGCAATTCGTCTTCTCCAAACCATTTTGCAACATGAAATGATATTTTTAAAAACTCCAAACAAGTCTTAATTAAAAATTTAATTTTTAGAAAAGAGACTAACTATCAACTATAATTCATTCTAACATTTTCATGAAACAAGTAAAATGTTTGGGTGAAATAATATACAGGTTATTTTTTTAATTTCACAATCAATTACCTTCTACTATTTGACGAAGGGTGTATAACTGTTTGAACCTTGAATGAAGGTGACAATTTGCTTTTATGTGAGCTCAAGTAATCATCTGATCAAACGTCGGATGAAAAAACATACAAATAACCAGAACAAATTAAGCGATCACATACATGATTTAACAAAAGAATCGGTCGATGATGACATACGTGTTACAAGGTTGTGTCTACAAGCGACGCATCAGTTAGAAACATTTTGTGAACAAAACGAGTTTTTCATCAATTCTCTGAAATTGGATTTGAGGATTTCACTTTGATTTTCAATAAATACTTTGTTAGAGTTTGGGGGAGTGGCTGCCTCTTCCATTTTAAATCATTACTCGACATAATTAATGAGCAAGTGATAAAGGTTATAACAAAGGCAGAGACGCGCCGATCATTGTAAGGTGAGACGTGCTGAAACCCATATGGGACCTGTAAAAACCGTAAGACAAGGAAAGTAATAGTGTTGCAACGTGTCTCAGTTTAACAGTGTCTTGAATAGATATAGTTTAAATAATTATTTACAACATTAACAATATATCATAATACTACGCAACCTTCCCCATCTCTCCGTCTTTATGTATTATCGTCTTTACACGTTATAGTCACAAAACCAAGATACGTCTAGTTAAAGATGTTTTTTATTCATATTATTCTTATGATTAATTACCGCCACTAATGGTAAATCAAGTTTCATCATCTGGTTATATTTAGTTAAGGCATCTTTCTCTCTATGTTAGACACCACATCCCAGTCGTATTTCTGACGTAATGCAAGTATTATGCAGCATCGATTTCGTCTGCGGAAACCAAAGCTTACACCCCTAGTCCTAAATATGTGTACGTTATATATTTTCCGAAGCTTTAAATATAAATTGAAAGCTACATATATATTGCACAACTACAAACAGAATGAAAAGTTTATTTAAGAAACTATTAGGTAATATATTTAGCTTTAGAGTACAATCTTCCTGCTGAATCAATCATGAAAGTTATATCGTTTTAAAATTAACTTGATCGTTTTGGCGTTGTTCCCATGGCGTAGAGCTACATTTTGAGACGTGTTATCCAATCAGATCAACGTAGCACGGCCTTAATATGTCCATACAACTTCCTCATGAACGTGGTACGCGGAATGAAACCTGATTTGGATCTTGCAAAACAAAATGGTGTGCGTCACATTGCATCAGAGGCCAATTTGTAAATTTAGAAGACATAAGCAGTTTCAGAGTGCGTGTTTTAATTTAACAGACGAAAATTTAAGAACTTTCAATAATAAATGAAAACAAGAAATTATCGAATAATGATGATGGCACTTCAAACCTTACCGCTAGATAAATTTCCATAATATAGAACATTTTTAATAATGACTGTAAAAATTGAGATTTAGATTAATGTTAGTTTCGGGCTGATATATTTAGGTTTGAGCTGGTGTTATTAAGTAATTTAACTTTTGTTTTATCTGAAAGAAAAGTCTTTATTTTGGAACAAATACTTTAAAAGAGTACTTTTGATTCATGGTTCAAATTCGTTCCACGTGATGGAATTGTACTTACAATTCTACAGATAGATTCAGCTCAAAACAAAAAACTTGTCACAAAACATTTAACAAAATAATAGTCCATAAGTCTAGTACGATATCATATAATTAAGACACATGAACATATTAAAATTAAATTTATTTAAAAAGACATCGGACATATCATTATCATAACTCAAGCATTTAATTGCCTGGCAACGTGCCTAATTGAGCATCCTTATTATAGATAACATATATGCGGAAAACTTGTAATAACGTAACAGCATACAATTCAACAAAAACATTTTTCAATATATCTAATAGTTTTATCTTATCCTTTCGAAACAATTACTACAGAAATGCAAATATGTCTAGATAAAGATATATTCATGCCCGTAGTTAATCGTACAGAGAGAACGGAAGTCATAACAACATGCGTAAGTTCAAAGTTTTTTCTTTCATCACAATTGTAAATCTCATTCTTTATACATAGTATACTTCAGATATTTTAGTTTGAAAGTCAGGAGAGAATGTGTAAATATTTCTTAATATCCAAATCTTGATGATAAAAACATCTTACGTAATTAAGGTATTTATATTATTTATGAAATAACAACTTCAGAATCAATAGGCCAAACGATGAATGCTACAAATAGACAAATATAGATTTTTCTACCAAGTACCTTAAGGAGAATGAATTGTGGCAATAGTTGTCAATGAATTCGTGCAACAGTATTCAAGTATAAATGTTTCAGGTTTAAGCCTAATACATTGAATTTGTATGAAAGCCACAATTTATAGCAAAGAAAAAGATAAATAATTGCTGGAAGACTTTTTACATGATTTAAGATCAAGGTTATATAATACATTAATTAGGTAAAATCATGATTCTTTAATGATGAGGAATTGGGATGACATATTCTGTGAAAACAAATAAAACATACGAAGTGTACCTTCAATAAAGTCCTTCTAGCATAAGGTGGATTTGCCAAAGCTATATCATCGGGAAGATAATTCAAGATTAGTTAATATCAGTCATATCTCTAGAAATTATTAGAAATATAATTTGGATACAGTTGTCTAATTAGTGTTACATTATTTCTAAGGTTTTTGTCTTTTCCTTCCATATTTTGATGAGATGTAGATGCAGCTAGTTATTACATTAAACATCATTTTTATGTAAAGGTAATCAGTTTTGCATTTGGTAATTCAATTTGAGGATGATAATGTTATCACATCTATGCAGATCACATGAATTAATAATACAAATTGTTTTTGCTTTTGAAGGAGAATCGAAAACATTATAACCATAAATACGTTAAATGCAATATTTATCTCTGTATGGATGACATTATCAGGACTGTGTCTCTTACATTGTGCATGTTGTATTCCATACGATTGGAAGCATTACTGAAGAAACTACGTGTGAAGTAATTAAATTATCGCAACAAATACATCTTCTAAATGGAAAAAAGGTACATGTTTCGATATTTCAAATACTTCTCTAACAACATTGATACTGGTGATGTATGGGGGCGCTCACCAGTTAATATGTACTTTTCAGATAGTGACGTATGTGAGGTGAAAATGTTTGCATTTGTAACATGCACAATGGAGATAATGTTGGCATATCTCAATGCTACTTTGATGTAATGTGGCTGATATTTCTTTGGATACTGCACTTGTGGAAATTGTAAATGATCTAAGCGCATGGTATAACAAAATGGATGCTCCCATGTGCTTGAAAAATTAGCCAGAATCAATCAAAAGTACACTAACTTTAGCAGTTATTAAACTAAGGAAAACGAATTTTGCTGAAGTAGACAATAGCAGCTTCTGAAAGTGCAATGAACAAATTACAAAATATCTGAAAAGTAAAAAAAGTTATCGTACCATTTTTCTACAATTTACCTCTGAAGTCCAGGGAGTGAAAATGACCATGCGGAGCTAGCAGTTTGTTTACATGAGCACATCTTATGTTAGCCCAAGCTGTATACTCTAGAACCTAAAGTACACCCATCAATCATACATCACAAAAAAAGGGAATTGAAAGTTCTTCTCCCAACACCTAAGATATACAAAGTTTTTATTATATTGCCAGTATAACCAGTGAAGAAATCACAGAAAATTATTTTTCTTTAAAATTCTAACCCTATGCAAAGTACGAAACTGTAGAGCGCCACCTATCCAGTTCCAGAACAATATCCCGGATATGATTCTTTCGGATAACTTTGAAATGATGTGTACCATTTGGAATCGCACCACAATTAATACTTCCAGTTCAGTACCCACGAATGTAGTTCCAGTCTATTTTTAGAACCTTTTTTCCTCTCTCATTTTGGTGGTGATAGAAGAGTTATATTGATCCATATTTGGTAGGGATTTAAAGGTAATTGTTTATTCTTGAGAATATGAGCAGAGAGAGTGGTTGTCAGTGTGTAATTTGGCGACAGTGCAAATGGAGTAATAAGGCCTTGGTGATGATCCGGAAGTGAAATATGTGTTCTGTTTACATGCTGCTATGTTTACAGTGTTGCAGCTCAAAAAAATGCCGATCAACCCCTGACAAGATTTTCACCGTGAAGTCATCTTTGGAGGTATTTTAGATTAACATATGATTTGTATTGATTGTCACACTGTGGAAAGGTCAGTACTGAGAAATATATGTAGAGAACATATAGTAAAATTAATTGTGGTCTATGTCCATTTTGACGCTGGGTTTCGAATGGGATAGGTGATTCGATGGCATGCACCACCGACGGCCGTTTGCAAGGTCGTTTTCTCTCGTTGCAAAACTTTTAATAGTCCTGGAATGTTAATCCACATGTCGTCATCTGTTTTGAGCACAAATTTGGCATGAGAACATTTTGTAATGACTAACTTAAAGGCCATCATTGTTTTAAATGTTAAATTCTGATACGTATCAACGAAATCCCCTTTAAATATATCACTGTGAATGTTACTTTCAACTTCAACAAGTTTTCTTAAATTTCTGTCTGGTACTTCTCCCAAGAGAAACGAATATCTTATATTTGCTTTGTTTTTGTTGGTATAATTCAGCCACGTCTTCCGAATGGCGCTCCTTTCTTTTTGACGCTGATGTAAAAATAAAAATTACTAAATCTATTTCCTGCAAATCATGATAAAGCTTGCAAATTGCATCATTATTTATAACATAGTTAAATTTGTGAGTGATGCAAGTTTCACAGACATCATTGTCTCCTTACGGCAGAGTGGATGGAAGCTACATTTATTAGTCTAAATGATGTAGCAAACATTGTAATAGTGCGATGGCAACATATATTAGCAATACCGTCATCAACACTTTTCTTTTTCCAAAATACTTTGCCATTGCCTTATCGGCCATGATTTAGCTTCTAGCACGATATACCCTTTGGTACATAGACAATATATATGTTACTGTTCGTGTAATTACGAATACTAAAATCTGTCGCGATAGTTACAACCTATCAGACAAACAAAATTAAGTGACAGTGCTCGATGAAAGGCTCCTTTTTACCTGGCAATGACTGAAATCCTCCTTTCAAACTACGACTCAAGGAACCCAGATATGATAGGTATATTATAATAATACATCATGAAGAACAGTTTTAAACTTTAAAAATGTTTAGCCAGTAATAATAATAATAATAATAATAATAATAATAATAATAATAATAATAATAATAATAATAATAACAACAACAATAACCTATTAAATGTATGGCATGAACTATTATTTGTCGAAAAACACTTACTTCTCTCTCTCTCTCTCTCTCTCTCTCTCTCTCTCTCTCTCTCTCTCTCTCTCTCTCTGTAACATGTTTCTTACGTTTCTGTGAATAGTTCTAATTATTGAAAGAATACCTGCAAAAGAAGAATGTTTGCTTTGAATGTTAAATTACATTAAATACATCAAATTGAGCTTTCACATTTTATATCATCGTATCAATTTATTAACATTTCTTTTATGTCATGGGCGTTCTCCTACATTATTTTATTTGGACTAATTACAGATTTCTTTTCGTCTTAAAAAGGTCTTTATTTTAACCGCCAACTTATAATTATAGCTTCACCTTACACTAGTCAATCATTAATACGTAATATATAATGATGTGTTTATAAATTGTCCTAGCAGATTGGTAACAAGAAAATTACTACAAAACTCTTCCATTTTATTATTTTCTTATAATTTGTAAAGAAACAATTTTCAAAGCATTTATGATACTTTGAAAACAAGAATCAGACAAGGTTCCCAATCAAATAGGATTTTGTATTATTTCCTGATTTTGGTGGGTTTTTTCGTTAATTTTGTGACAATAATATTATTGACGCAATTTGCAAGCTTTATCATGATTTGCAGGAAATAGATTTAGTAATTTTTATTTTTACTACACATCAGCGTCAAGAGGAAAGGAGCGCCATTCGGAAGACGTGGCTGAATTATACCAACAAAAACAAAGCAAATATAAGATATTCGTTTCTCTTGGGAGAAGTACCAGACATAAATTTAAGAAAACTTGTTGAAGTTGAAAGTAACATTCACAGTGATATATTTAAAGGGGATTACGTTGATACGTATCAGATTTTAACATTTAAAACAATGATGGCATTTAAGTTAGTCATTACAAAATGTTCTCATGCCAAATTTGTACTCAAAACAGATGACGACATGTGGATTAACATTCCAGGACTATTAAAAGTTTTGCAACGAGAGAAAACGACCTTGCAAACTGCCGTCGGTGGTGCATACCATCGAATCGCCTATCCCATTCGGGACCCAGCGTCAAAATGGTACGCATCATTTCAAAGTTGTCCGAAAGAATCATATCCGGGATATTGTTCTGGAACTGGATACGTCACCAGTATCAATGTTGTTAGGGAAGTGTTTGAAATATCGAGAAAGGTACCTTTTTTCCATTTAGAAGATGTATTTGTTGCGATTTGCATAAGCAAACTTGGATACAATTTACATCCAATTCCAGGATTTAACTCTGGCAGACCGCCTTTTGATCCATGTCTATACAAGGGAGATAATTTAATTACTTCACACGAAGTTTCTTCAGAAATGCTTCCAATCGTTTGGAATACAACATGCACAACGTAAGAGACACAGTCCTGATAATGTCAGCCATACAGAGATAAATATTGCATTTAACGTATTTATGGTTATAATGTTTTCGATTCTCCTTCAAAAGCAAAACAATTTGTATTATTAATTCATGTGATCTGCATAGATGTGATAACATTATCATCCTCAAACTGAATTACCAAATGCAAAACTGATTACCTTTACATAAAAATGATGTTTGATGTAATAACCAGCTGCATTTACATCTCATCAAAATATGGAAGGAAAAGACAAAAGCCTTAGATATAATGTAACACTAATTAGACAACTGTATCCAAATTATATTTCTAATAATTTCTAGAGATATGACTGATATTAACTAATCTTGAATTATCTTCCCGATGATATAGTTTTGGCAAATCCACCTTAGGCTAGAAGGACTTTACTGAAGGTACACTTCGTATGTTTTATTTGTTTTCACAGAATATGTCATCCCAATTCTTCATCATTAAAGAATCATGATTTTAGCTAATTAATGTATTAAATAACCTTGGGCTTAAATCATGTAAAAAGTCTTACAGCAATTATTTATCCGTATCTTTTTCTATGCTATAAATTGTGGCTTTCATACAAATTCAATGTATTAGGCTTAAACCTGAAACATTCATACTTGAATACTGTTGCACAAATTCATTGACAACTGTTGCCACAATTCATTCTCCTTAAGGTACTTGTTAGAAAAATCTATATTTTTCTATTTCTATCATTCATCGTTTGGTCTATTAATTTTGAAGTTGTTATTTCATAATTAATATAAATACCTTAATTACGTAGGATGTTTTTTATCATTTAGATTTGGATATTAAGAAATATTTACACATTCTCTCCTGACTTTTAAGCAAAAATATTTGAAGTATACTATGTATCCAGAATGAGATTTACAATTGTGATTAAAGAAAAGATTTTGAACTTACGCATGTTGTTATGACTTCCGTTCTCTTTGTACGATTAACTACGGGCATGAATATATCATTATCTAAACATATTTGCATTTCTGTAGTAATTGTTTCGAAAGAATAAGATAAAACTATTAGATATATTGAAAAATGTTTTTGTTGAATTGTATGCTTTTACGTTATTACAAGTTTTTTTATTCTCCGCATATATGTTATCTATAATAAGGATGCTCAATTAGGCACGTTGCCAGGCAATTAAATGCTTGAGTTATGATAATGATATGTCCGATGTCTTTTTAAATAAATTTAATTTTAATATGTTCATGTGTCTTAATTATATGATATCGTACTAGACTTATGGACTATTTTGTTAAATGTTTTGTGACAAGTATTTTGTTTTGAGCTAAATCTATCTGTAGAATTGTAAGTACAATTCCATCACGTGGAACGAATTTGAACCATGAATCAAAAGTACTATTTAAAAGTATTTTTTTCCAAAAAAAAGACTTTTCTTTCGGATAAAACAAAAGTTAAATTACTTAATAACATCAGCTCAAACCTAAATATATCAGCCCGAAACTAACATTAATCTAAACCTCAACTTTTACAGTCATTATTAAAAATGTTCTATATTATGGAAATTTATCTAGCGGTAAGGTTTGAAGTGCCATCATCATTATTTGATAATTTCTTGTTTTCATTTATTATTGAAAGTTCTTGAATTTTCATCTCTTAAATTAAAACACGCACTCTGAACCTGCTTATGTCTTCTAAATTTACAAATTGGTTTCTGATGCAATATGACGCACACCTTTTTGTTTTGCAAGACCCAAATTAGGTTTCATTCCGCATACCACGTTCATGAGGAAGTTGTATGGACATATTAAGGCCGTGCTACGTAGATCTGATTGGATAACATGTCTCAAAATCTAGCCCTACGCCATGGGAACAACGTCAAAACGATGTTCAAATCAAGTTGATTTTAAAACGATATTACTTTCATGATTGATTCAGCAGGAAGATTGTGCTTTAAAGCTAAATATATCACCTAATAGTTTCTTAAATAAACTTTTCATTTTGTTTTTAGTTCTGCAATATATATGTAGCTTTCAATTTATATTTAAAGCTTCGGAAAATATATAACGTACACATATTTAGGACTAGGGGCAGACGAAATCGATGCTGCATACTACTTGCATTACGTCAGAAATACGACTGGGATGTGGTGTCTAAGATAGAGAGAAAGATGCCGTAAATAAATATAATCAGATGATGAAACTTTATTACCATTAGTGGCGGTAATGAAAACGTGGTAATTAATCATAAGAATAATATGAATAAAAAACATCTTTAACTAGACGTATCTTGGTTTTGTGACTATAACGTGTAAAGACGATAATACATAAAGACGGAGAGGTGGGGAAGGTTGCATGGTATTATGATATATTGTTAATGTTGTAAAGAATTATTTAAACTATATCTATTCAAGACACTGTTAAAATGAGACACGTTGCAACACTATTACTTTCCTTGTCTTAAGGTTTTTACATGTCCCATATGGGTTTCAACACGTCTCACCTTACAATGATCGGAGCGTCTCTGCCTTCATGTTGTTATAACCTTTATCACTTGCTCATTAATTAAGTCGAGTAATGATTTAAAATGGAAGAGGCAGCCACTCCCCCAACTCTAACAAAGTATTTATTGAAAATCAAAGTGAAATCCTCAAATCTAATTTTAGATACATGATGAAAAACTCGTTTTGTTCACAAAATGTTTCTAACTGATGAGTTGCTTGTAGACACAACCTTGTAACACCTATGTCATCATCGACCGATTCTTTTTTTTAAATCATGTATGAGATCGCTTAATTTGTTCTGGTTATTTGTATTTTTTTTCATCCGACGTTTGATCAGATGATTACTTGAGCTCACATAAAAGCGAATTGTTAGCTTCATTTAAGGTTCAAACAGTTAGACACCCTTCGTCAAATAGTAGAATGTAATTGATTGTGAAATTAAAGAAATAACCTGTATATTATTTCACCCAAACATTTTACCTGTTTCATGAAAGTGTTAGAATGAATTATAGTTGATAGTTTGTCTCTTTTCTAAAAAATATAATTTTTAATTAAGACTTGTTTGGAATTTTATAAAATATCATTTCATGTTGCAAAATGGTTTGGAGAAGACGAATCGCATTTATCATTGCTTGATAATTTCTTGTTTTTAATTTTTATTTGGAAGTTCCTTTAATTTCAAATTAGAACTCACTTAATAGTTTGATGATTTGGAAGCGTACGGTAACTCTTCTAGTGCCAAGGATCATTCCTTTTCTAATTTGTCTGATTGAAATCAAGTTATGTTTTCATGCGCATCGTTCACCATGATGCTGTATTCGCTTAATAAAGACACATGCATGCTTACAGTTATTTATAAAGAAAGAAATGGAATCATTACGTCATGCTTTATAAATAAATAAAAGCAATCGAAACTTCATGCTTAATTTCCATGTTTGTTTTGGGTAATCACGACCTCAATATTTAAAGAAAACGTAATCATGATTTCAACTCAATTACTTTCTGAACATTCTGGATTCATTGTACACTTGAGATACATTTTGAAAAGTCTCGAATAAAGTGTGATTACTTTGAATATTAAAATCTTAAAGATAATAACTAAAATAATTTTAAAATACCCTGTCCAGTTCAAATTATCACTGTCGAAATGTCTTTTTGAATCATATATGTTACATTTTATTTATGATACATAATTGCAAGAAACATTGACTAATGTGACATTTGCAGACAATATCATGGAAAGAAAATGACTACATGACGTTTATTAAATATCTTTCATATTAAACAAACACTGTCCAATATGAGGATTGAAGCCGAAAACTGTAATGATGATTCAGTCATATCCGAAATAAATCATTTTATCTTTGAAATAAATGCTTAGTGACCGTATGTTTAGTTTCATCATCAAAATTCTTGTGACTTTGGATTACAGTCTATGGCTGGATTAAACTTAGGAAACCAAAACTGATACACATCTCAAAACATTTATGAGAAAATATTACATTAGTCTGGAACTGAGGATGTGAGATAATATACATGAAGGTTCTCAAGGTGGTTGGAGTCAGGTATCAGAGCCAATCTGACGCTTAAGGATGGAACAAAATTAAATGGATTGAAGGAAGTAATTAGAGTGAGTAATCAGCAAAACCGTTATCGCGTGTGGAAGAAATAGTATGCGTGAAATATTTTTATTTTAATTTTTTACATTTTATCCAAAATAACGGCCTTTTGCAATGCATTTCTGAACAATTGAATCATGGAAACGTTTATAATGATAATGTTAAATAACAAAAAACAAACGTTTTGGCTATGTTATTTGCTTTAAATTCTATATATTTGCACATGACCTCCATAAAGAGTAACCTCTCTTTCAAAATATACAACCTTTTGTAGGATGTTTAAAAATTTCGACTTTTGATGCGAAACAATCAAAAATACATATATCGTAGTGCACAAAGTCTCACAAATGCGCCATCAAGTTATAATCGTTGAAGCTAATATTCAGATGTTATCGTTTAATGAGACGAATCTCCCTCTGTCTCTCTTTTACTTCCTCTCTCTCTACTTTTCTTCCAGGCCACACAGCCTATGTATTTTCGTCTCTCTACCGTGGCGAATGTAATAAGACACATTGTATCTGCAAAATCTAAAGCTTACAATCCGAATGATAAATAAAAGTATTTATATACACTTCTTGGAGACTAATATACAACTAGAATCGTATATGTAACTTCTAACAACATTTACATGCACGAGTTCTATTCATATATACAATTTTATTAATTTCATTAAGAACAAACACTATATTCAAACAGGCTTAGGAATTATTCTCAAATCAAGTAAAATATTATTTAAAATATAATTAACGATCTTTCTCCCATTTTGTAATCAATATATAAACGATTTTTTTTAATAAATTAATATTGATATAAATTAGCTTCTGCGTCACAAAAGCTCAAATTAAAACTCGAAAACTGAACAGAACAACCTCCTGAGGTAGCCGGTTTGAACATTCATCTTCTGGTAAACGCAGTAATTATGAATGATATAATTCATAACATAAGTGTAATTGTCCACATTTGATAATTAAATTAGCAAACACATTATATTTGATAAGTGTCATTCTTCCAATCATCGTCAAGTATCATTTTAATGTCTCAGTATCCACAACATATCTTCAAAATCTCATATTATTTTTTGCATTTCTAATTTTTGCAATATTAAAGGACATTTTTGGGCCCAAATATGTGTTACATTATTCCCGTACATGCCCAAAATAAGTTATTTTTAATTTGTTTCTTTAACAAATTATGATGCACTGATTTGAAAGCTTGATCAGCTATCTGAAAACGGCTAATAAATACTCACTCCCGTTGCCCAGTCCTTAGAGTGTCCGGGATGAGGGATGTTGTGGGTTCGAACCCCGACGGTCCCATACCAAAGACGTATAAAAATGGTACTAACATCTGCCTTGCTTGGCGCTCAGCTTTAAGGGGTTAGTATTTGGACTGGTTGGTCTGAAGGCAGGATAATGTGAATGGGTGGGGCATCAAAGTACATGTCCTCAGGATGTTGTCCCACTGCTGTAAACTGCCTCAATGCATTCATCGTTGCTATATGAATTCAACATGTTTAAAGTTAAAAGTATAGATTGCACACACAAAAACATAATATAGAATCGGGACAGCCTTTTCTGCACCTTACAGGTACCAAATTTATGAGACATTTACATATAAATTAAGTACCTTATATTTATAACGATTCAATGTTTTAATCCTGAAAACCAAAGCAAAACAAATGCAATTATGAGAAGAGCAGACATCTGCAATTAAACATAAAGATAATGTTCGTTCGAGGGCAGTACCCATATATTACATCTCAGCCTGGAATTATATTTCGCGGGTAAAATAAAGCGTAATAACTGTTTTGCGTGAACATTATAAAGATTATCGCAACGTGAGCATAGATCTATAAAGTTAACCAGGTTAAAGCGCACATCGTGCAGCCATACATATTAAATTACTTACGAGTTTCAAAATCATGGATCATTCAACAAAATACAGATGAATAAACGCCGTTAAAATATTGATAGTAACTGTTACCTCCGTTCGGTATTAAACACACGATGACTAAATATGAATTTTTACCTCCGTTTGGCACATCAGTGAATGAAGCCATGCTCTTATTGTAGAGGATCGAAATTGTAGTGATGTAGCACTTTGCAAAATACCATACATTTGATGTAAAACATCCTTTCTACGGTCGATGATTAAGGGGTCTAACATTAGCAAGTGATTTACAAAATAATTTATTCGCGTCATTTCAACATACTTGCTGTGAATGGAAAAAGAGGTTAGTAATGTTATTTCTAGCATTTTTAAAGAAGCATTATTGTGTTTTTTTTTATCGTATTTCCCGCGCAAGAACACATGGCAATGCAGCAGTGCAGTTATGGTTCTAATGTTTGACATGATTTTAAATTTCATTTTCAAAATTGCTTCAGATCTCAATCAACATAGTTATAATTCATAATCCTTTTTCCAAACAAAACTTTAATTAGGGAGATGTTAAAACCCAACACAATCATGTTTATTGCTCGAATTGTCTGCTGTTTAAAATAACGTTATCTTCCTTGGGTCGCGATACATTAAGATCCATTTTATACCAGTACATCCACGCTTTAACTCACTGATAAAACGAAAAGTCATCTGATTAGGGTTATAACCTAATCAAACAAATTATTTACAAAGGGTCTGATCGAAATAAAATATTATATTTCTGCTGTATGTCTCTTTTACTTTCAGATGCGTTCAGCCTGAACATTTTACGCGAACCTGCTAATTAAAAGACTAAGTAGATATTTTAATTTGCTGATCATGGATAAATAGTACACTTACTAAACAATAATGACTTTCTCTGGGCATCAAACAAGCATTTATTGAATGAATTTGTTTAAAATTCACATTCAACATAGTGAAAGTCTGATTTTGAGCTGTACAATTTAATAGAATCAAATTTTCATTTTGTTTCGACATGGTCGTGCTTTAATGATAATTTTAAACCACATACAATAAATAAACGTGTTTACTCATGCAGTATAGTTCTAATTTCATTTTTATTTATATTTCTTTTAATATCTCGTATCTTTGCTCACCCAAGTTATTTACAAAGGGTACCCTTACTAACAATAATTGTTTTGAATTATTGTTCTTTTAGTTTATGTGTTTCTAAATGCTTTCAACGTGCACAGAAGGCAGATGTTAAACAACGTGAAACAAGATATGAATTGCTACTTTGTTTATATCAATTAATATGGGTTCTAGTCCGAATTTGATAAAACATTTACACTTTATGAAATAGTTACTTTGTGCCTCAAAATAGCAAATATTGTAACGTATTATTTTGATCTGTTGTTACAATACTGTTATTCTCTAACGCACAAATGTAAAACTTAATTAAAATTAGTTTCATTCTGCTTGATACAACATTATTTTAAACTATTCATAAAACATTCCATCAGTTAATACAACGATCGGAGAGCTGCGCTCGACCAAAACACTTTCTAAGCGTCTGCAAGAAAATAAGTTATATCAGTTATGTTTCCTTATTCTTTCAGTTGACACGACGCATTCTACATATATAAGTTAAAAAATTTGGACAAGTTTTTAAAAAAAGAAAGCAAGAACGTTTCTCCTCAGCCTTTACATCAACTAACCTAGTTTATGATTTTGAAATTGTGTATTCAGTTAAAGTAAATTGTGTCTATTTTCATGCAAAGTAGTTCTTATTCCATACAGCGTTGTGAAACATGACTTTAATTCATTTATAAATTTTAGATCCTTACTCAATTGCATATTTTAAAGGGTCTGATGTTCCAAAAAAGCTTTTTTCAAAGGATCTGTGTTTCAACAATAGGATTTTAAAGTAATTTTTCTTTTGTTGAGCAGCAGGGGGGGCGAATCCTACATTTGCTCCAGACATCATTTGCTCTAAATCTAACAAACATCTCCAGAGAATTAATTCGAATCCTTCTTTTTCAACCCAAAAAAAAGATTACTTGCTCGAAACATAAGTTTTTCGCAAATCATACTCCATGACCGTTTTCATCGTTTAGTCAAAATACGGTCTCGTCGTGATGTCATCGCCCCCCCCCCTGCTGCTATGGGTTAATAATTTATTTCAACCAAATATTTGATCAAGTCGTTAGGACTTTACAAACAAACTAATCGCTAACACTTCATCTTGTAGATCAATTAAATTATTTGACTGGTCGGTGAGTCGGAAATTAATTCTCGTTAACGAATTATTATGGCATCGCATGTAGACAGGATTAATTGGGTTTTCAATAATTAGAAATCCTGGAGGAGCTGTTGGTGCAAACGAATAAAGAATATATCCTTGCTGAGCTTGATTTGATTGCTCTAGATTAATTTGATAGCTTCCTTCGATTGCGTCACATGTTAAATTGAGCGCAATCACCGTTGAAATATTTACATTGTGCGGGGCAATATGCCTACCGCCGCCATCTGGATCATTATTATATTTGAGGAGGATAGTTGAATCTTGTACTTGTAATACCTTGATAACATTCCTAACAGATTCTTTTAGTTCCTCCGCGTTGTATCCGGGAAACTTAAAATTATGCAGATCGGCCTCTGTGATATTGTAGTCGGTTAGAAATCGTTGTTTATTGTCGCTGTTGTCATTGGTTATTGTTTAAATAATTAGTTCATTGATATATTCCATGTCAGATACAAGCTGATTTAGTATTTCAACGTGTTTTTGTAAGTTTGTTTGCCGTAGTTGTTCTAGTTGTGTTTTATGCAATAGATTAATTTCATTAAAATAACCAGTGATGTCAGTTAGCGTAAATGAAATAGTAACAGATGAGTCAGCTGTTCTTTTAATGATAGAATCCCATTGCAATGTGTTTTTGTTGGTAAATATAAATCTATCGGCGATGTTTCCTTTTTTTTATATCAGATAAATTATCTCGATATATGGGAATGATTTCATGATATGATTGTACGTCTGTAGTTAAGTCGGTGGTGGATTTTTCCGGTGGTTTTTCAGGCCACTGTTCTTAACGAGCTGTTATATATATCTACAACGTATCCCTCTGTGCTTATTTCGATCGACGACGAGAGCGTCGGTTCATGAAGATTAATAGCTATTTTGATTCTTTTCCAGTGATTGATTTTATTCTACGCTGAATTTCAGAATTGATTGGCACAATTCGGTACGACCCAGTTGGTAACGAAACAGTTTCCCTCGCTGGAGTACCATCGGGTTTATTCCACAAAAACCTTAACGAGTTATTGGGTTGCTGACCGCCAAATGCAACCGATCTGATATTAGGCCAGCTATGATATACTCGTAATTTTGCCAGCCCGATCTCACGTACTGGAATCGGAGAAGGGAAGTTCACACTAAATTGTGGGTTTGTTGATGTTATTGATATCATGCTTGTTCGTATCGGAGTGGTATTCTCCGCGATTCGTTGAAGCAGTTCGAGTGACATTATTGTTAACGCTGTCTTCAATTTCCAATTTAAACATCGCGGAGTTATACAACTGGGTCATCGTGGAAAATTCAACATCGGATATGAACGAATTATCTATCGACAGCGAGATCAACTCGGATAATTTCGAGTACGCGTCAAATACCACCCTGTACCGAGCTGTATAATCGGCGAGTTTTTTCTGAGAACACAATAATAACTTTTTAGTTATCGCGGTGGCGACTGACGCAATTGTTGTTGCCGCGGAGATAGCGATTGGAACTGCAATCGGAGCCTTCAACGTCATCGTCGACAAAATTACCCCGACGCTGGCCATCACACCGGACACCGAGTACACGGTGATGTCGATGATTGCTACGCTGCGTCGATATTTTTTCATTTTTTCACGATAGCGCTCAGAAAGTGATTTCAAGCTCGCGGAAAATTCTTTCACGGTATCATATCGATATCGATGCAATTGTGATACCTCTGGGACTATTATCGGTTCAAATGTTTTCATCGATGTCATTACTATTTTAAACCCGCTAGTGTTTTCAATTATTCGCAATCGTTAAGGGGGCAGGGCGTTTGTTAGGTTGGTAGATGGGTTGGGATGTCGTAGGTATGGTAGCTTTAGCCGGAAAAATCATCTACAAATTCTAAACACCAAGTTATTCTTGATTTAATGGTGGAGCTATCAACAGCGACGACATTAAAGGCTTGTCCGCGACCATTCAAAATTAACGTCGCGGTGCCACCAGAGTAGGTTTTACCGTTCGCGATAATATTAAATTGATCGATAGAGATCCAAGTTAACCTGTAGATACCATCGACCCATGTCGGCCTGAAGATATCGCCCCTCATTTCGACACCCAACAGACCCATGGACAATGTAGTATAAACGTCTCTTGTCCAATCCATGGTTCCATGCTCGATCGTATACACGATATTTTTAACGCCTATGTCTGGATGCGGAATCTTTACCTTTTCAATTTTTGTTTTTTAGTTTAAGAAGATCGTCGTAAATATCGAGATAATTTACCGTGATTCTGGTAGGATCTATTGTTTTCCCCCTCTCCTCCTTGTTAGAAAAGAATGAAGTCAGAAGGTCTCTGATTTTAAGCTGTGCTTGGTCTTTAAGATATATGTCGATGTGATAAAATTTTGTCGTGATATCTTGGGGGCCATAATCCCTAAAGAACTTATTAACAATTTCGCTGGTGAGCTTTTGTTCGTCAATAGCTTTTTTAATTTCAGCGAGGGTCGGGCCTGTCAGAGATGTGGTTCCAGACACCGGTGTTCTCCCTAAAAATTTATCCACGATGGTATTAAGTGTTGTTTGTCTCACCATAAACATATTAATATCGTTGAGAGTCATCGTAGATGTAGCCGGGACACCAAAGAAAGTATTAACGACGTAGGTATCGTGAGTATGCTTGCCAATAAACTCGCTAATTTCAGCGAGAGTCATGCCTACAGCAAGTGGGGCTCCAAAAAACTTAACAACGACGTCGTTAGTGGGTTTTTGTACCTTTTCAAAATTTTTTATTAGTTTAGAAATATCCGCGTAAATATCGAGATAATTTGCCTTGATTTCATTTTCATTCATCATCCTCCCCGCCTCCTTGTTAAAAAAGAATAAAGATAGAAAGTTTTTAATTTCAGCAAGAGTCATGCCAACCACAAGCGGGGTTAAAAAGAATTTATGTACGACATTTTTGCGAAAAGTCATATAACCTCGTATATAATCATCCAGATCGCGGCCGTGGGTGGCAATCATGCTGTCGTGGGTGGCAATCATGCTGTCGTGGGAGGCAATCCTGTCGGTGATCGTAGACACAAGTGCGCCTGGTTTAAGTCATCCACCGCTGGAATACAGCGCAATAGAGTTTTCAGCGGCGTCGTGTTGTCGTATTGAAATGTCATCCGTGGATATATTACTGCTTTTCAATTTACCCTGGCGATCTTGAAATACAACTATTTCGTTCGGGTCAACACTTGCTAAATTTAACGTCTCACCGATTTCATCTTCAATTATTTTTTTTACATCATCGATAGAACCCGCAGATGTTTCCGCTGTTGGTTTCAACATTGACAGAGATCGTCCCCGAATATCAATCATTATTGCTAGCGCAACTTGTATTTTCAATTTATTGATTCTCTAAAATTACCTTGTAATTTCCCACTCGTGTATTCATTTACAACCAGATGAGGTGGTTTCCACGGAAATCCAAAGGATTTTAATGAAATCTCCGCGAGGACATTTAATACATCACGGCCGCATATCGGTGGATCATTTAATTGTTGTGTTGGCAGCGTGGAATAAAAAATCGGAAACAATTTGAGTTTCATCGAAGAATTTATATACCGCTTAAACTCGCTCGGTGGGGCTAACCCATATGAATCAAAATAGACAATCCCACGTGGATCAATCGCGTATGCAACCCAGTGAGTTCCCGATCCGCTGCTGTTATCAAGATTGATGATACCGGTTTCAACGCTGTTTGGTTTTCTCGGTAATTGATCTCTCATAAAAATCCCTCTGAAGTTTTTTATCGCTAGTTTTTTAGCAGCATCAATTAAATCAAAATTGGACATGGGAAGAATTGGGTTTTCAACTAATAAACCGTTCCTGGTATTCTTAAGCCGCTTCCTTTGTACCATAAATACGGGGTTCCTGGTAGGTACAACCCCTTTCATGTTTTTTTATATCCTTTCCCAGTTGCATTTTTCAACGCCATCCCTGCCGCGGTGCCAACGGCTCCCAACGCCGCCGCTTTCGCCATCGCTGGGGCAGCCGCTGAAATCAATGCTGGTATTGCAGCTAACAATAGGAATATACCACCTGATTTTATCATGTTAGCGATTGCAGCCTTTGAAAATACAATGTGAATCCCTCGCCGTTTCTTTAGCGCATCATTGAAATGTTTTATTTGACGATCCGTCAGTGATATTTTATGTGTACCGCCGGACATCTGCGCTGGTTTTAACGTTATTGTTGTTCCACATTCTTTAGCGGATTTTGATCGCAATTTCTTGACCTGACCATCAGTCAGCTTGACACTAACAACACTATATGTCATTTTATTGTAAAACACATTTATGCTTTCAATTGATCTAATTGGAAACTCTTCAAGTTTCATTTACATATTTTCCACTGGTGCATCAACGATTCTCATTCGTTAACCAACACCTTCAAGTAGCATTGATTTGTCGCTGAGAATGACAGCAACCGCTCTATAATCAACATCACCAGGGGCTATACGAGCTCGAAAATGTATGTCAACGACGGATTGCCTTGTTAAATCAAGATGTTCCAGCGAAAAGTAATAAATCGGAATTAGGTTTTTAAAATCAAGTTGCGATATTTGTAAACCAGTATCAACATTTTGATCACGACCCATATATGACAGCATCCGATGATACACACGTGCTATGTGGTTAGTGTCGTAATCAAGCTGTATATCCTCAGATGGTTCTTGTTGTCCGTTTATTCTCAGTGAAACCTCCTTGACTCCTAATCGATCAAATATCATATGACTGTGTTCTTGGGAGCCTAATCGATTCCGATTCTGACGTGGAGCTGAAACGCCTTGTTTTGATGCCAGGTGCCATGTAAATGTATCAGCAACATTACCCTCTTTGGCATCAGTTGTTGTTGTTAGCCAACTTATCAATGATTTGCCACCTGTGTCCATAAATGAAAGTAGCCGCTCTTCCGTGGTAATTGATGGGGTCATTACTGGCATCCACAATACTATTTTACTCAAAACAACTTTGCGGCACCAGTACGCCAAATTGCATCCTTGTCATTGCCTTTTCGCACTAACGCGATTGTGTGTTTGGCTCCATAGATGACTTTTCTGACATTTCTGCAGAATCCAAATATGTCATGGAGTGGAATCGCACATGAAAATATCGCGGCTGTCCTTGCAATGCTCCTTTTCGTGTTGCAAATCCTAAATTGAAATTACCATTAACGCCTCCGAGAATATCAAACGCAGCTATGGGTCTAGCTCGACGTTCTGGATTAACTACTTCTTGTTGATTTGCTTCTGCAGTATCTTGTACTGTTTAAACTTTAATGTATTGAAGATGGTCAGCGTTATCAGAGGTATTCTTTGCAAACATCATAGATGGACCAGCCGACCTTGTATAATCATCAGAATATCTTGCTAGCCCGATTATTGCTTTTGCAACATCAACTTTACGGTCTATTGATTCAATTTCTTTTCCATCAATGAGATATCTTGCACTTTCAAACAACGCCATTATGCCATTATTAACAAAACCAACTCGGACATTTGTGTTATCTGCATATGGGGTATTAGCTGCAACATTTGTTACGAGTTTTCCCTCGATTTCAATAAAAAAGTTCAATTCGCGATCGTATGTCGGGTTGTATTGCATGATAGGAATAGTATTGATAATCGCGGACGGAATCGTTCTTGGGTAATGGGGCTTCTATATCGAAGGCTGGATCAGCTTGTCGTTTAAACATTTTATTAACATACTAGTGCTTTCAATTGTGAAACTCTTTGTAATCATCGTCGTTTTTGTTTTCGTTTCAAACCACTTCCTGCTATCGCGTTCATGATAGCGCTATCTGTTACCGGTGAAGCCGTCAATGGCGACGGAGTCACCGAAGCAGCCAACGACGCTAATTTATCTTCCACTGCGCTATTTATTGCTTTGCTGACACTTGCAGGCATCACTGTTGTAGATGGCAGTACAACTGGTTGCTTTTTTCGTCGTCGCACCAATGATATTATGTTATCTTTCGCGGCAGAAAATGCCTTTCCGGCAAGATTTCCAACAGCGCTGATTTCCTTATCACGAATAATATCAATTGCTTTCATTGATAACTGTTTAGCTAACGGCGCCACCTTGGGAGCCATTCTTGTAAATAACCCCGCAATGGTATTGCCGAAACCATCTCCGTAATATGCTCTATAAACAGGCAATCGTGAGTTCACCACGTAGACGCTTACGGGTTTATCATGGTTGTAGTGTATGATCATCTCATTATAAAACTAGTAGTTTTTCAATTACTGATCAATCGCTAAGATCCATAGGAGTTTCATCATAACCATGGGCGTCTCTGTGATTTTCAAATAATTCAGAAATGAGTTCTCGATATACATCAATGTCCATGATACCACCGGCAAATAATCGTCTACAGATATCAGCTGTTTCATTAATTATTTCCGGGGAGTTATTTCCGGCTCGCATCGCCCCGATGAGAACTTCCAACCGTGATATATCACTGAGGATGTTACCAGGACATGTCACTGTTGCGTTGAAATCCAAAGGATTTCCAATCGAATATCCTTTTCCGCTTGTTTTCTTAGAACCGGCTGCTGCTCTTATGTCTATTTGTTCCGGGATTGGATCCTCCGTATAACGTGGTGGTTGTTGACCGCCTTTAACCGCAGCTAGAAAGTCATCATAACCAGGGTGCTGCAACGCTCTGATTTTATCCCCGCCGCGTTTCGCTAGATATATTTTTGATGCCCAATTGTCTTTGCTTTTTATAAAACTTTTAAACTCGTCTTTTAATAAATTCTCTCTTTTACCCTTTGGAAAATTTTCTATTGCAAAATCAGCTAATTCGGAATCCGTATGGTTTCCTCTAATTTCATTTAATGCTGCGACTGTAAATATATTCTCAGGTGAATAGTCTTTTCCTCCAGGTGCACCTTGTTGTTCTTCTTCGCGTTCTTCAATTTCGCGCTGAGTTTTTACATCACTGGATAGCTGTAGTATCCCTGCGCGTGTTTGTTCGGTCTCTGCTGCTATCTTTTCAAGCGTATCAAGCAGCGGCGCCTTCTTTGCTCGTTCTTTTTCAGGAATATCTCCGTATATCGCTGCTTCAGTTAACTTTTTCACATCTTTGGTCGCACTTGTTATCGGAGTAAACAGTTGTTCACTTGACACAGAAAAGTCAGTTTGCATTTGTTGTCGTTGTTGAAGTTTATCGCGAAGTCTGTCTCGTACCGGTATAAACTTTTTAATTGCTGCTAGCCGCTCTCGGGCTAATTTAGTTGTAAGCGATTCACCTACCATATATTGTTTGTGAACTGAGTTTTCAAATGTGAAACTATCACAATTAAAAGCTGAGTTATTAAATAAATGTACCATCAAGCTAACGTATCCATCTCCGACAGGGTTAAACTGTACGACGCTATCCGCGAGTGTTTCAGAAATAACATCGCTGGGGTTTTCAGAATTGTAATATCTGAGATCGGCGATGAACGATTTTTGTTAACGACGCGGCAACAACAACAACTACGTGAAAATGGAGGCGTCGTGGTGATTACTTGCTACCACGACCAGATCATCCAGTACGCACATAACTGCATGAGCAAGCCCAAACTGATGAGTATTCTTTCAGGAGAAAATCCTATGTGACAAGTGTAACAAGTGTTACAAAAAACGCTAAATTTTTTTTACTGCAAGTCTATTTCTTATAGTAACGCTCACGTGGTTAGGATACTGCTTTTTCCTCGCTTAACATTTTTCTAAGATCACGAACCTTAGAACTAATCTCAGTTCGTTTTTGATACTCTTGGCCGAGCTTTTGACGTATTGCTTCAAAGGTGCTAAATAGCGTTATAAATACATTAATGTCGTTACCGTACAAACAAGTATTGATGGACTTTTGAATTCCTTTCACGAGCCTGTACATCTTAGGTAAAACATAACGACCCTTATTAAACTGATACTCAATTTCTTCATATTCCGAGGTAATCCTGTCGCAGTCGAGATCTTTAGATAATACTATCCCTCGATTTTTCAAATTTGAAATTTCAGCAATTATAGCATTTACATCGTTGATATCCATATTTTTATAAAAATATAATATAATATATTTTACCTCTAATTATTAAAAAATATTGGGGGTCGTTTTTGACCCGTTTTGTTTTATGGACAGTACAATGCCGTATATCTCCACTCGAGTGTTGTGGCAGATTTTAGGCATACATATACTTAATTATTGGACAGTACAATGCCGTATATCTCCACTCGAGTGTTGTGGCAGATTTTAGGCATACATACACTTAATTAAGGATGGAATTTGCGATGTCCACAAAGCATACATCTCCGAAAGGGAGGCCTAAGGTGACAAACATCATCTTAGACCGCCCAGAAGATATGCTTGGGAGACATTCACAACCATGTACTAAATTATTGGACAGTACAATGACGTATATATCTCCACTTGAGTGATGCGGCAGATTTTAGGCATAACATGTACTTAATTAACTTCATTAAGGATGGATATATTCAATGAAACGATGATGGAATTTGTGATGTAATGATGTGAGACGGCACAAGACAGCACAAACATGAAACGACGGGGCGGATTTTCTACGGCCAATCCAACCAATCAAAAGCAACCCAATTAAATTAACCCGGTTTCATGATCGACAAAAGACAACCACACGCCCGGGTCAATGGCGTCGGTTAGTTTTCGATTGGCTTTCGAAAGCCCCAAGCTTATTACGAGTCATAATATATATATAAGGTGACTAATACAGCAGCGTTGATTCACGGGTGTGTTATTTTATTTTCTTGAATTACTTATTAATGCTGTTTCACAACATTTAAATGATACAAAATATTTGAATAAAACACTAAACAAAAGAATACAGTTGTTAAATCACAGCGTGTATTTCATTAGTTTTCATCGTAAAATGATTAATTAATCGTAATATTAATTAGACTTCAAGGGGGCGTAACTCTGTCATGCGACTTTATTATTGTACGATTTATCTCCCTTGATATATGAAAATTGTATCCTGTGTGCACGTAGTAGTAATTGAACTTCAAGGGACGTAACTCTGTCATGCGACTTTATTATTGTACGATTTATCTCCCTTGATATACGAAAATTGTATCATATGTGTGTTTTTCTTTGACAAAGCTGATTTAGTTATATTCTCTGCTATTCTTTGTACTGAAGGCATGCAAATATCGAAATATCTACTGGCTTCATTAATTGACTGAAATATTTTCTCCTCGTTAGTTGATGTTTCAAATGATTTAACGGATCTCTTTCCAACTGACTTACAGGTCCCTGTCTTGCCCCTTTTTGCATTCTGACTTTGTGAGACGGCTTGAAGATTCTCAAGACAATTATCAGTCTTCACGCCATTTATGTGATCAATAACAAGGCCGTCTTCGATTATTCCGTAAAATGCTTCATAGAGAGCTCTGTGACAGAGATATTCTTCTTCCCGGCTGAAAACATCAAGGATCCCATATTATTTACCCATCCAACCGGCTTCTTTAGTCTGCAATTTCTAACAACACCATCACGGGATGCTTCATAATTAACAAGCACTGGGTGAGGTCTAAAATCTTGGCTCATTTGTATAATAATACTACTTGTCTAATTTATATCTGCTTTGATTATAAACCTCTTGATATAATCTTGAGGAGTTTTTATGATTTTTTTCTTGACAAAGTCAAGGACGTTGTAATCGGTAAGATCAATGACTGTATTTTTTATTCGTTTGTCATAATAGCGTTTTAGTTCTCTGTATCGTTTTCCACCACAACTGAGACACAACTACGATTTTCCCCTTACCCCGACCCCACATCGGAGGCATGGGAGGGGCCAAAGGAACCGTTGCAAACGCTTTGTAAATGATACCCACATAATTTGCTTCTGCATGTTTTGTTACATGGAGTTGTTGATCCAATCATTAGCCACTTGCAATGGTTCATTATACTATATTTTTTTTATTTAAATACTTGCTTTAATTATATGAATGATGAATTAGAGAGATTATCATCAATTAAGCCTTTCAAAAACGTTAAATTCAATCTCGATAGAACCCTCAAAGATGTGCCAAAACGGGCAATAACGGATAGAGCCCTGATAAATAAACTACGCGATTGTATTAACGTATTCAAACACGACGGTGCATCTCATAGCTGGTCAACATTTCGAATTGATGGCGTTGTTGATGCCACCATGAACGACAGCAACGCAGCGTTGATGTTATCACAACTTGGCAACAAAAAGTACTTTTTTAGAGTGAAATTCATTATCCGTGTAGAATCAGGCGGTTGGATTATACGAGACAAATTTGAACCGATTCTCAAAGACAAGAAAACAGTTGTTGTTAGTCGTGATTCTAAGCCGGGTTTGTTAACTGGAATTGACAAACCATACTATGAACGAGCATATCCTGAAACAGCAGTTGTGTATGGGATATATCCGTTAAATGAAAAACCTGATATAAGAAAACTAAAACCAATGAAACAGTCGTCGCTGGCGACATCGTCAGTGGCTTTGCCACTCAATTCTGTAGAAGAACGAGTAACAGAACATTTTACAAATGCATCCAGAGGTAACAAACTTACCGATCTACGGCGTAGCAAAATAGCTCAATGGGAGTTAACGGTGAAAGACCGCGGAGCGACTATTAGCGATATAGCAAAATTAGAAACGTCGCTGAGATTTCCAATAACTGTTACAACGATAACCGGAGCAGTTTTATACGAATCAAAATATAAATCAAAGGGAGCCCCAATTAAAATTATTGATCATAACGAACACGCGTGGACGCCCGCGGTCACAATATTTCCACGAAACAGAACAATAAAGTATATACCCGACGAATTCTTACGAGAAGAATTTTCCAGGGATCTTCTTCTCGTTGAAAAGAAACTATTCGATGGTATTGCGCATTTGAGTAAAAACCACCTCGTGTCGGTGTGGTTACTTCGCAGCACTGAAAACGACATGGATACGTTTGATCAGTTTGTAAGACCAAACGGTGAATTATACCGCACTGAAGCATTTCACAACAAAATGAAAAAAACATCTAGTGGGTTTTTAACGGCGTGTGGCGAAGGAAACAAGAATGATGAAATCATCAACGATGAAATCATCAGCGATGATGAACAATTATTGACAAACCGTTTTACAATCCCGTCGGTTGCAGCTCATTTTGAGAGAATCAAAAACGCATGGAAACCAACACGCGTATAATTCTTGCCAGAAATTGAGGCTAGTTGTTTAGAATTTAATCATGGTGGTTTCTGGAATAACAAATAAGACCATGATAATATCATTTCAGTTGATATGGTTGCTTGTTATCCAGCGAGTTTTCTTGGTTATGGAGAGTGTACTGAATATTTTAGACGATTTGGACACCCCGTACATGAAATGACTCGTGTTGCAATTAATGGGCCGCTGCCTGATTTTGATTTAACTGGATTCGCTCGTGTAGTATCATTTGAGTTCGCAGCAGGACTTCATCGCTGTTGTTATATTTGGATTGGTAGACACATGTCTGAAAAGAAGTGGCTGCCAATAGCGTTGTTACGGTTCATGATTGATACAAAAATGTTAATTTCGCTGACGGTCAGTGAAGCAATTATATCATATCGGAAACAAACCAATGTCTGGTTACCAACACTGGAACGTCTTGATAGTATAATTGAGGAATCCAGAAAACATATTGATGCCGACGAAGAATATATCATTGAGTGGTCCAAATGGATATTTAATCAACGAAACATCGAAGCAAAAGATCTCGGCAGAAGAATAATCGGAAATTTCACTTAGGGAGGAAAACAATGCGACTATAGACGATATTGTTCACGGCTGATTATGGATAACACCGAATATGACTTTGTAATCGCGGATGCAGTATCCAAAAACATATATGTGGTTCGTAAAGTTGCCTTTTTGTCCGATGGAACAAAATTGGGTACAGTCGTTACTTACAGCGACGGTTACATATCCCCGTATACACATTTGAGGTCGTCGATGCTGGGTTATGCTTGTATTAATTTATTTTCAATGATAAATAGATTTCCTGACACTGCGGTTAGAGTTGCCGTTGATTCATTTTACATTAACAGCAAGTACAGTTGCGTAGCTGCTGAATTCACCAATTCGAATGAAAGCTGGGGATCATGAAGAATTAATAAAGGAATGCTGCGTGAGAATTCTGAATCAGCAGATGTTGAAATTAAAAATAATTACTTACGCGGTGATAATTTATCAGAGCGTTCTAATGCACCATCGATATTAGATCCAATTTGTAGATATAAAACAGTTTATTTAAACGGCTGTGGCGGGTCAGGAAAGACGACTCGAGCGATTGAATTATTTCGTGGGAAAAATCCTACGGATTTCACAAAGATGATTATGCTGACACCGACCCATAGACTAGCGCGAGAGATAAAACAACGAAACGTTGAAGCTTGTACTTATCACAGCTTTCTTCGATACAAGGGCGATGAATGGACCCATGAAAGAATGGGTGAGAAATTCATCCCTGCGGTTATTATTTGGGATGAGATTTTCACGGTTTCGGTAGATGTATTAAAAATGTTTCTTGACTGGTTGCTGCAAAAGAATACAGCGGTAATAATGTGTGGAGATTATGGCCAACCACCACCATTTGTCGGCGCGGGTCCACATGATTGGCTAAAGAATTTTGTTGACTATTATGAAGAAATCGATACTGACTATAGAGCACTTGATGAACAATTACGTACACTTAAGAATTTAATTAGACTGCAACCGATTAAGTTCAATGTAAAATAATCAGGAAAACAATTCCTGAAACTTCCATGGAGGAATTTTGGGAAGCATGGAGACCAAACGATTTTGTAGTGGCAAGTAGAAAGATAGTCAGAGGCACACTTCAGAAAAAGTTGTTTAAGCTTCACAAAGAAAAATTCCCAACGCGCCCAGTGCCGGTGTGTTATAGACCCTGTGATACACGGCGACAGAATATTGAAGTTGAAATTACAGGACAGCGCGAAAGACAAACACTAGTGTTAAATGATATTGTGCTGGTTGATATCAGTGTTGTCGAAGACGCATTGCGTGCTGATAAATCGCCATGGACACTGGGTTATGTAACGACGATACATTCCTCGCAGGGATTAACCATCACGGATACAATTGTTTGGATAGTCAATAATCGCATTGAGTGGTCAAATTTAGTCTATCTTGCAGTGTCTAGAGTTCTCGAATAAATCAACTTTGAAGAATTGTTTTCGATGATGACACCACAATGGATGATATTGATCTTAAAATTATTGATAAAAAACTCTACCAGTTGATTGTGTTATAGTAGATATGCTATGCGTAGTGACACTCCAAATAGGATCAGTAGCCCTTTTTTTACCACTTTCGAGTTCTCCTGGTTCATATAAATATCTCACGGTGACATTGCTGGGAATTGGCTGAGAAACGCTATCCCGCTGTGGTTGTGGTATATACTTTTTTTATTGCGTTGTTAGGTTTCATATTGATTGCTCTGGTAATCTCATTATTTAGCGCTGAAACTACCCCTGGTAACCTTTTGACCCATTCACGGGATCGCTTTTCTTGGATGAATTCTTTTGCGTATTGATATCCAAATAACCGCTCAGCAAGAGTCCGATTAAATCGTTCTACAATTGCCTGATCGCGATGTAGTGCAGTATGCCCCCGTCTGATGGTGACATTGTGATCTTTCATCGCTGATAAAACAGCGCCTTGAAATTCCTTGCCAGGATCAACTTGTAACAGATTTGGCCAGCGTAGTGGGCCTCGTTGATAAATCCTTTCAAATGCAGAAGCTACTTCAGGTGATGATTTTGTTTTTAGCGGTTCTGCTTGTTTGTATCGACTCGCAACGTCAACTACGGTTAGCGCGTATTTGTAACCGTTGTCATGTGGTAAAAACAATAAATCAGCTTGATGAACTTCATTGGGTCCGGTAACATCAAAATGCGAGAAATTGATTTGTTTAGGACGCGGTAGATAAATTTGTCATATAGCCTGTTTGGATAACCAATTAGCCGCAGTGGCCTTTTTCACTTTTGCGGCGTTTTCGAGTTTATTGATTGCAGCGTTACCCCTCCAGTATCCATTTGGAGAATAATAAATAGATTCCATATTATTAATTACCAGCGCCCATCATCAATTTGCCTTTCATAGCTGATTCTACCAACCACGAAGAAAACTTTTCTTTGAAAGATTTATCAGGAATAGCATTTAACGCATGAATTAATTTCACATCCGCGAGATGCCTGTGTTGCAAATTGCTGCTGTCATGAGCATGACATGCATTATCAATAGTGTTTATCGGATACTCGCCGGGTCGGGGCTGATTTTGATCATCAAGTCTGATATCTAATCGTGTTCCGGGGCCACAGTAGCTATATCCTGGAAGGTGCTTTTCTCCGCGGTACTTTGCCCATGGGGTTCCAGGGAGCTTTGCCAATTTGGCTGCAATATCACCTCCTCGTTTTTTTTTTAAAACATCTCCGGATTTCATAGAAACAAATCTAAACTTTTTTATACCACATGTTGCACATCTACCAGTTAGTGCTGATCTGTTAGTTTTAGTTGTAATCGTCGTCACATCATTTGTGTTAGTACGCGTTTTACACTTCACACAATATAGATCCATAATTTATGAATAGAGATATGAATATAATTGATTTTTCAGCGACTAAAACAAGAGAACCAGTTAACCATCATGCAGCGCTACCAAACTCTATCCGCGCAATTATAATCGGGCCATCTGGATCCGGATCCGGCAAGACGCAATTGTTGCTCAATTTAATAGTGAGATGGATGAAGTGGGATACGTTGTATTTAGTTGCCCCTAGCGTAGATGATCAACGATGCTATGAAGTGTTAAAGGATTTTAACGAGAATGCATCAGAGATTAAAGGTGAGAACGTCATTGATTTTATAACTGATATTGACGAGGCACCATCCGTGGACGACCTTGATGGGAGCATTAACAATTTAGTCGTATGCGACGATATCATGTTAGACAATCAAAAAAACAAAGCTAGAATATTTTCCCGAGGCAGGCATAAAAACACCGACGTGATATATGTCACTCAACGCTACACTCAGATTCCAAAAGTGATCAGAGATAACTGTAATATTCTTGCTGTGTTTAACGGCGTTGATACACATACGCTACGAAATATTTGGCAGACATGGTGCTCTGATATGGACTTCAATCAATTTAAAAATTTCTTTAGTAACGCTCAGTCAACCCCGCATGGATTTATAACAATAAATTTGCATGATCCTCGAACACGATATCGTATCGGACTTGATCAAATATTTGGTTGAAATAAATTATTAACCCATAGCCGCAGGGGGGGGGGGGCGATGACATCACGACGAGACCTTATTTTGACTAAACGATGAAAACGGTCTTGGAGTATGATTTGCGAAAAACTTATGTTTCGAGCAAGTAATCTTTTTTTTTTTTGATTGAAAAAGAAGGATTCGAATTAATTCTCTCTAGATGTTTGTTAGATTTAGAGCAAATGTTGTCTGGAGCAAATGTCCGATTCGCCCCCCCCCCCCGCTGCTGAATTAGTGAATTCAGCAACTGCGCAACTGTACTTACTGTTAATGTAAAATGAATCAACGGCAACTCTAACCGCAGTGTCAGGAAATCTATTTATCATTGAAATAAATTAATACAAGCATAACCCAGCATCGACGACCTCAAATGTGTATACGGGGATCTGTAACCGTCGCTGTAAGTAACGACTGTACTTAATTTTGTACCATCAGACAAAAAGGGCAACTTTACGATCAACATATATGTTTTTGGATACTGCATCCGCGATTACAAAGTCGTATTCGGTGTTATCCATAATCAGCCGTGAACAATATCGTTTATAGTCGCATTTATTTCCTCCCTGAGTGAATTTTCCGATTATTCTTCTGCCGAGATCTTTTCCTTTGATGTTTCGTTGATTAAATACCCGTTTGGACCACTCAATGATATATTCTTCGTTGACATCAATATGTTTTCTGGATTCCTCAATTATACTATCAAGACGTTCCGGTGTTGGTAACCAGACATTGGTTTGTTTCCGATATGATATAATTGCTTCACTGACCGTCAGCGAAATTAACATTTTTGTATCAATCATGAATCGTAATAACGCTATTGGCAGCCACTTCTTTTCAGACATGTGTCTACCAACCCAAATATAACAACAGCGATGAAGTCCTGCTGCGAACTCAAATGATACTACACGAGCGATTCCAGTTAAATCAAAATCAGGCAGCGGCCCATTAATTGCAACACGAGTCATTTCATGTACGGGGTGTCCAAATCGTTTAAAATACTCAGTACACTCTCCATAACCAAGAAAACTCGCTGGATAACAAGCAACCATATCAACTAAAATGATATTATCGTTGTCGTATTTTTGATTCCATAAACCTCCATGATTAAATTCTAAACAACTAGCCTCAATGTCTGGCAAGAATTCTACGCGTGTTGGTTTCCATGCGTTTTTGATTCTTGCAAAATGAACTGCAACCGACGGGATTGTAAAACAGTTTGTCAATAATTGTTCATCGTTGATGGTTTCATCGTTGATGATTTCATCGGTGGCTTCGCCACTGTTGTTGGCTTCGCCACACGCTGTTAAAAACCCACTAGCTGTTTTTTTCATTTTGTTGTGAAATGCTTCAGTGCGGTATAATTCACCGTTTGGTCTTACAAACTGATCAAACGTATCCGTGTCGTTTTCAGTGCTGCGAAGTAACCACACCGACTCGGGGTCGTTTTTACTCAAATGCGCAATATCATCGAATAGTTTCTCTTCAATGAGAAAACCGTCCCTGGAAAATTCTTCTCGTAAGAATTCGTCGGGTATATACTTTATTGTTCTGTTTCGTGGAAATATTGTGACCGCGGACGTCCATACGTGTTCGGTATGATCAATAATTTTAATTGGGACTCCATTTTTGTTATATTTTGATTCGTATAAAACTGCTCCGCTTGTCGTCATAACTGTTATTGGAAATCTCAGCGACGTTTCTAATTTTGCTATATCGCTAATAGTCGCTCCGCGGTCTTTCACCGTTAACTCCCATTGAGCTATTTTGCTACGCCGTAGATCGGTAAGTTTGTTACCTCTGGATGCATTTGTAAAATGTTCTGTTACTCGTTCTTCTACAGAATTGAGTGGCAAAGCCACTGACGAAGTCGCCGGCGACGACTGTTTCATTGGTTTTAGTTTTCTTATATCAGGTTTTTCATTTAACGGATATATCCCATACACAACTGCTGTTTCAGGATATGCTCGTTCATAGTATGGTTTGTCAATTCCAGTTAACAAACCCGGCTTAGAATCACGGCTAACAACAACTGTTTTCTTGTCTTTGAGAATCGGTTCAAATTTGTCTCGTATAATCCAACCGCCTGATTCTACACGGATAATGAATTTCACTCTAAAAAAGTACTTTTTGTTGCCAAGTTGTGATAACATCAACGCTGCGTTGCTGTCGTTCATGGTGGCATCAACAACGCCATCAATTTGAAATGTTGACCAGCTATGAGATGCACCGTCGTGTTTGAATTCGTTAATACAATCGCGTATTTTATTTATCAGGGCTCTATCCGTTATTGCCCGTTTTGGCACATCTTTGAGGGTTCTATCGAGATTGAATTTAACGTTTTTGAAAGGCTTAATTGATGATAATCTCTCGAATTCATCATTCATATAATTAAAACAAGTATTTAAATAGAAAAATATAGTATAATGAACCATTGCAAGTGGCTAATGATTGGATCAACAACTCCATGTAACAAAACATGCAGAAGCGAATTATGTGGGTATCATTTACAAAGCGTTCGCAACGGTTCCTTTGGCCCCTTCCGTGCATCCGATGTGGGGTCGGGGTAAGGGGAAAATCGCAGTTGTGTCTCAGTTGTGGTGGAAAAAGATACAGAGAACTAAAACGCTCTTATGACAAACGAATAAAAAATGCAGTCATTGATCCTACCGATGACAACGTCCTTGACTCTGTCAAGAAAAAAATCATAAAAACTCCTCAAGATTATATCAAGAGGTTTATAATTAAAGCAGATATAAATTAGACAAGTAGTATTATTAGACAAATGAGCCAAGATTTCAGACCTCACCCAGTGCTTGTTAATTATGAAGCATCCCGTGATGGTGTTGTTAGAAATTGCAGACTAAAGAAGCCGGTTGGATGGGTAAATAATATGGGATCCTTGATGTTTTCAGCCGGGAAGAAAAAATATTTCTGTCACAGAGCTATCTACGAAGCATTTTACGGATTAATCGAAGACGGCCTTGTTATTGATCACATAAATGGCATGAAGACTGATAATTGTCTTGAGAATCTTCAAGCCGTCTCACAAAGTCAGAATGCAAAAAGGGGCAAGACAGGGACCTGTAAGTCAGTTGGAAAGAGATCCGTTAATCATTTGATACATCAACTAACGAGGAGAAAATATTTCAGTCAATTAATGAAGCCAGTAGATATTTCGATATTTGCATGCCTTCAGTACAAATAGTAGCAGAAAATATAACTAAATCAGCTCTGTCAAAGAAAAACAATTATAGGATACAATTTTCATATATCAAGGGAGATAAATCGTACAATAAAAAGTCGCACGACAGAGTTACGTCCCTTGAAGTTTAATTACTACTACGTGCACACAGGATACAATTTTCATATATCAAGGGAGATAAATCATACAATAATAAAGTCGCATGACAGAGTTAGGCCCCTTGAAGTCCAATTAATATTACGATTAATTAATCATTTTACGATGAAAACTAATGAAATACACGTTGTTATCTAACAACTGTATTTTTTTGTTTAGTGTTTTATTTAAATAGTTTGTCTCATTTAAATGTTGTGAAACAGAATTAATAGGTAATTCAAGGAAATAAAATAACACACCCGTGAATCAACGCTGCTGTATTTGTCACCTTATATACGTTATGACTTGTAATAAGCTTGGGGCTTTTGAAAGTCGATTCCGACCAATCAAAACTAATCCACGCCATTTAACTCAGTCGTGTGGTTGTCTTTAGTTCACAATCATGCAACCGGGTTAATTTAATTTGGTTGCTTTTAATTGGTTGGATTGACCGTAAAATCCGCCCCGTCGTGTTTCATGTTTGTGCTGTCTTGCGCCGTCCCACATCATTACATCGCAAATTCCATCATCGTTTCATTGAATATAATTCATCCTTAATTAAGTTAATTAAGTACATGTAGTGATGTCCCCCCAAGCATATCTTCTGGGCGGTCTAAGATGACGTTTGTCACCTTAGGCCTCCCGCCGGAGATATATGTTTCGGGTCTCCTTGGGCTTACTTGGATGTGAAGGCAACCAAGGAGTTCCAAGATGCGTGTTGTACTGTCCTTAATTAAGTTAATTAAATAACCTCTGGATCTCTCTGACGTCATAGGGCGACAGCGAGATTGCCAAATGGGGTTTTCATGTATGTGCTGTCCTTAATTAAGTTAATAAAGTAACCTCTGGGTCTCTCTGACGTCATAGGGCCAAAGCGAGATTCCCAAATGGGGTTTTCATGTATGTGTGCTGTCCTTAATTAAGTTAATAAAGTAACCTCTGGGTCTCTCTGACGTCATAGGGCGCCAGCGAGATTGCCAAATGGGGTTTTCATGTATGTGCTGTCCTTAATTAAGTTAATAAAGTAACCTCTGGGTCTCTCTGACGTCATAGGGCGCCAGCGAGATTGCCAAATGAGTGTTATTTTTTTTTAAATTAGAGATACAGTATACTATACAAATATGGATATCAAAGATGTAAATGCTATAATTGCTGAAATTTCAAATTTAAAAAATCGAGGGATAGTATTATCCGAAGGTCTCAACTGCGACAGGATTACCTCGGAATATGAAGAAATTGAGTATCAGTCTAGTAAGGGTCGTTATGTTTTACCTAAGATGTACAGGCTCGTGAAAGGAATTCAAAAGTCCATCAATGCTTGTTTGTACGGTAACGACATTAATGTATTTATAAGCGAGGAAAAACCAGTATCCTAACCACGTGAGCGTTACTATAAAATTAGGCTTTCAGTAAATTTTCTACTGAAAATTTATTTTTTTTAGCGTTTTTTGTAACACTTGTTACACTTGTCACATGGGATTTTCCCCTGAAAGAATACTCATCAATTTGGGCTTGCTCATGCAGTTATGTGCGTACTGGATGATGTGGTTGTGGTAGCAAGTAATCACCGCGAAGCCTCCATTTTCACGTAGTTGTTGTTGTTGCCGCGTCGTTAACAAAAATCGTTCATCGCCGTTCTCAGATATTACAATTTTGAAACCCCCAGCGATGTTATTTCTGAAAAACTCGCGGATAGCGTCGTACAGTTTAACCTTGTCGGAGATGGATACGTTAGCTTGATAGCACATTATTTAATAACTCAGCTATTAATTGTGATAGTTTCATATTTGAAAACTCAGTTCACAAACAATATATGATAGGTGAATCGCTTACAACTAAATTAGCCCGAGAACGGCTAGCAGCAATTAAAAAGTTTATACCGGTACGAGACAGACTTCGCGAAAAACTTCAACAACGACAACAAATGCAAACTGACTTTTCTGTTTTAAGTGAACAACTGTTTACTCCGATAACAAGTGAGACCAAAGATGTGAAAAAGTTAACTGAAGCAGCGATATACGGAGATATTCCTCAAAAAGAACGAGCAAAGAAGGCGCCGCTACTTGATACGTTTGAAAAGATAGCAGCAGAGACCAAACAAACGCGCGCAGGGATACAACAGCTATCCAGTGATATAAAAACTCAACGCGAATAAGAACGATTAGCTGATATTGATGATTCTGCACCTAAAACTCAAAGAGTTTCCGCACCTGAACCAAAAAAAGAAAAAACCCAACGAAGTGTTCCTTTAATAAATAAATTCACTGAACCAGCTATAGCACGAATAAAACAAGATAAATTGGAGAAACCAGGTGATTATGCGGCCTTTGCCGCTTTCGCAATCCAAAACTATTATTCAAGGGGAGAGTTTTTAAAAGACGAGTATAAAAAAAACACAATTAAACGAGATGACTTGGTAGATTGGTTATATAAAATAAACAAGGATATTACTGGTAATTTGAAAAAAGATACAATTGAGTACAGATCTTTAAAGTACGAGTTGATAGTTATGGTATACAAAAACAACAAGAACGAGAAAAACAAAGTCGAGGTCGAGGCCGACAAAAGCAATCACCTGATTATAGTCAGAGCTCAACTGGTAAAACTGAGAAAACAAGCGGAAAAGGATATTTAATTAGTTTCGGCAATGACAACTCTGGAGTCTTTGACGTTAGTGTGACATGTCCTGGTAACATCCTCAGTGATATATCACGGTTGCAAGTACTTATGGGTGGAAAACGAGCCGGAAACAACTCCGTCGAGATAATTAATGAAGCAGCTGATATCTGTAGACGATTATTTGCCGGTGGTATCATTGACATTAATGTATATCGAGAACTCATTGCTGAATTAGTTGAAAATCACAGAGACGCCCATGGTTATGATGAAAATCCTATGGATTTTAGCGATTGATCACTAATTGAAAAACTACTAGTTTTATAACAAGATGATCATACACTACAACCATGATAAACCCGTAAGCGTCTACGCGGTGAACTCACGATTGCCTGTTTATAGAGCATATTACGGAGATGGTTTCGGCAATACCATTGCGAGGTTATTTACAAGAATGGCCCCCACGGTGGCGCCGTTAGCTAAACAATTATCAATGAAAGCCATTGATGTTATTCGTGATAAGGGAATCAGCGCTGTTGGAAATCTTGCCGGAAAGGCATTTTCTGCCGTGAAAGATAAAATAATATCATTGGTGCGAAAGAAACCACCAGTGCTGCCATCAACTACAGTGATGCCTGCAAAAATCAGCAAAGCAATAAATAGCGCAGTGGAAGAAAAACTAGCGTCGTTGGCTGCTTCGGTGACTCCGTCGCCATTGACGGCTTCACCGGTAACAGATAGCGCTATCATGAACGCGATAGCAGGAAGTGGTTTGAAACGAAAACAAAAACGACGATGATTACAAAGAGTTTCACAATTGAAAGCACTAGTGTGAATAATATAATGTATAAACGACAAGCTGATCCAGCTATCGATATAGAAGCCCCAGTACCCAAGGACGATTCCGTCCGCGATTATCAATACTATTCCTATCATGCAATACAACCCGACCTACGATCGTGAATTGAACTTCAAGTTCAAGATACCAGTAAATACTTTTTGCCATGTGAAGTATTTATTGAAATCGAGGGAAAACTCGTAACAAATGTTGCAGCTGATACCCCATATGCAGATGACAAAAATATCCGAATTGGTTTTATTAATAATGGCATAATGGCGTTATTTGAAAGTGCAAGATATCTCATTGATGGAAAAAAAATTGAATCAATACACCGTGAAGTTGATGTTGCAACAGCAATAATCGGGCAAGCAATATATTCTGATGATTATACAAGATCGGCTGGTCCCTCTATGATGTTTGCAAAGGATACCTCTGATAACCTGACCACGTTCAATACATTAAAGTGTTAACAGCACAAGATACTGCAGAAGCAAATCAACAAGAAGCAGCTAATCCAGAACGTCGAGCTAGACCCGGAGCTGCGTTTGATATTCTCGGAGGCATTAATCGCAATTTCAATTGAGGATTTGCAACACGAAAAGACGCATTGCAAGGACAGCAGCGATATTTTTCATGTGCGATTCCACTCCATCACATATTTGGATTCTGCAGAAATGTCAGAAAAGTCATCTATGGAGCCAAACACACAATCGCGTTAGTGCGAAAAGGCAATGGCAATGATGCAATTTGGCGTACTGGTGCCGCTGATGGTAAAGTTGTTTTGAGTAAAGTAGTATTATGGATGCCAGTAATGACCCCATCAATTACCACGGAAGAGCGGCTACTTTCATTTATGGACACAGGTGGCAAATCATTGATAAGTTGTCTAACAACAACAACTGATGCCAAAGAGGATAATGTTGCTGATACATTTACATGGCACCTGGCATCAAAACAAGGCGTTTCAGCTCCACGTCATATATTTATAGCGCTGCAGAATCGGAATCGATTAGGTTCCCAAGAACGCAGTCATATGATATTTGATCGGTTAGGAGTCAAGGAGGTTTCGCTGAGAATAAACGGACAACAAGAACCATCTGAGGATATACAGCTTGATTACGACACTAACCACATAGCACGTGTGTATCATCGGATGCTGTCATATATGGGTCGTGATCAAAATGTTGATACTGGTTTACAAATATCGCAACTTGATTTTAAAAACCTATATCCGATTTATTACGTTTCGCTGGAACATCTTGATTTAACAAGGCAATCCGTCGTTGACATACATTTTAGGGCTCGTATAGCCCCTGGTGGTGTTGATTATAGAGCGGATGCTGTCATTCTCAGCGACAAATCAATGTTGTTAGAAGGGGCTGGCGGACGAATGAGAATCGTTGATGCACTATTGGAGAATATGTAAATGAAACTTGAAGAGTTTCCAATTAGATCAATTGAAAGCATAAATGTGTTTTACAATAAAATGACATATAGTGTTGTTAGTGTCAAGCTGACTGATGGTCAGGTCAAGAAATTGCGATCAAATTCGCTAAAGAATGTGGAACAACAATAACGTTAAAACCAGCGCAGATGTCCGGCGGTACACATAAAAAATCAATGACGGATAGTCAAATAAAACATTTCAATGATGCGCTAAAGAAACGGCGAGGGATTCAAATTGTATTTTCAAAGGCTGCAATCGCTAACATGATAAAATCAGGTGGTATATTTCTATTGTTAGCTGCAATACCAGCATTGATTTCAGCGGCTGCCCCAGCGGTGGTGAAAGCGGCGGCGTTGGGAGCCGTTGGCACCGCGGCAGGGATGGCGTTGAAAAAGGCAACTGGGAAAGAATATAAAAAAATGGAAAAGGGTTGTACCTACCAGGAACCCCGTATTCATGGTACAAAGGAAGCGGCTTAAGAATACCAGGAACGGTTTATTAGTTGAAAACCCAATTCTTCCCATGTCCAATTTTGATTTAATTGATTCTGCTAAAAAACTAGCAATAAAAAACTTCAGAGGGGTTTTGATGAGAGATCAATTACCGAGAAAACCAAACAGCGTTGAAACCGGTATCATCAATCTTGATAACAGCAGCGGATCGGGAACTCACTGGGTTGCATACGCGATTGATCCACGTGGAATTGTCTATTTTGATTCATATGGGTTAGCTCCGCCAAGCGAGTTTATGAAGTATATAAATTCTTCGATGAAACTCAAAGAGTTTCCGATTTTTTATTCCACGCTGCCAACACAACAATTAAATGATCCGCCGATATGCGGCCGTGAAGTATTAAATGTCCTCGTGGAGATTTCATTAAAATCCTTTGGATTTCCGTGGAAACCACTATATATTGTTGTAAACGAATATACCAGTGGGATGTTTTTAGTGAAAAAATCCATAAATTGAAAACACGAGCTGCTCTAACCAATAATGATTGATATATGGGGACGATCTCTGTCAATGTCGGAACCCACCGCGTAAACATCTGCGGGTTCTATCGAGGATGTAAAAAATATAATTGAAGATGAAATCGCTGAGACGTTAAATTTAGCAAGTGTTGACCTGAACGAAATAGTTGTATTTCAAGATCGCCAGGGTAAATTAAAAAGCAGTAATATATCCGCGGATGACATTTTGATACGACAACACGACGCCGCTGAAAACTCTATCGCACTGTATTCCAGCGGTGGACGACTTAAACCAGGCGCACTTGTGTCTACGATCACCGACGTCATTGCCACCCACGGCCGTGAGCTGGATGATTATATACGAGGTTATATGGCTTTTCACAAAAATGTCGTACATAAATTCTTTGGAACCCCGCTTGCGGTTGGCATGACTCTAGCTGAAATTAAAAACTTTCTATCTTTATTCCTTTTTAACAAGGAGGCGGGGAGGATGATGAATGAAAATGAAATCAAGGCAAATTATCTCGATATTTACGCGGATATTTCTAAACTAATAGAAAATTTTGAAAAGGTACAAAAACCCACCAACGACGTCGTTAGAAATTTTTTTGGATCCCCACTTCGTGGCAGACTCGACTCTCGCTGAAATTAGCGAGTTTATTATCAAGCATACTCACAATGCCTACGTCGCTAATAATTTCTTCGGCGTCCCGGCTACATCTACGATGACTCTCAACGATATTAATATGTTTATGGTGAGACAAGCAACACTTAATACCATCGTGGATAAATGTTTAGGGAGAACACGCGAATCTGAAACCATTATCTCTGACAGGCCCGACCCTCGCTGAAATTAGCGAGTTTATTGGCAAGCATACTCACAATGCCTACGTCGCTAATAATTTTTTTGGTGCCCCGACTACATCTACGATGACTACTCTCAAAGATATTAATAGGTTTATGGTGAGACAAGCAACACTTAATACCATCGTGGATATTTTTTTGGGGAGAACACGCGAATCTGAAACCACATCTCTGACAGGCCCGACCCTCGCTGAAATTAAAAAAGCTATTGACGAACAAAAGCCCACCAGAGAAATTGTTAATAAGTTCTTTGGACCCACATCTCTGACTGACCCGACCCTCGCTGAAATTAAAAAACTATTGACGAACAAAAGCCCACCAGAGAAATTGTTAATAAGTTCTTTGGACCCACATCTCTGACAGACCCGACCCTCGCTGAAATTAAAAAAGCTATTGACGAACAAAAGCCCACCAGAGAAATTGTTAACAAGTTCTTTGGACCCACATCTCTGACAGACCCGACCCTCGCTGAAATTAAAAAAGCTATTGACGAACAAAAGCCCACCAGAGAAATTGTTAATAAGTTCTTTGAGGGCACTAAACCTCAAGATATCACGACATCATTTTCTAACATCGACTGGTATATTAAAAACCAATCAAGGCATAGATTCGAAACCCTTCTGAATTCATTCTTTTTTAACAAGGAGGAGAGGAGGATGATTAATTCTAACGAAATTAAGGCAAATTATCTCGATATTTACACGGATATTCTTAAACTAAAAGCAGCCTTTGAAAAGGTAAGGATTCCGCACAAAGGCATTAAAAATATCGTGTATACGATCAATGATGGAATCGTGGATTGGACAAGAGACGACAATTATCATAGAATTACCGTCAATCTCTTGTGGGGGGAGGAAGCGAAGGTCGATGGTATCTACAGGTTAACGTGGGCCTCTATTCATCAATTTAATATGATCATGGACGATAATAGAACCTACTCTGGTGGCGTCGCGACGTTAATTATCGAGACTGGCAAAACACAAAGCTTTCACTTCGTCGCGGTTGATAGCTCCACCATTAGATCAAAAATAGCCTGGTGTATAGAACTTGTAGATAATTTTTCCGGCTGAAGCTACTATACCTATAGGCCAGCAATTTCCCTTAACGATGGCGAATAATTAAAAACACTATAGGGTTTAAAATAGTAATGACATCGATGAAATCAATTCAACCGATAATAGTCCCAGAGGTATCACAATCGCATCGATATCGATATGATACCGTGAAAGATTTTTCCGCGAACTTGAAATCACTTTCTGAACGCTATCGTGAAAAAATGAAAAAATACCGACGCAGCGTAGCAATCATCGACATCACTGTGTACTCGGTGTCCGGTGTGATGGCCAGCACCGGGGTTATTTTGTCGACGGTGACCATGATGGCTCCGATTGCAGTTCCAATCGCGGCAACAACAATCGCGGCAGTCGCCACCGCGATAACTAAAAAGTTATCATCGTGTTCTCGGAAAAAAATCGCCGATTATACAGCTCGGTACAGGGTGGTATTTGACGCGTACTCGAAATTATCCGAGTTGATCTCGCTGTCGATAGATAATTCGTTCATATCCGATGTTGAATTTTCCACGACGACCCAGTTGTATAACTCCGCGATGTTTAAATTGGAAATTGAAGACAGCGTTAACAATAATGTCACTCGAACTGCTTCAGCGAATCGCGGAGAATACCACCCCGATACGAACAAGCATGATATCAATAACATCAACAAACCCACAATTTAGTGTGAACTTCCCTTCTCCGATTCCAGTGCGCGAGATCGCGCTGGCAAAATTACGAGTATATCATAGCTGGCCTAATATCAGATCGGTTGCATTTGGCGGTCAGCAGCCCAATAACGCACTGGTGTTCTCGTATAAGAATAAACCCGATGGTACTCCAGCGTGGGAAACTGTTTCGTTACCAACTGGGTCGTACCAAATTAAGCAAATCGATGCTGAAATTCAGCGTAGAATAAAATCAATCACTGGAAAAGAATCAAAAATAGCTATTAAAGTTCATGAACCGACGCTCTCGTCGTCGATCGAAATAAACTCCCCTGAGTATGCCGTGGATATCTATAACAGCTCGTTAAGAACAGTGTTAGGATGGCCTGAAAAACCAGCCGGAGCCACCGCCGACTTAACCACAGACGTACAATCATATCATAAATCAATCCCGGGTATCGAGATAATTTATCTGATATAAGAAAAGGAAAAATCAACGATATATTTATATTTACCAACAAAAACACATTGCAATGGGATTTTATCATTAAAAGAACAGCTGACTCATCTGTTACTATCTCATTTACGCTAACTGATATCACTGGTTATTTTAATGAAGTTAATCAATTACGTATAACACAACTAAAACAACTACAGCAAACAAAATCACAAAAACACGTTGAAATACTAAATCAGCTTGTATCTGACATGGAATGTATCAATGAACTAATTATTAAAACAATAATTAATGACAGCAGCGACAATAAACAACGATTCCTAACCGATTACAATATCACAGAAGCCGATCTGCGTAATTTCAAGTCTCCCGGATACAACGCTGTGGAAAATAAAACAATTGTTAAGATTATTATCAAGGCACTACAAAAACCAGAATCAACTGTCTTCCTCAAGTATAATAATGACCCAGATGGCGGCGGTAGGCATATTGCCCCACATAATGTAAATATTTCAGCGGTGATTGCGCTCAATTTAACATCTGATGCTATCGAAGGAAGCTATCAAATTAATCTAGAGCAATCAAATCAAGCTCAGCAGGGATATATTCTTTATTCATTTGCGCCAACAGCTCCTCCGGGATTCCTAATTATTGAAAACCCAATTAATCCTGTCTACATGCGATGCCATAATAATTCGCTAACGAGAATTAATTTCCGACTCACTGACCAGTCAAATAATTTGATTGATCTACAAGACGAGGTGTTAGCGATTAGTTTGTTTGTGAAATCATAAATGATTTTCGTCCTAAGGACTTGATCAAATATTTGGTTGGAATAAATTATTAACCGATAGCAGCAGGGGGGGGGGCGATGACATCACGACGAGACCGTATTTTGACTAAACGAAGAAAACGGTCTTGGAGTATGATTTGCGAAAAACTTCTGTTTCGAGCAAGTAATCTTTTTTTTTTTGGTTGAAAAAGAAGGATTCGAATTAATTCTCTCGAAATGTTTGTTAGATTTAGAGCAAATGATGTCTGGAGCAAATGTAGGATTATCCCCCCTCCCCCCCTGCTGCTTCTTGCTAGTCTTCTAACTTTCTTGGGGTTCAGAAGCTTACGAGGAAACATGAGGCCAACGTGGGCTAAGGATCAGGTTAAATTTCATGCGATTAACTAGGATTGCCATAAATAAAAATATACTCATCGATCAAATGAAAATACTATACAAGAAGAAACAATTAAATGTACCTTGTCAGCTTAGAAAGTTATATATAATATATCTTTCATTCGTGGTATATCTAATTTCAATTTCACTTGATACCACAAATGTGGTTTTGAAGTAAATACATCAAAACGAGATGCACAGCGGATATCATCTTCAGTTTAATAATGTAACAACAGATTACCTGATGTCAAAATTCGCTTATATAAATGTTTATGCTTTGTAAATGACTTGACAAAATTTAAGAAGAGATTGCATTAGCTATATCTATTTCACAACTGTATGTTGGGTCCTGATTAAATATTTATTTCAGTACCGTTCAAATGTAAAGATGTAAGTTGGATAATGTATAAATGTATGAATCAATATGTGAATTTATTTATATAAGCAAACAAATTTGTATAACTCTAAATGTTTCAAATAATACGAAACAAGTATCTTTGCGCTCTTATGAGCTAGATATTATTGCATTTCTGATACACCTTTCAATCGTTACAGCTAAGATATTTACGAGCAGAAACAAATTCATATTTGCACCTTCCATTTACACCAGGCTGAATTTTCGTGAGTAGTGAGAAGAATTATAATTTTTAATAAACATAAAACCTGCTAACCGCATCATTTTACGATGTGAATTGTTTATGATGTGCTAAGTTCTGTTGGTATGTAGGACGTTTACGATTAATGAACAGCATATGTGTTTCGTCGGACTTAATTGATGTTCAATTAATTGCACAAACTCAAACAATAATTTGCTGTACTTGCTGTATGTTCAAGTTTGTTTCGCCCATACAAATATGTGCCGAATGGCATGACGGAAGCATTGTATATTCGTATTTGAAAACATTAAGCATATACATCTGACAAACGAGTAAACAAGGATTTCAAAATATGATAAATATATGATGTTACGAGTCTATGCCCTTAACATTAGCGACAATATTTTAAATTTAACAAATAATGTACATCCCTTCAATAGAAAAAGTAAAAGGAGTTTATGGCTTCAAATATCAAATAATCATAGATTTACAGACTCTGTATAATGTAAACACCTGGATTAACATTTAGTAGAAGTCCGAATCAAATATAAACCTAAAGGTGATGTGTCTGTGGCAGCTATATATATATATATATATATATATATATATATATATATATATATATATATATATATATATATATATATATATATATAATCCACAACCCTTCTATTACCCTTCCATTAGCCTTCCATTACAAGACACATTGTCGCTCTATAAATTGAGCTGTTTGTGTGCAGCAATGTTATATTTTGAGTGGGCAAAACAACGTTTCATTCATAAACAGTTTAACGTTTACAGTCTAGTTCAGTAAATCGCACAGATGTCATTTAATGTAAGACAAAATATTGCCTTCTATTTGTTCCTCTTGTATATAATAATAATTATTATACATCTCAGCAAGGGAAAATAACACATCTTATCACATCTTTGACACATTGCTTGAATTCATTGATGTTGTTTGTTATTTATTAGTGTTGATGCTCTTTCATTATGTTATCAGATGGGATGCAACTACTTGTTATATGCCGATTCGTTTCAGTCACTCTTAGAAAACAGAGAATACATTATGAGAGCTAACACAAACATTTATAAAGCGCATCAAAGATTGCTAATTGCTCCGCAACACTACGCAGCAGTTGCATTGCGAATTATTCATCAGCTTTGCATTCATTCGTAAACGATAATATAAAATGTTACATTAGAAAAGAAAACAAAAACACATTATTAGTCATAAGTATTCAGTGAATCTGATCGAATAGTAATACTCAAGCATCATATGGTTATGCCATTCTTTGCTCAGAGATGCATATCAACCAGATGTATATGTAGAATTCAACATAACTATATATAATAACTAGACTTCGAATAACATATTCAATTGATTACAAACACTTCCGTAGATATAATTTCTTTTTTGTATATAATTTGTATCACTTAATCGATGCATGGTTATCTAAATATTAATCTCTGTGGACGTTTTATATCAAGACCACATAAAATGAAGCTTTGCAGCGGATTCCATCTAGAATATTCTTTAGAGACTACTTTTTGCGTGAATCATAATGTGGTCATAAGTTTCCATTATTGTTATTTGTTGATTTTGTAAGATTGTTATGTATATTTAATTTTCCTCGTTTGTTAGTTTCTTTTAATTTCGTTTGATTGTTATGTTAATGTAACATTGTATATTAAACTTTTTTTCTGCTTGACCTGAAGTGACTTTGTATTTTATTTTATGCTAACAATACATTTATAGCTAAATTATTATCTGTGTATATCGATTTAAAATCATAATAATTATTAATTTAAGTAAATCTATTGTTGGTCAAGGTCTTGTTTTTCATGATTCCTATGTGCTTTCGACATAGTTCAGAGTCTGGTTTATAATGAAAAATAAATGTTGTTTATTTTGTAAACATCAGGACCATTCTCCATTAGGTAAAGGGTTTCTTTACAAAATGGTAATTGTGACCATAGGTAAAGTAGAGAACGTATCGAAGACATATCGTTCCTGCTTTAAGGTTGTGCACAAAATAGTTGTACAATTTGTTGTGTCCATTTTTATTTCGGTCTGAAGTCCATTTCTATCGAATTATTGAATTATTGAATTCCAGTGATTCATTGCTCGTAAAATAGAAAAGTGCATTGATACAAACATGGATTAATACATTCACTGGAATGTATAGTGAACTCAAACCTGGAATTATATTGCTATGAGTTTTAGAAAATATTGCTGTCACATCAACAGTCTTTGAACTGCTACAGACACATCACCTTTAGGTTTGGATTTACTTCGGATTTCTACTGAATTATATTCTCGGAGTTTACATAATACAGAGTCTTTAAATCTATGATAATTTGAGATTTTATACCCTAATCTCCTTTATTACATTTGTGCTCCTTCTACTGTAGAGATGTACAGTATTTGTTAAATTTAAAATCGTGTTGTCAATGTTAGGAGCAGAGACTCGTCACATATTATATTTATCACATTTTAAAATCTTTGTTTACTCGTTTCTCAAAATTATATGTCTATAATTTCAAATACGAATATACAATGCTTCCATCATGCCATTTGGCACATGTTTGTATGGACCAAACATAATTAAACAAACTACAAGAAAAGGAAATGATTGTCTTAGTTTGAGCAATACATTGAAACATCAATCTGTCCTATGTATGGATATTACTGTTGTCTGAGGAATTTAAAATCGTCCACGTTAGCTGTTTTAATCATTTAATTAAATTGGCAATAACGAGGAAACTTACCAGGACATATTTGACAGCTTTTAATTGGGACGTAGCCATATTTAAGTATAATACATTCAAAATGCGGTCACCCATACATCACACCTTGAAAAGACATTCATTGTGCTAACGCTTTTTGTGATTGCATTCCTATAAATGTTTTTGTGATACTAGTTTTTGAGACGGCATTTGGAATGAACTTTTACATTCCTATTTCTTGAAACATCATTTAGAAGCTGTTCATTTCATGCCACTTCTCGTTAAGATTGATATGTATATTTATTTTTTTTCGTTTGTTAGTTTATTTTTGTTTCATTAGATGCTATTGTAGTCTGGTTTATAATGAAAACAAATTTCGTTTATTTTGTTAACATCAGGACTATTCTCCATTAGGTAAGATGTTTATTTTAACAATACTAATTGTGACCATAAGTAAAGTAGAGAACTGCACAATCTTGTAATGAAGAAGACGTATCGTTCTTGTTTTAAGGTTTAACACAAACTAGTTGTACTATATGTTATGTCCAGTTATTTCGGTCTGAAGCCCATTTCTATCGAATTATTGAATTCGATTGATTAATTGCTCGTAAAATAGAAAAGTGCTTTGATAAAAACATATATTAATACTTTCACTTTAATGTATAGTGAACCCAAACCTAGAATTATATTGCTGTGATTTTGGAAAATATTGCTGTCACATCAACAGTTCTTGAGCTGCCACAGACACATCACCTGATGCGGTTAGCAGGTTTTATGTTTATTAAAAATTATAATTCTTCTCACTACTCACGAAAATTCAGCCTGGTGTAAATGGAAGGTGCAAATATGAATTTGTTTCTGCTCGTAAATATCTTAGCTGTAACGATTGAAAGGTGTATCAGAAATGCAATAATATCTAGCTCATAAGAGCGCAAAGATACTTGTTTCGTATTATTTGAAACATTTAGAGTTATACAAATTTGTTTGCTTATATAAATAAATTCACATATTGATTCATACATTTATACATTATCCAACTTACATCTTTACCGACATACACATATGCATGGACATAAACATGCAATGTCACATATAATCATGAATTCATACGTATATAGTAGATACGTGACAAATACATTCGCAAAAACAAAAACTAGAATGACATGCTAATATATGCAAACATTGTCCTACATACTTTCTAATATAAATGCATGCATGGTTGAATCAATCAATTTGTATAGGTGATAATGGAAAACTCGTTGGATTATGTTTTATGAAAAACAGCATTTGTCGCCCTTGGGCCGCATTGTGGCAAAACAGTGATTGTGACTGAGATTATTACAGGACGTTTGTCAATTTCATTAATTTGCTCTCAGCCATAATTGAGCTGTGCCCCAATATAACTGAGACTAAACAATGACTTTCAATATATTACATTATTGATTTTCGTAATTAGTGTCCATAACTCAGTTAATCCGTATTCCAAAACGGAATTCATAATCGGTAGGTCATTTATAATTATTTTGAAGAAAATACAAAGATAAATTTCTATTGCAAATAGTCAATTTAAATAGTGATTTATTTGGTAGACATAGATATTAATTAGTTCTCTGTTTGAAATTAAGACATGTAAACATGCTTTGGAAAGTAAATCCTGTAAGTAATTTGTATCAATCACCATTGTTTACGTTAGCTAGGTATTATGGATTTCTAAATTCTCTTTCAATTACTTGTAAAATGTGCAGATCCAATTGAACTTGATTAGTAGGCGTGAACATACTGTACTCAGACTGAAAGCGTCACATTACGTCGTCTGTAAAACTGTTTAGTAATGTTCTGGAACTATGTATACACGTAACATAGCAACATGACGTTCTTGTACATGTTGAAAATGTAACTACATTGATTGTCAAATGTAGAAAAATTTAAATGAAATCAAAGAATCCATACGAAAATATATAAACGCGACAATAACAATAATGTGTTATTGTCATGTTTCACAACGTTGTATGCAATAAGAACTACTTTGCATGAAAATAGACACAATTTACTTTAACTGAATACACAATTTCAAAATCATAAACTAGGTTAGTTGATGTAAAGGCTGAGGAGAAACGTTCTTGCTTTCTTTTTTTAAAAACTTGTCCAAATTTTTTAACTTATATATGTAGAATGCGTCGTGTCAACTGAGAGAATAAGGAAACATAACTGATATAACTTATTTTCTTGCAGACGCTTAGAAAGTGTTTTGGTCGAGCGCAGCTCTCCGATCGTTGTATTAACTGATGGAATGGTTTATGAATAGTTTAAAATAATGTTGTATCAAGCAGAATGAAACTAATTTTAATTAAGTTTTACATTTGTGCGTTAGAGAATAACAGTATTGTAACAACAGATCAAAATAATACGTTACAATATTTGCTATTTTGAGGCACAAAGTAACTATTTCATAAAGTGTAAATGTTTTATCAAATTCGGACTAGAACCCATATTAATTGATATAAACAAAGTAGCAATTCATATCTTGTTTCACGTTGTTTAACATCTGCCTTCTGTGCACGTTGAAAGCATTTAGAAACACATAAACTAAAAGAACAATAATTCAAAAAAGTTATTGTTAGTAAGGGTACCCTTTGTGAATAACTTGGGTGAGCAAAGATACGAGATATTAAAAGAAATATAAATAAAAATGAAATTAGAACTATACTGCATGAGTAAACACGTTTATTTATTGTATGTGGTTTAAAATTATCATTAAAGCACGACCATGTCGAAACAAAATGAAAATTTGATTCTATTAAATTGTACAGCTCAAAATCAGACTTTCACTATGTTGAATGTGAATTTTAAACAAATTCATTCAATAAATGCTTATTTGATGCCCATAGAAAGTCATTATTGTTTAGTAAGTGTACTATGTATCCATGATCAGCAAATTAAAATATGTACTTAGTCTTTTAATTAGCATATGCGCGTAAAATGTTCAGGCTGAACGCATCTGAAAGTAAAAGAGACATACAGCAGAAATATAATATTTTATATTGATCAGACCCTTTGTAAATAATTTGTTTGATTAGGTTATAACCCTAATCAGATGACTTTTCGTTTTATCAGTGAGTTAAAGCGTGGATGTACTGGTATAAAATGGATCTTAATGTATCGCGACCCAAGGAAGATAACGTTATTTTAAACAGCAGACAATTCGAGCAATAAACATGATTGTGTTGGGTTTTAACATCTCCCTAATTAAAGTTTTGTTTGGAAAAAGGATTATGAATTATAGCTATGTTGGTTGAGATCTGAAGCAATTTTGAAAATGAAATTTAAAATCATGTCAAACATTAGAACCATAACTGCACTGCTGCATTGTCATGTGTTCTTGCGCGGAAAATACGATAAAAAAAACACAATAATGCTTCTTTAAAAATGCTAGAAATAACATTACTTACTTCTTTTTCCATTCTCAGCAAGTATGTTGAAATAGCGCGAATAAATTATTTTGTAAATCACTTGCTAATGTTAGACCCCTTAATCATCGACCGTAGAAAGGATGTTTTACATCAAATGTATGGTATTTTGCAAAGTGCTACATCACTACAATTTCGATCCTCTACAATAAGAGCATGGCTTCATTCACTGATGTGCCAAACGGAGGTAAAATTTCATATTTAGTCATCGTGTGTTTAATACCGAACGGAGGTAACAGTTACTATCAATATTTTAACGGCGTTTATTCATCTGTATTTTGTTGAATGATCCATGATTGTAAAACTCATAAGTAATTTAATATGTATTTAACCTGGTTAACTTTATGAATCTATGCTCACATTGCAATAATCTTTATAATGTTCACGCAAAACAGTTATTACGCTTTATTTTACCCGCGAAATATAATTCCAGGCTGAGATGTAATATATGGGTACTGCCCTCGAACGAACATTATCTTTATGTTTAATTGCAGATGTCTGCTCTTCTCATAATTGCATTTGTTTTCCTTTCGTTTTCAGGATTAAAGCATTGAATCGTTATAAATATAAGGTACTTAATTTATATGTAAATGTCTCATAAATTTGGTACCTGTAAGGTGCAGAAAAGGCTGTCCCGATTCTATATTATGTTTTTGTGTGTGCAATCTATACTTTTAACTTTAAAAATGTTGCATTCATATAGCAACGATGAATGCATTGAGGTAGTTTATAGCAATGTCCAGCAGTGGGACAACATGCCGAGGACATGTACTTTGATGCCCCACCCATTCACATTATCCTGCCTTCAGACCAACCAGTCCAAATACTAACCCCTTAAAGCTGAGCGCCAAGCAAGGCAGATGTTAGTACCATTTTTATACGTCTTTGGTATGGGACGGTCGGGGTTCGAACCCACGACATCCCTCATCCCGGACACTCTAAGGACTGGGCAACGGGAGTGAGTATTTATTAGCCGTTTTCAGATAACTGATCAAGCTTTCAAATCAGTGCATCATAATTTGTTAAAGAAACAAATTAAAAATAACTTATTTTGGGCATGTACGGGAATAATGTAACACATATTTAGGCCCAAACATGTCCTTTAATATGGCAAAAAATATAAAGGCAAAAAATAATATGAGATTTTGAAGATATGTTGTGGATACTGAGACATTAAAATGATACTTGACGATGATTGGAAGAATGACACTTATCAAATATAATGTGTTTGCTAATTTAATTATCAAATGTGGACAATTACACTTATGTTATGAATTATATCATTCATAATTAGTGCGTTTACGAGAAGATGAATATTCAAACCGGCTACCTCAGGAGGTTGTTCTGTTCAGTTTTCGAGTTTTAATTTGAGCTTTTGTGAAGCAGAAGCTAATTTATATCAATATTAATTTATAAAAAAAAATCGTTTATATATTGATTACAAAATGGGAGAAAGATCATTAATTATATTTTAAATAATATTTTACTTGATTTGAGAATAATTCCTAAGCCTGTTTGAATATAGTGTTTGTTCTTAATGAAATTAATAAAATTGTATATATGAATAGAACTCGTGCATGTAAATGTTGTTAGAAGTTAAATATACGATTATAGTTGTATATTAGTCTCCAAGAAGTGTATATAAATACTTTTATTTATCATTCGGATTGTAAGCTTTAGATTTTGCAGATACAATGTGTCTTATTACATTCGCCACGGTAGAGAGACGAAAATACATAGGCTGTGTGGCCTGGAAGAAAAGTAGAGAGAGAGGAAGTAAAAGAGAGACAGAGGGAGATTCGTCTCATTAAACGATAACATCTGAATATTAGCTTCAACGATTATAACTTGATGGCGCATTTGTGAGACTTTGTGCACTACGATATATGTATTTTTGATTGTTTCGCATCAAAAGTCGAATTTTTTAAACATTCTACAAAAGGTTGTATATTTTGAAAGAGAGGTTACTCTTTATGAAGGTTATGTGCAAATATATAGAATTTAAAGCAAATAACATAGCCAAAACGTTTGTTTTTTGTTATTTAACATTATCATTATAAACGTTTCCATGATTCAATTGTTCAGAAATGCATTGCAAAAGGCCGTTATTTTGAATAAAATGTAAAAAATTAAAATAAAAATATTTCACGCATACTATTTCTTCCACACGCGATAACTGTTTTGCTGATTACTCACTCTAATTACTTCCTTCAATCCATTTAATTTTGTTCCATCCTTAAGCGTCATATTGGCTCTGATACATGACTCCAACCACCTTGAGAACCTTCATATATATTATCTCACATCCTCAGTTCCAGACTAATGTAATATTTTCTCATAAATGTTTTGAGATGTGTATCAGTTTTGGTTTCCTAAGTTTAATCCAGCCATAGACTGTACTCCAAAGTCACAAGAATTTTGATGATGAAACTAAACATACGGTCACTAATCATTTATTTCAAAGATAAAATGATTTATTTCGGATATGACTGAAGCATCATTACAGTTTTTGGCTTCAATCCTCATATTGGACAGTGTTTGTTTAATATGAAAGATATTTAATAAACGTCATGTAGTCATTTTCTTTCCATGATATTATCTGCAAATGTCACATTAGTCAATGTTTCTTGCAATTATGTATCATAAATAAAATGTAACCTATATGATTCAAAAAGACATTTCGACAGTGATAATTTGAACTGGACAGGGTATTTTAAAATTATTTTAGTTATTATCATTAAGATTTTAATATTCAAAGTAATCACACTTTATTCGAGACTTTTTAAAATGTATCTCAAGTGTACAATGAATCCAGAATGTTCAGAAAGTAATTGAGTTGAAATCATGATTACGTTTTGTTTAAATATTGAGGTCGTGATTCATTATAAACATGTCATGCCGTGATTGCCCAAAACAAACATGGAAATTAAGCATGAAGTTTCGATTGCTTTTATTTATTTATAAAGCATGACGTAATGATTCCATTTCTTTCTTTATAAATAACTGTAAGCATGCATGTGTCTTTTTTAAGCGAATACAGCATCATGGTGAACGATGCGCATGAAAACATAACTTGATTTCAATCAGACAAATTAGAAAAGGAGTGATCCTTGGCACTAGATGAGTTACCGTACGCTTCCAAATCATCAAACTATTAAGTGAGTTCTAATTTGAAATTAAAGGAACTTCCAAATAAAAATTAAAAACAAGAAATTATCAAGCAATGATAAATGCGATTCGTCTTCTCCAAACCATTTTGCAACATGAAATGATATTTTTTAAAATTCCAAACAAGTCTTAATTAAAAATTATATTTTTTAGAAAAGAGACAAACTATCAACTATAATTCATTCTAACACTTTCATGAAACAGGTAAAATGTTTGGGTGAAATAATATACAGGTTATATCTTTAATTTCACAATCAATTACATTCTACTATTTGACGAAGGGTGTCTAAGTGTTTGAACCTTAAATGAAGCTAACAATTCGCTTTTATGTGAGCTCAAGTAATCATCTGATCAAACGTCGGATGAAAAAAAATACAAATAACCAGAACAAATTAAGCGATCTCATACATGATTTAAAAAAAAGAATCGGTCGATGATGACATAGGTGTTACAAGGTTGTGTCTACAAGCGACGCATCAGTTAGAAACATTTTGTGAACAAAACGCGTTTTTTATCATGTATCTAAAATTAGATTTGAGGATTTCACTTTGATTTTCAATAAATACTTTGTTAGAGTTGGGGGAGTGGCTGCCTCTTCCATTTTAAATCATTACTCGACTTAATTAATGAGCAAGTGATAAAGGTTATAACAACATGAAGGCAGAGACGCTCCGATCATTGTAAGGTGAGACGTGTTGAAACCCATATGGGACATGTAAAAACCTTAAGACAAGGAAAGTAATAGTGTTGCAACGTGTCTCATTTTAACAGTGTCTTGAATAGATATAGTTTAAATAATTCTTTAGAACATTAACAATATATCATAATACCATTCAACCTTCCCCACCTCTCCGTCTTTATGTATTATCGTCTTTACACGTTATAGTCACAAAACCAAGATACGTCTAGTTAAAGATGTTTTTTATTCATATTATTCTTATGATTAATTACCACGTTTTCATTACCGCCACTAATGGTAATAAAGTTTCATCATCTGGTTATATTTAGTTACGGCATCTTTCTCTCTATCTTAGACACCACATCCCAGTCGTATTTCTGACGTAATGCAAGTAGTATGCAGCATCGATTTCGTCTGCCCCTAGTCCTAAATATGTGTACGTTATATATTTTCCGAAGCTTTAAATATAAATTGAAAGCTACATATATATTGCAGAACTAAAAACAAAATGAAAAGTTTATTTAAGAAATTATTAGGTGATATATTTAGCTTTAAAGCACAATCTTCCTGCTGAATCAATCATGAAAGTAATATCATTTTAAAATTAACTTGATTTGAACATCGTTTTGGCGTTGTTCCCATGGCGTAGGGCTAGATTTTGAGACATGTTATCCAATCAGATCTACGTAGCACGGCCTTAATATGTCCATACAACTTCCTCATGAACGTGGTATGCGGAATGAAACCTGATTTGGGTCTTGCAAAACAAAAAGGTGTGCGTCATATTGCTTCAGAAACCAATTTGTAAATTTAGAAGACATAAGCAGGTTCAGAGTGCGTGTTTTAATTTAACAGATGAAAATTCAAGAACTTTCAATAATAAATGAAACAAGAAATTATCAAATAATGATGATGGCACTTCAAACCTTACTGTTAGATAAATTTCCATGATATAGAATATTCTTAATAATGACTGTACAAATGAGGTTTAGATTACTGTTAGTTTCGGGCTGATATATTTAGGTTTGAGGTTTGTTATTAAGTAATTTAACTTTTGTTTTATCTGAAAGAAAAGTCTTTTTTTGGAAAAAATGCTTTTAAACAGTACTTTTTTAATTCCTGGTTCAAATTCGTTCCACGTGATGGAATTGTATTTACATTTCTACAGATAGTTTCAGTTCAAAACAAAATACTTGTCGCAAAACATTTAACAAAATATCCCATAAGTCTAGTACGATATCATATAATTAAGACACATGAACATATTAAAATTAAATTTATTTAAAACGACATCGGAGATATCATTATCATAACTCAGGCATTTAATTGCCTGGCAACGTGCCTAATTGAGCATCCTTATTATAGATAACATATATGCGAAGAATAAAAACCTTGAAATAACGTAACATCATACAATTCAACTAAAACATTTTTCATACAATCTAATAGTTTTATCTTATCCTTTCGAAACAATAACTACAGAAATGCAAATATATCTAGATAAAGATATATTCATGCCCGTAGATAATCATACAGAGAGAACGGAAGTCATAACAACATGCGTAAGTTCAAAGTTTTTTCTTTAATCACAATTGTAAATCTCATTCTGGATACATAGTATACTTCAGATATTTTAGTTTAAAAGTCAGGAGAGAATGTGTAAATATTTCTTAATATCAAAATCTTAATGATAAAAACATCCTACGTAATTAAGGTATTTATACTAATTATGAAATAACAACTTCAGAATCAATAGACCAAACGATGAATGCTACAAATAGACAAATATAGATTTTTCTCACAAGTACCTTATGGAGAATGAATTGTGGTAATAGTTGCCAATGAATTCGTTCAATAGTATTCAAGTATAAATGTTTCAGGTTTAAGCCTAATACATTGAATTTGTATGAAAGCCACAATTTATAGGAAAGAAAAAGATGAATAATTGCTGTAAGACATTTTACATGATTTAAGATCAAGGTTATTTAATACATTAATTACGTAAAATCATGATTACTTAATGATGAGGAATATGGATGACTTATTCTGTGAAAACAAATAAAACATACGAAGTGTACCTTAAATATAGTCCTTCTAGCATACGGTGGATTTGCCAAAACAATATCATCGGGAAGATAATTCAAGATTGGTTAATATCAGTCATATCTCTAAAATTAATAGAAATAGAATTTGGATACAGTTGTCTAATTAGTGTTACATTATTTCTAAGGTTTTTGTCTTTTCCTTCCATATTTTGATGAGATGTAAATGCAGTTAGTTATTACATCAAACATCATTTTTATGTAAAGGTAATCAGTTTTGCATTTGGTAAATCAATTTGAGGATGATAATTTTATCACATCTATGCAGATCACATGAATTAATAATACAAATTTTTTTTTGCTTTTAAAGTAGAATCGAAACCATTCGAACCATAAATACGTTAAATGCAATATTTATCTCTATATGTATGACATTATCAGGACTGTGTATCTTACGTTGTGCATGTTGTATTCCAAAAACTTGTAAGCATTTCTGAAGAAACTTCGTGTGAAGTAATTAAATTATATCCCCTGTATAGACATGGATCAAAAGGCGGTCTGCCAGAGTTAAATCCTGGAATTGGATGCAAATTGTATCCAAGTTTGCTTATGCAAATCGCAACAAATACATCTTCTAAATGGAAAAAAGGTACATGTTTCGATATTTCAAACACTTCTCTAACAACATTGATACTGGTGACGTATCCAGTTCCAGAACAATATGCCGGATATGATTCATTCGGATAACTTTGAAATGATGCGTACCATTTTGACGCTGGGTTTCGAATGGGATAGGCGATTCGATGGCATGCACCACCGACGGCCGTTTGCAAAGTCGTATTCTCTCGTTGCAAATCTTTTAATAGTCCTGGAATGTTAACCCACATGTCGTCATCTGTTTTGAGCACAAATTTGGCATGATAACATTTTGTAAAGGCTAACGTAAAGGCCATCATTGTTTTAAATGTTAAATTCTGATACGTTTCAATGAAATTCCCTTTAAATACATCACTGTGGATGTTGCTTTCAACTTCAACAAGTTTTCTTAAATTTATGTCTGGTACTTCTCCCAAGAGAAACGAATATCTTACATTTCCTTTGTTTTTGTTGGTATAATTCTGCCACGTCTTCCGAATGGCGCTCCTTTCCTCTTGACGCTGATGTGTAGTAAAAATAAAAATTACTAAATCTATTTCCTGCAAATCATGATAAAGCTTGCAAATTGCGTCGTTATTTATAACATAGTTAAATTTGTGAGTGATGCAAGTTTCACAGACATCATTGTCAAAAGCAAGCTTAGTGACAGTAAATAAATCCAGCATTTTTCTTCTTACGGCAGAGTGCATGGAAGCTACATTTATTAGTCTAAATGATGTAGCATACATTGTAATAAGTGCGATGGCAACAGATATTAGCAATACCGTCATCAACACTTTTCTTTTTCCAAAATACTTTGCCATTGCCTTATCGGCCTTGATTTAGCTTCTAGCACGATATACCCTTTGGTACATAGACAATATATTTGTTACTGTTCGTGTAATTACGAATACTAAAATCTGTCGCGATAGTTACAACCTATCAGACAAACAAAATTAAGTGACAGTGCTCGATGAAAGGCTCCTTTTTACCTGGCAATGACTGAAATCCTCCTTTCAAACTACGACTCAAGGAACCCAGATATGATAGGTATATTATAATAATACATCATGAAGAACAGTTTTGACCTTTAAAAAAATGTTTAGCCAGTAATAATAATAATAATAATAATAATAATAAGTAAAAATAATAATAATAATAATAATAATAATAATAATAATGATAATAATAATAATAATAATAATAATAATAATAATAATAATAATAATAATAATATGATAACTACAATAATAATAACAACAACAACAACAACAACAACAATGACGCATCGGTGGAATGTTGAACATAGATCTGTTCTTACAAAGAGATGCAATATTTTGAAATATAAATCTTCGTAATATTGACTGTACAATACGTGAACTTAACTAGTCAGTATTATCGACATGTATATACTCGTTAAACTGTATGGCATGAACTATTATTTGTCGAAAAAATAATTACTTTTCTGTCTCTATTTCTCTCTCTTTCACTCTCCCTGTTTCTCTCTCTCTCTCTCTCTTTCTCTCTCTCTCTCTCTAACATGTGTCGTATGCTTATGTGAATTATTCTAATTATTGAAAGAATTACTGCAAAAGAAGAATGTTTGCTTTGAATTTTAAATTACATTTAATACATCAAATTGATCTTTCATATTTTATATCATCTTATCAATTTATTAACATTTGTCTTATGTCATGGGCGTTCTCCTAGAGTTTGTATTTTAATGGACTAATTGCTGATTTCTATTTGTCTTAAACTGGTCTTTAATTTAGCCGATAACTTATAATTATTTGTAACTTCACCTACCATTGATCAATCATTTATACGTAGTTTATATTGATGTGTTATAGATTGTCCTGACAAATTGGTAAATTACTTCGAACCTCCTACATTTTATTCTTTTCTTTATAATTTGTGAAGAAAAGATTTTCCGAACAGTTATCTTACTTCGAAAACAATAGTCAGACAATGTTCCCAATCAACAAGGATTTTGTATTATTTCAAGATTTTGTTCTTTTCGCTAATTTTGTGACAATAATATAACATCAAATTTGGAGCCGTAATACTTAATGGTTCAAAATGTCTAAAACCTAAAATTCGATTCTAGTTTACGCATCCTCTTCTTTGGCCTTTGCCTATGTTGGTATTACAATATTTTCAAACGCTATTCGTTTTCTTGTTTTGTTCTCAGCAAATTTGTATTGGGCCAAGAATACGACCAGGTGTTTTGCACAAGGTATGTATTAGCTTATAGGATAAAGTGGAACCCAAATGAAAAACAATGATTTATATAGCCTAGCGGATGTCACTCTTCCTCACGGGTTAATGCTTGACTATAGTAAGAATATTGTTTTAAAGACTATTATCAATGACTGAACAAAGGGTTAAACTATTGTCTAATTTGCAAGAGTTTCACGTGCTTTTTCTCAACACACAAAAATGAATGATGTTTCATCAAATTCGAGTGTGTCAATTAAATTGTTGTAATCTAAATAATATTTTGTTAATAGAAAACCATTTTTCATCCATGTAAAGGTTTCTGGTCAATCTGGTTTAGCATTGCCGTTTCAATATCAACAACATTCAACCATTCATACTGTGAATTTCACACAGAAGGTAAGTAACTACTACATTGCTGTCGAGCACTTCTGTATAATGAACTGTTTAACTTCGCCTTCATTAACTTGCAATAAAATAATGTCAATATAATGTCATTTTTTATATTGCGAATATCGGTATAATACAAGTGTATGATGAATTAATATTCAAAGATTATTTTTGAAATTCATTGAATTGACATTATCGCCTTTTTTCATTGTCCTTTCTTTCTTATCTCTCATATATTCGGAACCTTTTACGGCCTTTTTGTCTCTTAAACATGATACCAAATTTTTTTGATTAAACCATCGTTATTCAAAGTCCTACCTTAGAAACTTAACATTCCCATACAATCATTTAATTATTTTCAAAGTACTATGTATTGTATTTATAATTCTCGTGATAGTGATATAAAATCGTTGTAGTTAATTAGCACAAACGTCATCATTATTTGTATGTCGTATTACTTGTTTTATTTTGTAAATATGAACATGCTTAAGCCTCCATTACTACATATTACAACCAACGTCCTAATTGCAGAAGAAGCCCTTAAATGATTTTGCATTGTTATCTAAACTAAACATTAAATTATAATGTTCAAAAGTATGATAATATTCCCTAATATACTACTTATCATAATCATTATATTCTACATATTTCGATCTGACAATCATGTCAACAACTTCTCTCGCTTGCATTTATATCCTCATTAGCCAGAGATTAAACATTATCCAGACTGGAACATAGAACGTATCAGCTGCATTCTAACCGGTTTACATTTTATATAGTCTATGAATATTTGGATTATCAGTGCATTCATTACCTGGTGGAGGAATGCAAAAGATAATTTATCATAATAAACAACCATAATCACTTATTAAATAAATCCTCAATTGTAGTATAGTTAAGTATGTTCTAGTGTTGCCATCGTTCCATGACAATGAATGATGATAAGTTCCTACTCAATATATTAAATACATATAACCCTCAAATGCACCAGTTTCGAGTTGATGAGAACTTTGTTATCTGTGTAGGCAATGTCCAATAATTCAATTGCTATTCATTTAAATTGGAAATATAATTTTCACTGAAAATATTTAGTGTTATTCAAATCATGCCCATTTTTATGTTGGAACTACAGCCCTTCCAGTTTACATTTATCTTTTTCATTCCTTAAATGACTCGTTGAACATTTGCTGCAACATTGCATGCATACAATAACTATGTAATAATTGGTAAAATAAATTTTAAAAATTTATTCTTATTCACATTACAAAACTTTGTTGACTTTCCGTTACAGATTATGGTTTTGAATCACTAGATGGTATATATATTTCTTAGGTAAACATTTCATGATTAAAGAGATAGAAGACAGACGAACAAACTGCCACATACAAATACATAACACTGAACCATCACAATATGCGTTAATTACTGAAACAATATAGACAACCATGCATGTTCCTTATAGAGAGATGTACAACCTGTCACTAACTGACACATACTTATTTATAAAACTAAATGTTAAATTGTATTTAAAATTGTTAAATACCGACCTGTACGCTTTTCGATCAATCATCTTTGTGTCTTAGGAATTCTTTACGTAAAACACTAACCGAGTGGGTAAACTTCAGCATGCATTCTTACTTTAATTTAATACTGTATCAACTCATAGTTTTTAAGCCTGCTAAAGTAAAACAATATGTAATCGCTTATTAAGAAATTATTAAGTTGATAATATTTGTTCAAACTTGTTTTATGCATTTTCCTGTTGTTGAATTACTGTCTTACCAATATATTTAGTTATTATATTTACCAACTTCATTTATGTAATGTCCGTTGAAATGCCGTAGCTTTGTTTAAATGTGAACTTTGTTTTCTGTGGATTAAAAATGTATTTTAATGTCTTTACCCTTGGTTATTCACCGAAGTACTACTTTCATCGGACTAATGTAGTGAGACATTAGAATCTTGTATTTTTTATAGGTAATGATATTACCTTTTGATCAAAGTCAAACTGTTTAATCACTTTTATGACCAACACAATTTGTCAGTGTTTTAAATCGTCATTGAATTAACATTTTTTCTACTTGCAAATCAATTTGCTCGTTGCCAATGGATAGTCACATCATACGTATATCATATGTCTTTTGAGTTATCAACATTTTATATAACTTTACTTCCGTTAAAACTCCATTAATTAAAACACTAACTGATGAAGTTAGAGTCAGCAAGAATCTACTGCTTAATATATACAACTTTTGAAAAATACTGTATTTTTCTCTTGTACGTAATGTTGTTGGTTTTTCTTGACGTAAGAATCAATATCTTTACATTTTACATCTTATTTCGATTAGATACTGTCAGAACGTTTGGTTCCTCGATTGATCCTTTTGATACTAACGATATTTCATATTACAACACTTTTGTCGTATCCGCTTCATTTTTTTTAAAGTGCCAATATTTTTTGAGCTCATACATATAGTAATCAATACTAGCTTCACTACCATGTATATTTAAAAAAATATATGATGATAAACTATCACTTTTGTTTTTGCTTTCTATTGCATTCGTTGATTCGCAATTATGGAATTCCGCTTGAAAAGGCGGTGAAGATATGAGCATGATAAAACCATAATATTATATGAACTATAGATAAAATTGAGCATCATTATGATAGGTACTACTATTGTAAAGTTTAGTAGAGAAATATACCCCAACACCTTTTAAGTGGAGCACTCGACTTATATCTGGAGACGATGCATCATAAAGGTCTCAGAGTCCTACTATGAATGTTAAACCAGATCATTTAAGAAAAAAAAGAGTCCAGCGAGGACCGATTCAAAAACGCCGTAGAGGAAAGTATTTTTTGTTGCCTCATTGATTGTCAAAGCATCGTACGCTTTGTGGGCATCTTAGATAATTTCTGCTTTCATCCGATGTCAATGTGCAACTGTAGGATATATATGCCTCTTTTGAGATCCGAATGTTTGGTGTGTTATAGTATTCAGTCTTGCCTCCTCTTGCACATAAATTTCGTTCTTAATTTTGGTTTTACTGGATTATGAACTTTTTTTCCATATCAGCAATTTCGATTACGAAGACGCTTGTCCTAAGCTTCATAACAACTGGGGCTGCACTAATCATAGGAAGTAGGTATACACCACAGGCTCCCTTAGTATATCAAGATGTAAGGAACTGCCCTTGCCTCTCATTCAAGCAAAAGTCTCTGTCGGAGCTCCTCGCTTGCTGCATTCTACACCTCCAAATTGCAGTTCCATCAAAAGTTATGATTGGACCAATACCCGTCTTTTGAATGTCATAGTTTAACAGCTTCATTATAAATGCTAAGGAATAATCTAAATGATTACCAGTTATCATACATGGTCATGCTTAAAAGGGTATAATCATTTCCCAAATAAGCAAAGCCGCCTTAAAGAAGACAGACACCATCCCGTGATTTGGTTAAGGATAAATTATGTCAGTAGATTTAGATTCTTCGTTTGTGCTGAAGATACCAATCAGATATTAGTGTGCATTCCTTTGATATAAGTATAATGTCTGAATACATGAGGGTTAAACCACTACCGTCGATCACCTCAATAGTAAACGATGTGTATTGCTTGTATATGGCATGAACTCGTTTTCTATCTCGGGGCATGGCTGTCTGTTTGATTGCGCAGTTCCCTCGTTAGAGAACGTTGTAACACCAAACTCCCCCTCTTAATTTTATAGATATGCAATGATGGCAAAGTAGATGCTTTCGTCTCATAATTGTATGCATCTCCTTTAGAACTGTGCCAATGATAATGTATTGTATATGAAAAGAATCCGGATTTGCTTGTCTTGAACAATGATCGCGGTCAGCATCTGGTTGATGGATACGCGAATACAATTATTTTGAAAGCGAAATGCCCACCCACTAAGGACATAGTGCTTCGAGTCTGAGTGGTATCTCTGCGTCTCTGTTCAAGGCCTGTTTCAGTTTTCTTTTCACGTATTCTTTATGTTTCTCATAATCTGTAGACCATGGCATATTGTACACAAACTCTAGTGAGTATGGAGCACCTCACTGAATTTGAGAAATAGATGACTTACTTCTTTGTTTGTTTTGTTTGTGTTTTAAGGTTTAACGCCATTTTTAAGCACAATATAGGTTATACATGGCGGCTAGTATTAATGGTGGAGTAAGAACGCGGTAAACACCCGGAAAGAACCACCGATCCACGATAAGATACTGGTAAGCTTTCTCAGATGATTACATTAGCTGAATCTTAAACTCGAACCCACGCAGACAGAGGTGAGATGGCAGTGATCCGTAACGGACAGCGCTTTAGACCAATCAGCCACTCGGGGGCCCCACTTACTTCTTTAAACACTTATCAGTTCAGGAACATCTTAATTTTTATTTTAAGGTCTTAACTGTCTTATCAGTCGTATTGCGTCTTTACGCGTTTCCGTTTCCAATTTTCACCCCGTCTCATTCTGTTCCTGTATATAATTTCGGAAGTGAACCACGACGTACTGCTAGGTAGAATGTTTATTTCTTTATTTATTATTTTCACCGGCATACTCTCAATCTCTGAGTGCCATCAAACACAATAATTCTACTGATAGACGCTATTGGGCAAATTTGTAGACGGTATTTTACTTTAAGACCCTCGCTGTGGAGGATGTGGTAATGATTTTGTGATCAAAATTTGAAAAAGTAGGATCCATTAACTTGTTGTCCCAATTGTCGATGGCCATATTTAAAACATTGTGATAATTCTCCACAACCTCAAGTTTGCGAGTTACGGGCTTAATCTAGTTTGACCCTTTGCACGTCACCTTGACTTTGCTTCGTTGTGTCAACTACATTTAGCACAATTGGGTTATAAGCTTTTTCGTCATCATGCATAATATTAAAGGCTGCTCCCCCTTTTTTCTCTCCGTCCACCTTCGTCACCCCCTCAGCTTTGGGCACCCACATTTGTCCATCTGTATATTATATCGTTCTTCTCCCATTAAGTGCAAAACACCGTTGACATACAACCACATAGTTTAAACACAATAGGCATGACAATAATGAAAAAAGGTTAGTTTATATGGGGAATCATTTAGGCTGGAAAACCCGTGTCATTTGATCATCGTAACTAACTATAATCAAACTACGATAGGCCACACCTAGAATCTGTTGATACGAAACCCTAACCTATACACGCATGATGTCATCGTTCCCTTGACAACCAGCCTGGCATGCACGATAACAATAAAATTAACATATGCAAACCGTACTCTCCAGGCACAATTAGGCTGCGTGATCGTTATAAAGATGACGATCAAGATCTTCGGCAAAGAAGTTTTGTCTGTCGACGACTTTAATAACTACAGCCGCAATAGCAACACACTCATTGCGACCTGAGAATGGACTACTATGTAGCAACTAAGAAGCTGGGCGTAATACGTTGGTACTGACAGTGGCACTGGATATGGCGATGAAGTAACGCTTATTAAGGATAAGGAAACCAGCTAAATTGGCCATGACATCTTAATGAAATAAGATATGGTGATAAACCGTAACCTCACGAGCATAATAATATAATTTCAAGCGTCTCATAATCATGCATGACCGGGAATACTGATACTGAAAGAACACACTTGACAAAATGCAAAGCGATTGAAACGTAAATGTCAACAATACAATTTAGTCTCCAAAGTTATACTAAAATATGCCGGTGATGGTATATAATTGTTAACTCGTGATATGGTGATAAGAATAGGTAGATGTTCTTTTTATATCAAATACAAACAAACTTTAGACCAGAAATATTCACATCCAAAGTGGTACATGCATTTGATACGTTCGGTTGATATACATTCTGTAACATTTTAATAAAAGATAAGTCAACGAAATAAACGAACTGAACATTGCTGACAGGAACGTCGAATGGCTAAAGTTTCAAGAATACAAACTACCCATGAGAATTATTATATAGAAGCAAACAAATAATCGCTCATAATTACGATGATTGTCGCAGACGTTGGTGAAATTTGCATTTTAAAAAAACTATTTCTTGTAACGATACCTTAGCGCTGGATAAACCTCTGCATAGGTATATGCTATGTGTCAACGTAATGAAATAAAATGGTAACATAATACAGGAAATGAATCAACAAAAGAGAACAACCTACGATTGTGGCAAGATTACTACAATAAGATTAATGTACAATTACAAGGAATAAAATCATACCACTTGTATTTTGAAGAAAAATAGGAAATAATTGTATTCATTGGTTGCTTTCAACATACTGAATGATGATATTACAACAGCCTTTTTCGCTTTTCAAAAAGAAAAGAGCTGACATAGTTATCAAAAGTAAACAACGAAACTAACCATTAGTGCAGATTAGTTCTATTACTTTGTTTAATATAACAAAAGAGAAAACAATCAGCAGAGGTTAATTCATATTGTACGTAACAATAATCCGGATTGATTTATTTTCGATTATGTTCAACCATATAGAAACAAATAAGTAGAAAAATTAAAGCTTAATACTGCGGGTTTAAAGTCTAATTTACCGATTAGTCTAAGGAAATAGCTGCTTTGATATATGAAAAGAATTAATATAACCGCACAATAATCTTAAACAACCACTAACAGTTTCTAAATGCAAAGGTGTTCGTGAACGATATTCGAATTGTCTATAGGGAAATACGGTCATGGAAAAACGTTGTTTCATTAGGATAAGCATTGAACTCAATAATATGATTTGCACCAAAACAATAATATTTCAATTGTCGTCGTGTAAAACAGACTGAAGATAATATAGTGATACCAGATTATTTGTATGTATGTGGATGAAAAATGCTCCTAATCAAATATTATATGGTTCATTCCAGGGTGAAACGGGAAGCACGTTCCCTCAAAATAAATTGCAAATCATACAGCCAAAGTGCTTCCCTTGTATTTGAGAAAACTGTGCTATATCGTGTGCATCAAATATCTAATATAAAATTGTGTTTGAACCTCGTCGGCAAAACAGAATCTGTCAACAAAGGTTTGTGATATCTGTCTTCATTTCCATGCTATTTCAACAAACAAAATTAAATAATAATACTTTCAAAATGTTATACCCGGGTCGCCATCGTAAATAAAACCTACGTACAGAAACAAGTACAAATAGCATTCTTAATTGGTTGCTGCTAAAGACAATATAAATAACATGCATTTGGAAATTCAATAGTGATTCTGTTCGTTATGAAGGTATCATTCGCAACATTTTAGGACTTATATTGTAATAAGTTGAAACTAACCTTGAAATCTGTCAATTTTACTCTTTCAAGCTCATATTTCGAGCTTGTGTTTATTCTGCCGACTGAAAGAGGCAAACGTTTCATATATATATATATATATATATATATATATATATATATATATATATATATATATATATATATATATATATATATACTTAACATGACACACTGAACAAAGTAAATTCCTGCTTGATACACATTACTTCGGTAAATAATGGCCAAACTAAATCCTATCCCACAAATACCCTTGAAGATTTAAAGTTCATTAAACGTAATTGCTGCTCATACATCTAAAAATTAATACATCCCCACCACGCCAATTAAGCTACTCATTCATTTTGTTTCGGTTTTCACGTTTAATAAAGTCCAATGCATTAATTTTAACAACTGTGATATCTTGAATATGCTTGGGTCTATTGCTGAATCGTAACATATCCAACTAACGCAGTATAGGCTATATTGCTTTTAAGGGAACATACCTGCATTAGAAAGAAAAAACATGTTTGATTGGTGCACAATTGCTGATTTCTGGAATAGGGCTAGGATTCCAATCAAGCACATGTTTTCATAAACAAAACATCTCGCTGAAAACGAATAGATGCTGCAAATCTCAACTCTGTGTAAACATGAATCTCTCTTGATTAGATGATTCTTATTCTGTTGCTGATGGTGCGATCGATGACGACCCTAACTTTCCGCTATCCAAAAACAAATCTGAAGATAAGTACAGTTGGCCATGTGTTAGATGATGATGTTGAACAGTGCATTGCATCCAAAAAGCTCTGTCAGAATATCGTGCAGTATATAAAACATTATCGGCTTTGAGACTTGTAAATGATACAGCTGAAACTTACTTCAGACTATTCACAGATTCTTGCAAGCGATAAGAGTGCTTCAGTTTATATTATAAATAGTAGGTCATCACAATGCATTCCCCAATAAGCAGAAAAGCAAACATATTACAGGACGTCTGGCAAGAGGTCGCAGAAAATAATATAATGACAAAGCGTTTTAAAGAGTTGTCTATGGTCTGAAAAGCACTAACGATTTTAAATATAAATTTATTGTTCAAGAAAAAGACTAGTCTAGCAAATAGCATTAACACGAAAAAAATATATCGTTTGTCTACATTTATAAACTTTGAGTTCATTGTGCAGCCACTTAATCTTAAATAATCTGGACCAAAATCTATGTTTCAATAATCTTCAAAAAGGAGGTCAAAAGTATGACATAATGTTTTTTATGTCACTTTACTAAGAGAATGAACCCCTTAATCATTTTTTTTCGATTATTATTGTTCTACATATAAACCTGCAACCATTCCAGCACTACACGAGATAAAATTAATAATTACTATTGAGGAATATAGACCGCGCGATATGTATATTTATGTACAAATCGCTTCACTTAACATAATCAGCTTATATCCGAATGCATCCTTAATAAAGTGATGAACATGCTGTACCTACATAACTATCTCTCAAGTAATATTTAGCATTAGATATGGGTTCTTTTGTTTGTTAAAAGCGAATCAAAACTCAATTGTTTGTTGGTTCTTTTTCAAAAACAATTTCTGTCAAAATACAGCTTAATAATGTAATGAGTGATCAATACTTTCTTGCGAGTTTTGATGTAGCATAGAACTACATTATTATTTTGAAAACTAGGCATATGCGATAGATGTGTACGCATTGTTTTTATTATAATTACACTGATATCAGACGAATGAAAACGTTGAAAATTTAGAACAAAGTTGATATATGGTGAGAACATTTATAAAAGTAACAACAAACCAATAGATAATGTGCTGCTTGTGTTTTGATTATAAAAACAACCTAAAATAATTTGAGCTATTAAGAATGTAACAAATGAATACCACTACTAAGAATAATAATCAAAATAAGAAGAAGAATCATATTAATACTATAATGAATTAGTACTTAAACGTTTAAAGCTTTAAGTGCATTTATAATATTAATTAACACAAAGACATATGTACACACGAATAAAAACCGTGGAAATAAAATGCACGCAGAGAATAAATGTGAGAGAAACATTGTATAAGTCAATACTTGAAGATGAAAGAGACGAGATTTTAGTGCATTCATGAACGAGATCCGATCAGCAGTGTATTGAACTTTTTAATGTCTAATTAGTAAGCTTTAGAACGAACCGGATAGAACCAAATTATTATAGTTTAGTTTAGAAATGTTTAAGGTACAAACAAGTGTTTAGTGACAAACACAAATAAACTTGCGAAAACATGATTGCGTCTCAGCTCTCAATACTTAGCCTTGCATGTGTTTAAGGCTTGTCAGTGTAAAGAAGGAACTGTCAAGATGTTTCTAAGTCAAACTAGACATCTCTTACCTTATCTGTGCAGCTTATTCTTTGTTTTTTGTGTAGAAATTCTTTTAATACCAGCCATTACAATATGTAACAGAATTGTAACCGAGTGGGTATTGGATCAAATGAATAATCCAAACACAATGCGTGAAAGATAAAAATGTATTAACTTAAAAAGTAAAGAAAAATGTATATTGTAAAAATACAATGATTCTCACACACGCTCAATATACACTTGATTCAATCACTTTATACTATCACACATTAATAATAAACCATTAATATATATCTCTGATATAGAGCTTAAGGAAACCTCAATTTCAAACAATAGTACACACTAAAATAATCATTGTTTCTCGTATAGACAAGGTTTGGGATTGAAACAATCTCAAGTTTTTAAATACGTTAAAAATGTTCTGCACTGTCAGTAAGATTCACAAATCTCCTGGAATTCATCTTAGATTCAAAATAATCTTATGTAAATACCAATACCACCAATTTAAACAACAATTGGAATAAACATATGCTCCTTGACCCTTGTACGTACATCGATTCATCCACCGATAAACCGCACAGTTTCACCACGTTCCTCGGGTTGACACTCTTGTATCGGCTGTTCACACCTTTCAAGGATCCACTACATGTACAGTCAGTCACACGTATACAACACGTACAGACAGCATACAGCACTCTTGTATTAGCTACGTCTACAGTCGTGGCTTCTCCACAGGTACAGACATACGTACATACATATAGACATAGAGATAGCTAGTTACATCACCTCGCAACCACGTAACGTAACCACCTCGAAATCTTGTAATCTTGTCATTTTGTAACCACCTCGTAATCTTGTAATCTTGTAAGCTACAATAAAAAAAAACGTATTAATAATGATTTCTGGAAAAAAATACTAATACATTAAACTCTATAAAAAAAACTTGAAATTCACAGTTCACAACGTTTCAAATATGCGTTGTTATAAATGAAGCATTACACGATATTGCAATACAAACCCAATTAGCTTCACTATCAAATGAAATAAATTTAACACTCACCCTACGGCTTTTATAAATACCAAGTAAAAATACGTGCTCTTCTCACTATATCCAATTTATCACTGCCTCGATTAAACCTTAATCTTGCTTAATTCAAAGGACAGTGAGTAATATTAACGGTAAAACTCCCGTGTATATCGTGGTAATGATGTTTGCAGCCGCATGTAGTTTACGGCGGCGCGAGACATATGTTTGTTCCGTTTGTAACACATGTTCATTCCATACAGCGCTATAAGCGTGCACAACACAAATAATTAAATATTTCCCAGGCAAAACATTTTTGTTTCTAATTATGTGACACAATACACACATTAATAACACCGGCATTCATCGGAACATTACGGGTTCTATGTGGAAGCATAAAATCAAAGTCACCTAGCAACAAGTTGTTCCCACCGAGTGATATTGGCAGCATTGATTATATCAATCAAGGTTTAGAATAATTTAGGCAGTTCTGACACCTAATACTTAATTGATGAAACCTTTATGTTTTAACAGCGGTCTTTAACACACGATTTCCTAACTTTTTACCATTACAATATTGGTAATAAATGTGTTAACTGAGACATGAGTGTAAAAAGACGATCTCCACATTTATGCCTAGATGTTAGTAATAAGTAATATAAGTAATCATCTTAATCACTGCAGGTCGGATTTCATGTTCGCTTTCAAATGTGTGCAAACAAATGTCAATAAAATTGTTTACAGAGAAATTAACATCATTGCTTGTTTTTTTTTTTTTTTATGCTGATAGATCCACGGAGTTTGATACACACGAATATGTACTGTACTTTTTTGAGACACAACACAATTTATATCACACGAAAAAAACGTATTTCCCGGTAATTTATTAAAACCTTATCATTTCTACGACTTAGTGGCTTTAGAGATTTTGACATGTTTTTATGTTATTGTTCCTAAACACTTCACACTAGAACCACTTCAGTAACCTCACTAGAAGATGGCTTGAAATCTCAGTGGTCATATAATTATTACGCATAGTGGAGCAGGGCATATATGCGTTTGCTGTTTCGAATCAGAATCATTAAACATAGTTGTTTTTCTTTGTAATCCCTGATATATGTTCTTATATCATTCTATTTAATTATCTTTATAATGTTTACCTTACTCATACGTATCGTGTCTCAGCTTATATACACACAATATGATATATGTATCGGTCCTTTAGGACTTTGATAACGATAACATTTTCTGGGACAGATATAAATATGTGTGTGTGTGTGTGTGTGTGTGTGTGTGTGTGTGTGTGTGTGTGTGTGTGCGTGTGTGTGATTGTTACATCAAAGACATATGTTACTAATCTATATAAATATAAACACGAAAGAACATCAACTATTCGCCACTGTAAATACATTTGCTTAACTAGAGAATACACCCAAGAGTAAAACGGACATAAAGTCTTATGTAATACACATTTATAACTGATCCTTTCATTTGCTATGACGAAGCGTTCCTGTGCAGAACTATTTTTCAGAGCTTAAACGACAATGAATTGATTTTCCTCACAGCCTGCTTGTAAGGTTTTCATTGTCTTATTGTTACTATGTTTCTGTAATAATGCATAATGCTTCCTTTGTTCATCGATACAACGTTTGTCCCACAACCAGTCATTGCATTCTAGTATGACCATCTGTAATTGAATGGTATTACGTGGTTGTTTATTTGAATATCACCTTGTGTATTCAGTAATTTAACTGTCGGCATAGCTGACTATGGTCTGAGAGGTTTGCATCTCTCTATCGCTAATTCTATTTCTAACAAAACTGAGCCAGGTGGATATTCTTTAATAATTAAAAATAATACTGGGAACACCTCACCCATCCTAGTCAACTGGAACCTTTACACATCATGTTTCCGTCCTCGTTCACATATTAGAATTTGTCAAAATATACTGGTCTGCTTTGCGATAAACAGACGTACCTGCTCGTTAATTTTTTAATGTATAACTCTATACGTATAACTTATGTTTTAAATTGCTCCATATGATTTTGAAGTATAGGAGTCCAGCAGCGTACGTCGATTATATGCTAAGTGTTTGTATATAAGTTGTTTTTCTCCTGACGAAGGGCATATTTCAGCTCGAAACGCTAAGAAACGGTTGTTAAATTAGCCCATTATAATCTTTATTGTCACTATGGCCTAAGTGGTTAAAACGTCCATTTCGGATGCGGTTGTTAACTGGTCGGAACCCCGGCTGAATCATATCACAGGCTAATAAAAATAGTACTGGCTCCTACCTCACTTGTCGTTCAACATTAAGAAGTTAGTGTTATGACTGGTCGGCCACGCTACATGTATGCAGTTTAAGGCGTCAGTGCGAGATATGCATATTAACACTGCAGACATCGTAGCGACATGAATACAAGTTGTTAAAGGCACATTTTAAACCGAAACATTTAGAAGTAAAGTGAAGGTTATTATTATTGCCATAGATGGTTATGTGATATTCTGATTAACAAGTAATGTTTGCCAAATATTAATAAAAAATGACTCTCTATGTATAAATAGCACACAACTTATACATTGTTTTAAACTTCAAGTATAAATTTGTCATATTATTTGTAAAGTGTGAGATTTTTTTATTTAAGTTCCCATTAAAATGTATTTAGTCTTTGCAGGTCGCTGCATATAATGTTGTGTTGTTATGTTGGAATTAACACCATTATTTAGAGCAAGATCGGCTAGACATGATAGAATATGTCACATAATTAGGCAAAAAAAAGATAACCTGGTTATGCCTTAGAAATATATGACTATTTTTTCGTTGTGCATGCGTACAAGGTTATCTAGGGTGAATAAGTGTTTTTGCAGGTAAGCGACGGAACCAAAATGTATTTCCACGGAAATTACTTGCGACGAGGGACGTTATAATCATGATATGCACGGTTATTGCACTCTGAATATTACTCACTGTCTTATGGATTCAATCAAGATCAATTTCTACCCAACGCAATGGTCGCTTTGGATCTTGTCGAGCAGTGCACGTTTCCATTGTGGTCTTAAGCCACAGGGGCGATTGTTAAATTTATATTTCAGTTGATATGCGAAGTTCATTGAGTTTGTATTGTCATATCGTGTAATTATTCATGTATTACAACGAAGATTTGAAACTTTGTGAACTGTGAATTACAAGATGCTATTAAGAGTTAAAAGTATTAGCATTTTCCAGAATTCATTGTTACTACCTGTGTGGTTTTATTGTAGCTGCCGCCTTTAGCTGACGAGTAGAGATATCTTGAGAAGTGTATATGTATCTACATATGTCTGTACATGTGGTGGAGCCACGATTGTAGACGTAGCTAATTCAAAAGTGCTGAATGCGGTATCTACGTGTCTATACGTATGACTGTACATGCAGTGGATCCGTGAAGGGTGCGAGCGGCCGATGCAAGTGTGGGCCACCACAAGGACTCGGTTAAAATGTGCGGTATATAAGTATGTCTGTACATGTGGTGGAGCCACGACCGTAGAAGTAGCTAATTCAAAGGTGCTGAATTGTGCGGTTTATCTGTTTGTGAATCGTGCGACTGTACAATGGTCAAGAAGCATGTTTGGTTCCATTGTCGTTTCAATTGGGTACATGCCCATTTAAATTACATTATTTTGAATCTTAGTTATATTCCAGGAGATTTATGAATCTCACTGACAGAGCAGATCATTTGAAACGTATCTGAATACCTTGAGCTGCTTTGAATCTTAATCGTAGTCCATACGTTAAATTATGTGTACATCATACAGTGCATACTATTATTTGAAAGAACTTTTGAGTAATGATATAATATGGACCATAGTGAGACTGAGCTCCCGTTGGGAATTGATAGCAGGGGGACACACAGACAGAAGAAATTGCAAAACTGTCACGCATTAAATTATGATTGTACGTTTGGAGCAAATATGAGCGCTTAGTTACTCGATAGTTCCAGAGAAATATGGAATTAATTTCAATACACGATGGTTTATGTATCTTGTTTCATATGCAAGAGCTGAAGATCTGACTGACATCGTGGTTCACCTTAAGATCAAATTAAAAGTAAAGTAAATTGACTGAAAACTTTTACTGTTCGATGTTTTCGATTTTTTTCTCTTGTAGGTTTGAATGTTTCAAACGTTTGAAAATATTGACTCAATCGTAGTCTCTTTAGACCTATGTCACAAAACAGTATATTAATTGCCGGCGATGTGTTCATTAACGGGTAAGTATATAGTTCATAATATTGATTAATGTTTCTGATCTATATTTAATCGAATGCATTTCGTCCTTCGTGCCTAGTCCAGTAGGAATGCATCAACTTTATGTAAACACTTGTTCAGGTCATTCCTTTACTACAAAAATAACAAAAGCAACATAGTGATTCAGCTCTATTGAGAAAGATAGCTTTTGATGAAATAAATTGATTAATACATACAGAAACCATCATACCATAACAAGTGCATTTTCTTTTAGTTTGTATGCACCTTTCAATGCCTGTTCGAACCCAACATCGTTATTTTTATTATCATTTGTATTTCTGGATAATTATTTCCTAACGCAACATGCAACGGCGTAACTGATACAAGTGTATAAAATGTCGCCTCACATGCCTCTTGATCTTCATGGTAGCAAACATCAAGTTCACCTACTATACATCTTAAAAAATTCCGTACAACCGTGTTTCTATGGGTTATAGCTAAGTTTAGAGATGTTACAACCAATCAAACACTTATGTACGGCTTTGGTAAAGTTATTAACATCATGGTTACCTCTTTGATTCCAAACCAACCTGTTTCAATTCTTGCAAAATAGAACCCACTTGTGTTATTTGACAAAATAGCCGTGTATTTGAATTTGGACGACCTCTAGATAGTGGCAATGAATGTGTTATTTTTTTATACATATAACCGGTCTAGCACATGCATTTGTCAACATTTTGTATCTTATAACTGGTGTGTTTAATTTGATCGTCATTTTTGCGAATATATAAAGTGATACATGGAACCAGAAAGAAAATAAGCACTTTAACTAATACAAAACTACAAACAACATCATCATCTTATGAGGCAGTGTATATATGTCAGATGGTGTAGTTGATATCATGCAAAAAGCACTAAAACTGAATAGCATCATGAAGAAACAATTAGTCACAATGTCTGACTCGTTACTATTACTAACAGTAAGTATTATGAACTTTTGCTTTATGTTTTTCAATTTAATTTATCAAAATAAACATTTTTTATTATTATATTGTATATTTCAAACGACATATATACATACATGGGAAGGCCAATCCTTTTAATATTTTTTTATGTATAAGATTTCGGAGAAAAAAAACTAATATGCGTTCCAAGTAGTATCTCCTACAGAAGATTCGTTGCTTTAGTTGAGTTATTTCTGTAGTGTTTCTTATTATCACAGGTTTCAATGTTTTCTTTACTGATTGTTGTTATTTTTCGGAGGTATGTGATTTCGGTTCATAAAAAATATCGTTTATTAACTCTAACAGAAAAATAGAATGTAACGTTAATTTTGTCGCCTGAACTATATTGACTATGAACAATGAACATGTGCTGTGTTGTTTGCGAAGATATTTTATTTTCTTTGAATCAAAGTTAATCATAACTGCTTTCTCTCTCTCTCTCTCTCTCTCTCTCTCTCTCTCTCTCTCTCTCTCTCTCTCTCTCTCTCTTTCTCTTGCTAAAGGGTAATTAGCTGATTTTCTAGTTGGAATATTTTTACCCACGAGTTATTAGCATATTTATCTTCCGTCGATATATCATCCTCTGCATTATGATGTGAGGAAATGCTATCGATATCAGTCGATACATTTTGTACACGCATATGTCTCTCTAATAAAGTGTTATATTTTCATCTGATATTTATTGTCATCCCAATTTAAGCATGCCACTATGTTGCTGACGTAATGCAAGAGCCGTTCTTTTTCAAAATTCCATTCAAGTTTATTTGCATGCATCCTATCTGCCAGCATATTGTATTTTGTATATATTTACAAAGCCCAGTGAATGGAACCGTTATTAGATATAACATCTCCAAATTTAGCTCAAGGCCATGTTAAAACATTAAAGCATTGATCAGAACAAGTGTGTGTACAGAACGAGGATACATTCTTCGTTGATTTGGAACGAAAGATTCCGCCGAGATTAAGGACATTGGGCAGGTAGGTACAACTTTAGCTGTGAAGAGGAAACTAGAACAGTGTGATGGAAAATGCATTTGATTAATTTTAAAATAGAAATATTAATCAATATTATAAGATATACTGATGCGTTGATCAAAATATAGCCACAAAGTAAATTGTTTAGGTCTGTGACATAAATATGTTAGAAGGGAATGGGATAGATTGAATACAGTCAAACTTTTGAAAGGTTCAAAATTTTGAAAAATAGATGCTTTACTTTAGGAAGCAGTATACAGTTGATATACTTCTCCGTTCTCATAAAGGTATTTTTCATAAAATTCCTAAATATTGAATTTATAAATATCTAGCCACTCGGCTACGCGGAGTACTTGCTGCAAACAAAAATCGCCGATATTGGATAAGTAATGATAGAGTGTGGACCATAGTGAGACTGATCGCTCGTTTTGAATTGATAGCTGAGTGACATACTTACATAAGAAACTGCAAAAATGTAATTGATTTAAACGATGATTGTACCCTAGGAGCAAATATGCACGATAGCTCCAGAGAAATGTGGAAATATTTTCAATGTAGGACGGTTTATGTATCGTTTTATATGTAATAGCTGAAAATCTCACTGACTGTCAGCGTTGTTTACGTTGTTAAAACTAAATGGAAAATACCTTTTTTGACATCCTCAACTGTTTTATGGTAAGGCATAATAAAAAATGACACAATATCGTTTGCAAAAAATAACATAAACATCAAAAAATCATTTATAAATTCAGGAAATTATTGAAATATACTATTATTTTGCCAGAAACTTATATCAACTATAAAATGATTCTTCCTGAAGTGTAGATTTGTCATTCAAATATTTGTCCATTTTGTTTTCTCTTTAACATTTTGAACTTTACAAATCTTTGACTATATTAAATCAAAACCAGGCGCTTTTGACCTATCTATATCAAAAAACTGAACATTTTACTTGCGGCGATGCGTTTATTAAGGCGTATGTATGTCTAATAATATTGATTAATGTTTTTTAAAAATTAAAAAATAATTAATCGAATGCATTTTCAATCACACAATCCTGTTTTACTCTTCACATCTACAACTGAACATACCTGCCCATGCTCTTAGTTTCGGTGGACATCCTTCGTGCCCAGTCAATGACGAAAATATCATATATCATCATTCTGTATACACTTAGTCTAATCATTCCTTTACCGCGTTCTTTTGGCTTCAACCTAAATGTGTAGATGAAATATCTAATAACAGCTAGATGTTCTGGTCTTCGTATATCTAAATAATAATAATAATAATAATAATAATAATAATAATAATATTGTTATTATTATTATTATTATTATTATTATTATTATTATTAATCATGAGGACTTTGTTTATCACATAATCTTTACATGCTCTAAGAGCTTTGAAACATCTATACTGATATGTCACAGAAACAAAACACTATGAAATTAGAAAACATACAAAATGTTGAAACATTTATTTAGAAAACATTATTAGGTCCTTACATGTGTTCAGGCAGTCGCAAAAGGTGAGTTTTAAGAGTACTGTCGAAAGGGATCATTGTGTCTTTGTGTCTAATTGTAATGATCAATTCGTGCCACGTTGATGTGCCCTGGGATGCAAAAGAATGTTGTCCATATGTCTTTGTTTATGAAAACATGCAATTTGCTAGGCATATCTAGAAATAGGTGAACTGATTTATAATTCACTGAAATTTAAGAAGAGCAGCTGTCCTTTTGTTGTAAATAAGTTTCAAGTGAAACATCAACAGTTTAAAATAAATGAAACCAATACAAACAGTGCTAAAATATAAGTGTTAACTGGAAGGACTAGTGAAAAATTAACGCTGCTTTATTTACATGATGTATGCAGATGCTTTTTCTTTTAAATCAGTTTCATTATTTGATTTATGATGTGGACATACAATAATGTTGGAGTATGTTGCACACATGCTTCTCTTTGAATCAGAATTTTAAAATGAAAAGTAAACTATAATTCATACATTGTTTTACATGGGTTTGAGTGAAATGAGGCTTTGCTTTATTTCGAATCATTATTAAATATTTATCACATTTGTACGTGGGGATATATTTCTCTCGTCATTGAATTTGCAGAAATAATGTCTGTACTTATTGAATGGGCATATGTCTGACTATTGAAATGCCTCAGTTAAATTAACAGTTATGTTGCTTATATTTGAATATATTACACATCTGAATTGCAGATGCAGTACGAAGTATCACATTTTATTTGTAAGAATTAAATCATTTTTACTTGCATACGTCTCCCGTTTAACATAATGTTGTAAGGATATACAAATCTCGAGGAGCACAGATGTGATTGGATGTCTCTTAACACATTAAATTACATTTTCATCAAATATAAAAATAACAAGATGATTCTTCCTTCTTGCGTAAAAGGACAGAAATAATGTGCTTACAAATTAAGTGACAAACGTACAATGGCTGAACTTTAGGATGTAATTTTCCAACGTTTTTTGTGAAGTGAAAATATGCAGTATGGCAACGGAAATTGCAGTAGAATAAATTCAGATAAATCAGCTTAAATTTCGATGTTCTTTCTCGATGAATTTAATTTATTTGATCACATTTGGACGATAATTAACTAATATTTACATTATAATATCTGCATATTATTTGAATATATGTCAAAGAGATATGTCAAAATGAATTAAAACTCCGACTGCCTTTTGCTGATATTTTGGTTTAATCGGTTTCAATTGACCAAGTTACACGTTTGAAAGCTTCCCTATTTACCAAATAAATACGCATTGCAGGTAATGCTTAATTAAGTAGAACAACTAGATGTTTCAACAGTTTATTGATGAATAATAACCGAAACAATCATATGCTCATTTTATTTTTGTCTTCAAGCATCAACTGGTCGCAAATAAACTATTTTTATCGGCTAATTCATCGTTTAACACTGCTTTCTTTGGATGATTTCTGCACCAGGTTTATTTGAAGTCGTTTCTTTGTTTCACATACAAAAGATTTGCGATGAAAATTTTTGATACTGAAAAACATGCAATAATGACAATAATAAAGGACAAAGTTTCGTTTAAAACATTTCTGCGAAATGTTTGACTTCTTTCAGCAACAGTGTAAACTAAACTTTAATATTTATATTATGATTGAACTATGTCCGTGACGAAAGTAACTATTCGGCGAAGCAGTTACCGTTTTAGGTAGTTGCATGATTAAATTTTGATTGACTGACTGTAGGCCTGATTAACTAATTTTGTGCTGAACAATATTCATGGCCACACATATGCTATGTGAGCTACAGACGAGAAGGTCGATTCACTTATCCAAGTATATGTTGCCTCTCCTATCTCCAATAACACGTTAAGATGCCGCTTTAAATATAAAACTTCTGTTTGATTGTTTCTTCTACACATGACATAAATGGCTCCATTATAGCAGTATTTTGTTTTTATCTCAGTGTAAATCTTACACTATTTAGGAAATAAGCAACAAAAGCATTAAAAACTTTAAAATATCTGGATTATTTCGAAGTTTATGGTGTTCTTCAAAACTATTCGTTCCTATTTCGAAACTCTGTAGTGGCAGAGATATGAAGCCATATCATCACATAGTGATGAGTACTTCCCTTGCATTTATTGCTTGTATAGTACTCAGGTAATTGATTATGAGTAATGGTCATTTATCTAACATGTCAGAAAGTTATTTAGAACTAAATATGTTGCGGAGTTAATTTTATCCCCTTCATCATTATTTTCAGCCCAACGTTAGAGATTATAATATTGATCTCAGTTTGGTTGTTCGGTAATCACGCATCATTTCATTAGGTTCATTAGCAAGCTATATGATATCACACTCACACACACACAAACACACACGCATTCCCGTATGTGTTGCCCCATTCGTTTGGAATATATACATGTGTTCGATTGTATACAGTGTATAATGTACAATGTTTATTTCTACGGATCTGAAATCATATGTGTCACATTGAGTTCAACTTGTAAAATTAAACATTATCTACTCATATATTAAGTATGTCTAGTAACTGTGGAAAAAATAGATGTGAAACTGAATAAAGTGTTTTCATTCATACTGAGAGATAAGACCAACCATACGGTATTTTGTTGCAAAATTATGGGAAATATTATTTTGAGATGGATAATTACTTTCGTTACGAGTTTGTTCTGGTCATATGTAATAGAGGATAATTCGAAAAGATATATCAACATTTCGAAGCATAAAATGAACCGATAACTTGAGATTTGCAAATATGAATAACATAACGTTATTATTTTGCCAAAACATTGGTACGATACATAATGCTTATTCAATGCAAGGCGGAATGGTTGAATTAATTATAGCCATATAAACCCAATAAACAAATATAGCCTCGGAGTGATAGAGAGCTAACGATAGAAGGTATAATGAACAATGTCTTGTAATTATGATGTTGTATTTCTTTTTCTTTTTTCCATTAAGCGAAGTCATCGTGGTTGGAATTACTTTTACCAGGTAGCAGTCACGCAGAATAAGCCAAGTAAAATGTCATGTCACTATCACTTAAATGCATATTTAAAATAAAGTTATGCAATGCTGTAATTAAATTGTTACACTACGAATCATTAATTTTTTAATAATATTTGCTGAGGTTGTGTATCAAAACTACGCACCTACATTATGACACCATGCGTTTCCTCACAACATGGTATAATTTCATTCTCAGTTAACCCCAAGCACCTATTTGTATCACATGACAATATATATCATGGTGACTATGGTCGAAATATACATACGTCTCATAAAGTATGTCGAGTAAGTTTACAAATATGTTTGTGTACTACAACGATGTAAACTCTACTGACAGATACGAACATCCCCAAGGTTGTTTTGTTTAACTACGAACGATATTTTATGTAGGTATGACTGAACCTTATGGCACGCATCCGGTGTCCTTTGTGTTAGTTGGAGTTAAAAATGGTAATTTAATCACGCATTGTTCAACATCTGCATGTGAAATCTGCTGATAGCGAGAGTTACAACAGAACCAATACGTGACAATGAACATTTTGAAGAACGTAGTTAACTTTAGATGATTAAGCTTAGCCAGTGGGGTTATGGATGGCTGTATCACGCAGTAAGTATACAAGCAAAAGCAAAATGATATGTACATCTCGTGAGAATGATCATTGCGATAAAATTGAAGTAAACTTATATGCAACAAACTTTTTTGAGTTATTGTTTGTTTGTTGTTTTTCGTTCCTGCATACAATAACAAACCGTCTAACATACATACTTAATTTACCAAATGTTTGAGCCAATTCAAAGTCTATATATACATACATTAATAATAAAGTGTTGCTACAAAGCAAATTGATATACCAGCATTATTCATATATCTAATTGTGATGCGCCCATGGCGTAATAACATAAATCAAACAAAATTATTTCAATTGCAGACATATAGATCAAAGATGAATTTATACTCATTCATTAATCGTAAACGACACATGGAAATAACGGTAAAAGAATTATTCGTTCCTGTTTTCTGAACGAAATTAAAATTTTCATCGGAATCCTCTCTTTTTCCCATTTCTCCCTTTCTTCTCTTATGTAAGGGACATGAGAAGGAAAAGTCGGTAGTGAGAGAACACTATATTACGCTGGAAGAAAACATTAAAACTGAATTTATACCAAGTAACCTACAGTAATCTTGTTCGTCGTAACGATAACGTGTCCGCTTTACTTGTTATCTATCTACAGTCTTAGTAATATCAATAATAAATAGTTGCAATAGCCAGTCGACACTATATTTCAATTTTAACGGTTAAGACGCACACATACTGTTACGTATGTAATGCTTTATTGTTGTTGTTTCTCAAAACTATTATAATGTTGTAAAAATCGATTAATTTTTAGTAAATATAACATTTTCCAAACGCTTGTCCTACGTCTCTCTAGAGTATGGTAGCTAGATGCGGGCAAACATCCACGAAAATATGAGCGTACGGGATTTTCGGTTGTGTCATTCTACGATGTTTCTGGACCTATGAATGATGGTAAAGTTTAGTTAAACCTTCCAAAAGGTGTAGAGAGAGAGAGAGAGAGAGAGAGAGAGAGAGAGAGAGAGAGAGAGAGAGAGAGAGAGAGAGAGAGAGAGAGAGACAGTGAGAGATAGAGAGAGACAGAGACACAGAGAGATTTGGGATTTAAACGCGTAGCTTGAATAATGTTTCAGTCATATCGCTACGATGTCTGCAGTGTGGTAGTTTATAGTGAGAGAGAGAGAGAGAGAGAGAAAGACAGATACAGATAGAGCGAGACAGACAGACAGAGACAGAAAGAAATACTTTTTATAGTTGAGACAGAGAGAAATACTTTTTATAGTTTTGATAAATGTTAGTCAAAGCAGTATAATCATTTAAATGAACTTTAAATAAATTAAACTGTTTTAATGAACTCTTTTTGGTTCGTTATGTGACTGAGTTTCTATTTCGCGCCATTTTCTATACGCCAGTACGTGAATTCCAGACAGTTCAGGTTCAGTGTATAAGAGATAACCGTGTATATATTGCACTACACATTTCATAAAAGCCATATTTCATGTAAAGATCATGAATGTATATTATATTAAAAGTAAAAATGCAAGAAAAACCCCAATCATCTAATCAATTTGCATATATGTTGTAAACAACAAGAAAAGGAGTAAAATAATATTTTTAGCAAACACGCCCGCAGGGATGTAAGGAGTTCATCCATAAGCTCAACAAACAGTTGCCCTGAGCATATCGTAACTCCATTAAAAGGGAAAATATGTTTATTTTTGTGAGATACATACATATTGTATAGTATGTACGCTGTATCGATTTACCAGTCGATATATACATATTTCATTAAAAGAAACTCGGCAAGCATCGTTTTGTTTTTAACAAACATTTATACATCCCTTGATATATCATTAATACGGCGTATATTGACAATTTTAACTATTGAAATTAGTCTGATGTTGTGGTAATAAAGGCAACATTACTAACGGTGTTTTTCCTTTACTTCACATTGGACATATATCCATTTTCACTACTGAAGGAGCATTAAGGAAACATGATTTATATCCAATGACAGATGCATGCAAATAAGACAAAATTCAACTCATTAAAGGTCAAGAAAAAAATAATATCAGTGGTGGTTGGCATGTATTGCTAATCACGCTCTTCAGTGAATAACGTTATTGCTGTTGATGCATGAAAATATCCATCGTTTAGATTAGGATAGCATTATATTATCTTTCGTTAGCTGCTAACTTTGATCTTTCTTAATTTACAAGTACTCTTCATTGTACCAAGAATAACACGGAAAGATTTGTAACTAATTACCTTTGTATTTTTACAAATAACGAACTTCTGAGTAATGATTAAGAAGATCATTCCCGATTTCCAGAAATCAAATTTTATCACATCCACCTGAAATGATACTACTTAGTTATTTGTGGAGATAATCCTCTTTAAGATAATTAGATTAAGGGAAAATGGATCAGATCAATCGATATATTATATGATCGAATATCCCCACTTTCCTATCATTTACATAACTGAGCAACAACCCGGACATAATCTGTATATATTTCTAACTGAAGTTGTATTGACCAGAAACAAAATTATTTTCGTTTTTCTCTATTACAATTTCATGAGAGAAACTAAACTAAATATAATCTCTCTGTGTTTTATTATATTTTTTTGTGTTACTCCGGCCATATGAATTCCGAGTAACATCTAAAGCCGTATTCACTCATTTCTTTGTTTCCAGTAGTATGTGAAATCATATTTTTGTGTAATAGTTGGCCATTTTCTAAAAGCATATTTATCAGTCATTTCGATTTATGATTTTCTTTCGAGATTAGATGATTTTGTTTTTGTTTCTTTTTTTGGTTTTCTATGCTTTCTATATAATTGCTAATAATCATAGTCTGTTCTGAATGAATGATTTCTTTGGTGGTTTATCTTTGCAATAGTTTGGAGTCAAACTGGCACATACCTATCGGAAATAATATTGGGTCTCGAGTGAAGTTCTATGCATTCTACTGCGATACGGGAAAAATGCTTATTTATCAATAAAGCATTCTGTCTTCTGATATCTTGGCAGTGTGATTGACCAATCACATTTCTCCTCATGTTTAAAAAAGGCAGTTTTATTTCTGGGTCATCTAGTATAGAAATTGGTACAATCTGCCTTGCTTGCGTAGTTAACAGGCTCAACTTTGCCTCACAAACATACATAAATTTATAACGATAATATCATCCTTGGTGTCTTTGTTTAAATCCTGTATATTTAAATACAGCGTAATCCTTAACATACTTTCCTGGTGTAGCCCATATCAAGACAAACTGTTTGCCCTACTACAACATTGGCACCTTTCACGTTTGGTTTAGTTTCCAGAATTGAAAAACAATTTACTACCTTTAGACGAAGTGCAGTTATAGACTGATGACCTTTTGCTATACCTATCATAAATCAAGGCTATAAATGTGAGGTCTGAGCAGGTTCTTAATAAAAGTCAACATTCGAGAACTTAATAACTTGACATATGTAAGCAAGTGTTGGATCCAATGAAACGATAACAGCACGAAGTTGACTGTGACTTTGTATAATTTTGCAGTCACCTTAATGCACACCGAAATGATGAACAATGTGCAAGGAACCAGAGATGAATTAAGCTACTTTGCGTCCATTTTTTTAAAACTATATTGCATATTGAGAAAACATCTACTTCCTTCATTTCACCGATCCATATATACATGCAACATATTTAATTCATAATGCCTATGTTTTCTTTTCTTTAAAATTTTCTTTCAGCTAAACATATGATGGTTTATATTTGTTTATATAGGAATGTTTAGTATTTATAATTCAATAGCATTGTACAGATCGAATAAAGGAAATTTGATATTTCTATATCCGATACCGTATCTTGAAATAATTTATTTCATCTTTGCAGGAAACTGAGTTTTTCTTTAAGACTGGTCACATATTTCAAGAGTAACGACTTAATATTTTAAAATCCAAAATGAACTGAAGAATAATTAACAAATTCGAAAGCTTGAAAGCTGTTCGCAAACAGACACATTCCACAGAAAAGAAAAAGCCTTGTTTGACCAAATGTCTAAAAAAACGAAGGTTATAACATATGCCAAAACGCAATTTCGGAAATCCCTGGGGGACACGTGATCGTGTTTACATCACGAATGCCTAACATGGCCCTGACGAAAACCAATCATTTTACTATAACAATAAGATAATTAGAAAACGACGTTTTGTTTTGTAAAAGCTATCCAAAAGCCTAAGGTCACATGTTAATACTGACTCAATCTTGTTATTATTTTCACTATGAAATAAATTTAACTAAAGAACTTGTTTACGTGGTTTCTACTAAGTTTGGATCAAGGGCGTGATCTAGGTCATCCTTAGGTATTTACTACTAAATGCGTCAATTCAATATCCGCCATGATTATCATTCCTTCATTTTGAAAATCTTATCGTTTATTCTTTCAAGTGGATGCTTTAAGTGAACTGACACTATAAGTGTTATACTTATGTAGAGTTGGTCCTAAATCAAATGAATATCTAAGCATCAGTATTGCTTTATCTTTTCGACATAATTTTTTGTTTGCACTTAAGTAGCCATTATCCTTTTTAGTTTGTCCTAAGTGATGAGTTAGCAGCAATATTGTATGCTAAGTCAGCAAATATTTTATTAAGTATCATATATAAATCATAAAAATTTGTTACTGAAAATCTCTGCTTAATCAAATAAATATGTGTACATGTAAAAAATGCGTACAATACATATATGATCTATTTTCTACTCCCACTCTATTTCTTTTTTTGCACTCTCTGTCCTTAAGAAGCTGCTAACATATTTGTCACCCTCTTTCATTTTCTCTCTGTAAAGTAGCCAATATTAAGTTCTGTATTGGGCTTAGAATATAATGCTAAATAGTAGTGTTGACCAATATTCCTCGTAAAGTAACCTGCTTATAATAAATTATTAGCTGGTCAATCAGATGGTTCCCTGACCAACTGTTGCTTATTTTGGGGGAATAATTAAAAAAATGTCCCTTTCTACTATGGCACTGGTGGCATAAACAATGCTAACATGAAATAAGTGCAATTTCTCAACATTAATAATATTCCTGTTTTCCCAAATTGTTCTGTTAGAATTATTTGCATTATGTTGTATCACATTTGTGCAAATCAGATTTCACTGATGCATACACCACATGACTAGTACATTGTAATACCAAATTTACCTACAATTTTTTGGGTTATTTGATCTGATGCACATGAACTTACTTTTACATAAATCATTCTTTACCAGTAATGTTTCCTTTCTATTTTCATATTAATGGTATTTTTTTAGGATCCTAATTTTGCTAACATGGATATAACCTAAGCCCAATTTGTAAAAATGTCAAAATTATTTTAATATAATGAACTTTAGTGTACACAGTCTATGACATAACATTGATAAGATACATATATATATATATATATATATATATATATATATATATATATATATATATATATATATATATAGTGGGGTGGTGGTAGATATGTGTAATTATATTTCCCATCTCTTTTGATATTAAACTGTGCGATTCTGTGTGGGAAATATTTTGCCCCTAATTTAGGGTACCCAATCATAGTTGCACATGTCTGGATCCATTTTATCTTTCTACTTTGTGCCTATGTCACAGGAAATCATCTATTTGTGACAGATTGACTGGAAAATCCAGTTAATTGTGCTCCTAGTAGTATTTTTACTTGTTTATAAACAAAATGCTTAATTTTAAACTAGGGTAACAGCTTTCCCTGACATATCATAGTAGAATGGCCATTTGATACGGGCCTGTCTGGACAAGTTTAATTAATGGCTCTCAGGTCTCAGCTAATGTGTTCCAAATAGATCACCATAAATGATGTGCCTTCTTACTATATATATATATATATATATATATATATATATATATATATATATATATATATATATATATATATATATATATATATATTAAAATGATTAGTATATATAATGTAGCAAGCACTTCAAGTACTTTGTTAAACCAGCTCAGTTAGATGCACAAATCACTTTTTGGATCATAAGAAAACAATTAATTATTTTCTATGGAGGGAGGGGGAAGGAAGAGTGCTAGGGGGGTCAGCAACAAAAAAAGATAGATTGTTGGCCACAAAAGACTAAATTAAATCAAATACAGTATCATAAAAAGCGAACTAAGCAACTATTAATACATGGCTGAAACAAACATACAAGAAATTACTAAATATAAACATTTGGTTGTTAACTTAGTGATTCCTCATAAAACACACATACTCAATATATCCCTGATAAGACCTGCAAGTAAGTTTAAAACTTGAGAAATTTTAAATACAAACCAGATTAGTTGTCCTTGGAAAAATGTACACCATGGTTACATTTGATCAAGTTTTGGCTGAACTGCAGTCTCATTTTGTTGAACTTAGGACTTAATGAACACAATTATTTCTGTATTAACATACAGATATACAAACCTATTTAATGCATAATAATAAGATGGTCTTCCTTAGAAGGTATGGAGATATGAATATGTGATAGTGTTTCCGTTTTTCTTTTTGTTTTATTCAAGAATGCTACATGGATCATACATTCTATGAATTTTGTAATTTTCTTAAATAAATGATAGCTATTTTAAGTAAATTTATGACCAGGTATGTGTATCTGCCAAACTTTACAGTCACATTGCACCAAGAGTGACAGTCACACCTAACCAAGAGCGAAAGTCACATTGCACCAAGAGTAACAGTCACTTTGCAGTAAAGAGTGACGGTCACATTGAAGTAAACAGTGACAGTCACACTGCATGAAAATTAAAAGTCACATTGCATCAACAGTAACAGTCACATTGCAGTAAAGAGTGAGTCTCATTGCATAAAGAATTACAATCACTTTGCAGTAAAGAGTAGGTCACATTGCACCAAGAGTGACAGACACATTGCTGTAAAGACTGACAGTTGCACTGCACCAAGAGCGAAAATCACATTTCACAAATAATAACAGTCACTGTGAATGTTTTTTGGCTTAAAATTCATTCTGGTATGATAATCATATTAAAATAGACATGGTTATATATGTAAGTAGTTATGCTTGACATACTTCATTAAAACAAATTCAAGCAATATGGTTCTGATATCATTTTGTCCGTATTTACTAAACAGCAAGCTCCATTGTTATATATTGTACACTTTTACGGTGCAGTGAAGGGGAGTTATGCACATGAAATTGTTGATTATGATTGGATCTTTACTGCCATCTTATCTAAACAAAGGCTGATTTTGAGCTATAAACTCTAATACTTTGAGGACCATGCAACTAAGTCAGGTGCTCTTATAATTGACGGAGATTGATGTATCATTGGACAACCAGCACCAAAACATCTGACACAGATAAGAGATACTTGTGATTGACTGTAATTAAGATGAGCTATAGAACACTTGTACTAACAGCTGAAATAATTTTCAGCCTAACAACTGCATATCAAGGCTATCTTCATTAATTTCCAAGGATCAGTGTTGAACAGAGCCAGTGTCTGAATCAGGCTGCCTCTAATGTTAACCCACTCCTTTGGAAAAGAGCATCACTCTGAATGTAGAATAAGGAAGGTCAGTTTTCTAATTACAATGAACTGCATAAAGGTATGGTATATCAGTCAGCTGATAACTTATGATGGTGTGACAAATTAATCAAATAATGTAACCATCTGTTACTTTACATGAGCCAGAGAATAATCAACATATGTACCATTGCAAATCTAGCAGAAAATTAGTCTCTAGATGCAATTGTGAACAAGAATTATAAAGTAGAAAACAAACTCAGATATAAGTTATCTTGACATTGAAATGCTGTTCTAATTTATAAGACAACGTATGATATATAATAACTTTCTTTTATATGATACCAAAGTAGGTACTATAATGAGTTAATAACAATCCAGAGGTTAATTTTATTTTCCTTGCTATTGTAAGTATTTGTAATTAGAATCTGCTTCATTAGCTATTATATTGTTGACCCATAGAGCCGGATTTTACTAGATGCTTTTTGCTTCTTGAATTCGTTGGTTTTGTCAGCTCCGTTATGACCAAATTCTTTTCCCAACGTTTGAAGCAGCCTGTAAAGGCTTGAATATTAGGATTACATGTCTGATTCCCTATTAACTAAGCTACAGCTCGCTTTAATAGGTGAAATTACATACCTGCATACATACATACATACATACATACATACATACATACATACATACATACATACATACATACATACATACATACATACATACATACATACATACATACATACATACATACATACATACATACATACATACATACATACATACATCCATACATACATTTCATTTTCAAAATCTAATTTTGAAAAGTCTACAACCAGGTGACCCTGCACAGAAACACAGGAAGAGCTGCAGAATCACATAACAGCAGGTTTCTTTTTGTACAATTATAGCTGGGAAACTAAATGCAATTATATTTGACATAATTGAAATTCATATGGTAACAAGCAAGCACTGGCAAGCATGCATTAAAATCTAGAGACATTCAGACCTGGTTACTGACATTGATAATATGAAATTTGATAGTCTATATGTCATCCAGTCCAGTAACTGGGTTTCTCATAAAAGGAAACATATCATTTTGCCTGGACATTTCTTAAACTCCATCCTTAGTGAAGTGACAAAGTAGTCTACCAGCATGATATACTGGATAGATACCATGAGATGCCAATTAAAGAGCCAAATGGCAGAGAAAATAAGTGGGGGATAAAAGACAATCTATTTGTGTCAAAAGATGTTTTGATGACAGAAAAGAAGATACTTCAGATGTCAGCAGAAGCAGTCAGACAGCATGTAAAGGCATTTTGCAATGTCATGATTATGATATTTGACTGAATCAATTTAATATTTTATATTAATTTGATAATTATACTTTTAGTTGACTATTTTAATCTTATATAACGTAATTTCAATCAAATAATTACATCAAACTGGTTGATGCAAGACTAGTAAATTACTTTCTTTAAAAGCTGGATGAATAATTTTTAAAAGATTTTCCAAGTAATATTTATTTTTCATTTTCAAAATAAATTTAGAAAGTAGATGTGAGTATTTATATCAATTATGTAAAATATATTGATTTTCATTGAGCTGTTGATTCTTCATTAGATTAATAATGCCGTTATAGATGTCAGTAAATATTCTTTCAAGCCATTGTATATGTGAATTTCCAGTCAATTAAAATCATATTTCTTTGTAATTTTATATTTCTTTTTCTTAGCAAATATCATTGAAACAACCAAGGAATGAGACAGATGGAAACGAAACAAAACATCAGAAACAAAAGAAAATGGAATCAACTTGCATGGTAATTTGTGTGTGATTTGGATTTTTAACATAGCCTTAATTAGTTTTAGTCATATTGTTACGATGTCTGCAGTGTGGCAGTTTATACTGATGTCTAGCACTTGGGCAACATCCCACCAAGTCACATTATTCTGACACAAGGCCAGACAGTCCTAACACTAACCTCTTAATGCCGAGTGCCTAGTGAGGCAGCAGTTAAAAAAACACTTTTATAAGTCTTTGGTATGGCTCGGCTGGGGTTCGAACCCGCGACCTCCTGCACCTGATATGGGTGCTAACTTGCATGGCAATCACTTTCAAATGAATTATCTGTCAGTATGTTCTTAGTGAATCTGAGCAAGGGTATAAAGTATTGTTGACTTTTGAAATACATACATACAGACTAAAAAGATTGTGTCCAAGGCAGTGTTAGTGCTACAGTGTAACAGTCTTATGACCAATCCAGCCAATTCCAAAAATGTTAACTGGATGTTTTAATTTAGTTTCGGACAGGTTCTAGTAGGTATATTGATGCCCTTAAAACAATATGCATGTTCACTTATCCAGATCATTTTTTGCAACTTCAGAATATTATCTACAATCTTTGTCCCATGAAAAGAGTGTTACCTTAACTATGGGATGACTTCAACAAGAGCAATAGCAGAAACAATAATCATCATCATTATTTGTTTCAAAAAAACATATGCAAACCGAAGAATAAAAAAATACATGCAACAAGTTGAGGTAGATGCAAATATTACAGGGCAAAATTGTGTTGTATCGGTTTGTATTGTATTTAACTCAGAAGAAGACGGGAAATATTATTTGTAGGTATATAGTTTTCTAAACCCTTTATAAATTTAATTATTTATTTTTATGGAATTTCTGACCATGATATATAGGTACAGTTGTAATTACTGTACATTATAGTAACTGATTCCTATTAAATTCAGTATTATCCGTTACCCAATTCTGACCTCACAGTGGGGGATGTTACCAAATCACCATTACAACCCCAATAAAGACCTGTTAGAGTCTTAAATCTAGACAAAGTGGTCAATCTATGTGTAACTGACCAAAATCCTTGTTGTCATTAGATTCAGTTAGTTGTGTATTAGATTTTGTGAATTTATTTAAGCTTGTTGCTTTCTATTGGTGTGTGTGTGTGTGTGTGTGTGTGTGTGTGTGTGTGTGTGTGTTTGCAAATCATGATACAAAATGATGAAGTTAATTAATTACATGTGAATACAAAAGGACTAACGGTTAGCAGGTGAAGTGGATTTAATATCATTCTTCTTTAAATCATATTTGGAATATACACAAATGAATAAAATGTGTGCAGGTGAACGAATAAATTATTTTTTGACACCGAATCACCTCTTTTCTCATCATTTATGCATTTTCAAGATTGTCGCACTGCAGAAAGCAACCATAAGTGGTTTTATACTAACCATTTGCATTGCTTGGATTATAAATAAATGCATCATAAAATTGAGATTAGATTGCCAGGAGTCTTTATGAATAGATATTTATACATATTTGCTTTTGTTAATGCACATTCTGCATTTTCAAGAGGTAAAGTTTGGATGTATGAATAAAGAAAATCAAAGGTATTAAATGTAAAACCAGATTTCTCGCTGACGAAATATTTCTAGTTTATCTCATTATTCTATTATTGGCTTACCATTTACTCATGGGATTGAAAGTAACCATATATTTGACTGATCATTATCTCACTGACAGTGAATACGGAAATAACAATCAAATCCATAAATGTTAATTTCCAAAATAATATAAAGAACTGCAAACAAAGTGATTTTGAAACAAAACAGATCTAATGAAGAAAACTCGAAGATGCAAAGAAAATGTGAAGTTAGTATAAAACAAATAGAATAATGTCACCAACAATATCATTTCAATGAAAACTATTAACAAGGAGAGTCTAGAAACTCAAATAAGAAATTATTTGAAATAAATCTAACATCTTGGGACTATGAGACACAACTGCAAATTTGGTATTAATCAAAATATGACAGACTTAAAGTAAATTGTTGTACAACCTGTGTGACATATGTTTCTTTTGAAACTGGTTTGATCCTTTCAGGGCATCACTGTTTTGAGCAACGTTTAAAAACTTTTTCAATCTTTAATGCTATAATTAAATTTATGATATAATTTATGTAGGAATTATGTTGTACTATTTTGTGAATGCAGTATATTGTTAAGTGCTTAGGCTCGAATAAGCAGCAACACAGAAAAAGTGAAAACTAACAAGCTTGTACAATTTAACAATACATAATTTATTAAGTAAAAATGTTTTATAAAAGAACATAAATAAACTAACAGTTTTAGAGAATCAAATCCAATATTAATCCAATATAGAAGTCACAAAAATAATTCACTAATAGAATTGCAAGAGTCCTGATAAATACATGTTCTAATAGTTCCAGGTTCGAATCTTGACGATGTAATCCAAAAGGGCTGACGATGTCATGTGATGCAGTTCTTATTTTTATAATCCAAATGAAAATCATGAACACATGTCCTTTTCCAGATAAATAGAATAATTCCTCTTGCTACAACGAAATGACACAATTTCCAGTGCAAGGTAATTAAAAGTATTACTCAAAAATAAGACACAACTTAATAATAATAAATCCCAATATCTGCTGAATTGTTCTATCCCAAACAATAATTTAAATACCTGTTTTTTACGTAAACAAGTGACCACGTGATTTTATGGAAGTTCATAGAAGGTCATAGAACAAACGTACGATCATTTAAACACGTCCACAAGGAAAGATCTAGATACGAAAATCAGTCACTTCTTACCCCCCAAGAACTAAAAATAAAAAGATGTCCCTGAATTTAGCCAATCATTTTAGAAGCTTGTTGACACTGTCTGAAGCAGGGTCAGAAATTAGGTCAACAAGCCAAGGTTAAAAACATGTTCAAAAGACATCTTTCTTTGTATCCAAATATTATATAAAAGTAACTAGTCACATTTAACATTAACACCTCTTGGTATAAGCAAATATTAAATGTTGTGAAATGGTATGTAAATGTATTCGGAAATTAACTTAACTTTAATTAGATATGTTATTTGTTTAAATATAACTGATACAAAAATCATGTTCTTCTTCTATTTAACAGAAAGTTACTTACATGATTTTTGATTTGTTTTATTTTATTCTTATGGTAACAAAATCAAAGGAAACATTAGGAGACATAAAAAAGGTCAAGCGAAGAGTTGCTTGTTGTTCATTTGATATTCATGCGTACACACAAGTAAAACAGGGAAAAAAGGATTTATAGTAATTGAGTAAAGATGTTAGGAGATGTAGAAGTTTGTATGGCTGTTATACATGATTCTATCCCAAACAATAATAAACTTGAGTAATTGAGTAAAGATGTTAGGAGATGTAGAAGTTTGTATGGCTGTTATACATGATTCTAAGATAGGCTTATGCAGCTGGTTCTAATATTGTAAATTGAATTATCTAGACTTCTAAAAAAATGTAATATTACTACAATGACTTTGATTTACAGTCTTATAGACACATTTAGTAATCTTGTTGCTAGGGCTAATCATGACACTGTACTTTGAGCATGATCCCAGCTTAAGTGTCATCAGTGCTTGACTAAGACTACTCCAAGAGTTAGTGCATCTGTCATAAGGTACAGAAATGTTCAGTGGTTCTTTTGCAAAGTTAAAGTTTCTGCAATATTAACAATATGACTTTACGACATGGACTTCCAGTTTTCATTAAAACGTGTCAGAATATCATCAATGTAAGATAGCAATACCCCAGATTACAACTTTGCATCAAACTCTCAGCATAGCCTTTTGTACCGCTGTCTGCACGGGTTTGAGTCTAAGATTTGGCTAATATGGGTATGTGAGAAAGCTTGCCAGTAGCATCCCGTCGATCGGTGGTTCTTTCTGTTTTTTTCCATGTTCTTCCACCACCATTAATACTAGCCTCATGTGTGCTGAAAATGGCGTTAAACCATACAACATCAACAACAACAATGTTGCATGGAATATATAGTACTATTACTACATGGGTTTGCTGGAGATCTATGGGGCATTGTTACTACATCAGAATTTGAAGAAAACAAATCAGTGCTGGGAAATAGGGTATTGCTACTACATGGGTTTGGTGGAGAGCTATGTAGTATTGTTACTACATCAGAGTTTGGAGGAAACAAATCAGTGCTGGAAGACAGGGTATTGTAATTGCATGGGTTTGGGGTAGAGCTATCATCAGATTTTGAAGAAAACAAATCAATGCAGTAGGGCAATCTTTCTGCCAAATCGAGCATATATGATACCACGTCGAAAGGCAAAATATATGCTGTACCACTAACATAAGAAGGTTATGTGAAAATTAGAAGTTCTTCGTTCGTAACTGCATATTTACCTTATCTTACAATGTTTGTACCGTTAGGGTACATGTAACTATGAATAGTTGTATTGTTTATATTTGAGTCTCTCAAAAATAGTTATAATATCTATCTACATTTATGAATGTATCGTCGGCGGTTTTAATAATATAGTTGATACTATTACATAACTTTTGAATCCATCGTAGTTCGTGCATCATGTTCTTGGTCAAGTTGTACCTTGACTCTATGACATCAATTTGCACATTGTTCTTATACTTGCCGCTTTCTGCCCTGATGAGTTCATCCGCTTTGGAGCCATCATTTATTACGCCCAGCATAAACACTAGTTTGGCTGATACATTAAAATCATTGTTGTTTTTTTAGCAACACATTCCATCTTCGTCTAACCGCTTTTCTTTCCTCGGATATTTTTGGTAGCGATATCACACAAAAAAGTATAAAAGGTAGGCGGTGAGATGCTACATATATATCTACCATCTATTACTATTTGTGCTACATAAGATGTGATAACGGTATTCCATAACTCGTCATAGATCTCTTGAATCGACATTGTTCTAGATTTCAATGTTTGCTCAAATCTCCATTTTTTGAAGTAAATAAAGACACTGTGAACATTGATCGTTATTTTGAAGAAGATAAAGTTAAACAGCTGTAAGAAACATGGCGAGAAAAAGGCGTTCTTCTTATATCTTTGCGGTTCTTTTCGGGCTATAGCGTTTTTGTTTGGAAAGAGAGTACAACTTCTCAGCTGATTTAAAAATAAAATGTGAATTTAAATTAAAGTTTTCATCTCGCATCAGCTTTTTTTATATATAATATTAATAAAACTACTAATGGTTGTGATATCGTAAACACTATTTCAGATAACAACCGATGATCCCTAAATCCACCCATTCCCATCCAAGCTATGATTACAGGCTTAGATTTGGAATATGTATTTAGACACTTTCAAACATGTATATTGAACACATGTGCCGAATATAAATGGCGCTGGAATGGTTTTAAGAAAGCGTAGAAAAGTAACGCCTTCACAACAGTAAAATGAAAGGAAAGCTATTATACTAAATTGCACAACGCTGCATCGAGACGTTCACAGACTGCACACACTATGAGAATTTGTAAACAGTTAAATAAAATTTAAAGCAGATGCCATTCAATATCTTTAAGAAACGAATCTCAAAAAGAGCTTCTCTAAATAAAAACACCCGTACATTACATTGAAAACATAGATCAACTTTTTACAAATGTTTTCTTTCTGTAAGTTAAATGACTTACTTTACTTGTTATATGATTCTTAATTTGTAAGTCATGCATTTGATTCACTGGTTCTGCTACAAACTATCTGGACATTTATTAATGTACGTCCTTGTTTTGCAAATTTCTTCTCATTTTCAAGGAAGAAGGTCTTGACCGTCATGCATAGTACGTTACAAACTATTAATTAAGTTGTATTAAAGAATTAATAGAATGTCTCCAGTTGAGTAATATATTCTGCTTGGTCCTTTGGCTGAAATTTAGATGCATCTTGTATGAGTTTTTGTTTGCTTTTATTTTCGATTTGTTGGGTGTGTGGGTGCGATTATCTTAATAAGCTTTCTAACTTTTTTGTCCTGGATTATCTTTTTCCTAGCGTTCTCTAAGTTGTTCCTGACGATTAATTCTCAACTTATTTATCAACTGGAATATTTAACCGAGTTGCATGGCAAGATATGCTTTTATGTTTTATTGTGTGTAAAGAAATATCATGCTATCTATCTATCTATCTATCTATCAGGTTTTGCAAATAATTGAATACATTCTCCAGTTATATGTTTTTGCTACATGGCTGTATTTCATAGTGAACTTTTTTATTAAAAGATGTGTCTAAATAGCAGTAGCAGCTTACACTTGCATTTCATTTCTTATAGCAAGGTATGAATACATATACTTGTATACGTTCATTACATATATCTTGTTAAAGAATGGTTTGTATCAATGTGATCGATACTTAAAGAAATAAATGGCATCAAGAATGTTTATGCAAAAAGTCAATCATCCTGAAGATAAGGACAATATGTACACTTCTTGTCCGTATTTAATAAGAATTACTTCAGATCTACTGTATCAATTGTAACCAATATCTGTTTGCATGTAATTATTAAGCCATCGTGTATGTTGTAAAAGTCTTAGTTAAAAGAATATGCCTCAACCGATGTCATTAATTTAATTCATTAACGACTGTTAATTCGGCTAAATTCAAACGACGCAGATTAAAACATTAGAGCATCTATTAATATTTGATATTCTACATAGATATATACTTAACCATACATTGGATCTTAGTTACCTCTTTATTTTTGCATTTTATTTGAAACTGAGTGTACTTAGAACGATATAATATATGTAGATGAAATCGAAGAAACATATCTTGGGTTTCTTCACATTTTCAGGAAACTTTTATTGGAGTAAGATAAGATGCATACCGGAAGAAGGCTAAAACTGAAACATTTTGGAGGTATTTTATTCATACTCATTGTTATGTCTCTTGGGATAAGATTTATTTACCAAAGACATATTACTGAAGGGACAAAGGAACAAGAACAGGTGATACATAGATGCGATATCTCGATTTGTACGCCTTGTCAGTACCTGGATAAAGCCGAAACAAATGAGCCCCTTGAAGGTTTAAATAGTGATGCGTTCCACTTGCTCAGTACAAAACATTTCCACCTATAAAAACAACAAAACTTGAGCATTTGCCAACGTCCGGAAAAGATCGAATTGAAAAAATATTGCATCAAAAATGGAATACGAACAATATACCTATTCAATTCACAGATTACGTTAAGTCCTTTATTGACAATCATCCCGCATGGAAATACATGTTCTGGACAGATCAGAGCACGAGACAAATCATCCTAGATCACTATCCCATCCTTAATTCTCTATACGGCAACTATGTTAATCCACTTAACTGAGCTGATTGCATGCGATATATGCTATTATTTTACTATGGTGGAGTATATAGCGATTTAGATATACAAAGTTTGCTTCCATTGGATCCAATGATTAAGAAATATTCCTGTTTTCTTGCACAAGAGCCACACGTCCATTCCATAGTATATTCCAACTTTTATGAAAAAGCCAGTACGGCGTTAATGGCTTGTCGGAAGCGACATCCATTTATGATCGCGTTGTAGAAAACCTTTACACTTTCGTTCATTTTGCAAGTGAGCTCGACTCCTACGGGCCACGGTATATCAAGCTTTTACTTAGATAGTATTAGAGACAAAAAGAAGACATGACAATAACAGACGATGAATACGTATATTTAAGCCCACCTGAATAATTTCATCCAACTGTTAATCCAGGAATAAATAACTTACTAGCAATGCAATGTAGTAGAGTTTCAAGCTTGGCCTCACTTCAAAAATGGCAATGCGAGCAGTGGAAAATTGAAGGGGTGAAATCAGAGTCCCATACATTTTCGTTGATAAACCATGTATGGGCTCATATAGCGTATCAATATACACAATCTCAGATTCATATCGACATATTTGCAATTTGCCCTGGAGTAACAATTTATCAATCTATCAAAGGTGAAAGAGGCAAGAATTGATAAAATGCAAATACTCCGTTTTGTTGTCTTTCTTGCTTGTTACTTAACGTATGTTATGCCTGAAATTAAAAACGCTTGCTACGTACGTACGCTACGTGCTTTTCATTCTTTCTCAAAAGCAGAGACTTTAAAATCTTAGTCAACCATAAAGTCATTGATTGTATTTATATATTACATTATTTTTTTAATTTTCTCTATAATTATCATATCTTGCAATAAATCCGTCCATACTTTCTTCATCAGTTATTGTTATTCAACCATCACAGGACCATGTTATATTCGTTTGGCATGATACTAACAAGACCTATAGTTGTTATAGGACATAGAACGCTTCAATTACTTTGCTCTCCTACTAAATGCGATTGTTTTGAGACATGGATAATATCTAGTCATGCAACATTTCCTAATACTTTCTTGATCACGCTTTAATTTAATTAAAACATATTTTGTTATATTTCCTCTGTAACTATTCTTCCCTATTCTTTTCCGAGACAAAGGAGAGTATCCATGCTATGTCTTCAAACGCGTATCATTGTCACAGTCATATAGCAATAAAAAACTCCACACAAGGTGCAAGGTTTATATACATCTAGTTTGTTATGGACTTTATTATTTTCTAATTAGAACGGTATTCACACAATCTGCCTTGAAATGTATTCTTTTGTCATCATCAGGCGATTTATTTATTGCAAGTGAAATGATCGTTTTTTTAACATTTCTTGTTATTAATGACGTTTGTCTTAATACTATCTTGATCACAAGTCCATGATGTGGTAATAATATACTTAATAATTAAGTAACTTTGTTTAGTGTTGATGGAAGTTAACTGCGCAAAAATGTAATTCAATTGCAACATTTACTAATATAATAATAATAATGAGGACTTTGTGTAGCGCCTAATCTTTCGAAGCCCTAAGCGCTTTACACCATCAATAATTATATGACTACACTACAGAACAACAAATGACAAAAACAATGAAATGGGAAAACATACAAACATGCTGAAAACATATAAGATACAAAACATGATTAGGTCGCTACGCTTGTCCCTGCAGTCGAAACAGGTGAGTCTTAAAAGCACCCTTAAAGGGGACCACTGTGTTTTGGTGTCTAATGTCAATGGGCAATTCGTTCCACGTCACCGGGCCCTGGTGTGCAAACCAAAGTTGTCCATATGACTTTGTTTTTACCTTGGGAACAATGAGTATACGATTATCAGAAGAACAGCGTAAGTATCTAGCTGGTGTATACACATTCGTGAGGCTGGATAGGTATGTTGGACTGGAGTCTGTCATTGCAACATATTACAGAGAACAAATTGTGTGTTTGATTCTGTATCGAATTGATAGCCAATGTATGGTAGAGAGCAGTTGTGAGGTGGGCTCTGATCGAGGTACTCTAAAGATTATCCGTGCAGCTGTGTTTTGAACTTTTTGAAGTTTCTGGAGTAAATATTGTGACGAACCAGACAGAACTGAGTTACAATAGTCCAGTCTCGAAAGGACTAATGAACACACAAGTGGTTTAGTGGCATCAACTGAAAGATATTTACGAATGGAACTGATGCGTCTCAATTCAAGATATGCAGCCTTGCATATGTTCGTGACATGTTGGTGCAATGTGAGAGTACTGTCTTGAGTAACGCCTAGGTTCCGTACTGACTGTGAGAATTAATGTTGGTGTTGCTAATATTTATTGTCTGAGGTAAAGGATGTGAATGAAAAAGTCTTTGTGTTGAGATCAGAATAGCCTCAGTTTTATCATCATTCATCTGCAGCTTGTTACATGTCATTCATGATTTTACATCAGAAATGCACTTCTCTACTTCATGAATGGTAGTATCAACTTCAGTTGGGTGGCTAGACTTGTATATTTGGGTGTGATCAGCATACAATTGGTGCGACACTGGGTAATGATCTATGACACTTGATAATGGTTGAGTATACATAATGGAGAGGACAGTTCCAATAACAGATCCCTGTGGAACACCACAGCATACGTCAACTGGGTGGAGTGTGTTCCATTTGCAGATATAACTTGTGTCCTGTTGACTAAATAGGACTAGAACCACTGTAAGGCTATATTCGGAATGCCAAATACATGCTGGAGACGGTGAAGTAATATATCATGGTATATTGTGTCAAATGCTGCAGATAAATCCAGGAGAGTGAGGACTGTAATCTTTCCACTATCCAAATCAGAGAGAATGTCATTAAATACTTTCGGAAGAATAGTTTCCGTACTGTGGCTAGGGCGATATGCAGACTGTACAATGCTAAAAAGACTGGTTGAATTCAAATGAGGTACAAGTTGAGTTATAACAACCTTTCCTAAGATTTTGATATGAATGGGAGATTAGAAACTGGGCGGTAGTTCTTTAAATCGTTATGGTCCAGTGTTGGTTTCTTCAGCAGTGGCTTTACGATGGCAGTTTTGAAAAATGATGTGAATTCCCCTGATGAGAGAGAGGTATTAAAAAAACATCAGTTAATGAAGGCGTTATATGGTCTACGCACTCAAGCAGCAGTGATGTCGGAATTGGATCAAGTTCACAATACTTAGGTGCACTTTTCATCAGGATTGTTCGTACTAAATCAATCGAAACAGGTTAAAATGCTTCTAACAGTTTTCGCTGAAATTCCGCATCATAATTCTATGGTAACGAAGCAGTTGAAATTGTGCTGTCAAGTGAATCTCTAATGGTTTGTACTTTGTCATCGAGGAAATTTGCAAATCGGTCTGGTAGGTCTAGTGGAGAGAAGGTTTTTGGAAGTGGTGTACATTTGTTCCTTGACATTAGTTTGTTAGTTATCTCGAAGAGCTCTTTGCAGCTGGAACTCTCCGTGATCTTAGTACTGTAGTGGGATGATTTGGCTAAATGGACTATGTTTGTGAAATTCTTCTTAGCGGCTTCGTAGATTTGTTTATGAATAGTGAGTCTGGTAGAAAGCCAAAGCCTCTCTGCTTTTCGACGATGTCTTTTAGCAGTGCGAAGTTTGTCCCTAACACTGCTATACCATGGAGAACACTTTTTTTATTGATACCCTGCATTTGGTGGCTGGGGCATGTTTTTCAAGCAATGAACGCAGGCAGTTATCAAGTTGTTCCGCTGTTGGATGTAAGAAAGTTGTTACGTATTCTTAGATGGCATGCATGAATTTGGTTCTATTTATCATACGGAGGTTTCTCTTAGTAGCAAATAGAGGTGGAGGGTTAGGGACTGATACGTCGAGACGGCATACAATGCAGAGGTGTTCCGATGCATGTTCGTGGGATACAAGGGTGGATTGCAGAATATTATCATCAGGTCTATAAAAAAACCAGTCTAAAATGTGACCAAGTTTATGGGTAGGTTGGTTAACTGACCGTATAAGATTGAAAACATGAATGGAATCGGAATATTAAAGCTATTATGAATAATATGTGAAATCCTTTACATCCTTTCCTAAATTGTATGATCATGTGTTTTATGTAATTATATTAATCGCGGCTTAACACTTGAGACGCCAAAATATTTTATGTTGACTCCAGTATTTGATGCGATTTTTTTTCTTCAAATTATCACATTTAAAGTGGTAGTTTTCCCAGAAGTACAAAGTGCTAGGATAATTTTTTATACAGACATTTACTGTAATTTAAACGTAATTATTATTTTTAAAAATGGAATGACACTGTTGACACATCAGTACAATGGTAACTATTACAAACGCGTTCCATGTTTAGGTTTTTTAGTGATATGAAGTGTGATTGGTTTAGAACTTTGCATTGGTAAGACATCTGTTTTAATGCTTTTTTTTTCAATTAGCAATAAAGTAGGATCTTTTTCCTTATTTGTCAATTAGATATTTAGTGAAAACAAACTATTTTTAAATTTTATAAAGCTTATTGTCTTTACGCTTTTATGCTACTGTTTTAAAAGCATAGAATCGCAACAGTATGGAAAGAATGTCGTTGATGTGGATAATGTATGTTACGATTATTAGCTGAATTGTATCTGCCCCTTTTTCATACTTTGAATACTTAGTATTCAAACAGAAGAGAACTACGGCATTTCAAAAGATCTTCGCTGCTGCTCTATTACTCCAGCAATCTTCCCTTCCTTTCCTTGTCTAGATACGCCAGTTAAATAGTATATATAAATAAAAAATCAAAACCGAACCAGAAGGAAATAGAGTTAATAAATATTTAACTGCTTGTGCAGGTGATGGTTCACAAAGTTCATTTGTCAAATAAATAGTCCTCTCAGCACGATTTGAAGAAGAAATAATTTCAGTATAAAAATCAATGTCTTCAAATTTCAAACTCGATTACTATTTAGGATTCAAACTTGAGATAAGACAAATCAGAAATTATAATCTCTACTTATGTACACGTATTACAAATAGAAGGGGTACATTATGTCTGATTACTGCATCTTCACATTTAAGAAACAGAATAAAGTCAAAGCTATCCCAAATACTCTTATATATGTATGTATAGGGGGATTGCCGTGGAGTGGGGGTGTTTTTTATGTTGCTTATATTTTCGATTGCCTACTGTGAGTGTGACTAACGCAGTACATGAATTATGACATTTTAATTTTTTTAATTCCTATGTTGCACTTAGGCAATCTTGAACTGTCCTCACAATACAAAAAAATGTATATGCCAAGGCTGTGAAATTTACATCAGACACTTAAGCAAAACTCAGTTTATTTGTGTTCCCTTCTACAGTTCATATGTGTTTTTGAAATCGGCATAGATATAAGGTCAAACTGTGTGCACAGTGTAGCGAATGTGTATGTACCACTTTATGTCTTTTTATGAGGAAAACATTGAGCATAAGACATTAGCATTTGTTAAAATACATCAAAATAATTTGTCTCACAGAGTAACCAATAATAGTTTCTCAAAGTGCAATAAATTGAATATACTATTTTTAAAATTATTGACTATTTTCTTCTATTATGCGTATGTACTTCCAGCAAGTGAAAATAGCCAAACAGTCGTAGAGAGGGTGAATCGGACATACTATTCAGATAAACGAGAAAATGACAGTTTCGATTTCGTACGAGTGGGCGAATCCGACAACCTTTCATAGGTGTCTATTTGTTAAACCAAGGTCTCCTGCGAAACCGAGAAAGAGTGTTAAAAATAGAAATTGCCTCTAACGAACAGAGACGCATATTTGTTGTCGTGCCTTCGTTAGCTCCTATTAATTACATTATATTCTCAATATAATATTTCATCAAGTCCAATACGATATCTTGATCTGGGGTCATGTAAATTTATGGTTATAAATCCATGCGGGGTTGATATAGCATGACTAAAGAAATTTTTGAAAGGATTATAATCCATATCACCGCTACAACTAGTTTTGATGTATATTTCTAAGTGTGTGAGTATCAACTTCATTAAACACAGCAATAATATTAGAGGTATCTCTGATTACTTTTGGTATTTGTGTATTCAGCTGGGTAACATAAATCACGTCAGTATTTTATGTCTACCTCTGGAAAATATTTGAGCAGGCTTTGATTGTTTTCCAGCATCATATCATCATACACAACTAAATTGTTAATAGATTCATCAAGGTCATCGACATTCATTGCTTCATCAATATCAGTGATAAATTCAATTGCATCTTTATCGTTTAACGCTTTCTCAATTTCGTTAAAATCCTTGCATACATCTTAACATCTTTGATTATCTACAGATTGTACTAATAAAAAATATTTGTCCCATTTTAACCATCTCATTATCATATTAAGTAATAATTGCAACTCGCCACTTCCAGACGGTCCAATTATAATCATATGAATATTATTTGGTAGCGTTGCATGATGCTTACCAGGTTCTCGTGCTTTTGTCGCTGGATCTATATTGTATGAAATGCAGGACACGTACTAGCACAAACAACTTAACAACAATTGCAACAGAAAATAACATATCAGCACTTGCGGATAAGTGTGTACAATGTGGTACAAAATTTTTTCTATGAAATCGAGTGATGATTTTTTTAAACAAAAACGAGGAGGTGACATTGCAGCAAAATTGAAAAAACTCCCAGGGACTCAATAGCCCAAATACCCAGGAGAAAACAATCTTGCAGGATATAATTACTGGAACCAGACCCTATATCCGATTTGATAGCCAGGACCAACCAAGATGAGGTGAATATCCGATAAACGCTATTGATAAAAGCGTGTCATACTCATGATTTTGCTTATACAAGTAGCATTCTGCAACACACACACACACACACACACACACACACACACATATATATATATATATATATATATATATATATATATATATATATATATATATATATAATTTCGGATGTGAAATTAATTCACGCGTTAAATTATATTACGCATAAATCGTTCAAGAAACCATCAGCTAACTGGTTAGTAAGATCTGCGATGAAAGGTAAACTGGTATTAGGTGCTGGTAATTAATATTAATACGGAATCTAGTTATTATTCTCCAATAGGATACTGGAGAGATAAATCAGCAATTAATATACTCACCAGCACGGCAAAAGTCTAAAACTTTACTGCAGCAGATAGGTTATGAAGAGAGGCGATATGGCATATTTATCTAACACCGCCTAAACAAAATCACTTTGCACATTTTGATGTCATCGTTCCAAATGAAGTTCATCAGGCGGATATATTATTTCTGCCGCACGATACTTTCAAAAGACGGACTTACAAGTATGCGTTAACTGCAGTTGATGTTGCGAGTAGATACAAAGCAGCTGAGCCATAATTGACCAAGGTGGCATCAGAAGTAGCTTCTGTGTTTGAACAAATTTATCGAAGAGGACCTTTACAGCGACCAAATCCATTACAGGTTGATCCTAGCAAGGAATTTCAAGGTGCATTGTTATCATTGATGAAACAACATAATGTCACCATCAGACGAGGACATAATGCAATACACCGCGATCAATCAATTGTTGAACGATTGAATGGAACAATTCCTGAGCGGTTATTTAGATATCAATACGCGAATGAATTTATTAAAGATAAGAGATCTCGTGAATGGGTTGCAATATTACCAAGTGTGATAACCGCGCTAAATAATATAATTATTAGAACAATCAGTATGAAACCTTTTAACGCGATCAAAAAAGTATATATACCAGCACAAAATGAGTTTTCAAAACAAAAAATACTCGGTAATGTAATTGTAAGATATTAATATGAAGCAGGTGTACTGGAAGGTGGAAAAAAGAGCTACGCATCCTATTTGTAGTGTTACCGCACATAAAATCATAAAATATCTAACATAACAAGATCCATGGGACCCGCAGTCTATATATTAGATTCAATTGCTCCTCAGCGTGGATTTACACGTGAACAGTTACAAGTGATACCCGAGAATACACAAATACTGCCATGATCACTTAATTAGCACCTCTGCGTTTGCTGCGCTCTAGACTGGTCAGCATAACATTTTCTCGTGTATGACCAAGACTGCTATTTTTTATGTCTGCAGTAAATTGGTTAGGATTTTTATCCAAATGCTCGCATATCATTATACAATTACAGTGCGCACAGTGATTATTCTGCTGTTGTTATAGCATCATTATAAATCCTACATCAATATCAAATTCTCTATAATTTTTTCGTTGCTTTGTTTATAACCAGAGAGTTTGTTTATTTCTTATTATATCACCGCTGACAATAACGCTGATATAGGTGTCATTATAATCTACCAAGTTGATTTATTCTTCTAACTCGTTTTTATGTTTTCCCAGAAATATCAACTTCTATATTCTGTCTTCGTGAATCAGCTGGTGTGTAACATAACGGCAATGGAAGTGTTACGATTTTTTCTTTATGTAATTGAAATAATCGCTGTTGAAGTGTGTCTCTGACTATCTTTCTACTTGCCACTATCAAATCGTTTGGTCTCCATGCTTCCCAAAATCATTTTACTAGGTTTCTGAAATTATTTTACGCGCTATTTCACATTGGATTTTATCCGGTTGTAATCTAAATACTTTCTTGAACTCGCTTAATTCTGGATCAAGTGCTTTATGATCAGTATGAATTTCTTCATAAAAATCTACAAAATTCCTCAAACAATTATGTGGAAACAAACCGACAAATGGTGGTGGTTGACCATAATCGCCACACATTATCACAGGTGTACTTTAGAGCAAGAACCAATCAAGAAATATTTTAATATATGTGACGACACTGTGTATATCTCATCGCCAATATTGATCTTTGGGATATATTTCTCACCCATTCGATCAGAAGACCATGCGTCGCCCATATACCGAAATATGTGATAAGTGCAAGAATTAACTCTTTATTCTTTCATCTCTCTGGCAAATATGTGTGTGATTGTTAGCACAATCATATCTGACTTCTCCCGAAAAAAATTCGATTGCTCGTGTTTTTTTTCCCACTGCCTCCACAGCCGTTTAAGTAAACGGTTTTATATCTACATACTGGATCGGAAAACGAAGTTTCACTCGATAGTTCTGATATTTTACTATTTTTTAATTTTTCATGTAATTGTTTATCTTCAATCGTAACATCTGCTGATTCAGAATAATCATTTAACATTTCTTGTTTTATTCTCTATGACCCCCAACGTGCATCAGAATTTGTAAAACGAGCCACTGTTTTTTATGCTTGATATCTATATAAAATGAATCCGTGGCGACTCCTAATGCGGTCAGGTATTTATCCTTGATAACAGGTTTTTTGAAACATAAGCCAGTCAAGACGATCTTTGATTGATATTGAAGAGATTCGCCATCGATATAACTAACAATACTTCCTAACTTTGTTCCATTGGACAAGTATTCATACCACACGAGCGAATCTGGTTAGATCAAAATCGGGTAGTGGTTCATTCATCGCAGCTCGTGTTATCTCGTGTGTGGGAATTCAAAATCGATTAAAATATATAGCGTACTCTCCATACCCAAGATGACTTCCTAGATAACACGCAACCATGTCAACCGAAATAACGTTAAAATCGTACTGCGATATTTGTAGATCGGTATCTACATTTGTATCACGTCCCATGAATGTCAGCAAGTGATGATACGCGCGTGCTATATTGTTTTGGTCGTAATGAAGTAAAATATCATCGGATGGATCTTGTTGGCCGTTTATTTTTAATGAGACTTTATTAACACCCAATTGGTCAAATATCATATGGCTACGTGTTTGTTTACTTAATCGTGCCTTATCCTGTAACGCAACAAATATGTGCGGAGGCGCAATAACACCTTGTTGTGATGCAATATATCATGTAAATACACCATTAATATAAAAACTCTCCATAATATCCGTCGTTGTTGTTAGCCATAATAACAATGATTTGCTACCTGTATCCATAAATGATATTAATTTTTCTTCTGCGGAGATTGATGGAGGCATTATTGGGATCCACAATTAGATGTTTGTTAGAATTACTTTACCATCAACGAGTGGAGCTTCAGCAGGACCTGCTTCTCGCCAAATGGCATCATTGTCATTACTTTTTTGCTGAAGGACAAGTGTGTGTTTAGCTCCAAAGATTACTTTTTGAACGTTTCCACAAAATGCAAATATATGAGATAAGGGAATCATGATTGAAAAAAATCCACTCGTTCCTTTCAACTTATGTTTACGCGTTACAAATCCTAAGTTATAATTATCATTAGCGTTAATAATCATATTCTCAATATCAATCATAGCATGACGACCAGGAGGATCAACACAATCCTTTGGTTGTATTATAATATGCCGATTATGATCAGAATTTTCAGTAATATCCTTATCAAACATCATGGATGGACCAGCCGATCTTGTATAATCATTAGAAGATCTTGCTAAATCAACTATTGTTGTTGCAACATCAACATCATGCTCAATATATGTAATCTCTCTTCCATCAATCATATATTTAGCACTACTAAACACTAAACAATGTCATAATACCATTATTAACAAAGCCAACGCGCGCATTTGCGAGTTTTCCTTCTACTGCAATAAATGCTTCATTGGGTATAAAGTATTTGCTTGTATCTTGAACTTGAAGTTCAGTTCTTGATCGGGAATCTGGTTGTATTGCATTATAAGAATAAAACTGATAATCGCGTACAGAATCATTTTCGAGTACCGGGGAATCTGTATCAAATGCTGTGTTGGGTGAAAATTTAAACATTTTACTATATAGTTCTCGATCTAAATCGCGATCTCGGTCGTTTTTTCAGACCACTTTCCGTAATTAGGTTTGCATTAATATTTCTCTGCGTATCAGAACCCTCATTTAACAACGCTGCTAGTTTTAGATCCGCCGCTTGATTTATTATTCTACTGACACTCGCGGAAATAATCTCACTAAATGGTAACTTTTATGGTGGTGGTTTTCGTCGTCGAACCAAGGTTGTTAATCTTTCCTAGCTGTAGAAAACGCTTTACCGCCAACATCGCTAACAGCACTAATACCTTTATCACGAATTACATCAATAGCTTTCATCGATAACTACTTTGAGATTCGTGCTATTTTTGGAGCCATCCCTGCGAATAACCCTTGAATAACATTACCGAGACCATCTCAATAATATATCTTATAAACAGGCAATCGTGAATTTATTATGTAAGTCATACTTGGTTTATAGTGGTTGTAGTGTATAATCATCTTATCTAATTATTATTTATCTAATCGCATGTCTAATTGTCACCAGTACAATCAATCACTGTGATAACCATCAACTAGTTTATCAATAAACTTTCGATATACACCGATATCGATGATACCACCATGAAATAATCGCCTACATATATCATCGACTTCATTATTTCACGTGAGTTATTTCCAGCTCGTTTACCCCCTATAAAGATTTTAAATCGTGCTATATCGGAGAAAATATTATTAGGACAGGTAACAAGACCAGTACCGTGAGATCCACTCAGAGAAAATCCTTTACCATTACTATAACCAATTGCGCCTTGCACATCATTAGATTCTTCTTCAGGTCCCAGCTCCAATCTTTCTAAAACAGCATCGGTTATTCTTTCTTGTTTCAGTAAGGAAGGCTCATATGTTGAAGATTTGTGCCTCTTCCTTTGTTGTTTTAGCTGTTTTAGTTCTTCTTGTCGCTGTTTTTGTTCTTCTTTTCGTTGTTTTTGTTATTCCATTTCTTGCCGTTTTTGTTCCTCTTTTAGCTGTTGTATTGTTTCTATTTCTTGCTCTTTTAGTTCTTCATATTGACCATATACTGTATTTACCGCACCGAGATATCCTATATACGGTGCACTTTTTTAAACTCAGCGTGTTTTAGCTTTAATTTTATAAAGTACATCATTCCAGTGTTGCATATCTCTAACAAATTTTTTACGCCCTGGTTTCAACAATTTTTTATCGACGTCACGCGTAGCAACAAATTCGATAAAATCTTGCGGATCAGTTTTATCGATTGCTGTTTAAGTATATCAGTAAATTTATTACTTAAGTCTTCGACTATTTCTTCATCGGTTTTCTTCGGACCAAACTGAAGTCTTGCCGGACCAGGAAGATTTTGTTAAAGTTCTGATGTTGTTTAATTTCTTTTGCAATTCTTAAAAGTTCAGGAAGAACACCTTTTTTACTTCTTCTCCATCTTTTCCATATATAACCTCTGTAGTGGTTGTAGTAACGGGTTTGAATAATTATTCAGCACCTATTGTAAAGTCAAATTGAGATTCCTGTCGCTGTAATAATTTGTGTGTGACAGAATCCCTAACGGGTATAAATCTTTTAATCGCACCTCATCTAGTTGTTAACGATTCTCCTACCATTATTGTTATATGATATGATTTAATTAATAGCAGCTAAAGAGGGCACGACAACAAATGCGTCTCGGTTCGTCAGAGGCAATTTCTGTTTGTGAGACCCGTTTTCAGTTTAGCAGGTCTTAGTTTAAGAAATAGACACCTATTAAAGGTTGTCTGATGCGTCCACTCGTACGAAAATAAAACTGTCATTTTCTAGTTTGTCTGAATAGTATGTCCGATTCACCCTCTCAATTACTGAAACGGAGAATGCATTGCTTTAGGTGCAGATCTGAAGCAAGGTTGAGCTGTATCATCTATAGCCAAAATTGTACCCATCGATCATACATAGAAAAGGAAATTAAAAGCTTTATACCTACAAGTTATTGTGTGTTTCATTTTCTTCTATATTTAATATATAAAACACAGCCCACATTTTACATCTCTACGGCAAAGATAGCATAAGGTAGGCAACTCTTTTAAAACATTAATCTTGCTGTTGTTTCATTATTTTATTACGTAATTTTTCAATACCTTAAACAACGTAAAGCTAACATTCGTCTCGCATCCATTCATAACAATGACACAAAATCGAACGTATTTAGTTTCACTTACCTGTTTAAATTTAACTTTGCCTGGTAAACAAATGTTCACTGCAAATTTACACATGTATCTACAATGTATTTACATAACGCATTTTTAATGAAAATAGCTAAACCTGTCTGTGACATGTTTATATGAATGGAAACTTCATACGTTTGTGGAATAAGATTCATACGTTTCGGCAAAAGATCCACAATAACTAGATAAATGCCATCAAAAATCTTCAGACAACACATTGAAAACATCATCAATAAATAATCCAGGCAACGCACTGTAACCATCATCAAGAATCTCTAGGCAACGCATTGAAACCGTCATCAAGAATCTCCAGGCAACTTATTGAAAATAAAATATATCGACCAAACAACTGCAGGTAACCAAATGAAAATATCGTCAATAAAATATGCAGGCAACTCATTCAAGACATCATCAAGAATGTTCAAGCTACTCTTTGAAACCATCATCAATAAATAATTCAGGCAACTCATTCAAAACATTATCAAAAATATCCCGGCAACGCGTTGAAACCATCATCAATAATTAATTCAGGCAACTCATTGAAAAATTAATCAATAATCTCCAGGTAACTGATTGAAAATATCGTGCAATAATATCCAGGCAACGCATGGAAAAATCATCAATAATTTCCAGCTCCAGGCAACTCATTGAAATCAACAAAATGTAGACATCGCATTAGCAACATCATTAGGAATCTCCAGACAACTCACTGAAACTTTCTAAACTATCCATAGATATATCATCAAGAATCTCAATGCAATTCAAAAACGTGATTCGTTGAAAATGAACATGTCATCTAAAAGACAACGTATTAAAAAAAACATCAAGCAATTCATGACAACTCATACAAATCTAGACACAACTCAAAACAAGTCATCAAGCAACTAACAATAACTCATAAAAATATAATCAAGCAAGCAACTCTAATCCATTCATAAGAACATCATCAAATAATTCATGAAAACTCGACAAAAACATCAAGCTTTTCAAGAATATTCACATAAAAAATCACGTAACTCAAAACAACGCTTAATAAACATCATCAACCAACTCAGGACAACTCATAAATAAACAACATAAAGCAATTCAAGACAAATCGTAATAAACGACATCAACCAACCCAAAACAACTCATAATAAACAACATGAAGCCGTTGAAGATACCTCATAATAAAAACACATCAAGCAATTCAAGACATCTCATGATAAACAACATCAAGCAGGTCACGACAACTCATAATACAACACATCACGCAGTTCAAGACAACTCATAAATAAGCATCATCAACCAACTCAGTACAACTCATAATAAAGGACATCAAGCCGTTCAAGATAACTCATTATAACTCATGAAGCAGTTTAAGGCAACTCATGATAAACAACATCAAGCAGATTAGGACAACTCCTAATAAATTCATGAAAACTCGACAAAAACATCGAGCTTTTCAAGAATATTCACATAAAAAATCACGTAACTCAAAACAACGCATAATAAACATCATCAACCAATTCAAAACAACTCATACTAAACAACATCAACCAACTCAAAACAACTCAAAATAAACAACATCAAGCAGTTCAAAACACCGCATGATAAACAACATCAAACAGTTCAAGACAACACTAAATAAACATCATCAACCAACTCAAGACAACTCATAAATGATCATCATCAACCAACTCAAGATAGTTCATAACAACATCAAGCAGTTCAAGAACACTCATAACTAACATCATCAACAAACTCAATACAACTCATAAATACGCATCATCAACCAACTGAAGACAATTCTTAAATAAACATCATCAACCGACTCAAGACAACTCATTAATAAACATCATCAACCAACTGAAGACAACTCATAAATATGCATCATCAACCAACTCAAGACAACTCATAAATAAACATCATCAACCAACTCAAGACAACTCATAAATATGCATCATCAACCAACTCAAGATAACTCTTAAATAAACATCATCAACCAACTGAAGACAACTCATAATTAAAAACATCAAGCATTTCAAGACAACTCATAATAAGTAACATCCAGCAGTTGAAATACTTATAAAAAACTCAAGATAACTTTTTTTACAAAAAAGATCATCAATCAAGACCTTTCGCTAAAATATCTCCAAAAATCTGTAATATGAAGCTATTGTCTCTTGTGTTTGTTCCACAACCATTATCTAATCAATCGATATAAATAAGAATAATATATAACGAACGTTATCAACTTGTAAATTTGTTTCCTTACATAAACACATTAAAAAGTGTATATATTCTTTAAATCTAAGGTAAATACATGTATTGCTTCTTGATTGGTGGATTATATAAATAAAACAAATTAATAAAGTATATTAATTTTCATAATGGTTTCCTTGATTTAAATCAGCATAGTGATATCATTATGATGCTGGCAGCAACATAGTTAAATCCAGTGGCGTTACTAGAGTTGGTGTCAAGCAGTGCGGTAACACAATGGGTCACCCCCTTAGATCTCCTTCCTGCAAAAAAGTTCAAAACAATTTATAGACAGTCATGTGCTGAAACCCGTGGTTTCACTCCCATAGGCCTCCTTCCAGCACCAAAATTCAAATATTTTATAGAGAGTGAATTTTAGTGTCATCCCATTACCCTCTGATGATGTCGTCCGGTGTGGTCCACCCCCACTTTCAAGTGACGTCACTTGTGACATCATAATACTATTGACAGGAACATAATGACATAATATTGATTATGACAGCTGCATAATGATATCTTAATTATTTTGATATCAGACTATTGATACCATAATGATACTGAGAGCAATATAATGACAGCATAATGATTTTAACGCCAGACTATTGTTACCATAATGATAGTGAGAGCAATATAATGACAACATAATGATTTTGACATCCGACTATTGATACCATAATGATACTGACATCAATATAATGACAACATAATGATTTTGATATCAAACAGTTAGTACCATAATAATTATGATATTAATATAATGACGATATAATGAATTTGACATCCGAATATTAATACCTTAATAATTATGACATCTGCATAATTATATCATTATTTCCTCGGAGAGAAATAATTATATTCCACCTATTGCAACGTTTTCTTTAGAGTACATCATATGAAAACTTTCTCCGTTTTGTTAACGTATAACAACCAGTCTTATATTTCCAAAAGTATACTTTCACCAGGTACAAAGTTAGAATAAATGGTTAATAAGGAATATAGTGCGGGTGGGGGGTGGATCCGTACTACTAGACTAAGGATGTTAATAGAGTACAGAATACGGACAGAGAGATTTGTAACTGTTGGAGACGAAAGGAAACTAGCACAAATGCTCTCTCTCTCTCTCTCTCTCTCTCTCTCTCTCTCTCTCTCTCTTACACACACACACACACACACACGCGCGCGCGTGCGCGAAGAATTACTTTCACCAGGTACAAAGTTAGAATAAATGGTTAATAAGGAATATAGTGCGGGTGGGGGGGTGGATCCGTACTACTAGACTAAGGATGTTAATAGAGTACAGAATACGGACAGAGAGATTCGTAACTGGTGGAGACGAAAGGAAACTAGCACAAATGCTCTCTCTCTCTCTCTCTCTCTCTCTCTCTCTCTCTCTCTCTCTCTCTTACACACACACACACACACACACACACACACGCGCGCGCGCGCATGCGCGAAGAATGTGTTCTGTCTGTTGCAATACATTTATTCCAGAGAAGTCTGGAATCCCTACATAATGAAAACCGTGCGGCTTTTGCCTGTTAACTCCGCTCTGGCAGTAATGAGTAATTTTAAAAATACTGTTCAGTAAAGACAAAAATCTCTCACAAATATTATATGACGATTGATCTTTAAAGAATTTACTTTTTATATTTATTTCCTTAATACTGAGAAAAAGGAACGACACAAAGCATAGCAAGACATGTAAAGCATCAAAACATCGCTGTTTAATGTTAACTTACTTTATACTAAATATCTGAACAATGTGAGTACATCTATATGGATTCACCTGCCATTTTCCCGCCATACGTCAAAGCTACTGCTGATGTACATATGGTCCATGTATCGGTTATTTTGTCCTGGGCGTCATAATGCATACGACCTGGATATTATCTGTCTGAAGGGCACGTGTATAAATTCTAGCTGTAGCAGATACGCATACGTCTGCAGGTGGTGGTTGAAATAATGGCGTTATTCTCTAGGTCTTTGACAAACCTTGCCCGGCTGAGTAAACATGACCATCATGCACGGACAAAGAGTGTCCCTCGGATCGCAACATCTGCCCGACGTGAAATTGATAACTATAACAACGTCCTTCAGGGCAGAAGAATAGATTACAGCAAACTGGAGGAAAATATAAACAAACAGAATCAAATTCACTTTACAGGTATCGGGAAAGTGTGAAGACCAACCATTCAAAGACGGGGGAGGGGGGGGTTCTTTGTGTTTTACTGATATTTTTATTGGTGTAGTGGGTACATTTCATGAGTGAAAGATTCCAGCTACCAAACAGTGTGAACAAAACATTCTTGCTATGAATTGTTGGAAAACTAGAACAAATTATATGTTATCCTAGTGAATTAAAAACATTATCATAGAATAACGAAAGAAAAAGTCCTCGGCAAAAACAAAAAATTATCAGACGATATGACTGCAAAATTGTTAAAGTGACGTTAACAATCCTAGTCTACGAAACAAAAACAAACAAACAACAGTGGGTGGAGTACCATTCTAAAAGTCAAAAACCCAAAATAATCGTGAAAATATAATATATGTAACACTCGCGTCAGTATTTTCATACTCTATATACATAACTGATTTATCAACTCCCCTGTTTTCATTCGGTTGCATACGATCTATTATTTCCAAAACAATATATATCACATATCGATACAATGAGCTTATACTATCATCGTGTTGTTATTATACAGTCAAAGAGAAATAATTCAAAGTAAGATAACCATTATAAATATTTTCATACTGCATTAATTTAAATAAATAATACTTTACCACACGTTGATTATGGTACTTGATACCTGTTATTGTTACATAATTACGAAAGAATCTCTCTCTCTCAACATTTACTGATACCTACCTGTCATTTTCCAATCAAAAGGAAATAAACATACGCTTGATTGCATAGACTTATCATTAGTTCTTTCTACCGATTACAGGTCATGCAGTAACAATAATAAATAAATAAACCCAACAAAATGACTACATTACAATCAAAAAAATTTAACATATGCAGGCAAATAAATTAAACAATATGTCTTGCGCACGAACGGGTTGTATTTAAAATGTAGATGAAACTAAGAACCTCATACATACATAAATACATACATACATACATACATACATACATACATACATACATACATACATACATACATACATACATACATACATACATACATACATACATACATACATACATACATACATACATACAATAATATATATGATATAAAGATACATTTATCTTCTCTTCCTTGCATTCGTCTTGAGTTGACCTGAAAAATTGCCCATTTCTCCACTTTACTATTTTAAAAATGCCGAATATAAGCTACAATTAAAATATAATCATAACCTTTTTCTTGAAACGAAAAAGATATTATCCATCGTTGATTTTGGTCATGTAGTATTTCTTTTGTTATTTACATTTTATAAAATTAAAGCATCTCTCTCTCTCTCTCTCTCTCTCTCTCTCTCTTTCTCTCTCTCTCTCTCTCTCTGTCTCTCTCTCTCTCTCTCTCTCTCTCTCTCTCTCTCGCACAAGTGTAGAAAGAAAATATTTAGTCTTCCTCGGCATTCAGTGTATAGGCAAAGGGAATAAACAGCAGAACTTGTGAACAGAGTTATTCACATTATCGTTTGAACCTTTACAGTGGTTGGAATAACATTCAGAAAGTCATAAACTCAATTTCGTCATGATATTAGAGTCGCATTTTCAACAAAACAAGCAGGTAGAGTCGTTACGATCAATATGCCTTTTATAATATATTCGATGCTAGGAGATACATATTTGCATGCATACATTATGGTAAACATCAATTATATTTAGTGGGAATTTCTAAAACATCTCTCTCACACACAAACGACACAAAGACAGAGACACACATACCAACACGCGCGCACACACACAAGCAGAGAGAGAGAGAGAGAGAGAGAGAGAGAGAGAGAGAGAGAGAGAGAGAGAGAGAGAAAGAAAGAAAGAAAGAAAGAAAGAAATAAAGAAAGAAAGAGAGAGACAGAGAGAGAAACAGAGAGAGAGAAACAGAGAGAGAGAGAGAGAGAGAGAGAGAGAGAGAGAGAGAGAGATAAAGGTGGATAATATAATAATACTTTTTACGGGATTGTCATTTCACTAACCAAACGAACAAGGTAAAGTAGGGTTTCAAAGAGTTATGCCATATGTTCTTACTGACTGAATGAAGGGATTTCATTAATGTTGACAAATGCATGAAAACCAGCATCATAATGACATTACATGAGATGTAATAGCACACGTGATTGTGTCCAAATGATAAACAAATTGGGGAATTCATTGAAATCATTTCGACGAAGGCAAAAGTTGAAAATTCTCATGTATAATTCAAAACCTAACATGGATCAATGGTCTATTGAATCATCTGATAGTACCTTCGGTACAAATCAAAACTAAAACAAAACTCAAAGATAATTACATTTTTATTTATGTTATTTTCTATTGTCATTATCCATTTTCATACTCCATATACATAATTTTTTTTATCAGCTGCTATGTTTTGATTCGGTTGCATAAGATCTATTATATGCAACAAATACATATCACATATCGATACTATGAACTGATACTATTAAGGTGATGTTATTCTACGGTCAAAGGGAAAGAACTCAAAGCCTGGTAACCATAATCAAATTTGTCATACAGTTCTTAAAAGAAATGAACACTACTTTACCATGCGTTGATTGCGATACTTAATACCTTCAACTGGTTCAAAATTACGAATAAATCTCTTTGTCTCTGTCTATGTCTCTCTCTCTCTCTCTCTCTCTCTCTGTCTCTCTCTGTCTCTGTGGTTCACTGTCTCTGACACACTCTGTCTCGCTCTGTCGCTGTCTTTATCTGTTACTCTCTCTCTCTCTCTCTCTCTCTCTCTCTCTCTGTCTCTGTATCGCTGTCTGCGTCTCTGTCTCTCACTGTCTCGCTATGTCTTTCTCTCTCTCAAACATAACGACATCTAAAAGAAGCGAGGTATGAAACGGAGTAATTATTTAAGATCTGCGTTGACGGTAATTAAATAATTCTGGGGAACATATGATTCAATAGCATTTTCTGACTGGTTGTCTCTGAGTATAGCCTCAAGACAGACAAGCGTATTTAAGCTATGACTTCGAATGTATATCATCGTGACGGTTATTCAAAATGAAAGTCGACCGATGCAGCAAGTTTCAAGCAGACTCGTTTGAAATAGAGGTAGACAACTCCAGCCACTATAAGATGCTTTAATTGAAAATGTACAAGTTACTTCCATTGAACTATATTTCTTCAGACGATTATTTGAATGTAAGGAATATATCTAGTCATAGAACAGTGTTAACTAGCTTTTGCCTCAATACTTTGTTGATCACAAAAACATTTATAAATATCAAGATTAATATATATATATATATATATATATATATATATATATATATATATATATATATATTCTTTTATTATGTGTCTTGTCTTTTATATAAGCGACCACGAAGCGAATCCACGCTATGCCTTCAATGACCTCTCATTATCAGGGCCATTGACCAAAATGGAAGTCCTATGAAGCAGAAAGTTTAACATCAGGCTCGTTTGTTAGAGAGGTTGACAATTCCAGGCACTATAATTCTTTTTCATTGGAACAGTATGCAAGTTACCTTAAATTGTATTTATTTTGCGATCGTCAGACGATTTTGATATGCAAAAGAAAAACTATCTCGTCATAAAATATTAAAATTATTCCTGACATTTAGTTCAATACATTTTTCATCACAATTGCATTTGAAAATACGTCTTTGATGACTTGTCTCTGTCATATTTATTCAAAATGGATGTCCACTCAAGCAGCAATGTTTATACCAACCTAAATTGTTAAAGAGGTAAACATCTCCAGGCTGTATAATATTTTCTTATTGAGCAGCATGCACCTCCCTTGAGTTATGTTTGTTTTGTAAGCTTTGGACGATTTTGTTTTTCTTTAAAGAAAATATATTTCTCTTGTTTGCTGACATTAGTCTCAATTCTTTCATGATAACAGATGCGTTTAGAGATAGCATTCTTATAGTATAAATTGTGTATATTTCTTCACTCGTTTTCAAAAGAAAAGTCTGTCCAAAAAAGTGGGCCACACATTCATGATAAAATCAAAGACTTTTGAAACGTTCAACATACATTTTTATGATTAATTTTTGCAAAAGATGCGATGTTTATATTTTCGTTTTGTTAAATACCACCCATACTGAACAGAGAAAAACCATTCCAAAACACATAATTCTCACATTTTGGAATATGCTTGAGCTTTAAGATTTGGTTACTTGAATAAACGTACATGTTTAAAACCGATCATAAATGCAACTATTATCAATCATCAGAAAACATTTGCTGAGAATTATTCATTTTAAAATATGCAGTGAATAGCATCCGATATAATGTAATGCCAACATTTCTGGACAGACTTATTTTCCTTGCTGAAAATTCATTAAGATTAGCAGATAAGTAAAGGCTTACATATACTATATTGATCGGAAAATGTCAATAAATGCGAAGATAAGAAGTATAAGAATGATAATGATGGGTTAATAACATTATCTCTGGAACATGGTTTGACAAGCTCGCCATGTAGGATGAAAATTTATATATTTCATCTGACAAATATAAACATTGATCAAATACAAGTTTGACGAAAAAGTTTTAAAATCAGTAAACACTATCGTTGTTCTAAGACGAGATATTTTCAGCATATTACAAATGTTTTGACAAACAAAACAAAAATACGAGTAAAAGGGAGGTAACTTGCATACTGTTTAATTGAGAGATACAAATATCATAGTTCCTGGAGTTGTTTGCCTCGCTTGTGTTAATAGGTGGTCCTTATTTTGATTATTAACTGTGACTACGACAGACCATGAAGACAAATTGTGACTACCGCTAATTTAATGTATTTTTATTTACTGGTAACAAATGAACTTTACTAATTTCTTGTGAATTTACTTAATGAGACAATATATTGTGAATATACTCATGTGGGTTGTTGTACACACATAAAAGTGGACATTTTCCTCCTGCCCTATTCTTTGCGCTAATTTGCTATTCACCGTTGGTGAGGATGGTAGTGACATTAACAGCTTATCCACACCGAACCACATACATACATACATACATGCATGCATGCATGCATGCATGCATGCATGCATACATACATACATACATACATACATACATACATACATACATACATACATACATACATACATACATACATACATACATACATACATACATACATACATACATACATGTATAGTAAGATATTGTAACTACATAAAAATCATCATGAATTATAAACAAAACTAAGACCCTCGGGAAAATGTATATATTAACTGAAAAGATCTGATAATCCGACATGTATATATGCATATCATTTACATCTTGATGAAATAGAAAATTGGCCTTCAAAGCAGGCGAAATAGAAAATATAGGAGTCGCATTGGTTGTTATGGTGACTTCTGCATGATACCTGAATTACTGTCAGGGGTAATACAATTTGTGCATTTGAACAGGGTCATAACTGGCATAGGTTGCTATTGATGCCGTCATAAGAAATAATGAAAGAAAGTTTTCACCTTCTTCTTCTTCTTCTTCTTCTTCTTCCTCTTCTTCTTCTTCTTCTTCTTCTTCTTCTTCTTCTTCTTCTTCTTCTTCTTCTTCTTCTTCTTCTTCTTCTTTACTATTATTATTATTCTTATTATTATTCTTATTATTATTATTATTATTATTTATATTATTATTATTATTATTATCAACAACATTCGATTGTTACTAAATTATATAATCCCTCCTACGATCTCAAAGCAATGGAATTATTGTTTCGAATAGATATCAAATAAATAATATGTATATATAAAATACTATGCCACATTGTGTTATCTGCAATATACATACTGCACATGAAAAAATTATTGACTAGTGAAACTTTCAGCATACATTTTTATTATTAATTTTTGTAAATTTTGCTATGTTTATATTTTCGTTTTGTTTAATACCACACACATTTAACAGAGTAACATCATTCCAAAACACATTAGTCTCACATGGTGGAATATGATGGTGCTTTAATCTTGGATCACATGAGGAAATGTAACCTTTTAATATCGATAATAATTAAAACCATTATCAATCACTAGAAAAAAAAATTGTTGACCATATTTCATAAGAAAGGTCAATAAATAACGTCGGATATACACGTATGCTGAACCAACTTTGTTAGACAGACTTTTTTTCCTTACTGATAAATCATTAAAATTTCTAGAAAACCGAAGATTTACAAATTCTATATTGATCGGAAAATGTCGTTTTTTGGTAAAGTAATATATATTAGAAGAAATAGGCTGGATTAAGAACATTATTTGTGATGAACCAGATTGGATTGTTAATGCAGATTTGGTATTTATAAATTAGAGCTATATAATAAAACATTATGAAATCCTAATATTGTATATAAATTTTGATAAGTACCTAAATAGCTTAGAAAAGCTAACACTTTGTTGTAGTGTGAACATGTATATATTGCCCTCTTTGCCGGGAAAGCAATTCATCAAAACTAAACTAAAAACCAGGAGAGAGAGAGAGAGAAAGAGAGAGAGAGAGAGAGAGAGAGAGAGAGAGAGAGAGAGAGAGAGAGAGAGAGAGAAGATTATTTGGTTTAAAGTTAGAAAGCACTCATGCTACTTATTGTAGCAAGTTCCTTGTATTATCCATAATATAAAATAGAAAAACGCCCATTTTAACTGAGGTCTTCAAGATAAATGAAGCAAGCACAATTTACGCTCTAATCCTCGAATGGTTTGAATAAAATGTCTCCTTAGTAGGTACGGTGTGTAAGTGTGTGTTTCTTTTGTTTGTGTGTGTATGTGACTGTGTGTGTATGTATAAATGTGTGTGTGTGTGTGTGTGTTGTTTCCAAAAACAGTTTTTCGTTGCTTTAAGGAAGGAAATGTTTTCGTTGTTTCTTTTAACATCTAGAACTGTTATCAATCCAGATAGGTTCATTACGCAAGGGATGAGTCTCGATTTTTTGAGAAGAAGAAATGCAATGAATAATGGTGACTTCAGTTATGTGAACTATACAAATTGTATTTAATGTCGCTTTAAATCATATTCCAATGTCGCTTTATTAAACAATATGGGATTTGTCAATAGTTAACGAATTCATCCAGGTTCACACAATGCCTACAAAATTACTCGAAAACTTAAATCATTTAGATGAAGAGAAAGCCTAAATACAGAGCTAACAATTTCATTCTTTGATAGTCATATAACATCTCAAACCTAAAGTAAAGAACTGCATTTTTGGATTATTTTTTTACTTATTTTAAAAAATATGATAAGTTGAATACCTCTAGGTAGAGAGTTCCTAAGAACATTCGTTGATTGCAAACATAAAGACATCTACAAGAAGCATGGTATGGAATGGTGTAATTCTTTAAGAACTGCGTGCACGATAATTAAATAATTCTGGGGAACATATGATTCAATAGCATTTTCGGATTGGTTGTCTCGGAGTAGAGACTCGAGACAGACAAGCGTATTTAAGCTATGTCTTCGAATCGTGACAGTTATTCAAAATGAAAGTCGACCGATGCAGCAAGTTTCACGCAGACTCGTTTGAAATAGAGGTAGACAACTCCAGCCACTATACGATGCTTTTATTGAAAATGTACAAGTTACTTCCCTTGAACTATATTTCTTCAGACGACTATTTTAATGCAAGGAATATATCTTCGTCATAAAACAGTGTTAACTTAATTTTCCCTCAATACTTTGTTGATCACAAATACATTTATAAATATTAACATTAATATTTATATTTCTTTTATTATGTGTCTTGTCTTTTCTATAAGCGACCGCGAAGCGAATCCACACTATGCCTTCAATGACCTATCATTATCAGGGCCATTGACCAAAATGGAAGTCCTATGAAGCAGAAAGTTTAACATCAGGCTCGTTTGTTAGAGAGGTTGACAATTCCAGGCACTATAACTTTTTTCATTGGAACAGTATGCAAGTTGCCTTAAATTGTATTTGTTTTGCGATCTTCAGATGATTTTGATATGCAAAAGAAAAACTATCTCGTCATAAAATGTTTAATATGTTTCATGACATTTGGTTCAAAACATTCTTCATCACAATTGCATTTGAAAATACGTCTTCGATGACTTGTCCATGTCAGGTTTATTCAAAAGGAATGTCCGCTCAAGCAGCAATGTTTATACCAACCTAAATTGTTAAAGAGGTAAACATCTCCAGGCTGTATAATATTTTCTTATTGAGCAGCATGCACCTCCCTTGAGTTGGACGATTTTGTTTTTCTTTGAAAAAACTATATTTCTCTTGTTTGATGTTATTAGTTTCCATACTTTCTTGATAACAGATGCGTTTAGAGATAGCATTCTTATAGTATAAATTGTGTATATTTCTTCACTCGTTTTTAAAAGAAAATTCTGTCCCAAAAAGTGGGCCACACATGCATGATAAAATCATAAACTAGTGCAACATTCAACATATATTTTTATGATTAATTTTCGAAAAAGGTGCGATGTTTATATTTTCGTTTTGTTAACTACCACCCATACTGAACAGAGTACCACCATTCCAAAACACATAATTCTCATATTTTGGAATATGCTTGTGCTTTAACATTGGATCACTTGAATAAAGGTACCCGTTTAATATAGATCATAATTACAATTATGATTAATCATCAGAAAATATTTGCTGACCATTATTCATTTTAAAAAAAGACAATAAATAGCATTCGATATACAAGAATATAGGGCCAACATTTTGAGACAGGCTTATTTTTCTTGCTGAAAAATCATTAAGATCAGCAGAATAATAAAGATTTACAGATACTTTATTGATCGGAAAATGTCGATAAACGTTAAAGTAAGAAATATTAGAATAATAATGATGGGTTAAGAACATTATCTCTAGAACATGGTTTGACAAGCTCGCCATGTAGTAAGAATATCGATACATTTTATTTGACATATATAAATATCTATCGAATTCATGTTTGACCAAAAAGAATTTTAAAAAGTCAGTAAACACTATCGTTGTTCTAAGACGGGATATTTTCATCATATTACAAAGGTTTTGACAAACACAACAAACAGACGATTAAAGGGAGGTAAGTTGGATACTGTTTAATTGATAGAGACAAATATTATAGTTCCTGGAGTTGTTTGCTTCGCTTGTGTTAATAGGTGGTCTTTATTTTGATTATTAACAGTGCATATGACAGGCCATGAAGACAAATCGTGACTACCGCTAATTTATTGTATTGCTATTTACTGCTGATAAATGAACTTTACTAATTGCTTGGGAATTTTCTTAATGTGTCAATATATTGTAAATTTACTCATGTGGGTTGTTTAACAAACATAAAAGTGGACATTTTATTCCTGGCCGTTTTTGTGCGCTCATTTTCAGCTCTCCGTTGGTGAGGATGCTAGTGACATTAACAGCTTATCCACACCGAACCACATACATACATACATACATACATACATACATACATACATACATACATACATACATACATACATACATACATACAACATACATACATGTATACATGTATACTATGATATTTTAACTACATAAAAATCATCATGAATTATAAACAAAACTAAGACCCTCGGGAAAATGTATATATTAACTGAAAGGATCTGATAATTTGACATGTATATATGGATATCATTTACATCTTGATGAAAATGAAAATTGGCCTTCAACGTAGGCGAAATAGCAAATATAGGAGTCGCATTGGTTGTTATGGTGACTTCTGCATGATACCTGAATTACTGTCAGTGGTAACACAATTTGTGCATATGAACGGGATCATAACTGGCATAGTTTGCTATTGATTCCGTCATAAAAAATAATGAAAGAAAGTTTTCTCCTTGTTCTTCTTCTTCTTTTATTATTATTATTATTATTATTATTATTATTATTATTATTATTATTATTATTATCAACAAAAAATAATCGATTGTTACTAAATTATATAATCCGTCCCACGATCCCAAAGCAATGGAATTAATGTTTCGAATCGAATCAACAACGTAATATGTGTATCTAAAATAATATGTCACATTGTGTTATCTGCAATATACATTCTGTACATGAAAACATATTATTGACTAGTGAAACTTTCAGCATACATTTTTATAATTAATTTTTTAAAAAGTTGCGATCTTTATATTTTCGTTTTGTTTAATACCACACACATTAAACAGAGTAAAATCATTCCAAAACATGGAATTCTCACATGGTGGAATATGATGGTGCTTTAATCTTGGACCACTTGAATAAACGTAACCTTTTAATATCGATCATAATTACAACTATTATCAATCACTTGAAAAAAATTGTTGACCATATTTCATAAGAAAGGTCAATAATTAACATCGGATATACACGTATGCGGAACCAACTTTGTTGAACAGACTTATTTTCCTTACTGATAAATAATTATGATTTCTAGAAAACCGAAGGTTTACAGATTCTATATTGATCGGAAAATGTCGTTATTTGGTAAAGTAATATATATTAAAAAAATTAAGCTGGATTAAGAACATTATTTCTGACGAATTAGATTGGATTGTCAATGCAGATTTGGTCTTTATTAATTAGAGCTATGTAACAAATCATCAAGAAATCCTAATATTGTATATAAATTGTGACAAGAACCTAAATAGCTTAGAAAAGGTAAGACTTTGTTGAAATGTGAACCTGTATATATTCCTCTTTTTTGTGGGGAGAGCAATTCATCAAAACTAAATTAGAAACCAGGAGAGAGAGAGAGAGACAGAGAGAGAGAGAGAGAGAGAGAGAGAGAGAGAGAGAGAGAGAGAGAGAGAGAGAGAGAGAGAGAGAGAGAGAGAGAGAGAGAGAGAGAGAATTATTAGATTTAAAGTTAGAAAGCACTCATGCAGTTTATTGTAGCAAGTTCTTTGTATTATCCATAATATAAAACATAAAAAACGACCATTTTAACTGAGGTCTTCAAAATGAAGAAAACACAATTTATGCACTAATCCTCGAATGGTTTGAGCAAAATGTTTTCTTAGTAAGTGTGGTGTGTAAGTGTGTGTTTGTTTGTTTGTGTGTGTATGTGACTTTGTGTGTGTATGTAGATATGTGTGTTGTGTGTTGTTTTTTAAAAACAGTTTTTGGTTGCTTTGAAGAAGGAAATGTTTTCGTTCTTTCTTTTAACATTTTGTCCTGTTATTAATCCAGATAGGTTCATTACGCAAGGGATGAGTCTCGATTTTTTTAGAAGAAGAAATGCAATGAATAATGATGACTTGAGTTATGTGAACTATACAAATTGTATTTAATGTCGCTTTAAATCATATTCCAATGTTGCTTTATTAAACAATATGAAATTTCGCAATAATTATCCAATTCATAAAGGTTAACACAATGCCCACAAAAATACTCGAAAACTTAAATCATTTAGATGAAGAAGAAGCCTAAACACATAGTTAACAATTTCATTCTTTGATAGTCATATAACATCTCAAAACTAAAATAAAGAACTGCTTGTTGGATTGTTTATTTTTTTATTTTAAAAAATATGATAATTTGAATATCTTTTGGTAGAGAGTTCCTAAGGACAACTCGTTGATTGCAAACATAAAGACACCTACAAGAAACGTTGTATAGAATGGAGTAATTATTTAAGAACTGCGTTGAAGGTAATTAAATAATTCTGGGGAGCATATGATCCAATAGCATGTTCTGATTCGTTGTCTCTGAGTAGAGCCTCGAGACAGACAAGCGTATTTCAGTTATGTCTTCGAATGTATATCATCGTGAGGGATATACAAAATGAAAGTCGACCGATGCAGAAAGTTTCATGCAAACTCGTTTGAAATAAAGGTAGACAACTCAAGCTACTATAAGATGCTTTAATTGAAAATGTACAAGTTATTTCCCTTGAATTATATTTCTTGAGACGATTATTTTTATGCAAGGAATACATCTCGTCATAGAACAGTGTTAACTAACTTTTGCCTCAATACTTTGTTGACCACAAATACATTTATAAATATAAACATTTAAATTGATATTTATTTTATTATGTGTCTTGTTTTTTATATAAGGGACCGGAAGCGACTCCACGCTATCCCTTCAATGACATATCTTTATCAGGGCCATTGACCAAAATGAAAGTCCTATGAAGCAAAAAGTTTAATATCAGGTTCGGTTGTTAGAGAGGTTGACAATTCCAGGCACTATAATGTTTTTGTTTTTTTTTGAAACCGTATGCAAGTTCCCTTAAATTGTATTGATTTTGCGATCTTCAGACGATTTTGTTATGCAAAAGGAAAACTAATTTGTCATAAAGTATTTAAATTGTTTCCTCACATTTAAAGAGGTAAACAAGTCCAGAGCAACACGCACCTCCTCTAAGTTATATTGGTTTTGTAAACTTTGCACGATTTTGTTTTTCTTTAAAGAAAATATATTTCTCTTGTTTGCTGACATTAGTCTCAATACTTTCTTGATAAAAGATGCGTTTAGAAATTTCATTCTGATAGTATAAAATGTGTATATTTCGTCACTCGTTTTTAAACAAATAAGAGACAAAGAAGCTTATACATGTTCTCTTTCTTGGTTTCTCTTTGTAACTGTTATTCGACACAAATTTGATGTCCAACCATGCAGGACGCATAATATATGGTTAGCATCATATAGTGGAAGACAACCATGGAAGAATAATAGTTTCGTATTTTACCTATTGCAAGTTACCTCCCTGCAATTATATTCTTTGAGATTTAGAGACGGTTCATTTGTGTTTACGGACGTTTGTTTCAATGCTTCCTTGATCTCAATTGCATCTAAAGATGGTAATATTTATATTGTTTGATTATTGTTCTGGCATCTCTATTTTTGAAGACAGAGAGCGTGATAAATTCATTGTATTTGATAGTTCTTCACTCGTTTTTTAAAAAAAAATTAGAGACAGAAAAGCCTATCCTCGTTCTCTTTGATTGATCATCATTGTAACGGTTATTCGACAAAAATTGGATTTCCTACCTAGAAAGGCGCTTAACATATGGAAATTTTACTATGGAGGAAGACAACTATGGAAGAATAATAGCTTCTTATTTTACCGGTATGCAAGTTACCTCCCTGCAATTGTATTATTTTGAGATTTTCAGACGGTCCACCTGTGTTTACTGACGTTTGTTTTAATATTTCATTGAATACGATTGCATTTAAAGATGGTTATATATATATATATATATATATGGTCATTTTTTATATCTTTTTATAGAAAACAGAGAGCGGTATCCACGCTTTGTCTTTGATGGGATATTATAGTCGCTTTATTCATCAAAGTAAAGACGACCTAACTAAATCGTTTGAGGCACGGCTGGTTGATTATTGAAATAAACGAAACCAGGCACAACTATATCGTTAGTTTGACAATTATTTATATTTTTCGAATAGTTTGTAGTTGTCTGTATTACATGCTGAACTTGTTAATGTTCCAGAATAATGGTCTTAATCCAGCCTAATTGTTCTAAGATATATTACGTTACCAATTACTGACATTGTCCAGTCAATGTAGAAACTAAAAAGTCTTAGTATCCTGTTAATCTTATCGATTTTTCAGCAAGGAAAAGAAGTCTGTCCAAAAAGTTGGCACCGCATACTTGCATATCCGATGATAATTATTGACGTTATTTAAATCACATATGGTAAGCAAATGTTTTCTGATGATTGATAATAGTTGTAATTATGATCGGTATTACAACTGTATGTTTATTCAAATCTTAAGGCACCAGCATATTTCACCGTGTGAGAATTATGTGTTTTGAAATGGTGTTACTCTGTTCAATGTGGGTGGTATTTAAGAAAGCGAAACTAGAACATCAGAACTTTTACAAAAATTAATTATAAAAGTATGTGTTGAAAGTTTTACTAGAATTTCGTTTTATCATGTACAGAATGTATTTTGCAACAAACACAATGTAGCATAGTATTTCATATATAGATGTATTTTATATATACATGTACATATTTGATATCTCTTCGAGAAATTATTTCCATTGTTTGGAGATCGTGGGAGACTTATATATATAATTTAGTAAGCATCGATTGTTGCTGAAGACAGGGCGAATTATCAGATCATTTTAGTTCATACATACATTTTACCTATATTTCTTAGTTTTCTATATAATGTACGTATGTATGTATGTATGTATGTATGTATGTATGTATGTATGTATGTATGTATGTATGTATGTATGTATGTATGTATGTATGTATGTATGTATGTATGTAAGTATGTATGTATGTATGTATGTATGTATGTATGTATGTATGTATGTATGTATGTATGTATGTATGTATGTATGTATGTATGTATGTATGTATGTATGCTGGTTGGTGTGGATATGTATGTTTGGATAAGATTTTACTGCCACTAACATTATTACCCACGGAGAACTGAAAATGAGCGCACAGAAAAGGCCAGGAATAAACGTGTGTAAAACAACCCACATGAGTAAATTAACAATATATTGTCACATTAAGAAAATTCGCAATCAATTAGTAAAGTGCATCTATTAATTGTAAATAGTAATGCAATAAATTAGCGGCATTCACGCTTTGTCTTCATGCCCTGTCATAGTCAATGTTAATAATCAAAGTAAAGACCACATATAAACACCAGCGAGGCAGACAACTCCAGGAACAATTATTTGTCTCTCTCAATTGAACAGTATGCAATTTACCTCCCTTTAATCGTATTTATGTTGTGTTCCTCAAAGACTATGTAATACGATGAAAATATCTCGTCTTTGAGCATTGATAGTGTTAACTGACGTTTATTTGAATACTTTTTGATCAAAATTGTCTTTGATAAATACTTATTTTTGTCCAAAGATATCTATCGATATTCTTACATGTATCAATTTTCCAGAGATAATGTTCTTAACCCATCCTTATTATTCTTATATTTGGTACTTTACCAATTAACGACATTTTCCGATCAATATATAATCTGTACACCTTTAGTATTCTTCTAATCTAAATTATTTTTCAGCAAGGAAAATAACTCTGTCCGAAAAAGTGGGCCACACATACTTGCACATCCGATGCTAATTATTGACGTTTCTTATGTAATATCAGCAGCTGTTTTCTGATTATTGATCATACATGTAAGTATGATTGGTATTAAAAAGGGTACGTTTATTCAAGTGATCAAAGCTTAAAGCACAAGCATATTCCGCAATGTCGAAATTATCTGCTTTGGAATCATGTTACTCTGTACAATGTAGTTGGTACTTAACAAAACGAAACTAACAACAACATTTAAATTAATAATTATACTAACATATGTTGACAGTTTTACTAGTATCGTTATTGTTTTGACAGATGGAATCGCCCAATTTGCCAATTATTATCCCGATAACATGTAACAAGTTGTGATACCCCTGACAGGTATCATACGAAAATTTCCATAACAACCAATGCGACTCGTATATTTTATTTCGTTGGAGGGTTATTTATATTTTGATCCATATGGAAATCATTTACTTCTGAATAGGGTAAATTATCAAACGTTTCAGGTAATATATTCATTTTACTTACAGTTATTAGTTTTGTGTATAATTCATGATGAATTTTGTTTAGTTTAAGTATGTATGTATGTATGTATGTATGTATGTATGTATGTATGTATGTATGTATGTATGTATGTTGTTTGGTGTGGATATGTATGTTTGGATAAGATGTTACTGCCACTACCATTATTACCCACGGATAACTGAAAATGAGCGCACAGAAAAGGCCAGGAATAAACGTGTGTAAAACAACCCACATGAGTAAATTAACAATATATTGTTACATTAAGAAAATTCGCAATCAATTAGTAAAGTGCATCTATTAATTGTAAATAGTAATGCAATAAATTAGCGGCATTCACGCTTTGTCTTCATGCCCTGTCACAGTCAATGTTAATAATCAAAATAAAGACCACATATAAACACCAGCGAAGCAGACAACTCCAGGAACAATTATTTGTCTCTCTCAATTGAACAGTATGCAATTTACCTCCCTTTAATCGTATTTATGTTGTGTTCCTCAAAGACTATGTAATACGATAAAAATATCTCGTCTTTGAGCATTGATAGTGTTACCTGACGTTTATTTGAATACTTTTTTGATCAAAATTGTCTTTGATAAATAATTATTTTTGTCCAAAGATATCTATCGATATTCTTACATGTATCAATTTTCCAGAGATAATGTTCTTAACCCATCCTTATTATTCTTATATTTGGTACTTTACCAATTAACGACATTTTCCGATCAATATATAATCTGTACACCTTTAGTATTCTTCTAATCTAAATTATTTTTCAGCAAGGAAAATAACTCTGTCCGAAAAAGTGGGCCGCACATACTTGCACATCCGATGCTAATTATTGACGTTTCTTATGTAATATGATCAGCAGCTGTTTTCTGATTATTGATCATACATGTAAGTATGATTGGTATTAAAAGGGTACGTTTATTCAAGTGATCAAAGCTTAAAGCACCAGCATATTCCGCAATGTCGAAATTATCTGCTTTGGAATCATGTTACTCTGTACAATGTTGTTGGTACTTAACAAAACGAAACTAACAACAACATTGAAATTAATAATTATACTAACATATGTTGACAGTTTTACTAGTATCGTTATTGTTTTGACAGATGGAATCGCCCAATTTGCCAATTATTATCCCGATAACATGTAACAAGTTGTGATACCCCTGACAGGTATCATACGAAAATTTCCATAACAACCAATGCGACTCGTATATTTTATTTCGTTGGAGGGTTATTTATGTTTTGATCCATATGGAAATGATTTACTTCTGAATAGGGTAAATTATCAAACGTTTCAGGTAATATATTCATTTTACTTACAGTTATCAGTTTTGTGTATAATTCATGATGAATTTTGTTTAGTTTAAGTATGTATGTATGTATGTATGTATGTATGTATGTATGTATGTATGTATGTATGTATGTATGTATGTATGTATGTATGTATGTATGTATGTATGTATGTTTATTAACGTACGACAATCACATTTTATATACAATTTTATATGTATTAAACATGTAGATTGAGGCTGTATATACTAGATACAAGCAGTGTGTTGTTCGTGTTTTTACATTAGTAACGCGCTCATTCGTCAGATATACAGTTTCTACATAGTCAGTGGGTTAACGATATATCTGATAAGGTTTAATGCTCTATTGGCCATTTCATCTTGAATGTTTATTTATGTAGTTCTGTTTCCTTAAAAAGCGGAGACTAACCTAATATTTTTGGTAATATATAAACCTGGAGTTGTGTGTAGGGGTGTTCGGCCATGGAGTTGTGTGTAGGGGTGTTACTAATCGTTCAATTACAATTGCATGTCTCTTTCTTCTCTATGCATCTGTTTTAATTCTCTTCTGTTTCCGTTTGTATTTGCATTGTAATTCTTTTTTATCTTTCTCTCTCTCTCTCTCTCTCTCTCTCTCTCTCTCTCTCTCTCTCTCTCTCTCTCTCTCTCCATTTCCTCCTTCTGTAATATTTTCTCTATCCACGTCTACAATTTGGATATCATTATTTACCTTTAGACGTCCAGGCTTTCCATGTAGTTCGCCAATTGTGACTCTTTTTGTTCCTTTTCAGAGGCAGCCAGACGGAGGCTTAATAATCAAAGCCAAGGCACTGTGGTCTACAAAATTCGTTTCCTCCATACATTGAACCAAATTATCCACTATTTATTGTTTCGTTAAAGAGGCTTTCAATTCAGAAAAATCATATTGTCTGTCAAAGTGGAGCAGTTACACCTTTCAAGTATTGTAATATTTTCTGTGTAGGATTGAAAATATAATTATCCACTTTTGATGCAATAGTACAAGTTTGTTAGTTTAACTAAAGAGTTCTCTAAAATTTGACACGAAAATAAAAAAGGACGAAAGATATGTAAAACTTGAATTGAAGTTTGAAAAAAGACAAATTGATATTTTCTGAAATATTTTAGAGAAATTCATATCCTCGACGGGTTTCCCCAACATTCTGTCACAAGTCTATTGTCTGAATTTAAGAATCAGGAAAACAACAAGATTTTACAATTGAAAGAAACGTAGAACACAAAGTGAAAAGTTCAAAAGAATGTTACATAATTGTGATTGAAGTCCCAAATAGTCCTACAAGTTCTAGCACAAGTCACAAAGTACAGCATTCAATCTTGAAAGAGATGATGTACCAATATCCTGAAAATTGTTACTGGAATAATAGTTTTAATGAATCACACTGTATTAATCCAAAATGACTTTGAATGAACTCATATAAATTCCAAAATATTGATTTATTCTAAAACTATTTTCCAGCTGATTGTATTTCAAATGATTAATTGGAATAATTATATCCGTTTAAATATTGACTTAATATAAATTGAATTGATTACAATGTTAATATATGGAACGAGTAATTACAATATAATTATAATTACTATTAGGAACTACGACACAATTTGGGGAACAAGATGAGGGTCATTTTATTGGAAACTTCTTGTAAACAAAACTCTTTTATAGAACATTGGAAAATCAGAATCAAATTTGTATCAAGGACTCAAACTTAGTAAACACGATTATCTCACATAACGTAATACATATTGGTCCAACTGAAACCCTCAGTAACAAATAAGTCTACATAATTATCAGGTCATAAAATGATTTAAGACGAAAGATGCATGATTATAAATAACTGTTTAGTATATAATAATCAAGTGGTAAGCATACATTTTCAAAGGTTTGTTCATATTGTAATAAGTAGTATTTTGATGGAAAAAAGTATTTTACTTGGTATATAAACCGTTTGAATTATAACTAATTTGTGTCCTAGTCTTTTCTAAGCAATGGTAATGGGCTTGTTATCAATGGTAGCTGCAATAGTTACATAGTATCACTTTTGTACCTTTCTATATGTTCTTTTATCAGTATGAGTCAGACAGATATTATTGAAACGCTTGCTCTTAGTATACCAACTGTTTCATTTCAATGCAACACGTTTACCAATATATTGTAATGGATATATCAAAGCCGGGAAAAAGATGTTTCATTGGATATAAGATCTACTTATTAAATTCTAAATGACAGAGAAACAATAAATCATTTTTTGCTGGTAGGTTCTGGATCATAGCTGATATAACCACCTAATATTTTCTTGCATAAAATTCAAGAGGAATAAGGACCAGAATTTACTAAATCATATGCGACTTTAAGTATTGCTAATATTACTGTTTTACATAAGGACACGATAAATCAGCAGTTAGAATGTTAGCTAAATAATACAATAATACAATGCATCTTCGGATACGCAAGATCTGTTCCATTCAATATGTTGGCGAAAAGATTAATTTCAGAAATAATAACAAAAGCCACATGCGCAACAAAATAAACGAGAAAGTCGATAAGCACTGCCACTCAAAAGGACATTCAGTCGAGTCCATTGAAATGCTACAAATCGACTGTAGCTTCGAATCAACAGACACAGAATACACAAGTAGAAAGCTTGGACTTAATGAAAACTCCAACGTTTCCATTGCAGTCTTATCAAAATTACATTCAGTCAACAGTTTTGCACACAACTCAAATTTTAAGGTAATAAACAATGCAGTTTTTAAATGGTTTTATTGTGTCCATTATATTTTAATTTATTATTATTATTATTATTATTATTATTATTATTATTATTATTATTATTATTATTATTATTATTATTATTATTATAGTTCTTGTACTTTATCTAGATATAGAATTAACATAATGTCTTTGCTTCTGAACCCCCTTGCATAACTCTACTGGGATATAATTTATATGCCAATTCTATTTGATGACTTGATCTCTCGCAAAGTTCTGTTTCACTCTTTTGTTCATAATATAATTATTTTAAAATGTAATGGCTTGCTATGTGATTGATGATTTTTAAAAAAATACTAAAAGTGAGATTTTATTGACAAATAAAACTTTGTGAGTCAAAGAATAACTGTCTTCTATATAAGTAGCATGTTCTACAATTTCGAGATTTTGCTCACCAAGTTAGTTCCTAACGTCAACACTAAGGCGATTTTTAAATGCTTTAACTAACATAAGCTGTTGGGGGGGGGTCATAAACTTGACCAACCTTTTTGATTAAGTGCTTGGATTGAATGTAAGATCTCCAAATTTAGCACGAAACCATAGCAACAGAAAACATTGTTTTCTCCCGAAAATTATATATACATTATGAAAACGCAATATTTCTTGGCATGAGATGGAAAACGGAATAATGACCAAAATTGTGTTCACCAGGTAGTAAGTGCAGCTTTATGTACGGTACATCAGGATTGAATCTGTCAACATCAGGAAATTTGATGTTGACGAGAGTGTATAAATGCAAGCAAATATAACTGAATGGAAAGATCAGCATTAATGCTTCTTTCTTGTTTATGTCATTATCTATGTCTTGATATATGAAACATAATGCATATTATATATGCCAGATTGAAGCATACTTTATTGTTTCATGAAGTTTTGTGATCTCAGTTGAAAAGGAAGATCTTCTTTGGTATGAATATACACATATAAAGAATTCTAGATTGCTTCTAATTTAGATATTGAGGAATCAAGTTTTACAAATATATGCTGGGTTTTATTCAATGGAACTCGTAAAAATATACTTACTGCTTTGACCCGAAAGCACGATGTTAAAATAAGAATTTACTTGGTTAATGATGTAAGAGTTGGCATGTAAGTTTGTCAATTGCATTATCTGTGGTTTCATTAGTACAAATTTAATAGGAAAGCGAAATGTAATACCTAATCAATACAACGTTTCTGTGCTTTTCTTGTTATTTCGATGATTCAATGTGACTAATTTACACTTCCTCTCAAAATGCGCATCTTGTCTTTCTGTTGTGTCAGCTGAAGCGCTTGCAATTGATCACGTTTATAGATTCGACATTTTAAAATATCAACGAAACCTATCAATTGGAAACAGAGAGATGTATTAAAAGTATTTCCTTCTTAAAATCCCAACGAAAACCTGATTTCAAGTTTCGATCTGTAGCGTCGTTCGAGAGTAAGGAAATGATTGTATCCATTGTTGCTTAAACTGATTTCTGTTTTTGTAAATAATGTGCATTCGAATGTTTCTGTTCCAGTCTTGAGATGATGATTTTGGGGAGACAATTTAATACTTTAAGATTGATACAGACTGTGTGAAGGGGCAAATGTCAGGCGATCTACCAAGAATACATTAGATTTATGGAGACAAGCGCTTATCATACCGTGCACGGTAATGTTCCTTTATAGTGTGAATTTTGGTTCTAATCAGACTATTGTTTTTACATTTGCCAAAACAAAATGTTCGGGACATGGTAAACTTCATTTTCATGGGATAGTTGTCAAATTTGAAAAATCGCAGAAATTCTGTTGCTCAAAACTACCATATAAAGCTAACCCGACTTTAGCGACACGGAAATAAAGGACGGCAAAGATATTTGTTTATGATTAGTTACGTTAAATATTTTCACACAAACTTTCATAGAGTTTAATATTGCCCTTCTTGAAATATTAATATCTCTGCAACAGAAAACTATAAGAGGGAGAGAGGAAATTAACTACATACTCCGAGTGGAATTTGAAAGAAATTCATTCGTAAAAAAGTGGTCCAGGCAATCCGCCCAAACTGTTTGGATTGACGAATACACAAAGGTATTGTGTCACAATTCCATGTAATTTGTTGATGCGATTTATATATTTATATATTTATATAATGTTTACTTAGTTTATATTTCCTTGCATGATTTATCTAATACATTTGTTTAATAATGTGCTTTTGAATTATAGCGATGTTGAGTTATGCATAAAAAGTCGTATATTAAATTAGATAAGTTTGACTTCTTGTTTACATTGTTGTCGTGTTTGCATAAACACTAGGTTGAGTTATGCATAGGAAGTCTTGCATTAATTTTAGATATGTTTGACCAATTGTTTAATTTGCTGTCGTGTATGCATAAACAATAGGTTCTAGGAAAATAGTGTATTACATTAGTTAATATGATTACGAGAATCCGTTTGAATTCACCGAATTTTAATTTCACGCACGTTTCAGTATCGTGAATTCGAGAGTTCAGAGTTCAAGTAATCTTTTCCAAAAATATATGTTTAATGGCTAGAATCCGGCATAAAAAGCATTTAAATGTTATTACACGTCTCTGGTGTGAAATAGCACAATGAACTGCTTTATTGTAATAATAGAATAAACACCAGGTGTTGACCCTTCCTTGTTTACGTAAAAACAGATATATAAACTATGTTTTGGGAGTGAGCTATTCAGTAGAAGAAATTGGGCTCTCAGAATATTAAGTTGTGTCGTTTTGAGTTATTTTAAATAGAGGAGAAAGAAGGACAATTACAATATGACAAAGAGGAGAAAAAAAGACAATTACAATATGACAAAGAGGAGACAGAAGGACAATGACAATATGGCAAAGAGTGTGAAGAAAGGAAATATCAATATAGAATGAAAGAATTTGAGCTGGCAAGTGAAAAATCCTTCATACAACAAATCCAAATTTAAGTTTTGATTTAGCAAGGAATATTAGATTAGTGCCCCTTATCAGAAGAAGTAGACAAATAATTCATGCATTTTGAGTATTGGACTCAGTTATTGCAATGTGTACTCACTGGTAAGGCTAGTGAGACTTACACTTCATTGTCTGTTCACCCAAGTGGTGAATATGATGTGGGTAAAGAATGCATTCTAAGGGGTTATGAGTTAGTCCCTGAAGCTTATCGGCAAATATTCAGAAAATACAGAAAAGATGCTGGACAAACTCATGTCGAATTTGCTAGAGAAAAAGAGCAGTTGTTTGATAGATGGTGCTTAACCAAGAAAGTCGAACAAGATTATTAAAATCTCAAGCAAATGATATTAATTGAAGAGTTCAAAAACGGTGTCCATAATGACGTTAAAACTTATCTCAATGAGCATAGGATTGAAACATTAGAGAATGCTGCTCGAGCTGCTGACGAATATTCTTTGACACATAAAGTTAATTTAGTTAATAAGACTTCTACGCAACAGTCTTCTTGCAGAAAAGTATTTCAGCCTAATACCAGCCCTTTTAAAACTCAAACTAGCACAACGTTCAAAAATCAAACTTCACAGAAGATTGATTCTAGATCCTTGTCCCTTCCGACGTGTACCTATTGGCAGAAAAAAGACACGTTTTTTATGATTGCTACAAATTGAAAAGTAGGCATCAGAATCAAGACAGACCTGTTCCAAATGATCTTATTTCTAAGAGGTCAAGGTCACGGTCATGTATTGAAAGCAATACATTTGTTGGGTCTAATAAATCCAAGTCTGATTTTATTATGGTTAATTATAAACCATTCATATCGATGGGTTCTATATCACTCTTGAGTGATTCAGCCAATCCCGCCCCTATTAAAAGTTTAGGGGACACATGAGCTTCTCAGTCTTTTATTGTCAGGTACTTTGCCTTTTTCTAAGAAGTCTTCTTCTAAAGAAAGTGTTCTTATTCAGGGGGTATAGTGCGGCTTTGTAAATGTTCCTCTCCATTGTGTAAATTTGTCATCAGACTTAGTATCAGGACCTTTCACAGTCGGAATAGTCTCGGTTTTACCCGTTGAGGGCATTCTTTTATTGCTAGGCAACGACTTAGCTGGAGGCAAGGTTTTGGTGAATCCACATGTAACTGACAAGCCTGATTTGGATCAGAAAGTTGATCTAATTGAAAAAGAATTCCCTGATATGTTTCAAGCTTGTGCAGTTACCAGAGCTATGGCAAAGAATGCTCTTGAGAATGATGTTGATGAAGTCAGTATTTCTTTAACTGACACGTGTATAGGTCCGGCTTTTGATGAGGTTACTTTTACTTCAGTTTGGATCAATCAGAAGGTATTGATCATAGTGATCCTCTTTAAACAACTCATTCTCTTTCTTCTAATCAGGGTGATAAACGACAATCACTTGTCGTCAAACAGGAAAAAGATACTGAGATCTCCTGTTTGTTTCAAAGGGCCATAAGTAAAGCCGAAGCCACTGAAGTTCCTGTCTGTTATTTCATTACAAATGGAATTCTTGTGAGAAAATGGAGACCTCCCGAGGTACCTGCGGGTGATAAGTGGTCGGCGAAGTATTAAAAAGTAGTTCCAAAACCTTACTGACTGGAAATACTTAATCTGGCCCATGAAACTCTTTTGCCTGGGCATTTAGGGATTAATGAAGCTTATCACAAGATCTTGGCTCACTTCTATTGGCCAAAAATCAAAAGTTATGGTGCCAAATACTGTAAATCTTGTCATACTTGTCAAATGGTAGGAAAACCGAATCAGAAGATACCTAAGGCTCATCAACAAACTATTCCTGCCTTTGACGGACCATTTAGTAGAGTTATGGTAGATTGTGTAGGTCTCTTACCTAAGACCAAGTCAGGTAACCAATACCTGTTGACCTTTATATGTGCGTCAACATGGTTTCCAGAGGCAATTCCGTTGAGGCATATAAATTCTAAGACAATAGTAAAAGCTTTGATAAAGTTTTTACTCAGTATGGCCTTCCCAAACCTGTTCAGTCTGATCAAGGTTGAAACTTCATGTCTGGAATTTTCCAACAAGTTATGCATTCAGCAATTCAAATTTTCTGCTTATCGCCCTGAGAGCCAAGGGGCATTAGAAATATTCCATAAGGATTTGCAAAATACGATCCGATCATATTGTTTTCATACGAATTAACATTGGGATGAAGGCATTCATTTACTATTGTTTGCTATTAGAGAATCAGTTCAAGAATCTTTAGGCTTCAGTCCCTTTGAACTGGTTTTTGGACACTCTGCTCAATCTAAAATGAGATCAAGATATGATAAAAAATCGAAGGAAAGGAGTTTTCAGCCTGATGATAGAGTCCTGGCTCTCTTACCAATGCCACAAAATCCTCTTCAGGCCAAATTGTATGGTCACTACACAGTTGAAAGGAAAATTAATGACTTTAAATTACATCATAAATACTCCTGGGAGGCGCAAACAAAAACAACTCTGCCATATAAACATGCTAAAAGAGTATGTTGAAAGAGATAGCCATGTTAAACCTGTAATTAATTTAGTTGTACCTATCCCACTCGGTGAAGGAATATCATCAGATTCTATTGATATTGGAATGACGAATCTTTGTAATTCAGAAATTATGAAAGAGATCTAGACCAGAAACTTTCACATTTGCAAGTGCAAGAAAAATGAACTGAAACAATTATTATTTGAATATGAGCACTTATTTCCAGATGCTCCCACAAATACAAACGAAATTTTTCATGACGATGAAATTATAAATTCCAAACCTGTTAAACAACATCCATACAGGATGAATCCACTCAAACAGGAATACTTGAAAAAGGAAATTCAATATTTGCTGGAGAATGATTTTATAGAGCCCAGTAAAAGTTATTGGAGTTCACCATGCATATTTGTTCCAAAACCAGATAAAACTTTCCGTATGTGCACTGATTATAGGAAGGTGAACAGTGTGACGAAAACAGATTCATTCCCATTACCAAGAATTGACGATTGTATTGATAAAATCGTGAATGCCAATTATGTCACCAAATTTGAACTTTTGAAATGATTTTGGCAGATTCCACTAACGGAAAGAGCAAAGGAAATCTCAGCATTTGTGACTCCAGATGGACTTTACCAATATAAAGTAATGCCATTCAGGATGAAAGGGTCAACAAGTACATTTCAACGTCTCATAAATATGATCACCTCTGGTCTAGAAAATTGTAATGTCTATATAAATGACGTCATCATCTACAACACTATCTGGATAGAACATTTAGCAACAATTCGAAAATTCTTTGATAGACTCACTGATGCATGCTTGACAGTTAATTTATCTACAAGTGAGTTATGCCGTGCTAGTGTGACTTTCTTAGGACATATTGTGGGACATGGACATGTTAAACTAATATATGCTCTTTCCAGTGTATAACAATATATTATATCATATGCACTGTAATTTATATGAGTTTTGTTAACCTTATGTGTAAATTGGATTATGGTAAAAAGAAAGTTTTATCATCTAAACCTTTCTTTTTATTTTATGGGGAAGGTGTTACGTATATTTTATATAAGGCATTCATATTTTTTTTTGTTTGTTTGTTAGATTTAAATTTGGCATTTTTAGTTTTACGATTCGTTCATTAAGGGGGGGGTGACCTGTACTTTAGAGAATAAACACCAAGTGTTGACCTCATTTCTGACCTGGTTTCAGATTTGAAAACAAGGTTTTAAAATGCTTGATGGTTCCAAGGACAATATGGATTTTTATATAAACATCTTTCTATTTTAGTTGGGTTAAAAGTTGCGTACGCGATGTTTTGAACGTAAATTTGTTCTAGAAGGTCACGTGAACCTTCCTTGTTTACGTAAAAACAGATATATATATATATATATATATATATATATATATATATATATATATATATATATATATATATATATATAAACTATATTAAGTAGAAGCAATTGTGCTGTTAGAATATTAAGTTGTGTCGTTTTGGGTTATTTTAAATTACCTTGTAGTGGAAATTATGTCAATTCGTTTGGATCAAAACGAATTATTTTGTTATTTGTCTGGAAAAGAATTGTACTCATAGAAATTTTATTAACAAGAACTGACTTCATCAAGTGACATAGTTTTCCATATTGGATACTTCGCTGGAATTCGAACATAGAATTATTTGAACATTTTATTACTAGGACTTTTGCAATTTCTCTAGTGGATAATATTTTGAATTATTTTTGGATTAATTTTGGAATTGATTATTAAAACCGTAAGTTTATTTTTCTGTTCTGAAAACAAAAATATTTGTACTCAATACATTTTTTATTAAGTTTTACAAGCTTGCTATTTTTACTCTTGCTATGTTACTGTTTATTCAAGCCTAAGCACATAACAATTTTTTTTCAGATCGTAATTATTTTATGTTTATTTGGTGGATGCCTTTTTAGTTATCAAGTTGAAGAACAAAATTAAACTTCACTGATAATTCACTTCATAATAAATCATATATATATATATATATGTCCCCTGAAAGTTGTCCTCCGATAGTCAAGTCCTTTTTGTCCATGCCCATTGCCAAACTTTAGGGTACAATGTAGATATTATACATACATGTACTAACAATGTCATTGGGGGCCTTACTATATACATATCCACCTATTCGGGTACATTCACAAATATATAGATGGTATTTGCTTTAAACAAGTAAATAATGGATATATTTCATTGAGGGGGTGAAAAACTCAGTCTTTTCATGAGCAACTATTATATTTTTGTTATGATAAAGCATATTGTCTAACAACTTTTATAACACACTGTAGTAGCATATTTCTTAAAGGATCCCCTCAATGTCAGCAGTTTAAAATGTTCTTTCCCCATGCAAGGTAGATAAGCTGATAAAAACAAAACAAAGAAAAAAGAAACATGTTTATCATTGGTTTGATTTTAACCGCAGTCATTAAATTTTCCAGATGACCATCTTTACCTTTACATTAACCAAGCATCATTAAACATTGAAATTTCTTATATATATATATATATTATCTAATGATGTTTGGTGAATAGTTTTTTTTCTCTCTCTATCACAGATAATTCACTTGTAAAATTCAGTAATTCACTGCCTAGCATACAATAAATATATACATAAATTAATTATGTATATTTACTGACAAATATCTTACTCCCCTTTACAAAGTTCTTTATTCGTTTGTGGTAACCAAATATGCTATGTTTTCTAAAGACTCTATATAGTGTTATAAACCTGTAGATTATCCTTCATGTTACGTTAAAAGTTTTCTGTCTCAACAAATATCCACAATGAATCAGTATATTTATTTTTTCAAACCTGTTGTATTGAAATTGTTACATTAACCGTTTAGATACATTTACACTTTAAATGCATCGTAAAATGGTTTGGATAATTTGATTTTCATGTTATGAAACTGAAAACAGTCGTTTATAATAAATGTACCTTTGTGCAAATGGTAAATACTCCCGGTATTTAAAATTATATTTTAACCTTTATATATTTTAAATGTTATTTTTTTTCTGAGATTTTCCATCGGTTGACTAAATACAATGTTATTTCTCTTATAAAATCTTTCTCAAAACCATTTGTTTCCTTATGTCTCAAAGTTGTATTCATTTCAATGTTGGGTTTATATCGTGGTTGTTATTCAAACAAGACAACGTTGTGTATCTTTTCCCTTTTTGTTTACATAACCATATGTAAAGCTTTCTATCATCAATAACAAATATCTTCTTATTTTTCAATGCATATAACATAATAGTTTTGGTACAGTTCAGTTTGTACCTTTGAAATAATTTATTAACTTCTTTTTCATGGGAGATATATCATATTCATTGGAAATGATTTTCTCTTTTGCTAATTGGTAACCCATGAAATAGTCATAAAAATGTAATTTAATCACCAAAAACACTTAAAAATATCATAGTCATCTTATGTTTTAAATTGATTTTTTCCCATCATGCCATGCAACGACACCATGTTTGTATGTAATTTGATTGCTAATTACACATCTTACTCGTCACAATCATCAGGAACAGGCCATAATCTGGTACAAATTAAAGTTTTACACCTAATATATTTTTAACCGTATATCTTGTGATAATCATGGAAAACTTTGAATAACCTAACATTATGAACTCATTGCATATTAATATAGAGATTGTATGTACCCATATGAAATCAACCACAATATGAAAATGCTATGTCTAATTATTATTAAAAGATTTACTTGTCTAATGAATTTCCAGATAAACCGAAGAATTAAAATGAAATTAAAAAACGTGGCATTTGATGGTATAAGGATACGCTGCTTAATTGGGATAACTTTTTATTTTAAGCTAAGATTTACATTCCATTAGGTGTCATTTTCCTCCAGTCAAAGTACATAAGTGGGTCCTGATCTTAGATTAAAGGCTTGTAAATGGTTATCTTGGATTCATCACCACTAATTTGTGATCTAATTAAATTAAATCAAACAATTTTGACAATAAGTAGATCATCAGTCCTGGATCCAATTGTTTACCTAATACTATTAATAATTCTTTATAATCATCAGACCTAGATCCAATTGTCTACCCAATAATCATATTACCAATTCTTTATAATCATCAGACCTGGAACAAATTTTTTACACAATACTATTAATGATTCTTTATTTACAGAGGGAACTCATTTAGATCAAAATAATTTTACTCGAGGTCCTCTAAAAAAGTGACACAATATACATCATATAAAAAGTTAATATAAATTACTATTTAGTTCAACATGTCTCGAGTAAAATAAATTTGACTTAAATATCATCTCTTTTAAATACTAATATTTTTGGCAGCTTTTACGTCCTATGAAATCTTTTCTATAGAAATATAACCCGAGTATTGGAAGCATTTTAAAATTGTTAATTCTTGACATTGATGGAAGAAGGTTTCATATGTGATGTTGATCTTAAATGGTATTAAGTGCCGAGTAACAGTTTAATAACTCCTGTAGGTACTCTGGAGCAGCTCCATTTAGACATTATGCACACGGTATATCTAGTGAAAATCAATTTTTTCATGTTTTAAGCAATTTCAGTAATGTAAAAAAGGCTTTTAGTTTAAACATTTAATTTTATAACTGTAGAATTAAAAACCAATGGTTTGTTTTTCTAATTTTGACGATACAAACATTGTAAATATATGTGAATATATAGCAGATGAAATTGAGTTATGACAATAATTTTAAATTGTTGAAGTCATAGTGAAAATTCTCTCAGCTAAAATTATATCAGCATTTAGGCATGGTACATAGACCACAAAGATGAACAATGAGGAAGTTGATAAAAGTGGAGAAGAAATAAAAAAGAAGTTACAAGCAGAAATTTAATTAAAATGTGTATGGCATTGTGTATGAAATTGCAAAATAAGGAGGAAAGAAAGGGGAAGAAATTAAGAAAGTTACAAAAGAGGCAGATATAAAGTGAACTGTACTGCTTAATAGAGTGACTTACATAACTGACATTGTATGTATATGTTCAGAATGAAAGTAAGATACACTAAAACACATTATTTTGCATAAAATTTTCCTGGATTAAAAAAAATAATATAAACTCTATACTCATAAGATTTTTATGTAAATGTTATTACATACTATGTTTCAACAATGCAATAAAAAATAACACATATTAAAAGTAAGATTTGTTTATTCAGCATATTTCATCCACAACCAAACATGAACTTTATTGCCAGATGAGCTAAAGATCTAAAAGGTGAGGATGTACTATACAAAATATGTTCAATGTACACAATAGACAACTGATGACTGACAATGCACAACCACACCAAAAGCTCACTCTTAAGGAAGCAATCAGATACTGTGAATTCATTTAACATTGTGGTTTAGTGAAAGATTTAATTCTCATGGGTACTTAATTTTTTGTACTGTGTAAAGTCATGGATATTGAATATTGTGTACTGAGTAAATTCACAGATATATCATTTTGTGTACTGAGTAAGGGATCCTATAGATGCTGCAAAGTAAAAAGCCATAAGCTGCACACAGAGTTAAAACACGCAAATTAAAACAAAATGGTGTGTCTGAGAATGCAAATGTGTATTTGTCATTAGTGAATAGGACTTATTTTACATAGGAAAATGCAGTATATAATCCACAAAACATTTACCAAATTTAGTGATCCTAGCATAAACCATGATAGAGGTAAGAGGCTCATGTGGGTCTGAGATCACTCACATGACGTACAAAATAATTAGGGTACAAAGATAATGTACGAGAACTTTTGATTCACATTTTGTAACTCAAGGAAGGAGTGATACAATTAAAAAACAAGGTTTCAGTAGTTTTTGTGAGGTATACAAGGGTGTAAATGATATAGTGAATCTCATATACCAATGTATATAGGTGTGCACTTTTGTCAAGCATAAGCATTAGAGGGTCACTACCACTGAAACACCTCAAAATTTTGGAGATTCTACAAATAAATGACAATTCAAAAATTAAACAAGAGCCTCTTGGATGAACTGATGCTATATTGGCTGAAAATAATTTTCAGGACATAAACATAAGAGCATTTTTTCTTTTCAAGCAATAAGTGTTGATACCATTGCTGATATTCTTGAGCAATAACAAGATTTTCAAAGTAGTTACTGTGACAGCCATACTGGGCTTAAAATTATTACCATTTTCATTTTGGACCAACTAGACATCATCTGAAGTCTTTTGGGGAAAACCCCATGTCAACAAGACAATCCTTTCAGTAGGAGTACCAAGATGGATGTCATATCAGCCATATTGGATATAAGATTGGCACCATTTTCATTTAGAACCAGCAAGATATTGTAAGAAGTCTTTTAGTGAAAATCACATGTTGATATGGCTATCTATTTAAGAGAAGAAGCAATAAAAAGATTTTCAAGATGGTCTCTGTGTCAAGTTTTATGTAAATAATCCAAGTAGTTTAGAATGAGTAACAAAAATAAATTTGTGCTCATAGACGGATGATGGATAACTGGCCATCTCACAAGATCATGTTTTATGACCAGTGGGGCTAAACATCAGAGGCCTTCTAAAAATCATGGAGCAAATATCCATGTACATAGCCATAAACAAGATCAATTAATCAACTTCATATAATACTGTCATTCAACCCCACCCAACACCAAGTCTAAATCTTTGTCCAAATGCCAAAAAACCAAGAGTCAACTGTATTGGAATACACTAAATACAAACTCTGCTAAAAATTCATTTGTATATGTACATAGGATCAATATATCGTAAATATAGTAGATATTAGTTGGTCGGAATAATATTTCCTAGTGAAGCTGGACAGTAAATGTTTTCATATTGAACATTCAACACCCACAACCAAGTTTTTTCATCTCTTGGAAATGGAAAGGTGGAATGGACGGAGAATGGAAGATTGTTAGAGCCAGATGTTTGTATCCTGATTTGAATGACAAGGTTTTGGAATGGTTTTGCACCGGCTGAATGAACGAAGAAAAAGTGATAGTTTTGTCAATTGTAATGGGATATGACGAGTTTACCACAAGTAACGGATGGTTGTATAAATTTCAAGTCTGATGCAATTTTAAGTGTTCTGTCCTTAGTGGAGAATCAGTTAATGTTAAGAATGAATTTGTCGAAGATTGGAACAAAAGATTGAATGATATATGCAAGAGATATGACAGCAAGGATATTTTTTATTGCGACAAGACGGGGTTTTTCTACCAAGACTGTTGCCAACAAGGTCTCGGGTACGAAAAGGGGGATTCATGTAAATGCTACTTCACATGTGTCACCCCCCCCCCCTCTAGAAAGGCCACCCACATTATAAAGCCACTTTCATGCTGCAATAGGGGTGGCCTTATAACAGGGGGACTACTGTATATATGTACTTGTATGTTTTAATGATCCAATTTTACAAAATGTGTACAATGGAGTCTCCTGCAGGTGTAAATTCTGATTTCTGCCCATACTGAATTGCAAGTCCACTTGACACATTTTATTCCAGTGTGAAAAAATAGCAAAGTCATGAACTCCGTATCTATCTACATAAGAAAATGTTCAAGAGTTCAGTGTTATGTTTCCCATATGAAAAACACGTTTGTCAGGGACTGACATTCTACTGGCCAAAAAGAATATCCAGGAATTCAAGTTAAGAACCTTTCAAAATATATTTTAATTGCCGAGTATTGAAGTCATCTCTAATATTCTTCAGCTATAACAAGATTTTCAAACTAGCTGTTCATTTAGGACCAACAAGACATGAAAGGAAGTCTGCTGGTGGAAACCTCAAGATGACATGACTTACTGTTCTTCTGATGTAATGAAGAGATTTTCAAAATTGCTGCCATGATTTCCCTATTAGAAAACAGGTTGGCACCATTTACACTTAGGACAAGCAAAACATTACAAGTCCTTTGGTGAAATAACAATATCGATATGACTAGACATATTGAAGTAGCAACACGATACTCAAGATGACCATTATGGTGGCCATATTGGAAGTCAGATCAGCTATCTTAACATGGTAAAGAAGTTGTTCAGTGAAAACCCAACGCCAATATGACCCCTCATACAGGAGAAGTAGTGATAACAAGATTTTCAAGATGGTAACTGAAGCAGCCATATAAGATATCTCAGCAGCATTTTGATTCAGGCCCAACTAGATATTACAAGAAGTCATTTAGTATAAAAAACAAACATGCCAAGATGACCATCCGTTCAGGAAGATCAGTGACAAGATTTCAAGATAGCCACAACAGTGGCCTTATTGGATGTGCAGGTGACACCATTTTAATTTAGGACCAACTTGTATGTGGGATGAATGTGTAAAAGGATAAAGTTTCATGGCAATCCTGAAGTAGTTTAGGAGGCAGAGCGATGACAAGAGTATGCCAATGAATGGACTGATGACATACTATCCAATAAGTATATGGAGAAACAGTGGAGATCCATATTTTATATAGCGATCTGTGCTAAGGGCAAGTACAAGGCACACTGGAACCCAAGGTCAATTATGTCTGGTTTTCAAAGTCATTTACAAAAGTATAGACATAAAGGTTGTCATATCTGCACCATAATTGGATCTATATGTACCCAAAATTAACAGAAATGTATCAAAAACTGCAGGACAAGTAACATGCACAACAATCAGTAATTGTAAGAGGAAAAAGTGCAAAAATTTAACAACAAATATTGCAGGAGAGTAGTAATTTGGTGAAATGAGCATCATCAAATTATCATTCATGGAAATGAACTGAAAACTTTGACAGTAGTTGTATTCACAAGATTTAATCATGCAATACATCAAGCTGCAAGAAAAGACAGTAATTCAAGCAACTATTGCTGGATTAAAGTAATTTGTTGACATGTGCATCTTCAGATGATTACAATAATATGTATCAAGTTTCAAAGCGATCCATCAGAAACTAGACTATTTGTATTTACAAGATTAAGACATACACTGTATTGAGATAAAGTAATAAAAATGGCACTAACTGAAGAGTCAAGTTTTTCGTTTATGTGCACATGATAAGTTGATGACTACAACATTTACCAAGTTTCATAGCAATCAACTGAAAAATGTAAGATAATTGTGATTACAAGACTTTTTCATACATGGAATTCAGTTGAAAGTAAGAATGAGAACTCTTATAAAAATTGCATCACAAAATAATTTATCTATATGATCATCATTAAGTGATGCCTATAATATTTACCAAATTTCATGGCAATTCATTCAAAACCAACTAGATGAATTAATATGTGTGCCAGATGGATGGATCGAAGCTTGGATGGACTAACACGAGTGTTTCAAGAAGGGGTACTTAAAGTACACCAATTTTCTGTAGTTGTTGCTTGGTTTTTTCTTGTTAAAATCTCTTCATGTACATTAGTTTTATTCGGACTTTGTTGTAAGATGCTTTGATTTTGCTTTCAAGTATCCATTGTTCCGCTGCTGTTTTACCTGAAAGAGAGACCAGAGACTAATACTGCATCCTAATGCAATGAACTAGACAACAACCTTGCAGGTGTTGGGCCTGTTTTGCAGTGCTTTTACTGAGCTTGTACTCCAAACAGCGTATATACCTTGACATTTCTCTATCTCTCTAGTTCATTTGGATTCATATTTAATCAGTTTTCTTTGCAGTATGCATGCATGAATACTAAATTCTATATGTTGTGTTAATAAATTACATAGAAAGAAGAATATTATTTATATTCCATTATCATTTACGAAAAACATTTTTTTAAACCTGTGAATCCAGTCGATTAGCAACAAATCTCTTGATACCAATATTCTTTAACTTAAACAATTCTGATAATATATATGAAAAAACTTTATGATAAAGCATGTTTCTGTTCAGTGTTAGCAAATATATGGATACTCCATTGCTCATTCACAAAACATGTAGATGTCAAACAATCAAATCTGCCTTATTACCAATAAATGCAAGGATGAGAAAATGAACTACATAGTATCATTATAAAACAGTTGTATAAGCAGATATTATGTATATGAACATGTAGATTCACAGCACAATATTTTATATTCATGCATTAGCAATTTTTCAAACATTGCATCGATCAATGCAGCCTTTGAAAAGGAAACAAATAAGCTGCAGCAAAATAACAACAAGAAACCTGATGACCACTTTACATATGCATATACTATATCACTAGATACAATCCACTAAGTTTAGTAACTTTAGCTGTGAGTTATTGTGCAGAAACAGTTTTCCTTCTTTCACCTTGGCCTTTGAACATTTCATCAACTAGTAAAGTTATTGTGCAAAAGCCGAACAGCCTTGTGGCAGCAGTATACAAATTACTTTTAAAAAAATAAAATCTAAAATACCCCTATCTGTATAAAAACATGAGATAATAACAGACCATGTCCATGGTAGATACCTTTGTGTTGATTTCATCCCAAAAAGCCACATTTTACCCTAGTTTGCATTACTGGGAGAAGGGCAAACAAAGTGCATCAATAACTATGCCTCAACACATTAAACATCAAATCAGCATAATTTAAAAAGAGTTAAATTGGTCCAAATGATATAAACCAGCAAATACAAGATCCTTCTTACATCATTTGCATCTCTTTTTCCTGAACAAAACTGAAGTAGAAAAAAAACAAGGTCTAGATGATTGTACCTAGACAACTATACACCTCAATACATGACTATTTCTGAATTTGCACTAAAAGCAACATGTTCACAGACATAGCTGTTGGGGGCACTGCTGTAATTCTGCATTAAGGAGTATTCAATACCAAGAGGAAAAAAGTACAAAAAATGTATGCAAGGTTGTACTGAGGAAAATGTATACTATGTAAGAGCAGTAGCTGGAAAGCTGCAGCCATAAGGCATATTAATCCAGTCAATGAATGAATCTTTAAAATCTTTCGTCATTTGGGGATCCCAGTGAAACCTTTGGTCTGTAATAACAACTGAATATTTAAATATATTTCTAGCCTGCATACATGTAGCTGGTAAAGTTGTTACACAATGGTGGAGGATAAATCTTCATGAAACAAAATTAATTGCTACTCTTCTTCATCATTTGTTAGTCTTTTAATGCAGGTTCATTAGAAGCATAAACACCAAGGCAGTTGTGAATCCCGTTGCTTTTTATAGCATATTCCATTACCCACCCCATACTCACCCTCATCAGCAGTGACCCAGACATTAAAATGCAGTATCTGTCACATACATGCCATTTCTTTTCCTATGATCAGATATATTCACTTTGGTCAAATGTCATTAAAAAATTTCACTATATGCAATTGCTGTATTTTTACATGTCTCCTTCCCTTAGATGGAGGTAGAAATGATACCCTTCTTGCTCAAAGTGATTCACACATGGGCAAGATAATTAATAAGTTGTGTGGATTTCCAAACAGCCATTAGGATGAAGGTGCAGTAACCGATGGATTGTCAGACAGACAGACAGAGGAAGGATAATAATATGTCTATATTTTTTAATATATAAAAAGCATGGGAATACTAATTGGTATTTCCCTTAATGGGAAATGGGAATACTGAGCTTTAGTTGTTGGGAGACCCCTGAGATTTTAAGATCTATTGTTAAAATCAATATAGTCATATCCTCTTGAAGTTGAAAATAGATTTAAGAAATCACGATGATCTACATACAACCAGCAATATCCCACAATATTTGGCAAGTGAAAGTCTGGAGGAATGTTGACAAAATATCCAAAGAGTTTTAAACAAATTTGCTCCCAAGTCATGAAAATACTCACATTATCTAGCAAATTACAGTCTGCCATAGTCATATTCTGGGGAAGCTTATCAGTCAAAGCTGAAGGAATATTTTTTTCATTTTAACAGAAATGTAAACAAATGATAATACATTAATGATTTGAAAATGTATGGCTTGTTAACAATGCACTGTATTTTTCTTATATTTCTTGCTGAAGTTCACACAGTCTCCTTGAATTCCATAAACTGAGCTTTTTACATATTTTCTGTGGTTACCAAGCACTCTGTTTTGATGTTGTGGCAGAATGATGATACTGAGACAGGGACTGATTATTTAATATTTAAAGTGGATGGCCTGGAAATGTTTTGAAAAAAAAATATTTCTGGGCCCCAAGTAGCTTGAAAGAAATATTCCTGCCCTGATTTCATGAAAAAAAGCTGATTATATCCATTATATTAATGGGAAAAAATCTTGAGGTAAAATACAAAAATAGTTTGACTAAAATAAAAATTAGCACCCTCCCTCAAAAACTAAATGGGTTGTCCCTTATGAAACCTGTTTTCTTTTAACTATTTCTTTTTTTAATGTGTATCACTACTAAATCTTTTTTGAAAGCATACCATACCTCAAAACAGTAATTTTCAACATTTTTGCGCAAACCTAAATTGGTCACAAACTGGACCTCCCAATCTTCTAACCTGACACTTTCCAACCATACTGAGGACACTTCATGACAATGATTTGGGTCATGAACTGAGGTTGGGAACTGCTGCCTTTAAACAACTATCCTATAATGAAAAATCATGTCTCTATTGATCCATCTTAATTCACATTATTAGCCCATTTTTATTGCTAATGTATTTATGTTGTTTTCTACAATTCTGTTTAGCTATATGCATGTTAAAAAAATCTCTGAAAAGAATTAAGTAATTGAGAAATCTTAAAATTCCATGAAAATAAATTCGCTCAAGCTCATTTAATTGTAAATCAATATTACTGTAAATATTACTGTAAATGTCTGACAAGATTCATTTATGCCAGTCAAACCTTCATTTTTATTTTAGACAAAAACATGACTTTCAAGTATTATCATTTGATCACATTCAAGTGTATACCATTACACTCATACATATAAATCAGTCATGGATATTTATCAAGTATTGCAAGATATCACTATATTATATCATTATATTTTCGATAGCTGTCTGTATCATTTCAATCTTTTTCATATTGAACTTAATATCAATAAAAACCATATTAGGTTTAATGTTAATCTTTCTTGTCAATATTTCACTATATCATGTGGGACTTGTCTTCTTGGTGTGCAAGATATAGACAGCTCATTTTTCTAGTTGTTTTGGTTTCGTAATATTTAATATTGCCTATAAACAGCAATTCACCTATCTCACTGACCCAGTTATCTGAAAATCATAGCAGCAAACATCTCTGGAAGTGTGACAAATGATTACCTCAAAATTAACCCACACTTAAACTTAAGTAGCAACAGGTTCAAAAGTGACAATATAGTCAAAACTGTTTATTTAATCTTAAAACATATACCTGCTTGATAGGTCATATTAAATATGTCACTGAGAGGGGCACTAGCAGCGTCTGCTGAAACAACTTGGTTTGCAATCCCAGTGGGATTGGTGGCCTCTTCACATGGGAGGGCACTGGTTGTAATATTTGTTGAACTGCATTAACAGTTGATATCACTTGGAAGGGTGGTCGAAGTGTCACTTAAGAGGTACATTTCATTTGTAGGGGTATCAGATGCAGCAGAGTTGGTGACTCTTTCAGACATACCTATAAAATAAAACCATAATGAAATTCTCAAACTCCACTATTCATATATGCTTTTACAGGCAAAACACAATACAAAGATGCCCTCCACTAATTTTGCTTGACAAAGTCCCTTGACAGGTCATTTTAAAGTAACTGGTACAAACAGTACTATCACTGATAAATGAACTGCTCTTTAACATAATACTACCAAAAAGCCAATATTATAACAAGATCATGTGTCTAGTTATTAGTGGCGTTTGAATTTATTCCAGATTACTACGTTTAAAACACCAATGTCCTTACCATTGTCAAAACTGCAATCCCACTTTGGCAATAGTCATAACTGGCAATGGTCTTTGGTAGACATTTTCATTCACTTCCTTTGTATGCCACATGTGCTGGTAAAAAAAAGGTTCTATCCTCTGGTTGGACTTTAAGAACTGCATACTTAGTACTTAACCTAGCTCTGTTGTTCGTGGGATTGATGTTTGAATTTTCAATTCCAGCCTTTTTACACATGTAATCCATGCAGTCCCATCCAATGACATAGCTTGGTGAAGATTCCGTAATTTGGAAATATGAATTTGTTTGTTGATAAAATACTTGCATCCATAAGAATATTTCTGTCACATAGGATGTCCATTGCCTTCTTGCAATCACCAGGTATCAAACATGATACAAGTCTTGTCCCTTTTCCTTGCTGGAAAGTGACCTCAATGTCACAAAACACTTTCCTCTCAACTGCTAAAAGAAAATCCAAATTGTTTATATGGGACTCTGTAATCCACTGATTTCTTTTGCACCAGTGATCAATCTTCAATAATCTACTTGGTTCTCCACCTCGGCGAGCATTGAAAAGAGTTAGTCTGGAACTAACTGCATTGCGCAGTTCTACAAAGTCATGTTTTCCAATGAAATTAAATTTGCCTTTAGTGTGTTTTGATATCACTTCCAGTGTGTATTTTTGAAGCTTTTAAACTGGTTCATCCCCTGGTAGTCTATTTTTCAATCTAAGCCTTTCTTGCCTACTTTGAGTAATCATGTATCTTGTATCACCAAACACTGTTCGTCTGTTTAACTTTAAAACTGAGACAAAGTAGTCAAACTCCATTGCTTTTACTTCTCCCTGTTTATCATGTAATGCTTCTCCTTTCAAGATTTCTGCACTTGTCGTCAGTAAGTAGTAGATATTTTCTTTAAAGTCATACTTGATGCTGGAATCTTTTCTGTTTGTCTTGAGGGAACTAAATTTTTCACGGATGAACATTTGCACTGATTTATACATTCATTTTTTCTCAAAAGATTTGAATTCTACATAATGTCTTCCCAATGTTCTGATGTCTGAGCGAACACTCTTTCTCACTTCCATTGTTTTTGCAGTTTTTGTTTTGTTTTGTTCCCACAAATGTGCTCCTATTAGCTTTATAGTACAATTTCCTTGACATACATAACCTACTTCATCCGTCCTCAAGGAGTTCAACAGGTCTACCTTCAGTAGCTAGCATTGCCAATGGAACGGGTTTTGAAAATGCACATTTGTCAAAGTGACATTTATCTCTATGCCTGAGAAGAATTTTTTCTTTACATAAAATCTCTTACAATTTGGGCAACAAACTATATTCCGCTCACAATATTTCTGAGACTGAAATGATTGGTTTTCCTTTGTGCACTGCAGCTTGTTCTGTTCAAAGATGCCATCTTTTCTAATTGTGTTCATTGCTGCTCTTTGCTGACCAGGATTTTCAATTATAGGTTTCACTCCCTTACAATCTTTATGAACCTGGATTATATGTCTCTTTAGTTTTGAATAGACCTGTCCACAAAATTTGCATGGCGTCTTTGGTTTGCAGTAACCAGTGGAAACTAAAAATGAAGATGTGATCCCATCAGTATAATGCAAGTCCATAAAAAAAGTAAAAATTCTTCACATAACCTCTAGAAATGTAACAATCTCAGCTAACAGAAACTAAAAATGACGAAAACTTCAACAAATCGTCGAGTATCAGTCATAGTCGTGATGACAGTTGCTTACATGCAAAGTTTGATCAAAATTCATTCTTATATTTGACAACAATTGTGCTAAGAAGCTGAAACAGCCCAAGCTTTGATGCCTTCTTTTTTATATTATAAAGTTTCTACTGAACAATAGCATTTTGGGGTAGTTCAGTAAATTATAACATATCAAAATATATGGAACTGTATAACCTAATTTGTTGTCTATAAATCAAGATGAATTTAATTATCTGTCCGTTGTTATATATATATCATAAATTACATATATTACAGTAATGACAGTATGTCTTAGTATACCCTTAATTATTTATAAAAGTAATATTTATGATCTATAAAAGTTAAAGCAATTTTTGCATGTACTAAATTTTGGTAGAACTTTGTTTATTGTTTACTGATTGACTGGCACATTTTATCTATAATAACCTCATGTAACATAAGCATGTGTTTGTAGTGTATGGTGATCTTCACAAATATGTCTTTGCTTTTTTTTTTGTCTACAAGTTTTGGGACACCATATATTGTATTGTTTACCTGCAGAGAAGTCTTAGGATGCACAATATTTTTGTTGTTTGGGGGCAATTTTATCATTCAAAAATTGATTTATTTCAAGTTCTCCAGGGTAACAAAAAGTCATTGAGATATACCAGGAGCAAAGCATTTGTGTGGTTTATATTACAGTTATCAAAATTTATAATGTACAACATACAAATAAAATTAAACAGGAATACCAAATTGACACATGGCATGCACATCATGTGAGTTTTTTTTCCCCCAACTTTGAACTTTGAGCTAGGTATTTGACTGGTATGAGAGGGTGTGAACCTGTGTAAACTTCACCAGAATATATGTAGGGGTTAAAAGAGACAGCCTGGAAACTAGCAACTGGCTTAAATTATTCTTTGTGACGTTAACCTTGAAAGGAAGAGTTGTATGACTGAATACACAAGACAATATTAAGACAATTTTTATATAACAGGCTAGAATTTCATTCAAATATTTCACTGGTTAAAAAGTTTTACATACACATCAATACATGAAGACAGGTCATTGGCTTATATTCTCCCTTGATGTAACCTTGATCTTGAGGCAGGGGTAATGGCAATGGTGTGTGTATGTGTATGCATGAGAATAGGATTTTTAATGTAGCTTTAACAATTTTTCAGTCATATCGCTATGATGTATGCAGTGTGGCAGTTTATAGTGATGTCCAGCAATGGGGCATCATGCCGCAGACATGTAGCATGATGTTCCACCCAGTCACATTATCCTAACACCAGGCTGACCAGTCCTAACCTTAACCTCTTAATACTGAGCGCCAAGCAAGGAAGCTGTTAGTACCATTTTTGTAAGTCTTTGGTAATAGCAATGGTATATAACAAACAGTCTAGTCATAATATATAACAAGTTAAATGTATTATTACAATATCTGAAGTAGTTCAAAGTTATAGTGTGGACAAGGATACATACAAGTAAGAGCTGCATTTGATCTTTACCTTGAGACAGATGTCATGGCTAAGGTATGTGACATACCATCTATACATGATACATAACTGGCAAATGTTTCATTAAAATATCTTCAGTGGCTACAAAGTTATGTTCCAGACACATGTTATCAGCCACAGATTTGCATTTCCAATGAGGTGAACATTCCCTTGAGGCATGGGGCATGGCTATGTTACATGACACACCATCCAGTTATGATACTTAATTGACTAGTTTAATTAAAATATCTTCCTGGGTAGAAAAGCAGACCTGCCAATAAAAATGTTGTTAAATTTTCTTCTTCTTGCTGTTTTTATACATCTTACCAAGCTTTCACTACGCAAAAAAGAGTTACCTAGCTAAAATGTCATTTAAAAAGACATTGGTCCCCTGGAAATACACCATGGAAAAAGTTTGCTTCTTAATGTCTTGAAATGTTCATGAGAGCAAGCATGAAACTTTAACTGTGTGAAAGCCCAAACATTTATTAATTCTATACATGTTCATAAATGAGATATCTATGGTCGTAACAATTTGTGCCCTTATCAGTGTTTGTGTCAATTTGTCTGTCTGTGTATAAAACCACATAAAAAGCATTAGATTAAGTTATTTGGCATACCTCAAGATCAGTCTCAAAGTTTTGAAATATCTGTATATAGATGTACAAATACAGTAATTTACTGGATTGTCGGTGGACTTGGCAATTCAGCATATATACTGGATGGTTGGGAGACATGGCTATTCAGTATATATAATAGATGATTGGAATGGATGGTGATTCAATATATATATATATATATATATATATATATATAGAAAGATAATTTTTAAGTAAATTATGTTTCTCCGAGAATACTTGCCCAATCACATTAACATTAGGGATATAAGCTTGCTGCCTCGCGAATCCAGCCCTACGAAAAGACGAAAATTTGTCTTTTTGTCTATGTCCTATAGGCAAAGGGAAAAAACTCTTGCCCCTTACCTCCCCTTGCCACCCACTAGGTGTCGCCAGTTATTAAGCTAAGCGATGAATAACATATGAGGATGCTTGCATGGCGGGGTGGTTAGGAGGGTATTTAAGTAATGTGATTGGGTAAGTATTCTCGGATAAACATAATTTACTTAAAAATTTGCTTTCTCCTTTGAATCCGTTGCACAATCACATTAACATTAGGAGAATAGGTAATAGGAGGGAATGGTGAGCATCCTGCATCTACCCTGGGTATCCTCTAGGGAATGATGGCTGGATTCCCCATTTGAACAATAACCCGTTCTCCTAATTTAAATAGCAACACATCCCAGGGTCACGTGATATGTGATCCCTTTATCCCTTTATACGGTTAAGAATATCGTTATTGAAATCTTCTTACCTACAAAAAATCTTTCTGGCGAATCCAGCGAAGCTAATAGGCTGTGCTGATTGTTGTAAATTAGTCTGGTGGGCACCTGGGCTGCCAACACCAGACCTACTAGATTCAAGGTTTGCCTCTGCGAGGACAAATCATTGAGATAAAACTGGAGAAGGTTGACTCTGCGTGCCAGCCAACAGCTTATATTATATCTCGGATAGAAACATTGCATTCGAATGCAAGGCTCGTTGAGATGACTCTAATCTCATGAGCGGTAATCTGCACGAGGCGACTCTGATCTTGTGAAACCTCAGAGTATGCCGAGCGTATAACCCACTTTAGCCATGAAGCAAGGACTTGAATGGTGATATCCCATTTCCCAGCTATCACCAGAAGAAAGAGGTGCTTGCATGTGACCTGACTCACCTCTGTGCGTTTAAGTGGTGCTAGAATGCACAAACAGGATCTTGCATCTTCTGACCTATCTATAAAAGAAGCGAGCTAATGACGACTCGTTGATTGCCAATGGATGGTAACCTATGTTTTGGCTACAAAGCCTGGCTGCATCAAGAGGACCACCGAACCATCTGATCTGAACTAAAGATAGTTCAGGTCACTGGAAAGGACATGTAACTCACTCACCCTGCATGCTGAAGCTAAGACTATCAAGAAACCCGATTTGTATGATAGTAGCTTTAACGAATTGTGGGCTAAAGACCCAATAATGTCTGAATTGAGCAATGTTAAAACCCAGGACAGATTCCATTTGGAAACAGGGTGAGGGGTATTAGTCGATTGAACTCTAAAGTGGCTAAAAGATCTGACAGATCTTTGGCATGGCTGATGTCACATCAACCATGATGGTGAAATGTGTCTGATATCAAGGAGCGGTAGCATTTGATAGTAATTGGGGCCAACTGTTTCTCCTCGAAAAGCCAGAGAAAAAGTCGGCCAGTTGAGGGATTGCGACACTCAAAGGAACGATGCTAATAATATGGTACCAGTCCCTGAAAACATACCACTTTCCCTCATAAGCCATCAGAGTAAGGGGCCTTCTTGTACTCGAGATCCTCTCCACAATCAAAGATTTAAATTGTTTGTCTGGCAAGGCCGTCTGGACAAGAGCCAAGTGTGAAGATAAAGAGGGTCCAAACAGGGGTGGAACACCCGTGACCGCGGTTGCATGAGAAGATTTGGGCTGACTGTAATCTTCCTGGGTAGATCTATCGCCATATCGAGTAGATCAGAGACCCAGGAGTTGTTCCATCTGAGAAGGTCAATCAGACTCATCTGACAGTTATGACTCCTTAACCTCTGGATTTTTTTCATTGCCAATACCGTGGGAGGGTAAAAGAATGCCCAAAACCTCTCCCAGCTGACAGACAGAGCATCCACGGCCCAAGCTTCTGGGTCTAGAACCGGAGAGAAGAAGGTCGACAATTTGCGATTCCACCTTGTTGCAAAAGATCGATCATTGGACGTCCCCAAAGTGTGCAGATTGAAAGAAAGCCCCCTTGTTTTGAGGAGTCAATACACATCCACAAAGTTGTGTGACATAAGGAGGACAGTTGCGAATAAGAGTTGATTCTGCCAGAAATGAAAGGCATTGATGACAGCCTTTATTGCTGAAAGGTTGATGTGGAGATGGCTCTCCCCTGGCACCCACGTGACACTGACTGTATCGAAGTCCGGCAACAGGTTGGCACCACAACCGTAGGTACTGGTGGCGGAACATACCGTTATCTCCGTCTGGGGTATCTCCAGAGGAATCCCTGTAGACAGCCCAAAAGCGGTTGTGCCACTAATTTAAGAATGATTTTATCATGGGCGTGATCATTATTGTGTGATTGAGGGGACTGGATAAAGGACGCCATTATGCCAGAAACGTCCTTTGTAAGGGGCGCATAAAATACGGCCGAGCGGGATACAAGTCCATCGACACATTGAATAACCCGAGGAGTTGCAAGAACATGCACATCCTGCTGGAAACGGACTCTACGAGCTCGACTAACCTGATGATCTCGAACACGAGGGAGCCAAACCAGATTCAGATCGGTGAGAATCTCCAGATGGACCAAAACTCAGGGATGGATAGAAATCGGACTTTATCCAGTTCACGAGCAAGCCTAGATGATGTAAAAGTGATATAAGATCGTTTCTACCTTTGAACAGAGTAGAACTTAACAGATGTTTCTGGATGATGTTGTCCAGGTATTCTGCCGTCACTATAGATAAAGTCGAGCAGAACAGGGTGACGATGCAATCCATAACCTTGGTAAAAGCCCAAGGGTTGATGTTGAGGCCAAAAGGTATGACCTGGAACTGATAAGCCGAGTCCCGATAAGCCTAACGAAAAAATGTCCATGACACGGTAGATAGGGATGTTAAAATATGCGTCTGTCACAACTAGACTGACGGCATACCCGTCCCGTCGGATAGAAAGACGGATTGATCACGCCATCGCCACACTGAATTTCAGGGATAAAATGTATTGGTTGAGGTGCGTCAGGTTGATTAACGGCCTCTGGATAAGAAACAACCATGAGAAAACCCCGGCTATTGCAGGGTTTATTATTATTATTATTATTATTATTATTATTATTATTATTATTATTATTATTTCTTTATTCATCCCTCCGCTGTGGCAGGGGATGATTGTTTCGAAACTCCTGCGAAAGATGGGCGGCGAGTTGGAGGGGCAGTTCCTGAACTGCAAGCTCTGAACTTTTTCAATTTTCTGCCAAAGAGTAAAGGTCACCCAAACGGAGACATCCGTAAAGCCAGAGTAGGATGGGACTTGAGCGACGTAGACCGCCGACGTAAGTCAGGTCGTATCAGGTCGAAGTTGGCAGAAGCTGTCAACGCATTGGCCATGGAATGGTGAGCTGCCCTGTTAATAACTCTAGCAATCCAGGCCATCGCTTCACAAGCGTGGTCATTGCCAGATTTACCTAGGGAGTCTGAACATGGCTAGTGAAGCCAAGTCTAACATTGAAGACGTAGCGACTACGTTTTGGACTAGCTTTAACGTAGCATTGGAGATTAGTGCTGAAGGCGTCTGATTGAGGTTTGTACCAGATACACTAGAACGTCGCTGGTAGTTAGCTTACATATTTATTTTTTTATCGACTGGGGAAGAAGCAGGAAGGACATCATCTCTTCCTCCCATTCAAGATATACAGATGCCTTAAATTTGTAGTCTTGAATGGCGGTAGGAGGTGGTGGGCATTCTGAAGTTCCCAACACCCTATAAATTCTTCCCCTGCGGCCTCGGAGCTAAGCTCAGTCCGTTCCATGACGGGATCTGTGTATAGCTGAAAGTTTATAATCACACTCACTGTGTGCTGAGTCGTGTTCTGGTCAACTCAGGGATCCACTCACAGCTGAATTGTCAATTATTTTTTTCTCTCAGAGGGAACGCTCGTTCTGATACAGCTTGCATATCTGTATAGCATACCAGGTGACATAGATGACGCAATTCCGTCATAATTGACACTTTCACTAATTCTCCCTTGTGGAGAAGCCATGAATATATGGACGGCCGGCACGTTTGTCTGGTGAATGGTCGACCTGAATGTCGGCGATAGTCCGGCTATCACCGGTACCGGCAGCTCCAAAGGCCTGGCTGGACGGACAGATTTCTCATTAAATTCTCCATCATAGTATTGATATGTCGCCGGCGGTACAGCTTGACGGACGGATGTGTTACTAAAATCCCCATAAATCATAGTTGGTCGGCCCGTTTTAGCAATAAAGTACCTATACTGGGATGGTACTGCCGGCTGATTTGTCTGGCGTGTGATCAGCCGAAATGTCGGCGACGGTCCGGCTATCGCCGGTACCGGCCGCTCCAATGGCCTGGCTGGACGGACAGATTTCTCACTAAAATCTCCATATAGTATTGGTATGTTGCCGGCGGTACGGCTTGACGGAGTATTAGACGACGCCAGGTCAATATCTTGGCTTCGTATTTTAAACTGGTAATGGTATTGTTGTATGATATTCCATATTACCGGCAATAGTGAAATTGCATAACCGATGCTAACTTGCTTGTGATTTAACTTCTGAACAAATCACTGCTATATTCTGTTATAAGAGGAAGACCTGACTTCAAGTAAAAAAGTATAAACTTATATTCCGGAAAATACTGTAGGCATGTACGTGTGTAAGGATATACGTATATGGTTTAGGGTCTGTTAGCACAATACTTGATACATGGTGTCAATTTAAAAGTAAGTTCCGAAAAAAATAATAAAAAATTGCGAAACCAGTTAAAAAATAAAATGACTGACAAACCTGTCCGAAAACATGTAAACAAGATAAAATGTAGTGTTATAACCATGTGTGTGTGTGATTTGGATTTTTAACTAAATTTTCACATGTTTGCAGTCATATCGTTACGATGTCTGAAGTGTTAGTTTATAGTCTAAGTGATGTCTAGCACTGGGGCATCATGCCGCAGACATGTAGCATTATGTCCCACCCAGTTATATTATTCTGACACCAGAAAAACCAGTCCTAACACTAACCTCTTAATGCTGAGTGCCAAGCAAGGCAGCTCTTAGTACCATTTGGTAAGCTTTAATATGACTTAGATGGGGATTTAACCAAGAACCTCCTGCATCCGAGGACACTCCAACTACAAAACCACTGGAGCAGTGTTAGAACTTTGTAAAGGTATATAATATATAAGATAAAGGAAGAAAGGAAAATCCTTACATTATAGAATCAAAATTTGTTATATAAACCATGTCCCCCCTCCCGAATATATAATTTTCGCTGGCTGTACTTCATAAAGTTTCTTCACCTTAGTTAACGTAAAAACTTCTGCCTTGCAGTTTGGAAATTGATACACTTGACATAAATGTATTCCAATGCCAGTCGACAGGATTCTGCCATTTGATCGCACGTATGTGGTGTGCACTTTATATGGTAGGGAGTACATACACCTATACAAGGCATTACATAAAACTATAAGTAGCAGATCAAGATTTTAAAGTTACATTATGGGTTTGGTCATCCATCAACAAGGGTACAGGGTAAGTGTTTGCTCTGATAGAATTAGGTGGATACATTACTCAGCTAATGGTGCATATGTCCTACACTAACATAGGGCAACATTAAATAGGTACTTATCCACTTATCCAACTGTGGGAAGAACCAAATTCAAGTAACTGATGCCCCCCATTCACCACACACATAAATTTGGTTGTGTAACCGGAAAATCTAACATGGCCATTAATTTCAAGCTACCTATTAGTTAAAGATCCAGCCATAATTAAGGAAATTATTGCACAGAAATGAAACTTGGACAGATGGTAAAAAGAATGACCAAAGGAAAGCACCATTAAATATTACAAAACGTTTAAAAAAACAATTACCACTGATAAACAAAGTTAGAGACCATAAAAGAATTCAACTTCACTAGTTTTTTTTTATTATAAAAATTACCTTTATTGTGAGACTTTACATGATTGGATTGAATCTGCGTTCACATTGGACAGAATGAAAATCTTAAAAGAATATGATACAGAAAAACCAATGCCATGAGATATATATATGTGGGTATCACATGACAGTTTTTTCCCAATGCAGTCATGCAATAGATTTTTATTGTAATGATGACAACTAAAAATATTGCCATATGGCCAAAATGAAATTGACACAAACCAGGGCTACTGAGCTGCAATTTTGTTCTCTAACTCTGCAGACCTGTGAACTAAAACAAAGCCATTTCAGTAGGTAGTCAATATTTTTCAGTTATACCTGACCAATTTTTTTATAAGGTGTAACAAAACATTATGCACTGTTATAGTCAATTGGAAAATATGCATTTGAGAAGTTCAGAAGCGTGATCTGAGTCAGCAAAAAGCAACTTTATTTTTATTAAAATATTTGTGAAGTATACCCTGGCCTTTTTTAATAATATTTTACTATGTAGGACTTAATCTTCTCAGTGTGCATGATATAATCATGTTTTCTAGTTATTTTATTTTCAAAATTGTAGCCACTTGCCTGTTGTTCATCATCCTGACACTGACAGCTGGAATGTCTAACATACAGTTTGAAGAATTTTGCAAAGTATGTATTTCATTGTGTTTAGTATAGATGATCCTCTAATCAGCTGACCCATCCCCACCCAAACCACAAACTGGTATATTTTTATTATATTAAGACATCCTCCCCCTTTGTGTGCTTCTAGATGTAGAATATACATAATGCATCCTCCTGTATACAGTATATCATGCGAGGTGACTGACTGAGGCAGGAGGTGCAGTGTCTAGTAAAAGGTTAATATGCCAGATTGGCAACCAAGCAGGTTCAAGTTCAACTACTATGGTGTCCTTTGCTTAGGCACTTTGTTCCAATTGCCTTGTTAATAAATATACTGTTTCTGTGATGTAAAGTGCCAAAGTCAACCAAATCATTTACATTATCACCATTTCGTCTGTTATTCATAGTGATCATATATCACAGTGGCATTATTTTACTTGTCAACAGCTCATCATAGCATCACTCACAAGCTTGAACTTGCTCACCATATAGATGCTTAAATTTAGTGCCATACAGATTTCTCAAGCACTTCAGTGAAATAGCTAAAAGTTCTAATAATTGAATAGATCTAGGGTACAACTTGACTGCACTCATCCACCAGATGCTGAATAGTGGTATTTGTTGGACTGCTTGGAAGGGTGTCCGAAGTGTTACCTAACGGGTCAACTTCGTTTGTAGGTGTATGTGAAACATCAGAGATGGTGACTGTATCAGACATACCTGTAAAACAAACCATTGTGAAATTCTCAAGGCACACAATAATAATAATAATAATAATAATAATAATAATAATAATAATAATAATAATAATAATAATAATAATAATAATAATAATAATATTAATGAGGATTTTCTATAGCGCTTAATTTTTAGAAGCTTTAAGCACTATACGACATCTATAATGATATGAGTACAACACAAATAAGCCCCTAAAAACATAAGATTAGAAAACATAAAGAATGCTGAAAAATATTTAAGGTAGGAAACATTAAGTCTTTAAATTGTTCCTTGCAGTCAAAAAGGTGAGTTTTAAGAGCACTCTTGAATGTAGGCTGATAAATCAGCCCTTCACCCGTTACGATTTTGATGTTGGGGTTAGGGGCTGATTTCACCTATTCATTAAAACTGCAATTATCCGCAGACACTTTTGTCTGCAGTTATCAGTGTAAATTTCACACACTTACCGGTATTTTTCGCGGCTGCTGAGCTCCCTTCGGCTGAAGGGTTCTTTTTGCGATATGTACAGCATATTTTCGAATCAAATCCTACGTTTGACAACTTGTAAATCCATGTAGAATAACACAACCCTAAAACACCGTTGACAACTTGACATTTAAGTTTCGTGATCACCATACTACATAGAGCAACCAATCCGATGCGACTTCCGCTCGTTCATTCAAAACACTCGGTACACTTGATCATGTGACTCGGCTGTAGCTGAGTGAATGTGATTATCGCGTGATTCAAGCAGACTCCAAATAAGACAGGTAAGAAATATCCTCTATACTACCATTCTCGTACTGTTAAATTAACGCGTGATTAGAACGAAATGAATGCAGTAAAACATGCTCGCTTTGTGGTGTTCACCTAGGCGCAAATCGATCCAACAAAGTTAATTTGCATGGAAAACTGAAGAGACACACAGTAACAGCTCGGATGTGCCACATGATTATTGGAGGCTAACATTTACCCCAGACAGAAGTGCATATACATGTTATGCCTGTTATACTGTGATTAGCAAGGTGAAATGGCAACTTCCAATTTATAAGGTTCCCAATAATTGTGCATACAAATTCAATTTTAGAGGTTCAAAACAAGAATATAACAAATTACAGCACTTGTTTACAAAAAGTGATGCCACTTTATTTATTCTAAAGTAGTGAAATTAATTAAATAAATAATTAAATATTCACTTAATAAGTAGTATGACACCCAACATTAGGAAAATCTCATTAAACAACGTTGACCCTAAATCAGGACGCCTTTGCAGATTCCATATCATAAACATCTCTCTCTCTCTCTCTCTCTCTCTCTCTATCTCTCTCTCTCTCTCTCTCTCTCTCTCTCTCTCTCTCTCTCTCTCTTTCACACACACACACACAATTTTATTGTAACCTTTGACGGTAAATTTCAGATACATATATTCCTTAAAAAAAACTATCAACACATTTGTGTGATATTCTTATAATTATTTATAGATCAATAAATAAACAGATTTGAACTATAATAATTTGAATTAACTATTTGTAAATAATAAAAATATTGTCATACAATATATTTAATTAATATTATAATTCACATTAGATATTTTCATTTAGTTCTTTAACAGATAATTGTTATCTGTAATGGATACAGCGCAGATTGCGAATAAATTATGATGTGTATGGACATGTAGTCTCTCATTAACATAAATAACAATATGCAATATATTGCTAACACCATAATATGCTTATTCACGTCAGCTTGTACTAAATTCATTATCAAAAGTGATAATAACATTAGTACAGTTCAACCTCTCAAATTAATGTTAGTATTGTCTAATAATACATCAATTACATTGGACTTCTGCAATTACTTAAACCTTTACAATACAATAATCATTTTACTGTGTACCAAAGACTACAAGTCAAAGCAGGATCACATATTTGAATACTCCAGGGCTCTTTTGTGGAGAGGTCTAGGAGAAATGACCCGTCATGATGCTGTCAGGGAAGGAGATGGAGATAGAATAATCAGCCACTGCAGGCATAATATGAGCACCACCCCAAGTACTTTGTATGTGGCTATAATCTTTTAAGTGCACTAAATGGTGGAGTGTCCTCTCGTCTGGCACATCAACTTCGATTGAATATTAACAGTAAATGCTGCAGGGAAAGCGAGACACAATATTGAAATGGACTTGAAATTTTGTAACAGAGAATACAAGGAGGCTGTCAAGACCGCCAGTGGAAATCTGACTGATGACACCATAGGTAGACACTGCCAATTGGTGGGGATTTAAAAAAAAAACACTTTAGTATGTTTTTGATCACAAGATACTTAACTGTGGCGATTTCAAGCGAACAAAGGTGTAGTGAGGAATGCTGATACTGAGGACCTTGTGAAAATCATCTTAGACAACAAATGCTGTGAGTTTATCTCAGGAAGATGTCACTCAGCATTCCCTGATATTCATTATCTATCAACATTTAATCAAATGGGAGAGTTTAAGAAAAGGATTCAGAAGCATCTTAAGAAAATGAGAAAAAAGACTTGAGATTATAGATGACTGAGACAACTTTATTTGCAATAATAAGTTTATAAATTTAGTAGAAACATAAATTTTCAGTTATATGTGGTGCACTTATTATGCATTGTTAATATAAACAAATGTATTGGATGGCTATGTATTCCATTACAGCACAATAATGATCATATGACACCAAACAAAATCAGACTTACAATTGCATATTAATTATTATAATAATCCTTGATTGCAAAAGAAGATTTTTAAAGATAAACCCTTGCAATTGACTGCAAACATGATGTACTTCTAATTGCATCTGAATTCATTTATGCTTGTTCTATGTACTATCATGGCATGATAACAAGTTAATAAAATTCAGTGAAAAAAGATGACAACAAAAGTGGAATGTTATTAACATTAAGAAATTGTTCATAAGCTATGCTGGATAATATCCCATAAGAGGATACAAAGTTGATTGAAAAAAGAACAAAGTAGTGTGCAATAAATGACATTGAATTTTGTATGATCATCAGTTGATCACACTTCATGCATGATGGATGCAATGGTGATAAATATAAACTTCATAATCTTCTTAATCTACTAATGCCGAGTATTACAACATGTGATTTATGGATGGCTTTTGCAGAGAAGACGTACCAAACTTATTGGTTTTACACCATGTAACGTTATATTACACAGAATGTATTGATGTATCTGAGACTGACTGTCAACCAAATATGTATTTTTTATTTACAAGTGCATGTAATAGTTTACATTATATTCTTTAGCATAGAAGGAGCTGATTTGCTACTGAATTCAATACAGTCCAAATCCACTATAATATATGGGATTATACAGCCATGATATGTTTATGTGTCAATGAAATAGTGTCCAGGAAGTCTGGAATGGAAAGTGGATCACATGGCCTGACATTCTTTTTATCATGTACTTCTAATCAGTTTGCCACATCAAAATGGAGTTTTCATTATATGAATTTGTATGATATATAAATAAAAATAATCACTAATCCCAAAAGGTCAAAATGGCTGTCTTCTACATCTTATGATCAATCCTTCGAATCAATATGGGATTTTCATCAAAGGCTTTTCTTAAATGCTAGTTTGTTTCTAACAGAATGATGTGTCAATGAATTATGTGCAGTCCACTTGTTAGTCACCAGTTCATATAGGACGTCTTGAATGTGCTGATATGCCAATCAAATTTCTATGCATTTTTCATCTTCTGGTAGTTTCAGTGTTATATAACCCTGAATGTGCTGAAACAAAATCGACTTAAAATGATAATATAATATAAACATGTAGATATATACATACCGTACACGAGTACATGCAAATTTCTGTATTATTCATTGTTAGTATTTGTATCCTGCACTTCTATATATATATATAACATTAACATTAAACAATCTTATGTAGTAATGTAGTAATTTTTGTAAATTAGGTAAGAAAGCCTTGAATACTGTAACATTTCTCCTTTGAATACGTTCCCCGATCACATTACTTTAGCGATATAAGCCTGCTACCTCGCAAATCCAGCCCTACCAAAAGACGAAAATTCGTCTTTTCTGTCTGTCATATAGACAAACGGCAATAACTCTTGCCCCTTACCTCCCCTTGCCACCCGTTAGGTGTCGCTAGTTTTTAAGGTTTGCTTGTACTGTGCATAAAAGCACAATTAGACCTCCAATGAATCCAAGCCATCTTAGTGTAAATTCTGACCATCCGAAGTTAAATTTGGAATTACTGTGTTGGATAATCATTCCTCTACAGGTTGTATAAATTATTTTACAATATTTTCCAATTTGAGTGACTTTGTCACCTTTCAAGTCTTCTGACCAGGTTGCAACGTGGTCAGAGCACGCTTATGGCGATACTAGCATGTAATACATGTGGCACTAAATAATTTCGATTGTTCCGTATGTAACGGTTATGATATTAGCGACTTAATAACTTGCAGCATTGGTAATTTGTGCTTTATTTTATCGTCTTTGAACGACCAAGTTGCGACTATTTAATGGCGAACTTCGTTTTGTAGTTACGAGTTCACGCGACACTAAAGCATTTCGCTTCCTCTGTTAGTAACGGTTATGGTAATAGCGACTTAATAGCGAGCTGAATTGCTAATTTGTGCTTTGTTTATCTTCTTTGTCGTTTCAGTAGACTTCGTCTTTGAACGACCCGTTACAACACGCTCATGGCGGTAACTAGTGTTGTCATTAAGAGTTAACATGGCACGGAATAATTTGACTACTCCGTTAGTTACGGTTATAGTATTATCGATTTAATAATATGATGATTTTTTTAAATTTGTGCTTTGTTCTCTTTTTTTGTCGTTTCAGTAGCAAAGTCGACAACGAAGGCATGAACGACAAAATGGGTGTTGGCAATGTGGAAATGGAGGAAAATTATGTTGACATGGTACAACAGTCCGCCTTTGAACAGATGCATAGTTGGGTACATTTGGGGAGTGTTCTCCCAATTTTAGGCTGCCCAGTGGGTGTACGTCCCACGCATGTCCGTGCATGGCTTTCGGCCTGTAAGTCAAGACGCAAGGGGATTTTACAGGCTCTATCGCATCCATTTCATTATGCAGTCTCGCCGTCACCGCACCGAGCCGGCCGTCCAGCCGGCCGTCCAGCCAGCCGTCCAGCCAGCTGTCCAGTCGTCCCTTTGTATTGTAACACGGTCCGACCAACTATGACTTACGAGGATTTTAGTGCCAAATCTGAACGTCAAGGTATACCGCAGGCAACATGCCAATATTATGACGGAGATTTTCAGGAAAATTCTATCCGTCCAGCCAAGCCATGAAAGCGGCTGGTACCGGTAACAGCCGGACCGTCACCGACATTCCGGTGGACCACATGACAGGGAAACCAGCCGGCCGTCCAGCTGGCATCAGCCGGCTCCGATCGTCCAGCCCAGCCTGCACCGGCCGTTCAGCCGACCTTCCAGCCGGCACCGGCGTCCAGCCAGCTCCGGCCGTCCAGCCGGCTCCGGCCGTCCAGCCCAGCCGGCACCGTCCAGCCGACCTTCCATCCGGCACAGGCCGTCCAGCCCAGCAGGCACCAGCCGTCCAGCGGACACCGGCCATACAGCTTTCCGGAGAATTTTAGTGACATATCCGTTCGTCCGGCTGTACCGCTATACCAGCATGGGGACTTTTATCATACCGCAATCCGACCAGATAAGATTTACGGAGATTATAGTGATGTATCCGTCCGTCAATCTGTACTTCTGGTTACATATCACTACCATGACAGAGATGTTACAGATGAATCTCTCCGTCCAACCAGACCATTCGAGAAGCAGGTGTCGGTCATAGCCGGACCGTCGCCGACATTCCGGCCGACCATATGCCAGTCAAGTCAGTCGGCATTGTTATGAGAGATGACGGAATTGAGTTATCTATGCCACCTGGTATGCACTACCCAGATATGGCAGCTTTACCAGAACATGACTTTCAGGCGGACCATTCGCCAGACAAATCAGCCGGCAGTGCTGGTCGTCCATATGTTCACGGCTTCTACACAAAGGAGATTTAGTGAAAGTGTCAATTATGACCGAATTGTGTCATCTATGTCACCTGGTATGCTATACAGATATGCAAGCTGTACCAGAACCAACGTTCCCTCTGAGCGAATGGTAGATGTGTGCGCAGCGCCTGCTGCACTACACAAGCATTACGGAGAAGATTTATATAAGAACAAAAATTATAGGTTGTTGGGAACTTCAGAATGCCCAACACCTCCTACTGCCGGTCAAGACTACACATTTCAGGCATCTGTAGATCTTCACGCCTCCTAACTCTAGATGTTGACATACCCTGTCCACCGCCAGCGGACTGCCTACCTGTGGGTAGTCGCCTCCTGCAATTTCAGGCCCACTGGACCACTTTATTACTCAGAACACTTGGGTGATTCAGGTCATTTTGAAGGGACTTTGGACTTCATTTATCCATCCCCTTCCCCGTCCTCCTCTCCTCTCTTCACGGATGCATCGTCAGATAGGGAGAAGGATGCCTTTATATACATATATATATATATATATATATATATATATATATATATATATATATATATATATATATATATATATATCTGTAGATCTTAATAAACCTGCAATACCTGGTGTTTTATTCATGGCTGTTTCTTATCCAGAGGTCGTTCATCGACCTGAGCCGCATCAACCACCCTGAAATTCAATGTGACGATGGCGTGATCAAGCCATCCGACGGGTATGCTGTCAGTCTAGATATGACGGACGCACATCTTTACGTCCCTATCCCACGAGTCACGGACATTTCTGCGTTGTGCTTGTCGGGACTCGGTTTATCAGTTCCAGGTCATACCTTTTGGCGTCAACTTCAGCCCTTGGGCTTGTACCAAGGTTATGGATTACATCGTCACCTTGTTCCACTCGACTTCATCTATAGTGTTGGCAGTATACTTGGACGACATCCTCCAGAAACATATGTTAAGGTCTACTCTGCTCAAAGTCAGAAACGATCTTATATCACTTTAGATCATATAGGTTTTCTAGTGAACTGGATAAAGTCCGATCTCTGTCCAGCCCGGAGTTTTGGTCCATCTGGGTGTGGAGTTTCTCCCTGATCTGAATCTGGTAAGGCTTCCTCGAGTTTGCGATCATTCAGATAATTGCACTCGTAGAGTCCGTTTCCAACACGATGCGTATTTCACCAAGAGAGTTGAAGCTCCTCGGATTATTCAATGCGGCAGCGGACTTGATCCCGCTCAGCCGTCTTTTTATGCGCCCTTTACAAAGGACGTTGCTAGCGTTATGGCGCCCTTTTTAAGTCCCTTCGATCCCACCATCATGCTCACGCGAGATACGATCATTCTCGAGTTAGTGACACAACCCTTGTGGGCTGTCCACAGGAATTACTCTGGAGATACCCCAGGCGGAGATAACGGTATGTTCCGCCGCTAGTACCTACGGTTGGGGTACCCACCTGTTGCTGGACTTCGATACCGTCAGCGGCACACGGGTGCCATGGGCGATCCCTCTCCACTTCAACCTTTCAGAAATAACGGCTGTCATCAATGCTTTTCATTTCTGGCAGGATCAAATCTTATTGCCAACTGTCCTCTTTATGTCAGACAACTTTGTGGTGATGCCTTGCCTCCTCAACACAAGGGTGCAATCTGATCTGGCAGTTTCTAAATTGGTGCGACAAACTCCACCTCAATGTACACATCAGATACATTCCTGGCAGAGTCAATGTCTTGACTGACATTTCCAGTCATTCGGACGGAATGGTCACTCCATCAATGGGACTTTTTGCCAATCGGCACACTTTGGGGACGTCCGATGATCGATCTTTTGCAACAACGTGAAATCGCAAGTTGTCCACCTTCGTCTCGCAGGTTCCATACCCAGAAGCTTGGGCCGTGGATGCTCGGTCAATCAGCTTGGAAGGGTTGTGGTCATTCTCCTACCCTCCCACGGACTTGGTACTGAACAAAATCCAGAAGTGAAGGGGTCATAACTGTCAGATGATTTTGATTGCCCCTCACATATAGAACAACTCCTGGGTCTCCGATCTACTCGATCTGGCGATAGATCTACCCAGAAAGATTACAGTCCACCCAAATCTTAAGCAGCTGCGGCCATGGGTGTTCCACCCCTGTCCAAACCGTCTTTATCTTCAAGCTTGGCTCTTGTCCAGACAGCCTTGCAAAACAATTTAACTCTTCAATTGTGGAGAGAATCTCGAGAGCACGAAGGCCATACACTCTGAAGGCTTACGAGGGAAAGTGGCATGTTTTCAGGCACTGGTACCATTTCATTAACATCGTTCCTCTGAGTGTCGCAATCCCTCAACTGGCCGACGTTTTTCTCTGGCTTTTCAAGGAGAAACAGTTGGTCCCAATTATTATCAAATGCTACCGCTCCATGATATCAGACACATTCTGCCATTATGGTACATGTGCTATCAGCCATGACAACGATCTATCAGATCTTTCAGATACTTTAAAATTCAATCGACTAATATCCCTCACCCTGTTTCCAAATGGAATCTGTCCTGGGTTTTAACATGATTCAAATCAGACAGTATTGAGTCTTTAACCCACAATTCGTTAAAGCTACTATCATACAAATTGGGTTTCTCGATAGTCTTAGCTTCAGCATGCAGGGTGAGTGAGTTATAGGTCCTTTCTAGTGACCCTAACTATCTTCCGTTCCGATCAGAGGGTTCGATGGTCCTCTTGACACAGCCAGGCTTCGTAGCCCAAAAATAGGTTACCATCCATTGGCAATCAACGAGTCGTCATTAGCTCGCTTTCTTCATAGAGGTGAGTTAGATCACATACAAGCACCGCTTTCTTCTGGTGATAGCTGGGACATGAGATATCACCATTCAAGCCCTTGCTTCATAGCTGAAGTGGGTTATACGCTCGGCGTACTCTGAGGATTCACAAGATCAGATTCACCTTATAGAAGCTGTTGGCTGGCATGCAGAGTCAACCTTCTCCAGTTCTATCTTCCAGATTTGTACTCGCAGAGGCAAACCTTGATTCTAGTAGATCCGGTGTTGGCAGCCCAGATGCCCACCAGACCCATGTGCAACAATCAGCACAGCCTATTAGCTTCGCTGGATTCGACAGATAAGATTTCAATAACTATCTTCTTAACCGTATAAAGGGGTCACATATCACGTGACCCTGGGCTGTGTTGCTGATTGAAAATTAGGAGACCGGGTTATCGTTCACATGGGGAATTTAGCCATCATTCCCTAGAGGATACCCGGGGTGGAGGTCGGATGCTCCGCATTCCCTCCTCCTATTACTTATTCTCCTAAAGTAATTTGATCGGGGAACGTATTCAAAGGAGAAAGCAAATATTTTAGTAAATTATGTTTCTCCGAGAATACTTACCCGAACACATTACTAAGAAACCTTCTCAACCACCCCGCCATGCGAGCATCCTCGTATATTATATACCGCTCAGCTTAAAAACTAGCGACACCTAGTGGGTGGTAAGGGGCAATAGTTATTGCCCTTTGTGTATATGACATAGATAGAAAAGACGAATTTTCGTCTTTTGGTAGGGCTGGATTCGCGAGGTAGCAGGCTTATATCCCTAAAGTAATGTGATCGGGTAAGTATTCTCGGAGAAACATAATTTACTAAAAAATTTACTTTTACTGAATTAAACATAGTGCACATTAAAATCTGTTAACATGTATTTAAACCATGTCAAGTGCCAAATTTTTCGTCAGTGAAATCCATTAATTAATTCTTAGTGTAGCCGACAATTAACTGTCTTGGAGTAGAGTTTGGACGAAGGAATGTTTACCTAACTGGGTCACATTGGTACTATGTTAATAGTAAAAACGAACTAGGTGTAGGTCAGGTTTAAAAAGAGGAAAATTCTCATGTATAGCTGTCAAAGTGATTGGAAACAAATGTTAGGGTGTTATTTCAACCCCAGGTGGCATTTTTGACACTTTGTTAAGCAGTTTCCCAAATGTCCGTAGGAATAGCATTTTTATTCCGATTGGTCAAATGCGGAATCAGAGGGGTGTGTCGAACCCTAAAATTGGGGAAATATATTCTCTGAGCAAATGAATTTGAACCAGTCTTGGAAGTACCTCTGTTAGAGACGGTAGTGTTAACTCCGACATAGGAGAAGACTCCAGAGGTAGTTAGAACAGTGCCTTCGTAACAATAAGCTCAGGAAAGTCCGCCGGAAATCAAACGGCAGAAGCACGCCAAAAACACAAGGAAAATAGTTCGTTTGAAGAGAGAGAAAAATAACGAGAAGTCAAGATTCAAGGAGGGAAAAGAAGTGAGAAGTCAGAGTTGTGGAATCCCACGTTCAACCCAAAAGCAAGCTAAAGTCGTGACGCAAGCAGAAGGAAAAACCAGTCGAGCAGGTCATTGTGAATTTACCAAGCAGTCCATTGTTAATGAACACTCGATTTCGTCATGAAATTTGCTATCAGCTATTAACGGCTAAATTCATCTATTTTATTAGTGTTTTGAATTTTAATTAATGTACCCATTATTTTAAAGCTTCGGTTAAAGTGCTTCTGAACTAAGAATATTCAGAAGGAAAGAAATTGCAATTTACTGTGTCATTCTTCTCTTAATTATATTTTAATTAAATTCTAAATTTATCTTTACGGGGGCTCGTTTGTTGTCTTTGTTTAAGATACCGTCTCAGATTACCATATCCATTCTAACCGGGCAAATCACACCGTGGAGGTATTCCTCTAGCTAACGGGTATTAGCGGGAGACGATTTCGAGTGTTGTTTTTCCGAGGTGCGCAATACCTCTGACCAGGTCTTGTGCGATATTGTACTAATAGCGCTTGATACCGAACGCCCCGTTACAAACCAGAACTCTACAACCGGTCAATGACATTCACAAGTTTTCCTGCACATGCACATCTGTACAAACAGTTAACACAACACATGCAAGCTTTACATTCACAGCAATCACAATCCTCTTGAGTACACATTCTGACGATGTTAAAGATGATTGGTCCATGTTAGAGTGAAAGAAATGTTACAGCACAAAACTTCTCAGACAGTCAGATGTATTACAAAGCTTCTTCATATATTCATCTGAACAGCGGCTAAGAGACCTAGGAAATATGTAACTTAATCAAAGTCGTTTACGCCGATCCCGAGAACATCTTCCAACTTCTTGCCAATATGATAGAACTGAATTTTCACCCCACCCCCCAATGTACTACAACATCTATATCCTCAACCTGAATTCCTATACCAAAGGCAACGATAGATATAAGAACTCGGATGCAGTTTCGCAAAATCTTCCAGAATTCTAGCCACTGATTCCTTATCCGTTCTGCTGTGGAAAATCTCAAGTAGATGATTATCGATTATTGGAAGCTTGCTGTTTATCTTTGTATGCATTCTCTGCCAAGTCTTCCATGAGCCACATAAAAATATTCTGGCAATCCCTCATGCTTTGGCAATAGACAACTATCTTCCGGGACTTCTCGTTCCTGGACATGACATGCTGTGGTAACCATGCAAGCACTTTGTCATACTTCTCTGTGCACTTCTCCATATGTACATGTATGTAGATATTAGTGACTGGAAGATAACCACTTTTTTAATACTAGTGTTATGCTGCACAAGAAACAATTACAAGTCAGGACATTTTGTTTCATCTTACAGTTACTTTATTCAATAATTTGTTTGTGTATGTTTAAATGCAACATATTTATCTGACAAAAAGCCCACGCTTACTGTTTATAATTTGTTGGAATTCATAAAAAAAACTAAACAATGCAGTCACTTTAAGCAGACAGCAAAAATTTGGCTTGATAAGAGAGGTGGCAAGTTTAGAGAGGTAAAATATGTATATAGAATGAAGAGAATGAAATTTTCTACTTTGCTTGAATATAAGAGGTTTTAATCAGCAAAGAAGGGTTTGTGTATCACCACTATGGGAGTATGTGTTGAATGTTATAGAAGTTGTCCTTTAACAACTTAAATTTCCCCTATTTGCTTCAAACAAAACTAAAAAATGTGATAACCCTGTTTGTATTTCTACTCAAGTATCCCTTGATTCTTTTATCTTACACCTGTTAGTAGTTGTTTGTATTTGTATGTCAGTTCTCTATCAGTAAAGGTTTACTAGCATGAGCATAATGTAATGAATATCCAAAACCAATGTATAATTTTACTGTGGTGTTGGGGTTTAATTCAGGCAAATACAGCTAGAGACAGGTTTGTACAATAATTTGACATATTTCTTGAAATTGTAATGAACAGACAAAAAAAATTACTTAAAATATAAGTGAAAGTGAATGGTCATAAAAATCATTGCCATCAGGTGCATGATAAACATACAACAGATGTTAAATAAAAGAATGAGGTACCGGTCTGGAAGTCTGGCAATGGTATGTGTGTCCCCAGTAGATAGTGGAAGCAATGTCCTCAAATCCTTCTCCAATTTTTCTGTTGCTGTGGCAGTAAGGAGAAGAGATGGAATGTGTTGGAAATGAGTCACCAGCTCAGCCACACTTTTATACTCCGGTCTAAAGTCAAGTCCACTATTAAAGATTAATTAAACTTGCTATAAGAATGATTGTACTGAACTTGAAGTAAATGACCCAAGCCACTAAAACCTACATGCAATTTTTGTATGATTCAGATTCATAGGTAGTATTCGTTTACTGCATGATTATTTTCATAAATGTCTCATTTAAGTTTATAGATCTATATTATTTAATTTGAAATACACACACCAAAGTCTTTAAATAACAGAATTTTACTTCATGGAAACAGGGACAATATTGTATTTAATTCCTATAAAATAAAGACCGACTCTGTGCCAGATGTTACACAGTATTACATTATGTTGTACAATAAATTTCGGTATAAAGAATATAATAATCACCATTGTGAAATGCAATGAGCCTCATCAAAAGCAAAGAGACATAGCTGTGACCACAAAGGTTCTTGATGTACAATCTGTAACCATTCCTTCTCCATGATAGCCTCTGGACTGGCCAGAATAGCATCTACATCTCCATCTGTTATATTTGTAGAAATGTGAAATTTTATTACTATCCTTTTCCTACATTGACAGTAAAATTTATTTTTTCTATATCTTGTCTTTGTGAAAGAATATCAAAAATTTAATGCAGGTGATGTTTGAGATAAATAAAGATCTGAATGAAGAAACTACTTCTTGCAATGAAACAACTAAAGATTTCTTGTTATAAGATAGTCTAGCATTAGTGTATAAGCATAATATCCCAAACTAAATCTAACAGTTAATTTATTTCAAGAATTTTTTTGTAATACCTTCATTGGTATTTAATAACGACAAGACAGAAATCAACATCACCATAAATCTCTTAGTATATTAAATACTTTGTCACTTTGTGGAAAGTTATGAATTGGTTTGCATAACTTTTTGTGCCAAATTTTAATAAATTATTTTCTTTTACACATTGTGTATTATATATGCATGACTGTCAATGGAAAATTACCTTGAATGGATTCCTTTGGCATGTCTTTTATAATGCATTGGGCTTTGATGCTGTGTGTCTTCATTATTGTCTGCTGGTATAACATCAAAGCCCGCAGTGGTGACATAACCAGCAGTTTGGCACTTACCGGTTAGTTGAAAATCAAAAGAAAAGAAAACTATTATTTCATGCATTTTTTTACATATATTGTCTGAATTGCACTTGATAATTTTTATACAATGTCACATTTAATATTTTTGGCTTCCATGCACCAGTAATAGACTTGTTACAATGACAGTATACAGAAACTGTTATATGATCATCTTTATATGTTGCCAATGTGTTCTTACAGAATGCACATTTCATTATTTAAGTTTTCTAGACAAAAACACGTACTTGAATAATTTAGCATATTCTGATAAATCTAGCATTAATAAGAATAAAACAAAATAACACTTTCATTTAACTCTGCTATGAAGACTGATAACGAATTTTCATGCATTTGTATGGTAATTATGTTTCATAAATGTAGACAGACCTTCATACTTTATATGAATCAAAACATCCCATATTAAGTCAACATGAGAAATCAGTAAGATTCTGTCTGAAATGTTAAAAATTAGTGTATCCATCCAACACTTTCTAGTGAAAATTGGCGAAGATTTAAATATGAAAACAAAAACAAAAAAACTACAAACGAAATTATTATAACATCATAATATTCATATTAATCCTAATAATCCAAAAGCTGATAATAGTAATATCATACAGCCGATAATAATAATAATAATAATAATAATAATAATTTTATCAACGACTCCTGCTACATAAGACTTTAGAAATTAGATCATCACAAATCTTGTTCCACATGTTTTATGATCATCCTTAGATACCCTTGTTTGAATACTGTGCAGTATATAATTATATAACTGTAAAAAGCAATAATTATTACTTTTATGTAGATTACTTTTTATAAATACAATGTTCTTTTGGTACGCACGATGACATCTTTTTTGTACCACATGATGTATGGATATGTATCTTGGGCCAGTGGCCTAAATTACAAATAAATATTATTATTATCACCAACAAAACTCACCCAATCAGTATTGTCACAAACAAAGTCACAAATAACTCCCACGTCAATAAAGAGCAATATCATTTTTCAACAGTCCTTTTTGTTGATGATAGGGAAAAGAGTTTATATCAGGTATTTCCAGAAGCCGGTCTGTAAAAAGCAATAACATGCTTTCCCTCAACTAATTTTAACAATGCTTCTTGTTGTTCCACCTTTAATCTCACGTCATAGCACAAATCGTCGAGAACATCCACAATCAATTCGTCCATCATACTTTGGCACTTTCAAGCATAACAACCAAGTCACATGACCAGGCGTACCGAGTGTTTCGAGTGAACGAGCGGAAGTCGCATCGGACTGGTTGCTCTGTGTAATGGTGATCACGAAACTTAAATGTCATCAGTATTTTAGGGTTGAGTTATTCTGCTTGAATTTACAAGTTCACAAACGTAGGATTTGATTCGGAAATGTGCTGTACATATCGCAACAGGTACCCTTCAGCCGACGGGAGCTCAACAGCCGCGAAAAATACCGGTAAGTGTGTGAAATTTACGTGCAGACAAAAGTGTCTGCGGATAATTGCAGGTTTTAATGAATAGGTGAAATCAGCCCCTAACCCCAACATCAAAATCGTAACAGGTGAAGGGCTGATTTATCGGCCTATTTTGAATGTAATCACTGTATTTGTGTTTAATTGTAATGGGCAATTTATTCCACGTTGCTGAGCCCTGGTATGCAAAAGAACGCTGTCCATAGTGAGAATAATGAGTATACGATACAATTTATATATGTTTTTACAAGCGCAACACAAAATGCCCTGCATTAAATTTGACAGGTAATTTTAATTTAACTGGCAAAGATAAAACTACCATTGATAAATAAATTTTTTATCATCCAAGGCAACAGGATTAAAAAAAACATGTGACTACTCGCTTAGTGGCCTTGAACTTATTCAAGATTGTCCGCATACCCCAGGTTCACTGAGGGTACGTTAGAAATGGTCCCTATGGACAGCTGGAAAAACTGAAAATTGTCTTATCAACTCCAATACCAAAAAAGTGCATAAAGTCCAGGATGTTACAATGTTATTTAAAGCTAAAACATACCAGCTTGTTTGGTGTCCAGTGATACAGCTATGTCCATGTTCTCTGGGGGAGTGTTGGTAAAGTCACATGGTGGAGCAATGGCAACTGGTGTATTCCTTGTATGTATGTTGGCTATATCCCTGATTATTTCGCTTTTGGGGATCCAATGAGAGGAAATGCTGATTTCATCATACATATCTAGACAGTCAGCTGTAAATAAATGTTAAAGATCCACTATTTATTCAGCTTTGCTCATTTGGCTTATGAAATGCCAAAAGCCAACTGTTTATTCTTTTATAGATTTTTGGTTCAGCAAATTATCTCAAACTGCCACGTCATGTAATGAATTCATGTTTATGACCATTTTTAAATTATTGGCTAATAAGAGTTGTTTTGTGTTTTAATAATGGATACTTATACATACCTAAATTCAATCTGCATGATATAAGGTCATTTTTGTATGATTTGCACACTCATTCTGACTGAAAGCATCACTACAACATCTTATTCAGATAAATACAAAGATATGCCTAGATACATTTTGTAACCCTATATATTTTATATATGAAACAAGTGTTTGAGAAATAGGGAAACTGAAAAGTAAAATACAGTCGTGCCTCACCACTTCGCGCTTCGACTTTCGCGGCTTCACTCTATCGCGCTTTTTTTAAAGGGGTGTTATTTTAACCCTTTCATCACTACAGACCTGTTTTCCAGTCATGGGAAGCATGTATATAACCCTGCAGACCGCTTTACCGGTCTGGGGCAGTGTGCTTATTTAACGTCGTAGTACCAGACTACATACGTTTTGGGATATCTCTAAGAAGTTCCTTATTTTAATGTAGATATTATACATGGATTATCTCACGAGTTAAGCTTGAATTCAGCTAGAAATCTTGAGGCAAGCAGGCACATTCTAAGCTTGTTTTCCGAATGGAGAATTTCTATTCAAAATGGCAGACTTTGACGCAAGATGAGAATGAAGTGTCAAATTATGAATTATCAAAATATTTAGCTGTTGTGACTTAACACAGTTGATTGAAAATGAGAGAAAACATCTGGAGATTCATTTGAATGTGCTTTTGGGACAAACTGATTACGATAAAGAGAACTTTAAAGGTTTTGAACCGCACGAAGTGGGAACTCCACATGTGTTTGTTTTCGACGAACCAAAGTTATTTATTTCAGTTTTATGAGAGAGTTGGACCAACCGAAGTGTTAGATGGCTCCAGAAAAGGTTTGGAGTTGACTTCTAGTGTTATTTTGATACCAAATACAGAAAGATATCTTTAAATCGGCAAAGTTATTTTCTTTCAAAGTCCACAGGTCAATCTGCTTTATATGTACAAAGTTATTTAGAGGGTCATGAACAGGTTTTCTATGCTCTAACTACCAAATCCAACTTGGCGGAAATTCGCTTTTCGCGGTAGAGTCTCGGACTGATTAACCGCGATAAACGAGGGATGACTGTAGTTTCTAAATATTCTATAACTGAAAAGTTTGGTTTCAACAATCCCACCCATCCTGATTTAAATGGAGGAATTTTCTTAATATTAAAGATATTTATTGAAGCAAACAAGGTATGCATTGCAAAACAAAATGAAAATTTTTGCGTATTCATTTTTTTGGCATGAGGCATTGTAATTTGTATAAATCTTACAAATGTACATCCTAGAACGACCATGTGGTTTGCCATATATTTATAAGGTGTGCACCAGTATAGTGTTTTGAGTTTGAGATAGTAAAATTGTATGTCCTGAAATAAATTGTACATTCTTATAGATCTTAAAGTGGAGAAAAAAACTTTAAAAATGTTTCCAGATGTTAATCAATTATGCAATAGTTTTATACTTACTACTTAGTATGTTGATACATGTTGATTGGTTGCTTGATGTAATGCTGTCAGAAACATAATCTGAAATGTTCAAGAAATCATTTATTAAACAAAACCTGTATACAAAAAACTTTACACCATATATTATCACAAACTAAATGTATTTCAACCCTAATTATTGAAATTAAATTTGAGACATACATACTTTGGGATAAAAAGGAATAGCACTATATGCTCAATGACAGTATTTAAAAAGAGCACTTTGAACAATACATTATGTACTCACTCCATGTTTAATAGACTATATCGATAACTTAAATATTTGTGCAGAAACCACTTTTCTATTTGAGTGACGCTAACCTTTGAATTTCTGACCCCAAAATCAATAACCTTCTTCATTACCCCATTCTTTTAAGGTATGTCATGTAGAACTAATGCTACTATGAAGAAACTAATTTTTTTCTTATTGTCACTGTAACATTGAGTTTGTCCTTTTTATTTGAAAATGAATAAGTGGAAGCTATAAACAATGTTTGGTAAACATAGATGATGGAGATCTAGGTTACTGTTCAGAAACCATTTTTTTATTGTGTTAGTCAAAATGACCATGACTTTTGGACCCTGAAACCGATACAGTTAGTTCTTCCTTATCCCAAACACACGTTATCTATAGAGTATGGTAACTGCAGAACTTGGCTAATTGTTCAGAACCATTTTCCTTCTTTCCGTCAGTAATCTTGGCATTAAGCTTTTGAACCTGATATCAATAGGGTTTCCTCCTACAAGGTATCCACAAAATTTGGCAACTCTTGATGATGGAAAAGAAAACTTATTGTACAGAAACAAAAATTTTAACAGGTGAATAACATCATAACATTTTACATTCTGCCTTATGGAAAATGTATACAATAATTTTAACCAAATTAGCTAGGCCTTCTTAAATCTAGAATAGCTCAAACTCTCCCGTGAGTGTAATACCTTGTGAAGTACAGTGTAGCTGGCATGTGTTTATGTACATTAAAATGGCTGACATACCTGACATATTCAGTCTTGTAGTATAAAAAAGCCTTGATAATGACGATGTGCTTACAAGTTTCAAGATGAAAGGTTGTGACTTCAGCTCTTTAAAGATGTTCCTACACTAAAACTGGTTGTACTGCAGTATAAATAGTTTCAACAAAAGCTGAGAATAACTTTTAGTAGTTATTTATATTGAAATGATATAGAAACTAGAAGACTGAACATATCTTGTCTCTGAAGAATCAACTTACCACTACATGCATCAGGAATATACGTTCTGTCTAGATCAAATAGGTCATCATCAGAGACTGAAATTCCCAAAAGAAATCAGCCAATTACAAGTGATCAAAATGTTTATAACAAACACTATCTGTTTAAGCAGTTAAAGGAAATTTATAAAATATTCACTTGTGTGCAATATCAAATCTCATTACCAAGCTAAACATTTTATCTGAACTTTAAAGATCTCTAAATGGATCGCTTTAAAAAAATATTCTCAGTTTTTTGGTCATCAAGCTCAGCACACAAATTATCTGATGAATCTATTTTTATAAAACAAAAGACTTTGAAAAGAGGTATCCATCTCACTAGATAAATATCTTTTAAATTATAAATTAGGGATATAATATACTGATTAGCTCATGCATAACCTACTTAAGATATACAAAAAAAAATTGGTAGGTATGTCTGTATGTATTGAGATGACCATAATCAATTTTGATGCAATGGACATGTTGGCTGTGAGATTTGGATAGTCATGTGCCTAGCAATTCAAAGGTCAAATTTCATTAATGGTATAGATTAATCTCATTGGTCAGGTATTATGTATGCATTGTTTACAGATTAGGGCATGTAAACACAATATTGATTACTTGGTGCCTATACAAATTATATAACAATAATAAAGACCTGCAAATAAAAAATTAACTCAGACCAACTTGTCCAAAAACATGTCAACAATATAAACAATAAAAAGGTATTGTTAAAACTTTGTAATACATATACATACAATAACAAATGAAGGTAAAATGTATCAAATGTTTTCAATATAGAATCAAAATGTGCTATAAAAACTGCATTTCCCCTAAAGACCATGATTTTCTCTAGTGGAACATAACGTTTTACACTAACATGACCATGTTGCTCATTACTATATAAAGTGACTGCCTAAATACCTAAATCCACCTAGAATGACCAATGTAGCCTAAAATAGTGTTGATTATGCTCAGTTACAAGTAGATTTTAAAAAAGGAAGACTCTCTTTTCTCTGATTGCAAACATGCACTGTACTCTCACTTTGGAATAGGACTGTTACATTTTTCAAGGCAGAACTGGTTTTAGCTTGGACAGATTATATCAAATTGATACTTAGGGGTCAAATCATAGCATACACTTGATGCCTTGTTTTCCCATTCTGCAGTGCCTCATTTTAGCCAGTGTGATTTTATATGTGTATGATAGCACATGCTGTAAATCACCAACTTGTCTGCCTCACAATAAAGGCCACTTTGACAATTTTCTCTTTTCTTCTTGAATATATATGACATTTTGGCGTGCGTGTGTCCCTACTTGCCTCTGTGCGTTTTAAATAGTGCTTGAGTGCCCGAACATGGTCTTGCATGGCCGCTGTTCTCGACTTATCTATAGAAGAGAGCGAGTGAATGACGACTCTCTGATTGCCCATGGACGGAAACCAATTTTTGGCTACAAATCCTGGTTGCGTCAGGAGAACCACCGAACCATCTGATCTGAACCTTGTGTATACAGGGGTGGAACACCCGTGATCATGGTTGCTAGAGAAGATTTGGGGTCGCTGGGATCTTCATGGGTAGATCTATCGCTAGATCGAGCTGATCGGTGACCCAGGACTTGTTCCAGCTGAGATGGGCAATCACATTCATCTGACAGTTCTGACCCCCTTGACCACTGTATTATTTTCGGTACCAAGACCGTGAGAAAGTAGGCGTATGCCCACAATCCCTCCCAGCTGATTGACAGAGCGTCCACAAAGGTTCTTGGTATAGTTCGGGTCACAGGACAGGGCATGTAACTCGCTCACCCTGCATGCTGAAGGTAAGGCTATCAAGAAACATGGTTTGTATGATAGTAGCTTTAACGAAGTGTAGGCTAAAGGCTCAAATTTGTCTGAATTGAGCCATGTTAAAACCCAGGACAGATTCCATTTTGGAAACAGGGTGAGTGATTTGGGGCGATTTAAATCAAAATTGGCTAAAAGATCTGACAGATCTTTGTTCTGCTCTATATCAAATCGACCATGATGGCGGAGTGTGTCTGATATCATAGAGCGGTAGCCTTTGATAGTAATTGGAGCCAACTGATTCTCCTCGAAAAGCCAGAGAAAAAAGTCGGCCAGCTGAGGGATTGAGACACTCAAATGGACAATGCTATTGACACGGCACCAGTCCCTAAAATCTCTCCACTTTCCCTCCTTAGCTTTCAGAGTGGAGGGCCGTCTTGCTCTTGAGATTCTCTCCACAATCGAACTTTTAAATTGTTTGTCTCGCAAGGCTGTCCGGACAAGAGCCAAGCGTGAAGAAAAAGACGGTCCGGGCAGGGGTGGAACACCCGTGATCATGGTTGCTAGAGAAGATTTGGGGTCGCTGGGATCTTCATGGGTAGATCTATCGCTAGATCGAGCTGATCGGTGACCCACGACTTGTTCCAGCTGAGATGGGCAATCAGATTCATCTGACAGTTCTGACCCCCTTGACCACTGTATTATTTTCGGTACCAAGACCGTGAGAAAGTAGGCGTATGCCCACAATCCCTCCCAGCTGATTGACAGAGCGTCCACGGCCCAAGCCTCTGGGTCTGGAACCGGGGAGACGAAGGTAGGCGATTTGCGATTCCACCTTGTCGCAAAAGATCGATCATCGGACGCCTCCAAAGTGTACAAATCCGAAGAAAGACCGAATGATAAAGTGACCATACCGTGTGAATGACTTGACCTTTCCTGGATAAAGTGTCAGCCAAGACATTGAGTCTGCCGGGAATGTGTCTGGTTTGTACGTTGATGTGGAGGTTTTCGCACGAACGGAGAAACTGCCAGATCAGAATGTACAAGTCTGGGGATTTGGTGCCCCCTTGTTTGAGGAAGTATGACACCACCACATAGTTCTCTGACATAATGAGGACAGTTTTCCCTACGAGTTGATCCTTCCAGAAATGAAATGCATTGATGACAGCCTTCATTTCTAAAAGTTTATGGGGAGAGGCCTCTTCCCTGTCTCCCACGTGCCGCTGACGATAGCGAAGTCCGGTAACATGTGTGCACCCCAACCGTAGGTACTGGCATCTGTACATACCGTTATCTCTGCTTGGGGAATCTCCAGAGGAATCCTCTTGGACAGCCAACTGGGGTTGTGCCACTGACGCAGGAATGATTGTATCTCGGGCGTGATCATTATTGCTTGATTGAGGGGACTTGCAAAGGTGCGCCATTGTGATAGTAACGTCATTTGTAAGGGTGCATACAAAGACGGCCGAGCGGGGTTAAGTCCGCGGCTGCACTGAATAATCCGAGGAGTTGCAAGAACTCACTTGCTGAAACCCACATCCAGTTTGAAATGGACTCTACGAATTCGATGATCCGGAGAACTCGAACTCGGGGAAGCCGTACTAGATTCAGATCGGTGATAAACTCCATACCCAGATCTACGAAATGCTGGGAGTGGCAGAGATCGGACTTTTCCCAGTTCACGAGAAAGCCGAGATGATCTAAAAGAGATAGAAGATCGCTTCTGCCTTTGAGCAGTGTAGAACTTACCATATGTTTCTGGAGATCGTCGTCCAGGTACACTGCCGTCCCTGTAGATGACGTCGAGCGGAACAAGGTAGCGACGCAACCCATAACCTTGGTTAAAGCCCAAGGGCTGATATTGAGGCCAAAGGGTAGGACCTTGAACTGATAAACCGTGTCGCGGTAAGCAAACCTGAGAAATTTCCGTGATGCACGGTGGATAGGGACGTGAAAATATGCGTCGGTCAGATCTAGACTGACGGGATACACGTCCCGTCGAATGGAAAGACGGATTGATCGCGCCGTCTCCATCTTGAATTTTGGTGGTAAAATGTATCGTTTGAGGCGACTCAGGTCGATTATCGGTCGCAACTTGCCGGTCTCCTTCCGGATAATAAACAGCCTGGAATAAAACCCCGGGGATTGTGGCTTTTCCACAATCTCCACCGCCCGTTTTGCTATGAGCAACCGTATCTCCAGCTATAGAAAGGTATCCTTTTCCCTCTCTGACGGTACGTCTGTAAAGAGGAGAGAGGATGACAGGGGAGGGGGCTGGATAAATAAAATCCGAAGCCCCTCCAAAATGACCTGGATCACCCACTTGTTCTGAGTAAATAAGGTGATCCATTGGTCCCGAAAATGCAGGAGGCTGTCCGCGGGCGGTGGGGAGGGTAAGTCAACGTCTAGGGTTAGGAGGCTTGAAGGCGGAGAAACTTGGTTTCTTGTTGCCTCTGTATGGTCGCCTTCTAGCTTGTTTAGACAGTTGTCTCCAGGCATAATGCATATTTGTTGGAAAGGATCTCTTGTCCCCAGTCCGCCTAACATCCCTCCGCTGTGGAAGGGGCTGATTTTTTCGAAACGCCTGCGAGGGCTGTGCGGCCAGTTGGAGGGGCAATTCCTGAGCTGCCGGCCTCCGAATTTCTTAAATTTTGCCCCCAAAGAGTAAAGGTGACCCAAATGGAGTCGTCCTTAAAGCCAGAGTATGATGGGGCTTGAGCGACGTGAACCGCAGACATGCGTCACGTCGTACCAGGTCTAGGTTGGCAGAAGCAGTCAGCGCATTGGCCATGGAATGGTGAACTGCCCTGTTAAGAACCCTAGCTATCCGGGCCGTCGATTCCAAAGCGTGTTCATTGCCAGATTTTTCAGCGATCTGGAAAATGGCTAGGGAGGCTAGGTTTAACAGTGAAGACGCAGTGACCACATTTCGGACCAGCTTGGACGTGGCATGGAACACATTTTTTGTCTACTTTATAAGACAATGGAGCAGACATGTGAACTGCGGCCATATTTTTATCCAGAGCCGGGAACTCAGTACTGAAGGCATCGGAGTGAGTTTTGTACCAGCGACCTGAAAACGACGCTGGTACATGGCTTTCGGAAAAGAACGCCTTAATATTTCCTGGATCCCCGATACGTGCCGGCAGATGATCATTAATCGCCTTAATTTTTGCCGACTGGGGAAGAAGGATGGACGGAGTCTCTTCCACCTTGTCCAGATCAACAGACTCTCTAACCTTATAGTCGTGAGTGGCAGAAGGAGGTGGGGGCATTCTGAAGGAGCCAACACCCTATAAATTTCCTCCACTGCGGCCTTGAAGCTGAACTCAGTCCGTTCCATGGTTGGATCTGTGTACAGCTGATTTGCCTGCAATTCGTCACACTCACTGTGTGTATATTCTTGTTCTGGTAAAGCTTCCATATCGGGGTAATGCTTACCAGATGGCATAGATGACTCAATTTCGTCATCTCTGATAAGGTCACTAACTCTCCCTTGTGGATAAGCCGTGAGCCTATGGACGGCCGGCAATGCCGACTGATTTGACTGCCATATGATCGGCCTGAATGTCGACGACGGTCCGGCTATGACCGGCACCGGCTATGAACGACACCGGCCTCTCAAATGGTCGGGTTGGACGGAGAGATTCATCGATAACATCTCTGTCATGGTAGTGATATGTAACCGGTAGTACAGATTGACCGACGGATACAAAATCTCCGTAAATCCGATCTGGTCGGATTGCGGTATGATAAAAGTCTCCATGCTGGTACAGCGGTACAGTGGGACGGACTGATATGTCACTAAAATCTCCGTACGGCTGGACGGCCTGTGCCTGCTGGCCTGGTGCCTGCTGGGCTGGACGGCCGGAGCCGGCTGGACGGTCGGTGCCGGCTAGTGCCGACTGGACGGCTAGTGTCGGTTGGGCTGGAAGGCTGGTGCCGGCTGGAAGGTCGGCTGAACGATCGGTGTCGGCTGGGCTGGACGGCTAGTACCGGCTGGTGCCGGCTGGACGGACGGTGCCGGCTGGACGGACGGTGTCGGCTGGACGGACGGTGACGACGAGAGTGCGTAATAAAATGGATCCAATTGATCCGGTATAAACCCCATGCGTCCGGACATACAGGCCCGAAAGCCATGCTCGGACCTTCGGAGGGACTTACGCGCACTGGGCAGCCTAAAAGTGAAGGAACCTTCCCCAAAAGATTCGGAAACAGCCGTGGAAATGACGAATTTTCGTCTTTTGGTAGGGCTGGATTCGCAAGGTGGCAGGCTTACATACCGAAAATAATGTGATCGGGGAACGTATTCAGAGGAGAAACTGTTGTCCTGTATATAAAATATCCATGATAATCTCAAAACATACGTTCTTCCTGCACCACAGATTTCTTGTTTGATCCCCATAGTCATAAACCAATTCTTCCCCTTTCTTTATATCCCTTAGAGCAAAAAGACATAATCATGGTTTCTTCTGATTCTGAAACTTTTTCAACTTCATGACACAGTTTGGTGGTTCCGGATAAGCATCATTTACATACTGACAGAGTCTGCCCTGTGTGCATGTAGCGTCTATGCTATAATATAAAAAGCAGAGACTAAATTCACAAAATACCACTTTATTTCATCCAATAATAAAGGTTCCATTCAAGATCCTATCTTTCCAATGTTTTTAGAATATATCAGTAATAAACAAGGATTATGTTTGCAATTTTTCTCAGAGGGTCAAAACTTTAATGTGGATTAAATTTCAAGATCAAGTTAAAAAGTTTATCACCATATTGTACAAAGCAAGGTGAAATGTAAATGATGCATATTGAATTAATTTACAAGAGATTAACTTAAAACCTTCCAAATCACAAAGAATTCAAACGTGCAAGATAATCATGTCAAAATTCTGAACATTCATATTACTCACAACATCACCACGTATATTAATTGTACTTTTGAAACAAATCATGTAATAATGCAAGTTGCTGAAGAACATGGTAAAGAATAGAGTTTACAAAAGCTTGTATGCATTAATCAAACTACCCCTGCCCCAATATTTGTTTCTTCTTCGGCCATTCATTCTGTCAGACAAGTTGTAGTCCATCCCACAAACCATCAGCACCACTACTTGATCATATTGCTTTGGAAAGTTAACTCCAATATATTTTTACATTTGTTTTTTTCTTCTTACATTTCTGAAGTCATTACATGGCTATGGAATTAATATGCTTAAAATCTGACACCATTATTTTAATTATTTACTTAAAATTCAGTAATGCAAATCAGCTTTGTATCATTAAAACGTACATGGGTCAAGTGATATGACTTTGAAACAGAACAACTTATACAAGGTTGCTATTATAATTAAAGAATGTAACTCAGTTCTGATGTACATTAGTACGAATCATGTCATTAAGAATTTTTGTTAGATAGTTACAGCATTTAACATAACATGTAATTAAGTTTCGTCCCTTTACCTCCTGTCTTCAGCACAAAAGGAACATTCATGGTTGCAACGAGTTTGAAGATAAACTGGAAAGAAAAACACAGATTTGACTTTTACATTGAATCCTCTAAAATGTCCACTATGTCTACTATGTCTACAGTGTCGTTTCCAGTGGAACCTTGGGTCACAAACTTAATTCTTTCCAGAACTCGGTTCGTGAATCGAAACATTGAAATCAATGCGTGGCTTTGGTTTGTGACTCGAGGCACTGTTCGTGAACCAAGACAAAAAATATTCAAAATCGTTTTTTACGACCTGAAATGTTCGTACTCCAAGGCGTTCGTAACCCGAGGTTACATTGTAATTAGATTTAGATGGCATAGTTAACATTCTTTTCAATGCAGCTTAATGGGGAATTAGGTTTGTCAGGGTATCTATAAATACCAGCATATATTCAAATCATATCAAACACTTCAATGAATATTCAAATGGGAAAATGTGGTTTTTTGTTTCAACACTACATGTTTTCATTGCTGAACAATTTTGATTGTAATTTTAAATATAGTATGCAAACACAAACATTAAAATACCCTAATTTGCGCATATACTCTTCAAAATTAGGTTTTGGGTGTTTAATTTATAATGTTGTACACAGAAGATTTGAAAGCATGTTAAAAAAGTGTGCCCAAGGAGAAATATGAAGTTCAAACATTGCACAATGTGGTTAAATCTCAAAGACTTTGGCTATTGAATCTTATTTCTAAAAATACAAACAATATATTAATAAACATATATATTAATAAACATACCACTCGTTTCCCATTAAATCTGTATAAAAAGATATAGAAGATTTTCATCCCATCTTGAACATATTTCCTCTCACGTTTTTCTGCCTCTTGGATATTTATGCGCTCTCCAAAATACTCTAGCCCCCTCTTTTCCATTTCTCATCAGTGAAAACACCATAACCTGAAAAATACCATATATGGATTTAGATTGCATCCTGTTTTCGCTACAAAAAGCTTATAGACTGCTATAATTTGGTAATTTGTAAATCTAATAAATTTTATTTTCATTTCCAGAATTCAGTAAAACAATACTGTGCATTGTCAGCAATAGGAATGCAATAAAAGCAAGTTGCAAAAAGACTAAAATTTAAAAAGACTCAAATTTCAAACATACTGTGGGACCTTCAATAATCCAAAGCTTCCTTCATCTACAGTTGTGCAAATATAATACACCTAGTAGGAGTACCATAGATGGCATTCTTTGTATCCCAGTGACTATCTCTTTTGACTGTTTGGCCACCAATGGTGGTGTCAGATATGCATTTCACTCAAATTTATACCCAATCCATGGTTTGCCTACCCTCTCTCGTATTACTTACATTTTTTCCACCTGTTTAACCCTATTCAAAATTGTCATCTTTTTTTAAAGACATATTTGCAAAACGTTTAGTGTGATGTGATGCGATTTAGAATTTTAACATAGCTTTAACACTTTTCCGTCATATTGGAACAATGTCTGCATTGTTGCCGTTTATAGTGATATCTAGCACTAGGGCACATTTTTGTGATCTGTGAAGTGATTTGGATTTTTAACATAGCTTTAAAACAATTTCTGTCATATAGCTAAGATGTCTGCAATGTGGCAGTTTTATGCAGCATGATGTCCCACCCAGACATATTATCTATGTCTCCTCGAAAAATTCCCCAACAAAGAACCTATTCACCTCTAAATTTAGTTTATTTGGCAACACCTTTCATGTTTGTTTGACAAAGAAACAATCTGTAAACTAGTCATAATGACATTCAAATTTATTTTTTATGGTATTTTTGTAAGTTTCATAGGCAAACAAATTAAAGATAGTTTGATATGAATTTTTGAGAATATTCTGCAACCAATGTATGATTACTCTCAGAATATGCCAATCAAAACCTTTGAACTACCTGACACCACTAACAAATGCTGAGATTTAAGAGAGCCTGATCTTCTTGAGCAAATCAAATAACAAACAAATATACCTAAATCTTAATTATGCACAATTATCTTTGTAGTCATAATTATATTTGAGGTTAAAGCCATCTTTGTCCAATCCCACATGGCACCACCATTCTGCATCTTTTCCTGGGTCCACACGTTTGATTCTTTTCTACAATCAAAACTTTATTATTATAGATCATAAAAACAAACTATAGCAAATGTTGAATATACACTGTTTTTCATTACTCTATCAATGTCTGCTAGGTGCAGTCTCAATACAAAGACTCGCATACTTATTTATCATTGGCATACTAACAATGCTTGCACTGAAAACCTTATGTTAATAAACCAATCCACAGTCCAAGGAGTAATCAAGATGTTGAAGATGGCTTCCCTGGTGCCATATTGAACAGCTTACACTAAGCATTGCAACTGTGCTATGAATACTAGGCATTTGCATTGTGTATGTCATACTCAATGTTGGTATTTCCATGTGGTTGCATGCTTCATTCTGTAGCAAATGGGCTTTCTGAAACCTTCATATGTAGGTTTCAAAATGAGTTAAGGGTGCATCCAAAGTAAGCAAGAGTCCTCAAAGAAACTGACACTCTACTGACCAAAAGGAATTTCCAGGAATCCAGGATAAATCCATTTTTCCCATTTAAGTGTTATGAAACCATCTCTGCTACTCTTGAGCAATAACAAGTGGTTCAAATTCTCTGTCACAGTTGCCATATTGATAATAATATCATCACCATTTTCATTTAGGACCAGCTAGATATCATAAGAAGTAATATGGATTAACTCTAAAGACAAACAATATATGCGACCAATATGTCAACTTTGGCAGTAGAATGGCAATTTGTGAGATTTACATTTACATGGTTTATGGACTGAAGCATCTATCTTCGGTGGCTACAATACTTTTTTTAACGATTCTTTTTTTGTTTGTTTTTATCAGAACAATAGTTGCTAATCAAGTTATCATTGTAACAATTGTATACAAATAGGTCAGTGGTGTCTGTTCTCACGATAGTCGTTGATAGGGATGCTCAGTTCTACGATAAGGCAGGATAGCACGCTAAGTGCGGAAATAATTAGCCTGGTCTCATGCATTTTATGCTTCCTGCGTTGTTCACCCCTATAAAAATAGCAGAGAACAATGCAGGGAGCATACGAAGCAGCGAACCAGACTAGGAAATAATCTACATATACTTTAGTCTAATTTACGACAAAAAGCTATAAAACACTATAAGCATAGCAAACCAAAAAGTCAGACATCGGTAGCCAGTCTATGTTTTCATTTGGTTGAAACGATTTAGAATGGTATAAGTGATTTTTTTTACAGGGATTAAATAAAGATTGGTGGAGTTTGTCATTATTTGTGCGATGCATTCATTCATAGCAGTGTCAAAATTCATATTTTGCCAAGATTCTGCAGTCGTTGGTCGCGTTCAGCAGGTGGCTGTTCATAGGAGAGTGCTTATATAACAAAAGCGATCCATACATTACAATTGTGGTTGGAAATGACAGGTGGTAGCTCATAGCAGCTTTTACTGTACTACATTACTTGTAATTGAGACATGGAACTGTTGTTTGCATCATAGTCCAAACGAAAATCATTAATATTTTTCCTTTGATTTGTCCTCAATATTTGCTGACTAGTCAGGAATATTACCTGTATATAGCAGAATGCAGCATTAAAGCCTAAATAGAAAATAAAATATTTTTTAAATTCAGATTGTTCGCCTTTGTATAGGATGTCAATGAAAACAGTTATGATTTGGGCCATTCTGTAAATATCACTTGCATTAAAATTTCTAGGTATTTAATTAAAATCCAACTACTTCCAAAACATACATGCATGATCCGAGTTAGTGCCCAACATAGGCAAAATAGTATTGGTGCATTCGAAGTTAGAATTAATCAACTGGATGTCGACAAAATTGAAGGAAAAATAAGTAAATATATATTACTTAAAATGGCTTGAACGTATTTACGAAATACCTGACATGATCCTTTTCAGCTGCAAATAAGTTTTCACATCAAAATAATTTAAACATGTGACAAAGCCTTCACTTTGGATTGTTGCAGGCGCTGTCCATTCTGTTAAACTCATCTAAAATGCACCGCTTATAACATAAATTCTTTTATCATTGATTCCCATGTACATATATTTCTCATAAAATCGTACGTATACATTTCTGTAATCATCTAGATTCTATTACAGATGCAAAACCTAACTGACACAAAAAAAGCAAATTATAAATGCTTGACAGCCAACTAGATAACTTGGAAATACCAGCTTTACTCTGTTAAACTCACAGAAGATGATGCTTACTTGAACTTAGACTCTTAAACTGAAGAGTTATAAAATAGATTTCCAATTGTATGATATAACAGTCTTCTCTAATTTATCATGACTTTTTCCTTCATCATGTCTTGCCATAATAATAATACAAACTATATTAAAAGAAAATTCCTGTGCTTTCATTAAGTGGTAATTTCCTTGGATCCCAAACTACAAACATTACACCCTTATATTTGAAGAGCACCATATAACAGCATTTAATGACAGAAAGTAAAGTTATGTAACTGTGGTGCACGATCATTATTTTCCTCTTGTTTCTTGAGGCTGGCTCTAAACTGAAGAAATAGAAAGGAAAAACGTCATAGCCACAAAAATAAAAAGTTAAAAATGACTAGATATAATTAGTTATTACTTTTATAAAAAAAACAACATTATAACAAGAGCTGAGTGTTCTTTAGATAACTATGTTGTATGCTGCTGGCATCTGTAACTGATAATGATATATTCAATTGAAAGGAACCTATCAGTTCCCCAATCTCAGACTACCGGTATTGTTTGCCCCTCCCCCACCAACATAAAACGTTGCTTACCTTTTGTCTTTGCTTGCACAGTAAAACCATATGTCAATAATTAGAGTTATCCAGAAAAATAGAACATGTAGATGGACATGTAAATGAAGAAAGAAGGAAGAGAATTCAGATATAGTTAGAAGAGCAAAGACAAACATACACATGTATTATATAAATAGACAGATAAATGGATGGGTAGAGAACGGTTTTGGAAATAGTGACAGGCATCAAAACAATGTTTGACAACCTGACTGTTATAGCCAGTAATCTCGGCACTTAGAACTCCCAAACTACCCATGGCTAGGTTAGAACTTAAAAGTCGGAAAATATGTATATTAACAGATATTAAAACTGGAATATATAACTGACAAGTTAAATATCAATGTTATTTCCTATTGTCAAAACTTGCCTTAAATAGTAAATATTCACATCATGTCTGCATCATAAAATGTGAGGCTGACCTTAACACTGACTGCAAGATGGAAATGACGGACTGTCACAGTATATCGTGTGAAAAAAACAATCAATAGATGAAAGAAACTGCGGGCAGTTATATTCTTGAGAAATGAGGTACATGTTGCAAAACAGGTGTTGATCTATATACTTTAACTGTGGAGAGATTGCAGAGTTTAAAGCTAGTATTACAAAGCAATACTATTTGAACATGACTACTATTTCTAAATATTTTACCATGGAAACTTGAGCTTGCCCAGGCCAAATTTGAGCTTGTCTTGAGTGTAAGGAAGGTGGATCTGTAAAGCCCTACTTGCTGGGTCATATTCACTAACCAAGGTTTACTGATACATTAGATCTACATTGACGTAGAATTAACAGGATCAATGTCCCTTCATTTGCAAAGATGAGCCTCATGTTTAAATGTTTTGTTGATATAATTCAGAGATTTGATGATAGAATGTAGGGGAATTGAAAAAAAAATGGATTTTCTAGTCTTTCAGTAAAAACAAATCAAGACTGATTTTAGATTTTTTTTAGAAATACTATATAATTAAATAATTATCGGTACTAGGTATTTTCAATGTGTAAAAAAATTGTACATATTCACCCATAAAGATAAGAGAAAGTCTGGACTTTATGTTCATTTTGTGAGTGATTTTGTGAAATATAAATTTAAAATCAATTAATCTTGATTTGTCTATACTGAAGGACAAGAAAATAGATGCAACTTTTCTTTCTACAAACATCGTCAATGTGCACCTTGTCCAGAGATTTCTTTCAACTGGCAAAGATCATGAATCTGGACATGGTATTAGTACTAAGTAAAATAATTAACAACTAATTAACGGACTGCAATATAATTTCAAACCCATAGGTATTGATGGTTCATTCATGCATGACAGAAATAGCAATCTTTCTTACCATTCTCTTTCCATGTGTGGGCACAGCCACCATGTTTCTGAGTTTTCTGTGATTCTGTTATTTGTCTGATTCAGTTCATCAATGTACCAATGAACCATTATAAATGGCAAGTACAAGTTAAGAGACTGAGTATAAAAATGTGAAATTTAAAGTATCATTATTTTTTTAAAATTATAAATAAATGTTTATGGATTCTGCAACTTTTAAAAATATGATTCATATTTATTTCTCTCTAAAGTATGTTTAATGTATGATAGATTACAAAGGGTGTAAAGAAGAAAAAAATACTTTTTGACACCAGCGATACCAATTATATTTATATACAAAACTTATAATTATTATAATAACTGTCAACTATATGAATGTCCCATGGATTACACATCCTTCAATCTGGCCTCCCTGCGGACTACCGCTTGCTCAATATTTTATCTTTATAATTCGCGGGAGGTGGGGGTGGGTGCGTCAAGTGTACGTAAGCAGGTGGTTTGTGTGTGCAAAAATAATACGCATGTGTACAGGGAGGGTAAAGTGATCAAGTTTTGCCAGATTTTTGCCAACGTGCTAAATGGATAGCCCGTAACGCTAAGACTAAAGCGCGTCTGTGTAAAAGACATACATTGCAATGAAACCATTACTGTTAACAATCAAAATTTAACAAAATTAAGTTCGAAGATGCATGTTACTTTCAGTGGATACTATATTCATTCGCTAAAGCCAAAATCTACACCCACGGGAGCACAAGATCTTAATTACCGTTTTCCGCCATCTTGATTTATAGCTGAGCTAACCTAGGACGCATGTGTGCAATCTTTAACAATGGAAGACGAATAGTCATTTTAACTAAGACCGTGTTTTTTACAGCTTCAAAAAAATATATTTTGAACAGTTCCTTTACGATGAAGATTTTACTGTTGGCACTTTGGAATTGAATATAGGTCATCTTTCTGCACTAAGATACAACATTCTAACCATATTATATATAGATTATATAACAGAAAATGTTAAAAATCAAATGTATCCCAAAGGTAGCTATTTCAAGAAGAAGTAAATATATACGGCTTTTGGAAGATTCATTTTTTTTCTTCTCAAATGTGACTAACTAAAGGTTAAATATTTGGAAATTTAAGGTAATTTCGCCTATTTTATTAAGTAACACATAAATATAGCTGTGTTTTATATTTACATGCCCGTAAATGTCTTTTGACTATTAGGCGACCTTTCATGGGAGGCCAATACCCCGGCAGGGGTAAAGGGCAAACCTAACGCGATCGTTTATGTTCTGTGAATAACTTTATATTATAATATCTCGTGCTGTAAATTGCGTTTAGAGAATCTAAGATATAGGAGTCGGGAAGTGTTTGTAGATTTTGTGTTAAGTGTTTTATCGATATTTCAATTGGTTTTTTTCCCCGACAAAGAGCTTATTTAGCTCAAAACGCTAAGAAACTGTTTTGAAAATATTCCGTATAAATTTTTGTGTCATTGTTTCAATTGCTACTTTGGCTCAAGTGGGTAGAACGTGCACCTCGAATACGGGAGATTGTGGGGTTCGAATCTCTGCCGAGTCATATCAGACACTAATAAAAAGGTAGTACTCCTACATAAATTGGCGTTCAAGGGGACTTGCCTAGTCTAGCCTGAGACTCGAACCCACGTAACAGAGATGCACTGTTAGTGATCAATACAAGTGAGCGGTTAATACACTCAGCTACCCGTATCCGCTGCTGCAGATAAATCGTCCGTTATTAGAGAATGAATAGTAGTGACGACCATATTGAGACTGAGACGTCGTGAAGAATTGATAGGAAACATTTAGGCAGACGGACATACATGCAAACGGACAGAGAAGAAATTTAGAGACTATCATTCATTAAATGATGATGTATTAAATGTGAGCCTTACGTTAGAAACAAATGTGAGCCTTTGTTAGCTCCAGATAAATGTAGAATTAAATGAATACAAGACTATTTTTATATGCAATAGCTGAAGCTCTGACTCGTAGTGTTGTTGACGTTGAGATAAAATTAAGTGGAACATAAATTATATGTCAGCCTTTACTGTACGAATGTACGTCATTAAATTAGACATTATTAAGTTTCAATATTTAGGAAATTATTGAAACAATCAGGAGAAGTATATCCATTCTGTAATATTTCTTGAGGAAGTGTCGATTTATCATGAAAAACATTACACTGCGTCTTTCACACGTTTGACTATATTAAATTAAAACGGCTCCTTTTGACCAATCTGTTTGACAAAATAAAATATTTTACTCGGTGTTCATCTACGCGTTAGAATTGGTGTTTTGTTATCAGTCTAATCAAAATTAATTTACATGTCTTTTGGTTTGTAGTCCGTACGACTAAAGTTGAAAATTAAATCCTATTTATTAACTCATGTACTTAGTTTCGGAGTGCAATCCTTTCGCCAAGCAAGAAAGCATCATCTTACTGTAAATATTTGTTGTAAACATCTCTTTTACTCTATTTCTTTTGTTTGTAACGAAATTTGGAGAAGCAAAATTAATTTTAAAAAACATGCATTGTCCGTCCTTAGGATATCCATACAATCTACTGTGAAATGGGTTGGGTGGGTGGTGGCATGAAATTAAACCTCATTGCAATCTTGTTAGAGTATCTCCAACATTAAGTCGCATGAGAGTTATTTGGAAGACAATACAGATTACATGTAACTAATAGATTTTAATCGCCAGTCGTTTGTTTTTACAAAATGTCTCGGCTAATACTTATTACATTTCTCCATATTATAATCCAGATGAGGACTTCTCAATAGAAGAAAAATAGTCTAAAAATGCATGATTAAAAATATTCTAAATTATCATCGCAGCTCATCATCTTAGTATCAAGTAAAATAATTAACTGCAACAAATATTATCAAAATTATTTCAAAAACAAGTAAAATATCCTCTGTAAATAATAAGCATATCGTTCTCATTTTTCCATAGTCGATATAGTTTTATCAGGAGACAATATATATGTTGTAGTCTATATATCAATTTGAGTTCATACGCGTTGTTTCTATGCAAACAAATCATTAAAAGAATCTTCGAATAGAGAAAAAAATAGAAAAGATAAAAGTACCTGCTAAAATAAAAAATAAAGAAATAATTAAAGAAAAGCAAAGCAGCGACGCGTCATCAAGAAGAAATAAAACGATGTGTTTGTGATATGGATTCTTCCAGAAAGATCATTCACCAAATAATCAGCATAAGAGTTTTTTTTCTTCTCGCTTGGATCGATAAGTAGATTTAAAGGTATAAACTATTCTAGTGAGAAAGATGTATTTTTATGAAATAAAATACAATAACTAAAAGCATAAGTTGATTATACTGTCACTTATTTATTTAAATTCTTTTTTCTTTTTTCTGTATTTTCCGACATTGTAACTTCTGTCTTGACGATAAACGATGACGGCCAGCTTCTCGTGATAAATAAACCGCCTCTGAAGAGAATCATGTTACACATCGTGTTAATTTAGTTACAGAGCTTTCGTTTCATTACTTTAGACACTCTAACGAATAGTTCTTCAGTGAATCATATCATACACAAACCGCCATCTATCTATTTTCCATAGCGTTATGTAATCTAAAGTAAAGTGGTGTATCCATGGTTTCCGAATATGATATCTGTTTTTGTGCTTCAATTGTTTCTTACCTTGTTGATAGGCCAGTTTTTAAGATGGGGAATTTGGTCCGACACAATGATTTTCACCTTTTAAAGAGATTCAGACTGTTATATAGCCATTTTCCCATTGTCGCCCTACATTTATTGCAAAATTGGATTATGAGTCGTTTAGCTGTTTTTAATAACAGTTAGTTCCCTTATTGTCAGATAACATTCAAGAATAATTCAGTTAGTCAATCTACTGTTTTAGTACTAAGAAACATTTGCTTTTGTCGTACGGGAACGCATATGGAATCGTTAATAATTGTGATAAGCTAGAAGTAAGATAGGGGTATATGTGAACGCTTTGGTACTTTTTAGCTCCCGAATAAAGTGGTATTAACTTCGATACAAGGCGTAATCAGGATCATAATATATCTATCTATCTATCTATCTATCTATCTATCTATCTATCTATCTATCTATCTATCTATCTATCTATCTATCTATCTATCTATCTATCTATCTATCTATCTATCTATCTATCTATCTATCAATCTATCTATCTATCCATCCATCCATCCATCCATCGATCCATCCATCCATCCATCCATCCATCCATCCATCCATCCATCCATCCATCTATCTATCTATCTATCTACATATATATATATAACAGTTAAACGATTGACAACATCGATGATTACGTGGACGTAATATTAAATGGATTAAATTACGTCATACACTATGTATATAGATATAGATTAGTCAGTAGAAATAAATTGCATTCAATATTAACATGAAGAGGTTCTTATTGTCTGTTTTGTTTGTCATATATCTGACACTTGATATAGTTGACTGTTTCAGTATAAATCTGTTTAATGGATGAAATGAGGCAAGTGTTTGACAATTATTTGCACGTCTGTTGTGTGAAATAGCATAAAAGCCTGCTTTATTGAATATTCCGGTTAAGTTTATTCGCATGCCGATTGTTGATATAGATCTTGTGGCTTAAATCTAGGTTGGGTGAAAAAGTATGATTGGGTATACGATCTGCAAGTTTAGCTCTAAGCCAAGCCCATGTCAAATCAGGTATTTTAGAAATATGTACTATATAAATACGGAATGCTTTTTTGTATTACAGGTGAAGTGGAATATTGAACGATATTACTTTCAACAGTTAATATGTGAATGTTTATATGATTCTTTTAGACTGAATCATTCCACATTATTTAAACTGGCCATGTATAGGAATACATGTGAAAATAATTGAATCAAGTGATGAGGATTATTGTTTCTTACTTGTTGATTAAGTGATCTCTGTCTTATCCATTAAACATTTGAGTGTTACATTTGGGTGCATATTAAAAAAAAATATTAAAAACTCAACATTGTGTTTTGAATTTAAGTATAGAATAATTATCATGTTTCAAATCTTTTTTGATTTTAGTTTTAATGTAAATAGATAGAAATATTCTTAATTTTTGGAGTGAGATTGCAGGGTTCTCCCTATAAAACCTTTGTTATATTAATAATACCTAGGTTACGAAAATGGAGAGGTACATTGTATATGTTGTGGATCTGTTTAGAACTGGAAGCACAGTATATCAAGAATATATAGAGGATATTTGCTTAAAACGAGTGAATAACGGATATATTTCATCGAGTGGATGAAAAACTCAGTATTTTCACGAGTGGCGAAGCCACGAGTGGAAATACTAGAGTCTTTTATCCAAGAGATGAAATGTATCCGTTATTCACTCGTTTCAAGCAAATATTCTTTTTATTTTATGCTCACATACGTTGGCTACCTCAAATCTGCTCTTTCACTCGTTTATTCACTCGTTTCAAGCAAATATTGTGACCCAAAAATGTAATTCCTGTAGTGAAAAAATATTGTTATTTTTTCACTGTTATTTTTTCACTGCAGTGAAATATCAATATTATTTTAACTAGAAAATCAAGTAATTCACTGCTGAGCATAAAATAAAACATGATTTTATATACATATTTTCAGTGTCAGTTCATTTAAATCTAATTTGGAAATGATTTTTTATCTTGACTTTCAGATAGAAACAAAAATATTATGCACGATTATAAAACAGTTTGCTTAACTAACGATGAATCTTGATTTTATAATTAAAGACAATGCTAGTATTTTTGTGATTAACATTGGGCTCGGATATGTTACTAGGTATGCTTATATATATGCACCCCCAAGCAATGATAGTACATGATCAATAATATGCAAGTCAGTTTCAATGGTTTATCTGAGATATCGATAGCTTTGATGATCTTCTCCACCACGTTCGGTGTAGGGTTTGGGTAGGTTCAAGGTGTATTGTCTCATTTGTTTCTGTATAATTTTTCTGATACTAAACCCAGAAAATACAGAATTGGTTCGATATAACATCTTCCAATTTGGTTCTACACTATAGCAAGAAAGTAATCGGGATGTTCATAAAATTTATTACAGAAATATTTCGTGAATTTGATTGACTGTGATGGACTAAACGTCTTCCAAGATGAGTACGGTATATATTTACAATGAATAGAATTCCGCATTGCATATCAGAATTTAATTTTTAATCTTTCATTAATGTGAAATGTGCCAATCAGTATTAAGCGTAACTCCTACGCGTTCATGAAGACGTTGACACCACGTTGAATCATTTTTAGTGTCCTAGACACATTTATGTTTTCTTAAATATTTAAAGAAATTTGTATCTTGCACGAGTTTCCCGAATTTTCTGTTGCGACTAAATGGTTATAAAGTAAGTATAATAAAAGAGCGAAAAGCAATAAGTTTAGAAAATGGAACACATACTCTGATTAAATTTAAAAGAATTGTAAGGATTTTGAATTAAATCACAAATAGTCCACAAGTATAGAATATTCTGAATGATTTTAAACCTAAGGTTGCAATAGCCTGTAATGGTGTTACACTGGGTCGCAACAGAAAATTTGAGAAACGTGTATTTTGAATATTTCTAACAGCCTTGATGTATCACCATCAGCTAATACAAAATGTTTTTGAATGATTTATTTTGAAAATATTATTGAGCTTTTTGTTATTCTAGTGACTAATTGAAATAAACACGTTATCTCAAAAAAATAACTCTAAGATAACTTAAATTACTTCACTAAGATTGATGTTAAGATATGGAATAGGTAATTATAATACAATCAGTTTTGAAATAAAGATTTAATACATGGTTTGATGACAATATTGAGTGTCTTTGAAATGCAACTTTTCTTCCAACAGTAAGCAAAACGCGTCTGTCGAAAAGTTCAATCTTGCGAAAGACTCTCTCTAACGATAAGTCGCACGAGTGTTATTTGGGAGATTATAAATACTACAAGTAACTAATACAATTTAATCGTCAGTCGTTTGTGTTTACAAAATGTATCGGGTAATACGTATTGCATTTCTTCACATCATAATCCAGATGATGTCGTATCACTAGAAGAAAAGCATGCTAATAATGCATGATTCAAATTATTCTAAATTATAATTGCAGCTCATCATACTAGTATCAAGTAAAAAAATAATTAAACAAATGATGATTCACATTATTTCCAAAGCATGTAAAATATCCTCTGCAAGTAGTAAACATATGTTACTAATTTGTCCATAGTCGATATAGTTTCATCAGGAGACAATATGTATTTTTTGGTCTATATATCAAGTCGAGTTCATACGCGTTGTTTCTGTTCAAAGAAATCACTAAAACTAATCCTCGAGTATCAAAGAAAGACACAAAACAGAACAGAAAAAACGTAACGGATACAACAAAAAAAGAAATAATTAAAGAAATGCAAAGTAACAATGCGTCTTCAAGAAGAAATAAAACATTTTATTTGTGATATGGATTGTCGTTCATCGAAAAAGTCAGCATAAGAATTTTTCTTCTCGCTTGTATATATAAGTAGATTGAAAGGTATAAAGTCTTCTAGTAAGAAACATATATTTTGATGAAATAAATAAGGCGAAAAACAAGTTCATTATTCTAACTGTCACTTATTTATTTAAATTCATTTTCTGTATCTGTCCGACATTGTAACTACTGTCTCGACGATGCACGATGACGGCCAGTTTCTCGTGATAAATAAACCACATCTGAAAAGGATCATGTTGCACATCCTGTTAGGTTAGTTAAAGATCTTACTTTTTATGACTTTAAACACTTTATCGTAGTGTTCTTCAGCGAATCACATCGACCATCCTCCATCAACCTACTTTTCGTAGCGTCGTTTTATCGAAAGTAAAGTGGTGTATCCATGGTTGCCTAATATGATATCTGTTTTTGTGTGTCAAGTATTTCGAACCTTTTTTATCCAAGTTTTAAGATGGGTTTTGGCCAGACAAAACGATTTAAACATTTTAAAGAGATTCAGACAGTTAGATAGCCATTTTCCTATAGTTGCTATACATTCATTGCAAAATTGGATATTTAGTCGCTTAGTTGCTCTGAATAAAAGTAAGTTTCCTTGTTGTGAGATAACATTCAAGAAAAAAAAATTATAGTCAATATACATTTTTTTTAGTACTAAGAAACCTTGGGTTTTGTCGTAATAGAACGTATATGGAATCGTTTATAATTATCATTATTTATCTGCCGATGTCGTTCTTAACAAGTATTAATAAGAGAAAAAGAATCAAATTAGATCACACTATTTGAAAATGCATTTGTTAGACCTTTTTTAATTCATGCAAACATAAACTGGTATTGCGATTATTTGGTGTTTGTCCAAATTGAAATACACCGCTCTTATGTCAGTATAACAAAACTGGCTTCTATTTTGCAAGAATTAAATGAGGATGGTTTGGATTCAAATTAGTAGCCAGGATGTTACATGATTTTACCAAGACCTTTGTCACGACGAGTGATTGTACGTTAGATATCTAAATTTAGATATAACCCATGGAAAGACATTAGTAGTGATTTACGGTATCTATATCTCTTTCTCTCATTCTCTCTTTCTTCATATATATATATATATATATATATATATATATATATATATATATATATATATATATATATATATATAAATATATATATTTCTATATATAGAGGAAAGCAATTAAGAATATTTTTCAAACAGCATTCTGCTTAAAACTGAGGTTTTAAATCGATTTTGGCAATTGCAATTCGTGAGAGTGCTGAACGTGATAAAATCGAAACACTCTAATACCCAGCAACAAAAACGAAAACACCATCTTCTTAAGAGGTAGTGAAAGAATGTCAGGTCGCATAATATAATGAACGAGAATCTGACAGAAATTGATTATTATATCGTGCACTGCAAAGAAACACGTGGCGCTGTTAAACGGATATGGAAAAAATAATTCAATTAAATCATTGTCAGCTAGTATTATGCACATGTGTTATTTTGTTTATTTATTTTATTTCATCAAAATACATCTTTCCTACATAATAGTGTCTACTTTTTAATGTACATATACATATAAGCTGGAAGATAAAATCTTTTCATATTTGTAGATGAATGATACTTTGGAAGAATCACGCAAAGTATTTTTTTTTTCTTCTAGAAGACGCGTTGCTTTGATTCGGTTATTAATGTATCAATTTTTTTGTCTTAGTTACATACTTTTGTTTCCATTTTGTTTGTCAATCCAGGTTTGTGGTGATTTCCGTGCACAAAAAGTAACGGGTATGAACTCAAATAGAGATATTGAATGTAACACATATAATGTCATCGTATACAACTGTATTGACGCTAGATAAATGAGAAAGTGTTGTTTATCATTTGCCGAAAATACTTTATCTGCTATGCGAATAATTTTAAACATAATTAAGTTCATCGTGTTCTTGCTAAGTATCATGAGCTGCTATTTTATTTAGGATCGTTAATAATTAGTATATTTTCTTCTGGACATATAACATCCTCTGGATCATGATGTGGAGAAATGCAATGTTAGTTTTATAAATGCGTTAGTCGAACCATTTAAATGATTTTGTTAATGTGATGTGTTTTGTCATCCAAATGTATGTAGTTCACTCTAGTCTAATGATATACAAGGGATGCTCGTTTTCAAGAGTACAATCGTTTTTCTGCACCTTATTCCCCAATATTCTTTATGGATATACGAAGTCTAGAAAACGTATCTGTTATTGAATATAACATCTTCAAACTTACTTTAAACCATATAAACAAGTAAGTAAGGTGCTAAATATTATTATTATTATTAATATTAGTATTATCATTATTATTATTGTTATTATTATTATTATTATTATTAGTAGTAGTAGTATTATTATTAGTATTATTATTTATTTTATTTTTAATATCAAATCCGTTATCCATGCGCAAGATTATTTTAAGTGCTACTAAAACTCCTTGCATTACTCAACGTCAATATAATTTATATTCCAAATCTTGTATTTGACTTATCTCTTGAAACGCTGTTTCCGTCCTTTGCTTGCTACATAGAAATATGTCGAAATATACCGCTTCGCTATGATATAGACAACATAAAACCCCAAGTATAAGTTCGTGTGTAGAACTTTGTATTATTATATTTATTGATGTAAATTTGATTATAACTTATAAGAGTTCTGCATTTTGTGCAGCTATTGTGTTTATCGTTTTCATTGATGTTTTTTCATTTTTACTCTAGTAAAGGGGTTATTTTGGAACGCTGAGAAACCGTTTAGAAAGATGGAAGATGTAAATTTTTATGTCAATGTGTCGACGGTTTTAGCGACTTAAGTTTCTTCTAGCATTTATCTAGGATCTGGGGATGTTGCAGGTTTGAATACCGGCTGAGTCATACCAGAGATTTTAAAAATTGTACTAGCTCCTACCACTCTTGGCGGGCAGCAGTAAAAGGTTATATTTACGATTGGTCGGCCTGGTGACAGGAAAATAGACTGGGTGGGACATATTGCTTCATATCTACAACATAATATACAAATGCTAGACATCTCGATAGACTGTGAAACTTTAACATTCGTAGCGACATGACAAACGTATTGGTACTAAGATAAAAATAAATCTTCAAAAACACCCCTATGTAAAATGAAAATCATTTTCAAGAGATAGACAATTCTGCAATATGTTGATTATGTTATATGCTGTTTAACGAACAATTCTTGCCCAATGTTTTATGGTATTCCTCTATATGCACTAGTAGCAGACAACAGTCCATATCGTTTTAAAGTTAAAATGTAAAGTGTTGACAAGATGCGTGTAAAAGTATACGTCTCTTTCACTTGATGTTCCCATTAATATATATGAAACCGTGGGAACGGAAGTTTAGCGGGCTGCAGATAATGTTTGTTTGCATTGTCAATTTGGTATTAACGTCAACTCAGCACAAGATAGGCTATAATCTGAAGCCAGGATTACGCATTGAACCAGAAAATACACCAGTACGAATCAGTCACCCAAAGGAAGTTCACAAGGCCAGACTGGACCAGATATGCAACGAACCAAGGAGAAGAGATGTGAGATGGCAATGATAGGTAAAAGCGAGAGGTATTGACACAAGGCAACACATGATCACTTCCGAACGAATAAGGGAGAGAGAGAGAGAGAGAGAGAGAGAGAGAGAGAGAGAGAGAGAGAGAGAGAGAGAGAGAGAGAGAGAGATAGAGAGAGAGAGAGAGAGAGAAATAGAGAGACAGACAGACAGACAAGCAGAAAGATATACAGAGAAAAAGAGTGAGATAGATAAATAGAAAAAGAGTGAGAGAGAGTCAGAAAAAGAAATTAATTTTCAAACTTTCATTTACTGAACGATAAGCTAGATGTATGAAAACGCTTTGGTACTTGATTGCTCCCCAATAAAGTGGTATTAACATCGATACAAGGCTTTATCAGTATCATAATATATCTATCTATCTATCTATCTATCTATCTATCTATCTATCTATCTATTTATCTATCTATCTATCTATATATCTATCTATCTATCTATCTATCTATCTATCTATCTATCTATCTATCTATCTAACTATCTATCTATCTATCTATATATATATCTATCTATCTATCTATATATCTATCTATCTATCTATCTATCTATCTATCTATTTATCTATCTATCTATCTATCTATCTATCTATCTATCTATCTATCTATCTATCTATCTATCTATCTATCTATCTATCTATCTATCTATCTATATATATATATATATATATATCAAGCAGCTAAACTATTGTCGACATCGATGATTACGTGGACATAAAATTAAATGGAATAAATTACGTCATACACTATGTCCATAGATATAGGTTAGTCAGTAGAAATATATTGCATCAAATATGAACCTGAATAGGTTCTTATTGTCTTGTTTGTTTGTCACATATCTGACACCTGATAAAGTTGACTGTTTCAGAATAAATCTATGTTTAATGGCTGAAATGAGGCAGAAGTGTTTGACAATTATATGCACGTCTCTTGTGTGAAATAGCATAAAATCCTGCTTTAATGAATATTCCAGTTAGGTTTATTCGGATGCCAATTGTTGATATGCATCATGTGGCTTAAATCTAGGTCGGGTGAAAAAGTATGATTGGGTATATGATCTGATAATATAGCTCTAAGCCATGCCCATGTCAAATCAGGTATTTTAGAAATATATACTTTATAAATACGGAATGCTTTTTTGTATTACAGGTGAAGTGGAATATTAAACGATATTATTTTCAACAGGCAGTATGTGAATGTTTATATGATTCTTTTAGACTGAATCATTCCACATTATTGAAACTGGCCATGTAAAGGAATGCATGTGAAAATAATTGAATCAAGTGATGAGGAATATTGTTTCTTACTTGTTGATTAAGTGATCTCTGTCTTATCCATTAAACATTTGAGTGTTACATTTGGGCGCATATTTAAAACAAAGATACAAAAAACTCAACATTGTGTTTTGAATTTAAGTATAGAGTAATTAATATGTTTCAAATCTATTTTCGTTTTCGTTTTAATGTAAATGGATATAAATATTCTTAGTGTTTGGAGTGGGATTGAAGTGTTTCTCCCGATAAAATCTTTGTTACATTAATCATGCCTGGGTTACGAAAATGGAGAGGTAGGTTGTATGTGGAGTGGATCAGTTTAGAACTAGAAGCACAGTATATCAAGAAGATAACATGATTCTATATACATATTTTCGGTGTCAGTTCATTTAAATCTAAGTTGGAAATGATTTTATATTTTGACTTTCAGATAGAAACAAAAATATTGTGCACGATTTTAAAAATGTTTTCTGCACTAAAGAAGAATCTTGATTTTATAATTAAAGACAATGCTATTATTTTTGTGTTTAACACTGGTCTCGGATATGTATGTATATATATATATATATATATATATATATATATATATATATATATATATATATCAAGATAATCATCAGCAATTATAGTACATGATCAATAATATGCAAGACCGTTTATCTGAAATATCGATCACTTTGAAGATGTTCTCCACCACGTTCGGTGTTGGTTTTGGGTAGGGTCCAGGTGTATTGTCTCATTTGTTTCTGTATCATTTTTCTTATACTAAAGCCAGAAAATACAGAATTTGTCGGATATAACATTTTCAAATTTGGTTCTACACTATAGCAACAAAGTAATCTGGATGTTCATAACATTTAATTACAGAAAGATTTCGTCAATTTGATTAACTGCGATGGACTAAACGTCTTCGAAGATAAATATATATTTACAATGAACAGAATTCCGCATTGCATATCAGAATTTAATTTTTAATCTTTCATTCATGTGAAAGGTGCCGATCAGTATTAAGCATTACTCTTACGCGTTGATAAAGACGTTGACACCACGTTAAATGATTTTTAGTGTCCTAGACACATATATGTTTTCTTAAATATTTAAAGAAATTCGTATCTTGCACGAGGTACCCGAATTTTCTGTTGCGACTAAATGGTTATAAAGTAAGTATAATAAAAGAGCGAAAAGCAATAAGTTTAGAAAATGGAACACATATTGATGTTAAGATATGGAACGAGTAATTATAATACAATCAGTTTTGAAATAAAGATTTAATACATGGTTTGAGGACATGATTGAGTGTCTTTGAAATGCACCTTTCCTTCCAACAGTAAGCAAAACGTGTCTGTCGAAACGTTCAATCTTGCGAGAGACTGTCTCTAATAATAAGTCGGACGAGAGTTATTTGGAAGACTATAAAGATTACATGTATCTAATACATTGTAATCGTCAATCGTTTGTGTTTTTAAAACGTATCGGTTGATACTTATTGCATTTCTCCACATCATAATCCAGATGATGACGTATCACTAGAAGAAAAGCATGCTAATAATGCATGATTCAAATTATTCTAAATTATATTCGCAGCTCATCATCCTCGTATCAAGTAAAAAATAACTAAACAAATGATGATTCACATGTTTTTTAAAGCAAGTAAAATATCCTCTGTAAGTACTAAGCATATCTTATTCATTTGTCCATAGTCGATATAGTTTCATCAGGAGAAAGAAAAAATAATATAGTCAATATACATTTTTTTTATTAATAAGAAACATTAGGATTTGTCTTAATAGGACGTATGTGGAATCGTTAATAATTATTATTATTTATCTGCCGATGTCTTTCTTAACAAGTATTAATAAGAGAAAAAGAATCAAATTAGATCACACTATTTGATAATGCATTTGTCAGACCTTTTTTAATTCATGCAAACATAAACTGGTATTGCGATTATTTGGTGTTTGTCCAAATTGAAATACACAGCTCTCATGTCAGTATAACAAAAGTGGTTTCTATTTTGCAAGAATTAAATTAGGATGGTTTGGATTCAAATTAGTAACCAAGACGTTACATGATTTTACCAAGACCTTTGTCACGACGAATGATTGTACGTTAGATACCTAAATTTAGATATAACCCATGGAAACAATGTAGTATTGATTTACGTTTTCCATATCTCTCTCTCTCCCTCTTTCTGCATATATATATATAGGAAAGCAATTAAGAACATTTTTCAAACAGCATTCTTCTTAAAACTGAGGTTTTAAATCGATTTTATGAATTGCAATTCGTGAGAGTGCTGAACGTGATAAAATCGAAACACTTTAATCCCCAACAACAAAATTGAAACACCTTCTTCTTAAGAGGTAGCGCAAGAATGTCAGGTCGCATAATAGAATGAACGAGAAAATGACAGAAATTGATTATTATATCGTGCACTGCAAGGAAACATGTGGCGCTGTTTAACAGGATATGGAAAAAACAATTCAATTAAATCATTGTCAGCTAGTATTATGCACATTCGTTATTTTGTTTATTTATTTTATTTCATCAAAATACATCTTTCCTACTTAATAGTGGCTACGTTTTAATGTACATATACATATAAGTTGGAAGATAAAATCTTTTCATATTTGTAGACGAATGATACTTTGGAAGAATCACGAAAAGTGTTTTGTTTTTCTTCTAGAAGACGCGTTGCTTTGATTCGGTTATTAATGTATTAATTTTGTGTCGTAGTTACATACTTTCGTTTCTATTTTGTTTGTCACTCCAGGTTTGTGGTGATTTCCGTGCACAGAAAGTAACGGGTATGAACTCGAATAGATATATCGAATGTAACATATATAATGTCATCGTATACAACTGTATTGAAGCTAGATAAATGAGAAAGTGTTGTTTATCATTTGCCGAAAATACTTTATCTGCTTTGCGAATAATTTTAGACATAATTAAGTTCATCGCTGTCTTGCTAAGTATTATGAGCTGCTATTTTATTTAGGATCGTTAATAAGTAGTATATTTTCTTCTGGACATATAACGTCCTCTGGATCATGATGTGGAGAAATGCAATGTTAGTTTTGTAAATGCATTAGTCGAACCATTTAAATGATTTTGTTAATGTGATATGTTTTGTCATCCAAATGTATGTAGTTCACTCTAGTCTAATGATTTGCAAGGAATGCTCGTTTTCAAGAGTACAATCGTTTTCCTGCACCCTATTCCCCAATATTCTTTATGGATTTACGAAGTCTAGATAACGTATCTGCTATTGAATATAACATCTTAAAAATTACTTTAAACCATATAAACAAGTAAGTAAGGTGCGAAATATTATTATTATTATTAATTATTATCATTATTATAATTGTTATTATTTTTATTATTATTATTATTATTATTTATATTATTTTAAATATCGAATCCATTATCCATACGCAAGATTATTTTATGTGTTTCTAAAACACTTTGCATTACTCAACGTCAATATAATTTATATTCCAAATCTTGTATTTGACTTATCTCTGCAAACGCTGTTTCCGTCCTTTGTTTGCAACATAGAAATATGTCGAAACATACCGCTTCGCTATGATATAGACAACATAAACCCCCATTTATAAGTTCGTGTGTAGAACTTTGTATTATTATATTTCTTGATGTAAATTTTACCGAATGATTATAACTTATAAGAGTTCAGCATTTTGTGCAGCTATTGTGTTCATCGTTTTCATTGATGTTTTTTTCATTTTTACTCTAGTAAAGGGGTTATTTTGGAACGTTGAGTTACAGTTTAGAAAGATGGAAGATGTAAATTTTTATGTCAATGTGTCGACGGTTTTAGCGACTTAAGTTTCTTCTCGCGTCCATCTAGGATGTGGGGATGTTATAGGTTTGAATACCGGCTGAGTCATACCAGAGACTTTAAAAATTGTACTAGCTCCTACCACTCTTGGCGCGCAGAAGTAAGAGGATAGATTTACGATTGGTCGGCCTGATGACAGGAAAATAGACTGGGTGGGACATATTGCTTCATATCTACAACATAATGTACAAATGCTAGACATCTCGATAGACTGTCAAACTTTAACATTCGTAGCGACATGACAAACGTGTTGGTCCTAAGATAAAAAAAAATCTGTAAAAACACCCCTATGTAAAATGAAAATCATTTTCAAGTGATAGACAATTCTGCAATATGTTGATTATGTTATATGCTGTTTAACGAACAATTCTTGCCCAATGTTTTATGGTATTCCTCTATATGTACTAGTAGCAGACAACTGTACATATCGTTTTAAAGTTAAAATGTAAAGTGTTGACAAGATTCGTGTAAAATTATACGTCTCGTTCATTTGATGTTCCCATTAATATATATGAAACCGTGGGAACGGAAGTTTAGCGAGCTGCAGATAATGATTGTTTGCATTGTGAATTTGGTATTAACGTCAACTCAGCACAAGATAGGCTATAATCTGAAGCCAGGATTACGCATTGAACCAGGAAATACACCAGTACGAATCAATCACGCAAAGGAAGCTCACAAGGCCAGACTGGACCAGATATGTATATATATATATATATATATATATATATATATATATATATATATATATATATATATATATATATATATATATATATATATATATATATATATAAATAAAACAGTTAAACTATTTGACATCGATGATTACGTTGACATAAAATTAAATGGAATAAATTACGCCATACATAGAAGAAAAGTGTGCTAATAATACATGATTCGAATTATTCTAAATTATATTCGCACCTCATCGTCCTAGTATCAAGTAAAAAATAACTAAACAAATGATGATTCACATGTTTTTTAAAGCAAGTAAAATATCCTCTGTAAGTAGTAAGCATATCTTACTCATTTGTCCATAGTCGATATAGTTTCATCAGGAGAAAGAAAAAAAATAATATAGTCAATATACATTTTTTTTGTACTAAGAAACATTAGGATTTGTCTTAATAGGACGTATATGGAATCGTTAATAATTATCATTATTTATCTGCCGATGACTTTCTTAACAAGTATTAATAAGAGAAAATAATCAAATTAGATCACACTATTTGAAAATGCATTTGTTAGACCTTTTTAATTCATGCAAACATAAACTGGTATTGCGATTATTTGGTGTTTGTCCAAATTGAAATACACAGCTCTCATGTCAGTATAACAAAAGTGGTTTCTATTATGCAAGAATTAAATTAGGATGGTTTGGATTCAAATTAGTAACCAAGACGTTACATGATTTTACCAAGACCTTTGTCACGACGAATGATTGTACGTTAGATATCTAAATTTAGATATAACCAATGGAAACACTGTGGTATTGATTTACGTTATCCATATATCTCTCTCTCTCACTCTTTCTGCATATATATATATATATATATATATATATATATATATATATATATATAGAGAGAGAGAGAGAGAGAGAGAGAGAGAGAAAGAGAGAGAGAGAGAGAGAGAGAGAGAGAGAGAGAGAGAGCAAAGCAATTAAGAATATTTTTCAAACAGCATTCTTCTTAAAACTGAGGTTTTAAATCGATTTTATCAATTGTAATTCGTGAGAGTGCTGAACGTAATAAAATCGAAACACTTTAATCCCCAACAACAAAAATGAAAACACCATCTTCTTAAGAGGTAGTGTAAGAATGTCAGGTCGCATACTAGAATGAACGAGAAAATGACATAAATTGATTATTATATCGTGCACTGCAAGGAAACATGTGGCGCTGTTAAACAGGATATGGAAAAAAAAATAATTCAATTAAATTATTGTCAGCTAGTATTATGCACATTCGTTATTTTGTTTATTTATTTTATTTCATCAAAATACATCTTTCCTACACAATAGTGGCTACGTTTTAATGTACATATACACATAAGTTGGAAGATAAAATCTTTTCATATTTGTAGATGAATGATATTTTGGAAGAATCACGAAAAGTGTTTTTTTTCTTCTAGAAGACGCGTTGCTTTGATTCGGTTATTAATGTATTAATTTTGTGTCGTAGTTACATACTTTCGTTTCCATTTTGTTTGTCACTCCAGGTTTCTGGTGATTTCCGTGCACAGAAAGTAACGGGTATGAACTCGAATAGATATATCGAATGTAACATTTATAATGTCATCGTATACAACTGTATTGACGCTAGATAAATGAGAAAGTGTTGTTTATCATTTGCCGAAAATACTTTATCTGCTTTGCGAATAATTTTAGACATAATTAAGTTCATCGTTGTCTTGCTAAGTATCATGAGCTGCTATTTTATTTAGGATCGTTAATAAGTAGTATATTTTCTTCTGGACATATAATGTCCGCTGGATCATGATGTGGAGAAATGCAATGTTAGTTTTGTAAATGCATTAGTCGAACCATTTAAATGATTTTGTTAATGTAATATGTTTTGTCATCCAAATGTATGTAGTTCACTCTAGTCTAATGATTTGCAAAGGATGCTCGTTTTCAAGAGTACAATCGTTTTCCTGCACCCTATTTCCTAATATTCTTTATGGATATACGAAGTCTAGAAAACGTATCTGTTATTGAATATAACATCTTCAAAATTACTTTAAACCATATAAACAGGATGAATCTCATTCGAAATTAATTATATGAGCTAGTAGATGCACCGTTATGCATGGCATCTTAGGAATTATGTATCCACTTTAACTTTGGATGTAGATTCAGCTGCCTGTCTGAAGAAGTTTTCACCTGTACTAGGGATGAAAATAAAAACTCTTGATATCCTATTGATATGAGGAAAATTGTAAACGTTTCCTTGACATAAAAATGAAAAACACACAAGCACGAGAAAAGTAAGTTGCGAAATATTATTATCATTAATAATAGTATTATTATCATTATTATTATTGTTATTATTAGTATTGTTATTATTATTATTATTATTATTATTATTATTATTATTATTATTATTTCTTTTTTTTATTATATTTTTAATATCAAATCCATTATCCAAACGCAATATTATTTTAAGTGCTTCTAAACCTCCTTGCATTACTCAACGTCAATATAATTTATATTCCAAATCTTGTATTTGACTTATCTCTTGAAACGCTGTTTCCGTCCTTTGCTTGCAACATAGAAATATGTCGAACCATACCGCTTCGCTATGATATAGACAACATAAATCCTCATGTATAAGTGCGTGTGTAGAACTTTGTATTATTATATTTATTGATGTAAATTTGATTATAACTTATAAGAGTTCAGCATTTTGTGCAGCTATTGTGCTCATTGTTTTCATTGATGTTTTTTCATTTTTACTCTAGTAAAGGGGTTATTTTGGAACGTTGAGAAACCATTTAGAAAGATGGAAGATGTAAATTTTTATGTCAATGTGTCGACGGTTTTAGCGACTTAAGTTTCTTCTAGCGTCCATCTAGGATGTGGGGATGTTGCAGGTTTGAATACCGGCTGAGTCATACCAGAGACTTTAAAAATTGTACTAGCCCCTACCACTCTTGGCGGGCAGCAGTAAGAGGTTAGATTTACGATTAGTCGGACTGATGACAGGAAAAGAGACTGGGTGGGACATATTGCTTCATATCTACAACATAATGTACAAATGCTAGACATCTCGATAGACTATCAAACTTTAACATTCGTAGCGACATGACAAACGTCTTGGTACTAAGATAAAAATAAATCTTCAAAACACCTCTATGTAAAATGAAAATCATTTTCAAGTGATAGACAATTCTGCAATATGTTGATTATGTTATATGCTGTTTAACGAACAATTTCTTGCCCAATGTTTTATGGTATTCCTCTATATGTACTAGTAGCAGACAACAGTCCATATCGTTTTAAAGTTAAAATGTAAAGTGTTGACAAGATTCGTGTAAACATATACGTCTCTTTCACTTGATATTCCCATTAATATATATGAAACCGTGGGAACGGAAGTTTAGCGGGCTGCAGAAAATGTTTGTCATTGTTGTTAATTTGGTATTAACGTCAACTCAGCGCAAGATAGGCTATAATCTGAGGCCAGGATTACGTATTGAACCAGGAAATACACCAGTAAGAATCAGTCAAACAAAGGAAGCTCACAAGGCTAGACTGGCCCAGATATATACAGAACCATGGAAAAGAGAGGTGAGATGGCAATGATACGTAAAAGGGAAAAGTATTGACACACGGCAACAAGGGGTCCCTTCAGAACGAATAAGAGAGAAAGACAGAGAGAAAGAGAGAGAGAGAGAGAGACAGACAGACATACAGAGAGACACACAGACAGACAGAGACAGAGAGAGAGATAGACGGACAGACAGACAGGCAGAAAGATATACAGAGAGAAAGAGTGAGATAGATACATAGAGAACGAGTGAGAGAGAGAGTCAGAAAGAGATATTAATTTTCAAACTTTCATTTATTGAACGATAAGCTTGATGTACGAAAACGCTTTGGTACCTGGTAGCCCCCAAATAATGTGGTATTATTATCAATACAAGGCGTTATCAGTATCATAATATATATATTGACGACATCGATGATTGCGTTGACATAAAATTAAATGGAATAAATTACGCCATACACTATGCACATAGGTATAGGTTAGTCAGTAGAAATATATTGCATTAAATATGAACATAAATAGGTTCTTTTTGTCTTGTTTGTTTGTCACAGATCTGACACCTGATAGAGTTGACTGGTTCAGTATAAATCTATGTTTAATGGCTGAAATGAGGCAGAAGTGTTTGACAATTATATGCACGTTTCTTGTGTGAAATAGCATAAAAGCCTGCTTTATTGAATAATCCAGTTAGGTTTATTCGGATGACAATTGTTGATATGCATCTTGTGGCTTAAATCTAGGTCGGGTGAAAAAGTAGGGTATACGATCTGCTAATTTAGCTCTAAGCCAAGCCCGTGTCAAATCAGGTATTTTAGAAATATGTACTATATAAATACGGAATGCTTTTTTTGTATTACAGGTGAAGTGGAATATTGAACGATATTATTTTCAACAGGCAGTATGTGAATGTTTATATGATTCTTTTAGACTGAATCATTCCACATTATTGAAACTGGCCATGTAAAGGAATTCATGTGAAAATAATTGAATCAAGTGATGAGAAGTATTGTTTCTTTCATGTTGATTAAGTGATTTCTGTCTCATCCATTAAACATTTGAGTGTTACATTTGGGTGCATATTTAAAAAAATATAAAAAACATAACATCGTGTTTTGAATATTAGTATAGAGTAATTAACATGTTTCAAATCTATTTTGGTTTTTGTTTTAATGTAAATAGATAGAAATATTCTTAGGTTTTGGATTGGATTGCAGGGTTCTCCCGATAAAACCTTTGTTACATTAATAATGCCTGGGTTACGAAAATGGAGAGGTAGGTTGTATGTGGAGTGGATCAGTTTAGAACCAGAAGCACAGTATATCAAGAAGATAACATGATTTTATATACATATGTTCGGTGTCAGTTCATTTAAATCTAAGTTGAAAATGATTTTATATTTGACTTTCAATAGAAACAAAAAGATTATGCACGATTTTAAAAAAGTTTTCTTAACTAAAGAAGAACCTTGATTTCATAAGTAAAGACAATGCTAGTATTTTTGTGATTAACATTGAGCTCGTATATGTTTATATATATATATATATATATATATATATATATATATATATATATATATATATATATATATATATATATATATAAAGATAATCATCAGCAATTATAGTACGTGATCAATAATATGCACGACCGTTTATCTGAAATATCGATAGCTTTGATGATGTTCTCCACCACGTTCGGTGTAGCTTTTTTGTAGGTTCCAGGTGTATTGTCTCATTTGTTTCTGTATCATTTTTCTTATACTAAAGCCAGAAAATACAGAATTTTTGGATATAACATCTTCAATTTGGTTCTACACCATAGCAATAAAGTTCTAGGGATGTTCATAACATTTAATTACAGTAAGATTACGTCATTTTGCTTGACTGCGCAGGACTAAATGTCTTAAAAGATAAGTATATATTTACAATGAACAGAATCCCGCATTGCATATCAGAATTTAATTTTTAATCTTTCATTAATGTGAAATGTGCCAGTCAGGATTAAGCGTTACTCTTACTCGTTGATGAAGACGTTGACACCACGTTAAATGATTTTTAGTGTGCTGGACACATTTATGTTTTCTTAAATATTTAAAGAAATTTGTATCTTGCACGAGTTTTCCGAATTTTCTGTTGCGACTCAATGGTTATAAAGTAAGTATAATAAAAGAGCGAAAAGTAACAAGTTTAGAAAATGGAACACGTACTCTGTTTAAATTTAAAAGAATTGTCAAAATTGTGAGTTAAATCACAAATAGTCTATAAGTATACAATATTCTGAATGAATTTAAACCTAAGGTTGCAATAGCCTGTAATGGTGTTACATTGGGTCGCAACAGAAAATTTGAGAAACGTGTCTTTTGAATATTTTTAACAGCCTTGATGAATCACCATCAGCTAATACAAAATGTTTTTGAATGATTTATTTTTAAAACATTATTGAACTCTTTGTTGTTCTAGTGACTAATTGAAATAAACACGTTATCTCAAAAAATAATTCTAAGAAAACAAACTTTAATTACTTCACTAAGATTGATGTTAAGATATGGAATGAGTACTTCTAATACAATCAGTTTTGAAATAAAGATTTAATACATGGTTTGAGGACAAGATTGAGTGTCTTTGAAATGCAACTTTCCATCCAACAGTAAGCAAAACGCGTCTTTCGAACAGTTCAATCTTGCGAAAGACTGTCTCTAACAATAAGTCGCACGAAAGTTATTTGGAAGACTATAAAGATTACAAGTAACCAATACATTTTACTCGTCAGTCGTCTGTGTTTACAAAATGTATCGGGTGATACGTGTTGCATTTCTTCACATCATAATCCAGATGATGTCGTATCACTAGAAGAAAAGCATGCTAATAATGCATGATTCAAATTATTCTAAATTATAATTGCAGCTCAACATCCTAGTATCAAGTAAAAAAAATAACTAAACAAATGATGATTCACATGATTTCCAAAGCAAGTAAAATAACTTCTGCAAGTAGTAAACATATTTTACTCATTTGTCTATAGTCGATATAGTTTCATCAGGAGACAATATGCATGTTATGGTCTATATATCAAGTCGAGTTCATACGCGTTGTTTCTTTTCAAAGAAATTACTAAAACAAATCCTCGAGTAGCGAAGAAAGAAAAAAATAGAAAAGAAAAAAAGTAATTGCTACAACAAAAAGAGAAAAGGAATAATTAAAGAAATGCAAAGTAACAACGCGTCTTCAAGAAGAAATAAAACATTTTGTTTGTGATGTGGATTGTCATTCGTCAAAATAGTCAGCATACGAATTTTTCTTCTCGCTTGTATCTATAAGTAGATTGAAAGGTATAAAGTCTTCTAGTAAGAAACATTTTTTGATGAAATAAAAAAGGCGAAAAGCATAAGTTCATTATACTAACTGTAACTTATTTATTTGAAATCATTTTCTGTATCTGTCTGACATTGTAACTACTGTCTCGACGATGCACGATGACGGCCAGTTTCTCGTGATAAATAAACCGCATCTGAAAAGGATCATGCTGCACATCCTGTTAAGTTAGTTAAAGATCTTTCTTTTTATGACGCTTTATCGAAATGTTCTTCAGTGAATCACATCGACCATCCTCCATCAACTTACTTTCCGTAGCGTCGCGTGATCGAAAGTAAAGTGATTTATCCATGGTTGGCTAATTTGATATCTGTTTTTGTGTGTCAAGTGTTTCCAACCTTTTTCTTATCCAAGTTTAAAGATGGGGTTTTCCGCAGACAAAACGATTGAAACCATTTAAAGAGATTCAGACTTTTACATAGCCATTTTCATATTGTTGCTATAAATTCATTGCAAAATTGGATATTTAGTCGTTTTTTTGTTTTGAATGAAAGTAAGTTTCCTTGTCGTGAGATAAAATTCAAGAAAAATAATTTAGTCAATATACATTTTTTAAGTACTGAGAAACATTAGCTTTTGTCGTAATGGAAAGTATGTGGAATCGTTAATAATTATCATTATTTAGCTGCGGATGTCTTTCTTTACAAGTATTAATAAGAGAAAAGGAATCAAATTGGATCACACTATTTGAAAATGCATTTGTTAGACCCTTTTAATTCATCCAAACATAAAGTGGTTTTGCGACTATTTGGTATTTGTCCAAATGAAATACACAGCTCTTGTGTCATTATAACACAAGTCGTTTCCATTTTGCAAGAATTAAATGAGTTTTTTTGGATTCAAATTAGTAGCCAGGATGAGACGACGAGTGATTGTACGGTAGATATCTAAATTTAGATATCCAGTGCATTTGAAAGGACTGTTATATGCCATATAATTTGTATTCTTTATATATATATAAATGCACTGGATCCAGCAATGGATCACGTTTGTCAGGGATTGGTTAAGATAAATGCAATAAACTGACACGCAACAGTACAAAACTAGAATCACTCTAGCCTAAGCGCTTACGACTCTTAATGAGTCTTTATCAAAGGCAAATACAGAACATAGACAAGACAAACAAGTAAAATACAAAAACCGTGTTTACAAAACTTTGCATGCCTGTTTTTACAGGAATTAAACCTTGAAATTTATTGTTGCAACTAGTTTCTAACAACTTGTTGCGGATGCTGTAAAATGTGTTGACTTAGAAATCGATGATCCAAAGCGACACATGTTTTTGTATGTAAATTTATGTACGCGCAAATTACATCCCGGATATTTTATATTAGTGGTTAGAGGTTATTAAGCAAATTTAGAGAATTATTTAAAAGAAAATGTGTCAGCTGGAAAAAAATAATTACATTTGTGCATGGCTGTCTTTTTCTAGTTTTCTTGGTTTAAACCGCATGGTTTCAATGTTTGAAGGCGTCGTATCCAGTAAGATTCCTTTTGTTTCCTGGTTTCGGAACTCCGAATACACATATATACAGAGAGCAAAGCGTGTAAGAATATTTTTCAAACTACATTCTGCTTAAAACTGAAGTTTTAAATCGATTTGATCAATTGCAGTTCGTGAATGTGCTCAACGTGATAAAATCGAAACACTTTGTACCACAATAACAGGAAGGAAAACATGATGTTCTTAAGAGGTAGTGTAAGTAAGTCAGTTTGTATAATCGAATGTATATGTATACACACCCACTCCCACTCCCACTCCCACACCCACACACACAGACATATATATATATATATATATATATATATATATATATATATATATATATATATATATGAACATAGTCATAAAGGAAAACCAAGACAAAATCTAGTCCAGCTGTACATAGGAATATGTAAACTTGTAAGTTGTCCAATGTAATGTGATTAGTAGATTTATTATTCATTCATTCATTTTTGTTTAATCATCAAGAACAATTCTTTGATTTTAAACTGTTTTATTTTAGAAGTGGACGTGTATATATCCGTTGAAAACATATTCTGACTTTATTATATATCCTGAGAAAATATATTCAATATTATGGATGGAAAATGTGTGTTCAGCGAATATATTTGTCGCTGTTAGAGTAGTCCTGGCAGTAATGGTGTATATCTCACAGAATAAAATCAGCTCCATTTATATGTATCAACGTTGACAAATATATTGTAATGGATATATTATCAGCGGGGACAAGATGTGTTTCAATATTGTGTTCTAAACGACATAATGTAACAAATCTTTTTTTGGTAGGATTGTGATTCGGGGTTGGTGCCGGGACCATATATATATATATATATATATATATATATATATATATATATATATATATATATATATATATATATATATAGCATAATAACCCCGATGCTTCCCCTGCATACCGTATCAAGTGAAATAGGCTGCGTCTTTGTTTATCGCGAATAAGGATTGAAATTTTCAACATTTCCGGTGCAAAAGACAATTGAAATTATAGCATATAATGGGAGTGATAGCAATAGAAACTAAACGGACCAAGATGTTTTTGCCTAAGGACCTGATCAATCAACATTTATTATATCCAGTCAATAATATAATATATCGTTTGGCATGAAATATATGATCCGAATTAGTATTCTTATTCTTATTCTTATTAATGTTATTATTAATATTATTATTATATTATTATTATTATTATTATTATTATTATTTCTATGTTTGGGGTCATTATTGATATTGTTATTATTATTATTATTATTATTATTATTATTATTATTATTGTTGTTGGGATAACGAGTGACAGAGTGGTTTAAGGCTCAACCAGTGTGAGCATGTGAGTTAGCTTGCCTGCAGCTTCTCGTGGGTCATTGTTCGTACACAGTTATTGAACAGTTCTTCCTCCTCCATTTTTACATTATTATTATAGTTCCCTATATTCGTACACAAAATTGTCTTATAGTCTTTGCAACTGATCTTTTTGCATTACACTATCTGGATATAATTTCTATAGCAAAATCCTGTACTCGTCTTGATAGCTCGCAATATTCTGTTACGTTGTTAGTAACAATAACCAGATTGCAACCGGGTATATGCTAGACTCTGAGGTTAATACATCTGCGTCATAAAGGTTATGATGTTAACCCTGGGAAAAATGAGGTGTCGAATCCATTTGTGTAACATGGCAAAACAAATTCGTGGCTTTTACCTTACTTTAGGTGCGCACGATTCACTGGTAAGTAACATGAAATTTTATGTATTTGGATCAAAGGAACATCAATTGGGGGTCGATCTTCCACCCTTGACAAATTGTCAGGAATGGGACAGTGTCTGATAAGCATGTAAACCATTGGTGAATAGACATCCACTCGGAGATGAGCAATACATGACCACCATTGGAATCGCATTCTTAAATCTAGTAGCTTGAGAGGTAAACGGCAGTAGTCGCTAAACAATCCTGCTGAATTAAAACGGAAGATAATCTACTCTGACGTCATTCGAAAATGGCAGGAAACCTTGAGATCATGGAAATTACAAAGGAGCTTCGAACATGTCAGTGACTATTCGCTCGAATTGTACTTTAATTATGTACAGTATGTGACCTTCATTACTATAATCGTTAGTGAGGAAACTTACCGTTTATAGGGTTTGTTCCTTTTGGGGTGTTTTGATTTATTTGTAGTGTTTGATCTGCATGTATATTTTGAGATATGAGAAATATTTATATAAAGAATTAATATTGTAATTTGCCGTATGGTTAATGCGTAATAATATTGTGAATTTATTCATGTGATATTCTAGTTTTGCAAATGTTGAACTGAATTATATCTTTGTATAATGGTTGCAGTGTGCAAAATTTGTTAATAGGGATTTAATTATTTGTGTATACTTTGTATGGGTATCATTTGTAAGGATATGACAGCGCATGGATATGTCGATATCTATGTACACTTTGTAGAAGTGCAATATCCATAAATGCGTCTGGTTATGTGATATTTGTCTGTATAGTAAGATTGATAATATATATTTACTATGTACATTATATCAGAAGGTATTGGTATTTCGATGTCTACGAATGCGTAACAAAAGAAGGTAATGGATTATCTGATGATTTATTGCTGTCTAGTGCGAGTCTATATAGCTAGAGAAAATTGCAAATGTCCTTGTTTGTTAATACATGAATGTTTTAAAGACCGGAGGCGCTGTCGGAGAGAGAGGGACATATCCTAGTGTAGTTGTTACCGAGACTTCTGGCAGACAAGGAAAATAGAGATATTAGTATTGGTTACAAACGATGACATCAGTCATGCACTCGAAATGGAAAGTCATACAGATAAGTGCAGATAGGTATGCCGCGATTTATTCACAAAGACGGGTCAATTGTCGATTTTCACGTGTAATTGGAGAAACTCGCGAACGCTCAAAAACGTTTTGCATGTTGAAGCTCGCGATTTTTTCCATAACTTAGCTGTCGCAGTTGCTGATGACTAAGATGTGCTCAAGCGGCACTTCTCTGCCCTTATCGACTGACTGCATACACATATATACACTTTCTAGAGACTCGACGAAAGAGCCAACGATTTCCCACTGTTAATGCCAAACCCGTGTTCGAGGCATTTTTTAGATGGGTAAGATGATGGCCGACGTCAAACGATCGTACGACTGGCTGCCCGATTTTCATACTCAAGGAACGTACCTTCGCGAGTTGGCAATCTTCCTTGAATAAAGACAGAGAACACCTGATGCTAGAACAAATCTCTAGCATGGCGGAGAGGTAGGAGCAAGACACACACGAAGATTGGAGGTTATCGGGTCGCAAACCGACTCTGACTTACTGAGTCACTCCGTGTGAGAGAAGGAGAGCCGGCTGTCCGTAACGCTCAAGGCAACGGGAAGGTTGGAGGGGATCCTCAGGTAAAGAATCCATCCATAGACATGGACATACCTCACCCAAGAAAAACGGACTTGCACGTCGACATGTTTCTACTAAAAAAGCCTGAGGCATTTTGCCAGAGACTGTTTGAAGGCTAGCCAGACCCTGGTGAATGACGTAGCTAGAAAGGAGTGCGAGCCGGAGGCAACCTGTACACCATCAAACTTTGCTTCAGCAAGTGTCAAACGAGAGGGTCCTACCATCTTGTAGGACACTGGATCTAGCGTTCCAGCCTTTCTTTGACCTCGATTCACTGTACCTGAAAGGGGAAAATTGAACCTGCGTGCTTGACTGGACTGTCATATGACATCATAGTGGGATGTTGTTATGTGTTGACACAACCGAGTCCTGAAACCTGCAAACCAATGCCGCTGAATGCTGTGGAAACCAGATCCAAGAGTCGACGGACGAAACCGACTCCGATGGATGATACGTCGACACCGGGCTGTAACATATTTCAGGCTAAAATGATGAAGCTTAAGCAAAACTTCACAACTCTGGCGCAATACACTGCTACGGAAACGGAGAAGGAAATTTGGAATGACGCGACGAAGTTTGCGATCAAGAAGCGGATCTTGTACCGCCAAGCAACGAAAGGTTGCGAACACTTTTTAAGCAAGTTGTCGCGCCTAAAGAGAAGCGAGACGAAGTGTTAAAACTCTCGAACAAAAGTATCATATGAGGGCACATGAGATTTGAAATAACGTGTGACCTTCTTATCAAAAAGTTTTACTCGCCCTAAGGACCGTAAGTGACCCTATCGCCATACTCAGACAGCTGTGGACAGACGATCACGCTGTCTAAGAGGTACGTTCCACCTATCAGTATCTCGCAGAGTTGCGAAACAGACTGGAGGAAGTGTGTGCATTCGCACACGAGAACCTCAAGCGAGCGAAGACACGTCAAGCGAAGAAGTACATGATGGGATCAAAACCACGCCAGTATGATGTAGGCTACAAGATGTTGATGCCGTTGACCCTTGAACACAAGTTGCAAGTTTCTTGGAGGGTTTCATACTTTGCAATGGGAAACACGGAAGTCAAACCTATAGCATACGATGAGAACCAATACCAGGTCAATCTCCTTAAGCGATACCTTGAAAAGGCGACCATGAGTAATTCTGTCGTCGCCACGATCGACATCGAGGACACCGAAGGCGACAAGGAAATGGCAAATACTGTCCCAAATTTTCCGTTAATGATGGCTGAGAGACCATTGGACGTGGAGTGCAACCCAATGTATACCACGGTACAGCGGGAAGAGATATAGACGCTACTGGCCGGGTATTCCAAAGTGCCTATGAAAATTCCCGCGTGAATGTCTCTTGTCGAGTTTAGGGTAAAGCTGATGGACGACCGGTCAGTGCAGCGGAAACCCTACCCCTTGCCTCACGCAAAACGACCGGAGGAGATCGACCAGAATATTGATCTGGGAGTGATCAAGCCCGTGCACAACCCGTACAGATCTAAGTTAGTCGCAGTGCAGAAGAAGGTATGCTCACATCGGTTTTGTGTCGACAGCCGGAAGCTGAAGTGATAACGAATGTTCATGCGGAGATGCTACCTGACCCATAAAATGATTTCACTTCTGTCTCGAAGGCGAAGTTTTCGCAAAGTTGCATTTGTTCAAGGAATATTGGCAATTCAAGGTGATAGAGGAAAAGAGGACAAAGCTCGTATTTCCTACTCCTGATGAAGCCTACCAATTGTTGATCATGTCATTTAGAGTCCAGAATATTTACTAGAATGATGAAGCAGTTATGGAGCCCTTGAGCCCAACAACTTCATGGATTATCTCTTGCTAGCGAGAGAGGAATGTGGTGAACACATCACTCTGCTAGTTCCAGTTTTTGAACGGCTCAGTTAGGAGGGATTGACCGCTCGCTGTTCCAAACGTTACTTGGAGTTTCTAAACTTGCACTATTTGGGACACACTCATAGTCAAGGCACGCTATCCACAAACAATCAAAAATGGAGCACTTGGAAAACTCTGCACGACCCAACACGAAACCTGAGGTGAGATCATTCCTGATATTCTCCGGGTATTACCGCAGGTATGTGGCCAATTTCCTTGTGATTGCAAGGCTGTCATCTTAATTGGTCAATAAACGGGCACCGGGTAAAGTTATTTGGACGGATGCGTGAGAGCATGTTCCCATACACTAAAGGATAGGCTCACGTATTACGCGGTTGTCTGCCTAACAGATCCGTCCAAAAACTTTTCGCTCCGCACTGACAAATACGACACAAGTCTGGGATTATTAATATTAAAATAGAACGAAGTGACGGTTTTCACTGTCGCACACGGCAGTCGGAAATTGTTTGCTACTGAGAAGAACTACTCCGTATCGGGGAGGGAATGCCTCAGAATTGCGTTCGTTATTTCACGGTTCGAGCAGTACATGTACGGTTGCAAGTTCGTATTACCCTCACCTATCTCGCACAGGCGAAATTGTTGAATGGAAGCTTGACGCAATGGTCTCTGTACAAACAGATGTCATTCAAAATTGGCGGGAAACTTTGTTTTCCTGGCAATTACAAAGGAGCTTCGAACATGTGCAGTGTGTATAATTCATTACTAGAATCGTTAGTACGTAGACTTACCGTTTGTTTCCGTTGTTGTGTTTTATTTTTGAATTGTTTGATATACATGAAAATTTTGAGATACGTGCAGGTTTTATGTAACGATGTAATATTGTAATTCGCTATTTGGTTAATGCGTAGTAGAGGAAGCGTTTAGAGACCAGAAGATCGTTTCAATCCAGAGGGAAGCACCCTAGTACAGTTGGTACCAAGTCTCTGAGAGGCGAAAGACGTAGCGAACAGACGCAGAAGTTGATGGACTGGAGAGAAACTGGAGTAGAAGTCCAGAAAAAGCATCAATACAGATGAGTAGGAACAAATTACAGGAGGAAAATCTATCACACTAAGTGGGATAATGAAATAGGCCGTCACAGGTTTCATAATATAAATCTGTTATTGACTGATATTAAATTGCTGTTTCCTTAAATTAAACATTTTGTATTCAGTATTTTAACTGTCAGCATCGCTGACTTGGGGCTCAGGGCTTTGCATCTTACTATCACGACTTTAATTTCTAACAAAACCGAGCGAGGGTGTGCTTTCGATCATAGTGTTTAAGAAATAATGGGTGCATCCCACCCCAATATAGCCAACGGGAACCTTTACAAATTATGTTTCCGTCCTCGTTCACAAATTTGAATTAGGTCAAAATATACTGGTCTGCTATGTGATATACAGAGGTACCCGCTCGTTTATTGTTTAAGCATAACTTTATTAGTATAAGTTATGATTTAAATCGCTCCAGAGTCCAGAAGCGTACGCTGATTTTTCGGTAAGGTTGTGGATATGTATGATGTTTAAGTTGCTAAGTGTGAGTCTAGATAGCTCAAGGAACTTGCTAATGTCCTTGTGTTTGCGAACAGGTCTTTGAGAGATCAGATGAGCTTTAGGAGACAGAGGGAAAGACCCTAGTGCAGTTCGTATTGAGTCTCTGAGAGACGAGAAACGTAGAGACGGAAGACAGACGTTGATGGATTGGAAGGGAACTGGATAAGGCATTATAACAAATGAGTAGGTACACAGGACAGGGCGAACATCTATCACACTAAGTCAGATGATGAAATAAACCATAACTTAGTCGAGTGAAAGACGAGTGGTAGGGTTTTAAATATTAATTTCATTGAGAAATGACTGTCTGTTATTGGCTTATATTAAATTGATGTTTCTTTAGAATTCACCTTGTGTATTCAATAATTAAACTGTCGGCATCGCTGACTGAGGGCTCCGAGATTTGCATTTCTCTCTCACTACTTAAATTTCGAACGGAACCGAGCCAGTGTGGGTGTGCTGTAATAATTTAAAACAATACTGGAAGCACCCCTCACCAACCTACTCAATGGGAACTTTAACACATTATGTTTCCGTCGTGGTTCACAAGTTATAATTCCGTCAAAATAAACTGGTCTGATATGTGATAGACAGATGTGCACGCTCGTTTAATTGTTATGCATAACTCTTTATCAGTATAAAGTATGGTTTAAATTGCTCCATATGATTTTGAAGTATAGGTGTCCAGTGTTCGTTGAATTTTTGCTAAGTGTTTATATATGTAAATTGTCTTTCTCCTGACGAAATGCCTGCTTAGCTCGAAACGCTGAGAAACCGTTGTTATATTAGCCGAGTATAATAATTAGTGTCACTATGACCAAAGTGGTTAAGACGTCCAGTTCGAATGCGCGTGTTAACAGGTTGGAATCCCGGCCGAGGCATATCAGAGACTATTAAAATGGTACTAGCTCCTATCTCACTTGGCTTTCAGCATAAGGAGGTTACTATTAGGACTGGACGGCCACGCTACATATGCAGTTTAATACGTCAGTGCTACACATGAATATTAACACTGCATACATCGTAGCGATTAGAATACAAGTTGTAAAAGGTACAGTTTAAAGAAAATCTCACAAACACACATAAGTAAAGTAAATGTTATTAGTATTGTAATAGATGATTATTCAATATTCTGATTTGCGAATAATATTTACCATATGTTAATAAACAGTGACTCTGTATGTATAAACAGCACACAACTGTATATATCGTTTTAACATTTAATTGTACAGTTGTTGATATTATTTTGAAAAGGTGCGTCTGTTTCATTTAATGTTCCCATTAAAATATATTAAACTTTTTTCAGGTGGCTAAATATCATGTTTTGTTGTGTTGTTATTTTGGAATTAACGCCATTACTATGAGCATGAGCGGCTAGACATGATAGAATAAGAACGCGATAAAAAAACAACACGAACCACCGAGATACCGGAAATTAATTGCAGCTTATTCACACACACACACACACACACACACACACACACACACACACACACATACACACACACACACATTGACCTAGCCTGAGACTTAAACCCACCTCGACAGAGGTGAAATTGCTATGATCAGTAAAAGAGAGCGGTTGAAGCCACTCGGCTACAACGTGTATATGCTACAGAAAGAATAGACGTTGTTAGAGAAGTAATGAGAGAGTAGTGAGACCGAGCTTTCGATTAGAATTCATAGCAAAGTGACAGACAGAAGAAATTGCAAACCTGTTATCCTTTCAATTATGATAGTATGTTAGGAGCAAATATGAGCGCTTAGTTACTCGATAGTTCCAGAGAAATATGGATTTAATTTCAATACATAACGGTTTATGTATCTTTGTTTTATATGTAAAAGCTGAAGACCTAACTAACGTCGTGGTTTACGTTGAGATCAAATTAATTAGAAAACGAATTCACTGAAAACCTATACTGTTCGATGTTATGGCATTAAACTATCATCTATAACTTTGTCATTCAGTAAGACTTAGACGACACTGAAAAAGCTAGTGTTCGAAGGATTGACAGCATGAAGCTTATGAATATTTTTAAGTCATGCAATTTGAATACACTTCTCTGGCATGAAAAAACATAAATAGTTGCACTTTTACAAGACTGAAATCCTGTTGTTATAGATGATTTACATTTAGCAAATGTTGTATACTTTCATGTTAGCCGGTGGAATAAAGCTGCAATTGGATATAATATTTCCTACTTTAGTGCTAAGATAGAAACACTCAATGGAATTTTCAGAGTAATCACATCTTACAAACAAGGTCAAGAGTGATTTGAAACAATGCTATGTACGTCTATTTCCAGGAGTGATCTTTTATTCAGCATATGCAGTATAGTCGTGATGGGTAAAACTGAAATCAGACAGTGTATACAAAAATAAAATTAAATAATCAAAACAATTAACAAACTATACCAGTCAGTATTACGATTCTTTGCTTATGTGTTGATTGATATATTTTTACGAGATACTCTTTATAATGTATATATATATATATATATATATATATATATATATATATATATATATATATATATATATATATATATATATACACACGAAAACAATGAAGTGAATTGGAATGAACAGCATAGAGAACTATTACTCATCGTTAATTAAATTTCAAAGTAATGCCTTTGCGTTGATGAACTGAAGACTTGCAAATATATTTACATTAACCCTGTAATTAAATGTGAAGCTATTTATACGTTTGAAATATACGGATGTTTTTCATGGTTGTCTTTAAAGAAATAGTCTTAACCAGAGGAACGTAGGTCTGCTATCTTCAGTTGAATTGAATGCTACTAACCCACTAACAGTAGTTGTCATTATAGAAGCCATGTAAATGGGAGGGGGTAACACATACAATCACGCACAGATAATACAAGTAACAAACAAACATATGTTGAGAATGATTTTAATTAGACCACACCTGTATATGTGTTTCCATACATTAAATCTTCAAGATGATAGTCAACAGATGTTGAGATGACAACATGGAGTGTCTTAGTTAGATTATTTGAAGTTAGAGTTTTAAATGAATAATCTTTTTGATATATCTAGCCAACCAACTGATGTTGATGCTACCATCGAAGGTGTAGAGAGGTGCATTCTGATGTGAAATAATGGAGGATATGAACAACCTGGAGATGAATAATGACACAAATGACCATAGCACAAAGAAGTTCTCATTTGCATCCGTTACCTCAAGCATTGCATATCAGCAATACCACCATAACATTCATACAGTCAGTACGAAATCTAGGTGTTACTCTGGAAAGTAATCTCACACTGCACCAACATGTCATTAACAAATGCAAGGCTGCACATCTTGAGCTGAGACGCATCAGATCCATTCGCAAATATAGTGCACTCTTTCCCACTGCTCAATACCATTCAGTTGCTAACCATTCGTTCCAGAATCAAACACAAGTTTTATCTCTTTACTAAATTTCACTAACATACTCCAGTCCAACATGTTTACCTGGCCTCACCAATGTGTATACACCAGCTAGATACGTAAGCTCCTCTTCTGACAATCGTATACTCATCATTCTTACAATGAAAACTAGGTCATATGGACAACCTTCTTATGCATACCAGAGCACAACACCGTGGCAAACCATGCTCATTAAAATTAGACACATTGACTCAGTGATCCCTTTCAAGAGTGCTCGTAAAACTCACCTTTTTCGACTGCAAAAACAGACTTTAAAAATACTAATCTTGTTTAAATTATATATTTTCAGATTTTTTAAAATTTCTAATTTCATATAGTTTTGTTTCTTGTAGTCATATTATTATAGATGGTGTTAATTGCTTAGACATTCTAAAGATTAGGAGCTATACAAAGTCCGCATCATTACTATTATCTCGTGTACACTTGACATTTATGAACTCCGGCACGTTGTTATGCATATACATCATTTCAAGCGCCTGGATTCCCAGTTGTAATTCTGCTGTCAGGGTCAAGGCCTCATATGAATACAGATGGGTCTTAGATTTGACATAGCTGAATTGTTTGTGCTGCTCGTGCTAAAATGTCTGCTCTTGGTCCATCTTGCGTGATTATGGAACCAAGATATTTGAATTAACCCACTTTTTCAAGTTCCTGTCCTCTAACTTTATTCAGTGGTTGAGATTTGTATGCCACTCATTGTCATCAGATTTGTCTACTCGGCACTTATCTTCCAAATGTATTCTAAAACCTGCACACAAACTTAAGGTATATATATATATATATATATATATATATATATATATATATATATATATATATATATATATACATTAAACTATAGTACATGAGCTGATTACTTGTAAACAGTCGTGACTGTATTTATTTCCATTTCCATTACAATGAGTTAAAAGAAAAAAAAAACATAATGTTTGTTAATTTATCTTAATTATAAAAAGACACTTAAACGGATGAACATGATGAACGTTATCTGACGAAAATAGTATTAGCACAGTTTTATTAATTTCCTCTATGCATCTGATATTTGTAAATAATGATTTAGCTTGTACATGGACGCATTAACGTTTCTAATTCCTGTTTGTTCAGTTCATTATATATTGCATATTATGGGTGTGACATACACATTCATATACACTTTCTCCTCAAGTTCGGAATCACATGCTGCTTGATGTTTAATAAATAGATGGCATAATTGCGATCACTAGTGTGCCTGCTGGCAGTAAAATATAATTTGTTAAACAGAACTAGAGAGGAAAACCGTTTAACAAAATATAGGTCTTGTAAATGTGTTGTTTTGTTTCAATATTGAATAATGTTATTGCGTATCACAATTAATTTCATTATGTAGCAAGTGCTATGCTTGATTAACCTTATATATAGATTCATACAAAGTTTCTTCCATTCGTTATAGAGAACGAGTATGAAAAAAAGTATTTTCATTCAAATATAAATGACCGTACAGACATAATTAGAACGAAAATGAGAACTATGTACTTCTTACGATTGTTCAGTTACGATTAATACCTAAGAATTGTTGCAAAACAGCAAAGACCAAACATTAGTTTCCTATATATTGTTCTATCTGAACCAAACAAACTAAATCAAGTTTGTAAGAAAACTAATCCAAGTACAAAATTATACAATGAGGAAAATATATAAATCGGGTGGAAACAATGTCTTATGAGTCTGCAGGATGATGATAAGTCATATCATCACATAGATATGACACAAAATACATGATCAAAATACATAATGTCTTTAAGTGTGCTGTTTTGTCCAATTATCTCATCAGATTTATGATATTAAATAGCAAAATATTTCATAAGTTGGAAATTCAAAATAGTGCTTCGGAAGAACCTAAAATCTTATTTTTAACATTTTTGCCATCCTAATAAAAATAGGAACGCATTTTCAATTTATCCACTCTGACCTTAATGACATAAATCAATGTGCTCTCTTTTCATGTCGGCTTGCAACTAAGGTATCTAATTTTAAGGAGCATGTTAAACCGTCTTATTTCCTTTTTAATAGAATACAATTAATTTTTCACATTTAATGAGACTTTCAGAATTCCAATATTTCGTTAAAACGGTTGATCCATTTGCTTCTTCGTACCATTATTTGAGGTTAGAAATCATTAATTGTTTTTTTTAAATTGCGCAATAATTACATCAACATCTGAAATTGTCATGTGATATTCAGGAAAGTTCTGTATCTCATGTACAAATGAACGGTTTAATATAAGCTGCCCAATTATTTTCTCACTTTCATCAGGTGCCTTTAAAGTCATGTATCATTACATGGGGTATCTGTAGTCAGGCTTCGGCAACAATTTACATTAAAATTTTACACATATAATATAACAGCTAATATACATGTTATAACGTTTACTGTCATCATGAGTTACGGCTTTGAAGATTTTCCCCAGAATAAAAGTTACAGAACTGTTGATATAATTTCTCTGCAAATTTATATTCTAATATCCACGTCTCACACGAATAAATCAAAAGAGTATTATTTCGACCATCTCACAACATGAACGCAGTATTGGGTAATATAAATCCGAGTTGTCTTTGTAATTTATCCAATGTGAATAAAGTTGTATAGGCATACATAACAAATCTTACATCGGATTTTGACCAATTCAATATGTTACCAAAAAAATAATCCCAAATAGTTGTAATCTATTTATGAAAAATCCAATGTCTAAATATACAACCGTTTAAAAAAGCATTGGTATTTGTCTTATCGATGCTTAAATTTAGACCCAATTTTAAGAAAAAAAGAGCATCGTTTCAAGGCATTATGAAAAATCGAATGTCTAAATCTACAACCGTTTAAAAAAGCATTGGTATTTGTCTTATCGATGCTTAATTTTAGACCCAATTTTAAGAAAAAAAGAGCACCAACTTAAAGCAAAAGTGTCATAATATGCAATTATTTGCCAACAAAGATTTAAGTTCCGCCATTGCATTCATCATTGATAATAACTCATTTTAATACACGAAAATAGAAATAAATATCAAATATATTTGAAACATATTACAGGAAGCCAATCTTTTAAGAAAATTTGACATTTCCAATGCTTCATGGTCTAATATTTTGGAGTTGAGAAACTGATTTGTGTCATTGTCAGTGGATATATAAAAGAAATTATTATCATCTTTTTCCATAATTTGTGTAATAAGTACTACAATATTTGGATTAATTCATCTTTAGGTGGATTCAGTATTAAATTTGATCTTTTTGTTTTTCATTATCAAGTAAGGTACTAATAGATATCGAATTTACAAAGTCCCAATTTTTCCATCAATAATACTGTTTGAATCCGTTGCGTTATTGTCCAATGTGAGAAAAAAATAATTAGCCAATTTTATCGATATTTACATATATTGTATGCTGATGAAAAAGAAATAATTTCTTTGAGAGGATTTCTTCACAAAATGATGGGTAGTCACCATCATTCAACGCAAAAAAATCAGTAGTTTATACATGTACTACATGTTGTCACATCTCTCCTATCGACGTGAAATCTACAACCTAAATTGTTCTATCAATGGGGAAAACATTTCAATAAATATCGACAAAAATAAGTTTGAAACTTGTCATGCTCACAAAATGTATTTACCTTTTGTAAATTAATTCTTTCTCTAAGCAAAATATTGATCATGCAATTAATAAATGCAAAATTACTCACGGTTTGTGTCCTTTACTTCTCATCGGACATATATCCAATTTCACTAATTAAAGAATGTACACAATATTTTTCTATCTTATGACAGATGCATGCATATAAGACAAACGTGAGCTCATTAAAGGTCAAGAAAATAAAGTATAAATCGTTGTTGGCGTGTATTGTTAATCAAGCAAATCACTAAATAACGTTATTGCTGTTTCTGCATACAAAATATACATCGTTTAGATTAGAAAGGCATTATATTAGATTTCGTTAGCTGTTAATTTTTATTTTCCTTTATTAACAAGTACTATTCATTATACCAAGAGTAACAGGAAACACTTTGTAACTAATTACCTTTGTATTTTTACAAATAACGAACTCCTGAGTAAATAATTAAATACTTCTAAGCCATTAACATTCTTTAACGGCGTAGCCCATATAAAGACAAAGTGTTTGCCCCACTAAATAAATTGCACTATTCAAGTTCGGGTTAGTTTCCTGAATTAAATAATAAATTACTGCCTTGAGATCTGTGCAATTATAAACAGATGGCCTGCTGATATTCCAATAATAAATCAAGGCTATAAATTTGAGATCTAAGTAGGTTTTTAATAAAGGTAAGCATTTCAGAGCTTTATGACTTTACATTTTGTAAACAAGTTACCTTCTTTGAACCAAATCCCAACACGATTGAGAGTATCACCGTTTTTTGAAACAGTGATGGCTCCTATGAAAAGAACACAGCACGAAAAGGACCACGAATCAATCTAATGGTTGAAGACAACTCAAGGTACATCCTAAAGATGATCAGTGGGAAAAGAACCACAATTGACTTATGCTACTTTGCGTTCATTTCTTAACTATGCTTGCTTATTAAGAAAACATGTACACTGATTCATTGAACCAGTTCGTACTGACATATGAATAAGATTATTATGCATCACAATGCCTTTGTTATATTATTTGCAAAAGAGATTCACAGATCTAAAATAAAAAAAATTAGGCTTTTTTAAAACAGAATATACGGTGACTAAATATTTCCTTCGTTTCATTTCTGACAGCTTGATAATTAACATTTTCACAATAAATCATTTATTATCTCGTTCGATTTGTCATTTTTATATTGCAATTTAGGTTTAATATATTTTCTCTGATTTTTGTTTGCACAAGAAAAATGTGATTACAGCAACAGTTGTGCTCATCGTTCCAAATGTTGCATCATTTCATTAAAACTCATTTAATTACTAATAATTTCTGAGATTTATATGTAAAATTGCTATATAAAGCATTACATAAAAAGTTGAATGCTTAAGACGCGGATGTTTCATGTGTTTTCCACATAAGATGATTGCATTGTATGAGATGATTTTATTAATTATTAATTACTGTTTGACGGTCATGAACTCCGTAGTTTAGAAAATACCATTTAATTGGCGTGCAGCTGCATTAATCTATTTAAATAAGCATCTGAACTGCATTAACACTCTGCATGTAATCTGTATAACTTTAACAGACAGACAGATTAATCTCATGTATGTTAAATCTTTGCATCTTACTTGATAGTGTAGTTACACAAGGACAATCTTTTTACATTTACTCTCATATGAGCTTTCCCAACTACAGGATACATCTATGAAGAAAGCCGTGCTTCTATATTGAAAAGGAAACTCTGTTAAAGATGAGCTGCTATTTTTAAAGCTGATTATATGTATCCCTTGCAGGAATGCATAGTAGTCTCGCCATAGAATAGCTATACTATTAATCAAGGTTTATTATAGGTTATCACATCAAGAGGAAAATTAACAAAACTCGAAAGGTATGCAAAGTTCCATCGCAGATTGACCAAATATCTCTATAAACAAAGGATATACTTTAATCTACAAAGCAGTTTTGAATGTCCCTGAAGATCACATTTTCGTGTGACAGTGCTTGACAATAAAAAAAACTCTGAGAAGCTCCTGTGCCCCTTAATATTTGTATAGGGGTGGAATTGGCTGACCCACCCACGAGTGATATAAAACCATTCCATTTGAATGGTTTTAAGTTCACCATATTAAAATCAGTTTATCAGACTAAAGAAACTATGCTTTCAATACTTGTCCTCTTACACATACAATCATTCGGAATTGCATTGTCTTAATTGTGATGCCTAGATCTCAATTTGTAGCGATCATAAATTATGTGTAATTACTTTTTGCAATAAGTACACCTAGGGAGAAACACGGATATATAATCAATCTTCTCTGGTGTTTGACTTTTAGAATATACCAGTTTGAGTTTTAGAATGGCTTGCATTAGGCTGAAATACTTTTCTGCCATAAGACTGTTGAGTAGAAGTCTTCTTTACATAAGAAACTTAATGCGTTAAAACATACTCATCAGCGTGGCGTGCATTTTCCAAGGTTTCGATTTTGTGCTCGTCACGATAAGTCTTAATGTCATTATGGACACAGCTTGTGAACGTTTCAAATACAAAAGGTTGTTTGAGACTTTCATAATGGTTTTCAGCTTTTACTTTTCTAAACAAAATCTATAAAATAACTGCTCTTTGTCTCCTATAAGTTTGACATGAGTTTGTCCAGCTTTTGTATATATAGTTTCCGATTTGTTGTCGAAACTCTTTACGGACTAATTCATAACCCCTTAATATGCATTCTTTAATCGCATCATATGCATCACTCTGATCAACCGAAAGCGAAGTGTAAATATCACTAGCCTTACCAGTGAATGCACATTGTAATTATTTCATTAAATATTTCTTTGGCCATTTCAGCAGCTCTCTTTCTCAGAATGGTGGCACTAACCTAATGTTCCTTGTGAGAACAAAAGCTTAAAATTAACTTACATGTAGTTGAATTTGTTTTTCTTGTAACTGAATTTGTTTTTGTTTCTCTTTTTCTTCTTTATCTAATTGTAATTGTTATTCTTTCTCACTTTCCTGAAGTTTGAGTTTACTCAACTCCAATTCCATTTTGCATTTTAATTTTAATTCGTTTAGTTTTATATCAGAATCTGTTCGAAACCAAAACATTTTATCCACAACATTTTTTCTACCAAATACTCAACCAAAATACATATTTTTATTTGTTTAGTTTAAGGAAGCTTTCCCTTCAAAAATCAATTGATCTCTTTTGAAAAAATATAATTGTTGCTGGGTAGGAATTGAAAGATAGATTTCCACGTTTAATGCCCGTTTAGAAAAGCTTGTCGATTTAATAAGATAATTTTAACAAATTAAAAAGCTAATGCAATTTATGAGAACATTACAGTAAACGATTCTGAATAACTTATGTTACGACAAAAATAGTTTTAGATGAAACTGCGTATATATCAGCACAACATAAATCAAAATGGGACGTGTCACAATAAAGATTCTATAAAGTCGTCATAGATGAGCAAGAGAGAAAAGGGTGGGTACATTAACTTCGTGTACACGGATCCTGGAGCTATAGGAAGAAAAATGGCAATTTTATGTTTCCTTATCGAAACACAACAATATAACCATATATATATATATATATATATATATATATATATATATATATATATATATATATATTGATGTGTGTGTGTGTGTGTGTGTGTGTGTGTGTGTGTGTTTATTGCAGACAAAGTTGGTTCAGCTGTTTTGTTTTAAAGAAAAAAAAAACAATTAAAATATAAATTTACAATAAAGTGAGATCATAACATTACAATTTTAAATGATACAACAGCTCTCTTGTACCAGTAAAAGAAAACAATAGACAATGTGTGGAACACAAATGATTATTTTGCCACGATCAAAGAAAAATAAGAATGAACAAGAAAAACTTTCGAGTTTGATATCTACAACCAGAAACATACATAGTTTAAGTAACCAAAATGGTGTTTAGAAAACTATGCCTGTCTTTTATACGAATAGCAAAGTCATTTAAAGGTTATATCTCCATGGCAGCTCAAGTGCGTTTGATTCTTAGCTAAGAACGTCTGCGTTTCTGAATAAACTGAAACAAATACACATCATAAACAGATAAGTCTGCATACCCAAACCAAACGAATTTGACAGGGGTAATGCATTGCATTACTTTGCAGCCCTGGTGAGATATTGAATATAAGGTAAGGTTAACATCACAGATAGTATTTTAATGAAGATATTTTAAGGGAACGATATTGTAGCATTTTTAGACAATCGTCTCTAGTTTACAAATAAAGTTCTTGAAGAGGATTTCATCCTCTAATACAACGCAATTTTCTTACCAGCTTTTCTATATTCCGCCGAAGTTGGTAACTAAAATGAATAATCACAAAACATCATAAAAATAAACCAATATCAAATTTGTCATTTATATTTCCTGTAATAAACCTTTAATCAAATCAGCTTGCATGCATTTCTGGTGTTAGTATGACAATCAAGATAATTTTTTTAAAGGTCTCGAGATCGATACACACCCATGGTATCCAAAATATGCTGCCTTCTTGTGTCCATGAGATGGTTACTTTCATAGATCTTCAATTTCTCGCTATGATATATTCCAAAATGTTTAGTTAATTCAGTTTAAAGCTATCCAACCATGAAATCACGATGATATGCACTGTAGGCACGACGGGGTTATTATCCCTTATAATTTGAAATTCTTTGACAACGTTTCTCATCTGTCAGACTTTATAAATTTTATTTAACAACTTAAATGTAATTTAGTAAACAATGCAGGCGCAATGAATGATAACAATGTAAATAATAAATCAAAGTAGCTAGTACAAATTGAAACCTATTTTTCGGTTGGATATATAGTTAGAGTGATGAACTTATTTGCAGTCAAGTACAATTCATAACAGATAATCTCAGTAACGCACCTTTCGGTAAATCCGTTTTGTATGTATGTTGCAATATAAGCTATGCTCAAAGAGGAATAACTATAGCTACAGCATAGATGCCACTACATGTTTGAATAAGGTTTGTCTGCTCTTGATATATGCTAGGATAGGATTGTGGCTCTGCGTTACTATGGGCAGTAAGGGTATAATTTAGATCCTGCATTGAAATGGCTTCTAAGGTTTCCGTCTGCATTGGCAACATTAATATAGGAGACGCCATCAATATAAAATGATTGTCTAAATCACATTTTTAAATAAGGATACTGATTTATTTTCACAAAATTGATATTGAATTGTTAGTATTACCTTTCCCAAACACTTTCAATAACACGTGTTAAAATGTGTCATCCCACGCAAAAGACGCGACGCTGGAAATAATACCAATTAGTTTTATGCCTTGATGGTGTGTATTATTAAATCTCATGTCATATTGTTTCATCAGCACCTTAAAACAGGGAAATAGACAATGAAACGAACAATGAAATCTACCTTCACGAAATGTATTAATGAGCTGATTGACTGCATTGGCGAAGTGGAAATGAATTCAACAAAAATCGTTGCCTTGTAGATAGGCACGGCATCACTGAGTCATAAATTAATCAATAACAGATCATACTTGTCTGAGGCCTACAACATTTTCAACAATGAAATATGATTGTATGGAAACAGACAAAATCACAAACAAATAATGTAAATAGAACAAATGAAAATAAAGAGCAAATCATACATTCGTGACTAATTTTAAAGTAGAAATTAAACCGAATAATACTTAAAGCTAATTTCACACTTGCATAGAGAGAGAGAGAGAGAGAGAGAGAGAGAGAGAGAGAGAGAGAGAGAGAGAGAGAGAGAGAGAGAGAGAGAGAGATTTAACATTTTAGACATTATTTATTATAACATATTATTAACTGCTTTCTAAAATAATGGGAACATGCAGAATAAATAACGAGTTTAAAGCAATTTTAGACAAGCGATGTCAACATTAGCAACATTTTAGTGAATGTGAACTTTTACACACAAAGGATATAAACAACTTACTATTAAAAGTTCAATAATTATTTTATCATACGTTCAGTTTCGAGTGAATTTAAAAATGAACCCTAAAGATTAGATAAATGGTTAATTGAGTTACGATAATAACCGACGAAATATCATGACAGGAACAGTCCCTACAATATGATAACATCTCGAACTGCAGTGGCGAACGAAGTTGTATGTTTGTTAAAGGAACGTTATATTTTCATACAATAATTTTGAATCGTATAAGACCGTTATTGTTCTTCAGATCTGACAGCCTCATATTTGAACTTTACATGCACCTGCAACACACACACACACTGTCTCTGTCTGTCTCTCTGTCTGTTTGTCTCTGTCTGTCTGTCTATGTCTCTCTCTCCCTCTCTCTCTCGCTCTATCTCTAACTCTCGGTTATGTGGAATATGCACCTAGTGATTTACATTGCACCACAGAGATTGAGACTATACGTACTTATTTTTCCTGTAGTGTTAAAAAAGAGATTGCTCACGTTTCTTTCTATATTGTATTGTATACATAGAGCCTTCACGTTATTTTCAGTATTGTACTTTATGAACAGAGAGTGTGCATATGCTCTTCTATATTGTATATTATTAACAGAGAGCATGCATGTACTTCTCTATATTTTACTGTATAAACCGAGAGCTTGTATGTATTTTTCTATATTGTATTCTTAAAGCAGAGTTCACACACGTACTTCTCTATATTATAAAAGTGGTAATATGTAAATCTAAGTTGAGTTCACATTTGTTTTAGACTGGAAATCTGCAGTTATCTCATACTTATAGTTATATTTAACATCAAGTTCAAGATGAACTGCAATGTAATTTATAATGTACTGAATTGTAAAATACTGGATGTGCTCAAAAATATTCATTTTCATGCGCAGAATATTCACTATTGTAACTTTTAGTGTTCAGTGATGCAATAGTCAATTGAACGTAATCTGACTTGAAGATTAAAAAGAGAAAGCCATACATAAATACATGCATGCATGCATGCATGCATACATACACACATACACACACCCCACACACACATACATACATACATACATACATACATACATACATATATACATACATGCATACATACATACATACATACATACATACATACATACATACATACATACATACATACATACATACATAATGTACTGAATTGTGAAATACTGGATGTGCTCAAAAATATTAATTTTCATGCGCAGAATATTCACTATTGTAACTTTAAGTGTTCAGTGATGCAATAGTGAATTGAACGTAATCTGACTTGAAGATTAAAAAAAGAAAGCCATACATAAATACATGCATGCATGCATGCATACATACATACACACATACACCCCCCCACATATATACATACATACGTACGTACGTACGCACGTACGTACGTACGTACGTACGTACATACATACATACATACATACATACATACATACATACATACATACATACATACATACATACATACATACATACATACATACATACATACATACATACATACATACATACATACATACATACATACATACATACATACATACATACATACATACATACATCCATACATACATACATACATACATACATACATACATACATACATACATACATACATATGTGCGCCCGACAATGTATACATTTTTCTGAATCATATCTTTATATGTTATTGCATGCTCTAAAACAATATTTTTCAACATTCTCGCAAATAAAGTAACTCACTAGCTAATACCAACATTAATAGTGATGGGAGGCAGCGTGAGAACATTGGAATTATAGCTATCTCTCAGTATCTAGAAGAACTGTTCGCTTAATATTTTTAAATCAGAGCTACGTTTTAAAGCAATAATATTCGTGCATCACTTTCGGGTTATTAAATTTGAAAAATACATCTAATCATACATATTTCAGAAACAACTTAAACATCAATTTAGACATGCATTCTTAAACAAAGATTACGAAATGGTCTTAATGCAGTGTTATGAAGAAACTCTTTATTTATAAACGATGTGTAATATATTACAAAAGCATTATGACTAATGAATAGTGGCATTAAAGTAATCTGCAATTAATATATTCACTTATATAAACCTTCCGTTCTGTTACACTTTAAAGGCATATCTTTGTACTAAATCTTTGTACATGAATAATAAAGCCTCCCAAAATTTATACATGAGTCCTTGTGTCCAAGTGTAAGCCGCCAAATATGTACTTGGTTTTTCCGCCTGGAAACATTTTAGAGCCATTTCTTCATTATCAACGTTTGCAACAAAATGAAAAGCAACGTTACGTATTTGATTTGGAAGAACACCAAATAAATAGAAATCGTCTATCCAGTAAAACGGTGTAGACTTTTCTGCTTCGTACATTTCGGGCACAATGTCTCTAGGCATCAGAACGAACGGACCAGCGCAATATTGTAGTGGACTACGTTGGTATCCTGGAAAGTAATCTGAATCTACGGCAAATTTTCCGTCTCGAGCAATAGTCTCGTTTGTAAGTAATCGGCAAGCAACTATCCTTTGTTCCGCTTCTTTTTTCGGTAACAGTTCTTGAATAACTAGAAAGATATTAACAAAAATATCATCGTCAATTTAAAAAAAAAAATTGCATTTTCACAATATGTAGCTATCCATCTATAACCAAGAATTCCCTTATGAGTGAGGTTATGATAATCATCAATAAAATCACCTTGGATAATGTCTTTGAATTGTTTACTTTCTATTTCGAGAGGTTTTTGAAAAATATTGGATTTACTGCTTCCTACTGGTGAAAAAAAGGATATTTCAATGGAGGAATGAAGCCGGCAAATATTTTGACATCTGCGTACCCTCGATTAGACATGTAGCAGAATATGTGTGTAAATCCGCTATTATAAGACATATGATCCAAATATATGTTTTCAATATTGTTAGTAAAACAAGTGGGTTATCTCAATTATATTTACGCATGTTTATATCAATTTTGATTTGCTAACTTAAGGCCTCCTACGAAAAAAGAAACAAAATAAGATCAAATCACAAACTCAAATCCCCTGTATAACAGCGTGTTTCTTCTTTGTCATTTGTTTAAATTATTACGGACGTGATTATTTACACGGTAATGCTCCATTCGAAGTCACACCCCCTTCTGCCATGAATTAATCATATCATAATATTAACACTAATGGTTGGATAATCGTTGATAACTGGATTAGCTCGAGAAAGACCAGCGGCGATTAAGAAATGTATACCCGTACGTGATTCTGTTAGACAAAAGTTACAAGCGCGGCAAGTTAATTTTGCAACAAGTGCTGAACAATTATTCAAACCTGTTACAATGACTACCAGAAAAAGAAAAGTAATAAAAGGTGTTCTTGATGAACTTGAAAGAAATTACTGAGAAAACTTAAGAAACGTCGTGACTTTTACAAAATATTTCTGAAATACCTTCGTGATGACTTCAATCTGGTCAACAAATACCGATGAAGAAATAGTCGAAGAATTGTGTAATACATTTACTAAAGATACTTTAACAACAATCAATAAAAGTAATTCAGATTATTGTATCGAATTTTTTGCTACGCGTTACGAAGATAGAAAATTAATATTGAAACCGGTATATAAAAAATATATTAGAGTTGTTCAACACTGGGCTGATGTACTTTATAAAATTAAAACTAACACAAGCCAAATCGAAACAAAAAGTAGATCTTCAATCGGAAATCTCAATACGATAGATAAAACAAATGATCAATATGAAAAACTAAAAGAGCAAGAAAAATAAAAACAAATAGGGAAACAAACACAGGAAAACAATAAAATAAAGAAAAAATATCTTTAAAACATGTTCTTTCCTATCAACTTCCTCCACCGCAGCAGCAAATAAAACAACATAAAAATAAATATCTTCTTGAAAGGTGCAGAAATAATTTCACGTTGCTCCTGATGCTACTGGTAATGGATTTCCTCCAAGTGGAACTCCAAATGGTGCTCTGAGTAGAACTCGGGAGAGTGGTTTTGTTGCTTTTCCAAATACTATTCTTTCTGATATAGCACGATTAGAAAATCTCATGGGGGTAAACGAGCTGGAAATAACTCTCTGGAAATAATTAATGAAGCCGCTGATATCTGTAGATAATTATTTAAAGGCGGTATCATGGATATCGACGTATATCGAGATTGTATCGATATTCTCGCGGACGGTTTAACCTACAGTAATTATCACAGTGATTGATCCTCACCGCATTGGATAAATAACAATTAGATAAGATGATCATACACTACCACCATAATAATCCAAAAATGACCTACTTAGTAATCTCACGATTACCCGTTTACGGAACGACTGATGGAGATGGTGTTGGTAATATTATTAAAGGGTTATTTGCAAAGATGACTCCAAAAATAGCAAAAATCGCAAAACATTTTCTCGATGAAAGCTTTTAATGTTATTGGTGGAAAAGCTCCTTGTGGTATTGATAATGATGCTAGTATGGAGTTTTCTGCAGCCAAAGGAAGGCTAAACAAATAGTAGAGTGTTTGAATCAGACGACCTTTTATAGGTGTCTATTTGTCAAACAATGGCGTAGATCATACGACATTTTTTTTGGTGTCTGTTTTTCAATTCAAGGCTTGGTACAAAACCAAAAAATAGAGAGTGGGTGAATCGGACAACCTTTTATAGGTGTCTAATTGTCAAACCAAGACCTGTTAAAAAACCAAAAATATGACAGTTTCAGTTTCATACTAGGTGTATATTTGTTAAACCAAGGCCTGTTGTGAGACCGAAAAAAGTGTCAGAAACAGAAATTGCCTCTGACGAACTGAGGCATATATTTGTTGTCGCGTCCTCGTTAGCTGCTATGAAGTAAATCATATCATATAACAACACTGATAGGAGAATAGTTAACAACTAGATTAGCTCGAAAGCGATTAGATGCAGTAAAGTAAGTTTTCCCGGTGAGCAATTCTGTCAGACAAAAAATTACAACAGCGACAGGAATCTCAAGTTGATTTTTCAATAGGTGCTGAACAATTCTTCAAACCCATTACTACAACCACTATAGAAGTTATATATGGAAAAGAAGGAGAAGGAAAACAAAGAGGCGTTCTTCATGAGCTTGAAAGAATAGAAAAATAAACTAAACAAACAACAGAACTTTTACAAAGTCTCCCTGGTCCGGCAAGACTTCAATTTGGTCCGAATAAAACAGATGAAGAAATAGTCGAAGAATTACGTAATAACGATTAAGACGCAGCTCATTCGTCCTTTACTTCTTTAGTCGGTTACTGTCTAATATATGTGTAATTTTCGATATAGGTTTTGAAATGAGGATTTCATTTCAGTTTTTCACAAAATGCGATGCTTACAATTGTTTAAGAAATATACTGACACATGTGTCCTTTGTTTCATCATGGAGCATAAATAATCATCATAGTGATCAGTCCGACTCTAGAAATAATTGAAACAGAGTTAGTTGTAAAGAAGAAACATTATTATTAATAATCTGTATTACCATTGTCTGAAGATTTCTTATCAAAATATACTGAACTCTGAAATGCAGATAATATTAAAATCTTTTAAAAATGTAAGGATATAGAGGGTTAAACTATATAATATAGATCAAATGCAACAATGTGAGTACACAGAAGATGATCAGCCAAGGATATATATATATATATATATATATATATATATATATATATATATATATATATATATATATATATATATATATATATATATATATATATATATATATATATATATATATATATATATATATATATATATATATATATATATATATATATATATATATATATGCTCTCTCCCCCCTCCCTCTCTCTTCGTGAAAGGAAGCAGTCTAAATGTCACGACGTTGCATGACGAAGTTCACAGACGGCACACTGTGAATTTATTAACAATTGTTTCTCTTAAAGCAGATGCAAATATAACTAAATAAAAACAATACCCTTATCTTATTCTGAAATCATAGACAAACTTCTTACTAATTCGTTTCATTCTGTAAGATAAATGCCTTAGAATGACACATACAATTATTTACACGTAAAGCAATAAAGTATTCTAGTTATCTCGGGTATATTCCACGGAGACGGAGATTCGAATGTGAATGAATAGTTTTAATAGTTTCTATTAGAAAATTATCAATTTTAAATGCTTAAATATAATTAGAACATTCTTTCACTGGGTATAGCCACCATATAGTACAAATAGACATAGTGTAAAAGATTACCGAAATTATTTCTTACAACGACTTAAATATAGTATTCACTTTACTTAATTATTATGTGATTCTAATTTGTAAGTCATGCTTTTGCTTTGCTTCAGTGGTTCTGCTACAAACTATTTGGAAATGTATTAATTGTACGTGCTTGTTTTTGCAAATTTCTTCTCATTTTCAAGGAAAATGGTTTTGACCATCGTGTAAAATACGTTAAATCTATTAATACATTTGTATTAAAATAATCAATACACGGTCTCAAGTTCAGCAATATATTCTGCTTAGTTTTCAGTCAGACATTTGGTTGCATCTTGCTAGAGTTTTTGTTTTTCTTTTCGTTTTGATGGGTTGGGGGTGGAAATCTATTAATAAGGTTTCGAACTTTTCTGTCCTGTATAATCCGTTTCCTAGCCTTGTCTAAGTTGTTTCTGAAGTTTAACTCGCAATTTATTTATCAATTTAAGCATGGAACCGTGTTGCATGGCAAGAAAATATTTTCTTGATTTTTGCAAATAAAAAAATATTTTAAATGTGTGGTTAGTGAAGTATGTGTGTTGGAAATATTTGCCATAAACGCTATTTATGATTATATATTCCATATATTAAATAATGACAATATCGTACAAACAACGACATTACCTGAATTTCAACTCACTTTATTTCTAAAAGCAATAATAAATAAAAAACATACAAATGTTTTGTTAGTTAGTATTTATTTCTAATAAATGTTTAAACTATCATATAATATAAAAAGCCTATTAAAATAGAACCATTATGCATTAGGCGGCAACGAATTAAATATGTAGTACTATTACATTCAAAAACATGGTGCCATGGATCATAGAATAGAAACAAACTTCATAATGCAACTTTTACTTTAGCGAAAATATGAATATGTAGGATTAAGGTAGGTTGATAGGTTGTACACTCGCTGATAGGTTCTGTTGGTTGTGTTTGTTGGTAGATGGTCTGGTTTCTATCTTGGAAACTAGGCCGACACGTTTATGTGTTCTCTCTTTAACGACAGGCATTTCATATGGTTAAATGTTGGAAGGTAAGTGGACACATTGATATATTTTCTATTTGATCGCAGGTTAAAGTATGCTTAGTAAAGTTAATGAATACATCTGTATATACTTTTATTTACCTAATTTATAAAAACTTCCTTGTAAATCTGGTACAGTAATCTCTTAGATAAAACGATTTTAGGAATAAAACTATGTTTGTAGTGTTCAGTTAGGTAAGGAAGCTAATTTTCTTTAATTGTTTTACATGTTATAGTTTCATTGTCCGATCTGTCAAGTTTTGGCAAATAATTGCATGTAATTTACTTTTATCTCTTTAAGCTACATGGCTGTATTTCAGATTGAACGATTTCAAAAGATGTATCTAAATAGCAGTAGCAGCATAAAATTGTATTGCATTTGTTTTACCAAAGGTATGACAACTTATATGTATATATATGTTCATTACAAAGAATGGATTGCATCAATGTCATCCATACTTAGGAAAAAAAATGTCATCAAGATTAGCTTTTTCAAAAAATCAAAGATATTGAAGATATGGACCATACGTACACTTTCCATCCACGATTTAATTGAATTTATTTCAGATCTACTGACTCAATTGAAGCTACTATCTGTTTTCATATAACTACTAAGTGATCATGTATGCTGCAAAAGTCTAGGCTAAAATATTATACCTCAACCGATTTCATTATTTAATTTATTAACGGGTATGGTTAATTCAGGTAAATCCAAATTACTATATAACATGACCCTAATTAGAACATGAAAACATCTGTTTATATTTGATATTTTACATATATATATACTAAGCTATATATTGAATCTTAGTTACCTCGTTAGTTTTGCATTCGTTTAAACTGAGTGTGTTTAGAACGAAATAAATGCATACATATTAAATCAAAGAAGCATATCTTGGATTTCTTAGTATTTTCAGGAAAAAAGTTGTTGGACTAAGTTAGCATACGGGCCGGAAGAATGCTAAAAATGAAACATTTTGGAGGTATCGTATTGATGCTGATTGTTGTGTCCCTTGGGATAAGGTTTATTTACAAAATGCATATTACGGAAATGTCAACGGAACAACTGATACAAGGATGCGGTATCTCGATTTGTACGCCTTGTCAGTACCTGGATCCTGCCAATACCAGTGAGGCCATAAAAACTTTAAATAGTAACGAATTCCATCTTCCACAATACAAAATATTTCCACCTATAAAAACAACAAAATTGGAGGATTTGTCAATGTCTGGAGATGATCGAATTGAAAAAATATTGCATCAAAAATAAAATACTAACAATATACATATTCAATTCAAAGATTACGTTTATTGACAATCATCTGTCATGGAAATACATGTTCTGGACAGATCTGAGCACAAGGCGATTCATACAAGATCACTACCCCAACCTTCTTTCTCTATACGACAACTATGTTAATCCACTTAACCGAGCTGATTCCATGCGATATATGTTATTATTTTACTATGGTGGAGTATATAGCGATTTAGATATAGAAAGTTTGCATCCATTGGACCCAATGATTAAAAAGTATTCCTGCTTTCTTGCACAAGAGCCACACGTCAATTCCATAGTATATTCAAACTTTTATGAACAAGCCAGTACGGCGTTTATGGCTTGTCGGAAGCGACATCCATTTATGAAAAGCGTTGTAGAAAACCTGTACACTTTCTTACATTTTGCAAATGAGCACGATTCCACCGGGCCAAGGTTTCTTACGTTTTTATTGAGACAATTTTCGAGACAAAGAGGAGACATGAAAATAACAGACGATGAATATGTATACTTAAGCCCACCTGAATATTTTAATCCAACCGTTGATCCAGGAATAATCAACTTACTAGCTATGCAATGTAGTGGAGTTTCATGCTTGTCCTCACTTCGAAAATGGCAATGCGAGCAGTGGCGAATTGAAGGGGTAAACTCCAAGCCCTATACATTTTCGTTGACAAACCATGTATGGGCTCATATAGCGTATCACAATACACAATTTCTAATTCATATAGACATATTTACAATTTGTCCTGGAGTTACAATTTATGAATATATCAAAGATGAAAGAGGCAAGTATTAATAAAATGTAAATAAACGTAACGTACATATGAAAGTTTGGAAGAAGGACCAATGTCAAGTAAAAATTTATTCTTGGATGTAGAGATGATACTGAAAATGGCTATATGTACATTGCAACAAAACAAAGATGGAATATGTTTCCTCATTCGTGACAGGCACAACATTTTTTCCGATATTTCTTAGTTATGTTTCCAAGTGTTGCACCTCATTATATGAATGGTGTATGTAGTTTTGAGCTTGCAACGTCTACACTTGAAAAGCAATTGACGTGTAATGTTGCACAGCAGCATTATACATATTCACACATATATTGAAATATGTAATATTTAATTATACTGTATTTTTAGATATCATTTTATGACCATAGTTGTTGATCGGTTGGCGGAATAAATTCATTTAATTTAACTCAATGCGATATCATGGGTGTCAATATGCTAACGATTTTTAGAACATAAATGTAAAGGGTTATAGGTGCTTTGACCACAGGTGCTTTGATCATAGGTGGTTTGACCATAGGTGGTTTGTCCATAACGGGGGTTTGATTATAGGTGGTTTGTCCATAGGTGGTTTATGCACATGTGGTTTGTATAATAATAATAAACTGTTATTTAGAGTTTAAAATTATGGATCAATTCATGAAATTTTATGTGACAAGTTTCCTTTGAGTTGCCAATAAGTGAATGTTAATTAGTAATTAACATGTAATAAATAAAAGTCAATAACAGCTTGTTTTCGGTCCACATAAAGGCTGGTGCCAGGCCTACTCGATTTATTATTAAACAGAAAATGAACACAAATTAGGCAACAAGTCCAACGTTTCACAAATTAAGGCTGTAGATCTACTAGAAAATTTTTGACGTTTGCTTCGTGTGAGTGTTGAGGAATCTTGTTTCCAACAATTACAAGATCACTTGCCACAATTGTAGCTTTGCACTTACAAGTGACATTCTTCGTACAGCGTCAAACGCGTGACCCATTCGTCAGTTCTCTATGAATCCAAGATTCATGTCCGCGATACAATAAAGTTCTTTTACCTCTTTTTGACGTACTATACTTTCCAAGATTCTCCATGATTTTGATTTGGGTGGGCTAGATGACTTGTATTTATACATAAATACATGTAAAGTACCAACGTAAACAGAGATTTTTGCTACCTCTATTACCATATGTTCAGACATATGGTCAAACAGGTGTACTGACATAGTTGCATGCTATTGCACATCTGTCATTTAGTTAAATAAATAATGTATGGATTAAGTGCCGCAACTTAAGATATAATTACGAAACTTACTGTATAATCCCTTGATAAAGTTAAGATATACATTACGCAACTTATAATCTTTCAACAATACAAATTTTAGTGAATAAAATGCCGCAACTTATAATCCCTTTACGCAACTTTATGGTCAAACCACCTATGAACAAACCACCTATGATCAAAACCCCGCTGTGGACAAACCACCTATGGTCAAACCACCTTTGGTCAAAGCACCTGTGGTCAAACCCCCGCGTACCATGTAAAGGTTTGAAAGAGGGCAAAGCAACACGTTTAGAATATGTAGTTGCATCAAAGTATCCAGCTAACTTTCTAGTTAGTAATGTGCAAAATAAATTCCAGAGTGCATGTTGGTTACACTGACTGGAACAAAAGTAAGATTTCTTTTCTTGTTTTGATCCCTCGTTACATGTACAAGTAATTACCAGTCTATTCAATTAATTTCTGGTCTATTCAAATGCTTAATATTCAGCAAAAAGTTGAAATCGGCATCATACTTTAGTACACTCTCCATGCTGCAGTATATAAGTTAACTAGATGTACTTTACATTAGCATCTTTAAAATAAAAAGATAAAATGAGCCATGGACATAATATATCTAAACGATTACTTATATTCAATGATTTTATTTCCTTTATGCATAAAGGTTTTGTGCGATACGTTTCATAGGTATTGCTTTATTAATAAATTGTTGTTTGTTTGCATCTATCTTTTGATTTAAATATGCGTTACATTTGCAACGTTCGCGTTTCACGTTGATTTTTTTTTCCATGCTTTTTTTTCTTCACACCTTTGTCTCCTAATTTGATGTGTGTCACTAGTGTTATTAACAACATGTTTGATATCGTACTGTCAAAATGTGTTCTTGTACTTATTTGTATATTTGCATGGAAGCGTAAAGTTTTTTGTTTATTACCTAACATGCCATCAAATAAAACAATCAAGTCATAGATCTCACGAGATAAGAGTCTGTTGTGCCATTATATCTCTTTTGTGAACTTCACAAAATGTTGCGGTTTAGGGAAGTCTGTATGGTCTTTGTATTTTCTTTCCAGTGCTGCTCGATTTTAATTTATTTATGTCAAGTATTGCGCAGTTCAAAAAAAGCATCGTAATGCACATTGTACACCTATCAATTGACGTTTCAATTTTCCCATTCTTAATTTACAGTTAATACACTTTCATACGTATGTATTGAACGTTTGAATTTCTACCAGTAGTTTAAAGCAATTATCATTACACCTGAATCAATTCACATTTAATAGTTTACCTAAAACCTAAAGAATCTCACTAAAATTATTAATTTTAATATTTTATAATCTCTGATTGGACTTTAAATCTTTATTTTAATGGATTCACTTTAAGTCTTATACACTCCATCGCGTTTGTAATATAATTACAAAATACAGTTTTCATTCATTATAAGCATATTTATCAATTTAAGGTAATACATTTAACGTTATCGGATTGGTAATAACGTTTCATATAATTTATGTTACTAAGGTTTTAGTTACATTAGATTCTTAAGTAAAGTCGTTTGGTGCCTAATTTGTCAATTAGAAATTGTGAATATCAGGGCATCGTGTGATGAAGCTGAACAAGTAATGTTATGCAAATATTACCAATAATGTTTAAGTCCTATAAATATATTTATTTATTAATGAAATAGGTAACACGAAAGGATAAGACCATTCTGAGGAGAATTAAATGGCCTAGAACCGCCAGAATAAATGATCATTAAATATATTGTGACTAGTATGTTTATTTTCAAGAGGGTCCGACGGATTTATTTTACTGTAAAATGCCAGAAATCGCCTAGGACTACAATAGTACTATTGTCACGATTACAAGAGCAGCTTTTGAAAAGTTAATTAGATACAAAATTAAATAAACCGGAACTCATAAGCCGTTTTAAAACAAATATTACTATGCTATGTCAGATCATACGACATTATTTACTTAGCCGAATTCATTTTGCACCTGTGAGAGAATAAGTTGCAACAAGATAATTTATTGTTTATATAATGCATTTAGTTAAATGGAATCAAGTATAAAATCTGGAGTCCGACAGATTATTGTATGCTTTAAGACACTGACAAACTTTTTAAATACCATTTACATTTTTAAGTACCATTTAGATAACACTGTGTTTAAGGTGCCGTTAATACAGAATTAAGGAAAAGCTAAAACTTACATTTTATTCTTCAAGTGAAAATAAATGGCTCCTTAAACAAATTATATCTTGCTTATGTTCCTAGAGCTTGACGTGCTTAAAATGATATTTTTACTTTTTATTTTTCAATGTAAAATCCATAGCAAGGCGTAATATCATATTCATCGCAATAACATCAATTTAAACTTGAAAACGGTAACACGCTAAATAAATGATGTCTCGCTTATGTTAATTGTGATGAAAGTATAAATAGTGCTTGAAAGCTGGTACTGTTCCTAATGGAAACCACATATCTGCCATATGTCAATCTTATGTGGCAAAATATATCAGCCGTTTGGAAAATATATTCCAGTCCTATGTTGATTCTTAAACCGTATAACTCCTTCCCACCTTCAAGAACAGATTTGTTACGACATAATTGTGTAAGGTTTAAATCTTCATTGATATCTGACCAGTTTAAAGCAATACATTTATAATTGCTTATACAAAAATCTTAAGGTTTCATTTTCAAATTTCGTTTATTTATTGGATACAATTCATTAATTGTCCTTTTAATTCACGCTATCTAAATAAACACTTATCCGATGTCCCGGTTTTATTTTCAATAGTTGTTGTCTTAAGGTACGAATATCCTTAATTTTAACAATTGATTCGGATTTTACTTCCTTTTCTGTTAACAATGCAAACACTTATAAATAGTGTATGCCTTTTTAACTGTCAAGTTTCGTGCGTAAACAGCAGTTCAACATAATTCTTTTTATACTTAGCTGCACAAAACTAAATCTTGATTTTAGAATTTCTTATATTCATTTGGCTTTAATATAACAACTTTTCTTCTGCCGACGTATTGATTTTTTGTCTTGCTATTGTCTGCATAAATGCTTCGTTGTATTGCCGTTCTAGCCTGTAACCTAGTTTATGTCATACCTGAAACTACAAACTGATGCTTATTGCTAAACATTCGTTCTGATAAATTAGTTATCATTAACTTATCTATCTTTTGATGAATTTTGCAACGATTATTTATATCAAGTGTTAATATAATAAACTGAGTTGTCATTATATTTATTGATACGTTCCAACTATTTTGATATTAAAACTTTCTATATGTTGTGATTATCTTTATGAAATATGTAGGTTGTAACGTAATAAAGCTGACACCGTTTGAGACTGGGCTGGTGTTAAAAAAACACGTATGCAAGTGACAATGGACATGTATTATTCTATCACACTAATGACCAGGAAACATGACATCAGTATAAATACAAAGGTACATAATATGGAGAAAAATAATAAAAAGCAAGATATATAATTAAATAATTGGACCCAAAGGCTACTGTACCAAACTCATGTAGTCAAACACTACTGTATTAAACTCATGTAGTCAAACACTACTCTATTAAACTAATGTAGTCAAACACTACTCTATTAAACTCATGTAGTCAAACACTACTGTGAAGTTCTTATAGTCAAACACTATAACGGAACACTACAACTACATTATCATATGCGTATCCAATGATTACGTAAGATTGGGTACGTCATTAACCCACTTTGGGGCACGGTCACTTCATCCCTCCAGACTTTCATGCACCTGCACGTGCGTACTTTCCTGGCGGCATAACTATCTATATCATGTCGCATTCATATAATCTCATATGTACCCATACAGATGTAACAGCGTACTGTTGAATTAACTTAGCCTCGGACAATTGTGTTTAATGTAGAAGATTAGAGAAATGACTACATGCAAGAATATTTTAAAATATAATTGACGGAGACTATGAAATCGTGTTTGCTTTTTCTGTATTAACGGTTAAGACGCAGCTCATTCGTCCTTTACGTCTTTGAATCGGCCACTGTCATTTCTGTGTAACGTTTAATTTCGGGTTTGAAATGAGGATTTTATTTCAATCTTCCACAAAAGGAGATGGTTACACTTGTTTCAGAAATATACTGACCTATGTTTCCTTTGTTTCATCATGGCACATAATATTGATCATGAAATTGATGAATCAGAGACATTATAAAAAATTGAAACAATGAACAATATTAGTTGTAAATAAGATACATTATTACTAATAATCATTACCATTGCCTGAAGATTTTTTTATAAAACAAATACTGAACTCTGACCGGCAACTGAAATAGCTTTTAAAAATGTAATCATATTGAGGGTCAGACTATATATTATAGACTGAAAGCAAACCACGATGTGAGTACTTAGAAGATGGTCAGACCAGGATATACTGCTCAACCTGGAACTTAGTGTTTTACATTTTCAAGCGTAGCGCTATGTGGTGGGAAGAGTTGAGATCTCTAATTTTAGCTCTGAGGCATAGAAACGCAGCAGATAATGATATTCGGAACAGTTATGTTACTCGTAATGGTTTTGTTATGAATGGGAGATGTTAATACGATCTGATATAAAGTATATATCGTCATAATTCTAATGTTTTCACAATTAACAATACGAGTACATTTCTGAATGCAAATTATTCATCTGAAGTTATTATTGAAGAGCATTATTCCGATAAACGTACCTAATGTTCACCTAAGAATTACTCAATTATATTCACGTGTTTAAAACAAATATATGGGCAAAACTAAAGTAAATATTTAATAATTCAACTGAAAAGCTGGTAATGACTTATGATGTTAAAGTGAAGACATCTTTGTTGACAAGATATGTTTACCGTACAATCAAGATTATTGATAGCATGAAACGGGTATGCAATAATGTCTGATTACGGTGATGCAAGCGGAGCAGTAATTGCTGCAATAAGTGGAAATATTGCAGCGGACCATTACATTTATGTTACCACTGACTTGTATAATTTCAATGTCACTAAGGTTAGCTATGTGTGGCGTCATTAACGTCAACAGGTCGGGTTAGGGCTACAACACAATTACATTTCCTGTTCAATTGCCAGTGAAATTTTCAATGTGACCCTATATATATATATATATATATATATATATATAGTAGTTTAATAATAAGTCTCTCTCTCTCTCTCTCTCTCTCTCTCTCTCTCTCTCTCTCTCTCTCTCTCTCTCTCTCTCTCTCTCTCTATGCATACGTTGGATATTCTCTTGCACTGCCAGAAATGAGTACTAATAATCAAATGTTTGTATGATAGAGTATTTGACGGTGCCAAATTTGGTTCTTCTCCAAATTTCTTCATTGATAGATTCTATATCGAAGAACCAGAAAAAAGGATAATATTATTACAGGTGGCGCCATTACTACGTTAGAGAAAAATGTTCTCCGAAGTGTTTATATGTTATGAGGTAAATGTCAAGAGTACATGATTCCATGAAATGGACGTCTAAAAACATGGTCATACAAAGTTTTATGTAGTTTCTTACAGTCCAAAAAATGTTTTCAAAGAAATGTCTTACTGTAATTAGGTAATTATAAAGATATATAATTGGTTTGTATCTACTGACACATGCGTGATTTCCACCAAATGGCTTCGGGAGACTCAAACCATCCAATCAGTTTCATTATTACATCATTGTCAACAAAATGTTTTCACAAATGTAAAATGTTCCTTCCTGCTGACGAGTGCAAGTTATTTTCAAGAGATACGATCATTCCAATGATGTTCATAAATTAATTAGTTTAAAAAATAATGCAATCTGCAAAGGTCATGCAGGCTTGTTTTAATTAGTTGCATGACCAATAATGGAATACTTTCTACTAACAAATGCTTGAATACCTGAAATTAGAGTCAAGAGACCCGTTCGGTACGTTGAGTTCATAAATGCAATATTGTCTTAACATTTCATGTTTGACTGTCGTTAATTGGTTAGAGAAAAGAACCCATTGTATTGTTTCACTAAGGGATACAATATGATCGTTTATACTGACCAATGTATGATTGCCAGATATTGGTGACAAACTCCGCGAACCATTGAATCATTTTCATAAATTCATTGGAATGCAGAACATTTATGAAATGTGCATGTTTATATGTAATAATATGGTTGCGAACAGATATAAATGGTATATCCACAGACAAATGCATGTTTGAGAGAACATTGACTCAGAAAACTCGAACCTTGTTTGGTAAAAAGCCAATGTTAACTACTGTTCTGAGAAGTGCATGTTTCATTGACATTAATTACTTTTTAAGTGACTTACATGGTCGCTAGCTACTACCTAATGCATGATTGCCAGACATTTGCGCCAACGATCCGAACCTTACAGTGTTTTATTAAAAGCATTAGTGTCAAAAGAAAGTTTCCAAAAGTCTATTTTTTAATGTAATTATGTCGTTGTGAAGTGTTGTGAAGGGTTCCTATCTATGGATAAATGTGTTTTCCACAAACTGGCGTCATGAGACTAGAATCAATTAATGAGTTTCACATATGCATAAGTGTACTCAAACATTGTCAAAACTAGAAGTAAAGATAAATAAATTGTTGTCACGAGAAGAGATACATTATTTTGAGTATGAAAATTTTAAACGTTTCGACAAAATGTTCTGAAAACTGCATTTTTATCTCTAATTTAAAAGATGTGAAGAGAAATACAGGATTCAGTCTGCTGACAAATGCTCGATGGCAAGAAATTACCGTCCAGAAACTCGAAAAAAGCCAATGAGTTTCAATGCATCAGTGTCAGCTAAACATTGTTAACGTGCAACATTAACGTTCATTGTTTATTTGTTAAGAGATATGAAGACTACATTTCTACAGACCAATTCATGATTGACATAACTTTTCGTGAAGAGACTCGAACCATCAAATTGTTTTTTTTTAAATGCATATGTATCAGCAAAACTTTCTCAAACATTTATGTTTAAGTGTCATTAAGTCATTTTAAATTGACATTAAGTGTTAATCTTTACGGACAAATGAATGATGGACAGAAATCTGCGTCTAAACAATGTAAAGTGTCAACATACCTTTCTCCAAAGTGCATTTTAACAGTTATTGAGTAGATCTGAGGAGGGATAAATTTATCCTTTCTTTCGACAAGTGAATAATTCCCAAACATCAGCATCAAGAGACTCGAACATAGCGTTTTATAGAAGCATTATTGTTAATACGAAGTTCTCAAACGTGGATTGATAGCAGGAGATATTCTTGGAAGCAGTTCTACTGGTAAATGCCAGAAGTAATTGCCAAGAGACTATATGCATCCGATGAGTATTATAAAATTGTATATATTTGAACAAACTGCTCTTCAAATTGGAATCTTATTCTTTCTTAGGCCGTTGTGAAGGGATATATAAGGTTCCTTTGTAAACAAACATGCACGACTGTCCAAAAATGGTGCCAAGGTCACGAAACCTACAAAGAGTTCCATACAAACATTAGTGTCCCAAAGATGTTTATAAATCATATATATATATATATATATATATATATATATATATATATATATATATATATATATATATATATATATAGATTGTTCATCTACACTGAAAATACATGCTTCCAATCAATTAGCTTGAAATGATTTGAACTCTCAAATTGCTTCATAAATGTTTAAATTTTCTCATATATGTATGTTTATCTGTGATGGAGTAGTTGTGAACAGATATAATGTTTTTCTTTTTTACTGACAAATACGGTTTTTGCCATCCAATGACGTTAAGATACTTGAATGAATCTATGAGATACGTAAATGCATAGGTTTCAACAAAACGTTTTGAAAAGTGGATGTTCGTTACTCATTACTTTAGAAGAGCAATAAAAGGTTCCTAACTCATTACACATGTAAGAGTGGCAAAAGTGGCGTCAAGATACACAATCCATGTATCAAAAGTTTTAAAGTGTCACGAAGATGTTCTAAAACGGTAATTCAGTTCACTATTAACAATCATTAATTATGTAGTTGTGAACGGAAATAAAATGCTCCTTTCTATTACAAGTACTGAATATCAATAAACACGATCTAACCAATGAGCTTCATAAAAGAATACTTTTTTTTAAAAAAAACGTTTCGATTGCTCCATGAAACAATGAGTTTCATTCTACTGACTAATATAAGTTTGTGAGCAATTGGCGCCACTGCACTCTATTCACTCAATGAGTTCCATAAGTGTATTATTGTCTAACAAAATTTTTAAAATTCACGGTTAACTGTCATTATTTAGTGGTGAAGAGACATAAAATGTTCATATGTACTGACAAGTTATTGCATGCCAACATTAACGTTAAAGACACTTGAACCATCCAATGAATTGCATAAATTCATACGTGTCAACAAACCTTTATCAAAAATCATGTTTGCTTGTCATTTATTAGCTGCGAAGCGGTATTAAGATTTCCTCTCAACTGAGAATATATGATTGCCCGAAAGTTATGTCAATGGACACAAACCATACAAAGTGTTAAATAAATGCAAAAAATTCAACACTAAGTTACAAATTTATATTTTAACTGACAATGACTAGATGTGAAGAGAAATAAAAGGGTCCAATCTACGGACAAATGCTTGATTGCCAGAGATTGTCGTTAAAATAAAACGAACATCGGATTAGTAGCAAACAAGCACAAGTGTCAACAGAACTGTCTCAAATGAGCGAGTGTAACTGTCATTAATTAGTTGTAAAGTGATTTAAGCTGTTCTTTTCTGCTGACATATGCTTAATTGCCAGACTCGAACTATACAAAATGTTTCATACAAAGGATGGTGTCATAAGTTCATCTCGAACGTGCATTTGTACCTGTCGTTAGGTAATTGAGAAGATATATAAATGGTTCCTAATAACTGCGAAATCCGTTACTGCCAATAATGAGAGCAAGGAGCCAAGAAACGTTGAATATCCTTTTTTGTATACGTATCAACATGACCTTTTCAAATTTGCATGTATAACTCTCGTAAAGAAGTTAAAATGTGACTTAAAGGATACAGTTCAACTGACAAATGAACAATTGCCAGAAATTGGTGTCGACAAAAGCGAGCTATCCAAAGAGGAACATAAATCCTCCGGTTATTGCAAAATGTTCTGCAAATTGCAAATTTATCGATTGTTACGTGTTTTTGAAGGGGAAATGCATCATGATCAGAATGTGACAAAAAGGGGTGCGAACCAACGAATTTTTCAAAAATACATTCGTTTGAATTAAAGCTTCTAAAAATCGACAATTGTTTTTCTTCATAAAGTAGTTGACAAGAGAAAGAAGCATTCATTGCTACAAAGAAATACATGAATGCCTGAGATTATCGTATAGGTATAATGATGACGAAAACTAATTGTTTCTTTTGTCCTGTCTAATGCATGGAGATTGGCGTAAAGAGACACCAAACATCGCATGCGTTTGTTAAATTCATAGGCTTCTATAACATGATCTGAAAAGTGCATGTTTATCTTTCACTATGCTGTTGTAAATAAAAAGAATAGGTTCCTTTCTACTGATAATTTAATGCATGTCAGGAATCTTATTCAAAAGAAAGGAGCCATAGAAAGTGTTTCATAAAGTCGAAAAGCTTCAACTAGAAGGTCTCAACGAGAAGTTCTTAAAAGTGCAGTCTTAAAGGTCATTATGTTGGGAATATAAATAAATGGTTCTTTTCTATTGACAAATCTATGATTGCCGGCAATTTGCATCAAGCGACTAAGAGCATTGAATGAGTGCTACAAACGCATACGTTTGAACAAAATGTTATCAAATCTGTATTATGTTGCTGTGAAGAAAGATATATGGTTCCCTACTACTAACAAATATATGATTGTCTGACATTGGCGTATTGCATAGTTAGAACAACAATAGGAGTGTTAATTTCTCTCTACATCACATTTATTATTATTATTATTATTATTATTATTAGTATTATTATTAGTATTATTATTATTATTATTATTATTATTATTACTATTATTATTATTACTATTATTATTATTACTATTATTATTAGTAGTAATAGTATTAGTAGTAATAGTATTAGTAGTAGTATTAGTAGTAGTAGTATTAGTAGTAGTAGTATTAGTAGTAGTAGTAGTAGTAGTAGTAGTAGTATTATAAAGAAGACGTAGAAGAAAACAACAACATGAAGACGGAACATACAGAATACATAACCCGGTCAGATTCCTGGGAAACAAGCTACAAATTTTACTAACATTATTTATTTTGTATCAGTTTGAAATGTATTTCTGGAGCTGATGCCCACTCCAGTGCAAAACAAATCTGGTTGGTCGTTTGTATTATTGCATTGTTCCCTTTTGAAAATATTCTGTAATAAAAATTCGCATTTGCAGAATATTACACCTTTGATTGGACTTTCAAAATTAAAGATCATGCATTCTTTAATTTGCTGCTTTATATGACATATATATTAAGAGTCTCTACTTCAAAATTGTGTCAGGTTGAAATATAGGAATTAGTTTTGCAATTTATATTTTCTATGTAAAGGTAAGTGTTTCAACTTATACATTTTTAGAAACTCTTATATATTTATCATTCATTTAAACAGTAATAAAGGTACTTACTCTCTCCAGTCACACCAGCCTCAGCTGTCTAATCGTATTTCTATGTTTTATCTTCTTCATGAAAATTATAAATTGATTACATTCTTAAACTGGCCCAAGTGTAAACTACAAAGCTGGCCTTTTTAGATAGGCACACAATATTCAACCTCTCAAAGCCACGACATTCTCCAATGTAATTCTGAACAGGCTTATATAGAATTATGATCTTTAATCTTAGAGTTTGATCACATTGCCTATTACTCTGGCCCATGATACTAATGGTGATGAACTGGATCAGTTGAAACTATGCAGACTGGATTATCGGTGATGATTTGTTGCATGATGTATTGCTTGCTAAAAGATCTTTATTATTGTAAAACAATTTAGATAATATTGCAATGTACAGAATGTATAACCATGTACAAATTATTTCTAGTCATTCTTTCTCTGGTTATAATACATGAATCTGTAAAACGTGTTAGCAAAATCCACTTTCTTTTCTTAACTGTCAGTTTTCATAAACAGTAATATTCAGTTATTCCACCCCAAGCCCCTAATTATTTGTTGCCCCTCTATTACAACCCAGTAGTTTCCCACATTTAGTTATTCCCTCGTCCCCTCAAATAATTAGTTTCTTTACAATAATGTAGTCTTTGCTTATACGCTGATTGCCACATGTATATATGTAATGAGTCAGCTAACAATTGGAATTGAGTTGGAGTCAGCTATCTAATTTCCCCCCTTCAATCTGTTAATTTATTTGCATCAATGCGCCCTTGTGTAATACACATAAGTCATACAAGTGCAATATCAAAACATCATGGATTCCTTAACAAATGAGGGGAGAATCAGCTAGCCGATTCTTTCCCCACTATATAACTAACAATTAGTTCATTATTATGAATTGTCTCTTTGGTATTAAACGTAAGGAAATACCGGACATGTAACAGGTCATCAAACAAATTGTAGTAGGGGTGTGGTGACATGATCACCTGGTTGATTATTTATATCAACAACAATTTGTTTCTGGTCCATAATGGACTCTTTCCTAATTTGCCCACATTTGAAATATAATGCAGCTAATTGTTCACTTTACAAAATCGGACATATGATTTTGCAAATGAACCTTTACAGATAATAGAGGTTACAATAATGGACTAATAGCATTTCAAACGTCACTTGCATGGCATAATACACAATCTTTAAAGAATCTTCCTGGTTCTTCTTAGCAAACTAACACTGGATTGAAATGGCGACCACTCTGATGAGATGACCTAAATGGTTAGAGAATCCACCTGTGATGTGGGAATTTGTGGGACAAACTCCGGCTGAGTCATACCCAAGACTTATGAAAACGATGCTAACATCTGCCTCACATTTGTGCTCACCATTAATAGGTTATTGCTAAAACTGGTCAGCCTGGTGTCAAGACAATTTGCCTGGGTGGGACATGATGCTACATGTCTGCAGGGTGATGCATAAGTGCTGGAAATCACTATAAACTGCCGTAAGGCAGCCACTGCAGTAATTAATAATCCAAAATACACACATATATACACACACATATATACACACATGGTCATTTACAAGGTGTTGTAAATAACTTCTAGAGTGAGTGAAAGTGGTCAAAGGAAACATATGCTGGGTATCTCAACTAATCATACTGGTTAACTCCTTTTGATTTGGATCCACTAATACTATTCATATAATCTCAGTAGGAAACAATGATGTTGCACTCATAATCTTGGCATATTTTGCCAACACAGCATTTGACTCCATATTACTGTCCTGTAAATACATATTTATATCTTTGTTGTGTTAATTGCTAAGCGTTTAAGTAACAATTGTGGAGACATATGCATGGCAATACTTTTTGAGAAAATTTGTGTAGCTGTCTTCTCGTCATGAAATTGCAACATTCATAACGTACACCTCATACAATTTGCAGAGGATGTCAGACTTGAAAAGGTATAGAGAGGAAGCAATAATGAAACATCGATATACAAAAAGAACAGAATACAGACGAGATAGAGGAAAACAGGACGTTTTGCAAATACAAGAGGAAAACAGTAGGAAAAGAGAAAGAAAACAGATGATAGAGAGAGATAAACGATAGATAGAAAAAGCGATACGAAAATGGAGCAAATGTCAAGAGCGATGAACAAAGACAAAAAGGAGAGAGCAAATAGGCAGTTTTATGCAAAGGATACAATGTATACACAATCATGAATATTGTTAGTGTAACAATTGTAACCGAGTGGGTATTGGATCAAACAATTCAAACAATGCATGAAAGATAAAAATTTATTAACTTAACAAGTAAATAAAAATGTATGATGGAAAAATACAATGATTCTCACACACGCTCAATATACACTTGATTCAATCACTCTATACTATCATACATTGATAATAAACCATTAATATATATCTCTTATATACAGCTTAAGGAAATCTCAATTTCAAATAATAGTACACACTAAAATAATCATAGTTTCTCGTGTAGACAAGGATTGGGATTCAAACAATCTCAAGTTTCCAAATACGTTAAAAATGTTTTGCACTGGCAGCAAGATTCACAAATCTCTTGGATTTCATCTAAGATTCAAAATAATCTTATGTAAATATAAATATGCCAATTTAAACTACAATTTGAATAAACATACTTCTTGACCCTTGTACAGTCGCACGATTCATCCACCGATAAACCGCATAGTTTCAGCACATTCCTCGGGTTGACACTCTTGTATCGGTTGTTCACACCCTTCACGGATCCACTACATGTACAGTCAGTCATGCGTACACACGTACAGACAGCATACAGCACCCTTATATTAGCTATGTGTACAGTCGTGGCTTCACAGGTACAGACATACGTACACACTTATAGACATCTATATTGCTCGTTACATAACCTCGTAACAACGTAACCGTTACCACCTCGTAACCACCTCGTTATCTTGTAATGTTGTAACCTTGTAATCTTCAAAGCTTGTAACCTTGTCATCTTGTAAGCTACAATAAAACCAATTTGGTAATAATACTGATTTCTGGAAAATACTTATACATTAAACTCTAGAAAAACAACTTGAAAATCACAGTTCACAACGTTTCAAATATGCGTTGTAATAAATGAATCATTACACGATATTTTAATAAAAACCCACTTAACATCACTTGTCAAATAAAATAAATTTAACACTCACCCCTATTGCTTTTAGAAATACCACTTGAAAATACGTGCTCTTCTCACTAGATCCAAATGATTACTGCGTCTATTATACCTTGATCTTGCCTAATTCAAAGGACAGTGAGTAATATTCACGGTAAAATACCCGTGCTTATCGTGATAATGATGTTTGCAGCCGCAAGTAGTGTACGGAGACGCGAGACATGTTTGTTTCGTCGATCATCTGAATGAAAAAAAAAACCTGTTAATCCCAGATAGCGCCGCTCTCACGCACAACACAAATTATAAAATATGTCTCAGGAAAAACAATAGTTTTTTTTTGTTTTCTTTCTTTCTAAAATCTGTGACAGTTAGACTTCTTGAAATAATTCTTTAAAATCTTACTGAACAATTACGTTGATGGTAGAATTATAAAGTCTTATCAAATGCAACTGAGAACCAAATGCAGATGAAGGCATACAAATTTAGTGTCATTCATGTTTCTGATACAAGAAAATAGAAACTGCTTAAATACTGTTTGAATGTGAACAATTTACAGCTCTAGGACATATTGTTCTCTTTAGATTACTGTTTTGGATTACAAATGTTGGATTGGTTTGGGATTTTATGGTAAAACAAGGCAAGTAAGTTACTCATGAAGTTAAAATAATTGATATTCCTGAATGCTATACCATAGTACCAAACTATAATGGCTTATATGATGATGGGATTTGAAACATCATCAATTTGACCTGCCATTCTCTCAAAACGTTAAGTGGGTATTTAATCCCATTAGAATGCACACTTAATTCAGTATAACTGAAGACCTAAATAAATTGAGAAGACCCAAGCAGCACGTCAGCAGACAACCAGATTATAGTATAGATTCAAACTGATCATAAGCCATTATATTCTATGTTTACATCTATATTTTGTATTTAAGACAGCAATCAGTTAAGTATTAAAAATATGGGAACCTATTAAAATATCTCCAGTTTTTTTAAGCCATTAAAAAAAGGAAGCTACTATACAATAAAATGGAATATATCGTCCATTAGCAATACAACCAGTCTGAAATAATTTTCCTTGTTATAAAACAGTGTAATTAAAAATGTTATTTTCAATCAACCATGTACCAACAACACAGACTGTTCTAACTTTTATTTTTTAATATACATGGAGAAAAACCTTTAGAAAATAAAAGTTCTCATGGCCATTAGAGATTTACATCTTCAATATCAACAGTAGGTCCCACTTTTGTTTCGTATTGTGCCCCCTTTTGTATTGGAAAGCAGATAATTGACTGCTCTGGTGGCCTGAGTAGTTCAAGCATTCCCCTTGGATGTGCAAAATCAAAAGTTTGAAACCCGTAAGAGTCATAGTAAAAGACGTGTGTATGCGTGCGAGATTTTGTGTGTTTGTGTGTGTATGTGTGTGTGTTTGTGTGTATGATAGACTGATTTTTCACGTTATTTTTCAGGTTTTTCAGTCATATCGCTACGATGTCTACAGTGTTGCAGTTTATATTGCTGCCTAGCACTGGGGCATGTATCAGATATATAGTATAATGCCCCATCCAATCACATTAATATGACATCCAGGCCCACAACAAGTCCTGACACTAATCTCATAACGCTGAGTACAAAGTGCGACAGCCGCTAGAAACGTTTTGTAAGTCTTCGGTATGACTCGACATGGATCAAACGCACTTCCCACATTTGACTAAGATGCTCTAATGCTCTAACCACAAGCCCCCCAAAGACTTGTATAAATGACACAACATGGTAATTCAAGTTAAACAAGAGAATCTTGATTGTTAATTTTCCAACTAAATTGCAATGTTATTTAAACATTATTATTTTAATATGAATTTCGTCTATTGTGACAGTAAAACAATTGTCCAAAAGACTTGCTTAATTTAGTTTAAAAATACAAAATGTCATTCAAAGATACTGACCCAAATTTTTCAGGTATACACAATCCAACAAAGATAGGGCGGACATCGAGCTGAACGTGCAAACAAAAGAAAATATAATGTTAGGAAATATGTTATAAATCTTGCACATGATTCAATCATTCAGCAGCAGAGAGGGCGAACAGACCGAAACTATTTCAAGTAAACCAAAACTATTTAAAACAAAATCCAACAGGATTTCAAACCGAAACTATTTTGAAGACAAAAAAAGAGAAATGGTTTCGGTTTATCACGCTATTGAAACTCTGTCTCCAGACAGTGCCTGCACTGATGGCGTTGTGGACACGAATTGAAAATCCTTTAGGATTTCAACCGAATATTTGAACAAGTCCGATACGATAGCTTGATCTCGGGTCGTGCAAATTTATTGTTACAAATCCATGTGGAACTGACTGAGCGTGACTAAAGAAATTTCTAAAGAGATTATAATCCATATAACCGCCGAACCAAGTTTGCCAAAAATTTCGTAGCGTATGTGTGTCTACTCCATTAAATACAGCAAGAATATTGCAGTTATCTCTGATCAATTTTGGTATTTGAGTTTATGGTTGAGTGACATATATCACATCGGTATTTTTATGTTTACCTCTGGAAAATATCATAGCAGGATTATTTTGATTGTCTAACATGACATCATCATATACGACTAAATTGATAATACTTCCATCAATATCGTCAATGCTCGGTGCTTCCTCGATATCGGTTATAAATTCAATAATGCCCTCATGAATTTCTGATTTTGCTTTCTCGTCAAAGTCCTTTGACACCTCATAACATCACTGATCGCCTACACTCGGGGCTACTAAATACAACTTTTCCCATTTCATCAATCTCGGTATCAAATTAAGTAACAACTGCGTCTTGCCACTTCCAGATGGTCTGATTATAATCATGCAACTATAATTTGGTAGCGCTGCATGATACTTAACTGGTTCTCTTGTTTTTGTCGCCTAAACATCAATTACATTCATGTTATTATAAATAAATTATGGATCTATATTGTGTGAAATGTAAGAAGAGTATTAGCACAAATGACTTGACGAAGATTACAACTAAAAATAACAGATCAGCACATGCTGGTAGTGTGTACAATGTGGTACCAACAATTTAGATTTTTTTCCCTTGATAAAATCAAGGATTTAAAAAAAAACGAGGGGAAGATATTGCTGCCAAGTTAGTAAAATTACCAGGGACACCATAGGCAAAATATCCGGGAGAAAAACACCTTTCAGGGTAAAGTTATTGTGGAACCGGGACCAGAATCGATATCCGACTCGATGATCAAAAACAACCCCGACCTGGTGAGTATCTAATAAACACTATCGATAAGGCGTGTCATGCTAATAAAGTTGCTTATAAAAGCAGTAATCTGCAACAAAGGCATATCGCAGATGTGAAATTAATTCATGCGTTGAATTCAATCACAGATAAATCCTTCAAAGAAAAGTTGGATCCATGGTTGATAAAATCAGCGATGAAAAGTAAATTAATGTTGGATGCTGGTAATTAATAACAACGTGGACTCTATCTATTATTCCCCAAGAGGAGACATGAGGGGTAAATCAGCAATCAATAAACTCGCTAGCGTTGCAAAGGTGAAAAATACTACAACAGAGGATTGGTTATCAAAACAGGCGATGTGGCAAATTTATCTACTACCGCCTAAGCAAATTAATTTCTCACATCTTCATGTCAGCGTCTCTAATGAGGTTCATCAAGCTGATATATTATTTCCGCCGCATGATGGTGTTTACAAGTATGCACTAACCGTAGTTGATGTTGCAAGTAGATACCAACAAGCAGAAACATTAAAGACAAAATTATCAACTTAGGTGGCTTCTGCATTTGAAAGGATTTATCGACGAGGTCATCTTCAGTGGCCAAATCTATTACAAGTTGATCCTGGCAAGGAATTTCAAGGTGTAGTACTATCAACAATGAAGCATCATAATGTCACCATCAGACGAGGACATACCGCATTACATTGCGATCAGGCAATTGTTTAACGATTTAATCGGACAGTTGCTGAGCGGTTTTTTGGATATCAATACGCAAAGGAATTTATTCAGGATAAACGATCTCGTGAATGGGTCAAAAGATTACCTGGTGTGATTACCGCGCTAAATAATGAGATTACTCGAACAATTAATATCAAACCATACAAAAACCGCAAAATGATTTTACGAACCAACCAATACTCGGTAATGTCACTGTTAGGTATTTATATGGACCAGGAGAGCTTGAAGGCGGTAAAAAATAGCTACCGATCCTATTTGGAGTGTCACTACACATAAAATATCTAGCATAAGACGAGCAAAATTCGCTATGAGGAACGAACTATGAGGTTTTCACCCGCGAGATTAAATATATCGTTTATTTACTTATTCATTCAGACGACGCAAATTTTATTTGAATTTTGTGCTCAGATGTATTGACTAGAAATCTTATAATATTGATAACAGATTCCTTACTGTATCCCATGAGCAGCACAGTTGGAGGGGCTTGGGGGTTGGGTTGGCCGAACTTTGGGAGAATGTGCAAAGATTCACTCCCATAAGACCCCAATTATATATCTGGGCCCTGGTTGATTTATTATTTACCCAAATCCTTGTTTGCAAGATCTAGATAGTGTTTTGAACTCCATATGGGCTAGACCCATAAGTGGATTGGGGGAAGAGTTAAGACTAGAACTGGCGGGTCAGCTAACCTTTGTTAAGACTCCATTCTACAATCGGGCCATATAAAATAAATAGATTTACTTTTTGCCAATAGCCAACCGGAAACTTGTATTGCCTGGTTGGCAAGACTCCTGTGTTTTTTTTTGTTTTGATTTTGGTAGGCACCAGCTAGATGTTTCCCCTCCTCATTTAATACATTTACTTTTTATTTTGAATTTTGAATTTCCGGCAAAGTCCGGTGTACTAAGCCTTAATTTTTTTGGACAACAATTACCAAAAAATTAAAAAACGTATTGTTTTTAATGGCTATTATATTGTGTTTATCTTTGTCCTTTTGATATTTTTTCTTTTGAGAACGACTGTGCTCGAGACGGGTCCGTACATTTATTAAATTTAAATTGTACATTAATCGCCTCGAGTTTGGTCGTTTCTATTTATTTATATTGAGGCTCTTAATATTTTTATAATCGTTTATTTGGCCCTTTAAACAGGGCTCTCTGTGTTTTTCGGGAGCTACACAGAGAAAGAGAAAATGCAAGATTGCCTGGTTTTGAATAGTACTCACCAGCGAGTTTTACCTAGTTTTCTTTCAGGGCATGTGTATTGGGAAAACACTTCAAAACTCCTATGCTACCTATACTTATTGTATTAATGTGTTGTCTGCATCATGTTTCTCTGAGTTAATGTTTCACCCTACTCTTTCACGGGCCAGTCCACTTCGCGTAGCGCCATGTGATTTAGCCCTTTGACTTTCTCATCTCGTACTTTCCACTTAAGGTTCCCTGTCCCCCCGTTGTGCTCCTACCCTAGTTATGTGTTACAATAATTATGATTTGCCCTCATAGTTTCCAATATAAACTATGTGATGCTGTATACTAAATTCTTGCTAAACATTCCGTCTAAATATAGAGTTTTTTCTTTGTATAATTGAGTTATTCTTATTTTTATTGTTATATCAACTCTTTTCTTTCTATTCTTATCACATTCAACCATGACATTTTTTTTGGGGGGAGGGAGAATGTGTGAATTTTTACACAGTGGACATTTGGGCGATACTCGGATCAGATGCCGTCTCACTGCAACCTCTCCCGTGAACATCGCGTCATGCATTTATTTGAAGTAGAGGCTTTGTATTTTTAATGACCCTAACTTGACCCAGTTTCCCCAGGCACTAATTGATGTTTATGTGTTCATGTCCGACTTTGTTTTTCAATCCTATTTATTGTGCTATCTGTAAGCCATTTGTGTGCTGTTTTTGTATCTATTTCCCATAGTTCTCTATTGTCCCTATATTCATTTAGTAATTATTTTATTGATCTTAATTTTCGTGGGTCTTCTAGTAGTTTAGATAACCTATTGTTTTTATATGTTATTTCTCTGCTTCTTAGAGAATCAGAAATAATATATGTACAGAACATGATAAGGTATTTTGGCTCTGCTTTCATTTCCTTAAATCTGTTTAGAATGTTGGTGTATTTTATAAGGACGGGATTTGGGAGGGCCAGGCCTCCACCCTCTTTCTGTCATTATATAATGTATCCTTGTTTATGTAGTGCGTTCTAAACCCCGATAAATATTTAATAATCTCATTATCTAAAATTTTTAGATCTTCGATTGTTATGTCTATTGATTTAAAATTTAGTTTAAGTGCACATTCATTTAATTTTTTTGTTACTTGGGCCCGTTCCCTTAGGCACAATGGAGTAAGTGTCCATGTTTTGATATTTTCATTTATTTTTCCCTGATTTTCTTGAGGTTTTGTTTTTCCACGCCTTTTCCAAAATATGTCCCTAGGGCATTTACATGGTCTTTAACTATTGGGATTGGTAATCCGTGTTCTTTATTTACTTCTCCTGTTTCCTATTAGTAAGATTTGTTTTCTCAGGATTTTTTTCGACAATGATACTTTTCCAAATAATTCAAATTCCCGTAATAGTTTTACATATAAATTATGGTCTTGTAGAAAGATAGTGGAATCATCTGCATCTTGTAGCATTTTAACCACTTCTCTGATATTTAGAACTTTGATCCCCGTTATTTTATTACTGAGTCTTTTTTAATAATTAGAATTTATATCGCTATTATATATATATATATATATATATATATATATATATATATATATATATATATATATATATATATATATAATAGCATAGATAGTAGACACCCCTGTCTCATTGATCTCTTTATATACATTTTTCATGTTCTCGACCCATTTACCTGTACATACGAGTTCATGTCTCTGTACAGGATTTTAGTCCATTTTTGGAAACCTTTTAGAGACTCGTCGAAGAGGGGTACAGAAACACACGCGCAATTTCACAGTGGAGTACGCTTAATCTTTAATAAATGGAAAAAATGTCTGGCACCGCGCTAATTTATGAGGGAATACGTAAGGAAGTTTTGAAGGGGCACGTCCTCATTATTTACAGAAAATAGTTGTGTTTTTTTGCGCAGCGTTAATTCTAAACCTTGGATGAAATAAGCGTGATGGCGGATCACAATGAGAGAGCGCACGTGCGTCCAGCCACTTGGAGTGTTAACGACCGACCTGGAAACGGTGAGCATAGAAGGATCACTGAGGTGGCACCCCATAGACGAAGTGGTCAGAATGGTGGCAGGCCAGGGCTGGAAATCCCAGCCAAGGACATTTCCGTGGGTCGGGAAAGATTCAGTTTTAAGAGAAGGATAATTCGGGAAGGAAACGGGAACCAGTGTGTTACGGCTGCAACAGACCAGGCCATGTCGTTAAGTATCGTCCGACCACGATAACTTTGGTAACTCCGAATACTGTTAAGAATCGAGAAACAGTGCAGTTGACTAAGACAGCGATAGCTACGGTTAACGGTGAGAAGGTTACAGTACTGTATGATACCGGCTGCAGTCGTCCGGCCTTGGTAGTGTTACGTGTATTTGATTTGGGTCATTTATTTTTTTTTTAATTGTTTGTTTATCAGATTCAAATTTAACATTTTAAGTTTATGAATCATTCATTGGGATATATTTTTTTAGAAACTGGGATGACATGTACTCTTAAGAATAAACAAAGGGTGTTGACCTCATTTCTGACCTGGCTTCAGAGTTGTAAACAAGCTTTTAAAATGATTGGTTGATTCCAAGGACATTATGGAGCTTTGTTTTAAACATCTTTCAATTTTTAGTTGGGTCATACGAAGTGTACGAGATTTTTTTAATGTAAATTTGTTCTAAAAGATTTTAGAAGATCACGTGACCCCTTTATTGTTTACGTAAAATCAGGTATAAAATTACGTTTTGGAGTGAACTATTTAGTATAACATGGGCCGTTAGAATATTAAGTTGTGTCGTTTTGAGTTTTTTTAAACTACCTTGTACTGAAAATTATTTCAATTTGTTTGGATCAAGAGGATTTATTTTGTTATTTATCTCCAAAGTAATTGTGCTCATTGAATTATATTACCAAGAACTGACTTCATCAAGTGACATCGTCTTCCATCTTGCATACTTCACTAAGATTCGAACTTGGATTTATTTGGACATTTTATTACCAGGACTTTTGCAATTTTTCTAGTGGACAATATTTTAATTTTTTTTTGGATTAATTTTGGAACTGACTCTTAAAACCGTAAGTTAATTTTTCTTTTCTGGAAAAATATTTGTGCTCAAAAAATTGTTTATTAAGTTTTTACAAGCTTGCTATTTTAACTGGTACTGTTTATTCGAGCCTAAGCACGTAACAACAGGAACTGCTCGATGTTCATCCCGTCTGTAATGTCAATGTCGGTCATGGGTCTCACACTACTACATATCTAGTCATTGTTATGTTTTGCATTTTTCTTTAAAACAAACCGGTCAATGTATGTGTTTAACTGCAACATTCTATATATTCCTACTTTAACTTTTAAATTGGGCAAATATGTTCTGTCCAAAATTGTATCTAATTAAGCAATCTAATTTTTTCTAACTAGCATAGTTGGTGAACAACCTGTACTTTGTAAAACAAAATGACTGATCTTTCTTAATCTGCACAATTTTCTCAACTCAATGCAACCTGTAAAGAAAGGTGAACAAATCTTTTTCTTACTTCTCCGTGTGGGAAGCCCGTAATCCTTATTGCGATCATAAACACTTACTTCGCCTTTAAGCAACAGTTATTATAATTGTTTTGAAATCCACAGAAGTAAAAAACCATAAATTATGACATGAAAGCGCAGATGAGATATCGTGGTGCAAACAAAATGTATGTTTGCGCATGTCGCTGCGTTTACTGCAATAACTGTTTGATGTGCATTTAAGTATATCCGCAGACTGATGTGTAACTGAATTGCTGTTGTATTAATAATAATAATAATAATAATAATAATAATAATAATAATAATAATAATAATAATGTTTCTGCGCTAACTATGGCATATCTCACACCTAAAACAGCTCGACATTGACTAGAAATAATTATGAAATATCTCCCCGTCAGTGCTTCTATCAAATAACAACTATAGCAGCTTCAAGAAGCTCATGTGGAATTTTCAGAAGGTACAGAGCAGTTATCTAAATTAAATGTCGAACCAACCAAAACAAATTGTTACGGCAACTGAGGCAACAAAAAGATCTTAAAACATTACCAGAGGATATTGCTGGTCATCTTCAACCCATTCCACCACCTCATTAACCTGTCTAACCACAGCCGGGAGCTCGACCACCGCCACCACTAAAGCTAGAAAATGATAGATACATTTACTGATGAAGGTGTTGCCGCTATCAAAGATGCAGACCAAATAATTGATATTGCCGTATTTGGATACGGGGGTAGAGAAACGATACGTAAAATCAGAATATATTAAAACTCTAAAAGCTGCCTATTGGGTTAAATATTTACATTGTGTTATTTTTAAGATTCAGCAGATCACATCTGATAAAGATATTAATAAGTTTGTTATCAATGACTGGACAGCAAAGGAACATACTGCAAGAGTAAACTAGACAACGAAAGAAAGAGAGGAAGAATAGAAGCATGAACTTGAAAAAGCAACAGGGAAAGGATAAAATCAGGTGTAAAAACCAGATCTGAAACAAGGATATAAAATGTAATAGCCGAGACAGAGGCATCTACCTTAACCACAATCAGATCCGCGCAATATATCGTGGAAGAGCTACAGTAAGTGACCGTGCTACTCCTAATAATATAGTTTATGGTCCTATGGAGGTTCTTGTGCAGGTTCTCGTACGGCAACCACCATACTGGACTCTAGGTTTTTTAAAAATAATTCCTTTGTCACATGGGCTAACAAACTCATATCAATTGTTGATGATTACGTCGAATGGTAACATTTAGTGTATTTGGCATTATATAGAGCTTCAAAAATGTGTCAGCTGCTGACAATGGTCCGCGACAATTCCAAGATAGTTTAAAATCAACCTCAGGTGAGATCCACCGATGGGATCCATTGCGTGCCAGTCCCAGACACCGTAACGAAAAGATTAACTGGCTATAGGCGAGAGGAAAACAAAATATACGCGAGTTTGATCTTGATGCTGCATTTATCATCACGATTAAACGACAAAATAATTACTGCGCCTCATGTAACACATTGATGTTGTGGAAATATTTTCCTAAGGACGTACGATATTTTACCGTGGACAGAACCAACATATGAAGGAAAGATGGCCATCATCGCTTAACTGCTTGAGAAAGGCTCTTCCGATTTTGTGCTATTGTTTCATGATATTTGTGCTTGTTGTCTATCTTCGTCTACATTATTGTGTTTCATCATGCATTGTTTGTTCCGCTCGTATGTGTTAATTCTTCTCCTTGAGTTGGAAACGAGAACAATTAGAATTTTTCTCAGCTGTTTTGTTCCACTCTTAAAACGTCATTTGTTGTTTAATTAAACCGCCGTCACGTGACCACCAGTCGACCCGCTTACAATATGACTGACCCTCAATAATTGCATTAAATGACCACACCTTGGCTCTAGATACTACATTATGCTCAAGACTGAACGAACTGGGATTTCATTCATCATTACTTAAATGTAAACGGAAGCGAAATAAAAACGTTGTTTCAAAGCTGGCCGTCGTAGAACAGGAAGAAGAATTCCAGTTATCTCCATTTCGTCCGTAACTGATAAACAATTTTAAAATTATGCCGTTAATTTAATTTTGATAACATGGTTAAAATCCTCTTATATCGTCAACCGTTGTGTCAACTGTTCCAGGGATACCACTACGTATTGCATTATTCAACGCTCAATCACCAGGATCACAGGAAAAGCGCACAGAAATAGTTAATTGTATCAACGACCAGAATATCTACGTCTTCTTGAAAGAAACATGGTTACGATCATCAGGCGATGAACCCAAGTGTGCGGGTTTAACACCCAGCGATTTATTCATCAAGTCGTTCCCCCGCAACTCTCGCGGAGGTGGAAGTGCTGTAATTACAAAGAATTCCATGATCAAGTGCCTTAAGTAAAACACCACCTTAAATTTCTGTCACACATCGTTTGAACAAATCTAAACAACGCTCACACTGGAACAAAGATCAATCTATTTTTTTATTTCTCTACCGCCCTCCTCCTAGTAGAAAAAAACAAGCTTACTGAATCTCTCTTTTTGGAGCAGTTTCCAAATCTTCTAGAGTATATAAATTCGAGAGGTGGTAACCTAATTATTCTTGGAGATTTCAGCTTTCACTTTGACTGTCCTGGAAAACCATGCACGTCAAAACTCCTAGATTCCATTCATGTTTTCAACCTTAAACAGTCAGTTAAACAACCCACCCATAAACTTGGTCACATTTTAGACTGGTTTCTTTATAGACCTGATGATAATATTCTGTAATCCACCCTTGTATCCCACGAACTTGCATCGGGTCACCTCTGCATTGTATGCCATCTCGACGTATTAGACCCTACCCCTCCACCTCTATTTGCTACTAAGAGAAACCTCCGTATGATTAATTGAAACAAATTAATGCAAGACATCCAAGGAAACCTAAAAACGTTCTTAAATCAGATAGCCGAACAACTTGATAACTGCCTGCTTACATTGCTTGAAAAACATGCCCCAGCTACCAAATACAGAGTATCAAATTGTTCTCCATGGTATAGCAGTGTTAGGTACCAGCTTCGCACTGTTAAAGACATTGCCGAAACGCAGATAGGCTTTGGCTTTCCACCGGACTCACTATTCATAAATAAATCTATGAAGCCGCTAAGAAAAAAGTCACAAACATAGTCCATTTAGACAAATTATCCCACTACAGTACTTAGATCACAGACTTCCAGTTGCAAAGAGCTCTTCGGCATGAATATGAAACTAATGTCAAGAACAAATGTACACCACACCCAACAACCTTCTCTCCAGTAGACCTTCCGGACCAATTTGCAAATTTCTTCCGTGACAAAGTACACACCATTAGAGATTAGCTTGACAGCACAATTTCAACTGACTCGTCACCATACAGTTATGATGCAGAAATTTCAGCGGCAACCATTATGAGCATTTGAATCTGTCTATATTAATTTAATCCGGACAATGGTGATGAAGTATGTCCCAAAGTCTTGTGAGCTTGATCCAATTCCGACATCACTGCTGCTTGAGTGCTTGGACCCAATATTGCTTTCACTAAATGATGTTATTAATATCTTTCTCTCATCAGGGGAATTTCCATCATTTTTCAAAACTGCCATCGTAAAGCCTCTGATTAAGAAACCAACACTTGACCATAAGGATTTAAAGAACTACGGCCCAGTATGTAATCTCCCATTCATATAAAAAATCTTAGAAAAGGTTGTTCTAACTCAACTTGTATCTCATTTGAATTCAAACAGTCTTTTTTTTAGCAATATGCAGTTTGCAAATCGCCCTCGCCACAGTACGGAAAATACTCTTCTAAAATTATTTAATGACATTCTCTCTTCTTTGGATAGTGGAAAGATTACAGTGCACTCTCCTGGATTCATCTGCAGCATTTGACACAATAGACCATGATATATTACTTCACAGTCTCCATCACGTATTTGGCCTTAAGAATATAGCTTTACAGTGGTTCATGTCATACGTAGTCAATAGGATACAAATTATATCTACAAATGGAACACATTCCAGCCCAGTTGACGTATGTTGTGGTGTTCCATAGGGATCTGTTAATGGACCTGTTCTCTTCATTCTGTACACTCAGCCGCTTTCAAGTGTCATAGATCATTACACAGTGGTGCATCAATTGTAAGCTGATGACATCCAAATATACAAGTCTAGCCACCCAACTGGAGTTGATTATACCATCCATGGAGTTGAGAGGTGCATTTATAATGTGAAATCATGGATGACATGTAACAAGCAGCAGATGAATTCTGATAAACCTGAGGTTATTATAATCACAACACAAAGATATTTGCATTCACATCCTTCATCTCAGACAATAAATATCAGTAATACCAACATTAAATTCTCACAGTCAGTGAGAAACCTAGGCGTTACTCTAGAAAGTACTCTCACATTGTACCAACATGTCATGCATATATGTAAGGCTGCATATCTTGAACTGAAAAAAAACATCAGTTCCATTCCTAAATATCTTTCAGTTGATGCCACTAAAACACTTGTGTTCATTAGTACTTTCAACTACTGTAACTCAATAATGTATAGTTCATCACAATATTTACCCCAGAAACTTCACAAAGTTCAAAACACAGCTGCACTTATCTTTAGAGTACCTCGATCAGAGCACACTTCACCACTGCTTCGTACCCTACACTGGCTGTCAATTCGATACAGAATCAAACAAAATTTGTTCTGTGCTATATTTCACTGACAGACTCCAGTCCAAGATACCTATCCAGCCTCACCCATGTATACACCAACTAGATACTTACGCTCTTCTTCTGACAATTGTATACTCATTGTTCCCACGGTGAAAACAGTCATATGCACAACGTTCTTTTGCATACCAGGGTCCGGTGACATGGAACGAATTGCCCATTGAAATTAGACACAGACACAGTGGTCCCTTTTAAGAGTGCTCTTAAAACTCACTAGTTTTGTCTGCAGGGACAAACTTAGAGACCTAATCATGTTTTGTATCTTATATGTTTTCAGCATGTTTTTATGTTTTCCAATTTCATTTTTTTGCCATTTGTTTTTCTGTAGTATAGTCATATCCTTATAGATGGTGTAAAGCGCTTAGAGCTTCGAAAGATTAGGCGCTATACATCATCATCATCATCATTATTATATGGTTTAGCTACACAAACGAAATGTTAATGAAGACAGGTCTTTAGCGTAATCCACGTAGGGGCGATAGTACCAATAGACGCTAGCATATCCATTTAATGTATCGGGCACTTAATAAATTAATTAATTTCGACTGACCTTGGTATATGGATGGAAACAAAGCTTTTATTTTGACCCATGACATCAAATCCTTAAGAATACCCACTTTTTAGTATAAATCCCTGTCAAAACGCAAACATATGTATACAACTATTAATGACCTTAATTTTGTTTATTGCTGACGCATGCGTTGAAAGGCAATGGCAACTGCTGTAAACGTTATCGAGAGGAGCATATCACACATAACTGACTTCTTGTTGTTGTTGTTGTAGGGTATAACGCCAGTATTAATGGTGGAGGATGAACCCGGGAAATACCCTTAAAGTACAGACCGACAAGACAAACTGCCGGCAAGCTTTCTCACATACCCACATTAGTCGAATCAGACACTAGAACCTACGCAAACAGACGTGAGATGGAAGTGATCCTTAATGAAGAGTGCTTCAGACCACTCGGCCACTCATGGCCCCAACTACCCCTCCCGCCACGGTACTTACTAACATTTGGGACGGAATTGTGAGAAACAGAGAGTGACATAAAATGTAGAGCTAACTGCTGTAATACGTGTTTTAATCTTAAATGTCCTTAATTTTAAAAGTATTACAAAAAATGCAAATGTCCTCAAACAAATTTGGGATTGACATTCAAATGGACATTTTTATAATTATTGCTCCCTATCAGAAGGCAAACAAATGATGATGGCTTGAGATGATGAAGTGAATCGTACTTTTCTATCCACTGTTAATTTCCATATTAATGATGCTCACATTTATGTTGAGATTTACAGGCAGACATACTATGATGAATAGAAAAATCATTTTAATTAACTACAAGTAACTCAATTTATCTTGCAAAGTAAAACAAAGAAATAGTGTGTTAGAAACTTGTAATTTATTCAACTGCCTGTCATGTGAAGGGAGACACAGAAGTGTCAAGATTTAAAAAATGGGATGCATAAATTTGAAGAAAAAAATTCAACATTAAAAACAATAAGACACTTGATAAAACATTTAGCATATATATATATATATATATATTCTGCACCTAATACTATGAAACATTCTCTCATAGAAATCAAAGGATAGCACATTCAAGTCTGTTTCGTTCATATTAGTATATACGTGTATATATATATATATATATATATATATATATATATATATATATATATACGTGTATATATATATATATATATATATACGTGTATATATATATATATATATATATATATATATATATATATATATATATATATATATATATGCATGACGTTAGTTGGGCAACTGACAGTTTATATCACAATCAGATTTTGAAAGGACATGAAATTCAATCACATAACATCATTCATGAAGGAAAAAAAATCTGCTGTTAATAGTCAGTTGTGACTAACATATTTATAATCTGGTTGGAATGCTGCAATTTATACTGTATTAGGGGCCAACAATAAATGACGTCACACGATTTTTTTGGCAGATTTCGATTCACCTCCCTCCACCTCGTCACACGTCGTCACAAAAAGTCAGAGCCCCTCAAATATTACGTCACAGAGCTCTGAACTCCCCCCGATAAAGCCGTAGTTCCTATTTTGAAAATTAACATGTTTCAAATCACTTCATCTTAGTATGTGTTTTGTGTGGCGCTTCACTCTGATATTGTAGGAGAAAACATGTATGTAGCTAAAACTGCAGATGTTCAGAATATTGTATTCAAATTCTCCTATAATTATCAAATAAAGTAACTATAACTAAACACAAATACTTTTAAACTTTGTAGTTGAACACATAATTATCTGTGTTTGCTACAGGCACTTTTTTGGAAGTTTTTTTTTTGTAGCGTCATATGATGTTTTTTTAGCTCAAAAAGTCAGAAGTAATCCTTTTTTGTGGCACCAATAGGTTTTAATTCTTGCAACCAGTGATCAACTTTGACTTGACAATCTGCATCATTTTGTATTCCATTCCACTTTTGAATCACTTCTTACTGGCAAATCTTTCTGCTCTTTGCAGGATATGTCAGCACCTACGCCTCAAAAAGACACTGGGACATTTTACTTTTATCCATTGTAGTGGTCAACTCTTACACCCCCCAAAAAACAAATTGAGATTATTGGTGTAATATACACTTTAATTTAATATGTTTGTAATATAAACTTATATATAACTTTAATTATTCTAATTCTTAAATATAATAGGAATTTGAAAAATACCAACTTTTATAAAAAGATTTTTCTATCAAACCAATAAATTATTTACTTTTCTATCAAACGTTTTAGGTTTAATTTTATAGAACAAAAAAAGTTCTAAAATTAAAAAGGTTTGGCGAGAGAAAGATAATTTCAACTTTGCTTTGTCAACACCAGCGGACTGGAAACGGAACAAATGCCATTTGGAAAAAGCTACTATTGGGGCTAGTAGGGGTGTTGGTAGTTCGAAGACGAGTCCATCATAACTTGAGCTCATGCCCGACACTCATGAAGCTACTTAAAACGTCATTAAATAAATTGTAAGTAATAAAAAACATTAAGTAGAACTTTTAGTAAAGTTGCGCATTTTGATGTGCCGTCTTATGTCTTAAACATCCCCGTCCCCCATCGTCACAAATGTGTGACACACCGTGTAACAAGATAACCGAGACGGATATTTCGGATTGATAACAGAACACGTTTTATGATACAGATATAAAAATTATGGTTTAATGTGGCGATATATATATAAGCAAAACAATGAAAGGCGTGCGTAGTGTAATCCAAATATTGGATTTAATTAAACATAATTACGCACAAACTAGAAGATGCTAACAAATTATACAATGATACAAAACAATGATACAATGATACAAAACAATGATACAAAAACCCCAGATAAATATACAAAAAAGATGAATACAGTTTACTCACGTAGTAAACAATACAGGATTACTCATAGTAAAAATGTATACGCTCAAGTAGCGAAACTATATTTCAAAATAATAAAGGGACAGATAACGACTCATCTTTCCAGTCCCAAAAGATATACTGGGTTCCACAAACCCATATTAGCCCACGGCTAACAAATTACAAATAAATAGATATAATCGACTATTAGTATACAGCTCCACAGCTGATACAAGTAAACTTCACAATTTCTACAGACTCAGGACACTCGGAATACTACCAAACATTAGACCCTCCAAATATTAGACCCTCCGGACACTGGTCATTTAGACAGCTCTACTGCTGGGTCACCCTTGTCACTCTTGACATTAGACACTCCGGACGCTAGACATGAGACACTCCGGCAAATTTAACAGCTCTGGACACGCCAGTGCATTTAAACACATCTCCCGACGTTTGACAGCTCCGGACACCCCGGATGTTTAACACCCTCGTACCAATAGCTGAAAATATACCTGACACCGTGTACTAACCTTGATACAGACATAACGTAATAACGTTATACACGGTAAATTATAAAGACTATATTATCGTAATTTCAAAATGACAGGTTCTATAGTAAAAATTCCCGGTTCTATAATGCTGATATTATACAATTCTATTTTAACTAAATATAGCTGTACATTACAAATCTAAATGCCTTGCAAACAAGAGTAGAACATGCACCCATTATGCTGTGTAAAAGCTATATAACAAACATGCAAAGGTAAATACAGTAATACAAAAGCTATTACTCAGTATCAAAAATGTACTTACCCCTACAGCTAAAGTTGTGCCAATCCTCCCTCCCTCGGATCGATAGCCCTACAGCTACAGTCCTTTAATCCAGCCGCTTGTTGACAAAACTCTTAGTAATGTAAAGATCCCTTACTTATCGCAAAGTATTTATACGGATTCGTTCTCCGTATCGAGAACACTCTGCACGTGCGGCATTGAGCGAATTGTACTCACTATTCCGAAGTACAACTGCCCATGTATAAAAATCACCCTCAGGTATCGTTGCACACGATAAACCAAACCCGAGTACCTGTATTTCCTGAATAAAAACTACATCATTCCGTGACACACCGACACTTCCCCCCCCCGTAGTGCGTGACGTCATTTATGGACGGCCCCTTACTCACTTGCTAGAATTGCTGGCTATTTGTTGCAATTGTTATATAATTATGTGCAGGTTAGCTCAGCAACTAACACTGATCACTGGTAGATGTTACATAACTACACTGCAGTCAGCAAATAACAAAAATAACAATGTATCACTGTTAACTGGTACTACTACTCAGTTATCAGTATTATGTAATTCATATTAGCCTATTTATATTGCTGCTTGTTGTTGTCGTTGATGTAGTGTTTAAAGCCATTTCTCAGTGCATGATACATGGTTGAGGAAGAGCCTGGGAAAACCCCTAGAAAGAACCACCAACCCATGAGATGCTACTGGCAAGCTTTCTCACCTATCCACATTTGCCAAATACGAGACTCGAACACACACAGAGGTGAGATGGCAGTGATCTGTAACAGAGAGCACATTAGACCACTTGTCCACTCATGGCCCTCTTGCTGGCTGTTTGTGATTGCCATATAATTAGTATTATGTTAGCACACTGAATTTAAATTTATCATACAAGTAACACATAATTAGATTTCATGACATCACAAATGATATTATTAAGTCATGCAATGGAAAGACATACAAAATATGTAGTTCAAATGAATCAAATAATTATTTCATGTCACATGTGCAGTTGGATTTATAAAATTAGTATTTTTAAAAATGCAGTAAATAAAATCTGCATTTATGCTCATTTCAAAATAAATTAATGAACTTTTCAAATAATTCAAAATCAATGCCTAAAACAACGACAACTTTGTATAAAACAAAACCTTTATCTGCCATAATTTTAATCCCATGGTTCTAACAAATATTTAATCTCTGACAGCTTTGTGATCTCCACATCACTCAGAGTCATGCATCCAGAGTAAAAAGAGGAAAAAAATGTGACTGCACCATGTGTTGCTATCCCTAACAAACCTTTCCAGGAGTTGTGAGTTTTGTAGTTTGAAAAAGTCTTTGATGTAAGCAATAGAGAAACATACATACATACATACATACATACATACATACATACATACATACATACATACATACATACATACATACATACATACATACATACATACATACATACATACATACATACATACATACATACATACATACATACATACATACATACATACATACACACACACACATACATACACACACACATACACACATACATACATACAATACAAGACAAGACATGACAAGGCAATACAATACAATACAATACAATACAATACAATACAATACAATACAATACAATACAATACAATACAACACAACACAACACAACACAACACAACACAACACCACACAACACAACACAACACAACACAACACAACACAACACAACACAACACAACACAACACAACACAACACAACACAACACAATACAATACAATACAATACAATACAATACAATACAATACAATACAATACAATACAATACAATACAATACAATACAATACAGTACAACACAATATTATACAAACTATCACATAAATATACATTGATCTTATCTTCTTTGCATTTTTAAAATAGTTCTCAGTAACCTGTATATATTTAATATTATTTATAAATACATAGTTGCCGTTATATGTTTATATTTTATGAGTTTTTCTCTGATACAAATATTCAGCAGATACCAATCATTTTTAATTGTACGAGAAATTAAGTTTTAATAATAGGACTTTTTTATAGTTTGATAAAGTTTTAATGACTACTAAGCTTCGCATTTAAAACTGTTCATTACTTGCCGTAAGCATCAATTAAAAATGTCATGTAAACGTTTTTATTTCTTCGGTTAAAGCTCTAATAATGGTTTAATGAATTCTAATTTTATATTGCATGAAATAGTCAATAGTGAGTTCAACCACTCATTTGTTTGCGTAAATTATAAAACCCGTTTATAATGTAAATAGTTTCCATCTTCAAAGGGCAAATATGTGTTTTTGTAATTTGTTTTTTTTTTAATGCGATGTGATAAAATCGTTTCAACGAGAAAAACAGTAATTTCGAATTAGTTGAACTTGTTAAGCTTTATTTAGGTTTAGCCAATGAAATTGTATTCGTGTTAGAATATATGTAAAATCACGTAAACGTTTGTATGATAGTGTTAAGTTGTACCAGTTATATGCTTGATTGATTGTTATATGCCTATAATACACCTAGTGATTTATCTCGACTTTCTGCCGTAATTTTATTTGAAATAAACTTTTTTATACCAATGAGAATATGCACGGGGATCAGAATAGGATATGATATACCTCGTTCACTAGAGAATATATTGTTATATAACATGTCATCTTAAACAATAACAGGAGTTGGTCAGATTCAATTCATCTAGTTATCGTTAGCCTCGTGCTGCAGTTAATTTAATGCAACTCCCTTTAAATGTGTATACAATTTAGAAAGTTAAACTATACGATTGTAAGGTTTCTTGAAAGGCAATACACAAGACAACTTTAATCCGCACTTTTTAACTAAGTACCAAACGTTATTTTATTAGTATATCGATCATTAGGATCTAAATAAACTCAAACGACTAAGCTAGGAAAATGGTGTATCAATGCTGACTTGACCTGTACTTAACCTTCAGTTTTGCCAAACAACACTAATTCAGCTAGATCATATGGCTGTGTTGCTATGGTGATGTGAGTTGAAAGTCTGTAATAAAAAGCTTTGATTGGAGGTTAGCAATCTGTTTAAGTTCCTCCTTTTCCCCATATTTCACTTTAATTAAACCGTTCCATGAAACATATGCCATTGTTGTTACATTTAACTTCTAACAATGTAGATAATAATTATGCAGACTCTCACTCAAAAATCTTAATGTAATTAAGTATGGTGACAATTGTCACCTTTATAATACAATGTACGCGAACACATTTGGTTTCTACCTATATCGTTCAGTTAATAATATATTTAATATATTAATATATAATATATAATATATATATAATATATTAATATATAATATATATAATATATTAATATATAATATATAATATATATCAGGTTTAATTTTTACATGCCATACGTTGGTTCTACACTTTATTCCTGTACAGCTGACCGACCTTTTCATATGGTATAACAGACTAAACATGACAGAAGAGCAAGACTGTAATGCCCAAAGATGTGCCATAATGTCGATCTCGTAACCAAATGTTTTTTTTAATAATTGACTGATAGTTTCGTAGGACGTAGCACATAGTGAGACGAATATGTTTAATATAATTTGCAAACATACTTTTTCTGGTTTCATGACAGTTATAACTAATAACGTTCATAACCTTTACATGTAATTAAAATGCCATCATCATTCAACTTATTTGACTAATAATCTAATTAGTATTGCAATATTACAAATAAAATATTATTTTTAATAAGATCAACCGATAATTACACATTTCTGCAGACATGTAAAAACATATTCCCACGAACTCACCTTATCCTGAAACCAGATCGACCAGTTATAATTCCATCCTCTTAATGCAGAACACCTAGCAAGTCATCTGGTAGTACTATTTGGATATGTTTTTGGTACGACTGGGGCTTGGTTCAAACCCGCGACGTCCCGCATCCGAGGTAGACGTTGTAACGACTAGGGTATCAGAGCATTCCACATTGAAATAAAATTACGTTCTGTCATAATTGATCTAATTTTCTTTTTCACAACTGTGTAATTGATATTAGATTGTGTAATGGAGATACTATAAATAGGTTATTGTTTAATATGTATCAGTCAGAAAGGTAAAACGAAGGACATATATAGTGAGGCCGAGAAAAAGAGAATACATAATACACAAAACTAATTAATGTTTCATTATTGTACCGACTAATTTATTAATATTTCGGTATTTGGATTTTTTTTTAAAATAGTAAATAAAGTACATGTTTTATTGAGGAATAAGTACATCCTACTCTGAGAAATGAATTAGAAAGTTATGATAATACATACATCTCTGAAATTTCTCAACGTTATATGGATTAAAATTAAAAGAATGTATAGGTACTACTACTGATTGAACGCTTGTATTTTCTAAATTAGGGAAGCTATGTCGCAGGTGGAATAAAGAGCGCTGATGACGTATTATATATACATGCATACAATCTATTATCCGTGGGTTAACGTTGGGTTTTATAAAAGGCATTGTATATTTCTGGACTGTAAAGATAATTTGTATATATGTTACATTTAATCTACCATAATTTCATTTTATTGAATTCATTTTACTTCACGAGTAAAATTCTACATTGTTTACTAACTAGGTGTACTATATCCATCGTTTTCTTAAGAAATCAATGTGACTCATACAACCCGAGTCACTGTATTTATTAAAGTAATGTATTTGTTGTTTTTTATTGGATTATATTTGTACGTTCCTGTGTTAATTAATCAACTTTTTGGAATATATACATGCAAGCATTCGTAATTATTTGATCATTCAAATCATTTATTATTAAACATTGTATTTATATCATCGCCAAACGTGTTTTGTTGTGAATCCTGAAATCCCACCCGGTTATCTTGGTACAGCTATTTATTATTATGCCAATCAACAATACGTCGTCATATTAACAATGTTTCTTGACTGTTAGCTTTAACTCCGTGGACTCTTATATTGTGAACTATCATTAAGGTAAATGTCATAACTGGTTTGACTGGTTTGATCAACTGTTTGCAGGCACTCGTACAATTTATATCAACAGTGTGAATGGCTGTCAAAACCATTATGTTATGTCCAAAAATGCAATCAGTACGTTCTTAGTCCAACAAAGAAAGACAAATTTAGAAACTAGATCGGCTGTTACTCGCGTGATTAAATATAACTGTACTATTTCAGGCTTGTTTCTGGGACCATAGTCTATTTTTAGGCTTGATGTTATGGGATTGTTAGGACGAGGATACTGAAATATAGAAAACACAATCAGAGTCGCTTTTAATCATAATAACCTGTATACAGCATATCAATTTGCTAGAACAAAGTGCCATTTACTATGTTTGTACATTGCATTTTTCCATATCTGATGTTTATCCATTGACAATCAGATTCTTGTTTGTAGTGATATAAAACTATATAATATATATTTGTAGTATATATCCATTAAAATTTGCATAGCTGATACGGAATACGATACAATTTTATTCCATATCACGCACCTAATTTTCATAGTTTGTAACACACACACACACACACACACATACACACACATAGAGAGAGATACAGATACTGAGCGATATGCAGGGAAAACAGAGTAAGAGAGATGGAGACGGACGCAGATAAAGAGAGAGAGAGAGAGAGAGAGAGAGAGAGAGAGAGAGAGAGGCAGAGGGATAGAGCGACAGAAAGAGGAACACAGAAATATAAGCAGAGATTAAGAGAGAGACAGAGAGAGATTTACAGAGAGAAAAACAGCGATAGAGAAAGAGAGAGAGAGAGAGAGAGAGAGTGAAGGAGAGTTATATAGATATAGGCAGAGAGACATAGATATAGATAGAGAAGCTGATAGGGAGGCAGAGCGAGGTATAGTGGCAAAGAGAGAGGCATTGCTGCATAGAGAAAGGAAGAGAGGCCCAAAAATGGGCAGATAGAGATAGATAGGGACAAAAAAGAGGCATAGACAGCACGATTTGCAGTGGGAGAGAGACAGAGACAGATGTTTATTTAGTATGTAGAACTGTCAATGGATTTATCAATTTTTGTTTTGCTTTTAGTTTATCTACTTTTGCAGAAAACGTTACCACATTTCTGATCACCGAACGAATATCACCTTATTATGACGAATTTAAAAGATCATCTTACGATAATCATCATGATACCAATTGTCATGTTCTGGTAACACATCCATTTAATTTGAATATTCGGCAGTGTATTCAAATAGTGGATCTATGTCCATATCGTTCAATTTTTATACGATCCAGGTTTAAGTTTATAAATTAATTGATGAACGGATGGAATACTTTGAAAAGTTATGAGGCTGATCGTTTGACTGTTTTTGCACAACTGCATAATCCGTTTCATAAAATAAACGTAACGATCAGAAACTGGTTCCATATTGAGGGCCATTACATTGTTTGCCAAATGTTTGTTGCAGATTGTTGTGAGTACAATACTTCCCAAGCATCTGACTGGAAACGCCTCTTACTGTCGTGGTACAGGTGGTGATCAGGAAGTATAAGCTAATTTCCACAGTACTAATAATTGTGAGCAGTGTAACTGTTTGCCTATTTATCCACAAATGATTGAGGAAAGTTTGGATTTTTAAGTTGTTTCTTTTTAAGTTCATAGTTGATCCTATCCTATCGCTCGTCGTCAGCAGTTCATGCGTACTGCCAATGTAAGTTACTGGGAAGATACGTGTTATGGGAATGTTAACACCAGATAGGAATGCTATCTCTCAGCAAGATGCACTTAATATGGTCGTGGAATTTGCCTCTTCTAGATATTTTGTATTTGCTCACTAACTCCGGTTCAAGGTAGAAGGGAAAATAAAGGAGCTTGAGCCGCTCTCAGTTATATGTTCAGTATATTACGCATCACATATTACATGTCAGTCTTCTTGTGCGTCTTCTGCAACATTTGCATCCTGGTCTACTTGAATAACCACACTATTCTTAAATGGTTTCTGTATAACTGAAGCTTCAGGTTGTACAAGTAAACCACTTTCATCGTCAACAAACGTGATGATCTTCAAGGGCGATAACTTCTGCACATTTAAAAGTCAGTACACTTGACCAGTGTGTTTCCTGTATATAAAGCGTTGTAAGAAAGATGTTAATTGGCTTTGACCTTTATAAAACCATACACCTTTACAGCACATAAATAAAGTACAGCTAAAATGTATGATCTGTTCAACCATCAAATCTATGCAACAAGAGTTTAAATGAAGGAAGGAAAAACTTGCAATTGATATTCTATCTTTATTTGAATATTTCATAAAATGGGATAGGAGGCACGTGTTGGATAATGGTACTTAGGTCCAACAGAGTAATACAAATCATATTATCAAGTATGTACCCTGGTAATCCATTTTGTTTTTAATTCTGACCTGACATCACATAAGACAAGTGTCTGAAACTTTAAATATAACAGTACACACAAACATAATCGTTTTCTTGTTTCAAGTTTAAATGTACATGTTAATAATTATGTAAAATTTTGCTTCTATATGAAGTCATTTTGTAACATATTTAAATCTTAACATAGTATTAACAAGATAAATTCCATATATTAACAGCTTAGAAAATTCCATTTCAACGATTGCCTGAGTTTCATCTTTAGTGATTTAATGGCAAGTGGTTAAACGTATAAATTTCAACACACTCTAAACGACATGTCTTCTATTATAATTAAAAATATAATTGATGACACCTAGTGGCTACAGAGATGCTGTTTTACCCATTAAGAACTAATAAGTTGTAGTATAATATGTTCTTTAATAATTATCACCCAATCACTTACCACTCTTACCACCAGTCAAAACCCAGTGCTCCCAGAGTAACACGCATTAGCCACAAGGAGGTATAGTATGCAGAAAGGAGGCAGGTTCTACTTGAGAGATCAAAGAACGAACCTCTTGAGAGTGGTTTAGAAATTCATACTGGTGCTTAACTTTGTATGTATATTGCAATTGCTTCCTTTATTTGTTCATAGTCATCTTAGTTATTCACTATCTCTATTTTAAACTTGGTGGTCAAAACAATTTCATAGATTTTCTGGATATCTTTCATATTTAATGTTGTTTCTAGACCATCATCAAATTGAATTTTACATTTCGATTCTCAAGTTTCCCTAATGGATTTTTGATGTAAATATTATATTGACCCTCCAGTAGTCCCATATTGACTGCACCAGCATTTGTCCTACACCAGCCCAAAAAAGATTGGAGAGATTACCTACAAAGAAAAGTATAAATGACATAATATAATTATGTCATTATTGCATGTGTGGATACATATTTTCATTTTGAATATTTTCTGCTATGGTTAAATTCAATCCTAATTCCAGTTAAACTGCATTTTTAATGGCAATACATATCCATATAAACACCTATTTTGTTGCACAAAATTCATTAACTTTACACATTATTGTGAAATATTCCTAACTAGAATCTGGAAAAGCACCTGTTGGTGAGATTGTCTGGTAAAATATAACGATATAAGAAATATACTTACATTTCACTTTTACATCAAAATCTATGTCATCAAGATTTATGCAAATATTCCCTTTACCATTGAGTCAAAGCCCCATAGTTAAATTAGATCACATGGTCTATTACTCTGACCCTTGAAACTAATGGTGATGAACTGGAGCTGTTGAAACTAAGCTGATTGGCTTAACATTAATGATTTGTTGGATGATGTATTGCTTGGTACAGGATACTGAGTATTTAAAACAAATTATATAATAATAAAGTGCCCTAGGTCAAAAGGCTGACCATGCAATGTGCAGGAATTATAACCACGTACAACTCATTTCTTAAACTTCTTTCTCTAGTTATAATACAACATCAATCTATCAAACGTGTTAGCTTATTTTTCTTTCAGATTCTTAACATTTCAGTTTTCAAAGATGGTGAAACATCCAGTTCTTCCACCCCAACCCCCTAATTATATTTTGCTCCTCCTTTAAGACAATAGGTTCCTCCTCTAGTTATCTCCCCTTCCCTCAAATAATTAATTTCTTGTCAATAATGGACTCTTTGGTAATACAAGGTGCATAAAGACTTAGAAGGTGAGAGAAAGGAGGCAGTTTTATGCAGGGAATAAAATGAGAGAAAGTGAGAGGTAAAGATAGATAGGAAGAAAGACAAGGAGAATGAGACACATAAAGAGGGGGTTGGAAGACAGAGGCAAAGACAGGAAGAGAGGATAACAGGGAGGAAAAGAGAGAGGAGAGAGAGAATGAGAGAGTAAGAGACAGAGAGCTAATGATCAGAGACACATAGGGAAAGACGGGAAACAGAGGAAAGAAACTGAAATACCGGAAAAGGTAAAGAAAGACAGTGGAAGAGAAAGACCGACAAAATAAAAGAGAAGAAAAGTGAAAGACAGAGACATCAATTAATTAGCAAAATCAATTTTGATGACAATCATATTTCTTCCGAGAAAGACTTAAAGTACCATGGAGTTATATTTCCTGATTTTATAATTGTGATTATACTTGCAATCCAAACAAAGTAATAAAAACATAAACCCACCTGATCACCTAAGGTAGGTTATAACATTAAAATTTAATTTAATATATTAATATGAAAACAATTTAGAACACAACCAAAGTACATGAAATCGATTTGGGAATACGAATTATTCAGTATTCTTGAAGGCATGGAAAAAAACACATACCCACACGTATTAATAATTTATTTATGGATGATACTACAGGGCGTGATTCTAAAATGATTGTAAACGAGGGGTATATTAATAATTTTATAGAACAATTTAACTCCCCAACTCACTCGCGCATTTGATAGATTACATAATTTACTTGTTAGTGCTACACAATGATGACGTAAAGCTCATTATATTGCTTGCCATCACATTAGAGCATCTCGTACTCCAACATCGCATCGTTTACGATGTTTAAGACCTAAGCTTCCTCATCGCACACTCTGTGAATGATATCCACATAATTCGTTTCTGCAGGATTTGTTACAAGATAATACGGATCCTATCATCCGCCACTTACAGTGGTTCATTATGTAAAATATCTTTATTTAAATACCTGTTTTAATTATAATGTGAAGGAATTCGAGAGATGATCCAAAATCAAACCCTCGACAACCTATAAATTTAATCTGAATAGAATCTCTGTAGACGCACCAAGTAAGGGTCTAGTGAGTGATACAATCGTGGTTGATAAAATGCATGATGTTATAGATGAATTTAAGAAAGATGGAGCATCTCACTCTTGATCAACATTTCGAATCGATGGTGGTGTTCATGCTATAATGACTGATAAACGAGAAGCGAGTATAATAGCGCATCTCAAACATAGAAATTATTTCTCCATAGTGAAATTTAGTATAATAAAATAAACAGAAAAATGAATTATTAGTGATAAATTCGACCCTGTCATGAAAAAGAAAAAACAGTCATTGTGAGTCAAAGTCACAAACCAGGCATATAAACCGGAATTGACAAACCGTACTACGTGCAATCGTATCCTGTGACCGCGGTTATTTTCGGAATTTTTATTCGATAAACGAAAAGCCGAGTGTTCAGAATTTGAATCCTATGAAACTGTCCATGGAAAATTGTGTAGCCGAACGAGTAACAGAGCATTTTACAAATTCGATGCGTGGAAACGGTCTGACAGATCTAAAACGTAGCAAAATAAACAAATGGGCTTGATTACCTCAACATTCTCATCAGGCTAAGTGATATTGGTCAATTGAGAGGTATTGAACACAGTGATCCTCTTTTATTTACTTAATTACTTGTTACCCACAAATCTGTTATCAAAACTGAAGCCACATATATACATATATGTTAATACATATATGTTAATATCCTACATGTCAGTTGTTATTTGAAAAGGGATATTACCTGAGGTACACGCTAGTAGCGAAACCAGATTAACTATGAAATTGATGTTCCTGACAAGTATATACTCAAAATTCTTAGCCTAATCAGTGGCACTCCTTTGCCTGGTCATTCTGTAATAAATAGGACTTATGTCAAGATTTTGAACCATTTGCATTGGCCAAAACGTTAACGTAAAGATTGTAAATACTATAGAACACATCAAATCGCATTAATGCAGAACATGATTGATACGGAACATAATCATGCATAGAATAGAATTTGGCCCTGTCGGCCATTTACCTAAGAATGAAACAAAATCAAAACTAACATTAAAATATCGCAGTCATGCAAGATAAATAAATTTTGGCTTTCTTTGCTATACATCAACATTCTCATGAGGCTAAGTGTTTTGGTAACTATACCGTTGAACAGAAGGTAAGTGATTCAAAGCATCTCATTAACGCTCCCGGAAAGGCAACACAACTAGCCATAACTATATTTTACAGGTGTATGTCGAAGGATATATGTCTGTTAAGCATGCAGTCAGTTGCATTGTACCTGTCCCGCACTGTGACAATTTAAGAGATGAAATCCAATGGATCTGGTTATTTTTGTAGAACTAACTTAAGCTACACAGAAATATTGATTTATCTCGATCAGAAACATAAACATCTACCGTCACATAAAAATTGTCAACAAAAAGAGATATTATTGAATATGAGCACGTTTTTCTAATGTTCCAACACAAACAAATGCAATATTACATGATGTTCAATTTACATATTCTACACATGTGAAACAGCATATATTAAAAGCTAAATATTGCAAACAGGAATGTTTGAGAGAACGAAATTTGAAAGTAAAAGTCGTTGGGTTTCATGATGGACTATTATGTGCTTCCAGCATTTGCTCAGAGTATTGAAAATGGAACAGTGTAACCAGATCATATTCATTTGTTTTACTTTCCAAGAATATATGATGCATTGCCAAAATTGGAATTGCAAACGTGGTTACCATATTTGAGCTTTTGAACGGATTTTTTAATATTCTACCGAGAGAAAGGGCAAACGATGTTTTGGGATTCACAACTCCAGATAAATTGTGGCAGTATCAATGTAATGTTGTTTGGGGTGAAAATTTGCATTGTACTCTCCAACATTTAGAAAGCACGATAACAAATGGTCTAGATAATTATAACTCTTACGTCCATGACACCGTGATCCGCAACAACATTGAAAATATTTCTTTGGAGGCCAGCCCGAAAATCTTTGATTCACTATGCATATCAGTTCTTATGTTTAAGGTTAACTCAAATGTATGTGGCCATGAGGATAATGCAGCTGAGTCGATTATTTGGTATGGCTGGATATTTATTCCATTTATTCCAGAAACACAGAACGCCTGACCAAGTTGTTTAATGCGAAAACCAAATTACATTGCTCTGATAAACAACAGGAAGCTTTTATATGTTAATGGCCGTACTAAAGAGTGTACCAGCTTTTTTCAGCGTTAAATTTTCTGAAGCATTTACATGTTTAGTGATGCAATTCATCTTGGGTTAGGTCGAGAATTAACGCAATAAGACAACAATGATGTTGAACATCATATTTTCCATGTTTCTAAGAAAATGAATAAGCACCAGAATGAATCATTGGCTTTGATATTCGTTTTGCAGCACGTTAGGTCAGCTTCTTCTCAGATTGTTGATTCAGGATTACAAAATCCAAATCCTGTTTTTGCAAAATTAAATAAAAATAATAATGATTATTAAGGTGGAGTTTGATGTGTCAGCAATGCAATATTGACATACCACACATCACAGTAAAAAAGACTTATTTCTAATGCACGTTTACGTGTATTGATGTATTATATTGTATTATATTGCTTCATATATAGTTTGTGTACCTCATAAAACTTTATCTAATGTATAGATTTTTAAGATTTGGGGGAGTTGAGCTATGAATAGTTAACTTGTATAATTTGCGGGCACTTTTAAGGACTGCTTGTTATGTATGTATGTATTTTGTACATGACCAGCGATAGTTTGTTTGTATTTAAGAACATATATTGCTGAATATCTCTTTCGATTGTAGACAGAATATTTATTTTTCATGGTAAACATGGTAAACATGTTTATAGTCTTGATTTGACCTTAGAAATGTATAGAACGTAAGATTCCATTGCGTGAAATGGTAACTGCGGCCTATATTAAGTACATATTATCTTATAGACCTAATATCAAGTTTTTTTTGCCTTAACATAAAAAACAGAATAAATTGTAATATTGTGTATAATTTTTGGGGTGGGTTTATTTATTGAATTCAAATTATTATTCAATAGAAGAACAAATGGCTTATCGAAAATATTCTTGGACTAGAACATCAATTTAGAATTATAGTAAATTCAAACACAAACAGTTTTAAGATATAGCATTGTGATAAATGAAATGATTTGTAGCACATTATCACAATCCAGATCACTAGCAAATTATCACGTTAGAAAACTAAATAAAGACATTCATTATTACAAATTATTTGGAATACAACTGCAATTAGGTTGGAACTTTATACATTTTGATTTGTGATTAAACTAGTTAGAATAAATGTGATTCAATTAACAATACAAAAGTTGTTTTTTAAAATTATCACTTTTAATTGTTGATTAGTGCCAAACCCTGTGGTTTTAGCTTTTCTATGTGACATAGTTTAAGGAAACATATGTATGACATGAAGTTATGAGAGACATAAGAAGGTTTTAAAGATAAGCGGTATTTAACTTGTACACCCAACTACAATGTTTGCCAATATAAACTTGTATAACAGAAGTTATAACCACATGAAGAAAACTGTAAAACATAATAGTAAAATGAATCTATAACTTCTTGTTATTGATACATTATTCTGAAATGGTTTGATATAATATAGAATGCTTATCGTTAATAATATAGTATATGTATATAATATATATATATATATATATATATATATATATATATATATATATATATTAAAATTGCCACTGACAGTAAAAGCGAATATGAGTTAGACGAAGTTTAATGGGTTATGTCACCTACGTTTTACAGTTCCTTTTTCCTACCAGGAATGAAAACCCATAGTAATGTTAAGTAAGTAAAATTAATCAATCAGAATTATACTCAGACGATTTGAAAACTAATAATCCGTGGCATTTATTATAATTATTAGTAGTAATAGTAGTAGTAGTAGCAGCAGTAGTAGTAGTGGCAGTAGTGGTATTACTTAAAACAAGGTTTAATTTGGGCTATAACGTCGTGATGTTATCATAAATTTAAGTCATTACTATATTAATGAATACAAAAAATAATTATACTACTAAAAACAATAATGCAAACTTAGTACAGTCCATATTCGATACAACTGTAAAGAGCGTTATATTATGAGATAACACATACAAAGATATGCTGCAACACCAAGAAATTAAATCAACATTGTTTTTTATTTTTTTTTAATCTGCTCATATATTCTAAACAGGCGAATTTTATTGAATGCGATTATGGTGTCCTTGTATCAAAGTTAAATATGCATGTCTGAAAGAGTTGCGTGACCCTAGTATGAAAACGAATGCTGTTCGTATGATTTCGATGTACAGTGGAATCAATGCAAATGTGAGTGTTTGCAGAAGAGAATCTCTATATCGTGTGCATACATGCCTGAGTTCAGATGACTATGTTTGATTGAAGCAAGTCATGAATAAATAGCATATTAAACATATTTGTATCTGATTCTGGAATGAGCGGATAGCCAATGGAAGGTACAGAGCAGGCAGTTTGTGCTCAGTTTGCCTTACCCTAAGAATGATTAGAGCAGCTGTGGTTTAAATGTATTTTACTTTCGGTCGGAGTATCGTAGACGAATCAGAGATACGTGGATAACAATAAAGCAGTACTGGAACTAATAAGTAATTTACAAGTGTTTTAGAGGTAATATTATTATTATTATTATTATTATTATTATTATTATTATTATTATTATTATCATTATTAATAATAATAATAATAAAAATAATAATAATAATAATAATAATAATGAGTACTTTGTATAGTGCCTAATCTATGGAAGCTCTTAGCTCTTAACACCATATATAATGATATGACTACACTACAGAAAAACAAATGACAAAAACAATGAAATTGGAAAACATTAAAAAACACGCGAACACAATCGCAAAGGTAAATGTAACACAGCTCCAGATATACACCCTTGTAAATAGAACGTACAAATAAGAGTAACGCCTAGGTTTCGCGCTGACTGTTTGAATTTACTTTTATTATTATTTATACTTGTTGCTTTAGATTCAGTTTGGGAATGTGAAATAATATGCGTCTTGATTACGCAAGATTTTATTATCATTCACCCTATGCATGTCAAGTGTCACTGCAATTTTCATATAAAACACACACTATGCCAGTAATTCATTATAGAATCTGACGGAGTCTCTTTGTTTCGCAAGTAGACATTAAATTAGTTTTCAACCATGTAAGCTTTGTGGCTTTCTTCAGAACTTCCGATTTCTCGGAATCATGGTGCAAGCCATGTTCTTTCGTGATTTTGACAACTATATTCGAATGGATGATTATTGACATGAGCATAGCCGCCTGGGCCCGGAACGGCCCAGCTCAAAACAACGTCTTCCCTGGCATGCGTATTAATATTATGGATATAAAAATTTTCCAACTCTCCTAGAAAGTCATCAGCGACTTCAAGACTTATCACCCAGTCTTGAATGTGTAAACCATATTTGTAAAGTGTCAAATCCAGGAATATAACTAAACCCTGACTCGTATCATTGAAAAATGTCGCTCCGTCGTAGGAGTCATATTCAATTCGTCTACCGGGTTATCCAACAGTTCCATATACCTTCCGGGATCATCGCCGAAACTTCCACACGTTTTCCTTTCAAATGTTCTGACAATAACTCAGCAAGAATCGTGTGGGCATATTGTTGGCCACAATTATAGCACCAACACCCCAGTCTGCGAACCATTCGACATATCATGCCTCTAAAAAATTATAAAAGTTGATAATACTGCTAGAAAAAAAATAATAGTAATAATACAGTTGAAGATAAGTGAACAAGATAAATGTAACAAAAATACGAAGAAGAGCAAAGAAAGAAGACTAACAGGAAATATCATTTGATGAAGGAAAATATTTTCATGAGAGAGTTACACAATTATTTGTGTTGGCTTCTATCGAGAAGAGTCTAAATAAGAGGAATTTTTTTGCTAGTCAGTTTTACTTTAGAATATTGACTTAATGTTTCCGTTGCCAATTAGTATGATCTTATTGTATCAAACTAACAGTGGTTTCTTCATTGAAAGCAGACTTTAAACTTCTAACTCAACTTTCTAGATTTTAAGAGCAAAACGCAGAGAGCAAAATCAATTACCATTGAAATGACGACAAGAATGATTTGTAAAATTATAATTTGTGAATTGTTGAAGGTTTAGCGTGATAATGACCTAAATGTAAGCAAAGGAAAAGGAAAACATGCATACCAATATATAACTTAAACATAAAATGGCTGAACAAAAATAGTATATTTTAAAAGTTTTGGTTAAACACGTTCCAACAGACTAACCATATATTTTAAAATGCAAATATGCATTATCAGAAACAAATGTTTCTTTTTATATACGATTACGTTGATATTATCAACACAAAAAAGTAAAAACATTCGATATCTACGTACCAAAATTGCCTTCGATCAAGGCGTGGCCCATATTTATAGCATACGTAAAGATCGTGTGAATAACATTATCTTGAAAAAGGTGTAGCTAGCCTTTGTCTCTTTAAATATAAAGAGAGAAGAAAAACAGAGTGAGATACATAGCCGGACAGAGAGACAAACAAAAAGACATAGACAGAGAAACAGCGCGCGTGCTAGAGTGAGATCAACATAGAGAGAGCGAATATTCATTTGATTGTAAAAAATATATTTATATTACATGTACCAATAAGAACAACCAAAACGGTTTTGAGTGTTCAGATAAATTACGATTACCAACTATTTATTATATTCTCACTTGGAATTGCATTTTTCAACGTTCTGATGCAATTAATTTACCTTTTTTATCCTTCCTCTTTCTGCCGCATCAGAATGTGAATCATGCTATAGTCTTTAGAAAGAGGATCAGATGTCAACTCGTATAATGGTCTGTCAGTGTTTTGTTTTTCATAGCGGGGTTTCCATGAATATTCATTGCTAATGTCTGACATTAACCATACTACTGCTATCACTGTAATAATAGGCACAATAAATATAATCTTTTTATCCGTCCATTGCCGATAGTATACACATATTATAGGCGTCTGTGTCATTCCCGTTCCACAACACTGATTATTCATGAACTTTTGGCTATTTGAAAGGCTCTATGAATAACCTAAATGTGGTTTCAAAGGTGGTTTACTTTGATTCATAGCGACGAAATGAATAAGCATAACCATGACTTCCGATTTCTTAAATACGCACCACTGTATCAATAGTATTTCAAATAATAATAATAATAATAAGTATAATAATAATAATAATAATAATAATAATAATAATAATAATGAAGACTTTATATAGCGCCTCATCTTTAGAAACTCTAAGAGCTCAAAGCATATGAATTCAATACATTGACAAACATGAATTCACCAATAGCGAAAAGGATTAAGGTTTAAAAGAAATCAGAGAGAAGAAATATGAGTGTAAGATGAATCATTTCTGCCTTTTCGGTATTTAGTTAGCATCCATTCCTATATAACATGGATCTTTTGCGGAGAGTTCCTACCTCAGCAACCAAAGGTTTAATTTGTTCACAATTAAGAATGAACGATTAACGATATCATATCTACTTGAACGTAAGCAAACATATGGCTTACTGCAAAATAACTTTTATAAATAAAAAATGAGCCGTTAGCTAACGCACCGATGGAAATATTATAATGTATATGACTTTACATTTGTAATTGCATTCCAAGCCATCTAACCTAATTTTACGAATGATTCAAATAATACTGGCCAAACGTACAAAAGAGTCACTTTCTTGATTTGTCTGCCCCTTACAAACGCACACAAATAATTATATAATATCGGTATTCTTATTACTATATTAATGTGTGCAACGAACAGAAAAGTTAACGTACTTTTAGGTAATCGTTCCGTTTGTTAGTTAGATTCACAAGTCTATATTTACAATAACAATGCAGGTTTGAGAACCTATGCGTCTATATAACGTCGTGAATCATTCGTTTATCTCGATGTCAAATTATGTCAATCAATCAATCGTCAGTGGAGACGACCATTATATTGCTCTTCACAAATATGTAATGTTCGACAAATATCCACTTTTGGGAATATTTTGTTAAGACATTTGCATTTATGAAACTAATTAGTTGGTTAGATTCCTTTGCCGTCAATTAATTTCAATTATGGGTTTGTCAGTCGAAAGGAACGAATTATATATATCCACAATTAATTGATGACATTTACGCATGCATATTTGGTAACGATCTGTTTCCACGAATGCATTTATATGACTTATTCAATACTTCGTGGCTCTTAAAGTCAATCTTTGTATTCATGCATTTTTTAAGTAGAAAGAAAAGCTTATATCTCTCCACAACTGCCCGATGACAGTTACAAATTCTCATTCTTTAACGTTCTGTCCCCATTTATGCATGTAAATAACTCATTATATAATGAACCTCTCTTGAATCCAATAGCTGGCATTAATTCAATGTCAGTATAAATGAACTGATTATATCTATTTAAGAACATGACTGTTACACATACACCTTTGACAATACTTTGTTGACTCACGCATGTTTGGAAAATATTCGATGTTATGTGTTACTTGACATTTATTTATGGACATCATTCATGTGTTAGTAGAACGAAACAATGTATTTCCCTTCAATTATACCTAATGACACATTAATTTGCAATTTTCACAATATTGGGATAGTGTCTGGCGATTATGCAATTATCCGCATAAATCAACATTCTTTTAATTTATTTTCACTTCTGCCAAATGACTCGTCAAAATTTAATTTTGAGTTTTAATAATTGACTCGTTAGTATTTATGAACAAATGTGTGTGTTTATTGTATATTGAGACAAATCTCTGAAAAAATTAATTTTTCAGTCGGCAGCAACTTCCGAGTTTTCTTTACAAAACGGTTTTGACAACTATATTGAACGTTTAAGAATAATTTACTGACTCTAAGCCATTTATGAAACACTTAGTGTCATTCTTGTCTCTTGATGTCCATTTGTGGCATTCATTCATGCGTAAGTATCTAGGTTACATCTATTTCTTTTCACAACTGATTAGCGATATATAAACATCAACGTTTATGAACGTTTTGTTTAGACGTTTGCATTAGTAAATTGTTCTATGATTCGAGTCTCATGCCGTTAGTTTCTGCAGCTTGCATTTGTCATTATAATGGAACCCATTAATGTATTAACATCTTTTGTATGGCAGGTGCACATGCAAATGTGCTTATATTTTGTTGACACTTATTCATTTATGCAACTCATACGATATTTCGTGTCTCTTAACAAAACGTGCTATGAATGATGCCTTTGTCAGCATGTTTAACGCTTCTGTGTTATTTCGCAACAAAATCATGACAGTTAAATGTATACTTTAAGAAACGTGATGTCGACTGTCATGAAGTTATGAAACGTTTTGGATTGATCGAGTCTATTGAATCCAATTAATGACATTCTTACATTGGTCATTTGAAATGAACCCTATCTTTACCTTGGCAGCTGCTTAATGACATTTACAACTGAAATGTGTAACACTAGATGTTGACTCCTTTGCATGTATATAACACGTTGCATGGTTCGTGTATATAGATAGACATCAATTTCAGGCATTTATCCATTTGTTAGTAGACAAAAACTCTTTATGTCTCTTCACTGATACTTAATGACAACCACAATGCACGTTAGGTATGATTTAGTGACGCTATTATATTTATAAAGCACCTCACTTTTTGGCATTGTTGTATTTGTAAGTAGCTATAAACCATTAATTTATCATTACAACTACTTAACGATAGATAAGCATCCACTCTGAAGAATACTTTGGTTAGAGTTATGAATTTACTTAACTGATTGGAACAGCTTCCGATTTCTATTCAGTTTTCCATTTAATCAAATTAGACCTCTGCTGTGTGCTAAAATATATCAAAGCAAATTGTGATGATAATCCTGGAAGAGACTTTGTCCAATATCTGGTCAATAACTATTGAATAACTTGATTATATGTTGGAGGAGCTAGGCAGGGTTTAAATTAACCAAGATTTGGCTAAGGGTCCATGTTGCCATGTACAGTGTGGATGGTGCACAATTAATGTCCTTTTAGCTTATTCCGTTAAAAGTTACTCTTTACAGGCTTAGGCTGAAACCAAATTTTGGATAATTGTATGCTTAGCTAGCCTTCGTATAGTGTATTTTGGTGTAATCCCCATTTATGCTTACAAAAGTCCAAAATCTAGTTAACTATGATTAGTCAAAATACAGCTAACTATGCTATTGTCCCTTTCCATAATGTAATGTATGACCTTAGGCAGAAACCAAAGTCTGGATAAATGTATGCTTTGCCAAACTGTAGCTAATGTCAACAACAGTTATTAATCAATTATACTATTACTAGTATTGTAACGATATCTATCTATCTATCTATCTATCTATCTATCTATATATCTATCTATCTATCTATCTATCTATCTATCTATCTATCTATCTATCTATCTATCTATCTATATATATATATATATATATATATATATATATATATATATATATATATATATATATATATATAATTAAACATGTTTCGCCATCCACCTCAGTATTTCATTCCAAACTCTTGTGTATTTGTATTATTAGCACATTGTTGGTCATTGACTGCAATGTGTATTTTGTATAACCCTCATCAATGATTTTATAAATCAAATCCAACTTTCGCTAAATATACTCATTGCAAGTAAATGCAATATTGGCTTGATATATGCTTGAAATATTTACAAAATGTCTGCAGGGTCACTGGCAATGACCACTACGGATGGCTTCCAAACATAAATCAAGTATACTATATATTTATGATCACAAAGGGTTTGAAATATGAACATATGATAATTCAACTTTCTTCATAGCAATCATAGCTAAGCAAGAGCATAGTAAATGAAAGTGATACACATTTGAAAACAATGTATTTTATTACACAATAGTTAATTGTTCTCGTGTCATAAAAACTGGCTTTCTGGAAATATTTGTTAATTACATTAAAAGGCAATCGAAAAAAGCTCCTGATTATTTTCATGGAGTTCTACCTAGACTCGAATATACATTCTTATTTGATTATACCACAATTTCAATGTTTAAAACGAAAATGCATGATATGAAAATGTTTAACACTTGGTCACTTATTTTATTGATTTTTAATTTCAATCCGGATTATGATCAGGTGGACCTTAACACCGTTATGAAATTTATGTTTCTTCTTAAACACACGTTTTCATTGTAAATGATTACCTTGCTCGTTGTTTCTCAACGAGTCTTTTTGTAGTGAAGGGCTGAATGGACTACCACATGTGTATGTTCACAGAATGTTCATACTATGTCATCAATTCTGAAATGTAGAATGTCAAATCAAGGATAAGAATGACAACTACAAATGTGCCTTTCACATGGATTGAAAAAGTGGTTTAATGTATGTCTACTTGCATGCGTAGTGATATTACTCTCATCCTTCTTGTTTTATTTGTATAATTAGCTGGCAGTTGCCAAAATGGAAGAACTATGTCACTTTGCTGTCAGCGGAACATTGAACCCCCATAGTATATATTACATGACAAAGTGTTCCTAAAGAAAGTACATAAAGTACAAAGAACACAGAAGATGACAGTGCTAGGTACTCCCTGGTCAGAGTTAGGTACGAAATTATACATCAGTGAATGGAATGACTCAGATTTGTGAACTTTTATCACACCAACGGTTTTCGTTTTTAAAATCGGAAGTGGGCATATAATCAAACAAGAATGTATGCAAAAACTATTTTAAAAATTGTTATACCAAGTATCTAACAGAGGGATGGACCAATATGAAGATGGATGCAGCGAAAATTGAGATAAAAAGAAAATATTAGAACAAATGATGAACTACACAAAGTATTTATTATCAAACAACATAAGACTAAAATGGTTTAAATTGTACATAACAATTTAAATAATATAGCATGGATATGAAAAACAACATAAATATTGTAGCTGTCCAAAGAGTAATTTCATTCAATGTAAAATGCTAAAGTCTTTTCTGCATTATTTGAAAGAACGGTGCATGTGGAATGTTTCTTTGTATATAACAATATTTACTGTGTCATACAATATTTCTCTTTCATACGTCTTGTTATGACTGCTGGCAATCTTCTTCAAGACAGAATTTCAAAGTCCTCTGGTATAATATTATTGATGTATTGGATGTTTAAATGATGTCAGTGACCCCTTGTATTTTTGTATTTTATGTTCCAGTGTACCCTCAGTGGTCGCAGCATCCTAGACCTGACCGATTGTAATGATTTGATTGTTTCATCTGCAAGATATAGAACATATTTCTTAACATTATATCATCTTCTGTCTGCACGTTCATGTCGATATCTGCCTGATACGTCTGGGTTATGTATCCCTGAATAATTTGGGTCAGTATTTTTTAATAAACTGTAATTATTTTAAACTAAGTTCATTATGTCTTCTGAACGATTGTGTTACAATCAGAATATAATAAATAAAATTAAAATAATACTATTCAAATTACATTGCAATTTAGTTAGTAAATTGAAGACCCAGATTTTTTTAAACTTGGACAACCATGTTGTAATATTTTTTACAAGTCTTTGGTATACCGCTCTAATCGTTAGAGCATCCGCCGTTAATGTGGAACGTCATGGGTTTAATTCACGATCAAGTCATACAAAAGACTTTCAAAAATAGTACAAGCAGTTTCTTCGATTGGTTCAGCAATACAAAGATTAGTATTAGGAATTGTCGACCTGGTGTAAGAATAAAGTGACTGGGTGAGACATCATGATACATGTCTGCAACATGATGATCCAGTCCTAGGCATCATTATAAAGTGCCACACTGCAGACATCATAGCGATATGACTGAAAAACTGTTAAATCTACGTGTAAAATCAAAATATCACACATACACACACAATTATTTGGTCCGACTCAGCATATATTCAAACCTGTGATCCAAGGTCGATGCTCGAACCACAGAGGACACAAGAACAGTAAAATGGCTGCTTTGCGATACAAAACTAGGCACTAGAAAAGGTGGGACTTACTGTTGCTGTTGAAGATGTAATTATAATTTGTCCTTGAGATATGTTCCGTTTTAAAAATGCTTCTCATTGTTAAGTAACTACTTGAATTTTGAACAGTCTGTGCACTTGGTACATATTATTTTAGAATGAAAGTAAGAGTCTAAATGACACTCTTCAACAATCTGAGAACTTGGTACACGTTTTACTCTAAAAGTATGCATCTTAATTACAACCTGTTTTAAAAGAAGACACATTATTGCATTTCTAATGAATCACGGCTCACAGGTCGATGTATTTTAACTTCCTTTAGTAAATGGCCTAATACAACAAGATATTAATGTGGTTATATTAAAGTTATGCATTTAATATGTCTCTGTCTTGTTATCTCTAAAGATAGATGTATAAATACACTACAATGGCGTGTGTTCAGTTAGTTTTATAAACGCATATGCCTTATGCTGACATGCTGATAAGGTCTTCTCGTGTACTCTAGGTCATCAGTTATATTAATTTAAGTTTCCATACCCATGGGCTGAAATGCCCAATTAATTTTTTTAAGAAAGTGTCAGGTCAAATGGATTAGGGTTTAGATCCCTTCATCACATACGCCACAATCGTTTGGTACTATAGTAGAGTATTCCGAAACATCTTTTACTTCAACTTCTTGGGCACTAAGTAACGTACTTACGTTGTGTTGCCACACAATATAAAACCAATCCAATTGTTATTTAATCCTATTTTACTGGGGCTTTAGGTGTATGAGTGGTCTAAGGCAATTGCACTTACTGATCACGGCCAACTCATTTATGTACACATTGTTTCGATAACCGTTTGCAGCCAGTCTGGGGATGTGAAAGTTTGATTGGTTCTTCCGCCATCATATTTAGCGACAGCCATGTATACCCTTCCAAGTGTTGAACAAGTGCACCAAGCCTAGAAAAGTTTATCAAAGGTATTTTAATATGGCCTGACAAAATTAATTTTCACAGACAAAAGCATGATCAATTTGAGTAGACATAACATATTTTATTCCATTACTTCAATTACATTAACCTATATACAATGTTTTATCTGATGAGAAGACCGTATATTGGACATTGCCAAATATGTTCAATATCATGATCATATAACACATTTCCGCTAATTAATTTTCACAGATAAAAGCGTGACTTATTTGAATAAATATCAAATATAATCAAACTGTTACATGCCATCAAACACATTATCCTATTTACTATGCATTATCAATATCAGTTGAGGGGACAAAATCACATTCAATACCATATAGATCCTATATCTTTATAATATAACATTTCTAGTTTGTGTAATTAATATTAAAGTTGAAAATATAAGTTTGAATATGCCTGGATATTTCACGTAATTTATATTGTCTTATGTCTTGACTAGATTTACATATTTTCCAAGTTTGATAATATTCATTCAAACTTGCACACGCTTTGAGATACAAGATCACCTAATTTATAGCCAAATTCATAGAATATATTGATGATGCGAATCTATTTCCTACGTTATATCCAAATGTAATGAGAAATAATATTGTGAACGTCATAAGAAGCTCTGCCAATCTGATGCCAATCACTTCACTTCTATATGTTGACCTTGCTTATAATACAATTCACATCGTCATGATGTTAGCCCATTTACCAATACTGATCCAAATCAGATTATGCATACAGTGGTTAAAGAATCATGCAAATAGTTTCCACTTCAGTTAATAACTCATGAATTAAGTATATACTCCAAGTTTAATAAATGTTAATAACATGTACAAATATGACCGACATAATGATAACTTGTTCAGTCAGATGAAACATCAATTACTCACGATGAATTGATATCGACTCTTACTAAAATGTTATGAGATATCAGCGACATAAACCTCTACTCTAAGGTTTTTAAAAGCTATATAAAAGGTATTGCTATACGACGGGTAACAACATCAGCTAATCGGATGCAATGTCACCTACTTAATATGCTTTGATTTAATTCATTTTTGAATTAGTTAGAATTCGTGCAATAAGTTCAATCACATGTTTTTTTCTTCTTCTAAAAGTATATCAACAGTATACATGATATAGTGATACAAATATAATTGTTAAAGCATGGAAGAATGAAGGCTTATACAAAGGCAAAACATACAGTCAATTGACCTGAAGAGTTATAATTAAGTCATATAGGTAAAATGAAAAATTCCTTAGTAACTTTAGCTCGTTGAACACAGATGCTATAGACTTTCCACGTATGTAAGACCCTTAATTAGCGCAAACTTCCCCCTCTGAATGTTGCAAGTGACACTTTCATACTTTAATCAATGACAGAATACCTGTTGGAAAAATTGAACTTACACTATATATACGTATCATAATAAGTATCATAATTGCATATTAAATTCAATACTTGAAATTAAATGTTATTTCAACGGCAATACAAGCTATGTTATTTATAATATTTCGTTCTTAAATAAATTATGGGACTCTTTACGTATTAACTTACAGTGTACTGTCTTTAAAAAATGTGATATATGAATATACAAATAATTATTTAGATGAGTCCAAAATTTCCGTAATTAATAAAGAAGGCTCAATTTAATGAAGATGCATTCCAACTGCATATTTTACGTGATGAACTTTGTCAGCCTAATAGAAAACATGTAGAGTATATTGAATGAGTTTATACAAGTTTACTGGCATATTTAATTTAAACATTAACTCTTTATCTGCTTCGTATTAATACAACATAATTGTTGCCATGTAAGATTCTTTAGAGCAAACAGTTTGAAATTTTCGCTTGTTTTGTTATAACTTGTACTTTAAAGTTGAACATGACCTGATTTTAGAAAGAGAAGTTGAGCAACATTATATATTTGATTCTAATAAAATTTCAAAATGAAACTATGACTTCAAAAATGGATCATTTTAGTACAAAAAAGGTTTCTTCTAAAACAAATATGGTTAAGTGTTTTATTGAAATACCTGATTAAACAAAATTATGTTTGGATAAAATGATGTTTTCATAGGTCATCAGACAGGGATTCTGTAAATATATAACACACCATCCATTGTTCAGTCCAGTTTGTCTCGACATCCGTGCTTTAATAGTTGTATACTACAAGTATAGACAACAATTTGGAGAAGGCTCAGAACAAGGAAACGAGTAAGTAAAATGTCTGAGTAATTTTTCATGTTCTTTTGCTTTCATGATCTATGCATGACATCATAATATTGCGATTATTTATACAGAAAAAAATAAACCACATGTTTCAGTCATTTTATGCGACCTTCATTGATTGAACCATTCTTGTCAAGACCTACACCGTCTAACCTTTATACCACAGTGATATTGATAAGTCTTGCCAACAAAAAAACCCAACCACATATACATGCTCAAATATTGTTTTTTGTCAAAAAAATGTATATATATATATATATATATATATATATATATATATATATATATATATATATATATATATATATATATATATATATATATATATATATATATATATATATATATATATATATATATATATATATATATATGTGTGTGTGTGTGTGTGTGTGTGTGTGTGTGCACAGATTATTTTGGAATCATATAACTTTATTGGTATACAAAATAACGATGAATCACACTGGAACAATGACAATACTCAAACGTTTGATTTCCTAATTCACAAAGCATAATTTATCTCAACTTAGTTTTCAAATTGTTATTGCAGAAGACATATGTATACAGCATATAGACAATTTGTTCTGTGATGTTGGTACTTCTTGGGCAAGGAAGTGAGGGTCATTATTCTATAATATGCTGTCCATAGGATCCGTACTGCCTTTTCTTTGGTGCAAAAAGATTGATTAGAGAGTGGTATCACTCCAGTGCTGAAGTTTGTTGTCCAGATGACAGCGTTGGCACAATTTTTCTCATTCGCCTGCTGATCAGAATCTCTTCAAGCTTTTACAATACTTTTTACATCCTATACGTTATAGAATATATTCACCTTAGCTTGGTTTTATGCTATCTTCATTGAAAATTAAAATGTACACTAACAAAAATATATCTAAATTCAATAAATTACTAGACCAATAAAGCTAGTGAGTCACATGCCTATATGATATATACTCCATAAGATCCCAATGTGCTTTTGCATACCAAATATCGTGTTTTTTTTTAAATGTACTGTCATCTGCATTGGGAGTTTAGATATTGGGCTCCCATTACAAAGATAATTTTGAGGTATACAATATTGTAAAATTTCTACTCCATTTAGTTGTTGTTGATCTTCTAGTGTTTAACGCCATTTTTCAGCACAATATAGGCGATACCTCTCAGCCAGTATAACTTTTGCAGGAAGAACCCTGAAAAACCCTTGGAAGAACCACTGACATTCCATTTGGTTTTGTAGAGTTTTATTAAGTGGGGATGGGAAAACGTTCAACAGGGTACACATTGAAATGATGTGGTGACAGATTTAGGGTACACATGGAAATGTAGTGACTGATTTGTTGAATATCATAGATATAATAATATGGTACATGTCATTAAAAACTCACCATTGCTGCTTCTCTCTTTGAATAGCCCCTTCATATGTTCTTTGGTGGTGACACTTGACAAGTAACATCTTCTGATGGTGACACCATTTAAAGTCTACACGGCTGATGCTATGGTGTTGACGATTTGGTTGTCAGTTTCCTCCACACAGTGGATAGATGGGACATAATCATCATTGAGTTTGATCTTCTATGGTGCCCTACACATATGTTCAACCTCAAATCTATACGTAAAAGGGAAGCATTCGGGTGTGAAATGGAAGGAGTAGAAGGCAGAAAACTCATTCGTACTATCCCAGTTGGCTCTTTTTAATTTTACAAAGTCTGTCCACCTACGAAGAAGTGATTGGTCCTTAGGGAAGGAATGCATGTATAACCCATCAGCATTTCCATTCCCGCAATTTGCTGCAACACACCTGACCCCGCTGACTTTTCTTGTACCTCGACGATGCGCTTTTGGCCTGAACGGGATGACAAAATAACTAATATGGAACGGAAAAAGTGCTTTGTTTATGTTTCGATAGAAACGGAATTAAGGCGTGTGTTCATAATGTGACGTCAGATATATAATACGTGGTCACTCCGGAAATTAGAGAGCGATAATATCGGTCCTATGTGTAATATTTTCGAAAACACACCTGAGCGTATTTCTCACTTATTATGGAGAATGTTTCCATCGGGTTTGTTTATACCGCTTCCAGACTTTATTTTCTATTCCTCAAGACACACACACACACACACACACACACAAACACACACACACACACACACACACATATATATATATATATATATATATATATATATATATATATATATATATATATATATATATATATATATATATATATATATATATATATATATATATGCAAAAAATATTCTGTAGTATGATCTTCTGGATAATTTTATTATCAAACTATCAAGACATGATGGTGATACCTTACATTGGTATCTAACGGGGTATATAATATCCCTTGATGTAAGTGTTAGACTAAGGTTAAATATTAATAGACACTGCCACTGCTATTAGTGCCTTAAATGAGCTATATTTATTAACGTGTCGTTGCACTGAGTGGAATATATGTACGAGTATACTAATAAGCCTCTGCCAGCGAATATTTATGCACACTGGTTCATATAATAACCGACTCTCCTGACGACGCTTTCATGTTCATTAACGTGATACGTACTCGACATATTTTGACTTAAAATAGTACTGTTTAGTATTGTTATGATATATGTTTTATTCTGAGTTTACATATTTATAATACGTGGTCACTTTATGAAGAAACAAAAACAATTTTCAGTCGGATTCAGAAGACTAAGAGGTATTTTAATCAGGTTTTGATCACATAGGTGAACCTACGTCTAGAGTAGAATTATCATGTTCCCTTCCTGTTGGAAGCGTCCTAAAACTATTATCTGTTCTGGCGTTCCTGTTGCAATGATTATAGCCGGAGGGTTTATCACTTTGAGGGAGATACAGACAACATCGACACTAATGGTATGTGATTTGTTTCATTTAGTTTTAGCTTGTACACTAAATGAAAACCTGTCATTTTATATTCTACCATGTTCTCTAGTTATATGTTTTAACGTGGAAAATGTATTTGTATGTTTGTGTGTATGTGTGCCACACATATCAAAACTCGGTACGCCTGGTTTGTTAGCGTACAAAAACAATACATTGTTTGAATACAGTGTGATCCAGTATAAAACACAAACACTTTTTGATACCAAATAGTGGTGCACGAAGTCGTGTCACTGATAAGACTTGCAAGCAGAGGCTTCCTAATTATTTTATTATCATTGTTTACTTCGTATGGTATATATACAAATAAACTAGGTAATGTACATGTTATTGATGTTCAAAAAAACTAATAAACACATTTTATACTAGCCACGCTTTTTCATTATACATTAATTTAGGTACTAGTCATTTCAATACATGATTTATGCTTATTTGGTTACGCGGAGTAGATTGTATGATGAACAACTCTGAAAGAGTGAGAAATAAATAGAAAGTAACTGACAAATATTTCTGAAGTTCTGGCATCTATGACAACGATGTGTGGATCATGTTATCACATACATATATTCTTTAAAATATTGTATACACTGGTGAGAGTTTAATCTGTATTCTTAATACGTCGCTGGGAATAAAGCAAAACAAAACACATTAGCAAAAGCGACATGAAAGAAGAAGAAAAAAAGAACACAGATACAAAATATTAAGAATTAAGAATTTATAATGCAATAACGTTTCAATTTCAAATGATACTTTCGAGTTTTTTTGCAAATATAATAACGACGTCATCGTGTCTCTATTGCGTATGATTAAAAAATTGGCACATCTCTGTGTCTGCTGCATACAGATGCCAGATATTGACTCTAGTAAATCAAACATTATTGTACGAAAACCTCAATCTCAAATTATGACATAATTGTGTTCTTTTTGTAAGTGAAATTAATACGATTAACTATAGAGAATGATGAGGAAAGAGTAACAAAAAATGCTAGCAAAAACACTTTTCATTGCAAATAGTGATGTATCATTGACTTCAATATTGTCAAAGATTAATCACTTCGTCTCATACGTAAGAAATAACTTGTTTTGAGTCAATAAAATTTTAATATACATTGATTAATCTGTAAAATGGATAATATAATCGATAAGGTAGCAATAAAAGCAACATTTAATTAGTGCTAAATGGTATATCATACTAATACTAATATTGCTACTACTAATAATAATACTATTGTCGACTTTGTATATCGCCTAATGTTTAGAAGCTCGAAGTTCTTTACACCATCTGTATGAAAACACATTAGAAGAACAAAAAACAAAAATAATTAAATAGGAAATCAAAAACATGCTGAAAACATATCAGATACAAAACATGATACGGTCTCTAAGTTTGTTCCTACAGTTGTAAAATGTGAGTTTTAAGAGCACTCTTAAAAGGAACCATTTTGTCTTTGTGTCTAATTCCAATGGGCAATTCGTTTAACATCGCCGTGCCCTGGTATGCAAAAGAACGTTGTCCATATGACTTCGTTTTCATAGTGGGAACATTAATTATACGATTGTCAAAAGTGGAGCGTAAGTATCTTGCTGGTGTATACACATGCATTGGAAATTAGAACAAATTATCATCAGTTACAACATGTACACCTGGCTCCTTGGTCGTATGTGCGATTACCCTGTTAATAAAAAACTAACCTTCCATCCTAGGGTACATAATTAAAATTAGTTGTAACAATGTAATGCTGGAAAACATTTTAATTCTGTAAGAAAACTACTTTATATTTCTTCTGTCAATAATTTGGTAAAAATCAATAAACTTTGAATCTCTTATTAAGAAACAAGTTATCATTTAGTATAACTATGGAAAGAGTTACCTTATAAATGAACCTTTATATCAAACCAATTTGTAGTTTCAACCAGTCCGGTTTGTCGAACCGAACTAGATGTTTTAAATATTGACAACTTAGTTATACGATATATCTTGCCATACTGAAAATTAAACTATTTTTCTGATATATCGTTTTCGTTCTTAATGAAAGCTGTCATGTAAAGAAATTACATCAAATCAATATGGAGATCGTAGCTTGTGCATTATAGACAATTTTACTGAGTCGATTTTATCCGATGCTGAACTTGATAATATGACGGACAGCCAGCTAAGGGACTTTTACTGGAGGTAATGTGAAAATTAAATAGAAAAATAACAACATAAATGTTGCTGCATATATAGTGTCATATATGGAAATTTGTGGCAAGCGTAGTAAAAGGTGTCATTCTATGAGGATTGTTTTACATTGTTTACAGTAATCAGATTGTCGATATGAGAAATATAACAAGGCGTGCAAAAATGGAGGTGAGCGACATATTTCCACTTCTCCCGTTTCAATGACCATTTCTAACTAGTCACTTTTAATCACTGTCTATACATGCTACATGTTGAACACGGTTGTGGTTTGAGGTTGTAGGTATCATGACCCCCTGCAAAAAAGAAGTTTATTTCTATTATTCTTAATACTGAATTTTCATTTGCTTTCTCTTAATTGTTTCATCTATTAATGTTTAGTTTATATGTTAGTCCACAAATTGGTATCATTGGATCAAAGTACTTTTTGATCCATAAAACATTTCAATTAAGACACGTTGCATGTTATATTGTCAACTGTAAACAACTACACAATTCAATAGGACCATGTTAGCCTTTATTTTATTTTCAGCTATATCAGTACTATTCAGGTATTAGGTAGGAAAATAGTACGGATTGGAAAGATAGAGGATGGTGGTAAGGATTTTTGTGCGGACGTTCCATTCCACTCCAGACGACCTTTTCTCGTGTATTCACTTGTGTAAGAGTAAAGCTTCAAATTTCAAACCTGTATCAGCATTCACGAAATTAAAGAGAACTAACGAGTATCAAATATTCATTATACCACATCCGATTTTTCAACAGATTATGTGACACTGGTTAATCGTGGCCTTTGTTCAAGTTCAGTCAACATCCTGTGACATTCAACAGGTGGTATCAAGGACACATATTAATTATTTGTCTGTTTAAGAACTTCATGATGTAAGTGACTCTTGCATAAGGAAATTTGTGTTGACATTATATCCATATCAGAAGTAGTAAAGAATAAAAGTATATTTTGTTATTTCAATCAAATTATTGCGTACTAGTTGCTACCAGTTTCTAATATCTCTTTAGAGTGATTACGTACTGGTCACTATCTCACACAAATAGTGTATTTATAGACGAACACATCAAATGTTCGGTCCTTCTTCAATGCAAAATCTATAAATTAATAAACCATTTGCCAAATTATCATGTCATTACTGTTATGCATATGCCGCAATAAATCATATAGTATGAAGCATCATGTCAATTAAAGTTATTAAAATTATTAGTTTCAGAAAATTAGTAAGGCCAGATTCAATGTATCGATGATAAAACAACTGCGTGTATCGTTATCGATTTGCTTTAAACTCTACAACAGCTGTTCCTTTATTCTATTTAATAACCAGGACCATGTAGTTAAAAACAGTTTAATACGCCAATAAGTTACGTGTCTTATATTGGCACCAAGGTATGCAAAATATGAGTGAATTTTCTTTGTTTTGGGGGTAATGAATTTTGCATTGAAACCGCATGCAGACCAATCAACATAATTTTTTTTAAAATGGAAGAATAAAGTGCAGCATGTATCAACATTGCATTCACATACCCATTGGTGTCTTTTCCATCCATCGAAATAAGCGGTATTATAATTTACACGTATCATAGTTGCGTTGATATCTGTATCTCTTATTATTTTGTAATCCCATACAACGTCATATACAGTGATTTAACAAGATTTTTGTTTAGGCTTTAATGCCATTTTGCAGCACACGATAGGCTACACATAATGGCCAGTATTAAAGGTGGCGGACGAACCAGGGAAAACCCCATAAAGAACCATCGACCCACGAGAAGCTACTTGCAAGCTTTCTCAAATATCTACATTAGCCGAATCTTAGACTTGAACCCACGCAGACAGAGGTGAGACGGCAGTGATCGGTAACGGAAAGCCCGCTAGACCACTCAGGCACTCGGGGCCCCTGATTTAACAAGTGAAACCATGCTTGTATATTTGATCGCTGGTTATTCTCTGGATTTGGCTCCTGTACTGACCCTCAGTCAACAGAGATAAGCAATGAGTCATTCAAAAGACAAAATATTCATGCGTTATTGTGCTCTATATATGCAAATATACACCAGGTGTGTACTAATTTGAATTATATCTGAGTGTAAATTACTGATCTGAAATGATTTCACATCAATTGCACTTCTAGTGCGTTCTTGTTTAGGTCAATCTCTATTTGTGCATGTTAATGTATATTAATTATCGGCAAAAAGGTGATATCGTCAGGATCATCTATAAACATATAAATATGTAGAGGTTAAGATAATGATCGGTATGTTTCTGATCAGAAAGTACTGACACCTTTGTAAGTAAAATTTCATCGTAAGGCCGTTCCACGATGATGATGACGTATTTCCGTATATGTCAGTGAAATAACGAAATGGGCTGTTTTATTGATACCTTTTGTTTTGTGCTCAACTGATACTGAGAGTTAATTTCTTGCTCCATTTTTAAGATAGCGTTATAGTTTTGCTAGATGATCGTAATGAGTCATCGGATTCATTTTAACGTCCATTTTCCCGCTCAATAATGTTAATTTTGATAATATTATATTATGTTTTGGTACATTTGCAGAATCAACTTTCAGTGGGACTTTGACGAGGACGTAGCAAGGACGTTTGGTTGCGAGGTCTTTTGTTTCATACAACACATGCTGAATGATTGGATTATTGTTTCGTTCACACGTTACGAAATTTGCAAGGACTTAAATGTTCAATATGTACATTTAAATTGTACATCTGTAATTGCGACAAGAAAATACTAATAGGAAGATATATAATATACTAATTCTTGCCGCAATTGCTATGACTTTGGAAATATATAGCGTAAGAAATATATATGATATATGGTATACAGTAAATTCAAAATATGTTAAACGTTCCTCGGCAACGAGGTAGGCATCAATGTTAACTCATTGAAAATATTCCGGATGTTACAAAACAGATTGTAAGCCTTGTAAGAGTAGTTACGTCACTTGACTAGTTATTTGAGAAACCGTGCTTTTATTACAAAACGCGTGACCATTGGCTGCCATACCAAGTAATACAAGTGGTGTTACGTCTTGCCCAATTTGTTAATATACCACAGCAGGACTATTTTGTTATCTGTTGTTAGTGTTTCTTATGTCGCTTTTGTTGCCAGATTTTGCATGCAAAAATAAATCTTCAACACATATATGAAACTAAAGCAACAATAACCCACCACACACAATAACAAAGACACATCAGCCATTATAACCACCCGCCCCATAAAAGTTGTATGCGGCTGCAAATATTCACAAGCAACATGACATTGATTTAGAAAAAAACTGTTATTGCAATCGGCAGGATATTTCATTCTCACACCAATATCTTCCAGTGGAGTTAGCCTTTCATATGCGTTAAGTTATACATTAAGATGATTATTCATTGGAACTAATATGTACACTTTTGATATTAGGAATTAAACTTTACTATGAGATTGTTCTGAATTAATTCGAAGAAGATATGAATAAAAGCGCGGTGATACAATATGATTTTTAGAATACCTACGTATTGAAGGTTATTGGTATATAAGCTAATTCAAAATTGGAATTCATTCCACACACCGTTATAGATTATTTGAAACGCTCTATACTTTCGACTTATTATATTACTTCTAGGATATAAAGGGTTTTAATTTACAATGCTATCATTTCTTCTTATTAACATTGTATTACCGGGGCCAATAAACTGTTTAGTGGATTGGACAATACTTGCTGTTTATACTATATATATATGTTACTAGTTTAAAGAGACAGTTTATATATATATATATATATATATATATATATATATATATATATATATATATATATATATATATATATATATAAGGCCTAGCTGATATTAGTATGTATGGCATGAATTGATTTACAGTATCTATTTGGTTCGCAAGTCAGCATTGTTAGACGTATCTATGACAAAGGAGAAAGGGTTGCGACAATTTATAAAAATGCACCATGAATATGTATTATCCAGAAAACGCGCCATTCAAATTTTTTTAAATTATTCAAGTACATATTCAGCTTCAATACCAGTGATGCGAAATTTATAAATGCTTCCAAATGCACGATTTATTCATATTATTAGAAAGAAGACAAAATGTGCCAATAAATTAAACTTTTGTTTATTATTCCTTTTGTCAGCCTATTTAAAGCGTGTGAATTCGATACGTCTCAAACATATGCAATACATTTTATCAATTTCTTCTAGACAAAACTTGGATAATTGTTAAACTATTTCCTCAGCATCCTTACCTACCTTTTGCCCAAACTTGGATATCATTTAAAACTAGCACCATAGTAGATTTACAGGCTAGAGACATTGTTCCTATGCACAATTGAAACGATAATCGTTCTCTAGGAGTTTTATTCTAATGGTGAAAACTGGTCTTAATAATTGCAACATCCGAGAATATTAAATTCACTGAGTTAATTGCCGTGCCATATTGCGAAACCAGTCGAAAGATACATACAAGCATATTTTCATTACTGTAAATAAGCATGACCGAACTTGTGAAATATACATTTCTTATACATAGATCTGATTCATATAACCTTATTCTCGTCTGTCTTTAATTTAACTGTTATCGATTCGTATTTGACTGTTTTATTTCCGAACAATCATAAACATATTAGCGTAGACAATCCAATTACAGGAAGGAGAATGCTAATCATATTTAGCACATATGATGTATTATATAGTAATTTTCTTGCTTTGCCTAATGGCTGTTTAGTTAGGAATGTATGAAAACATGTAGGTAAGTCCATGAGTGATCCCATTCACACACATTCACAATCGCATATCTAGACGTGTGTTGTTTTTGTTCTGCCTAAAACAAATTCAAATTGCACACTATCCTCGAGTTGCATTGCATCGCATAGACAATTGATATAACTAAAAAAGGTGAATGCACATTTATTAAGCTTTGTATTTTGTATTTAATAAACCTTTGCTCAAGAAGGAGACTACCTTAAAGGCCCTGAATCTGTTGTAGATGGTTTACGCAGCAGACTTTAACCACATAATACGATCGTCTCTGATATGTATGGCAACTGCAACCCTGGGCGTAATGGAAACACATGATAAGCTTAATCCGAACGAATTAGTATGCCATAGTATTGGAAAATTAGAGACATTGGTTGGTCACTAATGCTACTGCTTAAATTTAAATCGTTTTGACATACTTTTGGTTGACTCGATCAAAGCTGTGATTTGCAAAATTGATTGCAATGCCTTTCTTGGCGATATTGAATCGATAAAAGGTTTTCATCACACTAAGAAAATTATGCTTCAAAAGGAGTTTGATCTTATTACTTTATGACATGAATATCACAAAAGCTAGTCGGTAAATAACTCTTCTTGCCATTAGAACAACACGGATGTACTTGAGTGTTCTTAGATACTGCCTAAGACGAACTTTATCGAGTTAACTCTGTCCGATACTGTTTCAAATATATATCGTCTTAAGAAAAGATATCTAGTATGTTAAAGTAAGAAAGAAAGTCAACATATCAGTTAATATATCTATTATAAAATAAGAGTAAATATTATTCAGACCTTTTAAAGATCATTATATACGTATTACATACATAGGCTGGCGCATATATTTTCCCGGTTTTCTTTAACACAATTAATAACAAGATATTAAAAACATAAATGTTGGTGTCATATCCATATTTTCTTTTTGACTATAGGGCTAAAGAAAGAAATTATTAACAGTGCATATGATCACAATATCTTCATGGGCTACAAGGATGCAAACGTAATAGCGGGTAGACGTTGAAGTTGTTTTGAAAATATCTACATCAGACGACACCTAAGGACTCGTTACATCACTATAAGGTGTATATTGTTTATAATATTATCAATTGGAAACGTTCAAATCATTAAGAATAATGTAACATTTCTCATTTTAGAATGGTGTATGTAAGAACAATTGTCAAAACAATGGATTTTCGGAACGTAGCTACAATACGTTCAATGTGTGATGTCAGTACTGAAAACATGAGATAAATGTTATAACAATACGGTATTCGTCAGATAAAAATATATTTATCGTAAACTAAGGAGGGTTCGGAAACTGTTATGTTCTAATTTTAAATTATCAAAATTTAATACAAAATGGAAAAGGTAAAAGTTAAACAAGATTCAGGATATAATAAGATCAATTACATGGCAATGAGGATATAATTATAAATTATTGTAATCGATGAAGCAATAATATTTCCTAATGATTGGATGCAATGGACTCAACATTTGTACATCCAAATCATTTTATACTCCACCAATGTAACAAAATATCATAACACATATAATCAGCCCGGTTTAATGGCTTATCATAGTTGTGGTATAATGAATGGAGATGGGTATAATGATCGTGTTTGAACTGTCGCGTAATTTGATCTCGACAAAACATATACTGCCATGAGAGATAATTATCAATAAAAAACTTTATATTCTTCCTGTATTGCATATAAATATTCTTCCTGCTCCACTTTTGGTGCACGATTTGCTCAATTCGATCAAGTTAAGATTTTGGCGAATCCTTCACATATGTTGTCTTTGGTGGAGGAAATATTTTCTATTGAGTAGAAAGGAAAACATTATTATAAAACGTATTTTAAAAAAATCTGTGTTTTCCTCAAGATCCAAATAATGGTAAGTCGCATCGTAGTATTGCGTGTTCGGACAATGAACAAGAATGCTCATATCGAAATGCTTGCTGTTATTACCAATTTAAATCGTTTTATTTCACGCATTTTAAATTATTTCAGTGTTTCTTACAAAACAAACGAACACAATAAGCAAACAGATTGTATTTGAGAAATAAAATAAAATATGTGCTTAATCTATTTGCATCATTTTTTTCCATTCTTGTACACATGAGTAGAATCGTCGGTGTCTCAATAATCTGGTTAAAAACGCAAAATGTCATTGTGACTGAAATAAGGACACTATTTTCTGCTCTGCAAATCAATCTTTCCAAGATATACATATACCGGTTTTAGATTATATCATGCACTTCGGGGAAGATATGAACCCTTCTGGGTGTGTGCCAAAGAGAATTAGCACAGTTATCAAGTTCATTACCGGGCAACCAATTGACTTGTAGCATCTATGGCTACCATAACTTGTTGATGTACTTCTCGTAAGACAAGGAAGGCCCCAATTAATATGGAGCCCAAAGGTAACAGAATAAGGTGACTTGGAAAGAAAGAATAAAAACGGTTCCACATAATAACATAAACTCTACATCAATGAAAGCAGCTAATCTGGCAAGTATAAATTAAAAATATATGTTTCTTTAAGGTACATAGTGGCAAAGGTTAATACACCAAATATTGAAAGCAGATTTGGTTTTAACATAAATATTTGTATTACCAAATATGCACCGTATTGCAAACTGCATGGACGACATACACGTTTGATCTGAAAAAAAGATAATATTAATGTGGGGATTAAAATGTCAAGGTTACTGTGGTTAAATAAAATGCTTTTGCCAGACATTGTAGCTCTATACCATTTTCATTTACCAAAAGCGTTTTGAGGTCTTGCACATAACAAAATAGAATATGCAAGATGAATCTTGAAGTCAGAGGCGTAAAAATTGAGAAAAAATGAGGCTTCAAATTCGGGATTGCAGACAAATAATGTTATTCTTGAGAGCGTTCTTTGACTAAAGGTCGTGGAGTCTAAAGACTCTTGGCCGACGATCAACGTCTTTGTGACATATTAGATAACAATCTGTAGATACGAACCAAATATTAGAGGACTCTGGAACGTATGTTCGGCAAATAATTTGGCCGTAACGAAAGTGTTGATTGATGACGTATATTACTTGTATTGTACAAGTAAATTACATTTGTCGTAATCTTAGGCTTTGTGTTTTCATTATGTTAATGCTGCCTCAGTGTAATTATACAACTAATAGCAGCCTAATAAGCGACTTGATTTGACGCAATACAATTAATTGAATGCATCTCAAATAATACTTGCTTACTAAGTAAAAAGGTAATTAATTATTAGTAATTAACATGCCTTGCCAAAGCAATGCATCTACTATTACATTTTTATACTTCATCTAATGAAAATTATATTTGAATATTTAATAACTGATTCATAAAATGAAAAGGCAAAATGTACTGTGGATTATAACATTTTGCCACCAATGAATGCAGCCTGAGCTTGTCGTGAATAATATCCGCTTATATGATTGTTTACAAGGATGCCATCAGTTAGAAGCGATAAAAAGTGAAAACTCTCTGCTTCGCTATTTCACAGCATTTATAATATTGTCATAACACTTTGCGGATGTTGATCGAATAAATTGAGTATGGGGAAATGCTAGATCAGTAACTTTGTGTTGATGCTCTAAATCGTTATGTCAGATGGATCTAATGTAAAACACCAGCCATAATATGTACTTTTGTATCCGTCTTCCTAGCGATGAAACTATAGTAGGGTGATATTCACAGGTGCATGTTCCTTGTTGCCCTTTTTAAAAACATCATAAATGCAAGGTCTGGTATGAGTGCATGTCAATATTGAATATAGAATCAAACATCAAAAGTTATATAATCTCCCGCGTCGGATTAATATACAGAAAAGTTGATTATGCTAAATATAGAAACAAAATTTCATGTGGTTGTATTTAGATATTCATCATCATCAGTCTCTTGACCAAGAGTGGTCTTTGAAGCACTGTGCTGCTGAACATCTGACCAGTTCCCTCCGCTTGTCTCGATCATGTGCCAGTGACTGCCTCCAAACAACTTTTCCTGTTGTCAGTCCACTTATTTCTCTGTCTACCTATCATTCTATCACTTTGGACACTACCCTGCAGTTCTGTTGTGGATAGACTGTTGGCTCTAGTGACATGGTCATACCATTTCAGCTTTCTCTTTTTGACAATGGTGAGGAGGTCTTCATAATGGCCTACTTATGCCTGATGGTGTTGCGCACTTCTTCATTTCTGATGTGGCCAATGTAAGAGATGCCAATGATGGTTATGTAGCATCTCATTTCAAGTGCCTGAATTCTTCGTTGTAAATCTGCTGTCAGGGTCCAGTCTTCACATGAATACAGAAAAATTGAGATTACTAGTGCTCTCAATAGTCTGATTTTAGTTTTCAGACAGATGTTCTTGTCTCTCCAGATGGGTCTTAGCTTTGACATAGCTGCCTTTATTTGTGCTGCTCGGGACAAAATATCTGCTCTTGATCCCTCTTCCGTGATCATGGAACCAAGATATTTGAATTGGCCCACTGTTTCCAGTTCCTGTCCTCTGACTTTAATCTTGGTTGAGATTTGTTTGCCACTGTTTGTCATCAGCTTTGTCTTCTCGGCACTTATCTCCATGTCAAATCTGGAAGATGTTTTATCCAGGTTCTTCACTAAGGTGGCAAGCTCATCTTCACTGCCTGCAAGCCCATCACTGTCGTCTGCACAGCGGAGGTTGGGAATGTTACGCCCTCCAATGCTGACTGCCCCACAGTGGTTTTCCAGGGCTTCACTCATGATGCGCTCTAATGTTAAAAAGCGTGCGTGACAGGAGACAGCCTTGTCATACTCCAATTGTAGTCTTGAACCGGTCCCCCACATAACCTTGAGCAATTATTGCACTGGTAGCCTTGGCGTACAGCTGCTTGATGGTGTTGGGCAACTTTTGACCCATGTTGTACTTCTTCGTTATGGCCCACAATGTCTCATGCCACACTCTATGAAAAGCCTTTTTAAAATCTATGAACACATGATAGATGTCTTGTTGATGTTGTGAGTACTATTCACACAGAACCCTAAGATTGAAATTTTTTTCTGTTGTGCTTCTTCCACTACAGAACCCTACCTGTTCCTCAGCGATTATTTCTTCTGCTTGTGGGTTCAGTCTGTTCAATATGATCTTCAGCATCACCTTACTAGCATGGCTGATGAAACTGATGGTTCTGAAATTTTGGCACAGCTGGAGATTGCCTGTTTTGGGGAGTGTTATAAATAGTGCCAAGGTCCACTGTGTTGGCCATTTGCCTGTCTGCCAGATCTTGTTGCAGATTTTTGTTAGTAGTTCTATCACTGATTCCCCACCATTCTTGATCAGTTCAGCTGGGATGGTGTCTACTCCAGCTACCTTCCATTCTTCAGTGCTCTTATTGCTGACTCCACCTCGTTTTTGAGAATGGGGAAATCATCATTATTTGTGGAGTTTGGAACTTCAAACACCTCTGGGTTTCCTGCGGACGGATGGTTGTAGTGTTCTTTACAATACTCAGTCCATCTTTCTGAAATGTAACCAGCTTCTGTGAGGCATGTTTTATTTTCATCTTGAATGGTACTGGCTCTTGGCTGCTTCTTTCTGGTGAGGTCTTTCACAATTTGGAATGCGTTTTTTGCTGTTATTCTTTATCAGACTGCTCTCTATTTCTGTGCACTTTTATCCAATCCAATCTTCTTTTGCTTTCTTCAATTTTTTCTGACATTCTTGTTTATTTCTCGCTATTGTAGTGTGTCTGGTTTTTTTGTTAGGTCTCTTCGGGCATCACACAGATTCAGAATCTCTTCTGTAACCCAGGTTGTTTTCTTTGGGCGATGGAGGTCAATGATGTCCTTGGAAGTTGTTGTCATGACTGTGTTGAAAGTGTCTGCCATCACTTTAACATCAACATCCATCACATGGAGTGGAGCAAATTTTCCTCCAATTGTGGCTTGGAATGACTTGCAGATGTTAGGGTCTTTAAGTTGTTCAAGGTTGAATTTGAGCCTGATTTTCTTTGGCTTGTTAATTTTCTTCAACCTCATTCGGAAGTTCATAATGGCAAGGTCGTGATCACTCCCAACATCAGCACCTGGAAACGTTCTTGTTTTTCTCTATTGATGCTAGTTCGGTACCGGTTTTGAACTAGTATGTAGTTGATCTGGTTATGATGGGTTCCATTTGGTGCATGCCATGTCCAGCATCGTGAAGCTTTATGTTGACCCAGGGTGTTTGCTATTACCAAGTTGTTGTAGCTTGCGAACTCGAGCAGCCGTCTCCCTCGTTCATGGGTAAGCTCATTGCAGGAAGGTCCACAATGATCATCCCAGTCTTTTAGAGCATCTTTGCCAACTTTGGAATTCCAATCTCCTTGGATAACAAAGATGTCTTTTTTACTTACCATGTTTATTATACCTTGAAGTGTGTTGTAGGACTCCTCTTTTTCTTCATCATCGTGATCAGTAGTTGGAGCATAGACTTGGATAATTGTGATGTTAAAGGGGGATGCTTTCAGACGAATGGAGATGATTGTGCTAGATATGGAGCGACATTCAAGAACAGATCCCTTGATGGCTTTGTTTACAAGGAAGCCTACTCCATTTATGGACTCTCCACTATAGTATAATATATGCCCATCTTCAGTTTGGTGTTCTCCTAGGGCTTACCATCTTACTTCACAGAGTTCCAGTATGTGCCATGTGTAGTGTTCCATTTCATGTGTCAACTCTTGGAGTCTTCCAGTTTGAGCCATAGTTCTAATGTTCCAGGTGGCGATGGCAAAGTTGTCTCTCGCTCTGATTTTATGCAAAGTATCAGTAACACACTTGTCACCTCCGTCCTGGTGAAAAACGGCAGGCGCGGCCCTTGTTGACCCGGGTGACGACCGAACCGGTATGATAACTTCAGATTTGTCTAGCATTATCAGTGTGTATTGGGCAAAAGTAATCTGGCGGAGCCCATCCCTCTCCATACCAAGGAGTTGCTAAAAGGGGATATGGTACATCGTCCAACTGCCTTAGGGTCTCCACTCCTGATTTTCTTTTATGGTTTACTCGCTTAGCCTTTGGCTAACCAAAGCCAACCTGCAAGGCAGCAGGAAACTCGTGTATGGCCGGGTTCGTCCATTTCCCGAACAGACAGAGCATCTGCCACTGCCCAAATATAAAGATCTTACATATTTTAAAATGCCTCATTAAAAAGTTTCTCTCTGCTACCCGTCTCACTTCTCCATCGCGAGAAATTAAAAAATACGGACAAACATATATGCTGCATTTCAACTAAAATAATCATATCCCATCTACGTATGTGAACTCCACTTTGATTACGTTACTAACTTTCAGTTCTAGATTATAGACTTGTCATATTTAGGATGAAATTTATAAATGCGTAAGTAATGATTTATGTTGAGACTGAAAAAACTTGTTAACTTATTGCATCCATCTAAATACTGAAAAATTTACACGATTTCAAATAGCATAATATGCAAGTTCTGATGTTTGTGGGAATCTCCAAATACAATTGCTTGTTTTAAAGGTCCCGCACGTAGTATTGTAACGTGGCAAGGGGTCAAGGTCAAATAAAATGGAATAGATGGACAAATCACGTATTTTTCAGCTACTAGATCTCTTCAGTGAATTGTAGTGTCAATAAATGGTGTGTTCACCACATTGGTCCTATTTAGATAATAAACACACACAAGAAAAAAATATAAATAGTCAACACAGTTTATTATATGACTTCCAGGATTGTATGTGTTTGCTCACAAACTTAAGGGCTCAAAATGCTGAAATATAATATTTACTAATTTTCAGAACATTTGTTTTGATAAAGCTTATTAAAACACCAGTTTCAGTGGTGTATTGCATGTAAAAATCAGCATCAATATTCACTATATCCCACATTAATCGTGTACACACAAAACAACAACACAAATAAGTTAGTATGTCTCAAAATGTGTTTGTATGACGTACCGAAGTGGTAAGGATATTTGTGCATCCAATCAATGTTCGGAACCAGACCCGGGTTTGTGTTTAGAATATAATGGTAAATGTGTTAGAGGCACAGTCTGGAAACGGATTTTAAGTGTGTCGCATTCTCGACTGAGACACAGTTTGTCGTTTTGAATGCCACAGTATTGTGCAACCGTATGTCAATAGTGTGCGCTTGAATTGAATGCGACAATGTGTGTCGTTTTGGGACAACAAAGTGTGTCGTTGTGTCGGGTACATTATTTCGCCATCGAAACGACACAACCACTACAAAATGGATGGGAATTTTATATCTCAGAATGATACATGTAATTGAGTAGGAACTTCGACAGTGCCAATCCGAATACTAAATTTACAATCGATAGCAGACGGCTGTTTTGATGACAACACAGTGACAGTGTGTCGTCAGCCTAATAACTTTATGGGGACTTTTATTTAATATAGAAAGGAAATAAACGTGAAACAATATCAGAGAAACATTATAGTAGTCATTATGAGTACTAAATGTAATGTGTCGGTAGTAAGTAGTCTACCTTGCTATTAATGCTTGAAATTATCAGATGGGATGACTAGAAACTTGTTCTGTTTGTTTGATCTTGAGACCTTTACTGGAGTCCAGCAGAACCACAACTGCCAAAACGGCGGATCTCGCCCCTATTTATAGATTTTGGGAACACACTCGAGAAATTCACGACAATGTTTTCACGAAAATGACTATATATGGGAGAATTCGAAAAGATTTACTTGGGTGGCTCCTAGCGGAAAGCCGAGCGCCAATATACACAGTAGTAAACATGGCGCCCGTTTTCAACCAACAAAGATAACAATTATTTCACAATAAATAATACAAAGATTCTCATTGATGATGAATGTTTCATCATGCGGGCGACACTTATGAACTTATATGAGTACTACCTTAATTCTGGAGAGAAAAAATGGACACAATTACCTATTTCTCTCTCAAAATAGACGGTAAGTAATAACAATTTACTATCATATCATGTACACTCTGGGCTTCAAAATTCTTTACCCAGATGATTAATATTTAAGCAAATAATTTTTATATGATTTGCATATTGTATCAGATTACCTTTGTTTTGTACAATGGTCATGTATCAAAAACTGTACCACAGTTACTATTTTTTGCAGGTAAAACTTCACCTACATGAAGGGAATGTAAACAATTAATGATGATTATAAATTCCCTCAAATATTAATGAAATTTGCAATTGCACTTTATAAAGTTGACAGGTAGTCAGGATTATTTCAGTATAATGTAAGCATAGAATATAACTATTGGACTGCTTAGCATTTCTCCGTCAGCATACGCAATGTCATGTATCAAACAAATTTGTGCTGCTCTATTACAGTCTATCGGCCTAAACTATCAAAGACGGATAAAATACAACAAGTATTATGCGATTTAAAATATGAGTGTAATTCCCCCCAAAATAAAATGAAATGATTAAATATATCCTATCTTATGGTATCAGTTCCTAAACGTTCTAAATGTCCATTTGAAATTGTAAAATTGCTTGTAATTATATACTGCTTCTACTACCAATGCTAATACTATTACTAATAACAATATAGCATTTCTAACGTACTTCGCAACTAGTTTTGTTTTCTTTTTAGGTTATATAGCTCATGTTTTGTTTTCTCTATATAACACCTCAACATGATACTGCCCTTCTTGTACAGTATTGCCAACTGTAATGACTAGAATCTTGCGTCTCAGTGCCATTGTATTTAAATATTTGTATGGTATTATATCGCTTTTGATACAGCAGTTGTCATCGAAATTAGTAATTTAAGCAGAAAAAAGAGCAAACAGTTGATATTATTGTTACAAATCCCATCAATTCATCCTGACCCCATTTGATACGTTTTCGTCCAATTTTCAACACGTATATCACGCCATGTTTACTGTGGTTTAAATTTACACTGTTACGCCAAATTTAAACGATTCTCACAAAATAATAAAACAGCAGGAAGGGTGAGCATACCATTTTTATAAAGCTGTTTTTTTAACAAAATAACGGTTATAGTAATTCGCTAATTTATTTTCAACGTGGTGAAAACAATTACATCTGTGTCCCGATTAATTAACCATATATTTTATAATATACATAAAGGCAAATATCGGAGAAGTACAAATAACTAAATTAACTAGAGAACGATCTGAATTGATTAAGAAATTTCTCCCAGTAAGATACTCTTTTAGAGATAATTTACAAGGTCGTCAAGAAGCTCGGGTTGATTTTGCTGCTGTTACCGAGCAATTTTTTAATCCGGTAACTACAGCTACTGAGAAAGCTGCGTTAGCCACTGAGAAAGCTATATTGGGAGAGATTACTGATGAACAACGAAACAAATCGCTTCTCCCAGTACTTGAAAAAAAGCAAAGAGATCCAAGCAAACAAAACAAAATATATAAAAACTCTTCCAGCAGATATAATCGCCACGCAGCCCGAAAAAGAAGGTGATATTATTTAAATTCAGGAGGGAGATGTTGGAAAAAGTGGTGTTTCTTTCAATGACAAACTTATTCTTGGTAAGATTTATGAAATCAAAAACATGAAATTTGATTCACAAGAGAGATGGCTGAATGTTTCTTTAGAAGTTTCTTTCGTAAAGGAATTATTTACAATCTAATTATGTTGCTATGGATAAAAAAGTATGGCAAAATGGGTTATATCGTGTATAAAAAAATCCTTTTCACAAGGTGCAACTGGTATTACCGGTAAAGGGTTTTTTCTCAGAATGTAACTTCATTTAGAATTAATGGTATTGGTCTTGTTCCTTGTCTGATTAATATTCTCGTTGACATTGCACGATTGAAAGTTCTCATCGGGGATAAACGAGCTGGAAATAATTCCCGGGAGATAATTAATGAGGCCGCTGGGATATGCCGACGTGGTGGTTTCATGAGCATTGGTTGATAATTAACACACGATTGATTGTTGTCACCCGATTAGATAAATAGCAGTTAAATACAATGATCATATATCGCAGTCACAATAGACCAATTCACATTTCACGGTTGCCAGTTTGTCGAGTATACTACGGAGATGGACTCGATGATATCATCAAGAGATTATTCATTAGAATTGCTCCGAAAATCGCACCTGTCGACAAAGAGTTATCGATGAAAGCAGTCGGTGTTAGTCGCGATAAAGGTATCAGTGAAATTAATAATCTCGTCGGTACCGCATTTAATACCGCCAGAGAAAAACTTGTGTCGTTGGTTCTAAAAAACACAAAGACCAGCACCGACAAAACTACCGTCTACAGAACTAATGCCGCCGCTGGTCAGTAAAATAGTAAATGATATAGTAAATCCAAAATTAATCCCGTTGATACAATCATCGATGATAAATCAAAACGGTGAATCACAAAAATATAGTGTAGCAAATTTAATCGCTGTTATCGGTTTAACAAGATTATGATTTAAATCTACAGTTATGTAAAAAAAATGTTCAAATCGATTTCAGATGAAGCGTTTTATATAGACGCGCCAATACAAAGAAACGATTCTCTGCGTGAGTATGATTTTTTTTATATAACGCAATAAATTGCGATTCTAAATAACATATTGAACTTCGGTATGATGATACCTCCAAATACTTCTTACCATGTGAAGCTTTCATCGAGGTGGAAGGGCATCTAGTTAATCATACTAATGGTCTTCCATTTCCTAATCTCTCAACTACCCATGTTTTACTCATAGGAACTAGCGCCACCGAAAGAATCTCAAAAATGTTATCCCATCTAAAAATCCCTGTTTAGTATTTAACTCTACCCACACAGACATTAGACAATCTTCCGATATGTGTTCTCACCGCGATCTCAAAATCATCATCGCCGCCTCATAAAACCGTGCACGAATACACCAGCGATAACGTTTTAAAGAGATCATAAACGTATAATGGTAGATATTTGGGGAAGATTTCTCTCACAAAGACAAAAGATAGGGTTTCATCCGATGTTGTAAAAATAACTTATCAATGATGCATTATCTGAAATATTACATCTCGTAGATGTATCCGATGAAATTTTTGTAATCCAAGACCGCCAAGGTAAATTGAAATCGAGTAATAATAATATCAGGGATATTTTAGTTAAACTTGACAACACAGTGGAAAATTCCATCGCGGTATTTGATTCAACAGGTTAAATACTACCCGAAGCTGCTTATTCGCTAACAGATTAACATCGTTAAACAACAATTATATATCGTCGATAAATACATTAAAAACGCTACGCGGTGATATGCACGCTCCAATAAGTCAATTTACCGGGTTACAAAACAGTAATGAAAATATTGAAACTCCAGTTTATAATTTTTTGGGAATCCCATCAACGGTTCCACTGAAATTCTCTGATATAAAAATCATCGATGACAAGCTAACAACGCTACGATCGGAGTACGATGTTCAAGTCGGTCAATTTGCGGATCTTTGTAAAAATATTAGAAACGTTGCTGATAAAATTTATGAATGGTTTGGTAAACAACCAGCTGTTATTGTTAAACTGGCAGAAATTAATAACAAACTCGCCGTAATTGATGCGATTAATCAGGTGTTGTCAGAGAGCAGATATCATTTTCAGATCTGATCGTTGATATAAAAAAATCCATCACCGAGATTTAAAAAACCAACAAAGTAATAGTAAATGTATCAGCACGCATAAGTAAAATGTCAATGATCGAAAACAACATGAAACCGCGATCCGAAAATCATTTAAGAAAACCATTGTTTTAAATTTTGAACTTGTCAGATATGAATTTGGCAGCAAAGATTTTCTGTAGACTGTAGAAGGATCACCAACTGGAACAACTACGACGTGACCACATAACATTAATTAGTTGCAATCGTGATCAGATAGTAAATTATGCTCACTCGTGTATATCTGTGGAACGTCTCAAGGAAATTTGGAAAAAAAACGACCCGATCAAATCGACATCGTGTACAAAATAGAACTATCAAGAGTATATAAAATATGGTCAAAGGAACCCATTTCCACAATAACAGAAAATAGGACTATCAAGAGTATACAAAATATGGTTGAAGGAACACATTTCCGCTATAACACAAGGTAACGCTGAATAATTAAAGCAGGCTCAATAACAATACCGGGGTAACAAACGAAAACTCTCAGCAGATATCTCCTAACTAAATAGAAAGATCACAGCGATAACCGAAACGAGTGATCAACTACGAACTACTGTGAACAGTAAATTTCCGCGTTGAACAAATTCAACGAGTAGTATCATAACGTGATAACCGCGTTGAGAAAATCAAACCATTAATACGCAACCGAGGTCTTAAAACAACAATACAACAATAAAGTATTACCCGAACATCATAAAAAACCTATCCTCGAAAACAATCAAGTCAGTGGAGATAACAGGAGAGGATATTTTAATTGATATAGATGAAGCTCTGAACGTCCATGATCTTGACTCCTGTATTAACAAGTTAGTAGTGTACGACGATGTGATGTTAGATAAACAAAAACAACCTGCTAGAATATTCTCCCGTGGAAGACACAAAAACACCGACGTGATATATGCTACTCAACTATACACCTAAATCTCAAAGGTGATTCGAGTCAATTGTAATATCATCGCGGTGTTTAATGGAGTTGACACTTAAACGCTACAAAATATTTATCAAACCTGGTGCTACGGTGACATGGACATTATAAAGTTCAAACATTTCTTTAGTGTTGCTCAAGTGACCCCTCATGGTTTTGTAACAATACAACGAATCGGACTAGATAAAATATATTGTTAATAAATCGTGACGCGGTTGTTTTTTGTTTTGTACTCACAACGTGGAAAATAAATCGATGAATCACAATAACCGTTATTTTGTTAAAATAAGGGCTCTATAGAAATGGTCTGTTCACCCTATGTGCTGCTAATAATGATATCTGAGATAAATGTGGCTGCTTGTATTTGTGGTATCTGTGAAGTATGTCATGTATCTCGCCATGCATCTTGCTGTTATGTTAACAATTTTTTTGTAACAAGTATATTTCCATATCATTCAAAAAATATTTTTGGGCCATAGGATCTCACAATCTTGATATGCGTCAATAAGCATGTCCATTCTTACTTATTTTATAGTTTTCATTTTCGATCTACAGTGCACGCAACTGTAACTAAACGTTGCCTCCCTTTTACCCATGTTTGACGGTTTATATTAGCGGAATTGTTAGTATTCTTTATATCAGAAACGTTTTGTTATTTTCAGATAGCATGGATATGCTTCGAACAAAAAAAAAGGAAATCATGCTCACTCGAACCTATCGGAAGTTAAGTTTTCTTGCTGCAATCCTAATTATAATTTTAATTATATACAACGATGTTATATGGATTTCCATCAGGAATAAATATGCGTTTTCCGATAAAAGATTCCTGAAAAACGTGCTCAGAGATCAAGTTATATATTTTGACAATAATGGCAAACCTGATGGAAGAATACCTTTACACGATGACATAATGATTCCAGGAAAATACGCATGGATACCACATCCAGTAAAGCGAAGAACTTCAGGACCATTTATCATTACAAATAAGAATGGAGAAAGAATAAAATATACCAACTACACATTTTATCCACTGACGTTTAATTCTAGCTTCCTCCTCAATAACCCAAATATATGCAACAAGGCGGAAAATCTTACATTTTTGATAATGGTACATACATCGGTGCACCATTTCGACCGTCGGAAAGCACTCAGAGATACATGGGCTAATCCAGGATTGTTAAAAAACCACAAGTTTCGGATCTTATTTCTGGTAGGAAGAGAAAAATCCAATTTTTTTCAAAAAGCTCTCAAGGAAGAAAGTGAAAAATTCAAAGACATTATACAAGGTGATTTTATTGACGATTATCATAACCTCACTCATAAGGGAATTCTAGGTTATAGATGGATAGCTACATATTGTGAAAATGCAAAATTTATTTTTAAAATTGACGATGATATTTTTGTTAATATCTTTCTCGTTATTCAAGAACTGTTGCCCAAATTAGAAGCGGAACAAAGAATAATTGCATGCCGATCACTTACAAACGCGACTATTGATCGAATCGGAAAATTTGCCGTAGATTCAGATTACTTTCCAGGATACCAACGTAGTCCACTACAATATTGCACTGGTGCGTTCGTTCTGATACCTAGAGACATTGTGCCAGAAATGTACGAAGCAGCAAAATCTACACCATTTTACTGGATAGACGATTTCTATTTGTTTGGTGTTCTTCCAAATCAAATACGTAACGTTTCTTTTCATTTTGCTGCAAACGTAGATAACAATGAAGACATGGCTCTAAAATGTTTCCAGGCAGAGAAACCATGCACATATTTGGCGGCTTACAGTTGGACACCAGGACGCATGTATAAATATTGGGAGGCTTTATTATTCATGTACAAAGATTTAGTAAAAATATATGCATTTAAAGTATAACAGAATGCAATGTGTTTTTAAGTTAATATGTTATGTGCAGATTAATGTAATGCCACTATTCAACGGTCCTAATACTCTTATAACATATCACGCATCTGTGTATCCCCGGCACTTTAAAAGTGCCCCCTTGTTGGGATCCTTGGTGGGTGGGGAGCACGGGTGCTGAATTTTTCAATCAAGCCATCATGGAAAAAAAAAACAATAAACGTACCAAACCACTGTCTGACTCGGACGAAGAACCACTTGGCGTGGAATCATTTCCACGCTTCATGGTTATTCAATCAAAAGATGATGCTAAACCGCTTTCAGGTTTATCTCCATTTATTATCGAGAAAACCATTACGGGATCGATTGGCACACCATGAAGTGTGAAAAAACTAAAATCGGGTTGCCTTCTTGTAAAGTGTGAGCGAAAGGGGCAAACAGACAATATCATGAGACTGAAAACATTCTTTAATATTCCAGTGACCTCATTCGCCCACACTACACTGAATTCGTCCAAAAGCGTAATACGATGTCGTGACTTGGCTGGATTCACCGACGCAGATATCATCGAAGGGATGAAACATGAAGGTGTCACTGCAGTGCGAAGAATACGTATTAAACGTAATAACACCCTGCAGGACACCAAAACATTTGTATTCACCATTAATAAACCGACAGTGCCCAAAGTGGTCAAGGTTGGGTTTTAACAAGTACAGGTCGAGATCTACATTCCAAACCCCCTTCGATGCTATAAATGTCAAAATTACGGCCATCACAAGGATCGATGTTCCAGAGCCAAGGTATGTGGCCGATGCGGAGAACACTCTCATCAGGAAGCTGATTGTAGAGGAACTCCGCATTGTGTCAACTGTGGCCAAGAACATCAAGCCAGTTCCAAAGATTGTGATGCATGGAAACAGGAGAACGAAATTCAAAGGGTAAAGTTTACTTCGAACATTCCCTACCCAGAGGGCAGAAAACTTGTCCAGGCGAAAACATCCCTTCCTGGCCCATCCTTCTCCACAGTCGTAAAATGCAATCCAAAAGGCACGAAGGACGCAAAAACACAGACGGATCAGCTCGATTCAACCACAAGTGCCAATATCCCTATATAAGCCACAGAGAAGCACAACATCAACTCAGACAACATCTAATAACAATCCACCACCAAAATCACCAAGAGTTAAACACAAAGCACAAACAAATAACCGCGAAAGGGTTCAGATGACCCCATTAAACTGTGCAACAGGTTTGGAGACTTTGAGAGCATGGATGCAGAAGAAACTGCTCCATGTACTCAAAGTAGCTCCAAACCTAATAAAACTAAATATACTCCCATACTTCCTCCAGACAAATAACAACACATACTTCCTTCGCGAATAGTCTAACCTAGTTCCAGAATCTCCAGCATAACATTAGAATGAAGAACACCATCATACAATGGAACTGTCGAGGACTTAAAGCTAACTACAATGATATTCTTTTGCTTTTAAATGAGCACGATCCTGCCGTACTATGTTTACAGGAAACATTCTTGAAAGAGACAGATAAAATCTTTTAAAACTTTTCCCAGTTTAATGCGTACTTTCAAAACGCAGACAGGGCCTCAGGAGGAGTCTCTATTACTGTGAACAATAGAGCCCCTCACAGAATCATTCATTTAAACACAAATTTACAAGCCATTGCTGTAAGTGTCACCCTACATCGAATGATTACTTTTGTTCCATTTACTTACCACCAAACACCAACCTAGTACAAAAGGAATTGGACAATCTTGTTGAACAACTTCCCGCGCCCTTCGTTTTACTCGGAGATTTTAATGCCCATAACATTTTATGGGGATCCAATCACATAAACGATAGAGGCCATAAAGTAGAAGATTTCATTTCTATACACGATCTGTGTCTATATAACACTAACTCACCAACATATGTACACCCAAGAACGGTTACGTACACATGCATAGATTTGACAATTTGCTCTCTCTCACTGCTTTTGGACAATGAATGGAAGGTCGCTGATGACCTTCACAGCAGTGATCACTTTCCAATCACTCTTGAAAATAACTCTAAAATTGATGACGCAATTCCACAATGGAATATATAAAAGGCCGACTGGGCTATGCTTGAAACACTATGTAAAACTAGACTAAATAATGATACAGTATTCAACGCTGTTAATCCTATACAGCATTTTACCTCCGTTCTAATTTTAATTGCAGATGAATCTTTTCCTAAGTCCTCAACGAGCAGTAAGAGATCGCAAAAACCTTGGGTAAAACAAAGAATGCAAAGAAGCCATTAGATAACGCCGAGAAGCATTAAAAACATTCAACAATCGTCCAACGCCCGAAAATTTAAATAAATATCGTTTTGCTCGGGCTAAAATTCGACGTACAATCAAAGAATGTAAACGTGCATCCTGGAAGAAATATATGCAACAGAATTGTTACCGAGTGGATGGTGGACTAAATGAACAACACAAACACAATATGTGAAAGAAAAATATAAATTTATGAAATAAATTATTAATGAAAAATAATGATGTATCAACACAATAACTCATGCGTTCAACCCACAATTACACTCACAACCATTCACAATAGATGAATAAATTAAATATTAATACAAAATAAAACACAGATACAAAGGGATCTCTTGGACTATACACAGATCCAAGGAACCTTTACAAAAGTTATATTACCGCAAGTATAAATTGCGATAACAAATACAAAACATCAAACTATACTATCGCACGTATAGATTGCGACAACTAGCACGAACATATACATGTATTTAATCAAGTTGCTAACTTTTATTGAGATTCATGTAATCCCTTGAAATACTATTGTGATTTGAAGTAACTATGTAGATATAACAATGTATTCAATTGTACTACAATTGCAACACACATGTGTCTCGACCCTGTATAACCGTACGATTCACCAACTGTTGAATCGCCGCCCAGCTTCCCCGAATACCTAGGATTGACCAATACTTTTATCGGCCGTTTGCCCTTCACGGATCCACCACAGTTATACGTACAGACAGCATCTACTAGAAACAACGTTCCCAAATACCTAGATGCCACCCCGGATGTTTACACCTCTAGACAGCTCCGACACTCAGACTTCTAGATTTTCGGATATTTACACATCACGACAGATGTAGACGGACAGACAATCCGACAGACAGACAGTCAGATACCTCAATTTGATCTCACAATCAAATGGCACAATTAATCACATTTAGCTACAATTTAGAGACATTCAGAGACGTTCAGCTACAATCAGATACGTTCAGAGACGTTCAGCTACAATCAGATACGTTCAGAGACGTTCAGCTACAATCAGCAACAATTTTAGAGATGCTCCGCTACAATATCAAACGTTCCGCTACAATATCAGACGTTCCGCTACAATATCAGCTACAATAAAGAAAACAGACTAATAATAGTTGTCTCTAAAAATAATATAAACCTTAGATTACGCTATTGCATTTAAAATCTGATAGTGACTAGTAATTCCAAATATTCCACGTTTTAAATCTGCATTGTAATAAAGGCATCATTATAGGAAATGATACACTGAATAAAAATTCACAATAAAACGAAATATAAATTTAACACTCACTTCTTTGGCTGGAGATATAATGACGAGCTATATCTCCTGTGATAAGATACTTTTGGTCCCGTAATATTTATCACAAATATTCTGCCTTAAATATCCTCAAATAGGTGAGCAGAATTCATGGTAAAATTACCGTGCACCCCGTGATTCAAATGTTCCTGGCTTCAAGTGATTCGACGTCAGGCACATGCAAATCGTTACACGCCGCTTACCTTGGAAAGAACCACTTATTCACCCCAGGTAACGCATTTACGACGAAACAAAAAAAATGGTGAAATTAGTTTGTAATTCATGAAGAAATAAATTTAATTTTCGCCTAATTCTGTGACAATCTTTATCTTCTCTAAACTCTCGTTCCTCAATGAAACAAGTTTGGGATACTATTCGAAAAATAAATGGAAAGAGGAAACACAATTCTATTCGACATCAAAAAATAATTTCAGTTCGAAATGTGACATAGCAAATATTCTTGTCGACAGTTTTTCGAAAAACTCATCATCATCTAATTATTCAGATGCCTTTAAAAGATTAAAATCTCAAAAAGAAAAGTCACGTTTAAAATTTACTTCGAACAACACTGAAAATTATAACTAGCTGTTTTCTGTGTTGGAGCTTAGGGAGGCATTAGACAAGGCCCATGATACATCCGCTGGGCCTGACAAAGTACATTACCAGTTCTTGAAACACCGTCCAGAATCTTCTCTGACATTACTTCTTAAAATCTTTAAGGATTTATGGATGGCTGGTAATGTACCTAAGAGCTGGAAAGAAGCAACAGTGATACCGATTCCCAAACCAGGCAAAGATAATGAAGATCCTAACAGCTATCGGCCTATTGCATTGACAAGCTGCGTATGCAAAACAATGGAACGAATGATTAATTCTTTGCTTGTATGGTACTTGGAAAGTAACAATTTAATTTCTCATTTCCAAAGTGGCTTCCGTTCTGGTCGTAGTACTAATGATCATCTGGTTAGACTGGAAACATTTATTCGCGATGCATTTATCAAGAATGATTAATTGTAGCAGTCTTTTTTGATTTAGAAAAGGCCTATGATACAACATGGAAGTACGGGATATTAAATGACCTGCACGATCTAGGTGTAAAAGGCCGTCTGCCCTCTTTCATCTCCAATTTTCTCTCCGACAGAGAATTCAAAGTACGAGTGGGCTGTACCCTCTCCGATATGCACCAGCAAGAGATGGGTGTGCCCCAGGGCAGTATTTTATCTGTGACGCTATTTAATAACAAAATCAATAGCATCACCAAGTGCTTAACTCCCGGTGTGGACTGATCTTTATATGTAGACGATTTTTTAATTTGTTATCGATCAAAGCACATGCATACAATTGAAAGGCAACTTCAACAAAATATCAATAAGATCCACAATTAGGCCAATAATAACGGTTTCAAATTTGCTAAATCGAAAACAGTATGCATGCATTTCTGTCAGTTGCGAAGACATCACGATGACCCGAAACTCACGCTGGATGGGACTCTTATTCCAGTTGTTGAGGAAACAAAGTTTCTAGGTATTATCTTCGACAGAATGCTGACTTTTATACCACACATCAAGAATTTAAAAACTAAATGCTTAAAAGCTTTAAATTTACTAAAAGTAATTGCGCACACTAACTGGGGTGCTGACAAAAAAGTCCTCCTTAATTTGTATAGAACATTTATCCGTTCTATACTAGACTATGGATGCATTGTTTATGGTTCAGCTAGGAAGTCTTATTTGAAAATGCTTGACCCAATTCATAATCATGGAATAAGACTTGCTCTATGAGCATTCAAGACATCTCCATGCGAAAGCCTTCTTGCGGAAGCGAAAACGAATGAACCACCTTTATCGCACCGCAGAGAAATGCTTTCTATACAGTACGCTCTTAGGTTAAGATCAAACCCTCTGAACCCTGCTTTTTCGGCTGTTTTTCAACCAAAATACAAAACTTTATACGAAAACAAACCAAATGCCATACCTTCATTTGGCATCAGAATATCATCCATTATTGACACTATCAAAATTAGTATACATACGGTTCAGAACACGTTTGTCACGGAAACACCACATTGGCTCCTTAAGCAACCACAAGTAATTTTTACGTTGCACGATGGGAAAAAATCTGAGACAAATCCTGCCATTTTGCAGAACTCTTATCATGAACTCCGCGCCGATTCACAAAAACTACACAAACATTTTTACTGATGGATCAAAAGTTGATGACAAGGCTGCTTCAGCCTTCGTTAGTGGCAAGCACATAACTACAGTGCGCTTGCCAAACGATGCGTCCATATTTTCATCGGAAATCATAGCAATAAACCTTTGCTCTGAACTTTTTTGAACAAAAGCGCATTTTAATAGCATTTTTTTCTGTGTCTCGCTGTCCGTACTTCAGTGGCTACACCATATAAAACTGGATAATTCAATACTAGTCGATATTCTCGTCAAAAACACGGAGATTAGTACCTCCTACAATATAGTATACTGTTGGCTACCTAGCCATATTGGTATTAGAGGTAATGAAGAAGCAGACCGGGCTGTTAATATGGCTCTCTCCCAAAAACCATTGGATTTTAAATTACCGTCTACTGATTTTAAACCTTGTATCAAAAAGTACCTACGTCAAAAGTGGCAGGCGTCATGGGATGATGCAGTCAATAGCAAACTTCATGCCATCAAACCAACCCTGGGAGAATGGATTCCTTCCTACAGAAATATCCATAGGGAGGAGGTTGTCATTGAAAGAATCAGAATCGGTCATACATACATTACCCAATCCCACATACCGAAAGGTGAAGATCCACCAGAATGCGTTTCTTGCAATGAACCATTCACTGTTAAACACTTTATGACCGAGTGTTCCGACCTGCAACCTACCGGTGTTAAATACTATAATGTACATGACATGAAGGAACTTTTTGATACAATACAAATCACTTGTATTTTAGATTTCCTTAATGAAGTAAATCTCTATTTTAAACTATAACTTGTATGCCATCACTTACAATATTATTATCTAATGCAAATATCACCTCTTATTTACAGCATCTTATCATCAACATACACCATTTACATCTCCCGTTGATTGAGAAGCTTCATATTTTCCTGTCACCAACATCTTATCATTTTATATTTAACTATTATGGCTTTTTATATCGCTGGTCGATGTTAAACCTTTCTTATTTTTGAACATCTAACCTATTGTATGGCGCTAAATAGCCTAAACGTGCTGGTGCGCCGTTAAAATTCAAGCAAACAAACAAACAAACAAACATATCTACCATTATCAATGATTATGACCCGATCATATCGACGATAAACAAATATGAGAAACCAAAGGTCATTAGCATTGAACATTAGATACTCACATTCAAACTAAGAGGAAATTTAATTGGTCTGAGCATCACATATTGCGAAATAAAACTAGAATACTGATATCACCTAAGCCAACGTCAAAGTTAGAGCATTACATCGTAGCCAGAGTCCAAAGCAAAATTCATTTAGCTACATATTTACTCGTGTTGCAGTAGAGAGACAAACAACGCTCAGCATTCTTTTGCAGTTAATTACACCATGACAGACATATGCATGATGCAGATAATCATAGGAAACGCTAAGCAAAATTGAAATGTTTTAATCGTTTTATATATTGAGCAATTGAGTGAGGTTTGAGTGTGTTACAGCAGCATGGTGTTTTAATTATGTTTGGTGTGTTCCAAAACGTGATACTTTGACATTAGATAGAATTATGGTATTACCTGACAGCATGTTTTCTGTGCATATGTATCATTACTTACTTGTTTTATTAACATTAAATAGTTCATTCATTTTAGGTATGTCCAACGGGAACACAAATGCAACTCTCTTCAAAGCATTACTAATCGCAACTGACGAACATATACATGCAATAAATACTAAATTATTGCACAGAAGTTTGAAATAACTATAACAATAAAACATCGTTACAATTATGAATTGCACTTCGAAAGTGTCACTCACTTGGAAATTGTTATTAAATTTGGAAAGTAGATGAATTTGCAATATATGGTCAAGGGTTAAGGAAATGTTTTAACATTCAATAATATATCTAAATTGCAAATCCTGCTCTATTATCCACAACTTCATTATTCGATACCCTGACCTTTAATTGTCAAGGAAAAAACTATATAATGGCGCATAATATATGGATCATTATAGCAAGTCCTAATGTTTAAGTAGCATATATCAGGCGATGCTATAGATTCTAAATTGTCAGCAGGTGAACAATTACTTTGTGGAACATTTAACATCAGAAATAGATTTTATACTCAAAGCTGATTTCTTATGCCGCTTATCTGAAATGTTATAACAAAACACGTCCTTAGTTTCATTTTTTGATGATTTGTTTAATCTCAGTCCTTTTTTAAATTTGGTTATAATTTGCAAGTTGTTAGCGCATATTATAATTATAATTGTTTGAATGGAAAAGAATCATATTGTATCAAACATAGTTTGCCAGTGAAATCGTGTATTCTTTATTGCACAATTTGCATTCCGCATCTAAGTAGATTCTACACTAAACCATGGTCACATATGAAGAGCGCTTTTATGTATGTCCAAACCTAATTGATTGAATGTGTTTAAGCTGAAAGCAAATATCGTGCAAGTTAAAGGAAAAACTACACATTTAATGCATAAACGGAGATAATGTTGATCTTCCATTTTCTCTAATGCTGACTTTCATTTCCACATTAATATATATATATATATATATATATATATGTATACATATATATATATATATATATATATATACATGTATATATATATATACATATATATATATATATATATATATATATATATATATATATATATATATATATATATATATATATATATATATATATATATATATATATATATATATATTCTCCCATAAAGTATGTGTTCTGAATCAGACTAAATACAATATCATTGTTTATTCACCGGTTTGTTGTACATTTAATTTTTTATTCTCGTTTCATGTTTTTGTTCATGATAATCAATTTATATATTTCTTCCATTACTACTTTTTCTATAAATTAAAATCCGTGTAATTCTGCAGAAATTACAGTAGTCCTTAAAAGGGAAATGTAAAATTCAACTCTCTACTAATAATTATTTTGTTAGATTATTTTAGATTATTTTAGATGTTCATTAAATGAACTTGTATTCATACAGTCTGTATATTGTTTAACAATAAGGTTTGGGGGAAAATAAATTACGATACATGGGAATGATTTTTTTCTTCAAATCTTGACCACATGATTTTCTTGTATTCTCATTTATTATCTTTGAATTTTTTTCCGTTCTCATCGTCACAAGAAACTTCGGAAGCCATTACCGGTGATACAGCCATGTATATTCATCTGCTATTAGTATCTAATGCATGAAAGAAAAACTATGCTACAAACTTTTTGTTCTACATGATGGGCAAAACGGTTTACATTAATGAAAGCCACATTATCGTAACAATACTATGCTTTTCGGGTTTATATATCTTTCCATACGTAAAGAAAATTTATTTGCTTTGTTATATCATCAAGTGATCAAAACATGAAAGAGATTTCCATTTCCTGTTGACATTGTTCTTTACACCTGTACCTTGAATTTGGATCTTATCCATTTTGCAATGAACAATATAAAAGTGTATACTGCTAAAATATTTTAGACCATCGTTTCTTAGACATTATATTCTATTTTGTATGCGTCAATCTTACATGTTTGCTTCAATTTATGTCCATGCTAATCCTACATCATTCATCCTGGAATATACTCTACAATATTTTCTAAATCACATTTAATATCATTGTTAATTCACCGATTTATTGTAAATGTAATGCTTATATTACTTTCGACGATCCTACTGGCAAAACTCCTGTAACAAAGCGTAGCCCATGTCTTTAGTTTGTTTAATTACATTTTCAAGTATTCCATCTCCTGTGTCTTTCTTTGGGTTCCATCAGGTTATATCTTCTTCTTGTATAGTTATCCTGGAATTAAAATAGACATTGTGCATTACTCACCTAAACAAAATCTAAGATTTCAGAGTCAAACACAACTGGTGAGCATTCAAGTTGAAAGTTTACCATCTACACACCACCCTATGTTGGACAAAGGAAGTCATTGCTCTGTCATTACAATTATGGCTGCTTCTGGCATCATTAAACCTTCATTCACTCCTTTACGTCAGGGCCTGGTTAACATCTGATAATCCATCCAGGTTAAGGGGAATTTTACTGTCAAATAAGCTATTCGTTATATAAGGTTCAAACTGAGTATTACTGTCATTCAAAAAACAATTTATGATCGCTTTGTTTTCTTTGATACCTTCAGTTACCATTTTGACCTTTTCCTTGGTGCTATTTCTTTTGAGCTTAATATCCATTTTCGATTTAATTGCTTTTCAGTTTTGTCAATGTTGGAAGATGACAGCTCTGATGGATTGTTTCTCTCTCGAAATGTCCATTTATAATCGCAATCAGCATTTTCAAACTCAATATTTGTAATGCATACTAAGTTTAAAGGTGGTTCATATTCATCAAAATAATCATCATCATTATCATTATTTGTATGATTACCACTATGATCATGTTCTTGCCCTTTTTGGTTTCAAAAAATATTGGTTATTGACGAGAAGGAACAAACATACCTACATTATTCGTGATAACACCCTCCAGAGGGCACAAATTTACATCAACACACATGTGATGTCTTGTTCTGGAACGCATTTATTTTATCACGTATTGGTTCACTTCATGCCAGTTGATATATGTGATATGTAGGCTTTTGTGTGACGTTATTTTGACGCTAGATACTTTTGACTTAACGGACCGGTATCATTGATATAATTAAAGTCACCCGTACTAGTTGCTTAATTCAATGCTCCCACTGCTATAAGCTTTGCGATCAATAAAAAGTTTACGGTAAATGTCACGAGATGGCTTAATACAGGTAAAGTACTAACGATTATGTACACATAGTCACACATACATATACACATTCACGCACGTTTACACACACACACACACACACACACACACATATATATATATATATATATATATATATATATATATATATAATATTATTTCACACTCAAAAAACATAAAGTAGTCGACTGGTTTAAACATGTTCATGCTTCTATTTTAGTTTTGCTTTAAAAGGAACCCACACATTAGTTGAAAATAGAAAGAAACATATTTATTTATTAAATTATGATATATATGTATCAATATGTCCTCAACAGAAGCCGTTAAATCCAGCAATAGATAAAAACGTATCGATTATCGTTTTTGATTGTCTTTCAATGGCTATTTAATAGTCAGTTATACAATATGTGACGAAGTCAATTATATTACATCATTACTATATTATATTTGTTAAATAATAGTCTTATTCGACCGAAGAAAACTATATTATGAAAGAAATACAAAACCAGAAGAAACTTATATTCTCAGAGATGTTTACAATAGGTAAGTGTGTATATTTCATTTCATTTGTTTCAGTCAAATTTTCCTGATCATAGTATTTGAAAAGTAATGTGTTAAAAGTAAAGTCTCTCTAATAGTTCAAGTTAAATACAATAAACGTGTTGTTTCTTATTAAACACAAAATTGTGCTGGATTTTTACATTGCATGTCTGAAAGATGAATATGTAAGTTTTTCTTCATACAATATATGGCACATGGTCATATTAAATTTCATGCTAAATGTTCATAAACTATTGGAAATGGCAGACTCTAATATCAAACAATTTAGGTTGAAATGTTATATTTCTATGTAATATGCTTTGCTTATACATAACTATACATTTGAATCAATGTAAATTAGTATGCAGCGTGCATCCAATATGCCAAGCGATTCACATGTAATTTCAAAACACATATTGTTATGTATATACTTAAAAACACTAAAATAGGACAGCTCTGTGTACCCTTTACAAATTAATATATCATAATTTCACATTACGCATGAAGTCATGATAACAAACAAATGGATGTAAATTGCATTGCGGATACATTTGAACACAAAATAGACTCCATGTAACCCATCTTCAGAAAAAAGGCGAAAAATTTCTCAATAATTATGGTAGGTGCTAATTCGAGTTGAGATTATGACAGGCAGCAGTTTAGTTAATCAATAGGATCGTGAAAATACTAAAAAAATTCATTTTAGAAACATTTAATTTACATTCGAGATGTATGTCAGTGATTCCAAAATAAAGATTACGATTTCGTATTTAAACTGTCGCCGTTATTGCAACTTTATAAAAATCGTCGTACCCACAACTTTTTAAGAGATTTTCTACAAAAAAAGTATTTTATTTAAAAAGATATGTACTTGTACACATATAAAGTCATTCTTTCGCATGTGGATCACTCCAAAAAAGTGCCAAAACATCCATTTTTATAATGTCGATTTCTTGTAAATGAAAACTAACCATTCCGTTTTTACTATACAACTTATAATAGCGTTCATATTATGGGCTCATTTCATACAAAATATGTTCCACTTTCATTTGTAGTAATGGCAAGTTTCTTGAAGTTCGTGCCTTTTATAAATTTGAATTATACGGATGTCGTATTTCGATAGGTAACATCCATAACAATTTTTAGACTAAGCAGTTTTATAACATTGGATGTTAATAAATATATGACAAACACATTTTAATAGAGAATTTTTGTGTAAAAAACGACTTTTTTAACCTAAAAATTGTTAGGTCTTTAAAGTTTTGTTTCGGTATTTGATTTAGCTGGATAGTTGTGTTGTTGCATTTAAGATTTTAACATACATAACGCCAATATTTAATTTTTCACTGTTTGCGCGAATTGGAATGATAATTTTAAATAAACCATATGTAATAAACAAATACAATTAGCTACTTTTGTTGCTGCAGGGAGACTTTATTTTGCCAAAAAATCCGATACAAAATAAATGTTAACCTCCATAACATTAACATGCGTAACAGTTTTCATAGATTCTCTACATACAAAATACATATGAGTAAAACAGGGTGATTTTTCTCCATACACCGCCGGAAGTATATAGTTAAAGCAGACGACGTCATGTCATACATGTAAATGCAACTACAGATACATTTTTATTCAAGCGTCAAGGTAAGTTTGTATCTATATTTACTATTTGTAATAAAAGATGTTCATCTAGAATAAATTGATCACACATACCGTTTATTAGAACATTAATATGTCCAGTTTACCAAGTCTCCGTTTTCTGCAAATGGAAACCGGTGAAAGGGGAAATAAATTTAGTATTATTTTGCACCACTATTGCTACGCAGGTTAAAAGAAAGAAAAAACATGGAAAAAACATTTTCCGTAAATAACAAATCAATCAAGTTCTTATTAGATGTGATTTTTACGATTAACCAAACGTTCCCCACGTGTAAATGTGCATTTTGACATGTTTAGAAGTCCGTATATTTAAAACTAACGTTACGGAGGTTAAATTAAATAATAAAATTTGAAACCGATTTTTAAAGTTACCTGTGACATTCGTGCACAATTGTTTATGCTATTTCGTTTTCTACCAAGAGTTTTAAAAACAATATTATGTCTATGTAGCAAGAAACAATGTCCATTTAAACAGAGACTCCATAATGTTCGTTATGGAGGTTAATAAAAAGTTACGGTTGTTAATAATGATTCCCGAGTTATGCGTTTTGATCTTCAACATTACAATATAATATTTTTTCATAATATCTTACACTATTTGCCTCTTAGATTGTATGTACACACAAATTCCTGTGTTTTAAGATGTTTAAACATTTTTAAGGCAGTTCATTAACAGTACCTTTTAATTTTCAAAATGGCACTGACTAATGCTGAGAGACAACGCCGATGGCGCGAAAAACAGAAACAGAAAGATGCTGCAAAAGTTTTAGAAAAAGAGGCAAAGAGGAAGAGAGAGATTCTTATGTTCCTACAACTATGCTTAAATCAGCTCAGCTAAAAGTAAGGAGAGCAGAAATACTGAAAATAGTGAAAACACATTATAAGAAAAAGAGTCAAAAGTACCGTACGTATATTCCCTCAGATAGTAATACAGCGAATAGTCCGGCAGATGTTATGGTGGTAAAGCTGCCAGGAATTGAACAGACAAATGCTAATAGAGCAAAGGGGCTGAGAAAAACATACAGAAGATCACTAAGACAAGCCTATAGAAACAACGAGGAGATAAGACACAAGAATCAGAACCTTGTCAGAGCTAATAAGAGACTTCAAAAGAGGATTGAAAGGATAAGAAAACAACAGGCACGAAAAGAGATAAAAAGCTCAGACACTGAAAAGGCAAGTGAACTTACTATGATGACTCCTCGTTCTAAGACAAAAAATGAAATGAAAAATCTAGGATTGAATAGACTCCCTCTTAATAACACCAAAGTTCGTCGCACACTGATACAGGTCAGACGCACGTTTCTACTGAAAAACACAGTCTTGAGTGAATTAAAAGATGAAATTAAAAAGAAAAAGGCATACAATGGAAAGATTTAGTAAGAAAGTACAAATGTGGATCAAAGTTAGCGAAGTCATGTGTATGTAGACAGAAGGTGGCCAAACTATGTGTAAAGAGGAAACGCTCAACTAAAAACATAAATTTGCGAAAAAAGATCGTAGCTTTTCTAGAGAGAGAGGACAATAGTTCCATACTACCTGGAAAGAGTAATACTAAGACAGTACAAGAACAGTTGAAACAGAAACATGTCTTGTCTGATTATATGCATAATTTGTACTTCAAGTTCATGTTAGAAAATCCGAAATTAAAGATATCTAAATCCCTCTTCTATTCATTTCGACCTCAGAGTATCCTTCTTGCAAATTTTGCAAGTAGAAAGACGTGCCTTTGTTCTAGACACCAGAACATGGCTTTGAAGATGCGCGCCATCATAAATATAGGGGTTCAGTGTCCAAAAAACCCGGATGATCTAATAAGACATTACCAGTCAAATGAAACAATAATTGAAAAGATAAGATATTATGATGTGGCTACTATCAGTTTTAAACATTGGAAGAAAGTTCAGGAAGGTAATAAGTTTCGCCACAGAGAGGTTGAGGAAGAGCTACTGAAAGATGAATGTTTAAAGTTGTTAGACAAAGACCTCACCGAGTTCCGGGACCATGTTGTAAGAGTTCAACATCAATATAAGGAGCTTAGAAATCTACGTGAAAATCTACCAGAAAATGAAATAGTAGTATGAATGGACTACCGGTTTCTGTGCTTTATGTTTGTACTTAGATGCTCTACAGCCAACATCATTTTGTTTTCTCTTACTTCATACTTGCAGTTTTTGAATGATGATGACAAACTGTCCTATATATTAAACTATTATTAAAAAGCAAATGTTAAAAAAAAAAGATGTTTAGATAGTTGAACAGTCAAGAAATATTTGGTTTCTTTTTTAAATAAAGATAGTAAGATGTTTTTACATTAACGATTTCTAGTTGTGTTTTTTTTTCAAAATATTTGATGTATTCCTAGACTAAATTAGTGTGTAGAATATACAACGCATCTCATAGTTGAATATTTTTTCTTGATTACGGGTTGCTGTTTTAATTTTAACATTCGTAACGCTCGTTTTTATTGTCATAACTAGAAACACTACAATTTTGAAAATTCTCAAATTTGGTGTGAGAAAAATTGGATTTTAATCACTGAAATATCCAAAATCATGAAACATAGTCAAATAAGTTTTTTCGGGTAAGGTATTTTTTTCGGCACTTGTGAATTTGAGTTGTTATTATTATTCTAGAATGGCTGATGTACGTAATTGGTTTTAAAAGATAAAGTTTCACACCTTTGATTGAAAACAAAATTATCTCATTCCTTTTTCAACCTTCGTTTATATGCATATATGTACTGCCACTGTTATGCAAATTAAATGTATCCGTTCTTTATCCATTGTTTTATATTTTTTTCCCCACGAAGAATTTGATTCAAGATATATGACGCTATAGTTGATTTGCCCATTATGATTTAACTGATATTAGTTATTGAAGTCAATCGTGTTTTTGTCTATAGAGTATTTAAACCGCATTCATTTTTATCAATATATTTAATTTTACCCTTAATAAGCCCCACTCCGTAAAACTAATCCGCTGATTAGGACGTGTGTAGGGCCGAGACCATCAGGGATTGGGGTTTCAATACAGTTTCGACAATGAAATTTCTTTCAAAAATCATTTGTGAGAGCTGCTCAACTGCATACGTCTTCATCAAAATATAAGTTTATATTGATAGGCAACCACCATTATACTACAGATGACATATGTGTTGAATGTGTTTAGTGGTACCTTGTAATAGTAGTGGCTCTAGGAGACATGTTATGCTAATACAGTGTGGCGTTTGCACTTGTTTCACTGTTTGAGTAATCATACCAGGCTTACATCTATCTATCTATCTATCTATCTATCTATCTATCTATCTATCTATCTATCTATCTATCTATCTATCTATCTATCTATCTATCTATCTATCTATCTATCTCTATCTATCTATCTATTGCATCATATATATATATATATATATATATATATATATATATATATATATGATGCATTTTCGCATAACGGTTGGTGTTGCAAAGATAAAACTTTCGCTCTCAAAGTCAAACAGAAGTAAATAAAATAAAAATGAGAGGAATAATGCAATTTATTTTTGCTTCTCCAGTACGGTGTATATGTTACGAATATTTCTGCAAATGTTGCAAAGATTGATTGATAAGAAATATAAAGCAATTCTTCTGGTGAAAATTTAATCAATTAAACAAGTTTGCTTGCGTGATGCATTTACATATTACATGAATACATTTAAATGACAAATTCGTTTAAATAAAGATATAATTATTTATTTTGAGATATCAAATTATTAAAACATAGTAATCTTGCGCTTCATAGTTCCAGTAATTTACGATGCTGTAAGTCTTTAATCACATTGAAGTTTTACTGATATCTTCAGCAAAAGTGAATTATATCATAGTATGGTTAGATTCATATTTCGACCTGATTGTATGCCCTGTGTTTGCATTTCAATTGAACAATATTCGTTGCGTAAAGTTTTATATCGCTTATAATTAATGTTTGTATATGCATCTTGCACTGCTTGTTTTGTCTGCCAAGGTACAGTGCTGAAAGTTACGCTCAAATATGTGCCCTGGACTAAAACAGGTATGTCACAGACTGTCATGTAAAGAATTCTTACATGGGTTAAATCTTGTAGTCAGCGAAGGAGATATATCATACTTACACCTCATCTCCAAGGTTACGAGTCACGTTACCATGAGCACGTCTGAAATGTACTGAGATACTATTTTGAAATGAGAATAAAGAGCAGTTTAAGAACACGCTATACCGTTAAGATCACTCAGTCCAATATTATATCCGCAAACAATTATCATATTTAAGAATTTCAGGATATAATATGTTTCTTTTGATATATTAAATGAATTGGAATATATAGCTGGATGAAAGATGAGAACCATACGCAGATATTTAAGAAACCTCAGCAGAAACATTTCCGACTATCGAATAATCATGCCGTCTACAACTAATGTCCAGAAATGTAATTGTTACAAATGTAAGTAACATTGTTATTTTATTATGAGAGTTTTGTGTTGTGTAATTAAGAGATACTCATCAGAATATTAAAGAGTGATGCCATTAAAAAAATAGTTGGTGTATTGGCATAGGTTTCCCTAATAAACTAATATTTGGTGGACGTGTCAATTATTCTGAACGAGTGTACATTTGCAAAAGCGTATAGCTTAACGGCCATAAGGACTAGAGCCTAATAACATAATGATCAATGGGATCAATTGATTGCTTGGAATTTATTTCAGGATTATACGGTTACAGTACTGTTACAAACTAAGCAGTCTTAGTTCCGAAATATTTAGTAAATTCGCATCAACAAGGGTTACACTATTGGGTACCATGTAATGAATATGTATTTCGTATTTCCCCTTTCCATTGTAGTTCTTGCGACAACCAACTGCCTACACTGCACATATCCTTAATTATACGGAAATCTTAGGTATTGTATCTGGAAAGCAACCGTTCGAAGGGCGATTATCATCATAACCGAATCTTATGGATTTTATGGAAAGGACACACGAAATAAAAGTGAATGATACTAATACAAAAAGTAACACTCTACCAAATGCTTTATTAGTTACTTGATTTGCAAATACAGGACAGTAACATCCGGGCGGGATAGGAATCCCCCAATATTGGAATAATTCACTGGTGCTGATGGTATCAGTGAAAATGCATGTTATTAAAAACTTATATATATATATATATATATATATATATATATATATATATATATATATATATATATAAAACTCTATCTCTCTCTCTCTATAAATATATATATATATATATATATATATATATATATATATATATATATATATATATATATATATAGAGAGAGAGAGAGAGAGAGAGAGAGAGAGAGAGAGAGAGAGAGAGAGAGAGAGAGAGAGAGAAACAGAGACAGAGACAGAGACAGAGTTAGGAAGATAGACAGACATACAGACAGATAGATTGATATATAGATTAATGGATGGATAGATAGATAGATAGATAAATAGATAGATAGATAGATAGATAGATAGATAGATAGATAGATAGATAGATAGATAGATAGATAGATAGATAGATAGATAGATAGATAGATAGATAGATAGATAGATAGATAGATAGATAGATAGATAGATAGATAGATAACAATACTGTAAATAAAAGGCTTTGGAGCCTATCAGTCAATTATATGGGAACATGTAACTCTTACAGTCTTCAATTATTAGGCGAATTTATCCTGGCAAATCGTGTTATCTTTTCCTCAAATAAACCCTTCCCGAATATAATCGATGCAGTTTTGTTTCGTTTATATAAAGTATAGTTAATCTATTATATTCGCATACATCCCATGCGGCTCAAGGCATACTTATCACATATGTTTTACATACCAGTAAGATCCTTATGTAAGCTATTGTCTCATTCATTTTAGGAAATACTTAGCTAATAATATACAGCTTTATTAATGGATAAATGGGGTATGGATGTATCACTTCATGGCTGAGAGTGTAATGCCATAGTTACATTTTGTCTGTCATCTAATTAATAACATGTATATTTTCTTTAAACACCTTTTTATGTTATATGATAAATACGATTCGTTCGTTAATGCAGACATCTTACTAAAGCGAATATTTGACATCACTGGAGGTCACATTGTTACATACAATGATAATGTTAGTTTGTTATATATATATATATATATATATATATATATATATATATATATATATATATATATATATATATATATATATATATATATATATATATATATAATGAATTCAGATATGTTGAAAGGCTATAGAGATGGAAATATGAATTTCATTGCCATAACCCATAACACTATCCAAAAAAATGCATTCAATACAGAACTCATAGAGAAGCATATAAGCCTAACTCAAAAATGTGCAAGTTTTAATGCGCAACATTTAACATAACGTTTCCAAAAAATAGGTGTAAGCTAAGGTTGTTCCTTGAAACTTGTTATACAGTCAATCCCACTATTAAGGGCCGTGCTATTATTTGTAAAACGTGTAATATAATATGTAATATCCTTGTGACTTTTGAATGCATTGGATTGCACTTACATTTGTACGAAATATTATGTAGAGCAATATAAACAATTACATTTAAGTTATTCAAATTTTGTATTGACTCATTCCAGGTTTCTTTTGTTTTCTTCTGCTGCTAATTGGATTGCCCGTTTGGATTAAATATCAAAACATCAAGTCTTTTATCATTGACAGGGCAAATACATATGCCAGGCATGGAGAGGGAACATTTTATATATGTCCGTTATCAATGGGTAGACTTGGAAATAATATGTTTCAATATGCGACCGCGGAATAGCTTCTGAAAAGGGCTTGAAGACCGTAATCAGTAATACCCTATACTTAGTAACGTAGACTTCAGATATGCAAGAATTTACAAACGTATATGCTAATTCCAGACTTCTCCACCGCGTTATTCCACGTTCTTCTCAACCCGCAACACCGACTTTCCAGTCGTTTCCGTTTGGAATTTACGGCAAATATAGCGTTTGTATACGGGGATATTTCCAATCATATAAATACTTCAATCACGTAAGGGATGCAATAAAGAAACAATTTATGTCAATTAAAGAAGACACATGTATAAAAGCGACTACAATACTCCAAGAAATAAAGAACGACTACTTCGCAAATTTAAATGCGACTAGCGTAACATTAATTGGCGTTCATGTGAGAAGGGGAGATAAGCTTGGACTAGTCGAGTCGCAATATGGACATACAGTTGCGCCAAGGAATTATTTTGTAAAGGCGATGGACTACTTTAATTCAAAGTATAAGAACTCTATGTTTGTTGTATGTGGTGAGAACAAGACGTGGGCAAGAGAAAATTTGCAGCCACCGTACAATGTTATCTTTCTCAATCAGAGTTCTACACCAGACGTTGACCTTGCCATCCTGACCATGTGTGATCACATGATCATGTCAGTTGGTAGTTACAGCTGGTGGGCGGCTTACTTAAATCCAGGAGAAATTGTTTATTACAAAGATTGGATCATACCTGGAACAAATATATCCAAAGGATATAAACATGATGACTATTTCCCACCAGAATGGATACCAAAGTGACAAATCAAGGTAATATTGCTATCGAAACAGTGATCCGTGAAAATCAGCAATTGTGCTCAGCATGAGTTTCTTCTTATATTCGTTTTCACATGATAATTTGTTTCGCACATTGGATACACATTTTAATTAAATGTTATAAAGATGTAAGTATTTTGCATTAAATTAACTTAAATCGTATATCTTGTACTTGACACTGCCAGGTCTGTCGTTGTTCGGACTAGAAAGAATTAATCAAGGAATGAGCATGACCTTCCATCTGTCATCTACTAAAGACCAAATATGTACAACATCAACAACTGCATATTATTCAAAGACAGTGCAATTTGAATTGTATTCTACAGCAGTAGATTCACTCATATCTGTTTTTCAAAACAGTTTTAAAGGCATGTGGACAGATTCAAATATTATCTCGCAAATTTCGTTTTTTCTTTACACAACAACCCTAAACCAACCAGAACTAGCCTTCATTATTCCGATGCATTAAAAGATGTTGACCAAATCACAGCCACGGATGCAAACCAGCAAGATATGTTACATATCTGCTCGGAAAGTGTATAAATACCATGGACGGTTTGCAAGAGAGCATTCGTTTTTTTGATTTGCACCATTATTTGTTCTCTTTTTAAATTCACTTGTTGAAAGAAATACACCTTCATAAAATTGTAACTCAGCACCACGTTCCACATTACATATATATTTCTGTGATTATTTCTGATGAGATGGTTGGTGGCTCATATGTCCGAAGGAATGTCATTAGGGCGCCACTAGAAACACCGTAGTTTTCGCTCAAAATATTTAGATGTTGTAAGAGATGTTTTAAATGAATCGAATAAATAAGGACTGGAAAATTAGCAGTCATCAACCTCGCTAATTTAACTTTACGAATGACAGTATTACCATAACCCTTAATATCACGGATTAAACTGTTATCCAGTATATCCTATGATCAACTAAAGCAATTTGACTGTACGAATGACAATATTTTACCCTCTGTGACAATTTAAAGAAGACCAGAAACCAATGGAAATATAGAATAATAATTACAACACTAATGAAGAAAACCTTATTCTGAAGTATTATATGCGACCGCAATCGCAGTATTTAAATATTGGCATATGATCAAAGAGCTGAATTTCCGTGACCTTGTATGCATAATTACCGCACCTAATCGGTTACTCTCGTGGTGTGACGTCATAGCAGCGACTCCAACATCCCGACTAGCGATTTTGTATTGCATACGGGTGTAAATAGCACATTAAGAAGAGGCTGTGGACAACATTTGTTTTCTCTTTTCCAAATTATAAAGGAGTAAATAAAGTATGGATACATTATTACAAGCAAGTCGATTTCAATGCAACACCATACAGCACTCCGTGTTCATTACATTTCTCAAAATAATGTTACCAGAGGGATCCTGAAAATAGAAACTCTAGGATACGCGAATTCTGAGCCTAGACTAAAAGTTGAAACTGTTCCAAACATACCATTGTATATTTAAATCCTGGTAAAGGTTGTCAAACGTACGAGTTACGAAAATAGGCAGAAGGCCGATAAGTGCTAATACAAATATGACAGCCCGACACCTGATCGTGCTGATTAAATCAGTAAAAAAAATACAACAGCAAAATCTAACTACAGTCACCAATGTCCTATGTAAAAGTGAGTTCTGACTTTAATCAAATGGAAGCTTTGCTAAACAAAAATATGATTCTTAACCCTTGACACGGTCGTGTTTCGAGTAAAATAATTTTAAGTAATCTTAAAAACTTAAAAAAATAATTATAAAAAACACAATCATTCAGTTTATGACTATTACCCGTAAAATGTATAAACGGTTATCTGTAATGATTGGAACTGATATAAAATTGTCCCTTGGGCAGTTTAAATAGCAGCGATTAAAAGAAAAGAGATACGATATAATATCAAAGTTTTACATTAACCGGCTGACAATACAAATTGGGGGAGGCGACTATTGACCCCGCCCATTTGCCCCAATGTGCACGCGCCCATGGGGCACGTCATTTCTCTCTGTGATACGCCTTATTATATTTCCCAGAACAAGACCCTTTGTTCATATTCTGTTCTGCATAATAGTTAGTAGTTAGAATTAAGTACACAAACACAATGGCAGTTTAACAAATTAACAATTATTCATTAGCATTGAACTTATCTTGTAAAAAGGACTGGCCCTCTGACATACTTCAAAGAAACCATGTGCTACAAAGTGTGTATGTAAGCACCAGCAATTCATTGGCAAATAAACGATGCCCACTTATGTTGTAACTTCGAAGCCAAACATTTTAAGAGTTTAAATATGCAGTCAGACGTTATCGTATATGTATGTGGCCATTATTTTCCAACATTTTAAATCTCATCCTATTTCATTTAGTTAAAGTGTTAAGATATGTAACACTGTTTACTGAATGAAATATGTATTTTGAATTAGTTTTTTAGGGGCACATATAATGCGTCGCATATTTTATTTTATTCTTTAATTTAATTTAATCATGGTAATGAAACTTTACATATATGGTATAGGAATCTCAGGTGTTAAGTGGCCGAGTTTATTTGTTTGCAGAGAAAATTACGTATCCTTCATTGTGACCATTCATGGGTTTTAAACTAATTGGTGACAATTTTGTTTACAAGAAATACTTCTGTTGTAGTTAAACAATCTGAAATTTATGTGAATCATGTTTAATCTTAAACTATTTACTGAAGACAAAAACTGTCGTGTGATACTAATTAGTTCTTCACTATATCTGTGGATTGTACACTTCATACAAATTTATATATGGTTTTTCTTCTTCTGAAAAATGAAAATTGGCAGACATATTGAAATAATCGGGAGTTCTCTGCGACAAATCAAGAGATATTACGAGATAGGGAGTTAATGCCTCCAAAATTGGGATCTTTTGTCTTTCTTTCTTCTCTCGGCTTGAAAGTTAACGGATATGAACTGTTCGGGTTTGTGGAATTTCAGTAAGGGCTAGTAAGTTTATTTAAGTCATCATCCCCGGGCCTGTGCTTAAAACATTTCTTTCAGCACTGACCAGTACAGTACGTTATCTATTTTAACGAGGCATGTATATACGTACAGATGTGTCATTACGCTAACTGTAACATGCATGTAACATACACTGTAATTGAATCATAGAAAGGAAGCTTCTTAATGTTTAAATTAATTACGTATGATTTCCTCCTCGCAGATGTTTTTGTGGGGTGTTTTTGTGTGTGTGTGTGTGTGAAAATTACTTCCGATCAAAACCGTTCTCAATGCCCATTCTCGCTTGCCATGTTTCTGTTTGTATACGAGGACTGGCTAGAATGACGTCACTAGACCACGAGATCTGTGGTCGCATTAAAACTCAGAAATACTCGACAACTTACGGAATCATGATATCTTCTTCGCAATATAATCAATATTCGCACACGATATTTTTTTAATAAACATTATATTCGAATTAGAATTTGTAAATAATTACATGTATCAAATAAAAAATATTTAATTTCTAGTCTCCTTTAACATCACGGATTAAACTGTAACCCAGTTTAGCAAGTACTTATCATGGATGACACTATGCCCATTATTGAAAAACTACATTACGATTCAGATGTAGCGGCTGTCAGTTGAAGTTTCACATTATGGGTCAATACAGCTATGTACTGGAAAATAATTTGCCACTACATAGATGTTTACAAAATTAAATATGGATGTGACGTGACGACATGATGATTCATTCAAATTTCTAAAATATATGGATCATTATTTGGATGCATATTAAGTATAATAAACTTACAGATATACAGTGAGAAGTGCAAGGGCACACCTAATGACAAACAATGCATCATCACTGCAGCATATTAAGTGATGAACGAATTGAGAATTGATTGTGAGAACTAGATTATTAAAAGACACAATCAAACAAATCGATCATATTTATCAATAAGAAATTAAGGAATGAAAACGATCTAAAAGTAAATTTTCTTACAATTAATTGTGAACACCAGTACAGGCACATGTACATTCCATGACATACATTTGCAGACAAACTGACGCACTTACTGATTAGCAACAACCTTTACGAGCACGTGGATGAGGGGATTGAAGAATATCGTATTGTCAATAAATTGTACATTGATTGACTAACAACCACACTTACAAATGCAGATGTACAGAGAATTATATGGTATATGGTATGATTGTACATTGATTGACTAACAACCACACTTACAAATGCAGATGTAAAGAGAATTATATGGTATATGGTATGATCAATTTGTACGCCTCCCACACTTACTGACTCAGATATGCCTTAAAACATACATTACTATTAAACGGATGAGAAAATGAAACGTTAGGTGACGATCGTTAAAATGCTTATTTTAACATCTAACACCAAACCTTTCAAACAAATGTAACGATGTAAATGTGATTTACATTGTAGTGACTTTGACATATATATACAATCCATCATCCGTTTCTATCAACATCACTTTTATACTTGCATGACACTTCCAAACCATTGTACCCACATAAAAAAATAAAAGAAGTTCGAAAGAGGCGAAGAGTTAGTGATGTTCAGCAACAAGAATAGTTAAAATTCAAAATCAACCAAATAAAGCTTTTAAAATGATTGGTTGATTCCCTATGACATTATGGAGCTTTTTTATAGACATATTTCTATTTTTAGTTATTGAGAGTTAAAATAACTAATTTTCATCCGGGTCATACGGTGTGTACGAGATTTTTTGAACGTAAATTTGTTCTAAAAGATTCTAGAAGATTATGTGACACCTTCCTTGTTTACGTAAAAACAGGCATATACATTATGTTTGGAGCGAACTATTTAGTAGAAGTTGGGCTGTTAGAAAATTAAGTTGTGTTGCTTTGAGTTATTTTTAATTAACTTGTATTGGAAATTATTTCAATTCGTTTGGATCAAGATGATTTATTTTGTTATTTATCTAGAGAATAATCGTGCTCATTGAATTTTATAAGACCAGAACTGACTTCATCACGTGACATCGTATTCCATCTTGGATGCTTCACTAAGATTCAAACTTGGAATTATTTGTACATTTTATTACCAGGACTTTTGCAATTTCTCTAGCGGATAATATTTTGAATTATTTTTGGATTAATTTTGAAATTGATTTTTAAAGCCGTAAGTTTATTTTTCTTTTCTGGAAAATATTTGTGTCCAATAAATAGTTTATTAAGTTTTAACAAGCTTGTTATTTTCACTCTTTCTATGTTACTGTTTGTTCGAGCCTAAGCACGTTACACTATGTATGTATGTATGTATGTATGTATGTATGTATGTATGTATGTATGTATGTATGTATGTATGTATGTATGTATGTAGGTATGTAGGTAGGTAGGTAGGTAGGTAGGTAGGTATGTATGTAGGCATGCATGCATGCATGCATATATATATATATATATATATATATATATATATATATATATATATATATATATATATATATATATATACATATATATATATATATATAGAGAGAGAGAGAGAGAGAGAGAGAATCCACAACTCGTCCATTACAAGTCACATTGTCGCACTATAAATTGAGCTACTTATGTGCAGCAAACAATATATTATACTTTGGGTCGGCAAAACAGCGTTTCGTTCATAATCAGTTTAATGTTTACCTTCTGGTTCAGGAAATCAGACAGACGTAATTTAATGTAAGACAAAAAATTGCCTTTAATTTGTTTTTCTTGCATATTATACATCGCAGCACAGGCAAAATTAAATATTACATCTTTGACACATTGGTTGAATTTATGTATGTTATCTGTTATTTATTATTGTTAATATTCTTTAATTATTGTATCAGATGGCACACAACTACTTATTCTATGCCGATTCATTTAAGTCACTTTAAGATAATAAATTATAAGAGCAAACACAAACATTCATTCGGCGCTTCAATTTCTCAAAGATATTTTATTGCGCAGTGGCACTAAGTATCAACTGAATTGATAATTATGCAATTAGCTTTGCATTTTATCGTAAACGATTGATGTACATTAGGAAAGGAATTAATTATCATAATTGTTAGCACACTTCGTAAATTACTGGAACTATGCAGAGAAAGTTTGCAATGTTTAAATCATTTGTTATCTCCAAAAAAATAATTAGATCTTATTTTAAACTAATTCGTCCCTTACATGTATACCTGTAATATGTAAATGTGTCACTCAATCAGACATTTTTAATCGATATAATTTGCACCAGAAGAATTGCTTTAAATTTCTTATAAATCAATCTTTGCAATATTTGCACAAAATTTCGTAACATATAAACCGTACTAGAGAGGCAAAAAAAGCGCACTGATCACATACTCACTTTAGTTAATTTTGTTTGACTTTGAGAACGACATTCTTATCTTAGCAACACCAACTGGTAAGCGAAGGTACATCATTTAATGAAATATAATTACATTGTTTGTATCAAGTGAGTGTCATAAAATTGAACATAAAATTAATCATGTTAGTTGAATTTTTAGAGATTTCATACAAAACTGCAATTATTTAAATCATTCCCAAACTAACAGAACCCACACTTGAGATAACAAGTCGCAATGGTCATTCCAAATATTAACCTATTGAATAATAACCTTAAATACTAGCTAGATGATTTCAATTATTTTTCAGTTTAGATGTACCAATTTGAGAATAGGGTAGTAGGAAAGACAATGTGTGCAATCTCGTTATGATAAACCCTATTTTTAACAGCATCATCCGAAGACATTTCAATATTTATTATGTCAACGCAAAAAAGATAAACAAATCATTATTCTTCATTAAAATGGCTAAAGATGTGTCTTGGTAAACCCTTTTAGTTAAACCAATACTAAAACATTAAAAAGGTTAGGTGCTTTTATTAAGACTCACATACGTAGATAGTCAATGCAATTATGTTCTGTCCTAACACAGTTATTTGGACAATACATGGTGAATACATTAAACGAATATCTCAATGTAATAGAGCTGCTTCTTATAGTTTTATTTATTAAGTTTTTCTCTCCTGCTCAAAATATTGAAGTAACATTTGTTAAAGGCTTAGTTTTGTGAGTTCCTGATTATCTCACATATATTGTTATGACTATCATTAATGTAAATGTAAAGACTATAATTAACTTTAGACTATGCCTACCTGATATAATACACATATATAATTGTAGTCAAATATGACTCTTTTAACAAACGAATCGATACTTTGTTATGTCAACATCAGCTAAGTTAAGCTATAATTAGGAAAACTATATCTTAGATAAATGATTTAGGCGTAGAAGCGTGTATGCAGTACTTGTTACCCATTGAAAAGTAAAATATGCGTGTGCTTCAACTGAAACATATATTTTCTAGATACAGTCAAAATAACAAATTCATAATCACGCATTATCTTACTAGGTAGGCGTAGTTTTCACAATGCACAACTGATACGTGTATATCAAGCAAGCAGCATGATGGATACTAACCTATGTATATTACAGTTATTTTTTTATGAAGATAACAACTTCTAATTCGGAAGTTGATTTTCGAGAGCGTACAATTATATATATATACGGATGTGAGCATGGTATGTCAAGCGCATAATTAACACATTAGTAACAAAACATGTCTCCTAGAGCCACTAATATTACAAGATACCTCTGAACACATTCAACACAATAGTCATCTATCGTAGAATGGCGGATGAGTATAAATATATAGTTATACTATTTGATGAAGACTCATCCAGTTGATCAGCTCTTACATATGATTTTTTAAAGAAATTATATTGTCGAAACTGTTTCATTCCCCAAATCCTTGATGTTATCGTCCCTGCACATGTCCTAATCAGCGTATGAGTTGTATGCGGTGCGGCTTATTAACGGGTAAATTAAATATATTGATAACAACTGATGGAGTGTAAATACTACATAGATGCAAACAAAATAAACTACCGACTCCAACACATAGTATCAGTAAAAGCATCATTGGTAAATCCAGTATAACATCATACATCATACATCATACATCATAAATCAAATTCTTTGTGGGCAATATAATAATAAAACAATGGATAAATACGGACAAATTTAATTTGCATAAGTTTTAACAGGGTCAAAACATATTTGCATATATACAAAACTTACACAAGGAATGAGATAATTCTGTTATCAATCACAGTTGTGCAAATGTATCTCTTTAAACCAATTACATACGTCTCGAATGTAAATGATGTGCTTCTAAAATACGATGAGTGTTTTTGTATTTTCACGATCGTATTGGTTAACGTAACTGCTGCCAGACATAATCTCAGCTCGAATTAGCACCTACCATGATTATTGAGAAATGTTTCGCCCTCTTTCTGCAGATGGGATATATTGGGTACATACTCCATAGACGCAAAGATAATACACTATTGACTCCAACAATTTGTATGAGTAAAAGCAGCATTGGTAAATCCATTACAGCATCTTACATCTTAACTCAAAATGCTTCTTGGTCACAACGGCGTGCTCAAATTTCTTCACGATGCGATTTACATTTATTGTTTGTAATCATGACTCCGTGTAATGTGAAAATATGATCCATCAATTTCTGAAGGGTACAGAAAGATTTCATATTATAGTGTTTTGAATTATATACATAAGAATGTGTGTTTTGTTATTACATGTGAATTGCTTGGCAGATTGGATTCACGCTGCATAATAATTTACATTGCTTCAAATGTATAGTTATGTGTAAACAAATTATATTAGATCTAAATATAACATTGGCACTAGTTTATAAACATTTACATGCATTCTAATATTACTATTTTCTATATATTTCATGCACAAAAAACAACATTTTCAAGAAACATATTCATCTTTCTGACATGCAATGTAAACATCCAGCACAAATTTGTTTTAATAAAATTCATTACGTTTATTGTATTTAGCATACAATATTATCGTGACTTTGTTTTAAACGTGACCGCAGTACATTTTAACTAATATGGCCAGGAGCAGTTAACTGAAACAACAAATGAAATCACATGTACACACTTACCTATTTTAGACTTCTCTGAGAATATACGTTTCGTCGGGCTATTTACTTCTCTGAGAATAGACGTTTCATTTTAATATATTTGACTTCGTCACATATTGTATAACTGCTTATTCAATAGCGTTGAAAGACAATCAAATAGGACGAAGTCCATTAACAGTTTTTGAAACACCAGCCATAATCTTCTCTGACATTACTTCTGAAAATCTTCAATGATTTATGGATTGCTGGTAATGTACCTAAGAGCTGGAAAGAAGCAATAGTAATACCAATTCCCAAACCAGGCAAAGATATCGAAGATCCTTACAGCTATCAGCCCATTGCACTGACAAGCTGCGTGTGCAAAACAATGGAACGAATGAGTAATTATCGGCTTGTATGGTACTTGGAAAGTAACAATTTAATATATCTCCTTTCCAAAGTGGCTTCCGTTCTGGTCGTAGTACAAACGATCATCTGGTTAGACTGGAAACATTTATTCGTGATGCATTTATCAAGAAGAAACATTTAGTAGCAGTCTTCTTTGATTTAGAAAAGGCCTATGACACAACATGGAAGTACGGGATACTAAATGACCTGCACGATCTAGGTCTAAAAGGCCGTCTGCCTTATTTCATCTCCAGTTTTCTCTCCGACATAGAATTCAAAGTACAAGTGGGCTGTACCCTCTCCGATATGCACCAGCAAGAGATGGGTGTGCCCCAGGGCAGTATTTTATGTGTGACGCTATTTAATATCAAAATCAAAAGCATCACCAAGTGCTTAGCTCCTGATGTGGATTGCTCATTATATGTAGACGATTTTTTAATTTGTTATCGATCAAAGCACATGCATACAATTGAAAGGCAACTCCAGCAAAATATCAATAAGATCCAAAGTTGGGCCAGTAGTAACGGTTTCAAATTTTCTAAATCTAAAACAGTATGCATGCATTTCTCTCAGTTGTGAAGACATCATGATGACCCTAAACCCGCGCTGGATGGAACACTTATTCCAGTTGTTAACGAAACAAAGTTTTGGGGTATTACCTTCGACGGAAAGCTGACTTTTATACCACACATCAAGAATTTAAAAGCTAAATGCTTAAAAGCTTAAAATTTACTTAAAGTAATTGCACACACTGACTGGGGTGCTGACAAAAAAGTCCTCCTTAATTTGTATAGAACATTTATCTGCTCCATACTAGACTATGGATGCGTTGTTTATGGTTCAGCTAGGAAGTCCTATTTGAAAATGCTAGACCCAATTCATCATCAGGGAATAAGACTCGCTCTAGGAGCATTTAAGACATCTCCATGTGAAAGCCTTCTCGCGGAAGCGAATGAACCATCTTGATCGCATCGCAGAGAAACACTTTCTGCACAATATGCTCTCAAATTAAAATCAAACCCACTGAACCCTGCTTTTTCGGCTGTTTTTCAACCAAAATACAAAACTTTATATGAAAATAAACCAAATGTCATACCTTCATTTGGCGTAAGAACATCAAACAGCCTTGATAATATCAAAATTAATCTCACTACAGTTCAGAAAACGTTTCTCTCGAAAACACCACCTTGGCTACTTAAGCAACCCAGAGTGATTTTTACGTTACACGACGGGAAGAAATCTGAGACAAACCCTTCTATATCCCTGAACTCTTTTCATGAACAACTCAACGATTTTACAAATTACACTAAATTCTATACTGATGGACCAAAAATTGATGAAAAGGCTGCTGCCGCCTACGTTAGTGGCAAGGACATAACAAAAGATCGTTTGCCAAACGATGCGTCCATTTTGTCAGCGGAAATCAGAGCAATAGACCTTGCTCTCAAATTTATCGAACAGAAACACTTCTTAAATAGCATTATCTTATGTGACTCTTTATCAGTGCTTCAGTCGCTACACAATAGAAAACTGGATACTCCATTATTAGTCTATCTACTCGTCAAATATACAGCGCTTAATATCTCCTACAGTATAGTATATTGTTGGTTTCCTAGCCATATTGGCATTAGAGGTAATGAAGAAGCTCACCGTGCTGCTAAGATGGCTCTATCCCAAGAACCATCAGGTTTTAAATTACCGTTTACAGATCTTAAACCTTGTATCAAAAGGTACCTACGTCAGAAGTGGCAGACGTCATGGAATCATGCAGTCAACAACAAACTTCATGCCATCAAACCAACCCTGTGGGAATGGATCCCTTCCTACAGAACGATCCGTAGGGAGGAGACTGTCATTGCAAGAATCAGAATCGGTCATTCATACATAACCCTGTCCCACATACTAAAAGGTGAAGATCCACCAGAGTGCGTCTCTTGCAATGAACCATTCACTGTTAAACACTTTATGACCGAGTGTTCCGACCTGCAACCTACACGTGATATGTACTATAATGTACATGACATGAAGGAACTTTTTGATACTGTATCTATCACTTGTATTTTCGATTTCCTGAAGGAAGTAAATCTTTATCTTAAACTTTAACTTGTATGTCATCACCTAGCGCATTTTTATCTAATGCAAATACCGCCCATTATATTGCAACATCTTTTCATCATCATACACCATTTACATCTCCCGTTGATTGGGAAGCTTCATATTTTACTGTTACCAACAAATTATCATTTTATATTGAACTATTTGGTTTTTTGTATCGCTGGTCGATATTAAACCTTTAGTATTTTTAACCATGTTTAAATACAATCTATTGTATGACGCTAAATAGCCTTAAAGTGCTGGTGCGCCGTTAAATATCAATCAATCAATCAAAACAATCAAATATCATAATTGATACGTTTTACCTGTTGCCGGGTTTAATGGCTTTGATTGATTACATGTTGTAAAATATAACTCATACATTTAATAAATGAATATGTTTCCTTATTTAAATAAAAGTCATGATCCCTTTAAAGCAAAACTAAATTAGTTATGAGTATGACCATGTTTAAACCTGTCAGCTACTTTATGTTTTTGATTGTGAATAAAATATTAGATCCTCTGTCTATAATGCAAATTCGTTAACATTTTGGATATACAATCTCTATCCTGCGTTCTTTGTATTCGGGTTATATATATATATATATATATATATATATATATATATATATATATATATATATATATATGTATATATGTATATATATATATGTATGTATATATATGTATATATATATATATATATATATATATATATATATATATATATATATATATATATGAATTTGTGTATATAAACACGTGTGTGAATGTGTACATTTGTGTGTTTGTGACTGTGTGTGCATAATCATTTGTACTTTATCTGTATTTCGCCATCTCATGACGATTACCCTAAACATTTTATTGATCGAAAAGGTTATAGCAGTGGGAGCATTATATTAAGAAACTAGTAAAGGTGATTTTTTATATCAATGCTGCTGGTCTTGTATGTCAAGAGTATCTAGCGTCAAAATAACGTCACACAAATGCCTACATATCACATATGCCAATTGGAATGAAGTGAACACATAATTGTTGTTTAATCACGATACAATAAATGCATTCTAGAACAAGGCATGTTTCATGTTGATGTAAAATTGTGCCTTCTGACAGGTGTTAACATGAATAATGCACGCATGTCTGTTCCTTCTCATAACATGAAACGCAACAAAACTGAATGTGGATGTTAATCTCAAAACAATGAGCACCAATAGAAAATGTCAAAAAGATAGCTGAATGTATTAAAGAAATCTGATTGTTTAGAAAATAATGTTCAAATGACAGTAATACTCGATTTGAATTGGATATAACGAATATCGTTATGGATAGTAAAGGTTCCCTAGATGCATTATGAGATGTCAACCAAGCTTTGACGTATAGGAGTGAATGCAGGTTTGATGATGTCCGAAGCAGACATAATTATAACGACAGAACAATGACCGCCCTTGTCCAACATAGGGTGGTGTTTGGATGGTAAACTGTCCACTTGAAGGCTCATGGGTTGTGTTTGTCTATTAAATCTTAGGTTTTGTTTACGAGAGAAATTCACAATGCCTCTTTGAAGTCCATCATAAATATACCTACCAGTAGAATAAATAACCTGATGAAACCAAATGAAAACCCAGGAGATGGAATATTTAACCATGTTTTGAAACAAATTGAAGACACGGATGACGCTTTCTTACAAGATTAATGGCAGTAGGATCCACGAAAGTAAAATAAACATTATATTAAGAATAAATCGGTGAATTAACAATGATATTTAGTCTGATTCAGAATATATTATAGTACATGGGGAGGATATATATATATATATATATATATCCTAATATATATTTGTGTGGAAATGAAAGTAAGCAGGATATGACTGAAGGGAAAACTAATAGGGCAGGTTTAGAACGAATGCTGAAAGATTAGCATGGAAATAAATGGAAGATTGAAACATGTAAGATTGACACATACAATATCGTGCGTAATGTCTAACACACCATGGACAGAAATATGTTAGAAGTACACACTTTTATATTGTTCATTGCAAAACAGATACGATCCTAATTGTAGGTACAGGTATAATGACAAATTTCAAAAGGTCTCTGGATGATATAACAAGGCAACAAAACTATTTTCTTTCCGTACGGAAATATATTTGAAACCGAAATGCATTGTATTGTTATGATAAGGTGTCTTTCAATAATGTAAACTGTTTTTTGCATTATGTAAAACAAAACGTTTGTAGCATAGTTTTTCTTTTATTCAATTGTTACTAATGGCCGATGAACGTACACAACTGTATTATCGGGTATGGCTTCCAGAGTGTCTTCCGAGGATGACAACGGAAAACATTCAAAGAGAATAAGAGAGAATACAAGAAAATTGTTTGTCCAAAGTTTGAAAATAAAACACATCCCAAACCGTAATGTAAAACAATTTACAGACTGTAAGAATATTAGTGCCCTTAATGAAGGTCTAACAAAATATTACATAATAATTATTGGTAGAGAGTTAAATTTGGCATTATATTTCTCTTTTAAGGGTCACTGTAATTCCTGCATAAAATACAAGAATTTTAATTTATAGAAGAAACGTAGTAGGGGCAGAAATATATGACATGAATGTCGTGAAAAAACATAAATAGAGAAGACAAAAATAATGTTTAGCTTTACAAGAGGTCCATGTCACATTGAAAAGATTCAAATCAACCTGCCAAAATATTAACGAAATAAATACACATCCTGCATTTATAAATGTTTGAGCGACTGTAGCAAAAATGGAATGAAAAGGTCGATGTTCCCTTTTGACAGTTAAATGTTAGCTTGAAGCAACGGAGAACTACTGCATACGATTAGCACATCAGTTGCCGTTAGCTGCAAGGTATCAAAAATTATCATAGTAAAGGAAATGGACATCAACGATAGAAAAACTTGCATCCATATTTCAAACGGGTTTAAAAGTATTGTTCTTGATTTAAGTAGGGCAAAAGTCTGCTGACAGACGACTAGAACTATGAAAATTATTATTATCATAGTAAAGGAAATGGATATCAACGATAGAAAAACTTGCATCCATATTTCAAACGGGCTGAAATGTATTGTTCTTGATTTAAGTAGGGCAAAAGTCTGCTGACAGACGACTAGAACTATGAAAATTATGACATATGGTTTAAACGGTCTATAGTTTCAGCATACTATTTTTGTTCTATAATGTCAATAAACCTTGTTTAAAATATTAGCCTTTGCAATGAATTTCGCCCCTCGCCCACATAACATAGAGCAAAAAGGAGATCAACATTATCTCAGTTTCTGGATTAAATGTATAGTTTTATGTTAACTTGCACGATGTTTGCGTTCAGCTTAAACACTTTCAACCATTTAAATATGGACATACATAAGAGCGTTCTTCGTATGTGACTATGGTTGAGTGTAGAATCTAATTAGTTATGTTATGCGAAATGTGCAATAACTGTTACTTGATTTCACTTGCAAACTGCGCATGATACAATATGATTTTTTTCCGTTTAGAAATTATAATTCTAATATGCGTTAAGAACTTGCAGATTATACGCAAAATTTACATAATGACTGAGTTTTAAAAAAAAATCATCCAAAATTAAACTAAAGACGTGTTTTGTTATAACAGTTCAGATAGGCAGCATAACACTTCATCTCTGAGTATACAATAATATTTCCGATGTTACATGTTCCAGAAAGTAATTGTTCACATGTAGACAATATAGCCTCTATACCATCGCCTGGTATATGCTACTTACACATTAGGTCTTGCTGTAATGATCCATAGGTGTATCGTCGCTATATAGTCTTTTTATTACAATTAAAGGTCAGGGTATCAACGAATGAAGTTGTGGATAACATTTCAGGTTTTGTAGTTTGAATCTATTATTGAATTAAAACATTGTTTAAACTCCTGACGATATATTGCAGAATCAGCTGTATTCAAAATTAAATATTAATAACCAAGTGAGTTACTCTTTCGAATTGCAAATTATAACAATATTTTATTTTTCTAGTCTTTTCAAACGGCTGTATTTATTGTATGTATGTGTTCGTCAGTTGTAATTAGTACTACTTTGAAAGTGCATTTCATTAGTGTTCCTTTAGAAATAACTAAAACTAATGAACTATTTAGCATTAATAAGATAGTTAAAGCGTGATACATATGCACACAAAACATGATGTTAAGTACTACTTTTTCTCTACCAGATGTCAAAGTACCTCGTTTATGAACACACCAAACATAATTGGAACACCCTTTTGCTGTAACACTATCAAACCTCACTCAATTGACCATTTTATAAAACTGTTTAAACGTTTCACTTTTGCTACGTGTTTTCTATAATTATCTGCATAATGCAGTTGTCAATCATGTTGTAATTAACTGCAAAAGAACGTTGAGTGTTTTTTGTCGCTCTTGTGCGCAATTAAGAAACGATTAGCTAATTGGATTGGCTTTGGAATCTGGCTACAACGTAATGCTCATACTTCGACGTTGGCGTAGAGTGAATATCAGTCTTATAGTTGTGTTGCTCTACACATGATGGTCACATACCTATGTTGTTTTCTAATAGTTTGAAGGTGTTGCTGATATTTATTATCTGATTTAAAGGATGTGAATGAGAGAGTGAGTTAGTCATATATTTCGCCAAATGTTTATTTCTACGAGTTATACAATGGTTATTCGAAATATAAATTGAAGCCAATGGCTTACAATATGCTAAGCATACATTACACACTATTATATAATTAAACACTGAGGTGGATGGCTCATTATAGTGCCCTTAATCATTGCAGTTCTAACAACCATGCATTTAGCTTTTATTTAATTATGTTGCTGACATTAGCCAAATGTTTGATAAGCATAGGTTTCTCCAAACATTTGTTTCTGTCTGAAAGTCATACATTACATTATGGGAAGGCACAATATTGCAGTTAGTGACACCATGACTAATCAAAGTTACCTAGATTTTGCTCTGTTTCAAGCATACATGAGGGTAGTACTAAAAGACACTAGCTACATTTTGGCTCAGCATTAATGTATCCAAGATTTGGTTTCTATCTTAGAGTGTGAAGATCAACTTCGTAGGAATTAGCTAAATTGTGCTAAAAGGACATGTTTTGCACAAGCCTCACTGAGCATAGCAACATGCATCTTTAACCAAATGTTGGCCAATTTAAGACCTGCCTAGTTCATCCAGCAGACAGTCAATCAATTGAATAGTTATCGACCAGATAGTGGGAAAAACTCTTGAAGATTTCGCATTCTGTGCCTGATCAATTTTGGAATAAGAAATTTTTCTTCTCCCTTATTTATTTACAAATGACTTACCAAGTGATTGTATACAATATCTCTAAATTTATGAATACACACTATACACAAAGTAGCAATAGATTTTCTGAACATGTATGTCTTGAATTTGTGTTGGACAAATTATAACCACTTCGTTGGTACCAAATTAAGATATTCGTATGGCTGCTGTTACGAAGAAACAACAAGTTGGGTTATGTTTAGGAACTTAATGAAACAATATTGGAAGCATACATACAATAATGTGAAAAACATTCTCGTTGACAGAGTCTCGAGTACTGTAATTATCAACTGAAAGATTTTGGTTTCAGTTATTAAATTAATGTGTCTTGAGTCCTTTATATTGTATTCTCTTCAAAGGGAAAATGTTTTCAAGCCTTTATGTTTCATACAGTTTATCTTGCACTGAGTCTGTTTTTCATATTAATCACTCAGCACACCACAATTTCCGTTGCATATGTCTACACACTGAAAGTGTGCTTCATTCAATATGTGAAGATCCAACAAATTTTGTTTTATTCACGAACAATGGGAATCATTGTTAATGTAACTCAATAATCGTAATATCGAATCAATACGAATATATATATATATATATATATATATATATATATATATATATATGTGTGTAATTTATATCTGTATATATATATATATATATATATATATATATATATATATATATATATATATATATATATATATATATATATATATATATATATATATATATATATATATATACAGAGAGAGAGGGGGGCGAAAGATTTCGTTGAAAGATAAAATCGAACAATTAGCTTCAAAGATTATACCAAGACGGCGCTTATTTGAAGATTAAGACTGCTATATATTTACGTATGTGTACGTAGCATCATACTTTGAATTTATGTTATTTATTACGATAGTTTAACTGTCCATGTTGAAAGTTATCTGTATTTTAAAAATGTATATGTGAAGATATACAATATTTTAAGAAAATTGTCAGACATTCTAAGCAAGACAATTAATTCATTTAATTTACATTCCCAGTTTAAACTTTTCAAGGATTCCCATGGTGAGAAATATATTACGAAAGGTAGTTAGTATGTACGAAACTTAATCCCTTGAATCTAAGATATATCCAGCTAAATATTTTTCCACACCCAAATATGATAGTACAGATTAAAAGCTCTAATGTCTTTCGTATATAAAACAATTGTGTTATTTAACTAAGCGTCGGTTTGGCGCTGACACATAGCTCCAACAAACATGAGAACCCTTATTTAGGATATATTTTAATTCAATCAAATTTCTTTTATTACTTGATTTACGAAATAATTTCTTATGAACGTTTTGACGATAGTAATGTTTTAAATTTATTATTTTAAACCCATTTAAAGGTACTAATCGACAGTCCCATCGTGTGAAACAATGTTGTTCCTGAATTTGAAAATACGAGCATTATGCATTTTTGTCGAAGTTATATATCTTTCTTATTGATAAGACTGTTTTAATTACAGCAATATATAAACTCAAATTTGGATCAAAGCGTCATATGTGACAGACATTTGTTTAATATGAAAAATAGTTTGAGATTTATCGTAGATATTACTTTTTAATATTATTCTCTGGATTTTTGTATACGTTCTGAATGTTCAAGTTGAAGATTGTAAAATACACTGCGAGGGGATATTTTAGTTTTGACTGTTTTTTGTTTTTTGTTTTAATTGAATAGGGTATCGCAAAATTAATATTGGTTATTATCCTTAATATGTTGTTATTTTGGAAATGCCTGCACGTCTTTCGAGACGGTGTAAACATGTATTTCAATCAAGGAGATACTTACATTTTAGTTATATATTGAGAACTTGAATCTTTAAAAACATGTAATATAATGAGATTTACAATTTGTGATTGAATAAAAAGAAAACTTGATTATTTAGCATGATTTAATGACTTCCTTTCTTTTTGTATGATTAACTACAATCATATACATATCTTTACCTGGATTACTTTCTCTGTCTTCTGGACTACATGTCTCTAAAATTAAAGACAAAAACCAAAGAGTAGCTTACGTGTAATAGTTGAATTGTATGTTGTTACAATATTAAATATTTAATAGTATTGAAAGATATATAATATGTACAAAGGCTGCTGAACTGAGGCACTTTGCATGTCTGTACAATTCGTGGGTTATGATAATAATTTGTCCGATGTGGTTCCAAATACACTATGTCCTAAGATGTGTTGATGTCTTTGTTATCGTCGTATTTAATGCTGCTATAATTGATCATATTAAGCCATGTAAGCGGTTCACAATATAAAGATTGAGAAACAAGAGGAAACCAAGAGATGCGTTTCAAATTATTCAAAGTTTCATCGGAGAGTCAAATGTCTTAGAACTTTGATGAACCATTTATTTTGTCGACTATCGAACTCAATATTTATATATCGATCTTAGTTTATAAGAACTCATTTTATTTTAAACAGAGGTACATAAAGTGGATGTGTTGAAGTAAAATAATAATCTTTATAATAAATGTAATATTGTATTGGCTTTTATATTTTCAGTAATGATTATGTTGCAAAGTCCCGCACGTAATTACTCCAATGCAAGCTTTACATGTTTTATTTGTATTAACTTTGTTCACCAAAATGATGAATGGATTTGCCGAGACCGTGGCTCCGGGATGTGAGATCAACATATAATTTTTCATAAAAAGGAACGAGCCTAATGAACTCTAATACATGTTCCCATCGCTTGGTACGATTTTGTATCATTAAATCGGCAAGACGATATTTATGCATTTTATATCTCAAACAGAAACAAACGTTTATGTACTCAAATATATCAGCTCATATCTCGATGTGTCAGCTCGATCCAAACTTTGGTTTTATACTTTATATTTTACAGTGTTTGGCTCAAATGAAAGATATTATGAAACATTTCGTAAAAATAGACAAATACGTTCAGCTAAAGATATATGCATGCCTGCAGTTCATCCTACCGAATGAAAAGGAATCATTAGATCATGCTTAATTCCCATTTATTTTCTGCTCAATCACAATTTTTAAACACTGTACATGAAATGTTTATAATTAATCACTTCCATATGTAACTAAAACTAAACCTTCTCCTTTACACCATGTTTGTTATGCATGTTCTGGATAAATTGTACACCTGAGATAAAAAACAAATCAAATGGTCTCCGTTAGTGTGTGTGCATATCTATCTATCTATCTATCTTTTCGGGCTAAAATGAACCTGGTGTCGTTTTATTCTGCTGTAAGCCATTTTTCGAGCATTGTGTTAAATTTGCTTCCTCATATTTGGATTTTAATCGATTATCTCGTTTTTATGGAAATATTTCAGTGCTCATACAACATTCTTTGACAAAAACAGTTCTTACATTTTGTATCGCATTTAAACAAACGGAGTGATATTTCTCTTTTTTCTGGATGAAACTGTAGATACAACACATTACGTAGTACAACAAACGTCTTTGTGTTCCATGTATGATGTTCATCTGGATTTGTACTTGAATTCAGTACAACATTCGATTAATAGGACTTTAAGAATTTAATTATTGGATTATACATTGAACATTTTTGGAATTTATTCTTAAATTCATAAGTTACTTTGTTTTCAGTTTTCATTTTTGTTCCAGGTTAATATGTAATTTGATAAATGTGACAAAGATTGTTGTTTTTACTGTTTTGGTACCGTAAGTAGGGCTTAACACGCTTTGTAAAAAATACGATATCTAGTCAAGAAAATTAAACCCAAAAAATTATAATCTAATTCAATGCATAATTCAAAAGTAACAGTTTAACTACATCATCATGAATCGTGTGTGGTTGACAGATTAAGCTTGAAATACTTTAATTTTAATTGTTCACGTTTCGTGTATAATAAATGCCTTTTTCAATGGCTTTCTCAACATCGATGACAGAAACTTAACAAACAATCTTAAAAAACAATCGTTCATCATAGTATGTCCTGTTGATAACATACTTTACCATAATCCTCATTGGAGACAAGAACCCTTTCAATATGGACAGTCAAAATATTGTAGGATGTTTCCTAAATTCTCATCTTTATCTTACTTATTTATGTCTCACAATCGCGCCATCATAACATACTCTTTAATGTAATGTCACTGTGTCATGATTTGGGTGTTTATCTCTCTCTCTCTCTCTCTCTCTCTCTGTTTCTTTCTCATATTCCAGGTAAACAGGCAAAACCTATTTGTATGTTTCATTTCTTAAGCGTGGCTGATGCCAATTACATTGTATTTGCAGAATCTCAAGCTTACGCTCCTAATGTTACATACAATTATTTTCCATTCACGGCTTGAAAAGTACTTTACAAATATAATGAAACAAACAACTCAGGACAAACGATTCAAAACAATAACGTGGCGTATGCATGTTTGAGACGGAAGCAGCGATAACAATAAACCAATATCTTTGTCATTCACGTGCTTTCATTAATAAATGTAATTTAAGTATCTTTTGACAGGCATATACATTTATCAAATAAACAAACCCATATGTAACAAAACGCGCGATATACTATGTTTTTACATGATTTAAATGTTAGGCTACTTCAATCTGAGTATGTAAAAAATCTTCTGGACATTTAATGCAATGACGCAAGGTTAATGAAATGCACGTTCCGAAAAAATCTAGTTTATGTGCGTTTTAATTGCTTCGAACTAAATTCGGAGATCATATATATATATATATATATATATATATATATATATATATATATATATATATATATATATATATATATATATATATTTATATATATATATATATATATATATATATATATATATATATATATATATATATATATATATATATATATATATATATTGTAACATCTTATTTACCACCCATATAAAACCATGCCGGTGAACATGGTAAATACAAATGAGGATGATTTGTCTATTGCTTAAATATTACGCTTGTTGTTTAATGTTTACGATTGCATTATTTAAATATTGTACATATTACAGAAATTTTGGAATGATATTGTCACTATGATGCTCCTTTAAACGTTCAAGAGTACTGTGTAAAAATAAAACAACGGGTTTACCTATGCTGTCTGACCGTTTGTTGAAAATAAACCCATTTTGCACATACACTTCATTACAAATTAGCTGTCGTTCAACGTGGGCAGTTCAACAATTGAAGATTGTAACATAAGGACAAATTTGGATGCGACGTATACATAATTACATAAAAGGCAGTGAAATTATCGCCATCATGTGATAATATTTTTCAAGCTAACAATCAGATGTAATGTTCTGATTAGACGATGTTACAATCACTATCAGTTCACTGTCTCTGTCTCGATCACAATCTCACTAAACCAGACCATAACATTTTTGTAATGTCGTCACTCTACTGTGACTAGCGTAACACATATTGTATCTACGGAACGGGCTGCAGACAGTTCAGAATAATTCAGAATACGATAGTACACAAATTTTTTTTCATCTCATAACGGCAATGAAACGTTCTCGGTTTACTATTCACCCAAATAGTCCCTGCTAGACTGCCTCTGTGCTTATGGGATAGATACTTCATCTCCATTCTCTCTTATAATATATTCAAAGTGTCGTCATATTTGAAAGGTTTGACTTCATCAATTGTTCTCATTTTTAACCACACATTGCAAAAGAACTAAATGATAATCTTATAGTGCATTGACTGTTAATATACATTAACATTTGTCTATCGAATACCAAAACAGTTCAATTCCTAGACAAAGTGCCTAACATGGTCAATGTTATTGATATGTATATATGATATCTTATCCAGAATATTAATTTCCTTCTACGAGGCCCACATAAAGTTTTAGTACAACAAATGTGTCACTGTGCATAATTTTCAAAATGCCATCTTGCATTTAGACAGCAAAAAACAAAAGTTAAAACAAACATTGAACCTAAATAATCCATTGGAATCTGTAATTTGTAATTAATGCCCTTATACACTTATCTATAATTTCAATTGTATTATTCATATCTGACAATTTTATTCTTTTATTGTATGAACGATTAGGACATGCATTTTATTTCGACGGACTGTCTTCCAGCTGATTCACGCATGAATGTTGTCACAGCATTAGGCGAAAATTTAATTTATTTTCTAATTGAATTACAAACTAATTTCACCATTTTTTTGGTTTCGTCGTACATGCGTTACCTGGGGTGAATAAGTGGTTTTCTCCAAGGTAAGCGGCGTGTAACGATTTGCATGTGCCTGACTTTGAATTACATGAAGTCCGGAACATTAGATTCACGGGGTGCACGGTAATTTTGCCGTGAATTCTGCTCACCTTTTTGAGGGTATATAAGGCAGAATATTACTGATAAATATTACGGGACCAAAAGTATCTTATCACAGGAAAGATAGCTCGTCATTCAATCTCCAGCCAAAGGGGTGAGTGTTAAATTTATATTTCGTTTTATTGTGAATTTTATGCAGTTTATCATTTCATATAATGATGCCTTTATTACAATGTAGATTTTAAACGTGGAATATTTGGAATTACTAGTCACTATTAGACTTTAAATGCAATAGCGTAATCTAAGGTTTAGATTATTATTTGAGACAACTATTATTAGTCTGGTTTCTTTATTGTAGCTGATAATGTCTGATAACATCGCTGATAACGTCTTTGAGATCGTAGCTGAAATTGTAGATGATTTGTTGCGGAACATCTCTGATAACATCTCTGATAACATCTGATATCGTAGCTGAAATTGTAGCTGATATTGTAGCGGAGCATCTCTGTTTGTCGGATTGTCTGTCCGCCTACATCTGTCGTGACGTGTAAATATCTGGAAATCTAGAAGTCCGAGTGTCGGAGCTGTCTAGAGTTGTAAACATCCGGGGTGGCATCTAGGTATTTGAGAACGTTGGTTCTAGTAGATGCTGTTTGCTGTCTGTACGTATAACTGTGGTGGATCCGTGAAGGGCAAGTGACCGATAAAAGTATTGAGTCAACCCTAGGTTTTCGGAGAAACTGGGCGGCGATTCAACAGGTGGTGAATCGTACGGTTATACAGGGTCGGGACACATGTGTGTGTTGCATTTGTAGTACAATTGAATACATTGTTGTATTTACATGGTTGCTTCAAATCACAATAGTATTTCAAGGCATTGCATGAATATCAATAAAAGTTTGCAACTTGATTAAATACATGTATATGTTCGTGCGAGTTGTCGCAATCCATACGTGCGATAGTATAGTTTGATGTTTGTGTTTATTATCATAATTTATACTTGCGTTAATATAACTGTTGTAAAGGTTCCTTGGATCTGTGTATAGTCCAAGAGATTCCTTTGTATCTGTGTTTTATTGTGTATTAATATTTCATTTATTCATGTATTGTGAATGGTTGTGAGTGTAATTGTGGGTTGAACGCATGAGTTATTGTGTTGATACATCATTATTTTTCATTAATAATTTATTTCATAAATTTATATTTTCTTTCACATATTGTGTTTGTGTTGTTCATTTGATCCACCATCCTCTCGGTAACAATTCCGTTACAAATGTACGATCTTGATGTACATTGGATACGGTATTCGTTGAAACATCTCTACATTTAGTTTTGAGCTCTGACAACATAATGGATTATCAGAACAAGTATTTACGAACAGGTGATTTTGTCCTGCTTAATTTGGCAGGAGGAAAAGTCTCCAAACATAAGTATATAATATTGTAAGGGCATGATTATACTAATGCTATCATGATATAATTTCATCCTGTGATGAGTACAGTTGAGAGAGAGAGAGAGAGAGAGAGAGAGAGAGAGAGAGAGAGAGAGAGAGAGAAAGAGAGAGAGAGAGATGTTCTTTCTTTGACACGATGAAACACATACATAATTCACGCTGTATATGGGGAAAAAACAGCAATTTGAATCCGAAGCGTATTTCACAGTCCATGTTGAAAGATATCTGATTTTTAATTACGGTGTTTCGTTTGGATTCATCACATTATTGGCTATGCTAAACGAGTGTTTCGTTAATTTTGTTCAATCAATTTATAAGAGGCAGTGACTCCAAGTTGTGAAACCAACTAGAAATACACTTGTTGTATAGGACACAAACCATATAAATTAAAATATTTCGAGCATAATATATCCCCCTCATGCTATATTGATTTTCCACAATTAGTCCATCAAAATACTATCATAGATTTATTTATTTTATTCCGTAAGCTTCGTTAGTACGTAGAAACTCCAACATCGATTCGAAATTTCATATATATCTTTTAATTACGTCTTAGATTCGTTATTGTATAAGGCTTTTGGATTATTTAGTTACATATGTGTCAAGATCAATATGCATTTGTGTAAACTGAATCAATATACGACTAGTATCGACTGTCGCTTGGAACGTTTCTTATCATTAAATTGGAAGTACGTGGATTTGGTGAGCAGCATGGTTTATGTTACGTTTAAAAGAAACTTGGAATATATCATTTATTCTATACATTACAGACAAAATGGGGCCAAATAGTGTTTCAAACATCCATCTCATTAAACGATAACATCTGCATATAGCTTCAAAGATAATCACAGGATGGTGCAAGTTCAATCTTCGTAAACTGCTGTAAATTTACTATTGTATGCGTTGCATTCAAATTTGAATGTATGGTAATCATACAATTGGTGAATGACCATGTAGAAATCTGTGTTCAGTTAAAGCTTATGTGAAAAGATCTGTATAATTCGAATTAATTTTGCCCTTTACATTTATTATAAAGATTATTATTTAACAGCTTCAGTTATTTCCATGATAATAAAACCAGACAGTTTTTATTTACAATACTTAAACTCTTGAATACAAAATATCTCTATTTGTATCCACTGCCGGTTGTGTAATGGTTTATGATATTGGCTACCGCAATCCGAAGCATCGCAAGCTGTTTCCCATATGTAATAATTAAATCAGCCTCATTTGGTATTACTCAGTCCACGGTCATGCAATGTTATGGTCGGTATACAAGGTGTGTCGCACATGCAAAAACCACTTCAGAGTTACTGCAAATGTTGTACTGTGTTGTCTCTGCCATTATGTTTATATAATATGTGTCATGCCGTATATGGAAACGACTTTTATTTAACATTAGGTGTGTATGCTTGAGTTTCTGCAGATGCAATCTTTTTATATTTTATATGAGTAAGAGTAATGGTAGAAATATAAAATTTAGATGGGTTTCCTGCACACGCTTTGATGATTTCAGATATTAATTGCTCTAAAGAGGTTTACATATCTACTACGACGATGATAAAACCCCAACAGCCATGCCAATCTTTATTTATTATATTTTGTAACTCTGTGTTGCATTGCTCATAGTAATTTGTTTAATGATTTATTACCATTGTTTACTTATTACAATGTAACGTTGTAAGCCTCATTTTGGCGCCCCTGTACCTTGGCGCCCGGGGAGATATGTACCCCCTGCACCCCCCTAGCTACGCCTCTGTATGTATGTATGTATGTATGTATGTATGTATGTATGTATGTATGTATGTATGTATGTATGTATGTATGTATGTATGTATGTATGTATGTATGTATGTATGTATGTATGTATGTATGTATGTATGTATGTATGTATGTATGTATGTATATATGTATGTATGTATGTATGCATGCATGCATGTATGTATGTATGTATGTACGTATGTTTTTTCATGAAAATGAATTAAATCAGAAAACAGCATTGAGCGTAACAACATTGTTTCGATTTCCAAAACATAGTATTGTCCCATATTTCTTACTTCATTATTAAATATTTAGGCTAAATTTTCTAACACAAAATATTTAGACTTTGTTTTAATTAAATTATTTATTTTCCTGAATTTATTTGCCCAATTTTTTATAAATACAATGTAATGAAGTGGGTTATCACAGGTGCAGCGATGTCTGCCATTACCGGTTCACATACAGTTTCAAACTAATTTTATAAAGAAAAAAATGCTGTTAACTTCTGGGATTATTTTATAAAAAAGAAATCAATTAGATTTGATCTGTACTTATTATATTTGTTAACAACAAATTACTATTTACATACTGTGGTGTTGACCGTTCCAGTGGCCTAGTGGTAGCAGCACCCACCTCAGATGCAAGAGGTTGTGGAGGCCTTGATCCCTGGCAAGGTCATACCAAAGACATAAAAATGGTATTAACAGCTGCCTCATTTGGTGCTCAGCATTAAGAGGTTAGTATATGGACTGGTCGTCCTACTGTCAGGATAATGTAACTGGGTGGGATGTCATGCTACATGTCTGCGGCATGATTCCTCAGTGCTAGATATCACTATAAACTGCCACACTGCAAACATCATAGCAATATGATTGAAAAATTGTTCAAGGTATCTTAAGAATCAAACTCACACACACTGTTACAGGTTTGAAACAGAATTTAGTATATTTTCATCACTGTACAGTAGGCCCGATTTCATAAACTCAACAGTGATATATTGCTGCAAACAGGGTTAAAGGTCAGTTAGCAATTACAACACCCCTGTGAATGTGTAAGAGTTTGGCTGATTGGTATCAACACTGCATAAATACATGTTGCCTTGGATTACAACACTGCCAGAACTTAATGGATACATCAAGGAAGGTATAAAGTACAACCAGTCATTTTATGTCTAAAAAATCAAGAGGTCAAAGTCTCCTCACCTGGTAACATGACCCCTGCATTCCTGAATTTGATATGTATATCTGAGCCAGTTTTGCATTGTACTTAGTGCATTATATATACTATTCAGTATATATATATATATATATATATATGTGTGTGTGTGTGAGTACCTAGCTACCCTAATTTTAAAAGAAATGCAATAGGAAACATACATGGGGGTGGGCTTAATTTCAATATTTGTTTCTCGGCAGTAGATTGTTTACGTGATGTACTAAAGTTTGGCATTGAGTAAATGGTAATCACTTGTGTCAAAAGCATAGAAACCAAACACAGGATACTAAAACATCAATGTAATTTATATAGAACTGTCTAGTATTTTGGAATAGGATGTCTGTAATCAATCTTTTATAGTAATGGTACACTAGTTTCTCATATAAAAGTCTCTGGGAGACAAAGAAAAAGGAAGAATGGAGGCAAAAGTGTGATGGACTGAATGGAATTGGACTACCAGTCCAGAGAAAGATCATACAGATAAGTAGGAACACAGGACAAGAGGAAAATCTATTACACTAAGTCAGATGATAAAATAGGCCATAACTTGGTAGAGTTAAAGACGAGTGATAGGGTTTTAATTTGAATTTCATTTGAGAGATGACTGTTATTTAATGAGATTAAATTCTTGTTTATTTGACTTTCACATTCTGTGTATTCATTAATTTAACTGTTGGCACCACTGACTGGGGGCTCTGAGCACTGCATCTGTCTATTACTACTTCAATTCCTCACAAAAACATGCCAAGGGGGTCTTTTGTAATAATTTAAATAATATTGGGAGCACCCCACCCAACCTAAATAACATGGAAAACCTCTATATATGCCATAATTATTCTTAGATGATATCCTTCAGTTTTTTTTATGCCTGACTGTACATGTACTCTTGAATTAAAGTTATACCTGTACATGCACATTTGTACTTATATAAGTTTTGTACATTTCATAATATATAATAATTAGTTTTACAGTGTATGCAGTTGTGTACATTCATCTGGGTTTTCATATAAAGGTTATAATTATTTCTATGGTAAATGAACACATTTTAAAAAACTGAAAATTTGATGCTTTTAAATGGTGTCGAGTATATTTGATTTAGTTGTAACAAGATGGCTGATGATGCACATATGTGATATAAGCATTCAAGGTTGCTTTAGATGAACTAGTATTTTAGTCTTAAAAACCTTATTCTGTTTCCAGAGCCATTTTGTATTACATGATATTGTAATTAATGAGCAGTGTCTGGATAGAATAGTATCCTAGTGTTTGTAGTTTTGTTGATATTTGCAATCCAATCTGTATTCATGAAACACTTCAACAAGTTTTGCTTTCTCAACTCAATATGAATATGCATTATTTATCATTTAACTTAATGTGTTACTGTATATGCACGATTAAAATCATGTTCACATGTGTACTTTTGTTTTTTATATTCTTTGCATCCCAAGACAATGCTAGTCAACTTCAATTCATCCTATGTTTTTAATAAATAGTCTCCTCACAGTTGCTTTCAAAAATAGCCATACATATAATCATTCTTTAGTGGGTAGGTAGCTAAAAAATGTTTAACAAAACTTGTTCATGCAAAATAAAAATTGCATACTACAAAAGAAATGTTTTATAAAACAAAAAATCAACATAAATTATATTATTCACACATCATATATTTGGATAGATCATCCAAGTCTTCCTTGTATAAAGTCATGGTTCTGGCCAAAATTATTTATCCATTACACGCCATACACATCAGCTTGGAATGACATGTCTGTTGCCAGTACTTAGGTATCCGTTAAGTCCATAAAATAAACTGCCTATTAGCAGTATGCCTTTTCCCCTGGTTGTAATCATTATCTACTGCTGCCAGGACATCTTGAATATAAAGAAGAGAAAACAATACGACTGATGAAGCAGTTAAGAAATTAAAATATAATAAGATGTTCATTAGTTGATGAGTATTTAAAGATGTAAGTTATCTACTCCTCAAATTCAATACGGTACTCCATACTCACTAGAGCCCGTGAACAATCCGCTATCGCCTATGATATCAGGGTAATATTGAACATCGGTAAAGAAAACTGAAACGTGCTTAAAATAAAAACGATTTGAGGTATATAGACGCAGGGATGGCACGATGCACTACATCCAGAGTTTGAGGTGTTGCACTTTCAAATCAATTTTATCCGCGTTTACATCAACCAGATTCTAACATCGAGCATTGCTCAAGTAGAGCAAATCCGGATTCTATTTATAAGCAAGTCATCATCATCGCCACCATTCTAAAGCAGATGTATACAATTATCATACGAAAGCATCTACTTTACCATCATTGCATATCTATGAAGTAAAAAGGGGTAGTTTGACGTTACAACGTTTTCGAACGAGAGAACCACTCAATCAAACCGACAACCTAGCCCCGAAATAGAAAACGATTTCACTGACTTCACCACACTTTACATGCAATATACATCGTTTACGAATGAGGTAAACGGTAGTACTGGCTTAACCATCACAGATTCAGACATTATAACTATATCAAAGCAATGCACATTTTTATCTGACTGGTAGTTTCAGCGCAAATGGAGAATCAAAATCTACTGGCATTATTTAATTTTGACCAAATCACGGGATGGTGTCTGTCTTCTTTAAGGTGGCTTTGCTAATTTGGGCAATTAATATACCGTTATAAGCATGACCATGTATTCTAAATGGTAATCATTTGGATTATTTCTTAAAATTATATAATGGAGCTGTTCAAGTCTGTCATTCGAAATACGGGGATTGGTTTAGTGATAGCTTCTGATGGAAGGGTAGATTGGAGCTGTATAACGCAGCGAAGCAAAGAGCTCCAACATATGTGTTTGCTTGAACGAGAAGCATGGGCAAATCTTGACACAGTATGTTGAATCTTAAAAGAGACATCGATATCCTATGGTTTCAAATTGACTTCAGATGAAAGCAGAAATTATCTAAGATGTCCAAAAAGCATACGATCCTGTGACAATCGACGATGAAGCTAAGAAAACTATGATCCAGCGCGATATCGAGCCTCCATATATAAAGGTGGTGCTCGCCTTAAAGTTAACATCTCTATTTAACTATGTACTTTCTCTATTAGTCTATTCAATAGTAATACCTATCATTATGATGCTCATTGTAATCTATAGGTGATGTAATGTTCTGGTTTTGTTATGCTCATATGTTCACAGCCCTTTTCATGCAGAATTCCTTAAGTGTGAATGAATGAAAGAAATAGAAAGCAAGAAAAAGGTAATATTATATCATTATCATATATTTATTAAATATACATAATAGATAAGCTGAAACTGATTTACACTATGTATGAGTCAAAGAATATATGCAAAAAATAAACATAAAGTGGATACGACATATGTGTTGTGGAACAATTTAGGAACCAAACGTTTCGACATTATCCAATCGAAATAAGATATAAATGTTAAAGCAGTTTCTGGTCTTAAATGATTCTTACGTCAACATAAACATTACATACTAGAGAAAGACTATAGCATATTTCAAATACTGGATATATTAAACAGTAAATTCATGATAACGCTAACTACATCAAGTAATTTCGATATAAAAAATGTATAGCTGAAAAGACATGATAAGTGACGTACGATATTACAGTATCGATTAGCAACGAGCAAATAGATATGCAAATCGGAAATAATGTTATTTTCATGAAGATTTAAAACACGGAGCAAATGTGTTATACATAACAGTCATTAAATATTTTGACTCTTGATTAAGAGGTAGTATTAAATACATATGAAACTTACCAGATTTTAATGCCTCAGTACACTAATCTGAAACATGTATTACTTTGGTTATAGACCAAGAGTAAAGTCACTCAAATGCATTTTTCTTATCAACAGAAAGCAGTGTTAACATTTAAAAAAGCTACCGTAGTTCAAAATGCCATAAATAAATTGAGCTGGTAACTGGAATAATGAATATATTGGCTAGACAGTAATTCAACATCAAGAAAATGCATAAAACAAGCTGGAACAAATATTACCAAATTATTGATTTCTTGATAAGCGATTACATAATGTTTTACCTCAGCTGGACTAGCTTAAAAACTAGGAGTACATACAGTATTAAACAACCTTTAATACTGCATGGTAAAGTTTGCAAACTCGGTTACTGTTTTAGGTAAAGGGTTCCTAACACCTGAAGATTATTGATCGAGAAGCATACAGATCGGTATTTAACAATTTTAAATAAACTTTAACAGTCAATTGTCATGAATACGTATCTGTCAGTTTGTGTCAGGTTGTATATTTCTCTATATTGAACATGCAGGGTTGTCTATATTTGTCCAATTGACGCATGTTGTGATGGCTCAGTTTTATGGTCATGTATGTGTCAGTTTATTTGTCTGTCTTCTATATCTTTATTCTAATCATGACATGTTTTCCTATGCAATATATTTTATCCAGTGCTTCAAACACAAAATATGTATCGGAAAGTCAACACAGTTTTGTAATGTGAATAATAATACTAAAACTAAATTTTGTTTGTTTTACCAATCATTACATAGTTATTGTATACATAGAATGTTCCAGCTAATGTTCCTTTACACATTTAAGGAAGAAAAAAGATACAAGAATTGTAAACTACTGTAGTTCCAACATAAAAATGGTCATGATTCAAATAGCACTAATTTATTCCAGTGGAAGTTATATTTCTATTTAAAACGAATAGCAATTGCATTATTGTACATTGCCTCTACATATAACAAAGTTCTCATCAACCCCAAACTGGTGCATTTGAGGGTAATATGTTAATAAATCAAGAAAATTAATACATTGAGTAGGAACTTATCAACATTAATTGTGATGAAACGATGGCACCTCAAAAACATAAATAACAATACTAAGACCGGGGATTTATTTAATAAGTGAGTATGTTTGTTTATTATTATAAATTATATTTAGCATTCCTCCACCAGGTTTTGAATGCATTTATGCTCCAAATTTTAATAAACTGTATTCAATGTAAACAGATTATAATGCAGCTGAGACGTTTGATGTTCCAGTTTGAAATTGATGTTATAATGAGCAAAGTAAGAATTCCACTTGTCATGAAACACCTGATAATGTTTCATCTCTGGCTAATGAGGATATAATTGTAAGAAGTTGTTTACATGACTGTCAGATCAAAAGATGTGGATACAATGATTATGATAAGTACTATACTAAGGAATGTCTATTTTAGATAACAAGGCAAAATCAGTTAAGGATTTCTTCTGCAATGAGGATGTAGGTTGTATTAAGTAGTAACCGAGGCATTAACATTTTCATATTCAGAATAAATAATTCTAGAACATGCAAAGAATGGTGATGTTTGTGATGAAAAGCAAAGGAAAAGAACAAAATCGACGAGAATGTCAATTCAATGAATTTGAAGAAAAATCTTTGAGTAATATTTGAACATACACGATGTTTGCAATATAAAAATATGACAGTGTATAGGATTGATTTTATTGCAAATTAATTGAGGCAAATTTGATGTTACATAGTTCAGTTAATAGAAGCGCTCGACAGCATAGTATTAGCTGTTCAACTTCTGTGGAGAAATTAAAAGTATGAACGGTTACATATTCTTGATATTGAAACGGCAATGCAAAATCAATCAGATTGACCAGAACCCTGTGTATGAATGAAATAAGGATTTTATTAACGAATCTGTTCTACATTACAACAATTCAATTGACACCCTTGAATTTGATCAAACATCAGACATGTATATGTATGTTGAGAAAACGCACGTGGAACGCTTGCAAATTAGACAATAATTTTACCCTATGTTCAATCTATGATAATGTTCTTTGAAACAATATTTGTTACTATAGTCAAGCATGTGCCCGTGAGGAGGAGTGACAATTGCTAGACAATAAGAATCCTTGGTTTTCATTTGGTTTCACTCCATCCCACAAGCTGATTAATGCCTTCTGCACCACACTTGGAAGTAACTTTGTCCCAATACAAATTTTGCTGAGAAGAAACAAAAAAAAGAAGAAAGGTGTTTGTAAAGATTGTAACACGAACATTGACAAAGGATAACGGTAAGGATGCGCAAACTAGAATAGAAATTTAGATTTGAGACATTTTGAGCAATAAAGTATTACGGCTTCGATTTTGGCAAGATATTATTGTCAGAAAAGTAACGCAAAGATCTCAATCATGAAATAATATACATTGTTTGGTGGCCGGGAACATTGTCTGACTATTGTTTTTGAAGTAAAGGAAATGTTTGGAAATTCTTTAATGCACAAATTATTAAAAATATAATTAAAATGAAGGAGTTTTCTAGTAATTTTCTTGTTACCAATCTGCTAGGACAATTTATAAACATATCACTATATGGTACGTATAAATGATTGATTAATGGAAGGTGAAGATACAGTTATAAGTTAGCGGTTTAAAAAACCTTTTAGAGACGAATGCAAAACATTAATTGGTCATTAAAAAATACGATAATGTAGAAGAACGCCCATGACATAAAACAAATGTTAATATAATGATACGAGAATATAAAATGTGAAAGCTCAATTTGATGTATTTAATGTAATTTAACACTGAAAGCAAACATTGTTCCTTTTTATAATTCTCTCAATAATTAGAACAATGAACAGAAGAATACGAAACCTGTTAAAGAGAGAGAGAGAGAGAGAGAGAGAGAGAGAGAGAGAGAGAGAAAGATTGATAGAGCGACAGAGGCAGACAGAGAGTGCGAAGTCTACAAAAAGAAAGAAGGAACTTCTTTTCGACAAATAATAGTTAATTCCATACATATAAATGTAGATAATACTAATTGAATGTAGTTTACATATTGTACTGTCCTTATTGCGATGATTTATATTTTAAAAAATCGCATCTCTGTATGAGAAAAGTTGTTGTCTCAACACTGCACCGATACGTTATTCATGTTATTATTATTATTATTATTATTATTATTATTATTATTGGCTAAACATTTTAGATTGTATAACTGTGCTACACATGTTGTATTATTATATACCTATAATATTTGGGTTCCTTGAGTCGTAGTTTGAAAGGGGGTTTTAATTCATTGCCAGGTAAAAAGTAGCCTTTCATTTACCACTGCCACTTATTTGTGTTTGTCTAATCAGTTGTAACTATCGCGACAGATATTAGCATAGGAAATAACACGAACAGTCTCAAATGTGCTATCAAGTACCCCATGTAACATGTGTATCTATTATTTATGAACCAAATGGTATATTGTACTCGAAGCTAAATCATGGCCGATATGGCAATGGCAAAGTATTTCGGAAGAAGAAAAGTGTTGATGACGGTATTGCTAATTTCTATTGTCATACTTATTCTAATGGATGCTACATCATATAGACTAATACATGTAGCTTCTATCCACTCTGCCGTAAGGAGAAAAATGCTGGATTTATTTAGTGAAACTAATCATGTTTTAGACAATAATGTCTATGAAACTGGCTTCACTCACAAATTTAACTATGTTATAAATAATGACGCAATTTGCAAGCTTTATCATGACTTTCAGGAACTAGATTTAGTAATTTTTATTTTTACAACACATCAGCGTCAAAAGAAAGGGACGCCATTAGGAAGACGTGCCTGAATTATACCAACAAAAACAAAGCAAATATAAGATATTCGTTTCTTTTGGGAGAAGTTCCGGACACAAATTTAAAAAAACTTGTTGAAGTTGAAAGTAACGATCACATTGATATTCTTAAAGGGGATTTCGTTGATACGTATCAAAATTTAACATATAAAACAATGATGGCCTTTAATCTAGCCATTACAGAATGTTCTCATGCAAAATTTGTGCTCAAAACAGATGACGACATGTGGGTTAATATTCCAGGACTATTAAAAGTTCTGCAACGAGAGAATACGACTTTGCAGACAGCCGTCGGTGGTGCATGCCATCGAGTCGCCTATCCCATTCGGGACCCAGCGTCGAAATGGTACGCATCATTTCAAAGTTATCCGCATGAATCATATCCTGGATATTGTTCTGGAACTGGATACGTCACTAGTATCAATGTTGTTAGAGATGTGTTTGAAATATCTCAACATATACCCTTTTTCTATTTAGAAGATGTATATGTTGCGATTTGCATAAGCAAACTTGGATACAATTTGCATTCAATTCCAGGATTTAACTCTGGAAGACCACCTTTTGATCCATGTCTTTACAAGGGAGATACAATAATTACTTCCCACGAAGTTAATTCAGAAATGCTTACAATCGTTTGGAATACAACATGCACAAAATAAGAGACCCTGCTAATGTCATCCATACATAAATAAATAATACATTTAATGTATTTATGGTATTCGTGTTTTTGAGTCTCATTTTACAACAAATATAATTTGTATTATTAATTCATGTGATCTGCAGAGATGTTATACAATTATCACCCTCGAATTCATTCACAAAATGAAAACTGATTTCCTTTACATAAAGATGATGGTTGATGCTATAACGTGCTGTACTTACATCTCATCAAAATTCGGAAGGAAAATACAAGCACCTGTGAAACAATGTAACTTTGAGTATACAACTGTATCAAAATTCATTATTAGCAATATCTAAAGATATCACTGATATTAAAAAAAATCTTAAATTATTTTCCGAGGATGTAGTTTTGGCAAATTTACCGTTTGCCATAAGGACTATATTGTACGTACACATCGTCTGTTTTATTTGTTTTCACATAATTCTGCAAACCACATTTCTTGATCGTTAAAGAAGCATTATTTTAAATGATTAATGTATTCAATAATTTTGAGATTAAATCGTGTAAAATGTCCTACAGCAATTATGTATCCGTTTCTTTTTCTATGCTATACATTCTGGCTTTCATACAAAGTCCAAGTATTAGGTTTAAACATGAAACATGTATACCTAATAACTGTTGCACGAACTTGTTTGAAAATTCGATATGTGTCTATTTGTAGCATTCATCATTCATCTATTGATTTTGAAGTTGTTGTTGCACAATGGACACAAAAATCTTCATTATTTAGGATGTTTTCCTGATATCACTTGCGATCTATTGGCTAGAATTAAAGTATATCTAAGAAATGTTGAGAAAGAGATATTAGATATATTTCACATTTCACAATGGTATGTTATCTAATCAAATCTCTTACAATACGAACCTACAAGTAATGCGTCTTCACCAACCTTTTATACATTAGCTGCCCGCAATCTTAATGTAAGGTTTCAGATGAAGAATCTATTCAAGTGTTTTTTAATTATATCATTATTATTTTTAATTCTAGATCCATATCTGGAATAAATATATTCTAAAAATAAATGTCACCATATCCAACAGTTGCATTTTAACACTTCAGCTTTTGAGCTGCTTTTTATGTTTCAGTATATTCAGTTTTGATTTTACACAGGCAAGATCTGACCGCACTTATGCCAATCTTTTCTTTTCTAGCAACTGTTAAAATTGTTGCCTGCTTTAGTCTAAATACATTAATGTTGTTTCACTTGTTACGATATTTATCTGCAATACTTCTAAACAAAAAGAAATTTAAATTATATCTCCTTCGCATTTAGACAATTTATCAGATTTTGCTATATAAGATTGTGTCTCGTTTCTGCTTCTGCTTTTAACTTAAGAGCTGTTTTAATTACTACAACATTAAAACTTGCTTGTTTATTTTCTTTGTCTATATCGTCACCAGCATCTTGTATAACGTATTTTTATATATTTTTCCTTATTTAATAAAATAAATTTCATATATTTAGCATTTTATTTTGTAATAATTGTTGATCTCTAGTAATTCTTTACAATATATCTTTACATTCATTAATTCTTTATTCTTTTTGCATTTTTTTTGTTTTATTACATGTCTTAGTAATTTATGATGAAGCTGTACCAAGTTTGATCTATTAATTTCAAAAGGTTTCATTGAAGACTGAGCTGTTGTCTTAGTAGACGATCTTTGCAGGTCAACTTCTGATTCACTACTTCGGACGGTTTCATCTTCTTGAACTATTGTTTTGGCATTTTATATAGTTGAAGTAGCTATGACATGAAATTCAATACATAAAATAGTTACCGTATTTTTAATACCTTTAATCTTATAACTTAATATTTAACCAAACATTGTATAAACAGACATAGAAGTTGTAACTTTGCGATGTATTTTGGTTTTTAAGTCTAATTTACTGCTTTCAGGACCCGAGTTTGTACCTTTTATGCTCTGAATTTTATCTACGCAGAAAACACAATTCAGCACTGCGGAGATGCTAACACTTAAACATTGTTTAGTTTATAGCTTTTTGGTGTCAGTAAATGGTTATTTACGGTAATATATTAAATTATGTTTTCAGTTAGAATAGATAGCAAGACAGAATACAATTTTGCATTATCACATACCGATCCAGCCAATCAACTCCCTTACAAAGTTCCTATTCATATTCAGAAATGGTTGCACTAAAAGCAAATTTCCTACATGGTCAAGTCAATACCAAAATTTTCTCTACTATAATATTTTGATCATATAGTTGCTTCAGAATGTAAGAATGTCTTTATATCAAATTACGAGGGTAAAATTACCAGAGGCAACATTTCGTCTGCAATTTGTGTCACTAATATTATGTTAAGAATTCGTGTTTTTCGAAAAAAATCAAAATGTATAAGCATAATAAATATTGAAAAGGTTGATTTGTATATCAAACAACAGACTGATGCATTTAATCAAGTAATTTACCAATATATTATTTGTCATTAAACTTTGAAAAATAAAAGCCTATGTTTTATAAAGCCCCTGCAATGCTAATCATAATAATTCAGATAATAACTTCTATATTTGCGTTGACACATTATTACACAATCTAATGTGCGTCTTAAATAATATTTTATCAATAAATGATTTACCAAGTTGCTTGTTTGCATGTTTCATTCCGTATCGATTGGAGTAATCTTTTTCTATTTCCTATACTTGGTAAGGGGGCACTAAAAGGTCCAAATTATCTTTCCAAAATAAATATTTTTACCTTATTTTCTTCCAAAATTTCTTGATAATGGTTATGCTTTAATTCCTTTTGTAAATAACGTTGGAGCATTTAATTGGTAGAAAATAAATAAAATATTTCCTTTTGCTTCATTTAGTAAAAAATGCACTAATTTAAATCTTCATTTGAGAACTCTGACAATAAAACAGAAGATATTTGTTTACAACAAACTGTACCGGCTATACAAAAAATGGACATCACTGATAAATGTTAGTGGTGTAGATTTTATATCATAATTTTCAAATATATTAATGCAGAATAAGACATTATATATTCAAAACCTGAAGTATTTAAAATTCAGTTTAAATATAGAAACGGTAAATTAAGTTACATTGTTTAACATTATTTTACGGAAGTCTGATGGAAGCGAATCCTTACGATAAACAGGTTAGAAAAGACCATGTAACATCTGGATAAGGTATATCCGATATTATTGGCATTGTTGGCGGTGGAAAAAGGTTGGAACTGTTATTATTATATACCCTTAGCATATTATTGGATAATTCAAAATGGCTGCAATCGTATGACAGATTTCAGACAGCTGCTCTGGATGATGTGCCGTTTTTCATGTCATCTGTGTTTGTTGACTTTTCATCTACATTGGTGGTTTTGTCATTCATCGGGTGTTCTGTTAGAGTGTTTATATACTTTCTTGTTTTAGGGGCAGAATTGTTAGACCTTATCGCAATAATTGTTCCTCAAATGTACTACGACGGTCTTCTGTTTTGAACATAATGTCATAAATTTCGCCAGTTGACACGTTTACGCTACGATGAACCCTCATTAACTGCAATAAATAACAAATCATTTGCGTTCGATATAACATGGTGGTCTCGACTTGACAACATGGGACTATAATCATCTCTAATATAAATTGCAGCGTAAAAAGAAAAGTTGTCAGACTATGAGCCGCAATGTATGGATCTAACACCATTTGGTTGCTACATCACGCCACAGAACAGAATTGCTATCATCGCAAAATGCTCATAAATCACTGTATTGGTTATACTATAACTTTCAAATCAAACACACATGGTCCACTCCTCATTCACAACGGAACAAAGGTCAGTCCATTTATTCTGCCTCTACGGCTCTCTTCCTAGTCACAATCAAAAGCTGACTGACTCTCATTTGTTGGGAACCGTTTTCGATGAAAAGTCGATATATGGCAACCTGATATTTTTCTCTGTTTGATAATATACTCTTTAAATATTCTGGAAGTTCATACATATAAACGAAATCTTACATTCTAATCAAAATTTCAACCTCAAACAGTCCGTTAGCAACCACAGCAACAAAAATGGTCACATTTTAGACTAGATTCTTCATCTATCTATCTATCTATCTATCTATCTATCTATCTATCTATCTATCTATCTATCTATCTATCTATCTATCTATCTATCTATCTATCTATCTACCTACCTACCTACCTACCTACCTACCTACCTACCTACCTACCTACCTACCTACCTATCTATCTATCTATCTATCTATCTATCTATCTATCTATCTATCTATCTATCTATCTATCTATCTACCATCCTACCTACCTACCTGTCTGTCTGTCTGTCTGTCTTTTTGCCTGTCTTTCTGTCCATCCGTCCGTCCGTCCGTCCATCCATCCATCCATCGATCTATCTATCCATCCATCAATCCATCTATCTACACATCCATCCATCCATCCAGCCGTAAGTCCGGTTTTTGGTTTTGAAAATAAACCATAGGTTCCCTCTTCACTCAGCAAAATGAATAGGCTTGTCCCTAAGCAGATAGTATTTTGTCTTAGTAAAATAATTCTTCAAAATCTTCAGGAAAGTCATTCCAGTTTTTATGCAAAAACTAGTTCCTTTCTTTTGTGTTAGATTATATATATATATATATATATATATATATATATATATATATATATATATATATATATATATATATATATATATATATATATATATATATATATATATATATATATATATATATATATATATAACCCGGAAATACAACTAAGGGAGAGCAACGAAAAATAATTTTCAGTCTTAAATACACCGTGGTTTTATGACACCCAAAACCTGGTCTCCTAAAATTTTCAAACGTTCTTATGCAAACAGCTATGGATTAATTTGATTCTCTTGTGCCTCTGCTTTATCTTCAGTAAAGACATGTTAATATTACAGTTGTTGCGACATTTACCTAAAACTTGACCTCTCTTTTCGTACTTAAGTTTGGCAATATATATCAGAGAGTGCCGATAAACCAGCCTTACGAGCCCGCATATAAAATACTTATTTGGAGCAAAACGTTTGTATATACTTGCAACTTGCAAACCGATTTAGAATATACTTATTAGTTGTCATTTCTTGATAATATATGAAAAGCAAACGATTAAGAGCTGGTGTATTAAACTTTGTTCAATAAATGTATGCCACAAACATCTCAATATGGACATCAGCCGCAGTGTCAGTTCAGACTACCGTCGTGGCAGAATCCACATCGTGCATGCGCAGATATGTTAAAGGAAATGTCGGCTAAAAGAACGTATTGGCGTTGCAGTGACATGAAGATGCTTGACCTATTTTATCTGGTAAGTGGATTAAACTTTACAAGGAATTTTCTTACTTTTGTATATTTGTATGTAATGTTACTTGTTACTCAATGTCTATTTGCATACACATGGTTAAAAAAAATGGCTGAAACGTGGCACAGGGGCTAGTTACAAAGCAAATTATTAGTTTCCGTCCATGAATCAGGGTTTAACCTGTAACAATATAGGGGATCGTATCGTTGTTTACAATTGACCTTTCATTCATGTACTATATAATAAGTACATAGTATATGTATGACAGGTCATATTTTAACAAAACATTCCATCTCATAAACAGAATATACAACTTAATTATTATGTACAACAGTAAACTTCTAAAAGGTAATTATTTATAATTCTGTTCTATATTTAATTCATTTGCTTCCAGGACAGCATATACAAATTAGTTAAAAGTAGTAACGATAAGGCTGTATCAAAAACATTAACATCTGTAAACGTGAATTTCCTTTTAAATCTGTTTGGTTTACAGAGCAGCAGGGAGTGTGAACAGAATAATCCGCCCCAAAGATATACTAACCACCCTCATTTATCATTGTGAATTCCCTTTGGATTTTTCATCGATAGCTCTCATCGATAACCTTATCAACGATAAGATAATCAACGAAAAAAAAAGATATGTGTGAATCCATAGAAAATTCTTTAGAAAGTTTTCACGTATAGACTAATTTGTAGGGTTTCACCTCGTAGATCGATTAGGTTATTACCTCGATCAACGAGTTTAAAATTAATTTTTGTTAACGTTTTATTATAACATTTCATAAAAACTAGATTAACAGGATTCTCAATTAATAACCATCCTGGAGAGACAGATGGTGCAAATGAATATAAAATATAACCTTGTTGAGCTTGGTTTGATTGATCGATATTTATTTGATAACTTCCTTCGATAACATAACACACTAAATTTATCGCAATTACATCTGATATATTTACGTTATGTGGAGCTACATGTTTTCCTCCACCTTCTGGATCATTATTATGTTTGAGGGTTTTTATTTCTGGTGATGGTATTTTTTTCCATTCATCATGAATTTTTTTAAAGCCAATATCGATGGCTTCACTGAGAAGTTTTTTTAGTTCTGGTACGTTATATCCCGGGAGTTTAAACGTAGAAATATCTTCATATCTTCAACTTTAATTTTAAAATGTGATGCAAAATTAGTTCTTATTTTTAGATCGAGATTTAATATTTCTTGAATAGATTCTCTATTTAATGTTTCCGCATCATCAATAATTTTGTTGCATGTTTCTACAACGCTGATAAATTCATCTTTGGTAAGATTACTGGATTTAAGAGAAATTATCAATAGTGAAAGATCATTATTTATTTTTTCAAAGTTTTGAATAATTATATCTTTTGATTTTTTGTTAAATTCTTCTGTTATTCTATTAACAATCTCTGGATTTACTTCTAATCTTATTGTTACCCAAAAAGAATTTAACACTTTAGGATCTTTTAACTCATTAAGTTTTTTATAAGCTTTTATTAGAATATGAGGTTTTATCCTGTTTTTGATATAATCAGATTTTTTCGTTCTGGTATAACAACAGGTTTTTGTTGTGGTGGTAGTTCAGGCCATCCTAGTACGGTTCTGATAGAACTTTGATAAATATCCACGACATAATCTGGTGAATTTATTTCAATTGTAGGTGGTTGGTGAACCGTTATAGCGATTTTTGATTCTTTTTCTCCGGTAAGAGATTTTATTCTACGTTGAAATTCATCATTAATACCTTCGATTTCATATGATCCTGTTGGAATTGAGATAACATTCCAGTCTGGAGATCCGTCTGGTTTATTTTTCCAAGCTACCACCAAAGAATTATTTGGTTGGTTTTGACCGAATATTAAGCCAGCTATTATAAACTCGTAATTTTGCTAGCGCAATTTCATTTACGGGAATTGGAGTTGGAAAGTTTACACTAAATTCAGGATTTGTCGATGTTATTGATATCATACTTGTTTTCGATGGTGTTGTATTTGTTGCTATTTGTTGAAGTACTTCTTGTGACAACATTTTTATTATTATTATCACGCTCCAATTTTGAAATTGTTGATTCATACAACCTAACCATCTTTGAAAATTCTTCATCAGACATTATCTGATCATCAATTGATGACGAGATTAACATTGATAATTCCGAATAAGCGTTTGACGCAGTAATAAGTTTAACCGCGTAATCGTGTAATTTCTGTTGAGAACACGATGACAATTCTTTTGTTATTCCGGTGAATATTCCGGCAATTGTTGCAGCTGCAGATATTACAACGGGTACAACAATCGGAGCTATCATTGTCACCGAAGATAATATTATTCCAGCGCCCGTAATCACACCTGATACCGAGTATATAGATACATCTAACGCGGTGATTCTACGTTGGTATTTTTTCTTTTTCTTTTTATATTCTTCAATTAATGCTTCAAGTTTACTTTGAAAATCTTTAACAGTGTGATAACGATACTGTGATGATGTTGACATTATTTTAAAAACATTAGTGTTTTTAATTTATTTCTGATATAAATTCCAAATACCATCTTATTGAGGCTCTAACTATAGTTGAATCAACTGCTGTAATATAAAATGTTATAGAATTATTAGTAGAGTTTTCAGTGAATGATACTGTGTTATTAACTCCTTTTCCAACTGTGATATCTCTAACTATACCATCATTCTGTCTTATGAGTGACCTAACATTAATAACATTAATATTAAATTGACTCTCAGAAACTATTGTATATCGATAAATACCTTTAATAGTTATATTACTTATACTAAGAGGCTCTCGGCTAATCCAATCAAATGATCCTTGTCGAACTACACGTAGAGTATTAATAAGTTTAACTGCATCATAAGATGATTTTAATTTATCGATTTCTGTTTGAATGTTAGTTTTATTTTCCGCATTAGATATTTTTAAATTATCGATTTCTGTTTTAAAATTATCGATGGAATTTTTATCTCTGGAAGTTTAATACTGATATCACTAGGTCAACTTCCTAAAAATTTATCAATGATATTTCTACGAAAACTTTATTTCATTGTCAGCATCTTTTTTAATTTCATATATTTTATAATCAAGTTCAATTAATCTACCCATGGATTTTTTTATTGATGGTAAATCCCGTGGGTTTTCATTTGGTACACCAAACCAATTCGGAATTGGTATTAATTTATCTGTGATTGTTGAAATAAGCACACCAGGTTTGAGCTTACCATTGTCAGAATATAACGCTATAGCGTTTTCTGTTGCGCTACGATTTTTAACTAAAATATCATCTATGGAAACATTACTAGTTTTTAGTTTACCTGTACGATCCTCAAATGTAAATATTTCTCCAGAATCAATATTTGCTAAATTTAACATATCAGCCATTTCATCTTCGATTATTTTTTTTATCTCGTCTGGTTTAATCTTTCTTTTGGATTCTTTCTTTGAAGTAGATCTCCCCCAAATATCAGCCATTATTTATAATCGTTATATACTTCTCTAAAAATTAAGAATTTTTACCCCTGGTATATTCATTCACAGTAATATATGGTGGTTTCTTTGACTTTGAAATTTCATCAAGAACATTTAATACTTCATTACGGCATATTGGTGGATCATTTAACGTTTATGTAGGTAGCGTAGAATACCAAATCGGAATTTTAGACAAAATTTTAGTTTTGGATATGTATTTATAAAATTCTTTAGGTGGTGGTAAACCATATGAATCAAAATAAACAATTCCATGTGGATCAATCGCGTAACAAACCCAATGAGTGCCAGGTCCATCACCATCATCAATATTAATAATACAGGTTTCTGGTATTTGTGGTTGTGTTGGTAATTGATCTTTCATAAAATAATCATCGGAAATATTTTATTTGAAGTTTTTTAACAGCTTCTAATAGATCAAAATTTGACATGGGAAATCCTTCAGATTTCATCATTAAATTGGTCGTCCTAATCGTAGGCCGGCTCCGTACATTGGAGGTCTTCCAAGTCTTAGTCCTCGTCCTTTTTTTACGTGAAATATTTCCACCTGATTTTACCCCTTTACCTAATATTTTATTCAACACGGCTCTACCTGCCCCGCTAGCAAGTCCTCCTACTGCCGCCTTAGCCAATGCTGGAGTTACCGCTGCTAACAATCCAGGAATCGCGGCAAATAACGGAAATATTCCTCCGGTTTTTGACATATTTTTATCGCTGCTGCAGATAGATTAATCTGAACTCCTTTCTTTTCTTTAAAGGCTTTATTAAAATGATTAACTTGAGTTTTTGTCAACGATAACTTATTTGATCCACCGGTCATCTGATTATGTTTTAGCGTAATCGTAGTTCCACATTGTTGGGCTGAACCTGATTGAAGTTTTTTTATCTGACCGGGTGTTAATGTAACATTGATAGTGTTATATGACATTATATAACACCAATTGATTTAATTACTAAAAAATCCTCTGGTAAATCTCTGAAAATTCTTTCAGAATGTTTCGGTGAAATTCTCTAAAAATTCTTTTTGAAATTCTTTAGAATTTTCATCTTCAATCAAAGAGATTCAATAAAAGGTTTTCCACTGGTGCATCAATAACTCTCATTCGTCCTCCAACTCCTTCTAACATCATTGATTTATCGCTAAGAATAACAGCAACTGCTCTGTAATTATTAATTTCAGCGGGACGTGTGAACCGAGCTTTGAAAAATATATCAAAAACGGATTGCCTTGTTAGATCGAGATGTTCCAGTGAAAAGTAATATATCGGATATAAATTCTTAAAATCTAGCTGGGATATTTGTAGACCGGTGTCTACGTTTTGGTTCCGCGCCATAAACGACAGTAATCTGTGATATGCTAGTGCAATATGGTTTTGACCATATTCGAGTTGTACTTCTTCACTTGGTTCCTGTTGACCGTTTATTCTTAACGTTGCTTCCCTGACATCTAATTGATTAAATATCATATGACTCCGTTCTTGATTACCAACTCTAGCATTATCCTTCAGCGCTATAAATATATGTCTTAGAGCTGAAATACCCTGTTTAGATGCTAAATGCCACGTAAATACATCGTTGATGTTATTGATTTTAGAATCCGTAGATACGGATAACCAGCTTATCAATCTCTTTCCTCCTTGATGCATAAAATCCAGTAACCGAGCTTCCTATGTTATTGATGGTGTCAACACAGGCATCCATTATGCTATTTTTGACAAATTAACCTTACCATCCGCAATTCCAGTACTTCCCCAGATTGCATTATTATCATCACTTTTTCTCATTAACACTATTGTATGCTTAGCTCCATAAATAACTTTTCTGACGTTTCTACAAAATCCAAATATATGATGTAGTGGAATCGCGCATGAAAATTGTCTGCGTTGTCCTTGTAATGTTGCTACTCGTGTTGCAAATCCAAGTTTATATTTTGGATTGGGTCTTTTTATAATATCGAATTTATCAGTTGTTGGTTTTGTTTCATGTTCTGGGTCAACTGGTTGATCACCATCAATTGTTTTTTTTTTTACCTGTATTTTAATATATTGATTATGATCAGCGTTATCTGTAATATCCTACGAGAACATCATCGATGGTCCAGCAGATCTTGTATAATCGTCGGAGTATCTCGCTATTCCAATTATTCCAGTGGCATCGTTTGATATAACTTCAATCTCTTTTGCATCAATAAGATACCTAGCACTTTCGAACAACGCCATAATCCCATTATTGATAAATCCAACTAGGATATTTGGATCATTATTATACGGTGTATTCGCTGCAACATCCTCCTTGATTAGGGTTTATAGCTTGATAAGAATAAAATTGATAATTTTGTAAAGAATCGTCTTTATCTATTGGAGCATCCATATCAAAAGCTGGATCAGGTCTGTGTTTAAACATTTTTTATTATTTATAATCGTTATGGTCTAAATTGTCTTCGTTATCGTCAACGACGACGACGATAAAAATTCTTTGTGAAATTCTTTGAATTTCCATTTCCATTTCCAAATCCACTTCTCGCTATCATATTTGCGGTTATACTATCTTGAAGATCTTTCGGTGAAAATCCTTCGGGAGACACCAGCGGCGAAGTCGCCAGCGGCGAAGTCGCCAGCGGCGAAGTCGTCAGCGAGTCTAATTTTTGTTGTACCGCTTCATTTATTGCTTTGCTAACTTGCGCTGGCATTACTGTCGTAGACGGTAGCGGCTTCTTATTTCGTCTAACTAATGAAGTTACCTTATCCTTTGCAAAAGATAATGCTTTTCCGCCAAGATCTACAACCGCTGAAGGGATTTTATCACGAATAACCTCAATAGCTTTCATCCCCATCTGTTTTACAAACGGTGCAACCTTTGGAGCCATCATCGAAAACAATCCTTTTATTGAACTACCGAGACCATCACCATAATAAATACTATAAACCGGGTGTCTTGAATTTATCACGTAGACGCTAGCTGGTTTATCATTATTGTAGTGTATAATCATTCTTTATACTGTTAACGTTTTAATTATTTGTGAAAATCTCTCTTGAGATTTGAAGAAGTTTCACTGAAAATCTCAATCGCTGAGATATCCTGGATAATCTTCAACGAGTTCACTAATAAACTATCGATATGTTTCTGTATCTATAATTCCACCTTGAAATAACCGTATACAAATATCAGCGATTTCATTAATTATTTCGTGGGAATTATTGCTCGTTTTCCTCCGATGAGAACTTCTAACCGTGATATATCATTAAGAATATTACCAGGGCAGAAATGATCTTGAAAATTTCTTGAGATTTTCCATGGAGAATTTCCATTTACAAATCCCTGTCCGGTTATTTCTTTTGAAATTTTTTGTGAAGAATCTCCACTAGCCTCTATTTTTATCTCATCGGGTATTGGATCGGCCGAATACGGTGGTGGTTTTTGTTTTACTTGTACTATTCCTTTTAATATACCATCATATATTTTATAACTATCGTTTAATTTTTCTGTAAGTTTGGTTCCACCACTATTCGCCAAAAACACCTTTTTTGCCCATTTTTCCTTAGTTGTTATGGCTTTTTCATATTCGTTTTTTAAATAATTATTTCTATTTCTAAAAGTATCGGCAGTAAACTTAGCTAAATCTTGTATTTTTTCAATATTTCTAATTTCATTTAGCGCTTCACTGGTAAATATATTTTCCGGTGTATATTCCCGTGGAATGTCAGCAATAGCACCTTCTGCCGAATCTCCTTGAGATTCCATTTCAGGTTCAACTTGTTGTTGAAGATCTTCTTGAAAATCCGTAAGATTTTCGCGTTCACGTTGCTGAACCGCGGTTACAATATCAGCAGGAAGTGCCCTCGTTGATTTTTTTATTTGTTTGGATCGTGATGCTATTTTTTCAAATACGGGAAGTACATCCCGCTGTTGAAACCCTGTAAGAGATTCCACTGCGGTTTTCACATCTTTGGTAGCACTGGTTATCGGTGAAAATAATTGTTGTGTATCAGCGGAAAATTCTGTTTGAAGTTGCTGTCGTTGTTGTAGTTGCTTTCTGACAGCGTCTCTCAACGGGATATATTTTTTAAGTGCTGCTAGTCTCTCTCTGGCTAGTCTAGTTGTTAGTGATTTGTTTGCCATTATTGAAAGGTTATCTCTTTTTTCTAAAATGGAATGGAAATTGCTTTGAAAATCTTGGATTTTTATGTGGAAAAATTTTGATTTTTAAAGATAATTTTCAGTGAAGAATTTTCGATTTTCAAATTTTAAATTTGTAAAAACCTTGGATTTTTTCATACTGACTATAATTTTTGACCATAATTCTCAATCATGATTTCTTTATTATCATGATTACTAAGTCGAATTTCTGATTATAATTTTCGATTATAATTTTTTTTCGTGAATTATATATAATGCGAACACCAACATATTTAACGGATGATGATGAAGAAATAATACTCTCACTGAGAGGTGTAAAACGACCAATAGAAGTATCTAAAGAATTTAAAATCGGATTATCCAGATTATACAAAATATGGTCGAAAACACCTTATAATGCTACAACTGAAGGTAGTTCTGACTCGTATAAAGAGGCTAAACAGCGTCAACTGGAACAGCAGCGTTTTCTCGCAGAAGAGATTTCTGCGTTACGAAATAAAAATGCTGAAAACGACATGGAACTGAGTTAAGAAAAAAAAAATATCTTTATACAACAGCGTAATGATGAACGAAATCAAATTAAGGGATTAAATCTCAACATCGAAAATATTGAAGAAAAAAAAATAACACGTACACAAAAAAAAATTGATGATTTATCAGCGAAGTATGATAATCTTAAAAGGTATTACAGCGAATTATAGGAGCAGTGTAATAAAATTCAAGAAGATATCGATTACAAAAAAGTTTGTATGGCTACTCCAATACCAAGTAAAAAACCTGATCCTGGTAGGAAAGTATTAGGATTTGATAAATCCGGTCATTTAACTTTTATTGAAAAAAAATCTGGATGGTTTTCACGTTGAATTGGAAATGGAAAATTCTTTAGAATGGTAATCCAAAGGATTTCAGTACGAATTTTCAACAACAACAGAAATCAAAATTGAAGAGTTTTCTGATTCTAATGATTTATCATATTGTTCTGCTACGTTTTTGATGAGTTCTTCTCTGTTAAATACATCTCCGATAGATTTTAACAGCGATTTTAACAATTTTGATACAGTCGCAAATTCTTTAAGAGACTCAGAATTAGATTGTTTTAATTGATAAAGAATTTCATTTCGTGCTCGAATTAGTGTCTTTGCGACACGATACTCTGAGCGGTAAGTTGGGTATTGTTTATCCCGTGCAGAGGATATTGTTTGATATTCCCGTTGAATATACTCCGACGTGAATAATTTATTGTTGTGGAACTCTCTTAAACGGTCAAGTTCAGTTCATAATTGCTTAACAGTTTCGTCGTTGAAATCCGTTGGATTTTCATTCGAATCCATTTTATCATATATGTTAAGAATTTTTAAATTTAATTGTGAAAATCTCTGAAAATTCTTTCAGAATTTTTCGGTGAAAATTCTTCGTGAAATTCTTCGTGAAATTCTTTGAATTTCCATTTCCATTTTCATTTTCTTTCTTTCTTTAGTCTTTCTTCTAAGTCTTTTAGTTCTTTGATAGTTTTTCTGCTATATATATATGTATTTCATCTTTATAGTCTTGTAAATGTTTACGATTCCACTGAACTACGTTAATAAGATTTTTTATGTCAAGATAATCATTGATACCCGGTCGTATAAATTGATTAAAATAATAAGTATTTATAAAATTATCTATTCTATAAAGTGATTCACTACATCTCTTAAAACCTAATTTATTAGAATAAAACGCATTAATCTATTTAAGATATTTTTCATTAGTAGCTAACAGCTGAAGATATTTGATGGTGTATTCGATCGTCGTCGCTCGGTTTTCTGTCATTGTAATATATAAAAAACTATATGTCTAAATGTTATATCAGATATTTAAAAAAATACATTCAAATGTTATACTAGATATTGAAAAAAAAATGGAAATGGAAATTCGAAGAATTTTCCATTTTCAACAAGGAAATTTTTCAGGAATTTCAGAGGATTTCCATTTCCATTTCCCGATAATTTTCTATTTCTTCTTCGTCTTCGGATGGAATTTCTTCAGAATAACCAAATTCCCACATCGTATATTTCTCCTTTTCTTCTTGTCTTTGGCGTTCTTCTTTTTCTATTGCTCTTCTATAATTTCTCTCTCTTTCCCAGTCGTTTAAATATTCATTATGATTCTTAACTAAATTAATAAGATTTTTTATATCGGGATAATTATTAATAATCGTATAAATTTATTAAAATCATAACTACCTATAAAGTCATTCATTTTATAAAATGATTTACTAGCGTCAATATCACCGTATTTATCAAAATGAATCTTAGTAATCGCGTTAAGATATTTTTCATTAGTAGCTAACAGCTGAAGATATTCGATGATTTTTTTTATATTCGTCTCTCGGTTATGTGTCATTATATAATATGTAAAAAAAATTATACGTCTAAATGATATTCAGATAATGAAAAAAAATACGAATATACGACTGAGACTCTACAGTTGAACTTTCTTGAGTATGTCGTTGAAATAATTCCTTCAGCGACGTGTCTCACAGAAGCCCTATGGATGTTAAAGTATTTAGCCGCTGATGACATCGATGGGAAGTTTTCGATGGCGGTATTATAAAACGCCGTTACAGGTCTTGGTGAACTATTTTTACTCCGTAGAGGATTTTTATTAAGACAATTTTCTCGTTGAGTAATAATCCTTAAATTATCGACGCGGTTATCTAATTTATTTTGGTTAATGTGATCAACTGTGAACCGTTTTGGGATAACTCAAATGAAAATTTGAGCGATAAATCTATGGGCGTAATATCTTTTTTCTTGTTTTCCTAAATAAACTGTAACCTTTAAATATCCGGTGTTGCTGACAGCACCAAGAGGAATTCTTCGTCGTCTATGTCTGATAGTTCCATCTCGTAATGCTTCATAATTAATGTAAATCGGATGTGAAACGTATTCGTCGTTAACTTCGTTGGTAACTTCGCTAGTATTCATTATTTTTATATAAGATTTTATTCGTTTAAATGTTATTATCATTTTTCCGATTTATATAATCCTGCGGAGATCTTACAACTGGAACACGATGATTAATATTTGTATGCGAATCATAGTAACGTTTAAGATCTCTATATTTTTTAGCGCCGTGACTAGAACACAATTGAGATTTTCCTCTTACTCCTACGCCACACACAAGACAAGGTTGTGGTCCGGTACTTCCTTGTCGAATACGTTGCATGTGAGAGAAACAGTATTGGTTTTTACATATAATTTGCCGATAGGTAGCCAATTACATATATTTGTTGCCATATATAATAATTAATTAATTAAATTTTATTTAAATGTTCGTTATAATTATATAGATGAAAAATATTACTGATGATTACCGAGGTAAAACACATTCGAGGACTTATTTTAATCTCGATGCAGTTTCAGGGTTATCAATACGAAAAATAAAAAATAAATCGCTTATTAAAAAAATTAAGACAGGTATTGATCAGTTTTACAGAGATGGTGCAGCCTTTATGCATACAACCTATCGGATCATATCCTGGGATGTTAATGAACCAACAATTGATGGAACTATGGATGATGGAAGAGCGGCGGTGATATTATCGTTGTTGTCGCCGGGAATATCCTATCTAATAAGGATTAAATATATAACATACGATGATGAGAATCAACGATGGATCATCAGTGATAATTTAACCCGGTGATGAGAAATAAGAAACATGTTATCGTGAGTCGAAATTCTAAATTTGGGATGTTAACTGGAATTGATAGTCATTTTTATAAAAGAGCCTATCCTGTAACGGTGATTATTTATAGATTATACGCGATAAATAATAACCCCGACATTAGAAAATTATCTCCGATGAGAGTATCAACGTCGTTGAACTGTGTAGCAGAACGTGTAATGGAGCATTTTAAGAATGCATCACGAGGAAATAAACTAACTGAACAGCGACGTAGCAAAATAATATCCTGGGGAGAAAAGGTAAAAACCACCGGAGCTACAATTGCAGATGTTGCAAAATTAGAACAATTATTATTATTTCCAATATCTGTAAAAACTATAACCGGAGATGTATTACACGGCGGAAAATATACGTCGAGGGGAGCTCCAATTGAAATTATTGACCAAAATTCCCACGTGTTGAGTTCAGCGGTGTTAATATTTCCACGAGAAAAGATTGATGAAGAATTACGAGAACTAAAAAAACAAATCAGACTGCAACCTGATTATATTCAAAGTAAAATATTCAGAGAAACAATACCAGAAACTCCATTGGACAAATTTTTACAAACATGGAAACCATCTGATTTGATAATCGTAATTAGAAAAGTAATCCGAGATAGACTTCAACAGGAACTATTTCAAATACACAAGAAAAAATATTCTAATGAATTAGTACCACTTTGCTATAGACCGTTGGATACACGAAAACAGAATATTCTCGTTGATGTTCCATGACAACAACAACAACAAAAAATAGTGTTAAATGATATTATACACGTTGATATCAACGTCGTTGAAGACGCAATAAACGCTAACAAATCCCCGTGGATGTTAGGTTATGCGTCAACGATACACTCCTCACAAGGATTAACCATCACAGACACAACAGTTTACATCGTAGATAACCGTATCGAGTGGTCAAATTTAGTCTATCTTGCAGTGTCTCGAGTACGAAGAATAAATCAATTACGAAGAATCATCATTGAAAATCCTTCTGAAATTCAAAGAATTTCCATTTAAATGATATCTCTAGTTGAGACCACGCGTCGGTAATTGAATATCCTCGGGAATTACCTGTAGTTGTTGCCGAGTAAACCCTCGTTGATGAGCAGTTGAATCTAGTTTATAGATTGCTGGTCTACCCGTAGATCGTGTTATACTAGATATTGTATGTACAGAGACACTCCAAATAGGATCAGTAGCTCTTTTTTACCACCTTCAAGCTCTCCTGGTTCGTATAAGTACCTTACAGTGACATTACCAAGAATTTGTTCTTTGAAATCTTTTTGTGGTTCTACGGGTATATACTTCTTTTTAATAGCGTTATTAGGTTTCATGTTGATTGTTCTAGTAATCTCATTATTCAGCGCGGTAACTACACCTGGTAATCTCTTAACCCATTCACGGGATCGTTTATCCTGGATGAATTCTTTCGCGTATTGATATCCAAATAACCGCTCAGCAAGTGTCCGATTAAACCGTTCAACAATTGCCTGATCGCGATGTATCGCAGTGTGTCCTCGTCTGATAGATACATTATGATTCTTCATTGTTAATAATACTACACCCTGAAATTCCTTACCAGGATCAACCTGCAATAGATTTGGCCAACGCAGAGGACCTCGTCGAAAAATCCTTTCAAATGCAGAAGCAATTTCAGTTGATGATTTTGTTTTTAATGGTTCTACTTCTTTGTATCGACTCGCAATATCAACTACTGTTAACGCGTATTTGTAACCGCTATCATGCGGTAGAAATAATATATCAGCTTGATGAACTTCATTAGGAACTGTAATATCAAAATGCGAGAAATTAATTTGTTTAGGCGGCGGTAGATACATTTGCCATATTGCCTGTTTAGATAACCAATCAGCTGCAGTAGTACTTTTTACTTTAGCGGAGTTAGCAAGTTTATTTATAGCAGATTTACCTTTCCAGTATCCTTTTGGAGAATAATAAATTTTTTCCATGTTATTGAAAATCATTCAGATTTAAATACTTGCACCAAACAATATTTTTCCCTTCATGGCAGATTTTATTAATCACGAAGCTAATCTTTCTTTAATAGATTTATCAGAAATAGAATTTAACGCATGAATTAATTTTATATCTGCGAGATGTCGCTGTTGTAAATCCCCACTCCGGTAAGCTATATCATGCAAACGACATGCTTCATCGATAGAGTTTATCGGATTTTCTCCTGGACGTGGACGATTTTGATCATCGAGTCGTATGTCTAATCGTGTTCCTGTACCACAATAACTATATCCCGGAAGGTGTTTTTCTCCTGGATATTTTGACCATGGTAACCCGGGAAGTTTATTTAACTTGGCGGTGATATCACCTCCTCCTTTGTTTTTGAAATCTAAATTTTTTTTGTACCACATATTTCACAATTACCAACAAGGGCACTTCGATTATTTTTCATAGTAGTATTTGTCAAGTTTAGCGTTCGTGTACGCGTTTTACATTTAACACAATATAAATCCATAATATTATTATTGGTATATTAACAAATGGAAGTAATTGATTTCTCCGCGTTAAAGAAAAAAACAATCATCGAAACACCACCCGATGCTACCAAACTCAATAAGAATGATTATCATTGGACCTTCCGGAAGTGGTAAAACCCAGTTGTTACTCAATTTAATAATAAAATATCTTAACTGGGATAAACTATATTTGATTGCCCCTTCAAGTGTTAAAGGATTTCAACGAAACTGTTTCAGAAGCTTACGGTGGAAGTGTAATTGAGTTTATCACAGATATTGAAGAAGCGCCATCCGTGGAAGACCTAGATGGATCAGTTAATAATCTTGTCGTGTACGACGATGTGATGTTGGAACGACAAAAAAAAACAGCCATGATATTTTCCAGAGGTAGACATAAGAACACGGACGTAATATACGTAACGCAACGTTATACACAAATACCAAAGGTTATCAGAGACAACTGCAATTTTTTATTTGTATTTAACGGTGTTGATAATCATACTCTTAGAAATATTTGGCAAACGTGATGTTCTGACATGGATTACAATAAATTTCAAAATTTCTTTAGTTATGCAAGAGCAAAACCACATGAATTTATCACGATAAACATACACGATCCTCTGACACGATATATAATTAGATTGGATAAAATTTATGGTTAATTTAATCGATCTACGAGGTGAAACCCTACAGATTAGTCTATACGTGAAAAATTTCTAAAGAATTTTCTATGGATTCACACATAGCTTTTTTTTTGTTGATTATCTTATCGTTGATAAGGTTATCGATGAGAGCTATCAATGAAAAATCCAAAGGGAATTCACAATGATAAATGAGGGTGGTTAGTATATCTTTGGGGCGGATTATTCTGTTCACACTCCCTGCTGCTTACAGAAAGCTTTAAAACTGAGATTTCATTATTTACTAAACTAAAACAGGTCATTACCATACAAAGTTTAAAAACAAATATTATAATGTGCCCAACACTGTATACACAACTTGGTTATTTTCCATTTATAAGAATATATTGCAGGTTTTAGTGGGCTTTTGTCAATGTCAAATCTTGTCAGAATAGCCCTGATCAGATCAGGATTTTTTATGTAAACGGGGTTACAACTGTATGTAAGTAAAATCGTTATTTTTTTATCAAATGCTTTCTTGTCCCTTTCCAAACCATGAGGTCAAGACATTTAGTAAAAGAATACTACTTTACAAAGATTTCCACATTAAACTAGTTGATTTTGAGGTAATCCTAGTGAACCATGCTTAATCTACTGTGACAGTTACGTAAGGTTAGATTTTTATAAAATCACTGTGATAATGTGATGAAATAATGGATTGAACATGCATCATTTTAAATCAAGTATTTTCTTGGCCTTTTGAGAACTTAGTTTATACAGGTGTCAACAGGTACTCTGTTAATTACCTGTTCATAGTCACCAGGGTCAAACATTATTAACAAGATTATATTGGACAACACCATGACAGTAACATAATAAAATTTACAATTTGAGGCACATGTCATGTGACATTGATTCATCAGAAACCTTCATCTACTGATATTATATTTTCATCGTGTGTGACCATTTGACTATGCACATAGCTTGAATTTAACTCAAATTGATTTGTAGCCAGAAGGACTAGTGTACCGAGAAATTTCCTAGTCCTGCCAAACATTTACTAGTCCTGTGGACGAAACAATGTCACACACTAGTATTGCATTCTACTCTTTTATATCATTTTCATTAAAAGTTTGCTTATTTGCCAGAGGTTGAACGCCTATAAAGTGGCACATTTCGCTTGTTGTATAAGGCGGGACTTGTGCCTTGTTTTGAAATACAAGATGTTACAGAACAGCTGACGCTAATTATTTAAAGTAAGAAAGGCTATGGCACAGTGTCCTATATATAAAAAATGTCTGAGCAAGAAACACGTTTCAAAACACGAGCTTATGCTCCCCACCCCCATTTAATGGCCTCTCCCTAATAAGGTCTTGACTTCAGCGGATGCTCTGCATGATTAAAGCAGTGGTTATTGTAAACACTGTTATTAAATATTAACATCAAGAGAGTAAACAAACGCTGACGTTGATAAACAAAACTTACTATCAGTTCGGACTTATAACATTATTATGGTTACTAGTCTGACAGGAAATCTACTAGCTTCAGGCTAGTGGACTACCTCTAATTTCGAGCCCTGTATGCATGAGAACAGCTTTTTTTTTTCTTTTTAGGGGGCCCGAGTGGATACTGGCTGCCATGTATTGCCTATCGTGTGCAGAAAAATGGCGTCAAACCCAACAACAATTTTCTATTTATGTTAACTGTACATAAGACGTTTCCAAGAAAACACAGCTTTGTTGAATTTGGAACCATGTGTCACAGATTCATTATAGTTTGATACACACTTGATTAGGAGACCAGTCTATATTGACACAAACATGGCACCAACTATTAAGTGGAATGTGCTTTATCAACGTGACTTGTGAATGTTATATGACTAAAAAGTGTCAGAGAAGAGGAATTCTGTTAAACTAACAAACATGTTTCATCAGGAACAAATTGAGTCAATAGCGCTATACAATTGTTGAAAGAGGAATTGTACAGCATGTAATATCATTCTTAATATGACCTTTCTGTGACAGCTAAACATGTGATGTACAGAAGTTGAAAATGAATATCGTGGTTATATGATTTATAATTTTGTTTTCAGTCTGTATTCTGGTGATTATCCACATGGATTTGGTGATTTGTGAAAAGAAGTTTAGCTAACTGCAGATCAGCTAAGTAGCAATAATAAGTATACTTTTCTCACATGTTTTCTGTAATTAAGGCATGTAATTTAGTAATTGCTCTTTCTAAGCTCTGTCATACTTTATTTGTTCTTCAAATTAGTAATAACTATTCTTATTCCTGGAGGTGGGGTTGGTATATACGAACTTATAAAAAAGCAGTTCAATTTCACATTTAATAAAATTCCCCTTTGATCAAGTACCAAGGTAACCTATTTGTCAGTTTCAATGAATACCCAGTTGACCCCTCCGAAAAATTTGACATTTGTAACAGTTTCCCATTTGGCCACAACTATTCCTTTGAGATTTGCTAAAGTAAGTGTTTACGTGGTCTCTTACAACCTCCGTTTACTATTTGACCATCTTTGTTACATTGCACAATGTTGAGTCAAGTGTTCAAATGACGTTTTGGAAACTCTGTTCATAATTTTACCACAACTATTCCTTTGAGAAAGGGCAACTAAATGATTACCTTTACATTTTGTTACGTTCAGATCCATTGCCAACAATGGCATTTTCAAGAGGAAAATAGATGGTGTGTAAGCTCTATATTTTTAAATCAAATCACGTCTGATACCAGCAGTCTGGTATAAATCAATCAATTGTCCACTAATCAACCATATTTGGATAGTATTCATTCATAAGAGAATGTAAAAATTGCACTGAGCTTTATCATTTTCCTGAATGTCCCATGGTGTCAATTTGGTCAAAAGAAACATTAGGGTTTTTTTTTTGCTTAGATACACTAGCATACTTTATCAACTATAAAGAAAGCACACATTTTTGCAACGGTATATTTACATTTACATTAACAACTGTATGATTTGAAATTTTTTTAATCATTGAATTATGTGCCAAACATTAAGTGTAACTTTGAAATGAACAAAAGATGATAAACACTATTGTGGTTCAGAACTCAAAACAATATTTTATTTGGACATGGGATACAGACACATGGCCGGTGACGTTCTTGTGTGCGCATTTAAAAATGCTGTACTCCAGATCATGATATCAACCATTGTGCAGGCTGTTCTCCGTAAACACGGGATCAGCATTGTTGATGCTCATTAGTGACTGAAGCACATTTTGCTTTATACAGATTATCTTTACACTTTTGATGTTCTTCATTGATACTGCTTTACATGTTTGGCCAGGGACTCATTATGCTAATGTAAGTGAGCAAAGAACAGCTAAATTATTATTCAGTTAATGAGATGACACTTAAGTCTTTGGTTTTATGCACTTATGAAGTTTGTGTTGTTTTTCCACTAGTCGAGGGTGTCCCCTTGTATTTCAAGAATCATATTGCAGACAATATATATTGATGTGCTGTGTGTGCAGCTAAAATCATAACTCCCATTGAACATGGAATATTTATATTTAAAACAAACTATGGTTCACTGGCAAGTTACCTTTGGACAATACTGTTTCAACTTGGTAGGAAACACTGCAACTATAGTGTTGATATGGTTTTTGACATCGAGATGACGCATGATATTAATGATGGGAAATGGTCAATTTGTTGGAGAGTTTCATTGCAACTGCCATATTTTTGTTATTATTTTGGACTCCACACTTTTTTGTGGAAAAGAATACTTAAATGCCTTGTAACTTTCGGATATTGCTCAACTATAACTTGTCGCTAGAATTTATGTTTTAGGACACAATCTAACAATGTCCATACAAATTATTCTCTGTACTATCAATATTTGGTTTTATGATTGCTATCTTGTCTATAAGCTTAAATAACATTCGATCTTGGTAAGTATCCTATCTCTATTTTATCATGTAATTTTTCCAGGGAAGGTTAGTTATCAAAACATAGTACATTCGATAATTATTTATCATTGTTTCGTTTTACGAGCTTCATTAACAAATTAACAAATAACAAATATATGGTTTGTTGTGAATGGAAACATTGTTACACTTGAACATACTTTATGCAGATATCACTTGTAAGGCTTTGTGTGCAAACCATGAACCCTTAAGACCTGCCAACGCTTATGATTTTGCAATAACGCTTATAAATGTACCTGTATTGCAATAACATCGGAATAATTTCCTTCTTAAAGTTTGATTTTGTTCCAGGTTTCTTATTAGCTTTAGTCGAGTTAGCTGAATAAAAGCAAAATGAGTCGCCTTTGAGCCTGTCTCATGGTGGGGCATATGATTTCCCTCCTCCAGTGAAATCACAAAAAAATTCAAAGAATTAGTCCAGTGGACAGATAGCAAAAATAATCATTAAGTTGCAAACGGCTTAGAACTGCAATGTTTGCAACTTTATTTGAAGGGTAAATAAGATCTGCATGCACTTGACAAACTATCCTGTTGACCATAATGTTTACCATTGCTGCATTAGTTTTCATTACAGAACTTTTCAAATATATGTTGCCAACACTTACATTAACAAGACCATATTAGTAAGGCAGCTGACTTTTTTAACCCATAAGTATCTCCAGTGTTAAATAATGTGTAACAAAATATCATAAACTGCTATTGACATGTCAGACCCAGCATTGTGTCATTGAATAAATGAAATGCATCAAGAGCCAATATGGATTAATAAAGCCTTTGGCATAATGCAACAAAACAAACTAAATATCTCTTTTACATTATGACTATGGATTAGGCATATTTACTGTTCTACAGGTAATAAACCATTTTTGTATATAATAATAAGTATGTAATTGTGTAAGCCAGATTTTCAGTAATAGACCACTTTCTCGATAACGCGTGAACCAGTTTATAACATGGTGTCCAGTATGGAGACAAATCTTTCTCCAAAGAAAATATATTTGAAATATCTTTCAAAATATGCTGAATGTGAAACAATTATGATAAGAAATTGATAAATTGAACCTTTATACATCTCTTTTCTTATCAAAACAAATTGTGATTAATGCCCATAAATAGTGATTCCATATTGTGAAATTTGCAAGCCCTAAATATCGCATATTATGTTAGGGGTTTTTTTTGTTAATAAATAGTCATCAATACACTGTAAATATAGTCTGATGAGATAGTGATCTATCCAAATGTCTGTTAAATGCTAACAGGTGGCAAGAAAGAGTGAAATAAGCACCAGTTAAATCTTTTGCGATGTGAAAGTCACGTTTTAGTCCTTTTGTTTCCATTTCAGTATAAACATTATAATTGCAACATATTTTGTTTTATAAAGACATGAAGCGACTCAATCAACAGTCATATCAAAACCCGTGAGTACTTCTGTGAGAACCTAATTACATGTCGACTTTGCTTTGATCAACAGCTTGGTGAATGAAGCCTTTGTTGCATTAAAATAATTAATTGAAGGAGACATGTGTTGTTTTATGTCTTTGAATATGTCTTTTGTATCGATCAATCAATCAACAGTTTAGTGAAGAGAGTCAAAATTTTGTATTTAAAAATATGTCTAATTTGGGTCAAACAATAAAACTGGAATGTATCCAATTTCACACAAAAATTAGTGACGTAGTAAACAAAGTGTGAAGTCGTACACCTGTTAGGCAAACATAAACCATGTGGAATAATGCTTTTGATGATCTCAGTATACTGTTATTTATCTTGAAATGAATGTTACTCTATGAGGATAATCAGAGTAGTGCAGATTAGAATTCTGTCCATACCATGAATACTGTTAATAAAATTTGATATTGTGATCATTTTAAATATCTTTTCTGACTAATATCTACATGAAGTGCTTTAAAATCACAACATGATGAGCAGTCATTAGACTGGGAAATGCTGCTTATATTTTTATTTTTTTTTCTATTACAGATAACAGAGAAATAACTGATTTCCTAAAGAATCACCTGTCGCAGTGTCTGAAGTTGCTGAATTAACAGAACAACTGTATAGAAACACAAACGAACTATTTAATGATAGAAATACAATAAGACAGAGCATAAAAAGCATTCAAATTGGTTGATTTAGATGAACCTTTATTGTCATGCCTTTATTACTGCTATGACCTTTCCATAATATTTTAAATTTGTTAGTATTGGGTGGTAAAATGTCAATGATAAGCACTAATGCCACAGTCAGTGATACGTAATGAACATCATTCATGTAAGTGGTCATGCATTCAGTATAAGCAACACTGAAATGCAAAAGTTACAATAATACAATAGTTCTGTCGGTCAACAGTTTTTAATGCAAACCAAGCACAATACAGTTTAACACCTGTTATGTATATTTAATTTATACTCTGTGCTCAACGTTTATAAATGGTTGTTGATTCTGAACCGTTTGCGTACTTGACATTTGAACATGAATTGTGAGTTTTGAACAAGATATTACTATACTTGAGCTTCAAGGTCAAGCCTTGCTTTCAATCAAACAGTTTTTGTGTTGTTGAAGTAATCCACATTTTTGTCTGTTTTTGGCCAAGTTAAAATTTGTATTAATTGGAAGTTGATAAAGAAATAAATTATTTTTGTTTGAGATGGGTTGCAGCAAAACTTTCAAGTTTACTGTTGTGTTTTTGAAATCATTATTCAAGGGTAATTTTTTCAATTATTCATTGGATTTATTCATTATCTTTGGTTTAATACATTTCTTTTACTTTGGTGGATTCAATCCAAGACATTATGGATTGCATCATTGGAATACCAGAACATTCAAGACTATTGGTATATCGTGGTGTTTTGTGTTTATAGCCCCACTAAGTCACATTATCCTGACAGCAGGCCGACCAATCCTAACTCTAACCTCTTAATGCTCAACGCCATGTGAGGTAGCTTCCAGTAACATTTGTAAGTCTTTGGTATGACTCGACCAGGGTTCAAACCTGTGACGTCCCACATCCGAGATGGATGTTCTAATCACTAGGCCACCAGCAGTCTGGCATATCAATTCATGCAAGGAAATTGCAATTTATTTGGAACATTATTTTCTGACTTGTGATAGGGCTTCTAGAATTATTTGGAATTTAATTTGAATTTTCATTTTATATTTTAGGGAAATAATTGCTTGTTCAATTGTAATTAAATTGTTGGATTGATTTTGTTTTATGTCACATATTTTAAGAAATATAGTTTCAACAAACTGTATGGCTCTAGTTATATCATTAGCAAAACCAAATGTAGCTCAAGACTTGTGTGAAAGTTGATTATTTTTCTCCCAACAATTACTTATGAATTGGATAATTTTACATTTTTAACTTATTTTCTATTGTTAATGATGACAGGCATCTTGACTGACAGACTGACCACATCTGTAAAAGTTGAAATTAGTTTATAGCAAGGATCATCTTTACAAAAATCGTATGCATGCAATGGGCAATGCAGATTTTGGGAAACCATTTACAATACAAAGCTAATGGGCAGCACTGGAAAGCATTAAAAGTATTTAATTGTGCTATATACCTACAAAGTACATGCGCAATGACACTTACATGTATGCACATACAAACAATTTTTGTACAAGCTTTCAGAAGCATGTAAACTTGAACATAACAAGCACAACTGATGTTCAAACAAGGGCCATACCACTAACTTATCAGCCTTGATGCAAGAGATACAACAATATCTAGCTGATTATTTACAAGATTTTAGATGGAAAATAGGAATGATAGAATATGCCCATACAAATTGATGACATAAATAAATGTTAAGTTTAATGCCAAATAATGGTTTCAGTAATGTGCCAATACATGGTGTTTAGGATAGTTTTCAGCACTAACAGTTTAAAGTCAAATGACGCTTTCAATAATGTGCCAGTACATGATGTACTAAGATGGTTTTCAGCACTTTTACTGATCAACAAAAATGGAAAAGCCCAGCCTTTTATGTCATATTAATCAATTTTGCATCTATTATATAAAATATATAAATCTCATTTTATATTTTCGTGAACTGAATTTGGAAAAAATAGCATTGAAAGAAAGGAATTTTTTTTTACAACAATATGTCAGATAAGCAGATGAATTTATTGATTGCTAAATTAAATCTATCTATTGTGCTAAAGTAACATAATACAGATCAATATTTCAATGCAGACAATATGTGATAAATATTCAGCTGGAATGGTCACAAACTATTTAAACGAGTCACCAAAAATGGTTTATTTTGTAAGATGTCAGTTCACCAGAGAACTGACAACTGTTAATTTTATTATTACTGACACATCAGCAATAAAGTAATTATCATTCGTGATTGTTTTCAATGAATTATGTATACAATCACTGCTCGAACTATAGCAGATATGTCTCTGCTATTCAACCGGCATGAATGACCCAGTAACAAACAATGGTGTGGTTGGTAAAAAAAGACCAATATTTATAAATCAGTCTATTGAAGTCATTAATTGTAATCAAAACTAATCTTGAAACTAAAGGGTGCTCAAATTATGGAGTCATTACTTATACAATCAGAAAAAAGGGACCAAAATGGTCATGCAACTTGGCGGTGTTGTTACAGTATCATCACACAATTAACTGATTGTTAAAGAATGTCACCCATTTCCAATAAAACGTAACCCCTTATTCATTAACAATTATTGTTGTTGAAACCAATCAAAGAAAAGGTGTCTAAGTGGTAATTAGTGGTTATTTAAAATGGATAACATTACACAGAAATATAACTTTTACTGTTATAATATAGAGAAGCTTGACAAACTGGAAGTAGTAGTGTTAAATACAATTAACTTGAGATTTAGGTCTTGACAAGACAAACATCTATGCAACCACAACAGTAGCAGAAAATCATATCAATTTGTCAAAACCAACAAAGTATTCAGATTCTATCAGTATGAAATATCTGCCGATACCATTTAATGACCCTGCGATAGAAGCGTACATCCATATCAAACAATAAATGTGCTTCATCAATACTTATGTAATTTTTCAATTACTTTTGGGGCATTACATTTAGACATGTAATGATGTGTGAAATAATAACTGAATATTATACTTCTGATTGCATAGTTTTTATTGGAATCAGTACATATTTATTGTTATGGATGCATCAAAGTAGAGTTGATGTGTACACGTTAACCTAGTGTGCTTCAGCTATTCATGATATACCGTAGACATGTACATACAAACGTACAATGCATGATTCCCTAAAGTAGAATATTGTAGATGCAATTTCTGTTTTCACTACATTTAGTATTTGTTGTTTACTATGCAGAGTTAAGATTACAATTCAGCATGTAGTTTTGCATCCACTTCTATCCACCCAATCCTCTTTTGCATGCGTAAGTGACCCTCATGATACAGCAAGATTTTACAATTGATTGTTCTCTTAAGTGATCTGGTAGATCAATCCAGGGAACGGTCTCTTCATATCATGAAGACTTTTGGTCAAACATTGAGCTTTTTATTCCTGGAATATTAAAATCTTTGAATATCTAAAACTGTGTTTATTGTGCTTAAAGCAAATCAAATCAACTACACGTTTGGAACAGGTTCATTCTGAAATTTTAAAGCCCATATACACAACCATACGTCTCAGCGTCCTTCTGGTTTCTCGTTTTTTCCATCAGTTAATATTTATGATACTTTTGTATTTTTTAAGTGAAACAATTTATGAAACATGATTTTCGTCCATTTTTGTCTTACAGTGATCCTGACTACAAAAACATTTCAAGTGATCTGATGAAATTATTTCAATTACTGTAAAATCAACAAGCACTGCATTATGCAGATCAAGATGCATGTTAAAAAATATGCATATCTATAATAATAGTGAGGAAAAAAATACATCACAATAATCACTGACAGACAGACATACTCATGCAATAATACCAATATATTAGGCTTAGTGCAACATAATATGAATAGCATAAGTAAAACCAATGGGTAACAGGAACGTCAGAGAATAGTTATGAAGTACATATATGAAAGTGATGAAACTACAACATATAATAAAAGTCTCATTGTTTAAAATGCACACCATTGCTTGATGAAGTGTTATACTTTTCAGAGTCAGGACGAAATAGAGGTCACATAATCTAGTTATGTTTTGGAAAGTGTATTACATGTATTAGGTATTTAAATCTTTATTACGTCTGAGCCAATAAAAACCAGAACTACAAGATTTATCAACAAAGTTAAACTATTTTAGACAACTTTTGGTTAACAATAATTCACTTAAAATGGCTTAATCACAAAGGGTTAATTCAAATATTGATACAAAATACCTTCAAAGTTGTACACTACTATATAAACAAGGATTACATGTTATGTAAAATCATCATGTCTGCTTGTAATGCAATAGGCCAGTCCTTAAGGGCTAGTATCATTTCTTAAAAGATAATACAAGGATTGACAATCTCCTGTTTCTCCTCTGACCTAATTAAGATCTGAACAAACTACTTCAAGCTACACATAACTGTGTTATAGTTTAGCACCAATGTTCAGATCACAGAGTAAACATTTTAGGCAACAAATTTGACTCGATACTGTTAATAAGGAATCGGAGCCTGCGTTCTATTCGGACTTTTTAATGTTCCACTAAATTTTTCATATTTGGACATTTATGCAGAGTTGAGAGGTCTAAACCAATTGCCTACTGAACAATTGGAATCACTGCCAACTTACAGTAGTAGCGTCTGGTAGCTGCTTATCAGCAGTCCAAACAAGATTTTAAAAGTGGTATTTGAAAATGATTTATTTTCTAAGAAATTGCGAGATTTATTATTGTAATGTCTTTAATTCGCTGACAGGCACGATGAAACTTCAGCATTGATGAAACCTGACATGGTACTTGCCATTTTCATTGCTTGTCACATGACTGCTAAAACCTTTCAGCCTAAGACTCTAATAGTCAGGTGACATCAACGACAAACCCTTTTTAATGTTCCACAATTCTAAAATATCAAACACAAGTAGCATACATTTTCTAAACACCCAACAGGAGAATAAAATTCTCAACATATTTGTTTCCTCGAAACCTTTTGCTGTTGCAGCAACCTGGACAGAGATAGATGTATCAAGCAGAGAGTACATGTCAACAAGACATCACATGATACTATAAAACCATTTCTTACACATGCTAAAGGTTTCATGAATATTCGTAGAATAAATATAAAGACAATATTGTTTTCTTTAGGTTTTTATATGTATTGCAAACATTGTGCAACTTTATTTTAATATGATTATTTTTTCTACATTTAAAATGTGTTATTGTTGATATCATGGGACTACTGGACCCAAAATGTGATAAACATATAGCAATGCGTATGGTGAGTACTAGGTCAAATTTCACCAATGCTGTAGTTTTATCTCATCTGTCAGCATATTAAAGACCTAACAATGGTAATACTTGTAATTTCTGAGAGAAAAAAATACGTTTCCTGTCATATTCATGCCATTGTGACTCAATGTAACAGGAGTTATGCTTGCTCAGCTATCTGTCAAGTGGATATCTTATGCTGCAATCATGTTGACTTATTGAGATGCTAGACTGATTTTAATGGCTTCTATGGAAGAAAGGAGCGAATATCTAGCTTGTTTGTGAACTAACTAGTCTACTGGACAAATCTAATTCACTGCGTGTTTGGTATAACCATAAAATTATGCTTGTGGCAAGCACCCAAATGATCTGTACTGCCACCTCTGAATTTTCTGGTCATAAATCAATCTATTGAATCATGATTTTAGGCAGAAAAAATATTTAAAATGATCACAATATCAAATTGTACTAACAGCATTCATGGTCTTGACAGAATTCTAATCTGCACCACTATGATTTTCCTCATACAGTAACATTAATTTCAGGATAAATTACAGTATACTGAGATCATCGAAAGCATTATTCCACATGGTTTATATTCGCTTAACTGGTGTACCACGACACACATTGTTTACTACGTCACTATTTTTTGTGTGAAACTGGATACATTTCAGTTTTATTGTTTGATCCAAAATAGACACATTTTTAAATACAAATGTTTGACTCTCTTCACTAAACTGTTGATTGATTGATCGATACAAAAGACATATTTAAAGGCATAAAACAATAAATGTCTCCTTCAATTAATTATTTTAATGCAACAAATGCTTCACCAAGCTGTTGATCAAAACAAAGTCTGCATATAAATAGGTTCACACAGAAGTACTCACGGGTTTTGCTATGACTGTTGATTGAGTCTTTTCATGTTTTTAAAGAACAAAATATGTTGCAATTATAATGTTTATACTGAAATGTAAAAAAGGCCTATAATGTGACTTTCACATCGCAAAACATTAATTGTTGCCTTTTTAATTTTATGTTGCCACCTATTTGCATTTAACAGACATTTGGATAGATCACTATCTCATCAGACTTTATTTACAGTGTATTGATTACTATTTATCAGCAAATAAACCTTAACATAATATGCGATATTTAGAACTTGCAAATTTCACAATATGGAATCAATATTTATGGGCATTAATAACAATTTATTTTGGTAAAAAAGAGACGTATAAAGGTTCAATTTACCAATTCTTATCATAATTGTTTCACATTCAGCATATTCTGAAAGATTGTTAAAATATATTTCCTTTGGATTAAGATCTGTATCCACACTGGACACCAGGTTATAAACTGGTTCACGAGTTATCGAGAAAGTGGTCTATTACTGAAACTCTGGCTTACACAATTACATACTTATTATTATATACAAAAGTGGTTTATTACCTGTAGAACAATAAATATGTCTAATCCATAGCCATAATGTAAAAGAGATATTCAGTTTGTTTTGTTGCATTATGCCATCGGCTTTATTAATCCTTACTGGCACTTGATGCATTTCATTTATTCAATGAGACAATGCTGGGTCTGACATGCCAACAGTGTATCAAAGGCAGTTAATATTTTGTTACACATTATCTAACACTGGAGATACTAATGGGTTAAAAAAAATCAGACCATATTAGTAAGGCAGCTGATTTTGTGTAACCCATAGCATCTCTAGTGTTAGGTAATGTGTAACAAAATATCATAAACTGCCTTTATAAAAGTTCGTAAACATATATTTGAAAAGTTCAGTAATAAAAACTAATGCAGCAATGGTAAACATTATGTTCAACAGGATAGTTTGTTAAGTGCATGCAGATCTTATTTACACTTCAAAAATAAAGTTGCATACATTTTAGTTCTAAGCAGTTTGCAACCTGATGAATATTTTTTCTATCTCTTCATTGCAGTAATTCTTTGAATTATTTTTGATTTCACTGGAGGAAGAAAATAATATCCCCCACCATGAGACTCTTTATGCTTTTATTCAGCTAACTCGACTAACTCTAAAAAGAAACCTGGAACAAAATCAAACATGGGCAAGGAAATTATTCCGATGTTATTGCAATAAAGGTAAATTTGTAAGCATTATGGAAAATCATAAAAGTTGGCAGGTCTTAAGGGTTCATGGTTTCAACACAAAGCCATACAAGTGATACCTGCATAAAGTATGTTCAAGTGTAGCAATGTTTCCATTGACAGCAAACCATATATTTGTTAACTTAATGAAGTTCGTAAAAAGAGACAATGATAAATAATTATCCAATACAGTATGTTTTGATAACCAACCTTCACTGGAAAAATTACATGATAAAATAGAGATAGGATACTTACCGATATTGAATTTTATTTAAGTTTATAGACAGGATAGCAATCATAAAACCTAATATTGATAGGACTGAGAATAAGTTGTATGGACATTTTTAGATTGTGTCCGAAATATACATTCTAGCGACAAATTATAGTCGAGCAATCTCCGAAAGTTACAAGGCATTTGAGTATACTTTTCTACAAAAATGTGTGGAGTCCAAAATATTAACAAAAATATGGCAGTTGCAATGAAACTCTCCAATAACGTGACCAGGACCCATCTCTAATATCATGCGTCATCTCGATGTCAAGAACCATATCAACACTATAGTTGCAGTGTTTCCTACAAGGTTGAAACACTATTGCCCAACGGTAACTTGCCAGTGAGCCATAGTTTGTTTTAAATATAAATATTCCATGTTCAATGGGAGTCAGGATTTTAGCTGCACACACAGCACATCAACGTATATTGTCTGCTATAAGATTCTTGAAATACAAGGGGACTCCCTCGACTAGTGGAAAAACAACACAAACTTCATAAGTGCATAAAACCACAAACTTACCACCAAAGACTTATGTGTCATCTCATTAACTGAATAATAATTTAGGTGTTCTTTGCTCACTTACACTAGCATAATTAGTCCCTGGTCAAACACGTAAAGCAGTATCAATGAAGAACACCAAAAAGTGTAAGGAAAATCTGTATAAAGCAAGATGTGCTTCAGTCACTAATGAGCATCAACAATGCTGATCTAATGTTTACGGAGAACAGCCTGCACAATGGTTAATATCATGAACTGGAGTAGAGCAACTTTAAATGAAAACACAAGAAAATAACCGGCCATGAGTCTGTATACCATAACCAAATAAAATATTTATTTGAATTCTGAGCCACAATTGTGTTTATCATCTTTTGTTCATGTCAAAATTAAACTTAGTGTTTGGCAAATAATTAAATGATTAAAAACTTTCAACTCATACATTTTTAATGTAAATATACCGTTGCAAGAATGTGTGCTTTCATTATGGTTCAGAAAGTTTGCTAGCGTATCTAAGCAAAATATGGGAAGCTTAAGCCCAGAGCTAGTATTCTTTTCCCTTACCCTTAATGCTTTTTAGGACCAAACTGATACCATGGGACAGTCAGAAAAATGATAAAGCTCAGTGCAATTTTTCCATTCTCTGATGAATGAATACTATCCAAATCTGGTTGATAATTGGATAATTGATTGATTTATACCAGACTGTTGGTATCAGACGTGATTTAATAAAAAAAATAGAGCCTACACACTATCTGTTTTCCTCTTGAAAATACCATTGTTGGCGATGGATCTGAAAGCAACGAAATGTAAAGTTAATCATTTTAATTGCCCTTTCTCAAAGAAATAGATGTGGTCAAATCATGAACAGAGTTTCCAAACCGTAATGTGCACACTTGACTCAACATTGTGCAATGGAACAAAGATGGTCAAATAGTAAACAGAGGTTGCAAGAGACCACGTAAACACTTAATTTAGCAAAGCTCAAAGGAATAGTTGTGGCCAAATGGGAAACTGTTACAAATGTCAAATTTTTCGGAGGGGTCAACTGGGTATCCATTGAAACTGATAATAGGTTACCTTGGTACTTGATCAAAGGGGGAATTATATTAAATGTGAACTTGAACTGCTTTGTTATAAATTCGTATATACCAAACCCACCTCCAGGAATAAGAGTAGTTATTACTAATTTGAGGAACAAATAAGGTATGACAGAGCTTAAAAAGAGCAATTACTATATTACATGCCTTAATTACAGAAAACATGTGAAAAAGTAATTATTATTGCTACTCATCTGATCTGCAGTTAGCAAAACTTCTTCTCACAAATCATCTAAATCCATGTGGATAATCACCAGAATATAGACACAAAGCAAAATTATAAATCATATAACCACGACATTCATTTTTAACTTCTCTACATCACATGTTTAGCTGTCACAGAAAGGTCATATTGAGAATGATATTACATGCTGTAGACTTCCTCTTTCAAAAAATGTATAGCGCTATTGATTTATTTATTTTCCTGATGAAACATGTTTGTTAGTTTAACAGAATCCCTCTTTTCTGACACTTTTTAGTTATATAACATTCACAAGTCACGTTGATAAAGCCCATTTCTTTTAAACGTTGGTGCCATGTTTGTGTCAATATAGACTGGTCTCCTACTCAAGTGTGTATCAAACTATAATGAATCTGTGACACATGGGTTCAAATTCAAGAAAGCAGTGTTTTCTTGGAAACGTCTTATGTACAGTTACCATAAATAGACAATTGTTATTGGATTCAACGCCATTTTTCTGCAAACGATAGGCTATTCATGGCGGCCAGTAATAATGGTGGAGGAGGAACCCGGGAAGACCTTAGGAAAGAACCACCGACCCATGAGAAGCTACTGGCAAGCTTTCTCACATACCCACATTGGCCGAATCTGAGACTCGAAACCACGCAAACAGAGGTGAGATGGCAGTGATTCATGATGCAGAGCGCTTTAAAGGACTTAGCCACTCGGTCCCTCTAAAGAGAAAATAAGAAAGCTGTTATCATGCATGCAGGGCTCGAAATTAGAGGTAGTCCACTAGCCTGAGGCTAGTAGATTTCCTGTCAGACTAGTAACTATCATAATGTTATAAGTCCGAATGGATAACAAGTTTTGTTTATCAATGTCAGCATTTGTTTACTCTTTTCATGTTACTATTTAATAACAGTGTTTACAATAACCACGGCTTTCACCCTGCAGAGTTTCCGCTAAAGTCGAGACCTTATTAGGGAGAGGCCGTTTAATGGGGGGGAGCAGAGGCTCGTGTTTTCAAACGTGTTTCTTGCTCAGACATTTTTTATATAAAGGACACTGTGCCATAACTTTCCTTACTTCAAATAATTCTTATCAGCTATACTGTAACATCTCGTATGTCAAAACATGGCACAATTCCCGCCTTATAAGACAAGCAAATTGTGGCGTCTTATAGGTGTTCAACCTCTGGCAAATAAGCAAACTTTGAATGAAAATGATATAAAAGAGAGGATTGCAATACTAGTGTGTGGCATTGTTTTGTCGACATGACTAGTACATGTTTGGCAGGATTAGTAAATTTCTTAGTACACTAGTCCTTCTGGCTACAAAGAAATTTGAGTTAAATTCAAGCTATGTGCATAGTCAAATCGTCACACACGATGAAAATATAATATCAGTAGATGAAAGTCTCTGATGAATCAATGTCACATGACATGTGCTTCGAATTGTAATTATTATTCTGTTACTATCTTGGTGTTGTCCAATATAATCTTTGATCTCAACTTGGAAACTTATTTTAATTTTACATGAACTAAACAGGTACCCATTAATTAATATTTGACTCATGGTGATTATGAACAAGTGATTACCAGAGTTCCTGTTGACACCTGTATAAACTGAGTTATTAAAAGGCCAGGAAAATACGTGATTTAAAATGGTGCAATTTCAATCCATTATTTCATCACATTATCACAGTGATTTTATAAATATCTAACCTTAAGTAATTGTCACAGTAGCTGAAAAACCGTTCACTAGGATTTCCTCAAATCAACAATTTTCACGAGGAAATCTTTGTGAAGTAGTATTATTCTACTAAATGTCTTGTCCTAATGGTTTTGAAAGGGACAAGAAAGCATTTGATCAAGAAAAAATGAATTTACTGACATACATTTGTAACCCCGCTAAAAAAATTCTGAACTGATCCTGACAAGATTTGACATTGACAAAAGCCCACTAAAAATTGCTTAAAATAATGCAAATTTAAATATGTCATGATTAATGGATATGGCGACATAAACCGCTTGATATTTTCTCAAAAGACCAGATCAGGGTTTGATTGGCAAATATAAAATGTTGGTATGCGGTATAATCTCAACTATTCACATATTCAGTGCTAGAAACTACTGCATTTACCTTACTAGACATTAAGAGCAAATTCAAATTTTAATGATGGATTTAATCTCATGCTCAGATAACCATTTCTCTCCCCAATTTTTGTTCAACATTTGTGTCTTCTAGGAAATAAAAGTAACGCAATTTTATTTTCAGAATTCATCCTATCTTCCTTACATATTCTAGCAAACAATTCACCATCTGCTAATCATTCTGGTGGCATATTAGTTAGAGCATCAGCCCATGATGTGGGAGGACATGGGTTCAATTTCAAGCAGAGTCATAACAAAGATTATTAAAAATGGTACTAACAGCTACCTTGCTTAGCGCTCAGCATTAAGAGATTAGTGTTAGAACTGGTTGGCCTAGTGTCAGTATAATGTGACTGGATGGTTCATTATGGTACATGTCTGCGGTATAATGCCTCAGTTGCTTTGTTTCATCAAGATTGTTATTGTTAATATTTATAATAAAATTATAAATTGTTACTTAGTATTCATTCCTTAGGGGAGGGTAGATGTCATTTTTTTTAAAGAAAACTGAATTCAGGATTAGATACATGTACAAATTTCAAAACTTACATTAGTAATATTAGACATTTAATTACTTTGTGCATAAATCACGCAACATGTCGACAAATTAACCACTAAGACATACATTCGGTTAGGGTAAATTCAAATTTCAGTGATATATTTGTTAAAAATGAATTTCAATATATTCTTATAAATGGAAAATTACCAAGTTGCATATACAGTGTTGGGCACATTATAATATTTGTATTTAAAGTTTGTATGGTAATAACCTATGTTTCCGTTTAGTAAATAATGAAATCTCAGTTTCAAAACTTTCTTTAAACCATTCAGATATAAAAGGAAATTCAATTATACCTATGTTTTAGTTTAGTAAATAATGAAATCTCAGTTTTAAAGCTTTCTGTAAACCAAACAGATGTAAAAGGAAATTCACGTTTACAGATGTTAATGTTTTTGAGTCAGTCTTATCTTCACTACATATAAATAATTTGTATATGCTGTCCTGGAAGCAAATGAATTAAATATAGAACAGAATTTTAAATAATTACTGTTTAGAACTATACTGTTGAACATAATAATTAAGTTGTATATTCTTTTTATGAGATGGAATTTTTTGTTAAAATAAGGAGCTTGTGACTGTGGTTATCCACAGGAGCTCGTATCGTTGATTACAATTGTCCTGTCATACATATACTATGTACTTATTATATAGTACATGAATGACAGGTCAATTGTAAGCAACGATACGAGCCCCTATTTTGTTACAGGTCAAGCCCTGATTCATACTAATAATTTGCTTTGTAACGAGCCCCTGTGCCACTGAGCGCGTTTCAGCAATTTTTTTAACCATGTGTATGCCACAGACATTGAATAACAAGTAACGCTACATACAAATTTAGAAAAGTAAGAAAATTCCTTGTAACATTTAATCCACTTAAAATATGAGACAGGCCTAGCATCTTAATGTCACTGCAACGCCAATACGTTTTTCTAGCCGCCGTTTTTTTTTAACATATCTGCGCATGCACGATGTGGATTCTGCCACGGCGGTAGTCTGAAATGACATGTTTGTGGCATACATTTATTGAACAAATTTTAATACACCAGCTCTTAATCGTTTGCTTTTCATATATTATCAAGAAATGACAACTAATAAGTATATTCTAAATCGGTTTGCAAGTTGCAAGTATATATCAACGTTTTCCTGCAATAAGTATTTATACGCGGGCTCGTAAGGCTGGTTTATCGGCACTCTCTGATATATATTGCCAAACTTAAGTACGAAAAGAGAGGTCAAGTTTTAGGTAAATGTCGCAACAACTGTAATATTAACATGTCTTTACTGAAGATAAAGCAGAAGCACAAGAGAATCAAATTAATCCATAGCTGTTTGCATAAGAACGTTTGAAAATTTAAGGACACCAGGTTTTGGGTGTTCTAAAACCACGGTGTATTTAAGACTGAAAATTATTGTTCGTTGCTCTCCCTTAGTTGTATTTCCAGGTTATATATATATATATTTCTCGGATTTCTCGGATGTTATTTCTCAGTGTACTCCTTTGATTGTTTGTAGACCATTCACTTTGCCATATTTTATTTATCATAGTATTAATCAGACTATAGATTTCAGTCTGACTATACTTGAGTGGTACGTAATTGGGGTCATTAAGTTTGTTTTCTGCCAGTTGGTCCGCTAACTCGTTTCCTTTTTTATTTACATGTGATGGCACCCATAGAAATTATACTGTTAGATTTTGTGAGTTTAATGTTCCTATGATCTGATTAATCTGAATAAGGAAATTTTCCCGCGATATGGTATGATTGTTTTTGATGGATTGTAGGACGCTAAGCGAGTCACTAATAATCAGAGTCTTGTCAGGTTTGTGATTTTGAATCCAACGCAAAGATTCAAGGATGGCCCAGAACACAGCAGTGTAGATGGAGCAGTGATCAGGGAGTCTGCCTCCCATCTGAATGTTAAGCGCTTGTATAACCCATGCTGCTGCTGTTTTGTTAGGGTCAATGCTTATGGAGCCATCCGTGTAAATTTGGGTGTGATTTTTGTATTGATTATTGATGGTTTCCATGGCAAGCATTTTCAAGTAGTGTTGATCATTTAATTTGTTGCCTTTGCCTACTAGGGATATGTCTATTTTAACAGGTACCGAAATCCAGGGATTGTAATTAGTGAGTTTGTTTTGTTCAACTTGGAATATGTCCACTGGTAATTTTGATTTCAGGTCATCTACCATTTTGCCAAAAGATATTTTGTTATTTTTTGCATTTAAAGTTGGAGTATTGCTTTTCTGAATTGCTTCCAATGTGGGGTGTGTTATTTCGAGAGTCGACATGCGAGTTACATATCTTAACATGAATTACTGCCTTCTTAGATGTAATGGCGGTTCTCCTGTCAAGACCTGCAGCTCGGCTGTCGACGTAGATGGTAGCGCGCCAGTAGCTAGGAGTAATGCTTTTCGTTGTATTTTCTTTAATTTATTTAATTGACTGGTAGAAACCGTGTTATAGGCTTGACATCCGTAGTCAAGTTTTGATATTATAAGGGCCCTATATAGCATCATGACTGTTTTTTGATTGGCGCCCCAGTGTGTTCCTTGGAGGCTTCTAATTAGATTTAAATCATTATTACATCTTTTAACTAAATTATCGATATGATAGGCCCACGTTAGATGTTGATCAATGTACATACCCACAAATTTGGCTACTTTGACAAATTTTATTTGATGATTTTACAGTGTAAGTATAGGGTGCACTTTTAATCGCCTACGGAGTGAAAACAGCACAGCCACCGTTTTTTGGTGAGAGAATTTGAATCCCCATTTATCGGCCCATTTGCCTATATTGTTAAGGCTATCCTGTAATTCGGACATATGTTGGTGGTTGGAGGGGTTGCCTGCTCGCCATAGACCACTATCGTCAGCGAACTGTGATAATCCAATTTTTGGCGTTGCCAAATTCAAGTCAAGGTCATTAATCATTAAATTGAAGAGGGTGGGGCTGAGAACACTGCCTTGTGGAGTTCCATTTTCAAGGGAATATTCTTCAGAGAAAGTTTCCCCTACCCTGGTTATGATTTTGCGGTCTAGTAGGAAGTTTTGTATGAAATTAAAAATTCGACCCGTTATGCCATAATGATTTAGTTTGGCTATGAGCCCCTTAGTCCAAACGAGGTCGAAAGCTTTTTCTAGATCTAGAAATACCGCAATGAGATTCCTGTCCGCTTTCCTTTTGTTGTTAAAGGCTTTTTTAATGGCGGATTCAAGTTTAATTAGTTGATCGATGGTGGATCTGTTTCTAAATCCACATTGATTTGGAGATATCAAGTTTTTGCTCTCCAAGTGATGTTTCAGTCTGTTATTAATGATAGTTTCCATTACTTTGCATATGTTGTTAGTTAAGGAAATAGGCCTATAGGAGTGTATGTCATTTCTGTCCTTATTTGGTTTTAGAATGTGGATTACAATTGCTGTTTTCCATTTTTTGGGTAGCTGTCCTGTTTCCCAGATGATATTTAGCATATTTAGGACTATTTTAACTAGGTTGGTAGGAAGTTTTTTATAAATAGTATAACCTATGTTGTCTTCCCCAGGTGAAGTTTCTTTTTTGGTTTTGAGAGCTTGATCCCATTCTTGTATAGTAATTTGATTGTTCAGATGGGAATCTTTGGGTCCTTGATCGTGAAACATGTGTTTATATTTAATTTCAGCTTCGGCTCTGTGTTTTTTAAATGACTCTGTATGATTATTGTTGCTGCTCATTTCTTGAAAGTGTGTAGCTAATGAGTCAGCCTGCTCTTTGGGATTGCTAGTGTTGTTTATTTTTGGGGTACTATTGGCGTGTTTTCCCCCGATTGTTCTAATTTTATTGCAAATTTGTTTAGTAGTTGTGGAAGCATTTAGGTTGGTGCAATATTGTTGTCATGTTTGCTGTTTGGACTGTTTAATCAAATATTTTAATTGATTATCGTAGTTTTTGTATTCCAAAAAGTGAGCAGTGTTGTTAGATCTTTTAAATTTCTTTAGTGCTCGAATTTTATCCCGTCTAGTGTGTTGTATCTCTATAGTCCACCATGGCACACTAAGTTTCTTCTGTTTGCAACTAGTTTTTGGAATGGTTTGATTAGCCGCCTGTGTTATGGCATTAACAATGTTTTCATAATAAATATCTATATCATTAGATTGAATGTCAGAGAGTTTTATGATATTTAAGATTTTTGAAAAGGAGTCCCAATCAGCTCTATTATAATTCCACCTGGGTAATTTAATACTGGAGTCAAAATGTGCGGATATCTGCAGGGTGGTGGCGATTGGAAAGTGATCGCTTCCCATAGGATCTGATTGATCCACCTCCCACTTGGCAACCTGTAAATAAATTAACACTAAACTAGGCGTAAAATAACCCGAAGACAACAAACTTAATCCCAGGGCTGTTGGAAAGGATTTAGGGGTGGTGGACACATATCCATAGGGATGCACATTAGGGGACCTGAAGGGGAAATGATTTATGCAAGTGGCCCACCTACACTACGCTGGGTATATCAGCCCCGGAAGTTCCCCATGTCGAGTATCCCTAATAGGCTTCGCACATCACCCTAATAACCTCCCAACATCATAATAATAATACTAACCTAGGAACATAGGGTGATAAAAATCCGAGTAAAAATGAATAAGAACATAAATAATAGCCTGGGACCTTTTCTTACTTCTACTCTCTTCTCTATTGAACTTAATCAACCCCACTGACAGCGCACAATAAAACTTTACTTAAACTCAAACTAAGATCTCAAACTACATCACTGGCATACACGCTGGTCTCAACTAGACCATACAATTACAAACATAATCCCGACTATGGCCTCAAATATAATTATGAGGTAGTCTAACTCCCAAGACTATCAGGCCCAGCGACACAATGTTGCAACCTAAAAGGAAATAGCATAATATCCTCAAATTAGCATCATTTGAGGTAGTCAAACCCAAGACTATCAGATCCCGCAGCACACAGCTGCACCCTATTACATAATCAAAACAAGTATACCAGTGTTCAATATACACCAATAAAATTACACTTCATTACAGCTTGTCACGTGGGGTTGCATACTTCCAAACCTTTCTAATTAACAAATAATGGCATAAAGATCTTCCAAAACAACCCCCGCCCCCTCCAAAATGTGCCTAAGGAGGGACTACCAACTACAGGAAGAAACAAAATGAAGTATTCAACACCCTCAATTCTACAACCATCAAACGGAGGAGATAACATCACAAGGGAGGATAACAGAAAGAACAAGACTCCCAAGAAGAGCATGGCAACTCCTCTGGCAAGCTATCTTCAAGATCACACAGCAGAAAGGATAATACTATTCCTTTAAAAACAGTCCTTTTCAGGGCTATAAAGATGTGCCATGCCATTTCTTTATTTATATTATTATTTTTCTCCTTTATTATTAATATATTTTTCGGGGAAGGTCGTGATCTACTGCTATAAAACAGGCTCTAGGACATATACTAGAAAACGCCTGGATTGGGCTCACACAAGTGAACAGCCTTGTACACCTCTGTGTCACCCCCAGTCAGTAATGCAGAGATACCGACTAACCCCATTTATCCTTCTTGTTACTATTTTTTATTTATCACTTATTCCGGACAGGTTGGTGCCTCCTGCTATAAAACAGGCTCTAGGAAATATACTAGAAAAACGCCTGGATTGGGCTCACACAAGTGAACAGCCAGGTACACCTCTGTGTCACCCCATACGATAATGCAGAGGTCCCGACCGGTCCCATACATTCACTCTTTTATTGATTTTATTCTTTATACTTTTATTTCCTTCGGGGCTCGGGGAAGGTTGGTACCTACTGCTATAAAACAGGCTCTAGGACTTGTACTAGAAAACGCCTGGATTGGGCCCACACAAGTGAACAGCCAGGTACACCTCTGTGTCTCTCCCATTCAGTAATGCTGGGTTACAGACTAACCCCATTCATCCACCCCCTTTTTAACTGTAATCTCTTCTTCTATTTTTTCTTATTTCTATTCTTATTTATTTATTTTTATAGTTCCTGTTTGTTCGTCCGTACTGTCTTGTTTGTTTTTTATGTTTCATGTTCTTAGATATTGAATTCTTGCCGTGACGATTGGTATGAGAATTCTATTCGGCAAACCAACAAAAAACTAATATGAACAATTTCGGATCTCCACCAAATAAATTCAGAACTCCAACAACCTAACCTGAAGAAACTATCTGGTCACTCTGACAACCCTAGTATAGGTTTTTTTTTGTTTTTTCTTAGGGGATTTGCCCTTGTAAGAAGGGCCTATCCCAGGTAGGGACAAATTATGTACACATAGTACTAATGTAGGGCATAGTGTTAGGAGATAGGAAATTCTGTAACTCTAATGCTTGAAATAATTGCACAGGTGGCTTACACATTATTGATATTGGGAGTCCACTAGCACAACTGGACTGAATGTGACACAAGTAAATAGGGCTCTTTTGTTTCAGGTGTGGGCGGCGTTCGTGGCTGTGCTGTCCTTCTCTTTGCGTGCGTGCTGGCCGACCTTTCCGGACCTTTCCCTCCCTTCCTCGATTAGGGCTCAGCAGAATTTCTAGCGATATGAGGAAACTAATTTTCTCTCGCTACCAGTGCTATTGCACACTGCTTAATCAAAGCAACATGATTGGTTGATAGGGTGGGTGTGTGACGGTACTATTCCTACCCACCCTGTGGGGCTTACATCTATGCTGAAAGTTACTCATTAGTAATTCAGCATAACGCCCAAGTAAAGAAGTGCACCTGTTTGCACAGAATGCCTGTAGGGACGTGGCTCCGTACCGTCCCTATGGGAGAACTAAATGTCCAACGACATGTTGGATATAAATAGTGGGCCATATGACCCTTCGTGGCCGGTGCCCACTTAAAACTCCAACTTACTACTACTACTATTCATTTTGCTGAGTGAAGAGGGAACCTATGGTTTATTTTCAAAACCAAAAACCGGATGGAGAGCTGGCTGGATGGATGGATGGGTAGATAGATGGATGGATGGATGGATGGATAGATGGATCGATGGATCGATGGATGGATGGATGGAGGGACGGACGTACGGACGGATGGACAGAGACAGGCGAAAAGGCAGACAGACAGACATACAGAGAGGTAGGTAGGTTGGTAGGTAGGTAAATATATAGATAGATAGATAGATAGATAGATAGATAGATAGATAGATAGATAGATAGATAGATAGATAGATAGATAGATAGATAGACAGACAGACAGACAGACAGACAGACAGACAGACAGACAGACAGACAGACAGACAGACAGACAGACAGACAGACAGACAGACAGATAGATAGATAGATAGATAGATAGATAGATAGATAGATAGATAGATAGATAGATAGATAGATAGATAGATAGATAGATAGATAGATGAAAACTCCAGTCAAAAATGTGACCATTTTTGTTGCTGTGGTTGCTAACTGACTGTTTGAGGTTGCAATTTTGATTAGAATGTACGATTTCTTTTATATTTATGAACTTCCAGAATATTTAGATAGTGTATTACCAAACTGAGAAAAATATCAGGTTGCTATATATCGACTTTTCATCGAAAACGGTTCCCAACAAATGAGAGTCAGTCAGCTTTTGATTGTGACTAGGAGGAGAGCCGTAGAGGCAGAATAAATGGACTGACCGTTGTTCCGTTGTGAATGAGGATTGGACCATGTGTGTTTGATTTGAAAGTTATAGTTTAACCAATACAGTGATTTATGAGCATTTTGCGATGATAGCAATTCTGTTTCCGCATGTGTGGCGTGATGTAGCAACCAAATGGTGTTAGATCCATACATTGCGGCTCATAGTCTGACAACGTTTCTTTTTTCACTGCAATTTATATTAGAGATGATTATAGTCCCATGTTGCTAAGTCGAGACCACCATGTTATATCGAACGCAAATGATTTGTTATTTATTGCAGTTAATGAGGGTACATCGTAGCGTAAACGTGTCAACTGGCGAAATATATGACATCATGTTCAAAACAGAAGACCGTCGTATTACATGTGAGGAACAACTATTGCGATAAGGTCTAACAATTCTGTCCCTAAAACAAGAAAGTATATAAACACTCCAACAGAACACCCGATGAATGACAAAACCACCAATGTAGATGAAAAGTCAACAAACACAGATGACATGAGAAACTGCACAGCATCCAGAGCAGCTGCCTGAAATCTGTCATACGATTGCAGCCATTTTGAATTATCCAATAATATGCTAAGGGTATATAATAATAACAGTTCCAACCTTTTTCCACCGCCAACAATACCAATAATAGCGGATGTACCTTATCCAGGTAAGAATGACGTAGTGTTAATTGATGTTGCAAAACCACTACGTAGAGTTATGATTGGAAAGTGTTATGTTCATTCTTGAATTTATCATATTGTTTGAATATTGATTGTGTTCTAAGATTTAATGTATTACTTTAAGTAATGAATTACGGGAATACATGTGAATTCCTCGAGTTTTGATATCGTAGATAATTTAGCGACAGTGTATAATGCATTATGTAAAAGCAAAACGAATTAACAGGTGGTTTAGCTGTATTGATCTGAAGACATGTGTAGTTGATTACTAGCCGTAAAATTGTTATCACTGATAGTAAAATCTGATTGTTCGAACCAGCAAAACGGACAGTCTCAGCTGTTAAAGTGTAACATGAGACTTAGTGTGTTTTACTTTTTCTTTTGAAAGGAAAATAGTTTATTCGGAGAAAGCAGTACGGGGATAAATGAAAGTACAAGACGGAAAAGGAATTGTGCAGTAAGAGTTGCAAGGAACATACATTAACACAGAAGGCACAGTCAGATTTCGAGGAGTGAGCAGAAAAACAGTTCGACGAAACAGGTCATGAAAAACGAACAACGTGGACGATAATTATTGAGCACTCTATTCTTATGATGAAATTATTTATCAGCCATAAAACGGCTAGATTTGTTTAATGCTATATGCCATTTATTTGAAATTTGGTTAATGTAAATTATGAAACCACTTGTATACAGACGGAAAAGAAATTTCACTGTGTATGTTTTCTTTTTTTCTTTGTGATTAAATTGTTTATTTATCTTTACGGGGGCTCGTAGTTTCTTTGTTCAATATATTATCTCTGTTTACCATATACATTTTATACTCGACCGGGCGATGAAGGGGAAGTGGTTTAGAGTGTTGTTCTTCCAAGTTGTGCAATACCGCTGACAAGTGGGCTTGTGCAATATTGTATGAATAACGCTCAGATCCCTTGACCCTTGTCACACTGATATATGTTCTTATATCATTCTATTTAATTATCTTTATAATGTTTACCTTACTCATACGTATCGTGTCTCAGCTTATATACACACAATATGATATATGTATCGGTTCTTTATGACTTTGACAACGATAACATTTTCTGGGACAGACATAAATATGTATGTGTTTGTGATTGTTACATCAAAGACATATGTTAATAATCTATATAAATATAAACACGAAACAACATCAACTATTCGCCACTGTAAATACATTTGCTTAACTAGAGAATACACCCAAGAGTAAAACGTACATTAAGTCTTATGTAATACACATTTATAACTGATCCTTTCATTTGCAATGACGAAGCGTTCCTGTGCAGAACTATTTTTCAGAGCTTAAGCGACAATGAATTGACTTCAGCACAGCCTGCTTGTAAGGTTTTCATTGTCTTATTGTTACTATGTTTCTGTAATAATGCATAATGCTTCCTTTGTTCATCGATACGACGTTTGTCCCACAACCAATCACTAAATTCTAGTATGACCATCTGTTATTGAATGTTATTACGTGGTTGTTTATTTGAATATCACCTTGTGTATTCAGTAATTTAACTGTTGGCATAGCTGACTATGGTTTGAGAGGTTTACATCTCTCTATCGCTAATTCTATTTCTAACAAAACCGAGCCAGGTGGATTTTCATCCTATAGACAAATAAGCAGATAACGCCGAATTGTGCACCCCACACTATGAAAAGAAGATATTACATATCGGATGGGGCATTGGTCTTGTAATTTTTGGGACACGATCCTTAAGCGAAAAATTTGACCATTGGTGTGTTTGTAATTTGCAAAGTGAACCACTAAACTGCTGTCATTGATAAGACCCTGAGAGAATTGAAACCAGATGGGATTGCCGCAACCCGTCTGTCTAACAGTAATTTCCCCCACCCGCAGAAAAGCATGAACTGCCAGAAGAAACATAGATTTAAATAAAAACGCACGAAAAGCATTGTGGGTAAATGTCGGCAGGACTAGCACGAGTTTGTTTAGCATACATTTATCAACTGATAGTCTAGCATCTGGTTGTGGTAAATATTTATGAATCGTTTGTAGTAGTTTTTGAATAAGAAAGGAATTGGTTGGGTCAGGAATATTTCTTAGTTCGTGCACATGACCAATAGCCGATACATATGTAGAGGGGCTCCGAGTGGCCGAGTGGTCTAAAGCGCTGTCCGTTACGGACCACTGCCATCTCACCTCTGTCTGCGTGTGTTCGAGTCTAAGGTTCGGCAAATGTAGTTATGTGAGAAAGCTTGCCAGTAGCTTCTCGTGGGTCGGTGGTTCTTTCCGGGGTTTGTCCGGTTTTTTCCTCCACCATTAATACTGGCCGCCATGTATAGCCTATAATGTGCTGAAAAATGGCGTTAAATCATAAAAACAAACAAAAAACAAAACAATACATATGTAGATATGGTTGACGGTGCGTAGTGTTTTTCAAAAAGGTACGAGCTTGGTTTCTGCCGGCAGCCTTGTAGCAGTTCATGACATGTTGCAAGTTTGTCAAGCGGTAGATGCACTTCCCTTTTCTCTAAATCCAATTCATAACTCAAGAAAGTCAACGCAGGGGCAGGGAGGAAGGTGTTTTTTCTGCCATAGGAATGCCAATGTCTTTACAGAGTCGTAAGAAGTCGTTGAGTTTCTGTAAACATCCATCGTAAGTACTATCTATTATGAGAAAATCATCCAAAATATGGAGCATATGATGTACCCCCAATTTATTGTTGGCTATCCAGTGCAAAGCCCTGCTAAAAGTTTTAAAAATACTACAGCTCGGACTGCACACCATTGGTAAACATTTATCAAAATAGAACTTGTTTTTCCATTGAAAGCCAAGCAGGTGATATTGAGAAGGCATGACCGGTGTGATTTGAAAAGCACTGGCTATATCAGTTTTGGCCATATGACACCCTTTTCCTAACTGTTTAATAAAAGATATAGCATCTTCAACCGTAGCATACTGGAGTGACAACTGTTCTGAAGGAATATTATTGTTGACCGAGTGTCCTAGCGGATGTGACAAGTGATGAATGAGACGGTAAGTGCCACTAGTTTTTTTCTCAATCAGTCCTAAGTGAAACAGACCCCCTGGGATATCTAACTCCTGAGGAATTTTGATGTTGAGATTGCTGTTGAGATTGTGCGATTCCTTGCACATCTACAACCAACTGCAGGTACAACTCTAAATGTGTTGTGCCCCATTCGGCTTCATGGCGACTGACCAGTTGTCGGAACTGTTCGTCATAGTAATGCCAGTTAGCGTTTTTTTGTGAAGAGTCATGACTGTCTCCATATGTTGAGACAAACCCGCAATAGATGCAGAGTTAGTCCCGGCGAGAATTGCCACAAACCTATTCCAAGCAAATAGCCATTGTTGTAGAGAACGAGGGGTTTTCTTCTGACTAGGAACCAAGCTAATTTTGGGGGAATCGTGATTAATGTCAATCTGCATTTTGAATGTCTCCTCACTCCTATCAGGGAGAAGTAGGGACAAATCAATGTATTGACCTTCTAAATGAGCTCCTTGACCTTAACAGGGATAGCAGATGTTATTTGGGTGGAGGCACTAACAAATTTAGAATGATAAATACACAGCTGTGCTGACTGAATGTGATTGTTGATAGTGGTGCACAAAGCAGCATTACGTAACCCTGTATTCCCCACCAATGCAGATGTTGCGATATCGACGGCCTGGTTGACCACCTCGTGATTCCGCAGCTGTGACGCAGATGCCGCCGGTGATAGATTCCCAAGTTGTGACGTCGATAGATTGGCGACTTCCCGGGTCCTCTGCTGGGATGTAGATGCCACCGGTGCTGGATCAGCAGTAGCAGCCGCTTGGTGTATCGGTTGCATGCAGTTTAAAATGTTGGCCAGTCCGTCGTTCACGTGTGATTTGATGGTTTCGGTGACTTCTCTAGTTATATTTCTAACGTCTCCGTGTCGAAGTTTAAAGCGCCCGGACATGTGGTCGTAGACGTTCACTGCCTGATCTTCCTGGTGTTCCCCACCTGCTGCACCCCTTTTTGACGCTTTCCGTTGCGGTGGCGCTCTTTTTCGTACAGTAGTCATCGATTCTACTACCCTCTGCACCCCCTTTGATGCTTTTCTCTGTAGAGCCATTCTAAAACAAAAAGAATCAGAGCAGTATTGCCGTTCTGTGAGAATATGAGCGCAATTGTTACCTGGTGACAGCAGCACCCACTAGGTCAGAGTATAAACTTCAGAAATGGAAATAATACAGTCAGTTAACTATGATCCATTTACAAGCCTGTAAGAATAGTTATTGTCGAGTGGAATTACTCATGTGCTAACTAATACTAATAGAGTCAAGTATGAGGTAGAGTAATGTGTAAGTATACACTTGATAACTTGAAACAAAAAGTAGAGTCAAGTATAAGTATACACTTGATATCTTGAAACAAAAACACTGACAATTTGTAACAATAAGTAGAGTCAAGTGTAATTATACGCTTGATAACTTGTAACAATAAGTAGAGTCAAGTGTAAGTATACACTTGATAACTTGTAACAATAAGTAGAGTCAAGTGTAAGTATACGCTTGATAACTTGAAACAGAAACACTGATAATTTATAGCAATAAGTAGAGTCAAGTGTAAGTATACACTTGATAACTTGTAACAATAAGTAGAGTCAAGTGTAAGTATACGCTTGATAACTTGAAACAAAAACACTGATAATTTGTAACAATAATTAGAGTCAAGTGTAAGTATACACTTGATAACTTGTAACAATAAGCAGAGTCAAGTGTAAGTATACACTTGATAACTTTAAACAAAAAGTAGAGTCAAGTGTAAGTATACACTTGATAACTTGTAACAATAAGTAGAGTCAAGTGTAAGTATACACTTGATAACTTGTAACAATAAGTAGAGTCAAGTGTATGTATACGATTGACAACTTGTAATAATATGTAGGGACAATTGTATGTAAACACTTGATAACTTGTAACAATAAGTAGAGTCAAGTGTAAGTATCTACTTGATAACGTGTAACAATATGTAGTAAAATGTAAGTAAAACATGACAAGTTGTGTAATAGTAAAGTGATATGATGAATATATAATACGAGGAAAACATTATATACAATGACAAACGGCACGCAAAATTGTAGCATCATTTAAAGCGAAATTGTTACCTGGTGACAGCAGCACCCACTAGGTCAGAGTATGAACTTCAGAAATTGAAATAATAGAGTCAGTTAACTATGATCCATTTACAAGCCTGTAAGAATAGTTATTGTCGAGTGGAATTACTCATGTGCTAACTAATACTAATAGAGTCAAGTATGAGGTAGAGTAATGTGTAAGTATACACTTAAGAACTTGTAACAATAGGTATATTAGATTATAATTAAACACTTCATAACTTGAGATAAGTGGAGTCAAGTGCAAGTATACACTCGATAACTTGTAATAATATGTAGAGAAAATTGTATGTAAACACTTGATAACTTGTAACAATAAGTAGAGCCAAGTGGAAGTATACACTAGATAATTTGTAATAATATATGGTCAATTGTAAGTATCCACTTGATAACGTGTAACAATATGTAGCAGAATGTAAGTAAAAACATGACAAGTTGTGTAATAGTAAAGTGATATGATGAATCTATAATACGAGGAAGACATTATATACAATGACAAACGGCACGTGAAATTGTAGCATCATTTAATAGTTGAATAATCTTGTGAACTTGTAATTTCAGAATGCAGATTGCAACTAAAGTAGGGCTCGTTATTCAACTAAAGGAATGACTCTACGACATTTTTACCTGAATCAGACGCTAATCCATGACAAGCTGGAAAACGCACCATAAAGACGCAAAATTTAGGCGCCCATATCGAGTAAATTAATGTTGGAAATGGAATGACAATGCAAAGATATGTAAAGAGAACCAAATGCCGACATTAAATATATAAATATATAATGTAGTGAGAACTCATGATTTCAATCGTGTAATCTACTTTCGCAAATACCATTGCCCTTTGTTCGACAAGTGCACGCCGTCTGCCCGGAATTTATCCCTGCAATCCCCGCCGTCGACGGGAAAAGGAAATTTACCATTGTGTTCCCAGAATGTAATTTATGGATAAGAATTGACTTCTGTCCGCTAAATTTCATTCACTGATCGTGCAACATCGCAATAGCTATAAGGTGTATAACTGCTAATTATGAAACGTGGAAGCATCTGACATAAAATAATTTGGTGGGCGTGGTATTCACGATGTAATTGAGAGGTGAATGAAATAAGTTTGAAGGCTAGTGCGTGTGCGTCAGTATCGACCCGTATATCATTTTCTCCCAGAAGGAAAACAACAATATCGGGATAAAGAAAATAAAGTGAGAACATGTCGAAATTCCTCCATTTCTCCACCGTTCTACCTGCAACTCCGCTTAACCTCACAGAAACGATGTTTCCCAAATTAAAATCCAATGCAAGACGATAGTCAGTGCCCGAAGCAAGATAATGAGATAGCCATTTACAAATAGAATGGCCCGTAATTAGAGCAAGAGGCATATTACAAATAAGATAAAATTTAATGACAAAAGAATAAATAAATTTTTACTCACATATAGAAGAGCACAAAAAGCTGCAAAGCAAAATTTGGTTGGTTGTATAGGGGCGGAGGTGGGACTTATAATTCCGCTTAAAATATTTCCCTGGAACCAGGATAGCGTCTCTACAGCTTTGCAGTTAAGGTGAAAAGGACGCTGATTACAATTCAAGTAACTGTGCGCGGTTGCAGGCCCTGACCCCTGATTGGACAATGAACCCATGTGACCAACAGGGGGCAATTCGATTGACCCTTCTCTGCCCAGCTCTTTGTTTCCACATAATACTGTAAAATCTAGACCCAACCTCATCACGCCACCAATAAATGTACTTGCGCAGGCGTAAGTAGTTTTATGTAAACACTTGTTCAGGTCATTCCGTTACTACAAAAATAACAAAAGTAACATAGTGATTCAACTTTATTAAGAAAGATAGCTTTTGATGAAATAAATTGATTAATATATACAAAAACCACCATACCATAACAAGTGCATTTTCTTTTAGTTTGTATGCACCTTTCAATGACCTGTTCGAACCCAACATCGTTATTTTTATTATCATTTGTATTTCTGGATAATTATTTCCTAACGCCACATGCAACGGCGTAACTGATACAAGTGTATAAAATGTCGCCTCACATGCCTCTTGATCTTCATGGTAGCAAATATCACGTTCACCTACTATACATCTTAAAAAAATCTGTACAACCGTGTTTCTATGGGTTATAGCTCAATTTAGAGATGTTACAACCAATCAAACACTTATGTATGGCTTTGGTAAAGTTATTAACATCATGGTTACCTCTTTGATTCCAAATCAACCTGTTTCAATTCTTGCAAAGTAGAACCCACTTGTGTTATTTGACAAAATAGCCGTGTATTTGAATTTGGACGACCTGTAGATAGTGGCAATGAAAGTGTTATTTTTTTTATACATATAACCGGTCTAGCACATGCATTTGTCAACATGTTTCCACTTATAACAGGCGTGTTTAATTTGATCGTCATTGTTGCGAATATATAAAGTGATACATGGAACCAGAAAGAAAAGAAGCACTTTAACTAACACAAAACTACAAACAACATCATCTTAAGAGGCAGTGTATATACGTCACATGGTGTAATTGACATCATGCAAAAAGCACTAAAACTGACCAGCATCATGAAGAAACAATTAGTCATAATGTCTGACTCGTTACTATTACTAACAGTAAGTATTATGAACTTTTGCTTTATGTTTTTCAATTTAATTTATCAAAATATAAATTTTTTATTATAATCATTTGTATATTTCAAACGACATATATACATACATGGGAAGGCTAATCCTTTTAATACTTATTTTGATTTATAAGATTTCGGAAGAAAAACTAATATGCGTTCCTAGTAGTATCTCCTACAGAAGATTCGTTGCTTTAGTTGAGTGATTTCTGTAGTGTTTCTTATTATCACAGTTATCAATGTTTTATTTTACTGATTTTTGTAGTTATTTTTCGGAGGTATGTGATTTCGGTTCATAAAAAATATCGTTTTTGAACTCTAACAAAAAAATAGAATTTAGCGTTAATTTTGTCGCAAGATCTATATTGACTATGAACAATGAGAAAGTGCTGTGTTGTTTGCGAAGATATTTTATTTTCTTTGGAATCAAAGTTAATCATTCTTCTCTCTCTCTCTCTCTCTCTCTCTCTCTCTCTCTCTCTCTCTCTCTCTCTCTCTCTCTCTCTCTCTCTCTCTCTCTCTCTCTCTCTCTTGCTACAGGGTAATTCGCTGATTTTCTAGTTGGAATATTTTGACCCACGAGTTATGAGCATATTTATCTTCCGTTAATATATCATCCTCTGCATTATGATGTGAAGAAATGCTATCAATATCAGTCGATACATTTTGTACACGCAGACGTCTCTCTAAAAAAGTGTTATATTTTCATTTGATATTTATTTTCATCCCAATTTAAGCATGCCACTATGTTGCTGACGTATTGCAAGAGACCTTTTTTTTCAAAATTCCATTCAAGTTTATATGCATGCATCCTATTTGCCAGCATATTGTATATTGTATATATTTACAAAGCCCAGTGAATGGAACTGTTATTATATATAACATCTCCAAATTTAGCTCAAAGCCATGTTAACACATTAAAGCAATGATCAGATTAAGTGTGTACAGAACGAGGATACTTTCTTCGTTGATTTGGGACGAAGGATTCCGCCGACATTGGGCAGGAAGGTACAGCTTTAGCTGTGAAGATAAAGCTAGAACAGAGTGATGGAAAATGCATTTGATTAATTTTAAAATAGAAATATAACTCATTATTATAAGATATACTTATGATTTGATCAAAACATAGCCACAAAGTAAGTTGTTTAGGTCTGTGACATAAATATGTTAGAAGGGAATGGGATAGATTGAATATAGTCAAGCTTTTGAAAAGTTCAAAATTTTGACAAATAGATTCTTTACTTTTGGAAGCAGTATATAGTTGATATACTTCTCCGTTCTCATAAAGGTATTTTTCATCAAATTCCTAAATATTGAATTTATAAATATCTAGCTACTCGGCTACGCGGGGTACCTGCTGCAGACAAAAATCGCCGATATTGGATTAGTAATGATTGAGTGTGGACCATAGTGAGACTGATCGCCCGTTTTGAATTGATAGCTGAGTGACATACTTACAGAAGAAACTGCAAAAGTGTAATTGATTTAAACGATGATTGTACGTTAGGAGCAAATATGAGCGCTTCGTTGCACGATAGCTCCAGAGAAATGTGGAAATATTTTCAATGTAGGACGGTTTATGTATCGTTTTATATGTCATAGATGAAAATCTCACTGACTGCCAGCGTTGTTTACGTTGTCAAAATTAAACGAAAATACATTGTTTGATATCCTCAACTGTTCGATGGTATGGCATAATAAAAATGACACAACATCGTTTGCAAAAAAGAACATAAACATCAAAAAATCATTTATAAATTCAGGACATTTTTGAAATATACTATTATTTTGCCAGAAACTTATATCAACTATAAAATGATTCTTCCTTAAGTGTAGATTTGTCATTCAAATATTTGTCCTTTTTATTTTCTCTTTAACATTTTGAACTTTACAAATGTTTGACTATATTAAATAAAAACCAGACGCTTTTGACCTATCTATATCACAAAACAGAACATTTTACTTGCGGCGATGCGTTTATTAAGGCGTATGTGTGTCTAATAATATTGATTAATGTTTCTTAAAAATTAAAAAATAATTAATCGAATGCATCTTCAATCACACAATCCTATTTTACTCTTCGCATCTACAACTGTACATACCTGCCCATGCTCTTCCTTCGTGCCCAGTCAATGACGAAAATATCATCACTCTGTATACACTTAGTCTAATCATTCCTTTACCGCGTTCCTTTGGCTTCAACCTAAATTTGTAGATGAAATATCTAATAACAGCTAGATGCTCTGGTCTTCGTATATCTAAATAATAATAATAATAATAATAATAATAATAATAATAATAATAATAATAATAATAATAATATTACTATTATTAATATCATTATTATTATTCATGAGGACTTTGTTTATCACATAATCTTTACATGCTCTTTGAAACATCTATACTGATATGTCACAGAAACAAAACACGATGAAATTAGAAAACATAAAAAATGTTGAAACATTTATTTAGGAAACATTATTAGGTCTTTATATGTGTTCAGGCAGTCTCAAAAGGTGAGTTTTAAGAGCACTCTCGAAAGGGATCATTGTGTCTTTGTGTCTAATTGTAATGGTCAATTCTTGCCACGTTGATGTGCCCTGGGATGCAAAATAATGTTGTCCATATGTCTTTGTGTATGAACACATGCAATTTGCTAGGCATATATAAAAATAGGTGAACCGATTTGTAATTCACTGAAACGTAAGAAGAGCAGCTGTCCTTTTGTTGTTAAATTGGTTTCAAGTGAAACATCAACAGTTTAAAATAAATAAAACCAATACAAACAGTGCTAAAAAAATTAGTGTTTACTGGAAGGACCAGTGACAAATTAACGCTGCTTTATTTACATGATGTATGCAGATGCTTTTTCTTTTAAATCTGTTTCATTATTTGAGTTATGATGTGGATATATTTTAGCACATACAATAATGTTGGATTATGTTGCACACACGTTTCCCTTTGAATCAGAATTTTAAAATAAAAGTAAACTATAATTCATACATTGTATTACATGGGTTTGAGTGAAATGAGGCTTTGCTTTATTTCGAATCATTATTAAATATTTATCACATTTGTACGTGGGGATATATTTCTCTCGTCATCGAATTTACAGAAATAAAGTCTGTACTTCTTGAATGGGCATATGTCTGACTATTGAAATGCCTCAGTTATGTTGCTTATATTTGAATATCTTACACATCTGAATTGCAGATGCAGTACGAAGTATCACATATGTTTTTATTTGTAAAAATTAAATCATTTTTACTTGCATACGTCTCCCGTTTAACATAATGTTGTAAGGATATACAAACCTCGAGGAGCACAAATGTGATTGGATGTTTCTTAACACATTAAATAACATTTTCATCACATATGCAAATAACAAGATGATTCCTTATTGCGTAAAAGGACAGAAATAATGTGCTCACAAATTAAGTGACAAACGTACAAGGCTGAACTTTAGGATGTAATTTTTCAACCTTTTGTGTGAAGTGAAAATATGCAGTCTGGCAACGGAAATTGCAGTAAAATAAATTCAGATAAATCAGCTTAATTTCGATGTTCTTTTTCGATGAATTTAATTTATTTGATCACATTTGGACGATAATTAACTGATATTTACATTATAATATCTGTCTATTATTTGAATATATGTCAAAGAGATATGTCAAAATGAATTGAAATTCCGGCTGCCTTTTGCTGATATTTTGGTTTAATCGGTTTCAATTTCCCTAGAACAACAAGATGTTTCAACAGTTTATTGATGAATAATAACCGAAAAAAATCATATGGTCACTTTGTTTTTGTCTTCAAACATCAACTGGTCGTAAATAAACTACTTTTATCGGCTAATTCACCGTTTAACATTGCTTTCTTTGGATGATTTCTGCAACAGGTTTTTTTGAAGTCGTTTTTTTTGTTTCACATGCAAAAGATTTGCGATGAAGATTTTTGATACTGAGAAACATGCAATAATGACAATAATAAAGGAGAAAGTTTCGTTTAAAACATTTCTGCGAAATATTTGACTTCTTTCAGCAACAGTCCGAACTAAACTTTAATATTTATATTATGATTGAACTATGTCCGTGACGAAAAAAACTATTCGGCGAAGCAGTTACCGTTTTAGGTAGTTGGATGATTAAGTTTTGATTGATTGACTGTAGGCCTGATTAACTAATTTTGTGCTGAACAATATTCATGGCCACACATATGCTATGTGAACAACATACGAGAAGGTCGATTCACTTACCCGAGCATATGTTGCCTCTTCTGTCTCCAATAACACGTTATGATGCCGCTTTAAATATAAAACTTCTGTTTGATTGCTTCTTCTATACATGATATAAATGGCTCCATTATAGCAGTATTTTGTTTTTATCTCAGTGTAAATCTTACACTATTTAGGAAATATGCAACAAAAGCATTGAAACTTTAAAATATCTGGAGTATTTCGAAGTTTATGGTGTTCCTCAAAACTATTCGTTCCTATTTCGAAACTCTGTAGTGGCAGAGATATGAAGTCATATCATCACATAGTGATGAGTACTTCCCTTGCATTTTTTGCTTGTATAGTACTCAGGTAATTGATTATGAGTAATGGTCATTTTTGTTGCACAAAAGTACGGTTTTTATTCTCGGTTTTGTTGACAAATATTTTTGTACATCTCTAAAAATTTCATTGTTTATATAACATTCTATTTCTCTAATAATAACTAACATGTCAGAAAGTTATTTAGAACTAAATATGTTGCGGAGTTAATTTTATCCCCTTCATCAATATTTTCAGCCAACGTTAGAGATTATAATATTGCTCTCAGTTTGGTTGTTCGGTAATCACGCATCATTTCATTAGGTTCATTAGCAAGCTATATGATATCACACTCACACACACACAAACACACACGCGTTCCCGTACGTGTTGCCCCATTCGTTTGGAATATATACATGTGTTCGATTGTATACAGTGTATAATGTACAATGTTTATTTCTACGGATCTGAAATCATATGTGTCACATTGAGTTCAACTTGTAAAATTAAACATTATCTACTCATATATTAAGTATGTCTAGTAACTGTGGAAAAAATAGATGTGAAACTGAATAAAGTGTTTTCATTCATACTGAGAGATAAGACCAACCATACGGTATTTTGTTGCAAAATTATGGGAAATATTATTTTGAGATGGATAATTGCTTTCGTTACGAGTTTGTTCTGGTCATATGTAATAGAGGATAATTCGAAATGAGATATCAACATTCCGAAGCATAAAATAAACCGATAACTTGACATTTGCAAATATGAATAACATAACGTTATTACTTTGCCAAAACATTGGTACGATACATAATGCTTATTCAATGCAAGGCGGAATAGTTGAATTAATTATAGCCATATAAACCCAACAAATATAGCCTCGGAGTGATAGAGAGCTAACGAGAGAAGGTATAATGAACAATGTATTGTAATCGTGATGTTGTATTTCTTTTTCTTTTTTTTTTCCATTAAGCGACGTCATCGTGGTTGGAATTTTACCAGGTAGCAGTCACGCAGAATAAGCCAAATAAAGTGTCATGTCACTATCACTTAAACGCATATTTAAAATAAAGTTATGCAATGCTGTGATTAAATTGTTACACTACGAATCATCAATTTTTTTTAATAACATTTGCTGAGGTTGTGTATCAAAACTACGCACCTACATTATGCCACCATGCGTTTCCTCACAACATGGTATAATTCTCAGTTAACCCCAAGCACCTATTTGTATCACATGACAATATATATCATTGTGACTATGGTCGAAATATACATATATCTCATAAAGTATGTCGAGTAAGTTTACAAATATGATTGTGTACTAATACGATGTTAACTCTACTGACAGATACGAACATCTCCATGGTTGTTTTGTTTAACTGCGAATGATATTTTATGTAGGTATGACTGAACCGTATGGCACGCATCCGGTGTCCTTTGTGTTAGTTGGGGTTATAAATGGTAATTTAATCACGCATTGTTCAACATCTGCATGTGAAGTCTGATGATAGCGAGAGTTACAACAGAACCAATACGTGACAATGAACGTTTTATAAGAACGTAGTTAACTTTAGATGATTAAGCTTAGCCAGTGGGGTTATGGATGGCTGTATCACGCAGTAAGTATACAAGCAAAAGCAAAATGACATGTACATCTCGTGAGAATGATCATTGCGATAAAATTAAAGTAAACTTATATGCAACAAACTTTCTGAGTTATTGTTTGTTGTTTTCATTCCTGCATAAAATAACAAACCGTCTAACATACATACTTAATTTCCCAAATGTTTGAGCCAATTCAAAGTCTATATATACATGCATTAATAATAAAGTGTTGCTACAAAGCAAATTGATATACCAGCATAATCCAAACATCTAATCTAATTGTGATCCGCGCCATGGCGTAATGATACGAATCAAACAAAATTATTTTAATTGCATACATATAGATCAAATATGAATTTATACTCATTCATTAATCGTAAACGACACATGGAAATAACGGTAAAAGTATTAATCGTCGCTGTTTTCTGAACGAAATTAAAATTTTCATCGGAATCCTCTCTTTTCCCATTTCTCCCTCCCTTCTCTTATGTAAGGGACATGAGAATGAAATATCGGTAGTGAGAGAAAACTATATTACGCTGGACGAAAACTTTAAAACTGAATTTATACAAAGTAACCTACAGTAATCTTGTTCGTCGTAACGATAACGTGTCCGCTTTAGTTGTTATCTATCTACAGTCTTAGTAATATCAATGATAAATAGTTGCAATAGCCAGTCGACACTATATTTTAATTTTAACGGTTAAGATGCACACATACTGTTACATATGTAATGCTTTATTGTTGTTGTTTCTCTAACCTATTATAATGTTGTAAAAATCGATTAATATTTATTAAATATAAAATTTTCCAAACGCTTGTCCTACGTCTCTCTAGAGTATGGCAGCTAGATGCGGGCAAACATCCACGAAATTATGAGCGTTCGTGATTTTCGGTTGTGTCATTCTACGATGTTTCTGGACCTATAAATGATGGTAAAGTTTAGTTAAACCTTCCAAAAGGTGTAGAGAGAGAGAGAGAGAGAGAGAGAGAGAGAGAGAGAGAGAGAGAGAGAGAGAGAGAGAGAGAGAGAGAGAGAGAGAGAGAGAGAGAAGAGAGAGAGAAAGACAGAGACAGAGAGACAGAGAGATTTGGGATTTTAACGCGTAGCTTGAATACTGTTCGAGTCATATCGCTACGATGTCTGCAGTGTGGCAGTGTATAGTAATATCTAGCACTGGGGCATCATGCCGCAGACATGTAGCATTATCTCCCACCAAGATACATTATCCTGACACCAGGCTGACCAGTCCAAACACTAACATCTTAATGCTGAGCGCTAAGCGATATAGCAGTTAGTAACAATTTTGAAAGTCTTTGGTATGACTCCAGCTTTCTAGACGGACCACTAATCCACCTGAGCGGTCAGAGAGAGAGAGAGAGAGAGAGAGAGAGAGAGAGAGAGAGAGAAACAGACAGACATACAGACAGAGATAGAGAGAAATACTTTTTTATAGCTTTGATAAATGTTAGTCAAAGCAGTATAATCACTTAATGAACTTTAAATAAATTAAACTATTTTAATAAACTCTTTTTGGTTCGTTATGTGACTGAGCTTTTATTTCGCGCCAATTTCCATACGCCAGTACGTGAATTCCAGACAGTTCAGGTTCAGTGTACAAGAGATAACCGTGTATATATTGCACTACACTTTTCATAAAAGCCATATTTCATGTAAATATCATGGGCGTATCTTATATTAAAAGTAACAATGCAACAAAAAACCCAATCATCTAATCAATTTGCGTATGTGTTGTAAACAAGAAGAAAAGGAGTAGAACAATTTTTTTAGCAGACACGCTCGCAGGGATGTGAGTAGTTCATCCATACGCTCAATACACGGTTGCCCTGAGCATATCGTAATTCCATTCAAAGGGACAATATGTGTATTTTTTGTGATATACATAAATATTGTATAGTAAGTACGCTGTATCAATGATTTACCAGTCGATGTATACATATTTCATTCAAAGAAACTCGGCAAGCATCGTTTTCTTTTTAACAGACATTTATACATCTCTTGATATATCATTAATACGGCGTATATTGACAATTTCAACTAATGAAATTACTCTGATGTTATGGTAATAAAAGCAAAATTACTAACGGCGTTTTTCCTTTACTTCACATTGGACATATATCCATTTTCACTACTGAAGGAATATTAAGGAAACATGATTTCTATCCAATGACAGATGCATGCACATAAGACAAAATTGAACTCATTAAAGGTCAAGAAAAAAAATATCAGTGGTGGTTGGCATGTATTGCTAATCACGCTCTTCAGTGAATAACGTTATTGCTGTTGATGCATGAAAATATCCATCGTTTAGATTAGGATAGCATTATATTATCTTTCGTTAGCTACTAAATTTGATCTTTCTTAATACTCTTCATTGTACCAAGAATAACACGGAAAGATTTGTAACTAATTACCTTTGTATTTTTACAAATAACAAACTTCTGAGTAATGATTAAGAAGATCATTCCCGATTTCCAGAAATCACATTTTATCACACCCACCTGAAATGATACTACTTAGTTATTTGTGGAGATAATCCTCTTTGAGATAATTAGATTAAGAGAAAATGGATCAGATCAATCGATATATTATATGATCGAATATTCTCACTTTCCTCTCATTTACATAACTGAGCAACAACCCGGACATAATCTGTATATATTTCTAACTGAAGTTGTATTGAGCAAAAACAAAATTGTTTTCGTTTGTCTCGATTACAATCTCATGAGAGAAACTAAACTAAATATAATCTCTCTGTGTTTTGTTATGATTTTTTATTGTGTCACTCCGGCCATATGAATTCCGAGTAACATCGAAAGCCGTATTCACTCATTTTTTTTGTTTCCAGTAGTATGTGAAACCGAGATTTGCATCGAGACGTATGTTTATTTGATTTGCACTGATACATGCTAATCTCAAGACAGTGGGGATTTTTGTATCCCATTTATCATTCAGTCTTTACACATTCTTCCGAGATATTCACACATGTAGTAATGCTACGAGATATCTGAATTTTTTTTCAAATCCTTATTAACAACTCAAAGTCCATCCGGATTTTCTTTCTTTTTTATTTTTTTTGATAAGCTAGAAAAAATACATAACGCTCCACTATTAAATCATATTTTTGTGTAATAGCTGGCCATTTTCTAAATGCATATTTATCAGTCATTTCGATTTATGATTTTCTTTCGAGATTAGATGATTTTGTTTTTGTTTCTTTTTTTGGTTTTCTATACTTTCTATATAATTGTTAATAATCATAGTCTGTTCTGAATGAATGATTTCTTTGGTGGTTTATCTTTGCAATAGTTTGGAGTCAAACTGGCACATACCTATCGGAAATAATATTGGGTCTCGAGTGAAGTTCTATGCATTCTACTGCGATACGGGAAAAATGATTATTTATCAAAGAAGCATTCTGTCTTCTGATATCTTGGCAGTGTGATTGACCAATCACATATCTCATCATGCTTAAAAAAGGCATTTTTATTTCTGGGTCATCTAGTATAGAAATTGGTACAATCTGCCTTGCTTGCGTAGTTAACAGGCTCAGCTTTGCCTCACAAACATACATAAATTTATAACGATAATATCATCCTTGGTGTCTTTGTTTAAATGCTGTATATTTAAATACAGCGTAATCCTTAACATTCTTTCCTGGTGTAGCCCATATCAAGACAAAGTGTTTGCCCTACTACAACATTGGCACCGTTCACGTTTGGTGACATTTTGCTATCCCTATCATAAATCAAGGCTATAAATGTGAGATCTGAGCAGGTTCTTAATAAAAGTCAACATTCGAGAACTTAATAACTTGACATATGTAAGCAAGTGTTGGATCCCATGAAACGATAACAGCACAAAGTTGACTGTGAATTTGCATAATTTTGCAGTCAGCTAAAGGTACACCGAAATGATGAACAATGTGCAAGGAACCAGAGATGAAGTATGCTACTTGGGTCCATTTTTTTAAAACTATGTTGCATATTGAGAAAACATCTACTTCATTCATTTCAGAGATCCATATATACATGCACCATATTTAATTTATAATGCCTATGTTTTTTTCTTTCAAATTTTATTCCAACTAAAAATATGATTGGTTTATATTTGTTTATATAAGAATGTTTTGTATTTATAATTCAATGGTATTGTACAGATCGAATAAAGGAAGTTTGATATTTCTCTATCCGATACCGTATCTTGAAATAGTTTATTTCAACTTTGCAGGAAACTGAGTAATTCTTTAAGACTGTTGACATATTTCCAGAGTAACGACTTAATATTTTAAAATCCAAAATGAACTGAAGAAAAATTAACAAATTCGAAAGCTTGAAAGCTGTTCGCAAACAGACACATTCCACAGAAAAGAAAAAGCCTGGTTTGATCAAATGTCTAAAAAAAAACGAAGGTTATAACATATGCTAAAACTCAATTTCGGAAATCTCTGAGGGTCACGTGATCGTGTTTACATCACGAATGCCTAACATGGCCCTGACGAAAACCAATCATTTTACTCTAACAATAAGATAATAAGAAAACGACGTTTTGTTTTGTAAAAGCTATCCAAAAGCCTAAGGTCACATGTTAATACTGACTCAATCTTGTTGTTATAATTTTCACAATGAAAATAAATTTAACTCAAGAACTTGTTTACGTGGCTTCTACTAAGTTTGGATCAAGGGAGGGATCTAGGTCAACCTTAGGTGTTTACTACTAAATGCGTCAATTCAAAATCCGCCATGGTTATCATTCCTTCATCTTGAAAATCTTATCGTTTATTCTTTCAAGTGGATGCTTTAAGTGAACTGACAGAAAAAGTGTTCTAATTATGTAGACTAGGTCCTAAATCAATATAATGAATATCTAAGCATAAATAATGCATGATCATATCGGCATAATTTTTGGTTTGCACTTAAATAGCCATTATCCTCTTTAGTTTGTCCTAAGTGATGAGTTAGCAGCAATATTGTATGCTAAGTCAGCAAACATTTTATTAAGGATCATATATAAATCATAAAAATTTGTTACTGAAAATCTCTGCTTAATCAAATAAATATGTCTACATGTAGAAAAATGCGTACAAAACATATATGATCTATTTTCTACTCCCACTCTATTCCTTTTTTTTTGCACTCTCTGTCCTTAGGAAGCTGCTAACATATTTGTCACCCTCTTTCATGTTCTCTCTGTAAAGTAGCCAATATTAAGTTCTGTATTGGGCTTAGAATATAATGCTAAATAGTATTGTTGACCAATATTCCTCGTAAAGTAACCTGCTTATAATAAATTATTAGCTAGTCAATCAGATGGTTCCCTGACCCACTGTTGCTTATTTTGGGGGAATAATTAAAAACAAATGTCCCTTTCTACTATGGCAGTTGTGGCATAAACAATGCTAACATGAAATAAGTGCAATTTCTCAACATTAATAATATTCCTGTTTTCCCAAATTGTTCTGTTAGTCTGTTAGAATTATTTGCATTATGTTGTATCAAGCAGTGCGGTAACTAAATGGGTCACCCCAATGGATTTCCTTCCTGCAAAAATTTCAAAACAATTTATAGACAGCCATGTGCTGAAACTCGTCGTTTCACTCCCATAGGCCTCCTTCCAGCACCAAAATTAAAATATTTTATAGAGAGTGAATTTTAGTGTCATCCCATTCCACTCTGTTCATGTCGCCCGGTGCGGTCCACCCCCACTTTCAAGTGACGTCACTTTTGACATCATAATACTATTGACAGGAACATAATGACATAATATTGATTTTGACAGCTGCATAATGATATCATAATTATTTTGATATCAGACTATTGTTACCATAATTATACTGAGAGCAATATAATGACAACATAATGATTTTGACATCCGACTATTGATACCATAATTATACTGACATCAATATAACTATGACATAATGATTTTGATATCAGACCATTAGTACCACAATAATAATGACATTAATATAATGACGATATAATGATTTTGACATCCGAATATTAATACCTTAATAATTATGACATCTGCATAATTATATCATTATTTCCTGGGAGAGAAATAACTATATTCCACCTATTGCGACGTTTTGTTTGGAGTACATAATATGAAAACTTTCACCGTTTTTTTAACGTTTAACAACCAAATTTATATTTCCAAAATTATACTTTCACCAGGTAAAAAGTTAGAACAAATAGTTAATAAGGAATACAGTGCGGGTGGGGGTGGGGGGGGTGGATCCGTACTACTACACTAAGGATGCTGATAGAGTACGGAATACGGACAGAGAGATTTTTAACTGGTGGAGACGAAAGGAAACTAGCACAAATGTTCTCTCTCTCTCTCTCTCTCTCTCTCTCTCTCTCTCTTACGCACAAACACACACACACGCGTGCGCGAAGAATGTGTTCTGTCTGTTGCAATATATTTATTTCAGAGAAGTCTGGAATCCATACATAATGAAAACCGTGCGACTTTTGTTAACTCCGCTCTGGCAATAATGATTTTTTTTTAAAAATACTGCACAATAAAGACAAAAATCTCTCACAAATATTATATGACGATTGATTTTTAAAGAATTTACTTTTTATATTTATCTCCTTAATACCGAGAAAAAGGAAAGACACATGTAAAGCATCAAAACATCGCTGTTTAATGTTAACTTACTTTATACTAAATATCCGGAAAATGCGGGTACATCTATATGGATTCACGTGTCATTTTCCCGCCATACGTCAAAGTTACTGCTGATTTACCATGTATCTTTTATTTTGTCGTGGGCGTCATAATGCATACAACCTGGATATTATCTGTCTGTAGGACACGTGTATAAATTCTAGCTGTAGCAGATACGTATACGTGTGCAGTGGTGGTGGAAATACTATTTTCTAGGTCTTTGACAAACCTTGCCTGGCTGAGTAAACATGACCATCATGCACGGAGAAAGAGTGTCCCTTAGATCGCACATCTGCCCGACGTGAAATTGCTAACTATAGCGACGTTCTTCAGGGCAGAAGAATAGAAAGGAAATAAACTTACGCTTGATTGCATAGACTTATCATTAGTTTTTTCTACCGATTACAGGTCATGTAGTAACAATAATAAATAAATAAACCCAACAAAATGACTGCATTACAATCGTATAAATTCAACATATGCAGGCAAATAAATTAAAGAATATGTCTTGCGCACGAAAGGGTTGTATTTAAAATGAAGGTGAAACTAATAACCTCATAAATACATACATACATGCATACATACATGCATGCATGCTTACTTGCTTGCATGCATGCATGCATGCATACATACATACATACATACATACATACATACATACATACATACATACATACATACATACATACATACATACATACTCTTTCTTGAAATGAAAAATATATTATCTCCATCGTTGATTTTGGTCATGTAGTATTTCTTCTGTTATTTACATTTTATATATTAAAGCATATCTCTCTCTCTCTCTCTCTCTCTCTCTCTCTCTCTCTCTCTCTCTCTCTCTCTCTCTCTCTCTCTCTCTCTCTCTCTCTCTCTCTCTCTCTCGCACAAGTGTAGGAAGGAAATATTTAGTCTTCCCCGGCATTCAATGTATAGTCAAAGGGAATACACAAGCAGAAAGTGTGAACAGAGTTATTCAAATTTTCGTTCGAACCTTTACAGTGGTTGGAATAACATTCAGAAAGTCATAAACACAATTTTATCATGATATTAGAGTCGCATTTTTAGCAAAACAAGCAGGTGGAGTCGTTACGATCAATATGCCTTTTATAATATATTCGATACTAGGAGATACATATTTGCATGCATACATTATGGGAAACATCAATTATATGTAGTGGGAATTTCTAAAACATCTCTCTCACACGCAAATTAACACAAAGACACAGACATACACATACAAACACGCGCGCACACACAAGCAGAGTGTGTGTGTGTGTGTGTGTGTGTGTGTGTGTGTGTGTGTGTGTGTGTGTGTGAGAGAGAGAGAGAGAGAGAGAGAGAGAGAGAGAAAGGTGGATAACTATAATAATACTTTTTACGGGATTGTCATTGCACTAACCAAACGAACAAGGTAAAGTAGGGTTTCAAAGAGTTATGCCATATGTTCTTACTGACAGAATGAAGGGATTTCATTAATGTTGACAAATGCATGAAAACCAGCATCATAATGACATTACATGAGATATAATAGCACACGTGATTGTGTCCAAATGATAAACAAATTGGGAAATTCATTGAAATCAATTCAAAAGTTGAAAATTCTCATGTATAATTCAAAACCTAACATGGATCAATTGCCTATTGAAGCATCTGATAGTACCTTCGGTACAAATCAAAACTAAAACAAAACTCAAACATAATTACATTTTTATTTATGTTATTTTCTATTGTCATTATACATTTTCATACTGAATATACATAAATTGTTTATCAGCTGCCATGTTTTGATTCGGTTGCTGAAGATCTATTATTTGCAACAAATACATGCCACATATCGATACTATGAACTGATACTTCTAGTCACTGATGAAACTGACATTGCAAATGTTTTCAATGATTTTTTCACCAGAATCTCCACAAAGTTAAAAGAACCAGTGATATAAAACAACTTTAGTGAACTGAAAAATTTCTGCAGCAGCAAAATCTCTAAGGAGGTTGGTTTCTCTATCTCACCAGTATCAAAAAACTTTGTTTAAAAATGTCTCAGTGAACTTGATACCAAGAAAGCTACAGGACTTGATCAGATTGGTCCAAGACTCATTAAATCTCCTGCCTCTGCTATTTTAGATAGCATAACATTCATAATCAATTTAAGTATTGCAACCTCATCTGTCCCCAAAATATGGAAAACTGCAAAAGTAACTCCTATTTACAAATCTGGATCAAAGAATGACGCTGATAACTACCAACCAATCTCAATACTACCAAATATGTCAAAATTGATTGAAAAACATGTCCATGACTCATTCATGTCATATTTAACGAAACACTTGCTGTTACATCCTAATCAATCAGGCTTTAGACCGAAACATTCATGTGAGACTGTCTTGATCTCCCTAACTGATAAATGGCTTCAAGCACTTGACCAAGGTAAAATTATAGGATCTGTATTTGTAGATTTCAGTTAAGCGTTTGACATGGTGGATCATGAAATCCTTTTGAAGAAACTAAAAATCTACCAATGTGATGAAAATACAGATAGATGGTTTACTTTATACTTAAGTGAGAGAACACAACATGTTTATATAAATAACGTTCTGTCCGAACCTGAAACAATTAGATATGGAGTGCCACAAGGCTCAATTCTAGGTCCATTACTATTTATTTTATTTATTAACGACCTACCACTTTTACTCGATATCATCTTCAGATCTCTATGCAGATGATACAATATTATCAGACATCCAAAATATAAAGCATGAACTCAAAATTTCTTCACAGAATGCATTAGACAAGCTGAAAAACTGGTGCACATGCAATGGAATGGTAGTAAATACTGGTAAAACTAAAATATTACTTATCGCAACAAGGAGAAAAAGGAAAAATCTTGATAGCAATGAACTATGTCTGACATGGAAGGATAAAAATTTACAAATGGTCTGTCACGACAGACTACTTGGTGTTTTCGTAGATAATAGCCTATCATGGACTGATCATATCAAACATATCAGTAAAAAGGTCAATTCAAGTTTATGGCTTCTCAGTAGGATAAGACATTTTCTCCCTGAAAGGCACAGAAAATTATTTTATAACAGTTACATACAACCGTATTTAGACTACTGTAATACAGTAGGGGTAATTCAAATGATAAAAACATATCAAAGTTGGAAAATCTTCAGAAAAGAGCATTTAGGCTAATATCAAACCAGAAAGAAAGCAAGGAAAATTTAGCTGGTAACTTAAAAATATTACCTATTAAAGACCGAATATGTTTAAGAAAAGCCAAATTAATGAACAGGATATCCAATAATAGTGCTCCTGAATATTTACAATCCCTATTCCAGTAGTGGCTACCTGGTAATACACCCCACCTGCTATCAATATCTACAAAACAGTATAAAATTCCCAAACCAAATAAGGAATTATTCAAGAAAAGTTTCCAATACTCTGGAACTTTGCTCCGCAATATTATTCCAGTTGAGATTAGAAATGCCACTCTATTTCCATCTTCTAAACCCAATATATCCAGTGGCTTCTAAGATGCTGCTGAATTAAATAAATTCCTTGTATGAGGGTCTCAAGGTAGATTAATTCTTAGCTAATTGTGTTACCCTCTTTAAATAAAGTCATTATTATTATTATTATTATTATTATTATTATTAGTAGTAGTAGTAGAAGTAGTAGTAGTAGCAGTAGTATTAGTAGTAGTAGTAGTAGTAGTAGTATTAGTAGTAGTATACTATTAAGGTGACGTTATTCTACGGTCAAAGGGAAATAACTCAAAGCCTGGTAATCATAATCAAATTTGTCATACAGTTCTTAATAGAAATGAATACTACTTCACCATGCGTTGATTGTGTTACTTAATACCTTCAATTGGTTCAAAATTACGAAAATCTCTCTCTCTCTCTCTCTCTCTCTCTCTCTCTCTCTCTCTCTCTCTCTCTCTCTCTCTCTCTCTCTCTACCTGTACCACGGTTGTCTATCTCTGTGGTTCACTGTCTCTGTCACACTTTGTCTCGCTCTGTCGCTCTGTCCTTATATATCTCTCTCTGTCTCTCTCTCTCTCTCTGTCTCACTCTCTGTCTCTCTTTGTCTGTCTGTCTGTCTGTATGTCTCTCTCTCTCTCTCTCTCTCTCTCTCTCTCTCTCTCTCTCTCTCTCTCTCTCTCTCTCTCTCTCTCTGCGTCTCTGTCTCTCACTGTCTCGCTATGTCTATCTCTCTCAAACATAAAGACATCTAAAAGAAGAGTGGTATGGAATGGTGTAATTCTTTAAGAACTGCGTTGACGGTAATTAAATAATCCCGGGGTACATATGATTCAATAGCATGTTCTGACTGGTTGTATCTGAGTAGATATATCATCGTGACGGTTATTCAAAATCAAAGTCGACCGATGCAGCAAGTTTCACACAAACTTGTTTGAAATAGAGGTAGACAACTCCAGCAACTATACGATGCTTTAATTGAAAATGTACAAGTTACTTCCCTTGAATTATATTTCTTTAGACGATTATTTTAATGCAAGGAATATATCTCGTCATAGGACAGTGTTAACTAACTTTGCACTCAATACTTTGTTGATCGCAAATACATTTATAAATATTACCATTAATATTATATTTATTTTATTATGTGTCTTTTTTTTCTATTAGCGACCGCGAAGCGAATCCACGTTATGCCTTCAATGACCTATCATTATCAGGGCCATTGACCAAAATGGAAGTCCTATGAAGCAGAAAGTTTAACATCAGGCTCGTTTGTTAGAGAGGTTGACAATTGCAGGCACTAAAATGTTTATCATTGGATCAGTATACAAGTTCCTTTAAATTGTATTTTTTTGCGATCTTCAGACGATTTTGATATGAAAAAGAAAAACTATCTCGTCATAAAATATTTAATATGTTTCCTGACATTTGGTTCAATACATTCTTCATCACAATTGAATTTGAAAATACGTCTTCGATGACTTGTCTATGTCAGGTTTATTCAAAAGGAATGTCCACTCAAGCTGCAATGTTTACACCTACCTAGTTTATTAAAGAGGTAAACATCTCCAGGCAGTCTAATATTTTCTTATTGAGCAGCATGCACCTTCCTTGAGTTTCATTGGTTTTGTAAACTTTGAACGATTTTGTTTTTCTTTGAAGAAACTATATTTCTCTTGTTTGCTGATATTAGTTTTCAAACTTTCTTGATAACAGATGCGTTTAGAAATAGCATTCCTATAGTATAAATCACTCGTTATTAAAAGAAAATTCTGTCCCAAAAAGTGGGCCACACATACATGATAAAATCATAGACTAGTGCAATTTTCAACATATATTTTTATGATTAATTTTTGTAAAAGTTGCGATGTTTATGTTTTTCTTTGTTAACTACCACCCACACCGAACAGAGTAACACCATTCCAAAACACATAATTCTCATATTTTGGAATATGCTTGTGCTTTAACATTTGATCACTAGAATAAACGTACCCGTTTAATAACGATCATAATTACAGCTATTATCAAGCATCATAAAACATTTGCTGACCATTATTAATTTTAAAAAAGACAATAAATAGCAACCGATATACAAGTATATAGGGCCAACATTTTTGTACAGTCTTATTTTTATTGCTGAAAAATCATTAAGATTAACAGTATAGTAAAGGTTTACAGATACTATATTGGTCGGAAAATGTCGATAAACGTTGATATATTTTGCTTGGCAAATATAAATATTTATCAAATACAAGTTTGACCAAAAAGTATTTAAAAAAAAGTCAGTAAACACAATCGTTGTTGTAAGACGAGATATTTTCATCATATTACAAAGGTTTTGACGAACACAAGAAACGACGATTAAAGGGAGGTAACATGGATAATGTTTAATTGAGAGAGACAAATATCATAGTTCCTTGACATGTTTGCCTCGCCGGTGTTAATAGGTGGTCTTTATTTTGATTATTAACAGTGACTATGACAGGCCATGAAGACAAAGCGTGACTATCGCTAATTTATTGTATTGTTATTAACCGGTAATAAATGAACTTTACTAATTGCTCCGGAATTTTCTTAATGTGACAATATATTGTGAATATACTCATATGTGTTGTTTTACACACATACAAGTGGACATTTTATTCCAGGCCCATTCTGTGCGCTCATTTTCAATTCTCCGTTGGTGAGGATGGTAGTGACATTAACAGCTTATCCACACCGAACCACATACATTCATATACAGATACATACATACATACATACATACATACATACATACATACATACATACATACATACATACATACATACATACATACATACGCACGCACGCACGCACGCACGCACGCACGCACGCACGCACGCACGCACACACACACACACACACACACACACACACACACACACACACACACACACACATACATACATACATACATACATACATACATACATACATACATACATACATTGATATCTACATACACACATACACACATACATACATACATACATACATACATACATACATACATACATACATACATACATACATACATACATACGTAAGAACCTACGTACCTACGTACCTACCTACCTATCTACCTACCTACGTAGGTAGGTTTCTGTTGTATTTCATGATTTTGTATTATCTTGAATTTGATTAATCTGATGTAATCTCTGTTGAAGAGGAAATAAAGTCAGTCAGTCAGTCATACATGCATGCATGCATGCATGCATACAGACAGACAGACAGACATACATACATACATACATACATACATACATACATACATACATACATACATACATACATACATAATTAGCGGCATGCACGCTTTGTCTTCATGGCCTGTCATAGTGAATGTTAATAATCAAAATAAAGATCACATATAAACACCGGCGAGGCAGTCTACTATAGGAACAATTATTTTTCTCTCTCAATTGAACAGTATGCAAGTTACCTCCCTTTAATCGTATTTATGTATTGTTTCTCAAAGACTTTGTAATACGATGAAAATATCTCGTCTTAGAGCATTGATCGTATTAACTGACGTTTATTTGAATACTTTTTGATCAAAATTGTCTTTGATAAATACTTTTTTTTGTCCGAAGATATATATCGATATTCTTACATGTATCAATTTTCCAGAGATAATGTTCTTAACCCATCCTTATTATTCATATATTTGGTACTTTACCAATTAACGACATTTTCCGATCAATATATAATCTGTACACCTTTAGTATTCTTCTAATCTAAATGATTTTTCAGCAAGGAAAATAACTCTGTCCGAAACATTGGGCCACACATTCTTGCATATCCGATGTTAATTATTAACGTTTCTTATGTAATATGATCAGCAACTGTTTTCTGATTATTGATCATACATGTAAATATGATTGGTATTAAAAGGGCACGTTTATTCAAGTGGTCAAAGCTTAAAACACAAGCATATTCCGCATTGTCGAAATTATGTGCGTTGGAATGATGCTACTCTGTACAATGTAGTTGGTATTTAACAAAATGAAATTAACAACATCACAACATTTAAATTAATAATTATACTAACATATGTTGACAGTTTCACTAGTCTTTCATTTTATTATTTATATAATTTATATTGCAACTAACACAATGTGGCAATGTATTTTAGATATACATATTTGATAGATATCTTATAGAGAAACTGATTATATTGTTTGGAGTTCGCGGAGGTACTATATTATTTAGCAACCATCCATTGATATTTATAATAATAATAATAATAATAATAATAATAATAATAATAATAATAATAATAATAATAATAATGATAAAGAAATGGAAAAAAATGTTTGATAATTGTGATTGAAGTCCCAAATAGTCCTACATGTTCTAGAACGAGTCACAAACTAGCATTCAATCTTGAAAGAGATGATGTACCAACATCCTGAAAATTGTTACTGGAATAATAGTTTTGATGAATCACACTGTATTAATCCAAAATGACTTTAAATAAACTCATAGATATTCAAAATATTGATTTATTCTGAAACTATTTTCCAGCTCATTGTATTTCTAATGAGTAATTGGAATAATTATATCCGTTTAAATATTGACTTAATATAAATTGAATTGATTACTTAGGATTAATATATGGAACGAGTAATTACAATATAATTATTATTACTATTAGAACCTACGACACAATTTGGAGACCAAGATGAGGGTCATTTTATTGGAAACTTCTTGTAAACAAAACTCTTTTATAGAACCTTGGAAGAGCAGAATCAAATTTGTATCAATAACTCAAACCTAGTAAACACGATTACCTCACATAACATAATACATATTGGTTCAACTGAAACCCTCAGTAACAAATAAGTCTACATAATTATCAGGTCATAAAATGATTTAAGATGAAAGATGCATGATTACAAATAACTGTTCAGTATATAATAATCAAGCGGTAAACATACATTTTCAAAGGTTTGTTCATATTGCAATAAGTAGTATTTTGAAGGAAAAAAGTATTTTACTTGGTATATAAACCAGTTGAATTATAACTAATTTGTGTCCTAGTCTTTTCTAAACAATGGTAATGGACTTGTTATAAATGATAGCTGCAATAGTTACATATTATAACTTTTGTACTTTGCTATAAGTTCTTTTATCAGTATGAATCAGACAGATATAATTGAACTTAATACGTATATTTTGAAACGCTTGCTCTTTGTAATGAATACCAACTGTTTCATTTCAATGCAACACGTTTACCAATATATTGTAATGGATATATCAAAGCCGGGAATAAGATGTTTCATTGGATATAAGATCTACTTATTAAATTCTAAATGACAGAGAAACAACAAATCATTTTTTACTGGTTGGTTCGGGATCATAGCTGTTATAACCACCTGATACTTTCTTGCATAAAATTCAAGAGGAATAAGGACCAGAATTTACTAAATCAGGTGCGACTTTAAGTATTGCTAATATTACTTTTCTACATAAGGACACGATAAATCAGCAGTTAGAATGTTGGCTAAATAATACAATAATACAATGCATCTTCGGATACGCAAGATCTGTTCAATTCAATATGTTGGCGAAAAGATTAATTTCAGAAATAATCACAAAAGCCACATGCGCAACAAAATAAACGAGAAAGTCGCTAAGCACTGCCACTCAAATGGACATTCAGTCGAGTCCATTGAAATGCTACAAATCGAATGTAGCTTCGAATCGACAGACACAGAATACACAAGTAGAAAGCTTGGACTTAATGAAAACTCCAACGTTTCCGTTGCAGTCTTATCAAAATCACATTCAGTCAACAGTTTTGCACCTGACTCAAATTTTAAGGTAATAACCAATGTTGTTATTAAATGGTTTAATTGTGTCCATTATATTTTAATTTATTATTAATTTCTTATTATTATTTTTATTATTATTATTATTATTATTATTATTATTATTATTATTATTATTATTAATATTATTATTATTATTATTATAGTTCTTGTACTTTATCTAGACATAGAATTAACATAATGTCTTTGCTTCTGAACCCCCTTGCATGACTCTACTGGGATATAATTTATATGCCAATTCATTTTGATAAATGATCTCTCTCAAAGTTCTGTTTCACTGTTTTGTTCTTAATATAATTATTTTAAAATGTAATGGTTTGCTATGTGATTGATGATTTTTAAAAAATACTAAAAGTGAGACTTAATTGACAAATAAAACGTTGTTAGTCAAAGAATAACCGTCTTCTATATAAGTAGCATTTTCTACAATTTCGAGATTTTGCTCACGAAATTAGTTCCTAACGTCAAAACTAAGGCGATTCTTAAAGCTGTTGGGGGTGTCATAAACTTTACCAACCTTTTTGATTAAGAGTTTGGATTGAATGTAAGATCTCCAAATTTAGCTCGAAACCATAGCAACAGAAAACATTGTTTTCTCCCGAAAATTATATATACATTATGAAAACGCAATATTTCTTGGCATGAGATGGAAAACGGAATAATGACCAAAATTGTGTTCACCAGGTATTAAGTGCAGCTTTATGTACGGTACATCATGATTGAATCTGCCAACATTTGGAAATTTGATGTTGACCAGCGTGTATAAATGCAAGCAAATATAACTGAATGGAAAGATCAGTATTAATGCTTCTTTCTTGTTTATGCCAGTATCTCTTTCTTGATATATGAAACATAATGCACATTATATATGCCAGATGGAAGCATACTTTATTGTTTCATGATGTTTTGTGATCCCATTTGAAAAGGAAGATCTTCTTTGGTATGAATATACGCATATGAAGAATTCTAGATTGCTTCTAATTTAGATATTGAGGAATCAAGTTTTACAAATATATGCTGGGTTTCATTCAATGGAACTCGTAAAAATATACTTACTGTTGTGACCCGAAAGCACGATGTTAAAATAAGAATTTACTTGGTTAATGATGTAAGAGTTGGCATGTAAATTTGTCAGTTGCATTATCTGTGGTTTCATTAGTACAAATTTAATAGGAAAGTGAAATGTAATACCTAATCAATACAACGTTTCTGTGCTTTTCCGATTATTTCGATGATTCAATGTGACTAATTTACACTTCCTCTCAAAATGCGCATCTTCTCCTTCCTGTTGTGTCAGTTGAAGCGCTTGCAATTGATCACGTTTATAGATTCGACATTTTAAAATATCAACGAAACCTATCAATTGGAAGAAGAGAGATGTATTAAAAGTATTTCCTTCTTAAAATCCCAACGAAAATCTGATTTCAAGTATCGATCTGTAGCGTCGTTCGAGAGCAATGAAATGATTGTATCCATTGTTGCTTAAACTGATTTTCTGCTTTTGTAAATAATGTGCTTTCGAATTTTTCTGTTCCAGTCTTGAGATGATGATTTTGGGAAGACAATTTAATACTTTAAGATTGATACAGACTGTGTGAAGGGGCAAATGTCTGGCGATCTATCAAGAATACATTAGATTTATGGAGACAAGCGCGTATCATACCGTGTACGGTAATGTTCCTTTATAGTGTAAATTTTGGTTCTAATTAGACCTTTGCTTTTACATTTGCCAAATCTGTATGTTCGGGACATGGTAAACTTCATTTTCATGGGAGAGTTGTCAAATTTGAAAAATCGCAGAAATTCTGTTGCTCAAAACTACCATATAAAGCTAACCCGACTTTAGCGACACGGAAATAAAGGACGGCAAAGATATTTGTTTATGATTGGTTACGTTAAATAAAGAGTGTGTTTTCACACAAAATTTCATAGGGTTTAATATTGCCCTTCTTGAAATATTAATATCTCTGCAACAGAAAACAATAAGAGGGAGAGAGGAAATTAACTACATACTCCGAGTGGAATTTGAAAGAAATTCATTCGTAAAAAAGTGTGGTCCAGGCAATCCGCCCTAACTGTTTGGATTGACGAATACACAAAGGTATTGTGTCACAATTCCATGTAATTTGTTGATGCGATTTATATATTTATATATTTATATAATGTTTACTTATTCTATATTTCCTTGCATGATTTATCTAATACATTTGTTTAATAATGTGCTTTTGAATTATAGCGATGTTGAGTTATGCATAAAAAGTCGTATATTAATTTAGATAAGTTTGACTTCTTGTTTACATTGTTGTCGTGTTTGCATAAACACTAGGTTGATTTATGCATAGGAAGTCTTACATTATTTTTAGATATGTTTGACCAATTGTTTTATTTGCTGTCGTGTTTGCATAAACAAAAGGTTCTAGGAAAATAGTGTATTACATTAGTTAATATGATTACGAGAATTCGTTTGAATTCACCGAATTTAGATTTCACGCACGTTTCAGTATCGTGAATAGGAGAGTTCAGAGTTCAAGTAATCTTTTCCAAAAAGATATGTTTAATGGCTAGAATCCGGCATAAGCGTTTGAAAAGTGTTTAAATGTTATTACGCGTCTCTGGTGTGAAATACCACAATGAACTGCTTTATTGTAATAATAGAATAAACACCAGGTGTTGACCCTTCCTTGTTTACGTAAAAAACAGATATATAAACTATGTTTTGGGAGTGAGCTATTCAGTAGAAGAAATTGGGCTGTTAGAATATTAAGTTGTGTCGTTTTGAGTTGTTTTAATTAGAGGAGAAAGAAAGACAATTACAATATGACAAAGAGGAGAAAGAAAGACAATTACAATATGACAATGAGGAGACAGAAAGACAATTACAATATGGCAAAGAGTGGGAAGATAGGAAATATCAATATAGAGTGAAAGAATTCGAGCTGGCAAGTGAAAAAAACCTTCATACTTCAAATCCAAATTTAAGTTTTGATTTAGCAAGGAATATTAGATTAGTGCCCACTCTCAGAAGAAGTAGACAAATATTTCATTCATTTTGAGTATTGGACTCAGTTATTGCAATGTGTACTCACTGGTAAGGCTAGTGAGATTTACACTTTACTGTCTGTTCACCCAAGTGGTGACTATGATGTGGGTAAAGAATGCATTCTAAGGGTTTATGAGTTAGTCCCTGAAGCTTATCGGCAAATATTCAGAAATTACAGAAAAGATGCTGGACAAACTCATGTCGAATTTCCTAGAGAAAAAGAGCAGTTGTTTGATAGGAATATTAGATTAGTGCCCCCTCTCAGAAGAAGCAGACAAATACTTCATTCATTTTGATTTCATTCATTCTTTTCTGTAATTTCTTGGTGCTTAACCAAGAAAGTCGAACAAGATTATCAAAATCTCTAGCAAATGATATTAATTGAAGAGTTCAAAAACGGTGTAAAATAGTGACGTTAAAACTTATCTCGATGAGCATAGGAATGAAACTTGAGAGAATGCTGCTCGAGCTGCTGACGAATATTCTTTGACACATAAAGTTAATTTTGTTAATAAGCCATCTACGCAACAGTCGTCTGGCAGAAAAGTATTTCAGCCTAATACCAGCCCTTTTAAAACTCAAACTAGCACAACTTTCAAAATTCAAACTTCAGAGAAGCTTGATTCTAGATCCTTGTCTCTTCCGTGTACCTATTGTCAGAAAAAAGACACGTTTTTTCTGATTGTTACAAATTGAAAATTAGATATCAGAATCAAGACAGACCTGTTCCATATGCTCTTATTTCTAAGAGGTCAAGGTCACGGTCATGTATTGAAAGCAATACATTTGTTGTGTCTAATAAATCCCAGTCTGATTTTATTATGGTTAATTATAAACCATTCATATCAATGGGTTCTATATCACTCTTGGGTGATTCAGCCAATCCCGCCTCTATTAAAATTTTAAGGGACACATGAGCTTCTCAGAGTCTTTTATTGTCAGGTACTTTGCCTTTTTCTAAGAAGTCTTCTTCTAATGAAAGTGTTCTTATTCAGGGGGTATAATGAGGCTTTGTTAATGTTCCTCTCCATTGTGTAAATTTGTCATCAGACTTAGTATCAGGACCTGTGACATTCGGAATGGTCTCGGTTTTACCCGTTGATGGCATTCATTTATTGCTAGGCAACGATATAGCTGGAGACAAGGTTGTGGTGAATTCACATGTAACTGACAAGCCTGGTTTGGATCAGAAAGTTGATCTAATTGAAAAAGAATTCCCTGATATGTTTCAAGCTTGTGCAGTTACCAGAGCTATGGCAACGAATGCTCTTGAGAATGATGTTGATGAAGCCAGTATTCCTTTAGCTGACACGTGTATAGGTCAGGCTTTTGATGAGGTCACTTTTACTCCTAGTTTGGATCAATCAGAAGGTATTGATCATAGTGATCCTCTGTAAACAACTCATTCTCTTTATTCTAACCAGGGTGATAAACGACAGTCACTTGTCGTCGAACAGGAAAAAGATACTGAGATCTCCTGTTTGTTTGCAAGTGAAAAAAAGAAATGAACTGAAACAATTATTATTTGAATATGAGCACTTATTTCCAGATGCTCCTACAAGGACAAACAAAATTTTTCATGACGTTGAAATTATAAATTCCAAACCTGTTAAACAACATCCATACAGGATGAATTCACCCAAACAGGAATACTTGAAAAAGGAAATTGAATATTTCCTGGAGAATGATTTTATAGAGCCCAGTAAAAGTTATTGGAGTTCACTATGCATACTTATTCCAAAACCAGATAAAACTTTCCGTATGTGCACTGATTATAGGAAGGTGAACAGTGTGACAAAAACAGATTCATTCCCATTGCCAAGAATTGACGATTGTATTGATAAACTCGGGAATGCTAAATATGTCACCAAATTTGACCTTCTGAAATGATTTTGGCAGATTCCAGTAACGGACAGAGCAAAGGAAATCTCGGCATTTGTGACTCCAGATGGACTTTACCAGTATAAAGTAATGTCATTCCGGATGAAAGGGTCAACAAGTACATTTCAATGTCTCATAAATATGATCACCTCTGGTCTAGAAAATTGTGATGTCTATATAGATGACGTCATCATCTACAACAATACCTGGATAGAACATTTAGCAACAATTCGAAAATTCTTTGACAGATTCACTGATGCATGTTTGACAGTTAATTTATCTAAAAGTGAGTTATGCCGTGCTAGTATTACTTTCTTAGGACATATTGTGGGACATGGACAAGTTAAACTAACATATGATCATTTTAGTGTATAACAATATATTATATCATACACACTGTAATTTATACAAGGTTTTTTAACCTTCTGTGTAAATTGGTTTATGGTAAAAGAAAGTTTTATCATCTAAACCTTTCTTTTTATTTTATGGGAGAAGGTGTTACGTATATTTGATATAGGGCATTTATAATTTTTGTTAGATTTAAATTTGACATTTTAAGTTTTACGATTCGTTCATTAAGGGAGGTGACCTGTACTTTACAGAATAAACACCAAGTGTTGACCTCATTTCTGACCTGGTTTCAGATTTGTAAACAAGCTTTTAAAATGATTGGATGGTTCCAAGGACAATATGGAGTTTTATATAAACATCTTTCTATTTTAGTTGGGTCATAAGGTGTACGCGATTCCTTGAACGTAAATTTGTTCTAGAAGGTCACGTGACCCTTCCTTGTTTACGTAAAAACATATATATATATATATATATATATATATATATATATATATATATATATATATATATATATATATATATATATAAACTATATTCAATAGAAGCAATTGTGCTGTTAGAATATTAACTTGTGTCGTTTTGAGTTATTTTAAATTACCTTGTACTGGAAATTATGTCAATTCGTTTGGATCAAAAGGAATTATTTTGTTTTTTATCTGGAAAAGAATTGTACTCATAGAAATTTTATTAACAAGAACTGACTTCATCAAGTGACATAGTCTTCCATATTGGATACTTCGCTGGAATTCGAACTTAGAATTATTTGGACATTGTATTACCAGGACTTTTGCAATTTCTCTAGTGGATAATATATTGAATTATTTTTGGATTAATTTTGGAATTGATTATTAAAACCGTAAGTTTATTTTTTTTGTTCTGAAAAAAATATTTGTACTCAATAAATTGTTTATTAGGTTTTAAAAGCTTGCTATTTATACTCTTGCTATGTTACTGTTTATTCGAGCCTAAGCACATAACAATATATATATATATATATATATATATATATATATATATATATATATATATATATATATATATATATATATATATATATATATATATATATATATATATATATATATATATATATATAAACCAATCATTCGGGGACATTTTCTTTTCAGATCGTTTAAACATAATTCTTTAATGTTTATTTGGTGGCTGCCTTTTTAGTTATCAAGTTGAAGAACAAAATTAAACCTCACAGATAATTCACTTCATAATATATTATATATATATATATATATATATATATATATATATATATATATATATATATATATATATATATATATATATATATGTCCCCCCGATAGTCAAGTCATTTTTGTCCATGCTCATTGCCAAACTTTAGGGTACAATGTATATATTATACATACATGTACTAACAATGTCATTGGGGGCCTTACTATATACATATCCACCTATTCGGGTACATTCACAAATATATAGAGGGTATTTGCTTTAAACAAGTGAATAATGGATATATTTCATTGAGGGGGTGAAAAACTTAGTCTTTTCATGAGCAACTATTATATTTTTGTTATGATCAAGCATATTGTCTAACAACATTTATAACACACTGAAGTAGTATATTTCTTAACGCATCCCCTCAATGTCAGCAGTTAAAAATGCTCTTTCCCCATGCAAGGTAGATAAGCTGATAAAAAGAAAACAAAGAAAAAAGAAATATGTTTATCATTGGTTGGATTTTAACCGCAGTCATTAAATTTTCCAGATGACCATCTTTACCTTTACATTACGCAATCATCATGAACCATTGAAATTTCTTATATATATTATCTAACGATGTTTGGTGAATAGTTTTTTTTCTCACTCTTTCACAGATAATTCACTTGTAAAATTCAGTAATTCCCTGCCTAGCATACAATAAATATATACATTAATTAATTATGTATATTTACTGACAAATATCTTACTCCCCTTTACAACGTTCCTTATTCATTTGTGGTAACCAAATATGCTGTTTTCTAAAGACTCTATATAGTGTTATAAACCTGTAGATTATACTTAGCAGCAGAGAGGGTGAATCAGACAACTTTTCAAACAAAAATCGATTTTAACCGTCAAAACAACAAATATAACCTTCCTACGAAATTTCATGTTTTAACCTCCAAAAAAAAAAAGAAAGTCTTTGTTTGGCAAATGGAGCTTTAGTCATTTTGTCTGAAACACGGTGAATCCAGGCGTCGATGAGGCTTCCATTGGGTAAAAAACACGATGGACAACTCACTATGTATTCGAAGAATTTTCACGACGAAAATCCTTTTAGGATTTCACAAACAGACTAATTTGTAGAACCTCAACTTGTAGATCAATTAGATTATTGGACTGGTCAGTGAGTTTAAAATTGATTCTGGTTAATGAATTATTATGACACCGCATATAGACTTGATTAACCGGAGACTCAATTATTAAAAATCCTGGAGGGGCTATTGGTTAAAATGAATACAAAATATATCCCTGCTGAGCTTGATTTGATCGTTTTAGATTTATTTGATAGCTTCCTTCGATAACATCACATATTAAATTGAGCGCTATCACCGATGAAATATTCACATTTTGAGGAGCAATATGCCTGCCGCCACCATCTGGGTCATTATTATGTGTCAGGATAGTTGTTTGTGGTTCTGATGTTATTTTTTTCCACGCATCATGAATTATTTTAAAACTAATATCGATGGCATCATTGAAAGATTTTTGTAGTTTGAGATATTATATCCTGGTATTTTGAATGGTGGAATATCTTTGACGGGGATATTATATTCTGTTGCAAATAACTATCTTGTTTCAGGACTACTGTCACCTAATACTTCTTGAATAATTTGTGAATGAAATGTTTCCATGTCATTGATGATTTTGTTACATGTTTCTACAACGCTGATAAATTCATCTCGGGTGAGAGTACCGGATTTAAGAGATGGCAACAACAATGAAAAATCTTTATTCATCGCTGTGAAATTTTCAGTGATTTTATCCTGTCGAATTAAGTAGGATTTTCTTTTAGTGGAATTATCTACCAATTCATGAAAAAAATTCACTCTATTGTAATCACTATAGCTTTTTACTGGATTATTAGATTTTATCCTGTCGGTGATATAATCATTTTTTGTGGTTCAGGTGGTAATTTAACGGTTTCTCCCCGGGGTGGTAATTCAGGCCATCCTAGTACGGTTCTAATAGAACTCTGATAGATATCTACGACATAATTTGGTGAGTTTATTTCAATGGCAGATGATAGCGACGGCTCATGAACCGTTATAGCTATTTTTAATTCTTTTCCAGTAATCGATTTTATTCTACGCTGCAATTCATTATTGATTTGTTCAATTTGGTATGATCCGGTTGGTATCGAAACAACGTTCCAGTCTGGGGTACCGTCGGGTTTATTCTTATATGAGAACACCAGTGAATTATTGGGTTGTTGACCACTAAATGATTTTGATCTTATATTAGGCCAACTGTGATACACTCGTAGTTTTGCTATCGCGATTTCCTTCACGGGGACTGGGATAGGGAAATTCACACTGAATTCTGGATTCGTTGATGTTATTGAGATCATGCTTGTTTGTACTGGGTTTGTGTTCTCCACTATTTGTTGAAGTAATTCCTGCTGTATTGTCATTGTTACTATACTGTTGTTGTCGCTCTAATTTTGACATCACAGAATCATAAATACTGACCATCGCTGAGAACTCACTATCTGATATAATTGTATCATCGAGTGACGAAGATATCATTGAGGATAATTGCGAGTATGCGGTTGATACAACATGAAATTGAAATAAGTAATCTTGCAGTTTACTCTGGCTGCATGATGATATTTTGTTTGTTATCCCGGTTGATATACCCGCGATTGTAGCCGCCGCAGAAATGCAAATTGGAACTACGACCGGGGCAATCATTGTCACCGATGCAAGTATTGTTCCGGCACCAGCGAGAACGCCTGACACCGAGTACATGGTAACATCAATTACGGTGATTCTTCGTCGGTATTTTTTTAGTTTTATTTGATACTCCTCGTCGATGGTTTTGAGTCTAGTTTGAAATTCTCCGACCTGATCATAGCGATATTGCGATGATGAAATCATTTTGTTCCCAAATCAGTTTACGATTTCAATTGAAACCGTTATTTACTTAAATCCGCTACGAATTCCAAATACCACGTTGTTGAAACCCTAACCAAATTTTTATCAGTAGATGTTATCGTGAACTTTTCAGTTGTATCCTTGTCGATGATCGTTGAAATCGTATTGTTGACCCCAGATGAACTCGACGATGATATATTAAATTGAGTCGTTGTCACTAGTGTTAATCGATAAATACCTTTAACGTTTGCAGTGATATCTAATTTGTTGTTTGTAGGTGTCCACGCAAATGATCCGTGTTGAATCGTGTATACTACGTTGTTGGTTTTCTCATGAGGAATTTTTTCAATGATTGTTGTCATCCTCGTTGCATCACCTTTGATGGCTTTGATGAAGTTTTTCGTCTCATCGATGGATTTTTAAATATCAGGTAGTTTTATTTCAATTTTATCCAACGGGGTTCCAATAAATTTATCCACGATATTTCTACGAAAATTTGAAAACTGTTTTCCGTATTCTTCAGTTTTAGATTGAAGTGTTGCTAGTTCCAACACAGAATTTTTTAACTCATCGTTGAGAGTTTTTAATCTATCTGTAATAGTCGAAAAACGTACACCCGGTTTGAGTTTACCCTGATCGGAAAATAACGCGATAGCATCCTCGATTGCGTTTCGTTGTTTAACCAAAATATCATCCAACGACACATTACTAGTCTTCATTTTACCCTGACGATCTTGAAATACAACTATTTTATTAGGATCAACACTTGTTAAGTTCAACGTCTCAGCTATTTCATCTTCGATTATTTTTTTTTATATCACCGGTTGCAGATATTTCCGTGGTGGGTTTTTTCAGCGTTGATAAAGATCTTCCCCAAATATCAATCATTGTTATTTTATACATCTTTCTCTAAAATCGTTTCGATTTCCAGCGATTACTGGTGTATTCATTTACGACAACATGTTGTGGTTTTATTTTTGGGTTACCCAAGAAGTTAGAAATAGCTTCAAGGACATTTAATACTTCACGGCCACATATTGGTGGGTCATTCATTTGTTGTGTTGGTAGCGTAGAATACCAGTGAGGAGTCTTTAAGCGATTTATATAACGCGTAAATTCTTTAGGCGGTGCTAATCCATATGAATCGAAATAAACAATCTCACGTGGATCAATAGCGTATGCAACCCAGTGAGTTCCAGGTCCGGTGCTGTTATCTAAATTAATAATACCGGTTTCAACATCATTGGGTTGTGCAGGTAACTGATCTTTCATAAAGACACCTCTGAAATGTTTAATCGCTGGTTTTTTAGCGGCATCAATTAAATCAAAATTGGACATTGGAGTCAAAGACTCTTCAATCAAAGATTTTTGAGTTAATAAACCGGTCCTAGTCTTAGACCCTTTCCGCTGTACCATGAATACGGGGTTCCTGGTAGTCTTAGACCCTTTCCCTTTTTTTATACCCTCGTCTTTCTTCGGTTCATATGATTCAGTAATGCCTTGTATCGCTTTTGCTCCCAAGCCTACAGTTGCCCCCAATGCGACTGCTTTTGCAACTGCTGGTGCGGCCGCTGCAATTAATCCTGGTAACGCAGCAAATAACGGGAATATACCGCCGGTTTTAATCATATTTTTGATAGCAGCCGCAGAGAGAGTGATCTGAATGCCTTTTTTTTGCTACAAGTGCATCATTGAAATGTTTCACTTGACGAGTTGTCAGCGATAATTTTTTTGCACCACCATTCATTTGATTAGGTTTCAGCGTTATTGTGGTTCCACATTTTTAGCTGATTCCGATTGCAATTTTTTGATTTGACCCGCTGTCAAGGCAACACTAATAACACTATATGACATTATACATAACAGATTGGTTCTAAATCGTAAATTGTAAAGAGAAAATCGTTTACATATTTTCCACTGGCGCATCAATTACTCTCATTCTTCCGCCAATACCTTCGAGTAGCATTGATTTATCGCTGAGAATGACAGCAACTGCTCTATAATTAGCAATAGCACCACGAAGCACATTAGCTTTAAAATGTATATCAACGACGGATTGTCTTGTTAAATCAAGATGTTCCAGTGAAAAATAATAGATCGGATACAGATTCTTAAAATCAAATTGTGATATTTGCAGACCAGTATCGACATTTTGATCGCGTGCCATAAATGATAACAGACGATGATAAACTCGTGCAATATGATTTTCTGTGTAATTAAGTTGTACATTTTCAGATGGTTCCTGCTGTCCGTTTATTCTAAGTGAGACGTCTTTAACACCTAATGGATCAAATATCATATGGCTGAAACGTTGATTGCCAACTCGTGTGTTATCCTGTAACGCAATAAATATATGACGTGGCGCAGAAACGCCTTGTTTTGATGCTAGGTTCCAAGTGAATAACCCGTTAATATTTGATTGTTTAACATCTGTACTTACCGTTAGCCAACTTATCAGTGATTTTCCTCCTTGGTCCATAAATGATAGTAATCGTTCTTCTGCGGTGATTGATGGAGTCAACACTGGCATCCACAATGATATTTTTGTTAAAATGACTTTACCAGCATCAGTATCTGGATTTTCAGCATCCGCTGCAATCCTCCAAATTGCGTCATTATCATCACTCTTTCGCAAGAGTGCTACTGTATGCTTCGCTCCATAAATAACTTTTCGTACATTTCTACAGAATCCAAATATATGATGCAGTGGAATCGCGCATGAAAATGATTTACGCCGCCCCTCCAACATTGCTATTCGTGTTGCAGCTCCTAGATTGAAATTAGGATCGTTGTTTATAATCATATTTTCAACATCAACATCAGCGGCACCAGCATTATTTTTTGGTCGTCTTATAATAAATTGATTTCCTCCAGCGGTATTTTTAACATCTTTTGCAAACATCATAGAAGGTCCTGCTGATCTTGTATAATCATCAGAAAATCTCGCTAGTCCTATTATTGTTGTGGCCCCATCAACATCGCGATCTATCGACTCAATCTCTTTTCCATCAATGAGATATCTAGCACTCTCAAAAAGCGCCATGATACCATTATTGACAAACCCAACTTGAGTACCAACTGGATACGGTGCTGGTACAGCAGGAGTATCATCAGCTGTTACAAGTTCTCCTTCTACTTCGATAAACGCTTCAGCGGGTAGAAAATATTTACTGGTATCATGGACTTGAAGTTCAATTCTTGCTCGACTATTTGAGTCTATTGCATGATAGGCGTAATATTGAAAATCGCGTACAGAATCATACTTGCGCTCTGGGGCGTCTATATCAAACGCTGGATCAGGTGACCTTTTGAACATTTTATTATATATCCATTGATCTAAATCGTGAAATCCGTAGGATTTTCCATTTCACCTATGGATTTTCCATTTCACCGTCGTGGTTGTAAGCCACTTCCTGTTGTCATATTTGCGATGTTGTTTTGGTCGGGAGTCATCAATGACTCTAGCTTTTGATCTACTGCGTTATTTATTATTTTACTAACACTTGCAGGCATAACTGCAGTAGATGGTAACGGTTTCTTTCTCCGTCTAACTAATGATGTTATTTTATCCTTCGCGGCTGAAAACGCCTTCCCGACAAGATCACCAACGGCACTAATACCCTTATCACGAATAACAGAATAACATCAATGGCTTTCATTCCTAATTGTTTAGCTAACGGCATCACTTTTGGTGCCATTCTTGAAAATAATCCTAAAATGGTATTACTGAAACCATCACCATAATACGCGCTATAAACAGGCAATCGTGAATTAACTACATAGACGCTAGTTGGTTTATCATGATTGTAGTGTATGATCATTCTTATTATTAAAACACTAGTGTTTTCAATTGCTAGCGTTTTCAGTCACTATGATACCCACTTTCCACTAACTCGCCAATGAAATCTCGATATGTTTTGATATCCATGATACCACCTTGAAATAACCGTCTACAGATATCAGCTGCTTTATTAATTATTTCTGGTGAGTTATTTCCAGCTCGGAACCCTCCGATGAGGACATCTAATCGTGATATATCACTGAGAACATTACCAGGACATAAAACGCTTGAAATTCCACTGGAATCTGGCAATCCCTTCCCGCTATAACCAGTTGCTTCATCCAGTTTATCATCATCATCAAGTTCTTCAGCAGCAGAGGGGGCGAATCAGACAACGTTTTTAACCTAGCATTCAATGGATTACGGCTTAAAACAATGAAATCAGGCCAAAAATCAATGAAATCAGGCCCAAAAAAATCAATGAAATCAGGCCCAAAAAAATCAATGATCAGGCAAAAAATAATAATGAAAAATCAATGAAATAAATGAAATCAAAAAAATGAGTAAAAACTTTTCAACCGAATATTTGATCCAGTCCGATACGATATCGTGTCCCAGACCTTGTCTGGGGATGAAAATCCTTTCAGGATTTCACAAACAGACTAATCGCTAACACCTCGTCTTGTAAATCAATCAGATTATTGGACTGATCTGTGAGTTTAAAATTAAGTCTGGTTAATGAATTATTATGACATCGCATATAGACTGGATTAACCGGAGACTCGATTATTAAATATCCTGGAGGACCTGTTGGTGCAAACGAATAAAGAATATACCCCTGCTGAGCTTGATTTGATCGTTCTAAATTTATTTGATAGCTTCCTTCGATAACATCACATACTAAACTGATTGCTATCACCGATGAAATATTCACATTGAACGGAGCAATATGCCTGCCGCCACCATCTGGGTCATTTTTGTGTTTGAGGATTTTTATTTCCGGTGATGTTGTTTTTTTCCATGCATCATGAATTATTTTAAAACCAACATCGATGGTGTCACTGAGAAGTTTTTTAGTTTTGGTACGTTATATCCTGGTAGTTTGAATGTGGGGATATCTTCAACGCGGATTTTATAATCTGATGCAAATCCGTCTCTCGATATGGGATTATCTTCATCTAATATATCCTGAATAATTTTTAAATTAAATGTTTCCATATCGTCGATAATTTTGTTGCATGTTTCTACGACGCTGATAAATTCATCTCGGGTGAGAGAGCCGGATTTAAGAGATATTAACAACAGCGAAAAATCATTATTCATTGCCTTGAAATTGTCATTGATTTTAAGATCGTGAGCAGTAAGAAATCTCTCTCCCTTATTTATTATATTGTGAAGGATATTAAAAAAATCTGTAGTGACTTGGTGATCTTTTATAACTTTTTACTGGATTATTGGGTTTTATCCTGTCTGTGATATAATCGGTTTTCTGTGGTTCTGGTAAATCAACGGTTTTTCCCCCTGGTGGTAATTCAGACCATCCTAGTACGGTTCTAATAGAACTCTGATAGATATCTACGACATAACCCTCTGTGCTTATTTCAATGGCAGATGATAGTGTTGGCTCATGAACTGTTATAGCTATTTTTGATTCTTTTCCAGTAATCGATTTTATTCTACGTTGCAATTCATCATTGATTTGTTCAATTTGGTATGATCCGGTTGGTATGGAAACAACGTTCCAGTCTGGGGTACCGTCGTCTTTATTCTTATTTGCAAATACCAGTGAATTATTCGGTTGTTGACCACCAAATGATTTTGACCTAATATTTGGCCAGCTGTGATACACTCGTAATTTTGCTAACGCGATTTCCTTCACTGGGACTGGAGAGGGGAAATTCACACTGAATTCTGGATTCGTTGATGTTATTGAGATCATGCTTGTTTGTACTGGGTTTGTGTTCTCCACTATTTGTTGAAGTAATTCCATCTGTGTTGTCATTGTTATTATATTCATGATGTATTTCTAATTTTGACATCACAGAATCGTAAATACCTACCATCGCTGAAAACTCACTCTCTGATATAATTGTATCATCGAGAGATGACGATATCAATGAGGATAATTGCGAGCATGCAGTGGACACAACATGAAATTGAATTATGTAGTCTTGTAGTTTCCGTTGGCTGCATGATGATATTTTTTTTGTGATTATTGAAATTATTCCAGCGATTGTTGTTGCCGCAGAAATGCAAATTGGAACAGCTATCGGGGCCATCATTGTTACTGAAGACAGTATAATACCTGCTCCGGTGATTACACCACTCACAGCGTACACAGTAACATCAATTGCGGTAATTCTCCTGCGATATTTTTTAATTTTCATTGCATACTCCTCAGACAGGGTTTTGAGTCTAGTTTGAAATTCTCTGACCTGATCATAACGATATTGCGATGATGAAATCATTTTATCCTTAAATCAGTTTACGATTTCAATTGAAACCGTTAGTGAAATTACTTTGCAATTTTCAACTTAAATCCGCTACGAATTCCACATACCATGTTGTTGAAACCCTAATCAAATTTTTATCAGTAGATGTGATTGTGAACTTTTCAGTTGTATTCTTGTCGATGATCGTTGAAATCGTATTATTGACCCCAGATGAACTGGACGATGAAATATTAAATTGAGTCAATGGTGTCACTAGTGTTAATCGATAAATACCCTTAACGGTTGCAGTGATATCTAATTTGTTGTTTGTAGGTGTCCACGCAAATGATCCGTGTTGGATAGTGTATACTACGTTGTTAGTTTTCTCATGAGGAATTTTTATTTTTTCAATGGTTGTTTTGCTATTCCCGGTAAACTCTCTAAAATCAGCGATAGCTTGACGAGTGAATTTGTTAAGGGCTTCAGCGTTTGATTTTGTCTTTAGGATTTCATAATTAACATCAGAGATAGATTTATCAATGGCGTCGGTTGTTGTTTTTGTTGCTTCGTTGATAACCTTTTGATCATCAACAAACGTTTAAATTTTAGCGATAGATGGTGTAACTACAATCGGGGACCCAAAGAACTTATGAACGACATTTTTGCGAAAATTACTGTAATTTCTCAAATGATCGTCAAATTCTTTATTGTATTCGGTGATTTTATCTGTAATTGAAGACATAAGTACACCCGGTTTGAGTTTACCCTGATCGGAAAATAACGCGATAGTATCCTCGATTGCGTTTCGTTGTTTAACTAAAATATCATCCAACGACACATCACTAGTTTTCAATTTACCCTGTTTGTCTTGAAATACAACTATTTCATTCGGGTCAACACTTGTTAAATTTAACGTCTCAGCGATTTCATCTTTAATTTTTTTTTTTATATCACCGGTTGCAGTGTCATCGGGTTTGGGTTTCAAAGATCTCCCCCAAATATCGATCATGATATTTTATATATCTCTCTCTAAAAAGCGATTACTGGTGTAGTCATTTACGGCAATGTGTGGTGGTTTTCTAGATGCTGAAATTGCGTCAAGGACATTTAATACTTCACTGCCTCATATTGGTGGATCATTCATTTGTTGTGTTGGTAGCGTAGAATACCAAGTCTTCATTGGAAATTTTTTTATATAACGCATAAACTCTTTTGGCGGGGCTAATCCATATGAATCAAAATAGACGATTGCCTGTGGATCAATAGCGTATGCAACCCAGTGAGTACCAGGTCCGGTGCTGTTATCGAGATTAATAATACCTGTTTCAGTGTTGTTTGGTTGATGTGGTAATTGATCTTTCATAAAAACACCTCTGAAATTTTTAATCGCTATTTTTTTAGCAGCATCCATTAAATCAAAATTGGACATAGGAATCGAAGATTTGGGAACCATAGGTTCCTCAATTAATAAACCGGTCCTAGTCTTAGACCCCTTCCGCTGTACCATGAATACGGGGTTCCTTGTAGTCTTAGACCTTTTCCGCTGTACCATGAATACGGGGTTCCTGGTAGTCTTAGACCCAATCCGTGAACGGATCGTCCCTTTTTTTTATACCCCTTTCCCGTTGCTTTCTTTAGTGCCATTCCTGCTGCAGTACCAACGGCTCCTAACGCTGCCGCTTTAGCCACCGCTGGGGCTGCTGCTGCAATCAATGCTGGTATTGCAGCTAACAATGGAAATATACCGCCTGTTTTAATCATATTTTTGATAGCAGCCGCAGAAAGAGTAATCTGAACACCTTTTTTGGCTGCAAGTGAATCATTGAAATGTTTTATTTGACGAGTTGTCAGCGATAATTTATTTGCACCACCAGTCATTTGATTCGGTTTCAAAGTGATTGTGGTTCCACATTTTTTAGCCGCTTCTGATTGCAATTTTTTGATTTGACCATGAGTTAAGGCAACACTAATAACACTATATGACATTATACATAATAGATTGATTCTAATTCAATGAAAAATCGAGATAATCAATCAAAGATTTTCTACTGGGGCATATACCACTCTCATTCTTCCTCCAACACCTTCAAGTAGCATTGATTTATCACTGAGAATGACAGCAACCGCTCTATAATTAGCAATAGCACCACGGTTCACATTAGCTCTAAAATGTATATCAACAACAGATTGTCTTGTTAAATCAAGATGTTCCAGTGAAAAGTAATAGATTGGATAGATGCTTTTAAAATCCAACTGTGATATTTGCAGACCAGTATCGACATTTTGATCACGTGCCATAAACGACAACAATCTATGATACACGCGAGCAATGTGATTTTCTGTGTAATTAAGTTGTATATCCTCGGATGGTTCCTGCTGGCCGTTTATTCTCAGTGAGACGTCTTTCACACCTAATTGATCAAATATCATATGGCTGGAGAGTTGATTGCCAACTCGTGTGTTATCTTGTAACGCAATAAATATATGACGTGGCGCAGCAACACCTTGTTTTGATGCTAGATTCCACGTGAATAACCCGTTGATATTTGATTGCTTCACATCTGTACTCACTGATAACCAACTCAACAATGACTTTCCCCCTTTGTCCATAAATGATAGTAATCGTTCTTCTGCGGTGATTTTTGGAGTCAACAGTGGCATCCACAATGATATTTTTGTTAAATTGACTTTACCGGCATCAGCATTTGGATTTTCAGCATCTGCTGGAATCCTCCAAATTGCGTCATTATCATCACTCTTTCGTACAAGCGATACTGTATGCTTCGCCCCGTAGATAACTTTTCTGACGTTTCTACAGAATCCAAATATATGATGCAGTGGAATCGCGCATGAAAATGATTTACGCCGTCCTTCCAACATTGATATACGTGTTGCAGCCCCTAGATTGAAATTATCATCTTTGTTTATAATCATATTCTCGGCATCAGCATCACTATTATCACGTTTTTTTGGTCGTCTTATAATAAATTGATTTCCTCCAGCGGTATTTGTAACATCCTTTGCAAACATCATAGAAGGTCCTGCTGATCTTGTATAATCATCGGAATATCTCGCTAGCCCTATGATTGTTGTAGCCACATCAACATCACGATCTATGGACTCAATTTCTTTTCCATCAATGAGATATTTTGCACTCTCAAATAACGCCATAATACCATTATTGACAAAACCGACTTGAGTACCAGCTGGATACGGTGCTGGTACAGCAGGAGTATCAGCAGTTGTTACAAGTTCTCCTTCGATTTCAATAAACGCTTCACAAGGCAAAAAGTATTTACTGGTATCATGGACTTGAAGATCAATTCTTGCTCGACTATTTGAGTCTATGGCCTGATAGGCGTAATATTGATAATCGCGTGCAGAATCATTCTTGGGGACTGGGGCGTCTATATCAAATGCTGGATCAGGTGACTTTTTGAACATTTTATTCTATTTATCAGAGTCTAAATCGTGAAAAACGCTAGCGTTTTCTACTTAGTTTTTTAAGGTCACTTCCCGCTATCATATTTGGTTCGGGGGTTAAAGCCATCGACGCTAGTTTTTCATCTACTGCGTTATTTATTATTTTACTAACACTTGCAGGCATTTCTGCTGTAGACGGTAACGGTTTCCTTTTTCGCCTCACTAATGATGTTATTTTATTCTTCGCAGTTGAAAATGCCTTTCCGGCAAGATCTCCAACAGCACCAATACCCTTATCACGAATAACATCAATGTCTTTCATTGATAATTGTTTGGCTAACGGCATCACTTTTGGGGCCATTCTTGAAAATAATCCTAAAATGGAATTGCCTAAACCATCTCCATAGTATGCTTTATAAACTGGAAACCGTGAATTAACTACATAGACGAGGGTTGGTTTATCATGATTGTAGTGTATGATCATTATTATAAAAACAATAGTGTTTTCAATTGTTATTTAATCGCTGTGATACCCATTTGCTAACTCGTCAATGAAATTTCGATATGTTTTGATATCCATGATACCGCCGGCAAATAACCGTCTACAGATATCAGCTGCTTCATTAATTATTTCCGGTGAATTATTTCCAGCTCGGAATCCTCCGATTAAAACATCTAATCGTGACATATCATTGATAACACTATCAGGACAAGTGTTTCCAACTAGACGATTTTCCCCTGAAATCCCACTCCCGAAACTTTCATCCATTGAGGGTTGTAAATAATCAAGAGGATCATCATCAAGTTCTTCTTGTTTTTTTTGTCTTCTTGTTTGTCTACGTGTTGGTGTTTGACGTCGTTCTTGTCGCTCTTCTATTTGTTCTCTTTTATAATTACTAATTCCCCTTTGAAATTCCTTGTACCCCATCTCATCCTTATTCAAACGACCAATCCCTTTATTTAGTTTATACAAATTATCGGACCAATCATTACTTGATATTCTATCATCCTTATACTCGTCCTTTAAAAAATCTTTTTTTGAATTATAGCTTTGAGCAGCAAAATCACCAAAAGCTCGATAATCCTTTGGTTTGAATAAATTAAATTGTTTTATTAATGTTTTAGCATTATCAGTAAATTTATTCAACAGAGAAACAGTCGTTTTTTTCGGATTAGTAGGTGGTTCAGTTTGTTCAGTTTTCGCTGCTAGTTTTTCAAGTACAGAAATAAGACCCTCTTCTTCTCTTTTACCGTCAGGATCATCTCCCAGTATAGCACGCTCTACCCCTTTCGTTGCTGTGGTTACTGGTTTAAACAACTCTTCAGACCCCGCAGCAAAATCAGTTTGTAAACTCTGTCGTTGTTGCAGTTTATTCCTGACAGAGTCACGAATTGGTACAAATCTCTTAATTGCATCTAATCGTTCACGAGCCAATCGGGTTGTTAATGCTTCATTGACCATTATTTGAAATCAGAAACAATTTTTCAATTGTAAAACACTTTTTCAATCCCGACCTAACACCATCGGATGGTCATGGAAGTGTTATTTGATTGTTTTAACAGCTCTATCAATGATGAGGAAAGTATCATAATAATTAATACTGATAGTTTCCTCACTTTTTTGACATGTCGGATGATTTTTGATACCACCATGGAAGTGTTATTTGATTGTTTTAACAGCTCTATCAGGTTTGTGGAAAGTATCATAATTGTATATAAAATAATTAATACTGATAGTTTCCACACTTTTTTGACATGTCGGATGATTTTTGATACGGTCATGAAAGTGTTATATGATTGTTTTAACAGCTCTATCAGTGATGAGGGAAGTGTCATAATTGTATATAAAATAATTAATACTGACAGTTCCCTCACTTTTCCATTGATCATCCATCGATTTTTGACACCACCCTTGAAGGTCGGCTAAAAAAAATGAGGGTCGATCACAATCAAAAAATGATAATGGTCGGGCAATCAATGGTCGGGTAATCAATTTTCTTGAATTAATGCTCGTAGGTTTCTAATTTTAGAGTTGACTTCTTTTTTCAATTCGTATTCGTTATCTAATTCTTTTCGTATCCCCTCTACGATAGTATACAACGGGACGAACACACTGATGTCACTGGAAAATGCAAGTGAGTCTCTAATAGAATTCTGAATTCTTTTGATGAGGGCATATTTCTTTGGTAGCATATATTTATTGTTGTTAACTCCGTATTCTATATCCTGAAAATCCGACTTGATTTGATCAGGATTTAACCCATCTGATAGTTCAATATCATGACTTTTCAATTTTAAAATTTCAACTATGATGCTATTCATGTTTTCAGAATTCATTATTCTATTACAATGACATATCTCTAATTGAAAAATATGGCGTATCAGACATAACTAAATTGAATTTTTTGTCCGCGATTTTTTGAAATAGCCGTCTTGGTTATCCCCTCTGCAACGAATCGTACTGAGGTTCTACAAATATCGAAGTGCTTACCGGCTTCATTCATAGATGAAAATATTTTTTCTTTATTAGTTATTGTATTCAAAGATTTCACAGGTCTCGCTTTTTTTGAACAAGTGCCAGTCTTTCCTCGTTTGGTATTCTCACTCTGTGTGATAGCTTGCAGATTTGATAAAGAATTATTCTTTCGATTAGAATCCTTGTGATCGATAACAAAATCATCTTCGATCAATCCATAAAAACATTCAAATATGAAACGATGGCAGTAATAAAATTTCCTTCCAGCGCCAAACTTCAAATATCCCCCACCACTGTCAGAACCAACTGGTTTCTTTAGTCTACGGTTTCTGACAGTACCATCACTAGATGCTTCATAATTTGTAATCAAGGGATGCTGTCTGAATTCTTTGTTCATTCGTATACATAATACTATTGTTTGTCTAATTCATTGTTTAGTTCAATAATGAATCTTTCAATGTAGTCTTGAGGGGTTCTTATGATTTTGTCAAGGACGTTGTCAGGGTCAAGGACTTGGTGAGGGTCAAAATTTCTGATTGATTGTCCATTTTTTATTCTTTTATCATAATAACGCTTCAATTCCCTGTATCGCTTACCACCGCAATTCAGACATAATCGTGATTTTCCCCTGACCCCAACCCCACATCGAATACAAGGTAACGGACCAAGGCTTCCACGACGAAAGCTTTGCATATGATACCCACAGAACTCATTTCTGCATGATTTGTTACACGGGATTACTGATCCAATCATAAGCCATTTGCAGTGATTCATTATACATAAATCTTTCATTTAAATGCTTGTTTTAATTATAGCATGATGGAGTTAAAGAGATTGACTTCGAAAAATGCTAAATTCAATGCTGATAAGGAGTTTAAGAGATTATTGAAAATTAACCCTAAATTTAATATCGATAAACCCAAAAAACGTCCAATAGACGGAAACATGAAAGAGTTTAAGAGATTATTGAAAATCAATCCTAGATTTAATCTCGATAGACCCAAAAAACGTGTAGTAAACAGAAACAGACGTCCAAAACGTCCAAGAGACGGAAATATGAAAGAGTTTAAGAGATTATTGAAAATCAATCCTAGATTTAATCGCGATAGACCCAAAAAACGTCCAAGAGACGGAAACATGAAAGAGTTTAAGAGATTATTGAAAATCAATCCTAGATTTAATCGCGATAGACCCAAAAAACGTCCAAGAGACGGAAACATGAAAGAGTTTAAGAGATTATTGAAAATCAATCCTAGATTTAATCGCGATAAACCCAAAAAACATGTAGTAGACAGAAACATGAGATCACCATGGAAAGATGCTCAATTCAATCTTGATATAGTTTCTAATACACCCAAGAATAAAATTCTTGATAAAGTCATAATTAGTAAAATCAGAGACTGTTTTAAAGAATTCAAGCGTGATGGAGCATCTCACTGCTGGACAACATTTCGAATTCGTGGTGGTTTTGACGCTACCATGAATGATGAAAAAGCAGCAGTCATAATTTCACGTCTTGGGAAAGAAAGAAATATTTTTCGAATAAAATTCATTAACGATGATGGTGGAAAATGGATTATTAAGGATAAATTTGAACCCATTCTCAGGAACAACAGAACTGTCACTGTGAATCAAGATTCCCAACCAGGAATGTTGACTGGAATTGATAAACCCTACTACGAAAGATCTTATCCTGTAACAGTAGTTGTTTACGGGATATATCCGATCAATGAAAAACCTGATATTTCAAAACTAGCACCCATGAAATATTCGACAAGGCTCAATTGTGTAGCAGAACGAATAATAGAACACTTCACAAATGCGTCCCGGGGAAATAAACTAACTGATCTAAGACGAAAAAAAATAACCGAATGGGAGTTCACGGTAAAAGAGAATGGGGCAACAATTCAGGATATAACCAAATTAGAAAAATCATTAAGATTTCCAATATCGGTAAGGACAATCACCGGTGAAGTATTATACGAATCGAAATATAAATCACAGGGAGCTCCAATTGAAATTATTGATCATAATGAACACGCGTGGTCATCTGCAGTAACAATATTCCCACGGGATAGAACCGTAAAATATCTGTTTGGAACCGAAGATTTTTTTTCAGAGCAGAAATTATTTGATGCTATTTACCATTTGAGTAAAAACGATCCTGTGTCAATGTGGCTATTTCATAGTACTTCAGACGATGAATGTAGATTTGATCAGTTTGTAAGGCCCAACGGAGAATTATACCGTACTGAAGAACTGCATAATCAAATGAAACAACTAGCTAGTGGGTTTTCTGGGGACGGAGAAGACAACGATCAATTATTAGCAAACTGTTTTACAGTACCATCAATTGCAGCACATTTTGCTAGAAAGAAAAACGCGTGGAAACCAACACGAAGTGAGTTTTTATCAGATGTCAAATTGTCTTGTCTTGAATACAGCCATGGAGGGTTATGGAATACAAAATACACCGCTGATACCGTTATTTCAGTTGATATGATTGCATGTTATCCAGGAAGTTTTCTCGGGTATGGAGAATGCGAGAAATATTTTAAACGATTTGGACACCCTACACACGAAATGACCCGTGTTGCTATTAATGGACCACTGCCTGATTTTGATTTAACCTGATTCGCTTGTGTAGTATCATTTGAAATGGCTACAGGACTTCATCCGTGTAGTTATCTTTGGATTGGTAAACACATGTCTGAAAAACACTGGATGCCAATAGTGTTATTACGGTATATGCATGATTGTAAGATGTTAAAATCATTAATTGTCAGTGAAGCAATTATATCCTATCGAGCACAGAAATCAGTCTGGTCACCACAACCTGATCTAGAAAAAATAATTAGCGAAGAGCGAAAACTGTTTCCTGATTTTAATGAACAACAAATCATGGATTGGTCCAAACAGTTATTTGAAATCAGAAACAATGAAGCAAAAGATCTTGGACGAAGAATAATCGGTAAATTCACTCAAGGTGGCAAAGATGATAATACGAGATATTCTTCACGATTGATTATAGACAATGCTGAATACGATTTTGTAATCACGGATTTAACGAATAAAGGCCTATATGTCAATCGTAAGGACGCATTTATGTCCAATGGAACCAAATTGGGTACAATTGTTACTTACACTGATGGATACAATCCGCAGTACACACATTTGAGAGCTTCTATGCTCGGTTATGCTTCTATTAATCTGTTTTCGATGATCAATAAATTTCCTAACACCGCAGTTAGAGTTGCCACTGACTCATTTTACATAAACAGCAAAATGGTTGATTTTAAGGCTACTGGCAACGAGAAATGGGGGACATGGAGAATTAAGAAGGAAATGCTTCATGATTATATTCAATCAGCAGATGTTACCATTGAAAATAATTACTTAGAAAGCAATCAGTGTTCAGAATTTTCTAGTGCACCACCGATTTCTGATCCAATCTGTAGATATAAAAGTTTATTTAAACGGCTGTGGTGGGTCAGGAAAAACAACCCGGGCAATTGAGTTATATCGTGTTTCCAAGTCAAACATGATTGTGCTAACACCAACACACAGACTTGCAAGAGAGATGATACAGAGAGGGGTAAATGCCTGCACTTATCACAGCTTTTTCCGATGGAAGGAAGATAAATGGACTCCTGAGGGTATGGGAGAGAAATTTATTCCTGAAATTATCATTTGGGATGAAATAGACACAGTGTCAGAAGATGTATTAAAAATATTTCTTATAACCACCACCATTTGTCGGTGCATCCCCCCATGAATGGCTAAAGACTTTTGTAGACTATTATGAAGAAATTGATACCGATCATAGATCACTTGATAATGAATTAAAAGAATTTAAGAAATTAATTAGATTACAACCGGATAGAATCCAGTGTGAAATAGCCCGTGAAATAATTTCGGAAACTCCAATGAATGAGTTTTGGGAAGCATGGAGACCAAATGATTTGATAATTGCAAGTAGAAAAATAGTCAGGGACACACTTCAGATGAAATTATTTGAATTGCATAAACAAAAATTTGCAACGCTTCCAGTGCCCCTCTGTTATAGGCCATCGGATACACTGAAACAGAACATTGAAGTTGATATTCCAGGACAGAATGAAAAACAAATTCTGGTATTAAATGATATTGTGCTGGTTGATATCAATGTCGTTGAAGATGCATTGCGTGCTAATAAACCCCCATGGACGTTAGGTTATGCAGCAACAATACACTCTTCACAGGGATTGACTATATCGGATACAATTGTTTGGATGGTAGATAATCGCATAGAATGGTCGAATTTAGTCTATCTTTCAGTATCCAGAGTACGAAAAATAAATCAACTTCGAAGAATTGTCCTGGATGATGAAATCATTGGTGATGATAATGACACCACAATAGATGATATTATTGATAAAAAACTCTCCGGTTACAAACAACAAGACAAAAAAAAAAACAACGAGAATTTGATATTGATGCTGAATTAATAATCACTTTGAAGAAACAACAGAATAATCACTGCGCAAGTTGCAATTGTATAATGCGTTGGCAGTATTCGGATAAAGATCCTCGCCAATTTACCGTTGACAGAAAAAATAATAGTCTCGGTCATGTCAGAAATAATGTGATGTTGACTTGTCGTGATTGCAATAGACGCAACGGTGCTAGTTAAGCCCATGCGGTGGTAATTGAGTATCCTCAGGTATCACTTGTAATTGTTGTCTAGTAAAACCCCGTTGAGGGGCAGTTGAATCCAGTTTATGTATTGGAGGTCTACCCGTAGATCGTGTTATACTAGATATCTTATGTGCAGTAATACTCCAAATAGGATCAGTAGCCCTTTTTCTGCCACCCTCAAGCTCCCCTGGTTCATATAAATACCTCACAGTGATATTACTACCAAGAATTGGTTCTTTGAAATCTTTTTGAATTTCCATTTTAGGTATCGACTTCTTTTTAATCGCGTTGATAGGTTTCATGTTGATGGTTCTAGTAATCTCGTTATTCAGTGCGGTAACTACACCTGGTAATCTCTTAACCCATTCACGGGATCTTTTTTCTTGGATGAATTCTTTTGCGCATTGATATCCAAATATCCGTTCAGCAAGAGTCCGATTAAATCGTTCTACAATTGCCTGATCACGATGTAGCGCAGTGTGCCCTCGTCTGATAGCGACATTGTGATATTTCATTGTAGATAACACCGCACCCTGAAATTCCTTGCCCGGATCAACTTGTAACAGATTTGGCCAGTGCAGATGGCTCCTTCGATAAATCCTTTCAAATGCAGAAGCCACTTCAGTGGCCGATTTTGTTTTTAACGGTTCTGCTTCTTTGTATCGACTTGCAATATCAACTACAGTTAACGCATATTTGTAACCGTGGTCATGTGGCAGAAATAATATATCAGCCTGATGAACTTCATTAGGAACAGTCACATCAAAATGCGAGAAATTAATTTGTTTAGGCGGTGATAGATAAATTTGCCATAGTGCCTGTTTGGATAACCAATTAGCCGCAGTGGTTTTTTTCACTTTTGCGGCGCTAGCGAGTTTACTGATTGCAGCGTTACCCTTCCAGTATCCTCTTGGGGAATAATAAATAGATTCCATGTTGTTATTAATTACCAGCACCTAACATCAATTTGGTTTTCATTGCCGATTTTATCAAAAAGGAAGCCAATTTTTCTTTGAAAGATTTGTCAGGAATGGCATTCAACGCATGAATTAATTTCACATCTGCTAGATGCCTGTGTTGCAGATCACTGCTTTTATAAGCAACATCATGAAGGTAACATGCCTTATCAATGGCGTTTATTGGTTCTTCATCGGGGTTGGGTTGATTTTGATTATTGAGTCTGATATCTAATCGTGTTCCGGGGCCACAGTAGCTATATCCTGGAAGGTGTTTTTCTCCGAGGTATTTTGCCCATGGGGTTCCAGGGAGTTTAGTTAGCTTGGCAGCGATATCACCTCCTCGTTTTTTTTTAAAGGTTCCTTGGGTTTGGAAACAAATCTAAATTTCTTTGTACTACATTGTACGCATTTACCAGAAAGCGCTGATCGGTTATTTTTTGTTGTAATCGTCGTCAAGTCATCTGTGCCAGTACGCGCCTTACACTTCACACAATATAGATCCATAATTTATGTATAGAGATATGAATATAATTGATTTTTCAGCGACTAAAACAAGAGAACCGGTTAAGCATCATGCAGCGCTACCAAACTCTATCCGCGCAATTATAATCGGACCATCTGGATCCGGCAAGACGCAATTGTTGCTCAATTTAATAATGAGATGGATGAAGTGGGATAAGTTGTATTGAATTGCCCCTAGCGTAGACGACCAAAAATGCTATGAAGTGCTAAAAGATTTTAATGAAAACGCTTCAGAGATTGCCGGCGAGGATATTATTGATTTTATAACCGATATTGACGAAGCACCATCAGTAGAAGACCTCGATGGAAGTATCAACAATTTAGTTGTATACGACGATGTAATGTGAGATAAACAAAAAAATCCTGCAAGGATTTTTTCCAGAGGCAGGCATAAAAGCACGGACGTGATCTATGTCACTCAACGCTACACACAAATACCAAAAGTGATCAGAGATAATTGTAATGTGTTGTGTGTGTTTAATGGAGTTGATACACATACGCTACGAAATATTTGGCAGACATGGTGTTCTGATATGGACTTCAATCAATTTAGAAATTTCTTTAGTCATGCTCAGTCTGCCCCACACGGATTTGTAACAATAAATTTACATGACCCTCGAACACGATATCGTATCGGACTGGATCAAATATTCGGTTGAAAAGTTTTTACTCATTTTTTTGATTTCATTGATTTCATTGATTTTTCATTATTTTTTTTTTGCCTGATCATTGATTTTTTTGGGCCTGATTTCATTGATTTTTTTGGGCCTGATTTCATTGATTTTTGGCCTGATTTCATTGTTTTAAGCCGTAATCCATTGAATGCTAGGTTAAAAACGTTGTCTGATTCGCCCCCTCTGCTGCTTCTTCTTGTTTTGTTTGGCGTTTTATTTCTTGTTGTAAATGATAATCAAAATTTCTCTTAAATTCTCGATATTTCGTCTTCCTTCTAGCTATACTCCCGGTATTTATTTCGTACACTATATCAGCCCATTCATTATGTGACATTCTATAATCCGTATAATTGTCCGTGAAAAACTTTTCTTGTGAATCATAGCTGTTAGCAGCAAATTCACTTAAATTGCCCTCCTTCTCATTGAGAATTAGTTGTTTAGCTTTATCGTTAAATAATTCCACTAATTTCTTTGATTTAGGTAGTCCACTAACTTTCTGAAATGAAATATCCTGAGGAAGTGTTTTTAATGATTTTTTTTTTGTTTCTTTAGTTCTTTTTGCTATTTTTTCTAACACAGGGAGAAAAGACTCTTCTTGTTTAGAAATTGCTGATGTTACATCCTCAGTTGCGCTAATTAATGGTTTAAATAACTGTTGTATATCAGTATAAAAGTCAGTCTGAAGACTCTGTCGTTGTTGCAGTTTATTCCTGACAGAGTCGCGAATTGGTATAAATCTCTTAATTGCATTTAGTCTCTCACGAGCCAATCGGGTCGTTAATGCTTCATTGACCATTATTTGAAATTGTAAACAATTTTTCAATTGCAAAACAATTTTTCCCGAAAATCGAAGATTTCCCGAACCCGAAAACATTTTTCAGTTAACGGTCCAAACATGAAATATCGATTTTTTATTCAGTGTGAAATATCTTTTATAGCTGTGTGTGAAATATTTTTTATTGCTGTGAAATATTTTTTATTGCTGTGAAATATTTTTTATTGCTGTGAAATATTTTTTCTTCAGTGCGAAATATTTTTTAATTCTGTGAAATATTTTTTATTGCTGTGTGAAATATTTTTTATTGCAGTGAAATATTTTTTCTTCAGTGTGAAATATTTTTTATTGCTGTGAAATATTTTTATTTTTTCTTCAGTGTGAAATATTTTTTATTGCTGTGTGAAATATTTTTTATTGCTGTGTGTGAAATATTTTTTCTTCAGTGTGAAATATTTTTTATTGCTGTGTGTGAAATATTTTTTCTTAAGTGTGAAATATTTTTTCTTCAGTGTGAAATATTTTTTATTGCTGTGAAATATTTTTATTTTTTCTTCAGTGAAATAATTTGTATTGCTGTGAAATATTTTTATTTTTTCCTCAGTGTGAAATATTTTTTATTGCTGTGAAATATTTTTATTTTTTCTTCAGTGTGAAATATTTTTATTTTTTCTTCAGTGTGAAATATTTTTATTGCTGTGAAATATTTTTATTTTTTCTTGTGTGAAATATTTTTTCTTCAGTGTGAAATATTTTTTATTGCTGTTTGAAATATTTTTTCATTGCTGTGAAATATTTTTATTATTTCTTCAGTGTGAAATATTTTTATTTTTTATTCAGTGTGAAATATTTTTATTGCTGTGTGAAATATTTTTTATTGCTGTGAAATATTTTTATTTTTTCTTCAGTGTGAAATATTTTTATTCAGTGTGAAATATTTTTTATTCAGTGTGTAAAATATTTTTTTATTTTTTATTGTGAAATATTTTTTTCAGTGTGAAATATTTTTTATTCAGTGTGTGAAATATTTTTTATTCAGTGTGTGAAATATTTTTATTGCTGTGAAATATTTTTATTTTTTCTTCAGTGTGAAATATTTTGTATTGCTGTGTGTGAAATATTTTTATTTTTTACTCAGTGAAATTTTGTATTGCTGTGAAATATTTTTATTTTGTATTCAGTGTGAAATATTTTTATTTTTTCTTCAGTGTGAAATATTTTTTATTGCTGTGTTAATTATTTTTTATTGCTGTGTGAAATATTTTTTATTCAGTTATGAAATATTTTTTATTGCTGTGTGTGAAATATTTTTTCTTCAGTGTGAAATAATTTTTATTGCTGTGTATGAAATATTTTTTCTTCAGTGTGAAATATTTTTTATTGCTGTGAAATATTTTTATTTTTTCTTAAGTGAAATAATTTGCATTGCTGTGAAATATTTTTATTTTTTCTTCAGTGTGAAATATTTTTTATTGCTTTGAAATATTTTTATTTTTTCTTCAGTGAAATATTTTTATTTTTTCTTCAGTGCAAAATATTTTTTATTGCAGTGAAATGTTTTTATTTTTTTCTTCAGTTTGAAATATTTTTTCTTCAGTGAAAAATTTTTTTATTGCTGTGAAATATTTTTATTTTTTCTTCAGTGTGAAATATTTTTTTTTTTTATTCAGTGTGAAATATTTTATTGCTATGTGTGAAATATTTTTTATTGCTGTGAAATATTTTTATTTTTTCTTCAGTGTGAAATATTTTTATTCAGTGTGAAATATTTTTTATTCAGTGTGTAAAATATTTTTTATTTTTTTATTCAGTGAAATATTTTTTTTTCAGTGTGAAATATTTTTTATTCAGTGTGTGAAATATTTTTTATTCAGTGTGTGAAAAATTTTTATTGCTGTGAAATATTTTTATTTTTTCTTCAGTGTGAAATATTTTTTTGTTCCTGTGTAAAATATTTTTATTTTTTATTCAGTGAAATATTTTTTATTGCTGTGAGATATTTTTTGTATTCAGTGTGAAATATTTTTATTTTTTATTCAGTGTGAAATGTTTATTTTTTCTTCAGTGTGAAATATTTTTAATTGTTATTCAGTGTGAAATATTTTTATTTTTTATTCAGTCTGAAATATTTTTTATTCAGTGTGAAATATGTTTATTTTTTATTCAGTGTGTGAAATATTTTTATTGCTGTGTGTGAAATTTTTTTATTTTTTATTCAGTGATTTGATGACTTTTGACAAATTGAATCAAAAAATGCTAAAAAATGAAAAATCTCTGAGATTTTACGGTCAAGTAGTCATTTTTCATGAAAATTCTTGTAGACAATTTCGATTAGAATTCAATTTCGACTGTTTGTCAAAATCGTTCAATTTTCTTGAATTAATGCTGTTCAATTCCTGATTTTAGAATTAACATCCTTTTTCAATTCATATTCCCTACCCAATTATTTTCGTATTTCTTCCACGATTGTAAATAACGGGACAAACACTTACGTCACTGGAAAATGAAAGAGAATCCCGAATAGAATTTTGAATTTTTTTATTAGCGCATACTTTTTTGGTAGCATATTTTTGTTAGTGTTAATACCGTATTCTATATCCTGAAAATCTGACACAATTTGATCAGGATTTAACCCATCTGATAGTTTAATATCATGACTTTTCAAATTTAAAATTTCAGCTATAATGCTACTGATTTTTTTCAGAATTCATATTCTATAACAATACATATTTCTAAATGAAAAATATGACGCAACATACATAAATGAATTGAATTTTCTGTCCGGACTTTTTTGAAATCGAAGATCGATATATTCCTTCTGCAACGAGTCGTACTGAGGATATACAAATATCGAAATGCCTACTGGCTTAATTCATAGATGAAAATATTTTTTCTTCGTCATTTTCTGTATTAAATGATTTTTAGGTTTCGCATTTTTCGAGCATTTTCCAGTCTTTCCTCGTTTGGTATTCTCACTTTGTGTAACAGCTTGCAGATTTGATAAAGAATTGTTCTTTGGATTATAATCAATGTGATCAATAACAAAACCATCTTTGATCAATCCATTGTGACATTCATACACGAAACGATGATTGAGATAAATTTTCTTTCCAGCGCGAAACCTCAAATATCCCTGATTATTCACAGCACCAACTGGCTTCTTCAATCTACAGTGTCTGACAACACCATCACTGGATACTTCATAATTTGTAATCACGGGGCGTGGTCTGAATTCTTGGTTCATTTATATACTATACTATTTGTCTAATTCACTGTTTGGTCTAATAATAAATCATTCAATGTAGTCTTGAGGAGTTCTTATGATTTTGTCCTTGACGGCTATGTCAGTGTCAGAATTTTTGATTGAAAATCCTATGGATTTTCCATTTTTGATTCTTTTGTCATAATAACGCTTCAACTCCCTGTATCGCTTACCACCACAATTCAGACACAACTGCGATTTTCCCCTTACCCCAACCCCACATCGAATACAAAGTAACGGACCAAGGCCCCCTTGTCGAAAACTGTGCATATGATACCCACATAATTCATTTCTGCATGATTTTTTACAAGGAGTCACTGATCCAATCATGAGCCATTTGCAATGATTCATTATACATAAATCTTTCATTTAAATGCTTGTTTTAATCATAGTATGAAGGAGTTTGAGAGATTATCGAAAATTACGCCTTGGAAAAATGCTAAATTAAATCTCGATAAAGTTTCTGATACATCAAAGAATAAAATTCTTGATATAACCATGATTAGTAAAATCAGAGATTGTTTTAATGAATTCAAGCGTGATGGAGCATATCATTGTTGGTCAACATTTCGAATACATGGTAGTGTTGACGCTACCATGAATGATGAAAAAGCAGCAGTGATAATCTCACAACTTCGAAAAAGATATTTTTTTAGATTGAAATTCATTATCCGTGACGACACTGGAAATTGGATCATTAGGGATAAATACGAACCAATTCTTAAGGATAAAAAACTATCACTGTGAATCAAGATTCCAAACCAGGAATTTTGACTGGAATTGACAAACCATACTACGAGAGATCTTATCCTGTAACAGCAGTTGTTTATGGAATATATCCGTTAAATGACAAACCTGATATTGCAAAACTAGCGCCAATGAAATATTCTTCTTTGCCACTCAATTGTGTAGCAACACGAATAATAGAACACTTCACAAATGCATCCCGGGGGAATAAATTAACTGATCTAAGACGAAAAAAAATAAATGAATAGGATTAACGGTGAAACAACATGGGGCAACAATTCAGGATATAGTTAAATTAGAAAAATCATTAAGATTTCCAATATCAGTAACGACAATAACCGGAGAAGTATTATACGAATCGAAATATAAATCACAAGGAACTCCAATACAAATTATTGATCACAACGAACACGCGTGGTCATCTGCAGTAACAATATTCCCACGGGATAGAACTGTAAAATATATACCCGAACCTGGAGAGTGTTTTTCCGAGCAGAAATTATTGGATGCTATTTACAATTTGAGTAAAAAAGATTCTGTGTCGATGTGGCTATTTCACAGTGCTGCAGACGATGAATGTGGATTCTATCAGTTTGTAAGACCCAACGGAGAATTGTACCGTACTAAAAAGCGGCAAAATCAAATGAAGAAACTAGCTAGTGAGATTTCCTCAGAGAGTTCTCTGGGGGAAATTGAAGATCAATTATTAATAAAATGTTTTACACTTCCCTCGGTTGCAGCACAATTTGCTAGAAAAAAAAAAACGCTTGAAAACCAACGCGAAATGAGTTTCTATCAGATTTCAGATTGAGCTGTCTTGAATACAGTCATGGTGGATTATGGAATACAAAATATGACACTGAAACCGTTATTTCCGTTGATATGATTGCGTGTTATCCAGGAAGTTTTCTCGGGTATGGAGATTGCACCGAGTACTTCAAACGGTTTGGACACCCCACACACGAAATGGCTCGTGTTGCAATTAATAGACCACTGCCTGAGTTTGATTTAACCGGATTCGCTCGTGTAGTATCATTTGAATTGGCTACAGGATTTCATCCGTGTAGTTATTTTTGGATTGGTAAATACATGTCTGAAAAACACTGGATGCCAATAGTGCTATTGAGATATATGATTGATTGTGGAATGTTACAATCGTTAATTGTCAGTGAAGCGATTATATCCTATCGAGCACAGAAATCAGTCCGGTTACCACAACCTGATCTAGAAAAAATAATTAGCGAACAGCGAAAACTGTTTCCAGATTTCAACGAAGAAGAAATTGTAAATTGGTTCAAACAGTTATTTGAAATCAGAAACAACGAAGCAAAAGATCTTGGACGAAGAATAATTGGTAAATTTACTCAGGGTGGCAAATACGACAATACAAGATATTCTTCACGGTTGATTATAGACAACGCTGAATACGATTTTGTAATTGTGGGTCTAACGAATAAAGGCATATATGTCAATCGTAAAGACGCATTTCTGTCCGATGGAACCAAATTGGGTACAATTGTTACCTAAAACGATGGATACAATCCGCAGTATACATATTTGAGAGCTTCTATGCTTGCATATGCTTCTATCAATTTGTTTTCGATGATTAATAAATTTCCTAACACCGCAGTTAGAGTCGCCACTGACTCATTTTACATAAACAGCGATGTGGCTGAATTCATAAATTCTAACGAGAGTTGGGGATCATGGAGAATTAAGCGGGAAATGCTTCATGATTATATTGAATCAGCAGATGTTACGATTGAAAATAATTATTTAAAAAGCAATCAGTGTTCAGAATTTTCTAATGCACCATCGATATCTGATCCAATCTGTAGATATAAAACAGTTTATTTAAACGGTTGTGGTGGGTCAGGAAAGACAACTCGTGCAATTGAATTATTAAGTGGGAAAAATCCTACGGATTTCACAAACATGATTGTGCTAACACCAACTCACAGACTTGCAAGAGAGATGATACAGCGAGGGGCAAATGCCTGTTCTTATCACAGTTTCTTTCGATGGAAAGGAGATAAGTGGACTCCTGAGCGTATGGGCGAGAAATTTATTCCTGAAATCATAATTTGGGATGAAATATGCACAGTGTCATTAGATGTATTACAAACATTTCTCGAGTGGTTGTTATTGAAAAATACAAAAGTCGTCATGTGCCGTGATCACGGCCAACAACCACCATTTGACGGTGCATCCCCACATGAATGGCTAAAGGGTTTTGTAGACTATTATGAAGAAATTAACACTGATTATAGATCACTTGATGAACAATTACGAGAATTCAAAGCGCTAATTAGATTACAACCGGATAGAATCCAATGTGAAATAGTGCGTGAAATAATTTCAGAAACTCCATTAAAAGATTTCTGGGAGGCGTGGAGACCAAATGATTTGATAATTGCAAGTAGAAAAATAGTCAGAGACACACTTCAGATGAAATTATTTGAAACGCATAAAGAAAAATTTGCAACTCTTCCAGTGCCGTTGTGTTATAGGTCCTAGGATACACGAAAGCAGAATATTGAAATTGATATTAGGACAGTGTGAAAAGCAGCATTTAGTGCTAAATGATATTGTGCTGGTTGATATCAGCGTCGTTGAAGATGCATTGCATGCTAATAAATCCCCATGGACGCTAGGATACGCAGCGAAGATACATTCTTCGCAGGGATTGACAATATCGGATACAATTGTTTGGATAGTGGATAATCACATCAAATGGTCAAATTTAGTCTATCTTGCAGTATCCAGAGTACGAAGAAAAAATCAGCTTCAAAGAGTTGTCCTTGAAAATCCTACGGATTTTGGGTAGTTAAGACCCAGCGGTGGTAATTGAGTATCCTCGGGTATCACTTGTAATTGTTGTCGAGTAAATCCTCGTTGAGGGGCAGTTGAATCCAGTCTATAGATTGCTGGTCTAGAAACGCTAGATCGTGTTATACTAGATATCTTGTGTGCAGTAACACTCCTAATAGGATCAGTAGCCCTTTTTCTGCCACCTTCAAGCTCTCCTGATTCGTATAAATACCTAACAGTGATATTACTACCAAGAATTGGTTGGGAAACGCTAGAATCCTCTTGTGGGAGTTTTAGTATAGACTTCTTTTTAATCGCGTTGATAGGTTTCATGTTGATTGTTCTAGTAATCTCATTATTCAGTGCGGTAATCACAGCTGGTAATCTTTTAACCCATTCACGGGATCTTTTTTCTTGGATGAATTCTTTTGCGTATTGATATCCAAATAACCATTCAGCAAGTGTCCGATTAAACCGTTCAACAATTGCCTGATCACGATGTAGTGCAGTATGTCCTCGTCTGATGGTAACCTTATGATGCTTCATTGTTGATAACACTGTACCCTGAAATTCCTTGCCAGGATCAACTTGTAATAGATTTGGCCAGTGCAGAGGGCCTCGTCAATAAATCCTTTCAAATGCAGAAGCTACTTCAGGTGATGATTTTGTTTTTAGCGGCTCTGCTTGTTTGTATCGACTTGCAACATCAACTACGGTTAGCGCGTATTTGTAACCACCCTCATGTGGCAGAAATAGTATATCAGCTTGATGAACTTCATTAGGAACGGTTACATCAAAATGCGAGTAGTGAATTTATTTAGGCGGTGGTAGATAAATTTGCCATATAGTCTGTTTGGATAACCAATTAGCTGCAGTGGTTGTTTTCACTTTTGCAGCGCTAGCGAGTTTATTGATTGCTGCCTTGCCTCTCCAGTATCCACTCAGAGAATAATAGATTCCATTGTTGTTATTAATTACCAGCACCTAACATCAATTTACCTTTCATAGCCGATTTTATCAAAAATGAAGCCAAATTTTCTTTGAAGGATTTATCAGGAATAGCATTTAACGCATGAATTAATTTCACATCTGCTAGATATCTATGCTGCAAATTGCTGCTTTTATAAGCAACATCATGAACATGACACGCCTTATCAATGGCGTTTATTGGTTCTTCACCGGGTTTGGGTTGGTTATGATTATTGAGTCTGATATCAAGTCTGGTTCCGGGTCCACAATAACTATACCCTGGAAGGTTTTTTCTCCTGGATACTTTGCCCATGGGGTTCCAGGGAGTTTAGTTAGCTTGGCTGCGATATCACCTCCTCGTTTTTTTTAAAGGTTCCTTGGGTTTACCAAGGGAAACAAATCTAAATTTCTTTGTACTACATTGTACGCATTTACCAGAAAGCGCTGATCGGTTATTTTCAGTTGTAATCGTGCTCAAGTCATCTGTGCCAGTACACACCCTACATTTCACACAATATAGATCCATAATTTATATATAATAACATGAATGTAATTGATTATTCAGCTACCCGACGACGGGAACCTATTAAACACCATGAAATGTTGCCGAATTCAATTAGAATGATTATAATCGGACCATCTGGAAGCGGCAAGACACAACTGTTACTTAATTTGATAACGAGATGGATGAAATGGGACAAGTTGTATTTAATAGCCCCGAGTGTAGACGATCAGCGATGCTATGAAGTGCTAAAGGATTTTAACGAGAAAGCAAAATAATTTCAAATCGATGATGATATCATTGAATTTATTACTGATATCGATGACGCACAGAGTAATGATTCCATCGACGGAAGTATTAACAATTTAGTCGCATATGACGATGTGATGTTAGATAATCAAAACAATCCTGCTAGGATATTTTCCAGAGGCAGGCATAAAAGCAATGATGTGATATATGTCACTCAACGATGCACACAAATACCAAAAGTGATCAGAGATAACTGCAATTTATTGTGTGTGTTTAACGGAGTTGATACTCATACTCTTAGAAATATTTGGCAAACTTGGTGCTGCGGTGATATGGATCATAATCGATTTAGAAATTTCTTTAGTCACGCTCAGTCAATACCACACGGATTTGTAACGATAAATTTATCAGCCCCGAGGACACGATATCGTATCGGACTTGATAAAATATTGGGTTGAAATCATGGGGGGTGAGTGTCCATCGTGTTTTTTACCCAATGGAAGCCTCATCGACGCCTGGATTCAACGTGTTTCAGACAAAATCACTAAGTCTCCATTTGCCAAACAGACTATTTTTTTTTGTGGTTAAAACATGAGATTTTGTAGGAAGGTTCTATTTGTTGTTTTGACGGTTAAAATCGATTTTTGTTTGAAAAGTTGTCTAATTCACCCTCTCTGCTGCTTCCTTCATGTTACTTTAAAAGTTTTCTGTCTCAACAAATATCCACAATGAATCAGTATATTTATTTTTTCAAACCTGTTTTATTGAAATTGTTACATTAACCATTTAGATACAATTACACTTTAAATGCATCGTAAAATGGTTTGGATAATTTGATTTTCATGTTCTGAAACTGAAAACAGTCGTTTATAATAAATGTCCCCTTGTGCAAATGGTAAATACTCCCGGCATTTAAAATTATATTTTAACCTTTATATATTTTAAATGTTATTATTTTTTTCTGAGATTTTCCATCGGTTGACTAAATACAATGTTATTTCTCTTATAAAATCTTTCTCAAAACCATTTGTTTCCTTATGTATCAAAGTTGTATTCAGTTCAATGTTGGGTTTATATCGTGGATGTTATTCAAACAAGACGTTGTGTACCTTTTCCCTTTTTGTTTACATAACCATATGTAAAGCTTTCTATCATCAATAACAAATATCTTCTTGTTTTTCAATGCAAATAACATAACAGTTTTGGTACAGTTCAGTTTGTACCTTTGAAATAATTTATCAATTTTTTTTCATGGGAGATATATCATTTTCATTGGAAATCATTTTGTCTGGTGCTAATTGGTAACCCATGAAATAGTCATAAAAATGTAATTTAATCACCAAAAACACTTAAAAATATCATAGTCATCTTATGTTTTAAATTGATTTTTTCCCATCATGTCATGCAATGACTCCATGTTTGTATGTAATTTGGTTGCTAATTAAACATCTTACTCCAGTCACAATCATCAGGAACAGGCCATAATCTGGTACAAATTCAAGTTTTACACCTAATATATCTTTAACCTTATATCTTGTTATAATCATAGAAAACTTTGAATAACCTAACATTATGAACTCATTGCATATAAATATAGAGATTGTATGTACCCATATGCAATCAACCTCAATATGAAAATGCTATGTCTGATTATTATTAAAAGATGTACTTGTCTAATGAATTTCCAGATAAACCGAAGAATTAAAATGAAATTAAAAAAATGTGGCATTTGATGGTATAAGGATACGCTGCTTATTTGGGATAACTTATTATTTTAAGCTAAGATTTACATTCCATTAGGTGTAATTTTCCTCCAGTCAAAGTACATAAGTGGGTCCTGATCTTAGACTAAAGGCTTGTAAATGGTTATCTTGGATTCATCACCTCTAATTTGTGATCTTATTAAATTAAATCAAACAATTTTGACAAGAAGTAGACCATTAGACCTGGATCCAATTGTTTACCCAATACTATTAATAATTCTTTATAATCATCAGAGTCCTAGATCCAATTGTCTACCCAATAATAATATTACCAATTCTTTATAATCATCGGACCTGGATCAAATTGTTTAGCCAATACTATTAATAATTCTTTATTTACAGAGGGAACTCATTTAGATGAAAATAATTTTACTCGAGGTCCTCTAAAAAAGTGACACAATATACATCATATAAAAAGTTAATAGAAATTACTATTTAGTTCAACATGTCTAGAGTAAAATAAATTTGACTTAAATATCATCTCTTTTAAATACTAATATTTTTGGCAGCTTTTACGGCCTATGAAATCTTTTTCCTCAGAAATATACCAGAGTATTGGAAACATTTTAAAATTGTTAAATTCTTGACTTTGATGGAAGAAGGTTTCATATGTGATGTTGATCTTAAATGGTATTAAGTGCCGAGTAACAATTTAATAACTCCTGTAGGTACTCTGGAGCAGCTCCATTTAGACATTATGCACACGGTATGTCTAGTGAAAATCAATCTTTTCATGTTTAAAGCCATTTCAGTAATGTAAAAATGGCTTTTAGTTTAAACATTTAATTTTATAACAGTGTAGTTCAAGATTATAAGTTCTGTAATACAGACAGTAAAGGATTAGAATGAAAACCAAATGGTTTGTTTTTCTAATTTTGACGATACAAACATTGTAAATATATGTGAATATATAGCAGATGAAATTGAGTTATGACAATAATTTTAAATTGTTGAACACATAGTGTTCTCTTACCGTATTTACCGTATATATTGGGACACCGTATTTGTTGGGACACCACAATTTTATTTTAAAAGTAATTTTTTGTGCACTGTATATTCTGGGACACATAGCTTTTTTTGAGTCGAAAGTTGTGGGACACCTTTTAAATCATTCGAAAAGTACATGTCAGAAAATGTATTTCAAACATATATTTTATTAAGTAAAACTTTAAAAAAGAAAACGGAGTGTTGATTGTTTTCACATTTTGTAAAAATATATTCAGAGAGAGAGAAAAAAAAGAAAGAGACAGAGAGAGCTATACCAGTAGATAGTTACTGTACTTGTTTTCTAATAATTTATATCGACAAACTGCCAGTTCCGACCCATACTTTGTTCAACAATTGATCTTGCTGCCAGGCTTTTGATGTCGCGGTCGGAAAAAAAAAGCATAGCAGCATATTTTCTCACCACTCTGCAGCTAGTTAAGTCTTTGATCTTGCCGCCTCGTATGTGGGTCATGTTCTTCAGATGTACTCTTACAATAACAGCATGTACATCTGTGGGTCATTCAGACACTGAATTTTCTGATTGTAAATATCAGCACAGCTAAAAGGATCAATTGATGAACACAATCTTCCAATCAACAGGTGGTCGAAGCAGGACTAGCAAGCCCTTAAATTTGCCGTTCAGGAAATTGATGCGTACAGAGGACTCCTGTATACGTGATTTTCTGAATCCAATATATAAAAATTGCGTGAAAATACGGATTACGCGTTTCCGAGACATTTGAAAGTGATGGGTGATTAAAACAAGTTTTTTTTTGCTGTCAAAGTTTTGTTTTTAACTTTATTTACATTTACGATGGCTACCAACAGCAAGGTAAAACACAAATTAAATTTACAGTTTCTGGAAACTAAATATCTGGCTTGTAAGGAAGTTAAGAGATGAACATCTCGCAAAGAGGTCTGTGAAATTTTTTGATAATGTGATAAAGCCAATGTTGAATATCGTAATGTTTTTCGTATCAGAATGTGATCAATGCAAAATTTTAATTTGGATTTTATTACACAAAGGTAACCAAAATGTAATTTGTCAATATAGAAGTGTATTTCACACTGATACTGTCTTCATGTTATCTTTTTTTCAGGCCCCCCCCCCCACGCACCAACACTTATCTCAACATCCGCCTATGTCAACAATATTTCTCGGGACCGAGGATAATGAGATAAATGGGTAGGACTGTACCCACAAACTTTAAATGATTTCAGATCAGATCTGGCTTGTCCTGAAGCGATTCAACTGCTTTCAAAATACAGTCCACAACTGTTTGTTTATCTGCTCTTAATACGAGACATGTTGTCATTTTCGTTGGCTTCCCTATGTCGGCCGACTTTGTATACACATGCATAGTTTAAAAAAATCTCCACGCTAATAGGAATCCAATGTCAGCTTCCGGGGTCGGCTGCTTTGTAATAAATTAACATTTGTATTTGATAATCTGCCAGTAAGTTCAAACAATGAGTTTATGGCTGTTACAAGGTGTGTTTATTCAACACCTGGGCTTTCATTTATATGCCGTCTGCAGTCATAATTGATACAAACTGGTTTCGAGTTATTTGGTGAATAGTATATACAACATTAACATGCTTTAATAATACTTTTTGTAACCCATGGAATCAAAAAGATTGTCGTTTGTACTCGCAGTGAATGTATTGCTAATAATGAATTTAGTTTGCGAGATATTGTCATATTGTTACCCTGGATATAATACACTCTTGGTTATTTTGTACCTTGCACCGTATCACGCGTAAACGTCAGTTGCTTTCGACCAATGGGACTGATAATTCTCACTCTTTCTTTCTCTATCTCATTCATATGTGATTTTGCGGAATCCAATTTTCATTTTCATAACATTCAAACCTCTGAGGACAACTAAACATGATTCGTTTCTCAATATTCACGTCAATGACTAATGTGTTGCATTGTCTGACGATTATGGATTCATGCGCTACTCATACAGAGTTTGTGGATATATGTTTCCTTTAATAAAATGCTAACTCGACAAAAAAATGTGAGTAAATGATAACAGGACAAGGTTAGTTTCTTGTTTCTTTCATTTTATTATCAAATACGCATTTTATTTATCTATTTTATTGTAACATGCGGTGTGGCCAGTTGTTGTTGTTGGGGGGGGGGGGGAATTGAACATGTTTTTCATTTCCTAAGTCTTGGGACACATGATGTAGGTTAAAAAAAACTTCACCATATGTTCTGGGACACGAAAATAATTTTATTATTTTTTCGTGTCCCAACATATGCAGTAAATACGGTAGCTAAAATATCAGCATTTAGGCATGGTATATAGAGCACAAAGATGAACAATAAGAAAGTTGATAAAAGAGGAGAAGAAATAAAAAGAAGTTACAAGCAGAAATTTAATTAAAATGTGTATGGCATTGTGTATGAAATTGCAAAATAAGGACGAAAGAAAGAGGAAGAAATTAAGAAAGTTACAAAAGATACTGTGAATTCATTTAACTTTGTGGTTTAGTGAAATATTTAATTTTCATGGATACTTAATTTTGTGTACTGTGTAAAGTCATGGATATTGAATATTGTGTACTGAGTAAATTCACAGATATATAATTTTGTGTACTGAGTAAAGGATCCTATAGATTTTGCAAAGTAAAAAGCCATAAGCTGCACACAGAGTTAAAACACGCAAATTAAACAAAATGGTGTGTCTGAGAATGCAAATGTGTATTTGTCATTAGTGAATAGGACTTATTTTACATAGGAAAATACAGTATATAAGCCACAAAACATTTACCAAATTTAGTGATCCTAGCATAAACCATAATAGAGGTAAGAGGCTCATGTGGGTCTGAGATCACTCACATGACTAACAAAACAATTAGGGTACAAAGATAATGTACGAGAACTTTTGATTCACATTTTGTAACTCAAGGAAGGAGTGATACAATTGAAAAGAAGGTTTCAGTAGTTTTTTGTGAGGTATACAAGGGTTTAAATGATATAGTGAATCTCATAGCTCAATGCATATAGGTGTGCACTTTTGTCCTAGTTAATATTAAGCATAAGAGGGTCACTACCACTGAAACACACCTCAAAATTTTGGAGATTCTAAAAATAAATGACAATTCAAAAAGTAAACAAGATCCTCTTGGATGAACTGATGCTATATGGGCCGAAAATAATTTTCAGGACATCAACATAAGAGCAATTTTTCTTTTCAAGCAATAAGTGTTGAAACCATTGCTGATATTCTTGAGCAATAACAAGATTTTCAAAGTAGTTACTGTGACAGCCATACTGGGCTTAAAATTATTACCATTTTCATTTTGGACCAACTAGACATCATCTGAAGTCTTTTGGTGAAAACCCCATGTCAACAAGACAATCCTTTCAGTAGGAGTACCAAGATGGATGTCATATCAGGCATATTGGATATAAGATTGGCACCATTTTCATTTAGAACCAGCAATATATTGTAAGAAGTCTTTTAGGAAAACCACATGTTGATATGGCTATCTATTTAAGAGAAGCAGCAATAAAAAGATTTTCAAGATGGTCTCAAGCTGGACAGCAAAAGTTTTCATATTGAACATTCAACACCCACAACCAAGTTTTTTCCCCTCTCGGAAATGGAAAGGTGGAATGGACGGAGAAAGGAAGATTGTTAGAGCCAGATGTTTGTATCCTGATTTGAATGACAAGGTTTGTGAATGGTTTTGCACCGGCTGAATGAACCAAGAAAAAGCGATAATTTTGTCAGTTGTAATGGGATATGACGACTTTACCACAATTAACGGATGGTTGCATAAATTTCAAGTCTGATGGAATATTAAGTGTTCTGTCCTTAGTGGAGAATCAGTTAATGTTAAGAATGAATTTGTCGAAGACTGGAACAAAAGATTGAATGATATATGCAAGAGATATGACAGCAAGGATATTTTTAATTGTGACAAGACGGGGTTTTTCTTTTAAGACTGTTGGCAACATGGTCGCGGGTACGAAAAAGGGGATTCATATAAATGCTATTTCACATGTGTCAGCCCCCTCTAGAAAGGCCACCCTCATTATAAAGCCACTTTCCTGCTGCAATAGGTGTGGCCTTATAACAGAGGGACTACTGTATATATGTACTTGTATGTTTTAATGATCCAATTTTACAAAATGTGTATAATGGAGTCTCTTGCAGGTGTAAATCCTGAATTCTGCCCATACTGAATTGCAAGTTCACTTGACACATTTTATTCCAGTGTGAAAAAATAGCAAAGTCATGCACTCCATATCTACCTACATAAGAAAATGGTCAAGAATTCAGTGTTATGTTTTCCATATGAAAAACGCGTTTGTCAGGAACTGACATTCTACTGGCCAAAAAGAATTTCCAGGAATTCAAGTTAAGAACCTTTCAAAATATATTTTAATTGCCGAGTATTGAAGTCATCTCTAATATTCTTCAGCAATAACAAAAGTTTCAAACTAGCTGTTCATTTAGTACCAACAAGACATGAAAGGAAGTCTGCTGGTGGAAACCTCAAGATGACATGACTTACTGTTCTTCTGGAGTAATGAAGAGATTTTCAAGATGGCTGCCATGATGGCCATATTAGAAAACAGGTTGGCGCCATTTACACTTAGGACAAGCAAAACATTACAAGTCTTTTGGTGAAATAACAATATCGATATGACTAGACATCTTGAAGTAGCAACACGATACTCAAGATGACCATTATGGTGGCCATATTGGAAGTCAGATCAGCTAACTTGACATGGTAAAGAAGTTGTTCAGTGAAAACCCAATGCCAATGTGACCCTTCATTTTGTTTTTTATAGTTTAACGCCATTTTTCAGCACAATATAGGCTATTCATGGCAGCCAGTATTAATGGTGGAGGAAGAAACCGAACAAACCCCCGGAAAGAACCACCGACCCACGAGAAGCTACTGGCAAGCTTTCTCACATAACTACATTTGCCGAATCTTAGACTCGAACACACGCAGACAGAGGTGAGATGGCCGTGGTCCGTAACGGACAGCGCTTAAGACCACTCGGCCACTCGGGGCCCCATGACCCTTCATTCAGGAGAAGTAGTGATAACAAGATTTTCAAGATGGTAACTGAAGCAGCCATATAAGATATCTCAGCAGCATTTTCATTCAGGCCCAACTAGATATTACAAGAAGTCATTTAGTATAAAAAAACAAACATGCCAAGATGACCATCCGTTCAAGAAGATCAGTGACAAGATTTCAAGATAACCACTACAGTGGCCTTATTGGATGTGCAAGTGACACCATTTTAATTTAGGACCAACTTGTATGTGGGATGAAGGTGTAAAATGATAAAGTTTCATGGCAATCCTGAAGTAGTTTAGGAGGCAGAGCGATCACAAGATTGTGCCAATGAATGGACTGATGACATACTATCCCATAAGTATATGGAGAAACAGTGGCGATCCATATTTTATTTAGCGATCTGTGCTAAGGGCATGTACAAGGTACACTGGAACCCAAGATCAATTATGTCTGGTTTTCAAAGTCATTTACAAAAGTATAGACATAAACATTTTCATATCTGCACCATAATTGGATTTATATGTACCCAAAATTAACAGAAAGGTATCAAAAACTGCAGGAGAAGTAACATGCGTAAAAATCAGTCATTGTAAGAAGAAAAAGTGCAAAAATTTAACAACAAATATTGCAGGAGAGCCGTATTTTCGCGTATATAAGACGCGTCTTATACAACATTTTACACACCACGCACCCATGATGTGTCTTATATATGGGTGCGTCTTATGTAAAATATTTTTACACAAATCGTCAAAACCCGCGTCTTATATACGGGTATATGCGCGAAAATACGGTAAGTATTTTTTTAACACGAACGAACGGTACAGTGTGATATTGAATAACGATTTTTGCGGTCGATATTTACGTTTCACGATTTTCATTCCTAGCTGTAAAAACAATTGGGTAAGTGTTCAGTAATTACCACGTGTACCAATCCAATGCAGGCCACTTCAAATTTAAAATTCTGTCGTTTCAATGTTTTGTATACCGTAGTTATTGCAGATCTACGTTTAGTCGGAGTAAATGTTTTAAATTTATATAATATAGTATGTTTAAATAGTTTTGTTTATTGTTATTAATTATCACAGCAAAAACTACGGCGGCTATATTACCTATACATCCGGTTGGGTTCAAAGATACCGGTAATTTTTTTAGTACGTTTGGTGGGTGCGTTCGTAAACAAGACAAGACTAAATAGTTCGAAAACAAAACAAGAATTTATTCAATATTGGACTTAAATATGAAAATCAGTTATACCATATGTTTTTTTTTATTAAACACAATATAATAAACTGTTACTAAATAGCGTGCGATTTGATCAAAAATAATGTAGCGAATTGTTCTATTCGTCTTCATTTTCATCGTCGTCACTTTCGGCTTCAAATCCACTGAAACATGAATCAAATTCACTGTAGTCGCCGCGGAATAATTCCATAACTGATGCTAATCGATCCTCATTGGCGTCAGTGGTATCGGATGCAGCTGAGTCGTCGTCCGAAGAACTGATATAACTAGCCGATTCGAGAATTATCCCACACTTTCTGAAGCCATTGATGATTGACGTAATTTTCACTTTCTCCCATGCCCGAAGAACCCAATTACATGCCTCTACGTACGTTGCACGACGTTGTCGGCCAGCTGGCGTGAATGTGTGTTTACCGCTAGTCATCCAACGATCCCATTCTTCACGAACAAAAGTCTTAAACGGGTGATTGACGGCAACATCTAATGGCTGTAGCTTGCAAGTCAGGCCACCTGGGATAACGGCTATGTGGGCTCCAGCACTATTGATGTTATTCTGCACAGTTGTCTCCTTATGGACAGCCATTGCATCAAAAATCAGATTTTATAAATTTTAAAAATGCAAATTGATCTCTCATTTATATATACCGGTAACAAGAGACCATTCACACGTTTATATATGCTAACCGCATACATCAGGCATTTATTGGTCTATGTACGGTACTAATCCCACTCGCTGAAGACTTGGCCTCCTAGCAGATCAATGAAGCCGCCTTTACATCTGGCGTTTATTGTTCTAGAATCTAGATACCAGGTACTCAACCCATCCGCTATTGGCCCGGCGGCAGATAAGAATAAACAATTATTTGATCTAAGCTAAAAATGGTAATGAAGCCTTGTTTACATCTGACGGGTGATTAAAGATTGGACAAATTTTCATTATGATAAAGGACAGGAAACCACTGGATATAAATTGCCCAGTGCGGCAGATGGCAGGCCGCGTGCGTCTTATGTAATTTTTTTTAACACAAATCGACAAAACCCGCGTCTTATATATGGGTGCGTCTTATGTAACATTTTTTACACAAATCGGCAAAACCCGCGTCTTATATACGGGTGCATCTTATAATTGGGTGTGTCTTATATGCGCGAAGATACGGTAGTAATTTGGTGAAATGTGCATCTTCAAATTGTCATTCATGGAAATGAACTGAAAACTTTGACAGTAGTTGTATTCACAAGATTTAATCATGCAATACATCAAGCTACAAGAAAAGACAGTAATTCAAGCAACTATTGCTGGAATAAAGTAATTTGTTGACATGTGCATCTTCAGATGATGACAATAATATGTACCAAGTTTCAAAGCGATCCATCAGAAACTAGACTATTTGTATTTACAAGATTAAGATATACACTGTGTTGAGATAAAGTAATAAAAATGGCACTAACTGAAGAGTCAAGTTTTTTGTTTATGTGCACATGATGAGTTGATGACTACAACATTTACCAAGTTTCACAGAAATCAACTGAAAAATGTAAGATAATTGTGATTACAAGACTTTGTCATACATGGAATTCAGTTGAAAGTAAGAATGAGAACTCTTATAAAAATTGCATCACAAAATAATTTTTCTATATGATCATCATTAAGTGATGCCTATAATATTTACCAAATTTCATGGCAATTCATTCAAAACCAACTAGATGAATTAATATGTGTGCCAGATGGATGGATCGAAGCTTGGATTGACTAACACGAGTGTTTCAAGAAGGGTTAAAGTACACCAATTTTTTGTAGTTGTTGCTTGGTTTTTTCTTGTTGAAGCCTCTTCATGTACATTAGTTTTATTCGGACTTTGTTGTAAGATGCTTTGATTTTGCTTTTAAGTATCCATTGTTCCACTGCTGTTTTACCTGAAAGAGAGACCAGAAACTAATACTGCATCCTAATGCAATGAACTAGACAACAACCTTGCAGATGTTGGGCCTGTTTTGCAGTGCTTTTAATGAGCTTGTACTCCAAACAGCGTATATACCTTGACATTTCTCTATCTCTCTAATTCATTTGGATTCATATTTAATCAGTTTTCTTTGCAGTATGCATGCATGAATACTAAATTCTAAATGTTGTGTTAATACATTACATAGAAAGAAGAATATTATTTATATTCCATTATCATTTACGAACAACTTTTTTTTAAACCTGTGAAGACCAGTAGATTAGCAACAAAACTCTTGATACCAATAGTCTTTAACTTAAACAATTCTGATAATATCTTTGAAACAACTTTATGATAAAACATGTTTCTGTTCAGTGTTAACAAATATATGGATACTCCATTGCTCATTCACAAAACATGTAGATGTCACACAATCAAATCTGCCTTATTACCAATAAATGCAAGGATGAGAAAATGAACTACATAGTATCATTATAAAACAGTTGTATAAGCAGATATTATGTACATGAACATGTAGATTCACAGCACAATATTTTATATTCAGGCATTAGCAATTTTTCAAACATTGCATCGATCAATGCAGCCTTTGAAAATGAAACAAATAAGCTGCAGCAAAATAACAACAAAGAACCTGATGACCACTTTACATATGCATATACTATATGACTAGATGCAATCCACAAAAGTTTAGTAACTTTAGCTGTGAGTTATTGTGCTGAAACAGTTTTCCTTCTTTCACCTTGGCCTTTGCACATTTCATCAACTAGTAAAGTTATTGTGCAAAAGCCGAATAGCCTTGTGGCAGCAGTATACAAATTACTTAAAAAAATTAAAATCTAAAATACCCCTATCTGTATAAAAACATGAGATAATAACAGACCATGTCCATGGTAGATACCTTTGTGTTGATTTCATCCCACAAAGCCACATTTTACCCTAGTTTGCATTACTGGGAGAAGGGCAAACAAGGTGCCTCAATAACTATGCCTTAACACTTTAAACATCAAGTCAGCATAATGGAAAGAGTTAAATTGGTCCAAATGATCTAATCCAGCAAATACAAGATCCTTCTTACATCATTTGCATCTCTTTTTCCTGAACAAAACTGAAGTAGAAAAAAAACAAGGTCCAGATGACTGTACCTAGACAACGATACACCTCAATACATGACTATTTCTGAATTTGCACTAAAAGCAACCTGTTCACAGACATAGCTGTTGGGGGCACTGCTGTAATTCTGCAATATTCAATACCAAGAGGAAAAAAAAGTACAAAAAAATGTATGCAAGGTTGTACTGAGCAAAATGTATACTATGTAAGAGCAGTAGCTGGAAAGCTGCAGCCATAAGGCATATTAATCCAGTCAATGAATGAATCTTTAAAAACTTTCGTCATTTGGGCATTACAGTGAAACCTTTGGTCTGTAATAACAACTGAATATTTAAATATATTTCTAGCCTGCTTACATGTAGCTGGTAAAGTTGTTACACAATGCTAGAGGATAAATCTTCATGAAACAAAATTAATTGCTATCCTTCTTCATCATTTGTTAGTCTTTTAATGCAGGTTCACTAGAAGCATAAAAACCAAGGCAATTGTGAATCCCTATGCTTTTTATAGCATATTCCATTACCCAACCCATACTCACCCTCACCAACAGTGACCCAGACATTAAAATGCAGGATCTGTCACATACATGACATTTCTTTTCCTATGATCAGATATATTCACTTTGGTCAAATGTCATTAAAAAATGTCACTATATGCAATTGCTGTATTTTTACCTGTCTCCCTCCTTTAGATGGAGGTAGGAATGATACCCTTCTTCCTCAAAGTCATCCACACATGGGCAAGATAATTAATAAATCGTGTGGATTTCCAAACAGCCATTAGGATGAAGGTGCAGTAACCGATGGATTGTCAGACAGACAGACAGAGGAAGGATAATAATATGTCTATATTTTTTAATATATAAAAAGCATAGGAATAATAATTGATATTTCCCTTAATGGGAAATGGGGATACTGATATTAAGTTGTTGTGAGACCCCTGAGATTTTAAGATCTATCATTAAAATCAATATAGCCATATCCTCTTGAAGTTGAAAATTGCTTGAATAAATCACGATGATCTACATACAACCAGCAATATCCCACATTATTTGGCAGGTGAAGTCTGGAGGAATGTTGACAAAATATCCAAAGAGTGTTAAAGAAATTTGCTCCCAAGTCATGAAAATATTCATATAATATAATTATCTAGCAAACTACAGTCTGCCATAGTCATATTTTGGGGAAGCTTATCAGTCAAAGCTGAAGTAATATTTTTTTCATTTTAGCAGAAATGTAAACAAATGATAATAAACTAATGATTTGAAAATGTATGGCTTGTTAACAATACACTGTATTTTTCTTATATTTCTTGCTGAAGTTCACACAGTCTCCTTGAATTCCATAAACTGAGCTTTTTACATATTTTCTGTGGTTACCATGCACTCTGTTTTGATATTGTGGCAGAATGGTGATACTGAGACAGGGACTGATTATTTACTATTTAAAGTGGATCGCCTGGAAATGTTTTGAAAAAAAAATATTTCTGGGCCCCAAGTAGCTTGAAAGAAATATTCTTGCTCTGATTTCATGAAAAAAGAGCTGATTATATCCATTATATTAATGGGAAAAAATCTTGAGGTAAAATACAAAAATAGTCTGACTAAAATAAAAATTAGCACCCTCCCTCAAAAACTAAATGGTTTGTCCCTTATGAAACCTGTTTTCTTTTAACTATTTCTTTTTTTAATGTGCATCACAACTAAATCTATTTTAAAAGCATACCATACCTCAAAACAGTAATTTTCAACATTTTTGCGCAAACCTAAATTGGTCACAAACTGGACCTCCCAATCTTCATACCTGACACTTTGCAACCATACTGAAGACACTTCATGACAATGATTTGGGTCATGAACTGAGGTTGGGAACTGCTGCCTTTAAACAAATATCCTATAATGAATGTCTCTATTGATCCATCTTAATTCACATTATTAGCCCATTGTTATTGCTAATGTAATTATGTTGTTTTCTACAATTCTGTTCAGCTATATGCATGTTAAAAAATCTCTGAAAAGAATTAAGTAATTGAGAAATCTTAAAATTCCATGAAAATAAATTCGGTCAAGCTCATTTAATTGTAAATCAATATTACTGTAAATATTACTGTAAATGTCTGACAAGATTCATTTATGACAGTCAAATAGAGTAAACCTTCATTTTTATTTTAGACAAAAACATGACTTTCAAGTATTATCATTTGATCTCTTTCAAGTGTATACCATTACACTCATACATATAAACCAGTCATGGATATTTATCATGTATCGCAAGATATCACTATATTATATCATTATATTTTTGATAGCTGTCTGTATCATTTTAATCTTTTTTCATATTGAACCTAATATCAATAAAAACCAGATTTGCATTGCCTCTTTGTTTTGCAGTAAACAGTGGAAACTAAAAATGAACATGTGATCCCATTAGTATAATGCAAGTCCATAAACAAAGTAAAAATTCTTCACATAACCTCTAGAAATGTAACAATCTCAGCTAACAGAAACTAAAAATGACGAAAACTACAACAAATCGTCGAGTATCAGTCATAGTCGTGATGACAGTAGCTTACGTGCACAGTTTGATAAAAATTCATTCATATATTTGACAACAATTGTGCTAAGAAGCTGAAGCAGCCCAAGCTTTGATGCCTACCTTTTTATATTATAAAGTTTCTACTGAACAATAGCATTTTGGTGTAGTTCAGTAAATTAAAACATATCAAAATATATGGAACTGTATAACCTAATTTGTTGTCTATAAATCAAGATGTATGTAATTATCTCTCCATTATTATATATATATCATAAACTACATATATTACTGTAATGACGGTATGTCTTGGTATACCCTTAATTATTTATAAAAGTAATATTTATGATCTATAAAAGTTAAAGCAATTTTTTCATGTACTAAGTTTTGGTACATCTAGAACTTTGTTTATTGTCTACTGATAGATTGGCACATTTTATCTATAATAACCTCATGTAACATAAGCATGTGTTTGTAGTGTATGGTGATCTTCACAATTATGTCTTTACTTTTTTTTTGTCTACAAGTTTTGGGACACCATATATTGTATAGTTTACCTGCATAGAAGTCTTAGGATGCACAATTTTTTTGTTGTTGGGGTCAATTTTATCATTCAAAAATGGATTTATTTCAAGTTCTCCAGGGTAACGAAAAGTCATTGAGATATACCAGGAGCAAAGCATTTGAGTGGTTTATATTAGTTATCAAAATTTACAATGTACAGCATACAAATAAAATTAAACAAGAATACCAAATTGACACATGGCATGCACACCATGTGAGGTTTTTTCCCTCAACTTTGAACTTTGAGCTAGGGATTTGACTGGTATGAGAGGGTGTGAACCTGTGTAAAGTTCACCAGAATATATGTAGGTGTTAAAATGGACAGCCTGGAAACTAGCAACTGTCTTAAATTATTCTTTGTGACCTTAACCTTGAAAGGAAGAGTTGTATGACTGAATACACTAGACAATATTAAGACAATTTTTATATAACAGGCTAGAATTTCATTCAAATATTTCACTGGTTGAAAAGTTTTACATATACATCAATACATGAAGACAGGTCATTGGTTTATATTCTCCCTTGATGTAACCTTGATCTTGAGGCAGGGGTAATGGCAATGGTGTGTGTGTATGTGTGTGCATGAGAATAGGATTTTTAATGTAGCTTTAACAATTTTTCAGTCATAACGCTATGATGTCTGCAGTGTGGCAGTTTATAGTGATGTCCAGCACTGGGGCATCATGCCGCAGATATGTAGCATGATGTTCCACCCAGTCACATTATCCTAACACCAGGCTGACCAGTCCTAACCTTAACCTCTTAATACTGAGCTCCAAGTGAGGAAGCTGTTAGTACCATTTTTGTAAGTCTTTGGTAATAGCAATGGTATGTAACACACAGTCTAGTCATACTATATAACAAGTTAAATGTATTATTACAATATCTGAAGTAGTTCAAAGTTATAGTGTTGACAAGGATACATGCTAGTAAGAGCTGCATTTGATCTTTACCTTGAGACAGAGGTCATGGCTAAGGTATGTGACATACCATCTATACATGATACATAACTGGCAAATGTTTCATTAAAATATCTTCAGTGGCTACAAAGGTATGTTCCAGACATATGTTATCAGCCACAGATTTACATTTCCAATGAGGTGAACTTGCCCTTGAGGCATGGGGCATGGCTATGTTACATGACACACCATCCAGTTATGATACATAATTGACTAGTTTCATTAAAATATCTTCAGTGGTAGAAAAGCAGACCTGCCAATACAAATTTTGTTAAATTTTCTTTTTCTTGCTGTTTTTATACATCTTACCAAGCATTCACTTCACAAAGAAAAGTTACCTAGAAGAAATGTCATTTAAAAAGACATTGGTCCCCTTTAAATATACCATGGAAAAAGTTTGCTTCTTAATTTCTTGAAATTTTCATGAGAGCAAGCATGAAACTTTAACTGTGTGAAAGCCCAAACATTTATCAATTCTATACATGTTCATAAATGAGATATCTATGGTCATAACAATTTGTGCCCTTATCAGTGTTTGTATCAATTTGTCTGTCTGTGTATAAAACCACATAAAAAGCATTAGATTAAGTTATTTGGCATACCTCAAGATCAGTCTCAAAGTTTTGAAATATCTGTATATAGATGTACAAATACAGTAATTTACTGGATTGTCGGTGGACTTGGCAATTCAGCATATATACTGGATGGTTGGGGGACATGGCAATTCAGTATATATACTGGATGTTTGGGAGACATGGCTATTCAGTATATATAATAGATGATTGGAATTGATGGTGATTCAATATATATATATATATAGAAAGCAAATTTTTAAGTAATTTATGTTTCTCAGAGAATACTTACCCAATCACATTAACATTAGGGATATAAGCCTGCTACGTCGTGAATCCAGCCCTACCAAAAGACGAAAATGTGTCTTTTTGTCTATGTGCTATAGACAAAGGGAAATAACTCTTGCCCCTTGCCACCCACTAGGTGTCGCCAGCTTTTAAGCTGAGCGATAAATACCATACGAGGATGCTTGCATGGGTGGTTGGGAGGGTATTTAAGTAATGTGATTGGGTAAGTATTCTCGGAGAAACATAATTTACTTAAAAATTTGCTTTCTCCTTTTGAATACGTTGCCCAATCACATTAACATTAGGAGAATAGGTAATAGGAGGAGGGAATGCTGAGCACCCTGCCTCTACCCCGGGTATCCTCTAGGGAATGATGGCTGGATTACTCATTTGAACAATAACCTGTTCTCTTAATTTGAACAGCAACACATCCCAGGGTCATGTGATATGTGATCCCTTTATCCCTTTATACGGTTAAGAATATAGTTATTGAAATCTTCTTACCTACAAAAAATCTTTCTGGCGAATCCAGCGAAGCTAATAGGCTGTGCTGATTGTTGTAAATGGGTCTGGTGGGCATCTGGGCTGCCAACACCAGACCTACTAGATTCAAGGTTTGCCTCTGCGAGGACAAATCATTGAGATAAAACTGGCGAAGGTTGACTCTGCATGCCAGCCAACAGCTTCTATTATATCTCGGATAGAAACATTGCATTCGAATGCAAGGCTCGTTGAGATGGCTCTAATCGCATGAGCAGTAATCTGCACGAGGCGACTCTGATTTTGTGAAACCTCAGAGTACACCGAGCGTATAACCCACTCTGTGCGTTTAAATGGTGCTAGAATGCACAAACAGGATCTTACATGGCTGCTGCTTCTGACCTATCTATAAAAGAAGCGAGCTAATGACGACTCTTTGATTGCCAATGGATGGTAACCTAGTTTTGGCTACAAAGCCTGGCTGCATCAAAGAGGACCACCGAACCATCTGATCTGAACTGAAGATAGTTCAGGTCACTGGAAAGGACATGTAACTCACTCACCCTGCATGCTGAAGCTAAGACTATCAAGAAACCCGATTTGTATGATAGTAGCTTTAACGAATTGTGGGCTAAAGACCCAATAATGCCTGAATTGAGCAAAGTTAAAACCCAGGACAGATTCCATTTGGACACAGGGTGAGGGATATTAGTCGATTGAACTCTAAAGTGGCTAAAAGATCTGACAGATCTTTGGCATGGCTGATGTCACATTTACCATGATGGTGAAATGTGTCTGATATCATGGAACGGCAGCATTTGATAGTAATTGGGGCCAACTGTTTCTCCTTGAAAAGCCAGAGAAAATGTCGGCCAGTTCAGGGATTGTGACACTCAAAGGAACGATGCTAATGATATGGTACCAGTCCCTGAAAACATGCCACTTTCCCTCGTAAGCCTTCAGAGTAGAGGGCCTTCTTGTATTCGAGATCCTCTCCACAATCAAAGATTTAAATTGTTTGTCTCACAAGGCCGTCTGGACAACAGCCAAGTGTGAAGATAAAGACGGTCCGAACAGGCGTGAAACACCCGTGACCGCGGTTGCACGAGAAGATTTGGGCTGACTGTAATCTTCCTGGGTAGATCTATCGCCAGATCGAGTAGATCAGAGACCCAGGAGTTGTTCCATCTGAGAAGGTCAATCAGACTCATCTGACAGTTACGACCCCTTAACCTCTGGATTATTTTCAGTGCCAAGACCATGGGACGGTAGAAGAATGCCCACAACCTCTCCCAGCTGACAGACAGAGCATCCACGGCCCAAGCTTCTGGGTCTAGAACCGGAGAGAAGGTGGACAATGTACGATTCCTCCTTGTTGCAAAAGATTGATCATTGGACATCCCCAAAGTGTGCAGATTGAAAGTAAGCCCGATTGATGGAGTGACCATTCCATGTGAATGACTGGATAGAGTGTCAGCCAAGACACTGAGTCTGCCGGAATGTGTCTGATTTGTACATTGAGGTGTAGATTGTTGCACCAATGTAGAAACTGCCAGATCAGATTGCACAGGCCTGGTGATTGGTGCCCCCTTGTTTTGAGGAGGCAAGACACATCCACAAAGTTGTCTGACATAAGGAGGAGAGTTGTGAATAAGAGTGAATAAGAGTTGATTGTGCCAGAAATGAAAGGCATTGATGACAGCCTTTATTGCTGAAAGGTTGATGTGGAGAGGGCTCTCCCCTGGCACCCATGTACCACTGACTGTATCGATGTCCGGCAACAGGTGGGCACCACAACCGTAGGTACTGGTGGCAGAACATACCGTTATCTCCGCCTGGGGTATCTCCAGAGGAATCCCTGTGGACAGCCAAAAGGGGTTGTGCCACTGACGCAAGAATGATCTTATCTTGGGCGTGATCATTATTGTGTGATTGAGGGGACTAGATAAAGGACGCCATTATGCCAGTAATGTCCTTTGTAAGGGGCGCATAAAAAGACGGCCGAGGGGGATACAAGTCCACCGACACATTGAATAATCCGAGGAGTTGCAAGAACTCTCTTGCTGAAATGCACATCCTGCTGGAAACAGACTCTACGAGCTAGACTATCCTGATGATCTTGAACATGAGGGAGCCTTACCAGATTCAGATCGTTGAGAATCTCCATACCCAGATGGACCAAAACTCTGGGATGGACAGAGATCGGACTTTATCCAGTTCACGAGCAAGCCTAGATGATGTAAAAGTAAGATAAGATTGTTTCTACCTTTGAACAGAGTAAAACTTTTCAGACGTTTCTGGATGATGTCGTCCAGGTATACTGCCGTCACTATAGATGAAGTCGAGCAAAACAGGGTGACGATGCAATCCATAACCTTGGTAAAAGCCCATGGGTTGATGTTGAGGCCAAAAGGTATGATCTGGAACTGATAAACCGAGTCCCGATAAGCCTAACGGAGAAATGTCCATGACTCGGTGGATAGGGATGTGAAAATATGCATCGGTCACAACTAGACTGACTGCATACCCCTAAGAAATAAGAAATACCCATGAATAAAACCCTGGCTATTGCAGGGTTTATTATTATTATTTTTTTTTTCCTTTCTTCTATGTTTCAGAAAGGAATCCTTCTCCCAATCTGACGGTACATCCGTGAAGAGGGGAGGGGAGGACAAGGTAGGGGATGGATAAATGAAGTTCAAAGTCCCTCCGAAATGACCTGAATCACCCAAATGTTCTGAGGTAATAAAGTGGTCCAGTGGTCCTGAAATTGCAGGAAGCGGCCACCCACAGGTAAGCAGTCTGCTGGTGGTGGGCAGGGTATGTCAACATCTTGAGTTAGGAGGCTTGAAGGTGGAGAAACTTGGGTTCTTGCCACCTCTGTATGGTTGCCTCCTAGCTTGATTAGACTGTTGGCTCCCAGCATTGGATTGGGATCTATGCTGCACATTTCATTGTAAGGATCCCTTCTTCTCTGGTCCGCCTATCATCCCTCCGCTGTGAACTTTTTTAATTTTCTGCCAAAGAGTAAATGTGACCCAAACGGAGACATCCGTATAGCCAAAGTAGGATGGGACTTGAGCGACGTGGACCGCCAACATGCGTCACGTCGTATCAGGTCGAAGTTGGCAGAAGCAGTCAACACATTGGCCATGGAATGGTGAGCTGCCCTGTTAATAACTCTAGCAATCCAGGCCATCGCTTCACAAGCGTGGTCATTGCCGGATTTACCTAGGGAGTCGGAAATTGGCTAGTGAAGCCAAGTCTAACATTGAAGACGTAGCTACTACGTTTCGGACTAGCTTTAACGTAGCATTGGAGATCAGTACTGAAGGCGTCTGATTGAGGTTTGTACCAGCTACACTAGAACGTCGCTGGAAGTTAGCATCTTAATTTATTTTTTTTTATTTTTTTTAACGACTGGGGCAGAAGCAGGAAGAACATCATCTCTTCCTCCAATTCAAGATCTACAGATGCCTTAACTTTGTAGTCATGAATGGCGGTAGGAGGTGGTGGGCATTCTGAAGTTCCAAACACCCTATAAATTCTTCCCCTGCGGCCTTGGAGCTAAGCTCAGTCCGTTCCATGACTGGATCTGTGTACGGCTGAAAGTGTTTCATCACACTCACTGTGTGCTGAGGCATGTTCTGGTCAACTCAGGCATCCACTCGCAGCTGAATTGTCAATGTTTTTGTTTTTGTTTTTTTTATAAAATCCATCTTTAAATTTTTTCTCATCTCCGTAATGCTTGCGCAGTGCAGCGAGCACTGCGCGCACATCTACCGTTCGCTCAGTGGGAACGTTGGTTCTGGTACAGCTTGCATATCTGTATAGCATACCAGGTGACATAGATGACGCAATTCCGTCATAATTGACACTTTCACTAAATCTCCCTTGTGGAGAAGCCGTGAATATATGGACGGCTGGCACGTTTGTCTGGTGAATGGTCGGCCTGAATGTCGGCGACAGTCCGGCTATCACTGGTACCGGCCGCTCCAAAGGCCTGGCTGGACGGACAGATTTCTCACTAAAGTCTCCATCATAGTATTGATATGTTGCCGCTGGTACAGCTTGACGAACAGATTTGTTAGTAAAATCCCCATAAATCATAGTTGGTCTGCCCGTTTTAGCAATAAGGTCCCCATATTGGGACAGTACTGCCGGCTGGTTTGTCTGGCGTGTGATCCGCCAAAATCTCGGCGACGGTCCGGCTATTGCCGGTACCGGCCGCTCCAATGGCCTGGCTGGATGGACAGATTTCTCACTAAAGTCTCCATCATAGTATTGGTATGTTGCCGGCGGTACAGCTTGACGGAGTATTACACGAGGCCAGGTCAATATCTTGGCTTCGTATTTTACACTGGTAATGGTATGGTTGTATGATATTCCATATTACCGGCAATGGTGAAATTGCATTACTGATGCTAACTTGCTTGTGATTTAACTTCTGAACAAATCACTGCTATATTCTGTTATCAATTGATACAGCTGAATAAACAGTACATGCATGCTTTATAATAATTGAAAGCATGTCCATGTTGTAGTTCATTTTATATCCTGCAGTTAAGAATGTAACTTATATAAAGTTTCAATGACACAATCCATATACAAGTCGATTCGGAGTATAAGAGGAAGACCTGACTTCAAGTAAAAAAGTATAAACTTATAGGCCGGAAAATACTGTAGGCATGCATGTGTGTAAGGATGTACGTATATGGTTTAGAGCCTGTTAGCACAATACTGGATACATGGTGTCAATTTAAAAGTAAGTTCTAAAAAAAGAACAAAGAATTGCAAAAACAGTTGAAAAATAAAATGACTGACAAACCTGTCCGAAAACATGTAAACAAGATAAAAAGTAGTGTTATAACCATGTGTGTGTGTGATTTGGATTTTTAATGAAACTTTAACATTTTTTCAGTCATATCATCTGAAGTGTTAGTTTATAGTGCAGGCCTTGAATTTAACACAAATTTCCTGGTAGCTAGAAGGACTAGTGTACTAAGAAATTTACTAGCCCTGCCAAAAATTTACTAGCCCTGTCCCCAAAACAATGTCACACACTCGTATTGAGATTAACAATTTTATTTCATAAATAGCATTATCATATAAAATGTAGAAGTACAGAAGTATAAATTTTACTTTAAATCATCAATAAATTCACATTTTTTGTTTATCAAGATAATCTGGATCCGATTCCAGAAAGGGATCCAGGTGTCCTTTCTTGTCCTCCACCTGCACTTTGGGTCCATATGGGGTTTGTTCTGGTCTCCTTACCCATCTCCCTTAAACAAACCACAAATGTATAGCTGATAATTGATCATATGTTGGAATGTCATTTGTATGAAACATGATGAAGAGTAGGTCGGACAAAATCCAAGGTCGCAAACAAGATCTCCAGTCACTCTTCCCCATTTTCATCTCTAGAAAACCCCTTTCAATATCAGCAGAGTGGGCTGGGATTGTCAGGATGAGGTCAATCAATGCCAGAATATTCTTGCAGTCAGCAGCATATGATTGTACAACTGTGGGCCAAGTCAAAGCATAGATGTCTTTGTAACTGCAAGATAACAGAATGAATTAGTAAATATAAATTTTAATAAATTTATATAAAGAAAAAAGTAATGTCAGTACTTAAATAATGTTTTAATTGAATTGTTTTTGAAAAGATTTCTTTATTTCTTTAAATGGTTACCTTTGTAATCAAGATACTATGCTAAATAAAGAATATTTAATGAATCTGGCATCAGTGATGTTTCTTGTATTTATTTTTAAATATTTGAATATACACCTACTTGCTGTAGGCTTTGATCTCATCCAGCTGACATATCCATATATAATCAGTGAAGGGTATTCTGTTCTTTACGATAGCATATGCATTTCTAAACAAATTAATGAGCCGGTCAAATACATGCCTATTTAAATTTTCCAAGATTTTTCCAGCGGTCGATTCTTCTGGTGATATCTGCATAGCTGCTTTTCTCTCTGAACTCTTTTTGTGTTGCCCAGAGCTTTCATGTGCGTTTATTAATTCCATTTTAATGTTCAAACAACCTCAACAAAATTGGAACTTTTCTCTGTGTTTGTTTTTGCGAATTCCATACACCAGTTACACCGCATTGTTCTTTTCCTCATCATAATTCAGCCATTCCCTGTCTTTTGTCCATGTCTTCTGAAACGTTCGATTACGCTTTTACCTTTCATAAAAATAATTCCTCTCTTTTATGTCATTTTCATTCAACTTTTGCTTTTTTTCCAGAGGCTGAACACCTTCTATAAAACACCACATTTTGCCTGTCTTATAAGGCGGGAATTGTGCTTCGTTTTGAAATATGAGATGTTACAGTATAACTGACGCGAATTATTTGAAGTAAGAAAAGGAATGACAATGTCACAGTGTCCTTTATATAAAAAAAAAGTCTGAGCAAGAAACCTGTTTAAAAACACGTGCCTCCCCCCTCCATCAAATGGCTTCTCCATAATAAAGACTTGACTTCAGCATATGTTCTGCACGATCAAAGCTGTGGCTAAAGTAAATACTGTTATAAAATATTAACATCAAAAGATAATGTTAGTTTCAACTTGGAAAATGTGTACTCACATCAAACAAAGCCATCTGACTTGGAGTGTTGTATTTAACTCGGGTGCTCGACGCGAGCTTGGTGTGAATGAAAAAGAAAACAACAATCAAAAGAAACAAAATCATACATAGCGACAAAAATACCAAAAATATTCCTGAGATATTTTTCTAAGGTATTTTTGTCACTCTGTATCAATTGTTTCTTTAGATTTTTTTCCCCTTCACATCAAGAGCGCATCGAACACCAGTGGTATTTAACAGCTACAAGTACGGTCTCATCATTAATAACATGTTTGATAATTGTTCCTAATTAATCAAACCTCAGTGTATTGTTGAAATTAATAATAAGCGGGAATATTTTCAATCTTAGATGCCCATGTGAGATTTTAATTCCCATCAAATGCTTGGATGTCTCCACGTGTATATAATTATTTGTTCAATCGTTTTTGGGGGAAAAATATAAAAGCTCTTCTTATTATCATAGAAAAAGTAGTTGCTTGGAAAATGATGTGTCAGTAATGTTATCATACTAAATTGATCTAATTCTTTTAATTATTTTGATGCAAACGTAAAATATGAGTTATGACTCCGAGCAAGCAAAAAAAAAATACCTTCAAGAAACAAACATGTAAACTAATTTCTTTGAATAGTTGATGCTATATTCTTATGTGTGGTGTAACGTTTCGTAAGTTGTTACTGTGGTAGCGTGAATAAAGCGTGATACCATTTAATTCGCTATCAGATTAATACAGATCAATTTCCAAACTTCCGTTGTTATTGACGGGACCTAAATTGGAGCTGTTAAGTGAAACAGACATAACCAGATGGCTTCTTGTAATATAAACATATTTCCAAGGCAGAAATTGACTTCATCTTCACATGCTAATATTTTATGACTGTTTACAACGGTCACTGCGTTGATTCTAAAGAACATCGGCCGAAGTTACGTCTTTATTAGGGTATTGAGTAAACAAACGCTGACTGTTGATAACCAAAAACTTACTAGCCCGTCGGACTATTAACATTATGAAAAATACTAGCCCGACGGGAAATCTACTATCTACTAATTTCGAGCCCTGTAGTGATGTCTAGCACTGAGGCATCATGCCGCAGACATGTAGCATGATGTCCCACCCAGTCATATTATTCTGACACCAGAAAAACCAGTCCTAAAACTAACCTCTTAATGCTGAGTGCCAAGCAAGGCAGCTCTTAGTACCATTTTGTAAGCTTTAATATGACTTAGATGGGGATTTAACCCAGAACCTCCTGCATCCGAGGACACTCCAACTACAAAACCACTGGAGCAGTGTTAGAACTTTGTAAAGGTAAATAATATAAAAGATAAAGGAAGAAAGAAAAAAAAAATCCTTACATTATAGAATCAAAATTTGTTATATAAACCATATCCCCCCCCCTCCGAATATATAATTTTCCCTGGCGGTACTCCATAAAGTTTCTTCACCTTAGTTCACATAAAAATTTCTGCCTTGCAGTTTGGAAGTTGATACACTTGACAAAAATGTATTCCAATGCCAATCGACAGGATTCTGCCATTTGATCGCATTCCTTCATGAAAATTTTTGCACATACAGCAAGCAAAGTTCTTATGTGGTGTGCACTTTATATGGTAGGGTGTACATACACCTATACAAGGCATTACATAAAACTATAAGTAGCAGATCAAGATTTTAAAGTGACATTAGGGGTTTGGTCATCCATCGTGGTTGTGTAACATCTCTCTCTCTCTCTCTCTCTCTCTCTCTCTCTCTCACACACACACACACACACACACACAAAATTTTATTGTAACCTTTGACGGTAAATTTCAGATACATGTACATATATTCCTTTAAAAGAACTATCAACACATTTTTGTGATATTTTAATAATTATTTATAGATCAATAAATAAAACAGATTTGAACTATAATATTTTGAATTAACTATTTGTAAATAATAAAAAAATTGCCATACAATATATTTAATTAATATTATAATTCACATTAGATATTTTCATTTAGTTCTTTAACAGATAATTGTTATCTGTAATGGATACAGCACAGATTGCAAATAAATTATGATGCTTATGGACATGTAGTCTCTCAGTAACATAAATAACAATATGCAATATATTGCTAACAAAATAATATGCTTATTCATGTCAGCTTGTACTAAATTCATTATCAAAAGTGATAATAACATTAGTACAGTTCAACCTCTCAAATTAATGTTAGCATTATCTAATAATACATCAATTACATTGGACTTCTGTAATTACTGAAACCTTTACAATACAATAACCATTTTACTGTGTACCAAAGACAAAAAGTCAAAGCAGTATCACATATTTGAATACTCCAAAGCTCTTTTATGGAGAGGTCTAGGAGAAATGACCCATCATGATGCTGTCAGGGAGATGGAGATAGAATAATCAGCCATTGCAGGCATGATATGAGCACCACCTCAAGTACTTTGTATGTGGCTATAATCTTTTAAGTGCACTAAATGATGGAGTGTCCTCTCGTCTGGCACACCAACTTCGATGGAATATTAACAGTTAATACTGCAGGGAAAGCGAGACACAATATTGAAATGGACTTACAAATGGAATTTTGTAACAGAGAATACAAGGAGGATGTCAAGACCGCCAGTGGAAATCTGACTGATGACACCATAGGTAGACACAGCCAAATGGTGGAGATTAAAAAACACACTTTAGTATGTTTTTGATCACAAGATACTTAACTATGGCGATTTCGAGCAAACAAAAGGTGTAGTGAGGAGGAATGCTGATACTGAGGACCTTGTGAAAATCATCTTAGACAACAAATGCTGTGAGTTTATCTCAGGAAGATGTCACTCAGCCTTCCCTGATATTCATTGTCTATCAACATTTAATCAAATGGGAGAGTTTAAGAAAAGGATTCAGAAGCATCTTAAGAAAATGAGCAAAAGACTTGAGATTATAGTTGACTGAGACAACTTTATTTGCAATATTAAGTATATAAATTTAGTAGAAACATAAATTTTCAGTTATATGTGGTGTACTTATTATGCATTGTTAATATAAACAAATGTATTGGATGGCTATGTATTCCATTACAGCACTCTACTGATCATATGACACCAAACAAAATCAGACTTACAATTACATATTAATTATTATAACAATCCTTGATTGCAAAAGAATATTTTTAAAGATAAACCCTTGCAATTGACTGCAAACATGATGTACATGTACTTATAATTGCATCTGAATTCATTTATGCTTGTTCTATGTACTATCATGGCATTATAACAAGTTAAGAAAAATCAGTGAAAAAAGATGACAACAAAAGTTGAATGTTATTAACACTAAGAAATTATTCATAAGCTATGCTGAATAATATCCCATGTGAGGATACAAAGTTGATTGAAAAAAGAACAAAATAGTGTGCAACAAATGACATTGAATTTTGTATGAAGATCAGTTGATCACACTTCATGCATGATGGATGCAATGGTGATAGTTATAAACTTCATACTCTTCTTAATCTACTAATGCCCAGTGTTAGAACATGTGATTTATGGATGGCTTTTGCAGAGAAGACATACCAAACTTATTGGTTTACACCAAGTAATGTTATATTACATAGAATGTATTGATGTATCTGAGACTGTCAACCAGATATGTATTTTTTATTTACAAGTGCATGTAATAGATAGTTTACATTAGGTTCTTTAGCATAGAAGGTGCAGATTTGCTATTGAATTCAACACAGTCCAAATCCACTATAATATATGGGATAATATATGGGATTATACAACCATGATATGTTTATGTGTCAATGAAATAGTGTCCAGGAAGTCTGGAATGGAAAGTGGATCACATGGCCTGACATTTTTTTGAACATGTACTTCTAATCAGTTTGCCACATCAAAATGGAGTTTTCATTATATGAATTTTTACGATATATAAATAAAAATAATCACTAATCCTAAAAGGTCAAAATGGCTATCTTCTACATCTTATGGGATTTTCATCAAAGGCTTTTCTTAAATGCCAGTTTGTTTCTAACAGAATGATGTGTCAATGAATTATGTGCAGTCCACTTGTTAGTCACCAGTTCATATAGGAAGTCTTGAATGTGCTGATATGCCAATAAAATTTCTATGCATTTTTCATCTTCTGGTAGTTTCAGTGTTATATAACCCTGAATGTGCTGAAGCAAAATAGACTTAAAATGATAATATAATATATACATGTAGATATATACATACTGTACATGAGTACATGCAACTTTCTGTATGATTCATTGTTAGTATTTGTATCCTGCACTTATATATATATATATATATATATATATATATATATATATATATATATATATATATATATATATATATATATAAGCATATAACTTTAAACCAATCTTACGTAGTAAGTAGTAATTTTTTGTAAATTAGGTAAGAAAGCCTTGAATACTGTAACATTTTACTGAATTAAACATAGTGCACATTCAAATCTGTTAACATGTATTTAAACCAGAACTCTACAACCGGTAAATGACATTCACACGTTTTCCTGCACATCCACATCTGTACAGACAGTTAACACAACACATGCAAGCTTTACATTCATAGCAATCACAATCCTCTTGACTACACATTCTGGACGATGGTAAAGATGATTGGTCCATGTTGGAGAGAATGAATTGTTACAGCACAAAGCTTCTCAGATAGTCAGATGTGTTACAAAGCTTCTTCATATATTCATCTGAACAGCGGCTAAGAGATCTAGGAAATATGTAACTTCATCAAAGTCGTTTACACCCATCCCGAGAACATCTTCCAACTTCTTGCCAATATGATAGAACTGAATTTTCAACCCCCCCCCCCAATGTACTACAACATCTATATCCTCAACCTGAATTCCTATACCAAAGGCAACGATAGATATAAGAACTTCGATGCAGTTTCACAAAATCTGCCAGAATTCTAGCCACTGATACCTTATCCATTCTGCTGTGGAACATCTCAACTAGATGATTATCAATTATTTGAAGCTGGCTGTTTATCTTTGTATGCATTCTCTGCCAAGTCTTCCATGAGCCACATAAAAATATTCTGGCAATCCCTCATGCTTTGGCAATAGACAACTATCTTCGGGACTTCTCGTTCCTGGACATGACATGCTGTGGCAACCATGCAAGCACTTTGTCATACTTCTCTGTGCACTTCTCCATATGTACATGTATGTAGATGTTAGTGTCTTGAAGAGAAACACTTTTTTAATACTAGTGTTATGTTGCACAAGAAACAATTACAAGTCAGAACATTTTGTTTCACCTTACAGTTACTTTATTCACTAATTTGTTTGTGTCTGTTTAAATGCAACATACTTATCTGACAAAAAGCCCATGCTTACTGTTTATAATTTGTTGGAATTCATCAAAAGAAAACTAAACACTGCATTGCAAACTATGCAGTCACTTTAAGCAGACAGCAAAAGTTTGGCTTGATAAGAGAGGTGGCAAGTTTAGATAGGTAAAATATGTATATAGAATGAAGAGAATGAAATTTGTACCTTGCTTGAATATAAGAGGTTTTCATCAGCAGAGAAGGGTTTGTGTATCACCACTATGGGAGTATGTTTTGAATATTATAGAAGTTGTCCTTTAACAACTTAAATTTCCCCTATTTGTTTCAAACAAAACTAAATAATGCGTTAACCCTGTTTGTATTTCTACTCAAGTATCCCTTGATTCTTTTATCTTACACCTGTTAGTAGTTGTTTGTATTTGTATGTCAGTTCTCTATCAGTAAAAGTTTAATAGCATGAGCATAATGTAATGAATATCCAAAACCAATGTATAATTTTATTGTGGTGTTGGGGTTTAATTCAGGCAAATACAGCTAGAGACAGGTTTGTACAATAATATGACATATTTCTTAAAATTGTAATGAACAGACAAAAAAAATACTTAAAATATAAGTGGAAGTGAATGGTCATAAAAATCAATGCCATCAGGTGCATGATAAACATATAACAGATGTTAAATAAAAGAATTAGGTACCGGTCTGGAAGTCTGGCAATGGTATGTGTGTCCCCAGTAGGAAGTGGAAGCAAAGTCCTCAAATCCTTCTCCACTTTTTCTGTTGCTGTGGCAGTAAGGAGAAGAGATGGAATGTGTTGGAAACAAGTCACCAGCTCAGCCACTTTTCTATAATCCGGTCTAAAGTCATGTCCCCTATTAATTAATAATTAAACTTGCTATAATAATGATTGTACTGAACTTGAAGTAAATGACCCAAGGCACTAAGAGCTACATGCAATTTTTGTATGATTCAGATTCATACGTAGTATTCGTTTACTGCATGATTATCTTCATAAATGTCTCATTTAAATTTAGAGATCTATATTATTTAATTTGAAATACACACACCAAAGTCTTTGAATAACAGAATTTTACTTCATGGAAACAGGGACAATATTGTATTTAATTCCTATAAAAGGAAGATCGACTCTGCCAGATGTTACACAGTATTACATTATGTTGTACAATAAATTTTTATATAAAGAATATAATAATCACCATTGTGAAATGCAATGAGCCTCATCAAAACCAAGGAGACATAGCTGTGATCACAAAGGTTCTTGATGTACAATCTGTAACCATTCCTTCTCCATGATAGCCTCTGGACTAGCCAGAATAACACCTACATTTCCATCTTTTATATCTGTAGAAATGTGAAATTTTATTACTATCCTTTTCCACATTAACAGTAAAATTTATTTTTTCTATATCTTGTCTTTGTAAAAGAATATCAAAAATTTAAAGCAGGTGATGTTTGAGATAAATAAAGATCTGAATGAAGAAACTACTTCTTGCAATGAAATATGTAACGGGGTTTTTCGGTATCAAGCACTATTGGTACAATATTGCACAAGCCACTGGTCAGAGGTATTGCGCAACTTGGAAAACAACACTCGAAACTACCTCCCGCTAATACTCGTTATCTAAAGGATGCCAGTAAAGATAAATAAAGAATTTAATCAAAATAAAATCAAGAGAAGAAAGACACAGTAAATTACAATTTTCTTTCCTTCTGAATACTCTTAGTTCAGAAGCACTTTAAAACCGAAGTTTTAAAATAATGGATACATTAATTAAAATTCAAACACTAATAAAATAGACGAATTTAGCCGTTAATAGTTTATAGCAAATTTCATCACAAAATCGAGTGTTCATTAACATTGGACCGCTTGGTAAATTCACAATGACCTGTTTGATGACTTTTTTCCTTCTGCTTGCGTCTCGACTTTAACTTGCCCTCTGGTTGAACGTGGGATTCCACAACTCTGACTTCTAACTTCTTTTCCCTCCTTTGAATCTCGATCTCCTCGCTATTTCTCTCTCTTCAAACAAACTATTTTCCTTTGAAAAGAAAAGGGTAAAATGCCCTAAGTATCTCGTTAGGTTTTAAGAGTTGAGATTGTCCGTCCATCTTTCTGGTTCGAACAATCAGATCTTACTATCAGTGTTAACGTTTATATGGCTAACAAATACTACACAAGTCTTCAGATCAATACAGTTATACTGCTAATTATCGACATCAGAATTTGGGAAAGTCACATATATTCCCGTAAATTATTACGTAGAGTGAGGCAATATATCATAGCCCACAATCAATATTCACTAATATGATAAATTCAAAATTAAGGTAGCACTTCCCAATCATAAATGTACACAGCAGGTTTTCTACAACACCCATTAATCTATCTACGTATATAAGGTGAAAATTCTAATTCAGAATTCAAAGTACATTACTAAATCACTGTAATAACCGAACTATCCATACAAAATCAACACCTCATGCATCTGTAACGAAGAAAACATCATATAAATTACATCATGATAAATGTGAATTTGAGTTAAATACCCTGTGTTTTTGGCATGCTCTTTCGACCGTTGGGTTTTCGGTGGTCTTTCCTGAGCCTATTGTCTTTTTTCGAAGGTACTGCTCTAAAAATAACCTCTGGAGTCTTTGCTATGTATTTGTTTCTCTTCCACTCTTGCAGAGGTCTTCCAGACTGATTAAAATTCATTAGCTCAGAGAATATATTTCCCCCAATTTCAGGGATCAACCCACCCCTGATTCTACATTTGGCCAATCAGAATAAATGCTATTCCTACAGACATTTGGAAAACTGCCTATCAAGGTGCCAAAAATGCCACCTGGGGTTGCCTCAACACCCTGGCATTTCTCTCAGTCACTTTTTGACAGTTCTATGTGCAAATTTAGTCTTTCAGGCCTGTCATACACCTAGTTCGTTTTTACTATAAACATTCTAACAGTGTGACCCAAGTTATGAAAACATTCCTTCGCACAAACTCTACCACCAGATAACAGTTAATTGTTGCTAGACTAAGAATTAATTAATGGATTTCACTGCCGAAACATTTGGCACTTGACAAAATAACTAAAGGTTTCTTGTATAAAGATAGTCTAGCATTGGTGTATGAGCATAATATCCCATACTAAATCTAACAGTTAATTTATTTCAAGAATTTTTTTTTGTAATACCTTGATTGGTATGTAATAACGACTGGAATAGAAATCAACATCACCATAAATCTCTTAGTACACTGTATATTAAATACTTTGTCACTTTGTGGAAAGTTATGAATTGGTTTGCATAACGTTTTGTGCCAATTTTAATAAATTATTTTCTTTTACACATTGTGTATTATATATGCATGACTGTCAATGGAAAATTACCTTGAATGGATTCCTTTGGCATGTCTTTTATAATGCATTGGGCTTTGATGCTGTGTGTCTTCATTATTGTCTGCTGGTCTAACACCGCAGTGGTGACATAAACAGCACTGTTTGGCACTTACCGGTTAGCTGAAAATCAAAAGAACAGAAAACTATTTCATGCATTTTTTAAAATATATTGTCTGAATTGCACTTGATAATTTTTTATACAATGTCATAATTTTTTATACAATGTCACATTTAATATTTTTGGCTTCCATGCACCAGTAATAGCCTTGTTAAAATGACAGTATACAGAAACTGTTATGTGATCATCTTTATAGAATGCACATTTCATTATTTACGTTTTCTAGACAAAAACACGTACTTGAATAATTTAGCATATTCTGATATGTCTAGCATTAATAAGATTAAAAGAAAATAACACTTTCATTTAACTCTGATATGAAGACTGATAACGAATTTTCATGCATTTGTATGGTAATTATGTTTTATAAATGTAGACTTTCATACTTTATATGAATCAAAACATCCCATATTAGGTCAACATGAGAAATTAGTAAGATTCTGTCTTACATGTTATAAATTAGTGTATCCATCCAACACTTTCTAATGAAAATTGGCGAAGATTTAAATATCAAAACAAAAACAAAAAAACTACAAAATAAATTATAACATCATAATATTCATATTAATCCTAATAATCCAAAAACTGATAATGATAATATCATACAGTCAATAATACTACTAATAATAATAATGACAATAATAATAATAATAATTTTATCAACGGCTCCTGCTACATAAGACTTTAGAAATTAGATCATCACAAATCTTGTTCCACATGTTTTATGATCACCCTTAAATCCCCTTGTTTGAATACTGTGCAGTATATAATTATATAATTTACATCTGAAAAAAGCAATAATTATTACTTTTATGTATATTACTTCTTATAAAAACAATGTTCTTTTGGTACGCACGATGACATCTTTTTTGTACCACATGATGTATGGATATGTATCTTGGGCCAGTGGCCTAAATTACAAATAAATATTATCACCAACAAAACTCGCCCAATCAATATTCTCACATACAAATAACTCCCACCTCAATAAAGAGCAATATCATTTTTCAACAGTTCTTAAATTTACGTTACCTTTCTCTTGATGATAGGGAAAAGAGTCTGTATCAGGATTTTCCCAAAGCCGGTCGGTAAAAAGCAATAACATGCTTTCCCTCAACTAATTTTAACAATGCTTCTTGTTGTTCCACCTTTAATCTCACGTCATGTCAAATCGTCGAGAACACCCACAATCAATTCTTCCATCATACTTTGACGCTTTCCAGCATAACAACCAAGTCACATGACCAAGTGTACCGAGTGTTTCGAATGAACGAGCGGAAGTCGCATTGGATTGGTTGCTCTGTGTAATGGTGATCACGAAACTTAAATGTCAACAGTAGTTTAGGGTTGTGTTATTCTGCTTGGATTTACAAGTTGTCAAACGTAGGATTTGAAAAAAAGAACCCCTCAGCCGACGGGAGCTCAACAGCCGCGAAAAATACCGGTAAGTGTGTGAAATTTACACTGATACATGCAGACAAAAGTGTATACGGATAACTGCAGGTTTTAATGAATATGTGAAATCAGCGAATGCTGGCTGACTCGGACCGTGGCTGATTCGGCCCAAATTACGGGCTGATTCGGACCAAATGACGGGCTGATTTGGACCATGTGAACTATTATAAGAAAAACCATGTAACACACACATTATTTAGTTTGGTAGTTATTACTGTTTTTGCAGACATACTAAGAGCATATAAAAAGTTGATATTCGGCTTTTAAATTTACTTAAGACAGTTGCTAGCAAATTTCAAACCGAAATCAGAACAAACTCCATATTAACTGCAGCATTTAGATTTGTTCAACCCAAAAAAAGAATATATATATATATATATATATATATATATATATATATATATATATATATATATATATATATATAATAAACTGACAATGAACAGTGCAAAATACAAAACATAAACAAGACAAACAAATAAAACAGAAACACGGTTATGTTTGCAAAGTTTTACATGGCTGTTTCTACTGGAATTAAACATTTAAGTTTATATTGTGCTATTAGTATATAGCAAAATAGACAATATAAATAAATTCATCATACATCTAGCAAAGGCATAACCCTACCATATTGTAAACTCAAATCAATATGTGTGAATCAGACGAAACCTATTGATATTTCACATGGTCCGAATCAGCCAAAAATCTGGTCCGAATCAGCCAGAAATCTGGTCCGAATCAGCCAGTAATTTGGACCGAATCAGCTTGGTCCGAATCAGCCATGGTCCGAATCAGCCTGTTACCAAATCAGCCCCTAACCCCAACATCAAAATCGTAATGGGTGAAGGGCTGATTAAGTGATTTATCTGCCTATTTTGAATGGAATCACTGTATTTGTCTAATTTTAATGGTCAATTCATTCCACGTTGCTGAGCCCTGGTATGCAAAAGAACGCTGTCCATAGTGGGAATAATGAGTATACGATACAAATTATATATGTTTTCACAAGCGCAACAAAAAATGCCCTGCATTAAATTTGACAGGTAATTTTAATGTAACTGGCAAAGACAAAACTACAATTGATAAATAAGTTATCTGTTATCTTGCAAGGCAACAGGATTACAAAAACATGTGACTACTCGCTTAGTGGCCTTGAACTTATTCAAGATTTTCCACATATCCCAGGTTCACTGAGGGTATGTTAGAAATGGTCCCTATGGACATCTGGAAAAACTGAAAATTGTCTTATCAACTCCAATACCAAAAAAATGCATAAAGTCCAGGATGTTACAATGTTATTTAAAGCTAACACATACCAGCTTGTTTGGTGTCCAGTGAAGCAGCTATGTCCATGTTCTCTGGGGGAGTGCTGGTAAAGTCACATGGGGGAGCAATGGCAACTGGTGTATTCCTTGTATGTATGTTGGCTATATCACTGATTATTTCACTTTTGGGTATCCAATGAGAGGAAATGCTGATTTCATCATACATATCTAGACAGTCAGCTGTAAAAAAATGTTAGAGATCCACTATTTATTCAGCTTTGCTCATTTGGCTTATGAAAGGCCAAAAGCCAACTGTTTATTCTTTAATAGATTTCTGGTTCAGCAAATTATCTCAAACTGCCACGTCATGTAATGAATTCAAGTTTATGACCATGTTTAAATAATTGGCTAATAAGAGTTGTTTTGTGTTTTAATAATGGATACTTATACATACCTAAATTCAATCTGCATGATATAAGGTCATTTCTGTATGATTTGCACACTCATTCTGACTTAAGGCATCACTACAACATCTTATTCAGATAAATACAAAGATATGCCTAGATAAATTTTGTAACCCTATATATTTTATATATGAAACAAGTGTTTGAGAAATTGGGAAACTGAAAAGTAAAATACAGTCGTCCCTCGCCACTTCGCGTTTCGACTTTCACGGCTTCATTCTATGGCGCTTTTTTTTAAAGGGGTGTTATTTTAACCCTTTCATAACTACAGACCGGTTTTCCAGTCATCGGAAGCAAGTCTATAACCCTGCAGACCGCTTTACCAGTCTGGGGCAGTGTGCTTATTTAACGTCATAGTACCAGACTACATACGTTTTGGGATATCTCTAAGAAGTTCCTTATTTTAATGTAGATATTGTAACGGCCATGCCAGGTCTTAAGTAATATTACATTGGAGTATGGCACCAGGGATGAGTTAACTTCTTATCAGCTGACTAAAGAGGGGGAGAATGGAGTAAACTCGAACTCTTGATTTCTTTTCAACCATAACACAAGATGATTCATTTATTAAGAAACAGCGATTAAAGTCAGTTCATGCCCATGACAGTCGTGTTGTTTTTGTCAATAGCCAAAATATTATCATTGTTTGAAGGTATAGTATGGTATATGATAATTTCATGCAAGGTCAGGATACACATTAGCACTAGACTATTAGTTTATTATATTATTTCTTCTGATGAGTGAAGATTATATCAGAGTTACCATATTTGGATTTAGTTGCAATAAAGTTTACTACAGAAGAGAAACTTTGACTTAATTGTAATTGTGAAATGTAAAAGTCTGCAAGGAAAACACTTGCTTGACTTTACACTTCAACTTTCGCGTAATACTTATTTGAAGTGAATTCATATAAATGGAAGTAAATTGGCTGTCAAGTCGGTGAGGAAAACACTCACAGTGACTTAGACAACTAATAAATTATAAAATAGACACATAACTTATATTTTATAAATTGCTAGAATAATCAAGTATTGTTGAATTGAATTTAGCATGTCAAGTCAGTGAGGAAAACACTCACAATGACTTAGACATTTTATTTCCCTAAAAACTTTGTTGGACCTATGATTTAAGAAAAAGGAATTATAGATTTGTAGTGTAGCAAAACTTTTTTGTATGTATTTAGCTTTATAAAACTAATTAAATAAGAAAATAAATAAAGAAATCAATAAAAGTATGGGTCTGTGAGGACAACACTCACTTGACCATATAACTGAATTTTAAATAACAAATGATTAAACAATATATATTTTGCTTGTAAACTATATTAGAAATGACTAGAATGTGTATAATTTGAAAGAGAGAAAGGAATTAAAAATAATTAAAAATATAACTTAAATGAAAAAAATTGATTTGTACTTAAATAATCTTTATAAAATATTTACTGTCCAAAATAGTGCCTAAAGTTACATAATTCTCTAATAAAGTAAACAAACCCCCAAAAAAATATTAAAATAAATCTCACAATAACTGTGATGTACCTAGTTTGATGGCTGCTAGGTGATTGAACTCCCCTCAAGCAGCCCACAAAGTAGGGCATAACCGATTTTTGATCCGGAAATCGGATTCCACCGGATAGTATGAACTTCTGATTATTCGGAGTCGGACAAGGCAGGAACGACCGATTCGGATAATACAAATAATAAAGTTGAATTTCTATAGCACCGTATCTAACACTGCGTGTCATTCAATAGTGCGTTAATAAAGTTTAAGAAGTCAGAAAAGTCCAATATGGTCAACACATCCACGCTGTGAGACAATCTATTTGAACTAGCGAGTGAAAACCGGAAATGAAGCCGGATATGGTAAAGTACTAAATAACTTGCTAGACACGGCATAACCAGATATCAGAGACCCGGAAACGAAAGATGAAATTATTTAGAAAAAAAAAAATAAGGATTTAGCATTTCCGATTAATCGAATCGAATCCGGAATCTGAAAATTTCCATGCCCTAAATCCGGAATCGGAAATCAGTAGAAAAATGCTAATCGGTTATGCCCTACCACAAAGCCTTATATACTATTGACAAAACCCACAATGCCCACAATACCCGCAGCGCCCACAATTCTTGTTGGAATATTCAAACCAGCATGCGCTAGTATTGCATGTGTATATTTAGTTCATTTTCACAGTGATTATTTATGGAAATTACCAACTGGATATGTTACATATTGTTACATTGTGAATGAATCGCCATAAGTAACAAACAGAAAAAGAAAAAAAATCAGTTTTGTATTTCGCGGCACATACCGTGTTAGTCTGTCGTTATAGCAATGGTTCGGAAACATGTTATGCACTCTTACAATATTACCGAGGTAGACCGCATGAAAGGGTAGTCAACAGTCAACAAAGAAACAAAGAAGAGGAAAAACAAACTTAAATGCAATGACGTATACAAATGAAACCCCAGGGACTATAAATACATTGAGTATGTAGCGTACAGTCTTAAGCTGTTAATTAGAAATAAGCATTAATCGAATTATCAAGGATGCCAGCCGCCGGCATGATACTCCCTATTTTCGCTATCACAAACACGTAGACTATACCAGCTAACTATTAATCGACAAGTAAACAAAACACAGGATCCTAGAAAATAGTAATGTCAACTCATTTAAGAAATTCACTGCTAATGCACATATTTATAATTAAAAAAAAAAATCTATACCGAATTGGACGGCTTGGATGAATAGTGTTTACCGTTTACACGCATGCATACCTCACTCCCTAAATGCAGGTTATTACAATATTATACATGGATTATGTCACGAGTTAAGCTTGAATTCAACTAGAAATCTCGAGGCAAGCAGGCATATTCTAAGCTTGTTTTCCGAATGGCGAATTTCTATTCAAAATGGCAGACTTTGGCGCAAGATGAGAATGAAGTGTCAGATTATGAATTATCAAAATATTTAGCTGTTGTGACCTAACACACTGATTGAAAATGAGAGAAAACATCTGGAGATGCATTTGAATGTGGGACACACTGATTATGATAAAGAGGACTTTAAAGGTTTTGAACCAGATGAAGTGTGAACTCCACGTGTTTGTTCTCGACAAACCAAAGTGATTTATTTCAGTTTTCTGAGAGAGTTGGACCCACCGAAGTGTTAGATGGCTCCAGAAAAGCTTTGGAATACTTTGAAATCTTTGATTTAGACGAAATTTTTGAAATTATCATTCATGTAATGTGTTAAATAAATAAATGCTTGTGCATTTTACCTGTTGTGTTACCTGTTTGCACCTGTATATTAAAAGTTTTTTAATATATATGCACATTTAGTTGAATTATTCATACAAGTTGACTTCTAGCCTTTATTTTGATACCAAATACAGAAAGATATCTTTAAAATCGGCAAAGTTATGTTCTTTCAAAGTCCACAGGTCATTCTGCTTTACATGTACAAAGTTATTTAGAGGGTCGTGAACAGGTTTTCTATGCTCTAAATCCTACTTCGCGGAAATTCACTTATTGTGGTAGAGTCTCGAACTGATTAACCGCGATAAATGAGGGATGACTAGTTTCTGAATATTCTATAACTGAAAAGTTTGGTTTGAACAATCCCACCCATCCTGATTTAAATGGAGGAATTTTCTTAATATTAAAGATATTTATTGAAGCAAACAAGGTATGCCTTGCAAAACAAAATAAAAATTTTTGCGTATTAATTTTTTTGGCATGAGGCATTGTAATTTGTATGAATCTTACAAATGTACATCCTAGAACAGACCCTGTGGTATGCCATATATTTATAAGGTGTGTACCAGCATATAGTGTTTTGAGTTTGAGATAATAAAATTGTATGTCCTGAAATAAAGTGTACATTCTGTATAGATCTTGAAGTGGAGAAAAAAACTTTTAAAAATGTTTCCAAATGATAATCAATTATGCAATATTTTTATACTTACTACTTAGTATGTTGATTGGTTGCTTGATGTAATGTTGTCAGAAACATAATCTGAAATGTTCAAGAAATCATTTATTAAACAAAACCTATATAAAAAAAACTTTACACCATATATTATCACAAACTGAGTGTATTTCAACCCTAATTATTGAAATTAAATTTGGGATATACATACTTTGGGATAAAAAAGAATAACACTATATGCTCATTGACAGTATTTAAAAAGAGCACTTTGAACAACACATTATGTACTCACCCCATGTTTAATAGACTATATTGATAACTTAAATATTTGTGCAGAAACCACTTTTCTATTTGAGTTACATTAACCTTTAAATTTCTGACCCTAAAATCAATAACCTTCTTCCTTACCCCATTCTGTTAAGGTATGTCATGTAGAACTAATGTTACTATGAAGAAACTAATGTTCATCCTATTGTCACTGTGACATTAATTTTGTCCTTTTGATTTGAAAATGAATAAGTGGAAGCTATACACAATGTTTGGTAACATAGATGATGGAGATCTAAGTTACTGTTCAGAAACCATTTTTCTTGTGTTAGTCAAAATGACCATGACTTTTGGACCCTGAAACCGATACAGTTAGTTCTTCCTTATCCCAAACACAAGTTATCTACAGAGTATGGTAACTGCAGAACTTGGTTAATTGTTCAGAACCATTTTCCTTCTTTCAGTCAGTAATCTTGGCATTTAAGCTTTTGAACCTGAAATCAATAGGGTTTCCTTCTTCAAGCTATCCACAAAATTTGGCAACTCTTGATGATGGAAAAGAAAACTTATTGTACAGAAACAATAACATCATAACATTTTACATTCTGCCTTATGGCAAATGTATACAATAACTTTAACCAAATCAGCTAGGCTTTCTTAAATTTATAATAGCTCAAACTCTCCTGTGAGTGTAATACATTGTGAAGTACAGTGTAGTGGGCATGTGTTTATGTACATTAAAATGGCTGACATATTCAGTCTTGTAGTATAAAAAAGCCTTGACAATGACGATATGATTACAAGTTTCAAGATGAAAGGCTGTGACTTCAGCTCTGTAAAGATGTTCCTACACTAAAACTGGTTGTACTGCAGTACAAATAGTTTCAACACCAGCTGAGAATAACTTTTAGTAGTTATTTATATTGAAATGATATAGAAACTAGAAGACTGAACATATCTTGTCTCTGAAGAATCAACTTACCACTACTTGCATCAGGAATATACGTTGTGTCTAGATCAAATAGATCATCATCAGAGACTGAAATTCCCAAAAGTGATCAGCCAATTACAAGTGACCAAAATGTTTATAACAAACACTATCTGTTTAAGCAGTTAAAGGAAATTTATGAAATATTCACTAGCGTGCAATATCAAATCTCATTACCAAGCTAACCATTTTATCTGGACTTTAAAGGTCTCCAATGGATCAGTTTAAAAAATATTCTCAATTTTTTGGAGCAGCAGGGAGGGCTAACCCTAAATTCGTCAGAATTATATAGTAAGTGGGCATCATAGATGGATTAACCCTAATTTTTTTTTTGTATGAAATAATAAGCATCATAGTTGGGCTAACCCTAAATTCATCTGAAATATATAGTAAGAGGGCATCATAGAGAGTTAACCCTAATTTTTCCTCGTATGAAATAACAAGGGTCGACCTGTGTTTCGGGGGGAAAAAAAGAATCCTGTGTTGTGTGTGTGGGGGGTAATTATGAAAGTTTTTGAAATTGCAATGAAAATTTAAAGAATTTTCTATTTATGATTTCATGTATAGACTAATTTGTAAAATTTCATCTTGTAAATCAATTAAATTATCGGACTGATGAACAAGTTTAAAATTAATTCTCGTTAGTGATTTATTATGACATCGCATATAGACTAATGTAACTGGGGTTTCGGTTATTAACCATCCTGGAGGGACTGTTGGTGCGAATTAATATAAAATATATCCTTGCTGAGCCTGATTTGATCGTGAAAGATTTATTTGATAACTTCCTTCGATGACATCACATACTAAATTTAACGCAAGTAGCGTAGATATATTTACGTTATGTGGAGCTATATGCCTACTGCCACCTTCTGGGTCATTATTATGTGTCAGAATTTTTATTTTTGGTAATATTATTTTTTTCCATGTATTGTGAATTATTTTAAAACCTATATCGATGGCATCACTGAGAAGTTTCTTTAATTCGGGTATGTTATATCCAGGTAGTTTGTACGTGGGAATATCTTTAACGGGGATTTTATAGTCTGTTGCAAACTTTGTTCTCGATAGGGGATTATCATCATCTAATATATCTTGAATAATTTTCAAATTAAATGTTTCCATATCATTGATGATTTTGTTACACGTTTCAACGACGTTAATTAATTCATCTCGGGTAAGAGTACCAGATTTAAGAGGTATTAATAATAGTGAAAAATCATTATTCATTGCTGTGAAATTTTCAATAATTTTAGTTTCATTAATAAAATGATATCCTTCTAGTTTCTCCCATCCATCCTCTACATTCCCAGTTGATCTGTATCCAATACCAAAAAAACTATAGTGATTTGGTGATCTTTATAACTTTCTACCGGATTATCAGGTTTTATCTTGTCTGTGACATAATCAGATTTTTTGGGTTCGGGTATATTAATCGTTTTTTCTTCCTGTTGAGGTGGTATCTCAGGCCAACCTAACATGGTTCTTATAGAACTCTGATAAATATCTACGACGTAATTGGGTGATTTTATCTCAATCGCAGTTGATAGCGTTGGTTCATGAACTGTTATAACGATTTTCGATTCTTTTTCTCCGGTAAGTGATTTTATTCTACGTTGAAATTCATCGTTAATTTGTTCAATTTGATAACTCCCAGTTGGAATTGAAACAACATTCCAATCTGGAGTTCCATCTTCACGTTTTTTCCACGCTACCACTAAAGAATTATTTGGTTGTTGACCACCAGATTGTTTTGATTGTATATTAGGCCAACTATGATACACTCGTAGTTTTGCTAACGCGATTTCATTTACAGGGATTGGAGTTGGAAAATTTACACTAAACTCAGGTTTTGTTGTTGTTACTGATATCATGCTTGTTTTCACCAGAGTGGTATTTTATGCTATTCGTTGAAGCAATTCTGTCGATGTTGACATTATTATTATTGTTGTGCTCTAATTTTAACATCGTTGAATCATACAACCGAACCATCTTTGAGAATTCTTCGGCGGATATTATCTGATCATCAATCGATGTCGAGATCAACATTGACATTTGCGAGTATGCATTAGATACTATGTCAAGTTTAACTGTGTAGTCGTGTAATTTAACATGGGAACACAATGACACTTTTTTTGTTATTCCAGTAAATATTCCCGCGATAGTTGCAGCAGCAGATATACAAATTGGAACAACAACCGGAGCTATCATAGTCACCGATGATAGTATTATTCCAGCGCCGGCAATTACACCAGACACCGAGTACACGGATACGTCGATGAAGGTGATTCTTCGTTGATATTTTTTTCTTTTTTATTTTTATATTCTTCAATCAATGTTTGTAGTTTACTTTGAAATTCTCTGACAGTATCATAACGATATTGGGATGTTGGAGGTATTGTTGACATTTTATTTATTAATATTCACGCTTGGTTTAGTTGTTTACTTAAATCTGCTACAAATTCTACATACCACGACATTGAAACTCTAGCAAGATTATTATCCGTAGATGTTATCGTGAATTGTTCAATTACATCTTTGTCGATGATCGTTGATATAATATTGTTGACCCCAGATGAACTCTACGATGATATACTAAACTTGAGTCGGTGACACTAACGTTAATTGATAAATACCTTTAACAGTTGCAGTGATATGTAAAATGTTGTTTGTAGGAGTCCACGTAAATGATCCATGCTGAATCGTGTATACTAAATTGTTAGTTCTCGCATGAGGAATTTTTGTTTTTTCAAGTATTGGTATCATTCTTGCTGCATCATTTTTTATTGCATCAATATCAGTTTTTGCTTCATCGATAGATTTTTTTAGATCTGGGAGTTTTACATCAACTTTGTCTATGGAGGTTCCAAAGAATTTATCTACGATTTTTCTACGAAATACCATAAATTGTTTGACATGGTCTTCATATTTTCCTGATAACGCTGTTAAATCTGATAATGAAGTTCGTATCGTTGTGAGATTCGAGATTCGGTATGACCACTACTGAATCTTTCAAAAATTCAAAGAATGGTTTTTCTATGTTGTTCACGAGGGTATTTTGTAACCCAACAAAAGTGTTAAATGTCTTTATATGATTGTCATATTCATCACGTAGTCGCTGTTGGGTGTCAACGATTGTCCCAATAACAACACCAGGTTTAAGATTACCTTGATTGTTAAATACCGCGATGGAGTTTTCTATTACTCCGCGTTGTTTGACTAAAATATCGTCGAGGGAAACGTTACTAGTTTTTAATTTACCCTGACGATTTTCAAATACAACTATTTCATTAGTATCAATACTTGCCAGGTTCAACGTTGATGCAATTTCATCTTCGATTATTTTTTTAATTTTTTTATCATCGTCATCGAATGCTTTTTTTAAAATTCTTCCACCTGCTCTTCCCCAAATATCAACCATTATTATTAATTTAAAGATCTCTTTAAAAAGTTATTACTGGTATATTCATTCACAACAACATGAGGTGGTTTCTTCGATCATGAAATTTTATCAAGTACGTTTAATACTTCACCACCACATGAATGCGTTCGTCCGTAAAAGGTCAAGTGCAATATTTACATGAATTTGATATATACAGTGCGCCTTTATGAACCGCGAGTTAGGATCTAATTTTTCAACGTTTCCGATGCAAAATAAGATTAAAAATTGAATATAGTATAGGTATGACGCAAATAACAGCGATTGAAATAAGTAGTAAAATGCTGAACAGCACACAAACACCTTACTAGTGCTGACTGGCGTCAGACAAGGCTGCTTGCTGTCACCATTTCTCGTTCTTCTCGTCTTCGACTGGATTATGAGGACGACCACCAATGGGCAGATAAATGTGATCCAGTAGACACTGTGGAGTCAACTTGAGGACCTGGACTTTATCCGATGATTTAGCGCTCTTGTCCCATAGTTAGCATGAAATGCAGAAGACCGATATACTGACGGCGACATATGCACATGTTGGCCTCAACATCCACAAAGAGAAGACCAAGATCCTCAGGATCAATTATATCAGTAACAACCCAGTCACACTGCAGGGAAGTCCCCTGTAAGAGGTGGAGTCCTTCCCGTACCTAGGCAGCATTATCAATCAGCAGGGTGGCAAAGACGCAGTTTTCAAGGCAATGATTGGAAAGGCCAGAGCAGCTTTCATACAGATCAAAAATATCTGGAGGTCCAAACAAATTTCCTTGACTGCCAGGATCAGACTGTTCAACTCCAACGTGAAGTCAGTCCCACAGAGATCTGGATAACCATCAAGTCCACAGTAAAGAGAGTTAAGACGTTCATCAACAGCTGCCTAAGAAAAATTTTCCAGTTCCGTTGGCCAGACACCATCATGAACAACAACATGTGGCAGAGAACCTTCCAGCTTCCTGTAGAGGGTGGGATCAAGAAGACAAGGTGGGCTTAGATAGGACACACCATACGTAAGCCGCCAACCTATATTATCAGACAGGCATTGAGGTGGAACCATCAAGGCTAAAGGAGAAGGGGACCACCAAGAAACACCTGGCGACTCGACCTTGAGGTGGACATCACTAAGATGGGTCACACTTGGAGTCAACTTGAGGGGATGGCATAGGACAGAAGCCACTGGCGACTTTTTGTGGGCGGCCTATACCTCGGCAGGGGTAAAGGGCAAAACTAACTCGATCGTTTATGTTTTGTGAATAACTTTATATTATAATATCTCGTGATGTAAATTGCGTTTAGAGAATCTAAGATATAGGAGTCCAGAATTGTTTGTAGATTTTGTGTTAAGTGCTTTATCGATATTTCAATTGTTTTTCCCCCGACAAAGAGCTTGTTTAGCTCAAAACGCTAAGATTCTGTTTTGAAAATATGCCGTATCAATTTTTGTGTCATTGTTTTAATTGCTTCTTTGGCTCAAGTGGGTAGAACGTGCACCTCGGACATACATGCAAACGGACAGAGAAGAAATTGAGAAACTTTCATTAAATGATGATGTATACGTTAGAAACAAATGTGAGCCTTTGTTAGCACCAGATAAATGTAGAATTAAATCAATACAAGACGATTTATGACTATTTTTATATGCAATAGCTGAAGCTCTGAGATAAAATTAAGTGGAACATAAATTATATGTCAGCCTTTACTGTATGAATGTATGTCATTAACTTAGACATTATTAAATTTCAATATTTAGGAAATTATTGAAACAATCAGGAGAAGTATATCCATTCTGTAATATTTCTTGAGGAAGTGTCGATTTATCAAAAAAAACATTACACAGCGTCTTTCACACGTTTGACTATATTAAATTAAAACGGCTCCTTTGACCAATCTGTTTGACAAAATAAAATATTTATTTGGTGTTCATCTACGCGTTAGAATTGGTGTTTTGTTTGTTATCAGTCTAATCAAAATTAATTTACATGTCTTTTGGTTTGTAGTCCGTACGACTAAAGCTGAAAATTAAATCCTATTACGTTTCGCACAATGGTGAGCAGCAGAGAGGGTGAAAAGACCACGTTTTCAAGCAAAAATAATGCTTCCTACGAAACCTTATTTTAACCAAAAAAAATAAATCTCCATTTAGCAAACGGAAACTTTACGATTTTTTAATCAATTTTGGTCGCAACGATGTGGTCATCCACCCTCTCTGCTGCTGGAAATTTCAGTTCTGGTTAACAAAAATAATAAATGATTTCAACCAAATATTTGATCGAGTCTTTAGGACGAAAATCCTTTGAAATTGCAAAGCAATTTAGGATTTCACAAACAGACTAATCGCTAACACCTCTTCTTGTAAATCAATCAGATTATTCGACTGGTCGGTGAGTTTGAAATTAATTCTCGTTAACGAATTATTATGGCATCGCATGTAGACAGGATTAATTGGGTTTTCAATAATTAGGAATCCTGGAGGAGCTGTTGGTGCAAACGAATAAAGAATATATCCTTGCTGAGCTTGATTTGATTGCTCTAGATTAATTTGATAGCTTCCTTCAATTGCATCACATACTAAATTGAGCGCAATCACCGTTGAAATATTCACATTATGAGGGGCAATATGCCTACCACCACCATCTGGATCATTATTATACCTGAAGAGGACAGCTGAATCTGATTTTTGTAGCGCCTTGATATCGGTTCTAACAATTCTTGCTAGTTCATCAGCTTTGTACCCGGGAAACTTGAAATTACGCAGATTGTCCTCTGTGATATTGTAATCGGTTAGGAATCGTTGTTTATTGTCGCTGTTGTCATTAATTATTGTTTGAATAATTAGTTCATAGATATATTCCATATCAGATATAAGTTGATTTATTATTTCAACGTGTTTTTGCGATTTTGTTTTCCGTAGTTGTTCTAGTTGTGTTTCATATAATTGTTTAATTTCATTAAAATAACCACGGACGTCAGTTAGCGTAAATGAAATAGTAACAGATGAGTCGGTTGTTCTTTTAATGATAAAATCCCATTGCAATGTGTCTTTGTTGGTAAATATAAATCTATCGGCGATTCTTCCTTTTCTTATATCAGATAAATTATCTCGATAACTGGGATTGATTTCATGATATGATTGTACGTCCGTGGTTAAGTCGGCGGTGGAATTTTCCGGTGGTTTTTCAGGCCATCCTAACACTGTTCTTAACGAGCTGTTATATATATCTACAATGTATCCCTCTGTGCTTATTTCGATCGACGACGAGAGCCTCGGTTGATGAAGATTAATAGCTATTTTTGATTCTTTTCCAGTGATTGATTTTATTCTACGCTGAATTTCAGCATTGATTTGCTTAATTTGGTACGACCCAGTTGGTAACGAAACAGTTTCCCACTCTGGAGTACCATCGGGTTTATTCTTATACGAGAACACCAGTGCGTTATTGGGTTGCTGACCACCAAATGCAACCGATCTGATATTAGGCCAGCTATGATATACTCGTAATTTTGCCAGCGCGATCTCACGCACTGGAATCGGAGAAGGGAAGTTCACACTAAATTCAGGGCTCGTTGATGTTATTGATATCATGCTTGTTTGTACTGGGTTCGTGTTCTCCACTATTTGTTGAAGTAATTCCATCGGTGTTGTCATTGTTATTATACTCATGATTTATTTCTAATTTTGGTATCGAGGAATCATAAATACTGACCATCACTGAGAACTCACAATCTGGTATGGTTGAGATTATTGAGATCATTCTGGTTTTGGGGTTTGTGTTTTCCAATTCCATCGGTGTTGTTATTGTTATTATATTCATGTTGTTGCTCTAATTTTGATATCGCTGAATCAAAAATACTGACCATCGCTGAGAATTCACTATCTGATATAATTGTATTATCGAGTGACGATGATATCATCAATGATAATTGCGAATATGCGGTTGATGCAATATGAAATTGAAGTAAGTAATTCTGCAGTTTACTCTGGCTGCATGATGATATCTTTTTTGCTATCCCGGTTGATATACCCCCGATTGTAGCCACCGCAGAAATGCAAATTGGAACTACGACCGGGGCAATCATTATAACCGATGCAAGTATTATTCCGGCGCCAGTGAGAACGCTTGACACCAAGTACATAATAACATCAATTGCGGTGATTCTTCGTCGGTATTTTTTTATTTTTATTTGATACTCTTCAGTGAGGGTTTTGAGTCTATTCTGAAATTCTCTGACCTGATCATAGCGACATTGCGTTGATGAAATCATTGTTATTTTAAAAACACTAGTGTTTTCAATTATTTATCATCTTCCAGGTAGTGGATCAGGGGTATGTCTACTTCATTTACAAATTCTAAACACCAGGTTATTTCTTTTCTAATGGTGTTATCAACCCCGACAATCTCAAATTCTTCTTCACCCCCGATAATTACTGTCGCGGTGCCACCAAAGTAGGTTTTACCGCTCACGATGATATCAAATTGCTTGTTAGAGATTAACGTCATCCTGTAGATACCATAGGGCCACTCCCCGATATTGACTTTCAATTTAGTATTGGAGTTTTTTATCCAATCAAAGGTCCCATGCTTTACCCCTTCAGATTTTTCTTTTAGTTTAAGAATATCGTCGTAAACGTCGAGATAGGTTTTTTTTATTTCGGTATCTTTCATTATCTTTCCATCGTGGCGTTTAAAAAATGAAACCAAAAGGAGGTTAAGTTTCAAACCTTCTCGGAATAGATAATCCCCCTCGAGTTGAGAATATGTCGTAGTGATATTGTAACTTTTAGAACCCTCAAAGAAATTTTTAGCCATTTCGCTGATGGGTTTTTGTTCGTCAATAGCGCTTTTAATTTCCGCGAGAGTCGGGCCTGTCAACGATGTGGTTTCAGACACGGGTGTTCTCCCAAGAAATTTATCCACGATGGTATTAAGTGTTGTTTGTCTCACCATAAACATATTAATATCTTTGACAGTCATTGTAGATGTAGCTGGGACACCAAAGAAACTATTAGCGATGTAGGCATTGTGAGTATGCTTGCCGATAAACTCACTGATTTCAGCGAGAGTCATTCCTGCCACAAGCGGGTTTCCAAAGAATCTACTAACAATGTCGTTAGTGGGTTTTTGATCTTCTATTAGTTTAGAAATCTCGAGATAATTTGCCTTGAATTCTGAAGCAGTCATCATCCTTCCAGCTTCCTTGTTAGCGAAGAATGAATTCAACAAGTCTTTAATTTCAGCGAGAGTCATGCCCACCACAAGCGGGGTTCCAAAGAATTTATGTACGATATTTTTGCGAAAATTATTATAACCTCGTATAAGATCATTCAGCTCACGGCCGTGGGTGGCAATCGTGTTGTCGTGGGTGGCAATCGTGTTGTCGTGGGCGGCAATCGTGTTGTCGTGGGTGGCAATCGTGTTGTCGTGGGCGGCAATCGTGTTGTCGTGGGTGGCAATCGTGTTGTCGTGGGCGGCAATCTTGTCGGTGATCGTAGACACAAGTGCGCCTGGTTTAAGTCGTCCACCGCTGGAATAAAGCGCAATAGAGTTTTCAGCGGCATCGCTCTGCCGTATCAAAATGTCATTCACGGATATATTACTGCTTTTCAATTTACCCTGTTTGTCTTGAAATACAACTAATTCGTTCGGGTCAACATCTATTAAATTTAACATCTCAGCGATTTCATCTTCAATTATTTTTTTTACATCCTCCATAGAACCCGCAGACGTTTCCTCGGTGGGTTCCGACATTGACAGAGATTTTCCCCAAATATCAATCATTATTGTTAGCGTAACTTGTGTTTTCAATTTATTGATCCTTGTAATTTCCCACTCGTGTATTCGTGTACAACAACATGAGGTGGTTTCCACGGAGATCCAAAGGATTTTAATGAAATCTCCGCGAGGATATTTAATACTTCACGGCCGCATATCGGTGGATCATTTAATTGTTGTGTTGGCAGCGTGGAATAAAAAATCGGAAACTTTTTGAGTTTCATAGAAGAATTTATATACCGCATAAACTCGCTTGGTGGAGCTAACCCATATGAATCGAAATAGTCAATCCCACGTGGATCAATCGCGTATGCAACCCAGTGAGTTCCCGATCCGCTGCTGTTATCAAGATTGATAATACCGGTTTCAACGTTATTTGGTTTTCTCGGTAATTGATCTCTCATAAAAAACCCTCTGAAGTTTTTTATCGCTAGTTTTTTAGCAGCATCAATTAAATCAAAATTGGACATGGGAACTATAGGTTCGGAAATCGAAGATTTGTAAATCGAAGATTTTTCAATTAATAAACCGTTCCTGGTATTCTTCTTAGACCCGATCCGTTCACGGATTTCCCGCTGTACCATGAATACGGGGTTCCTGGTAGGTACAACCCCTTTCCCTTTTTTTTTATACCCGCTCCCAGTTGCTTTTTTTAACGCCATCCCTGCCGCGGTCCCAACGGCTCCCAACGCTGCCGCTTTCGCCACCGCTGGGGCAGCCGCTGCAATCAATGCTGGTATTGCGGCTAACAATGGAAATATACCACCTGATTTTATCATGTTCGTGACTGCGGCTTTTGAAAATTCTATTTGAACTCCTCGCCGTTTTTTCATTGCATCATTGAAATGTTTTATTTGACGATCCATCAGTGATATTTTATGTGTACCGCCGGACATCTGCGCTGGTTTTAACGTTATTGTTGTTCCACATTCTTTAGCGGATTTTGATTTTAATTTCTTGACCTGACCATCAGTCAGCTTGACACTAACAATACTATATGGCATTTTATTGTAAAACACATTTATGCTTTCAGTTGATCTAATTGTGAAAATCGTTTACGATTTCAATCATAGATTTTCCACTGGTGCATCAACGAGTCTCATTCGTCCGCCAGCCCCTTCTAACAACATTGATTTGTCGCTGAGAATAACAGCAACCGCTCTATAATCAACATCACCAGGATCTATACGAGCCCTAAAATGTATGTCAACAACGGATTGCCTTGTTAAATCAAGATGTTCCAGTGAAAAGTAATAAATTGGATACAAGTTCTTAAAATCGAGTTGCGATATTTGCAAACCGGTATCAACATTTTGATCACGACCCATATATGACAGCATCCGATGATACACACGTGCTATTTGGTTGTTTCCGTAATTAAGCTGTATATCCTCAGATGGTTCTTGTTGTCCGTTTATTCTCAGTGAAACCTCACTTACCCCTAACCGATCAAATATCATATGACTGCGTTCTTGGGAACCTAATCGATTCCTATTCTGCAGCGCTATAAATATATGACGTGGAGCTGAAACGCCTTGTTTTGATGCCAGGTGCCATGTAAATGTACCATTAACATTATCCTCTTTAGCATCAGTCGTTGTTGTTAGCCAACTTAGCAATGATTTACCACCGGTTTCCATAAATGAGAGCAGCCGCTCTTCCGTGGTAATTGATGGAGTCATTACTGGCATCCATAATACTATTTTACTCAAAACAACTTTACCTTCATCGGCACCAGTACGCCAAATTGCATCATTGTCATTGCCTTTTCGCACTAACGCGATTGTGTGTTTGGCTCCATAGATGACTTTTCTTACATTTCTGCAGAATCCAAATATATGATGGAGTGGAATTGCACACGAAAACTTTTTCTCTTGTTCTTGCAATGCTAATTTTCGTGTTGCAAATCCTAAATTGAAATTACCATTAACGCCTCCAAGAATATCAAACGCAGCTCCGGGTCTAGCTCGACGTTCTGGATTAGTTGCTTCTCGTTGATTATCAACTGAAGTGTCTTGCGGTGTTAACACTTTAATGTATTGAAGGTGGTCAGCGTTATCAGAGGTATCCTTTGCAAACATCATAGATGGACCAGCCGATCTTGTATAATCATCGGAGTATCTTGCTAGCCCGATTATTGTTGTTGCAACATCAACTTCACGGTCTATTGATTCAATTTCTTTTCCATCAATGAGATATCTTGCACTTTCAAATAACGCCATTATACCATTGTTGACGAAACCAACTCGGATATTTGAATCATTTGCATATGGGGTATCAGCTGCAACATTTGTTACAAGTTTTCCTTCTACTTCGATAAATGCTTCACATGGCAAAAAGTATTTACTGGTATCTTGAACTTGAAGTTCAATTCGCGATCGTAGGTCGGGTTGTATTGCATGATAGGAATAATATTGATAATCGCGGACGGAATCGTCTTTGCGCACTGGGGCTTCCATATCTAACGCGGGATCAGCTGTTCGTTTAAACATTTATAACATTACTAGCGTTTTCAATTGGTGAATTGCAAAGCAATTTCATCTTTATAATCATCGTCGTTGAAAATTCTTCGAATTTCTTTTTTGTTTCAAACCACTTCCTGCTGTCGCGTTCATGATAGCGCTATCTGTTACCGGTGGCGACGAAGTCAATTGCGCTAGTTTTTCTTCCACTGCACTATTTATTGCTTTGCTGATTTTTGCAGGCATCACTGTAGTTGATGGCAGCACCACTGACGAAGTCATTCCTGGTTTCTTTCGCACCAATGATGCTATTTTATCTTTCGCGGCAGAAAATGCCTTTCCGGCAAGATTTCCAACGAAATTGATTCCCTTATCACGGATAGCATCAATGGCTTTCATTGATAATTGTTTAGCTAACGGCGCCACCTTGGGAGCCATTCTTGTAAATAACCCCGCAATGGTATTGCCAAAACCATCTCCGTAATATGCTCTATAAACAGGCAATCGTGAGTTCACCACGTAGACGCTTACTGGTTTATCATGGTTGTAGTGTATAATCATCTTGTTATAAAACTATTAGTTTTTCAATTAGTGATCAATCGCTTACATCCATAGGATTTTCATCATAACGTAGGGCGTCTCTGTGATTTTCAACTAATTCAGCAATAAGTTCTCGATATACATTAATGTCCATGATACCGCCGGCAAATAATCGTCTACAGATATCAGCTGCTTCATTAATTACTTCCGGTGAATTATTTCCGGCTCGTTTCCCTCCGATGAGAACCTCTAACCTTGATATATCACTTAGAATGTTACCAGGGCATGTCACGGTAGAGTCAAAGACTCCAGCATTGAAATCCTTTAGATTTCTAATCGAATATCCCTTTCCACTTGTTTTCTTAGAACCAGCTTCTGCTTTTATGTCTATTTGTTCCGGGATTGGATCCTCCATATAAGGTGGTGGTTGTAGACCGCCTTTAACCACAGCTAGAAAGTTATTATAACCAGGGTGCTGCAACGCTGAGATTTTGTCCCCGTCGTGTTTCGCTAGATATATTTTTGATGCCCAAGTGTCTTTGCTTTTTATAAAACTTTTAAACTCGTCTTTTAATAAATTCTCTCTTATACCCTTTGGAAAATTGTTTCTAGCAAAATCAGCTAATTCGTAATCCGTTCGGATTCCTTCAATTTCATTTAATGCTGCGACTGTAAATATATTCTCAGGTGAATAGTCTCTTCCTGCAGCTGCACCTTCGAGTTTTTATATCACTGGATAGCTGTTGTATCCCTGCGCGTGTTTGTCCGGTCTCTGCTGCTATCTTTTCAAGCACACCAAGAACAGGCACTTCTCGTCGCTTGCCTTCCTTAGGAATATCTCCGTATATTGCTCGTTCAGTTGCTGTTTTCACATCTTTGGTCGCACTTGTTATCGGAGTAAACAGTTGTTCACTTGACACAGAAAAGTCAGTCTGCGCTTGTTGTCGTTGTTGAAGTTTCTCGCGAAGTCTGTCTCGAACCGGTATAACCTTTTTAATTGCTGCTAGCCGCTCTCGGGCTAATTTAGTTGTAAGCGATTCACCAACCATATATTGTGTGTGAACTAAATTTTCAAATGTAAAACTATCACAATTAAAAGCTTAGTTATTAAATAACTTAGTTATTAAATAATGTACCATCAAGCTAACGTATCCATCTTCGACAGGGTTAAACTGTACGACGCTATCCGCGAGTGTTTCAGAAATAACATCGCTGGGGGTTTCAGAATTGTAATATCTGAGAACGGCGATGAACAATTTGTGTTAACGACGCGGCAACAAGAACAACTACGTGAAAATGGAGGCGTCGCGGTGATTACTTGCTACTACAACCAGATCATCCATTATGCACATAACTGCATGGGCAAGTCCAGACTGCTGAGTATCCTTTCAGGAGAAAATCCCATGTAACTTGTGTAACAAGTGTTACAAAGAACGCTAAAAAAAATAAATAAATTATTTAAATTATTTACGAAAGCCTATTTTATAGTAACGCTCACGTGGTTAAGATACGGGTTTTTCCTCGTTTAACATTTTTCTAAGATCACGAACCTTAGAAATAATTTCAGCTCGTTTTTGATACTCTTGGCCGAGCTTTTGACGTATTGCTTCAACGGTGCTAAATAGCGTTATGAATACATTAATGTCGTTACCGTACAAACAAGCATTGATGGATTTTTGAATTCCTTTCACGAGCCTGTACATCTTGGGTAAAACATAACGACCCTTACTACACTGATACTCAATGTCTTCATATTCCGAGGCAATCTTGTCAGCGTCGAGATCTTCAGATAATAATACCCCTTTATTATTTAAATTTGAGATTTCAGCAATTATAGCATTTACATCATTGATATCCATTATTTATAGTTTTATATAAATATAGTATACTGTATCTCTAATTATTAAAAAAAAAAAAAAAAAAAAAAACACTCATTTGGCAATCTCGCTGGCGCCCTATGACGTCAGAGAGACCCAGAGGTTTACGACAACACATCTTTGGAACTCCTTGGTTGCCTTCGCATCCAAGTAAGCCCAAGGGGACCCGAAACATACATCTCCGGCGGGAGGCCTAAGGTGGCAAACGCCATCTTAGACCGCCCAGAAGATATGCTTGGGGTGACGTCACAACATGTACTTAATTAAGGATGGATATATTCAATGAAACGATGATGGAATTTGTGATGTAATGATGTGGGCGTGGTAAACCAAACCAACATGGCAACCCATGAAATCGAATTCATGGTTGCATGAGTTGGAAAAAAACACCAACCCACGCTACCGAGAATGCGATAGCATGAGTTACAATGCTGGTTTGGCTGAGGGGGATCGCCCCTCCCCCTCAATTAATAGAAAAAACATCTTCCGTTTCGCCATCAAATAATGTATCTGCTATGGGGACCGAACACGTAGTTGATAGATCTATGTTTACAAGACAAACACGATACCATTACACCACGGAATAGTCATACAGAATAAAGATTTTTTAATATATATATCTTCTGATATACTTAATAATAAGAGATTTTTAAAATAGACAATTTTATGCTGCAACAATGAGAAATATTTTAAAACAAAATAATACAGTTGTTAAATAAAACAGCGTTTTTACTCTGTTATAATCCTCTAGATAAAATACATTATCAATTAGAACACAAAGAGCTGTATACAAGGAATTTTAACCACGCCCACCTACTTCAATGAATAGGAAACACTCGCGTTCCGGCTGAGCGAACATAGGTAATGTGCGTTAGATTATAAAGAATTTTTGTACTGAAAAGAACGAGTTAGCTGTCTGCTTTATACTGCTAGTCCACCCACCCCCACACATGAGATATGTAGATAAATAAAAATACAACTATTTAAATGCAGTTTTAGCCCACAAGCGACAATAAAAAGTTTTATTCTCTATCGAAACTCATATATTATATCTCCATTACAGTCACGTGGGCGCGCCTAGTCAAGTACAGGTAATATAGCAGGCGACAAATTCCTTTGACGTCATAATACAAGGGAACTTAGTAGGTAGAGTGTTTTGAGTGGTTGGATTTGTCCATGGGGATTTATCTCCCTTGAATCGTTTCAGGTGTATACGAATTTTATTTTATGACCATTTTTTTTAGACAGAGATGTTTTAATTAAATTTTGTGCAACAAATCGAATTGAAGGCATGCAAATGTCAAAGTATCTACTGGCTTCGTTTATCGAATAAAAGATTCTCTCCTCGCTGGTTTCTAAATCAAACGATTTAACTCTCCTAGGACGTTTTGCATATTTGCCAGTTCTACCTAATTTTGCATTCAGACTTTGTGAGATGGCTTGAAGATTCTCAAGACAATTATCAGTCTTCACGCCATTTATGTGATCAATCACAAATCCGTCTTCGATTAATCCGTTATGACATTCAAAAATAATTCTGTGACAAAGATATGTTTTATTTCTAGCACTAAACAACAAATAACCCATATTATTCAGATATCCAACCGGGTTTTTTAGTCTGCGGTGCCTGACAACACCATCACTGGAGGCTTCGTAATTAACAAGCACTGGATGAGGTCTGAAATCTTGGCTCATTTGTATAATAATACTATTTGTCTAATTTATTATAAACCTCTTGATATAATCTTGAGGGGTTTTGATGATTTTGTCCTTGATTTTATCAAGGACGGAGTCATTGATTCGTTTGTCATAATAGCGTTTTAGTTCCCTGTATCGTTTACCCCCACAAGCAAGACACAACTGCGATTTTCCTCTAACGCCCACCCCACATTGGAGGCATGGGAGAGGACCTTTTGAACCGTTTCTCACACTTTGCATATGATACCCACAGAATTCGCTTCTGCATGATTTGTTACACGGGGTTGTTGATCCAATCATAAGCCACTTGCAGTGATTCATTATACTATATTTTTCTATTTAAATACTTGTTTTAATTATAACATGGAGGAGTTCAAGAGATTATCGAAAATTAAGCCCTGGAAAAATACTAAATTCAATCTTGATAGGGAGTTCCAAAGATTATCGAAATTTAAGCCCTGGAAAAATACTAAATTCAATCTTGATAGGGAGTTCCAAAGATTATCGAAAATTAAGCCCTGGAAAAATACTAAATTCAATCTTGATAGAGTCTCTGATACACCAAAACGTCTAATCGGTGATAGAACTATACTCGGTAAGGAGTGTTTTAATGAATTCTACCGAGACGGTGCAGCATACTGTTGGTCGACATTTCGAATTATTGATGAAGATGTCAATGTACCCATCATCGATGCTACTATGAACGATGAAAGAGCAACTGAGATAATTTCACACCTTGGCGTAAAATCCAAAGGTGGAAATCCAAAGGTGGAAATCCAAAGGATTTCAAGCAAAGCAATTCCCAAACAAAGCAATTCCCAACAAAAGTATTTTTTCAGAATAAAATTCATTATCGAAGTCGAAGGCAAATGGATTATCAGGGATAAATTTGAACCAATCCTCAAGGATAAAAAAACTGTCATTGTAAGTAGAGATTCCAAACCAGGAATTCTAACTGGAATTGACAAACCATACTACGAGAGATCTTATCCCGTAACAGCAAACGTTTATGGGATATATCCGTTAAATGATAAACCTGATATTGCAAAACTAGCTCCTATGAAATATTCACCGTTGACTTCGTCAAGGCTCAATTGTGTAGCAACATGGGTAATGGAACACTTCACAAATGCATCCCGAGGAAATAAACTAACTGATCTGCGACGTAGGAAAATAACCGAATGGGAACTGACAGTGAAACAGCACGGTGCAAAGATTTCTGATATAGCTAAATTAGAAGCATCATTAAAATTCCCAATATCAGTAACAACAATAACCGGAGAAGTATTATACGAACCGAAATATCAATCGCGAGGGGCTCCAATACAAATTATTGATCATAACGAACACGCGTGGACTCCTGCAGTAACAATATTTCCACGAGATAGAACCGTGAGATATATCCCCCCGGAATTTTCCGGGAATTCGTCGGGGATGTTTTCTATGAAGAGAAATTATTTGATGCTATTCATGCGTTGTGTAAAGATGATCCTGTGTCAGTGTGGTTACTTAGTAGTGCTGGTTCCGAATCAGGATTTGATCAATTTGTAAGACCAAATGGTGAATTATATCGCGTTGAAGAATTAGATAACAGAATGAGAAAAATCGCTAATGATTTTTCACCGGAGAGTTCCCATGAAAAACTATTGACGGATAGTTTTACTATTCCATCAGTGGTAGCTCACTTCGCAAGAGAAAAAAACTCATGGCGTCCAACACGAAGTGATTTTCTCGAGGACGTTAAATTGAGTTGCATCGAATTTGGTCATGGAGGACTGTGGAATACAAAATACCATCGTGACGGTATGATTTCAATTGATATATCCGCGTGTTATCATGGAAGTTTTCTCGGGTATGGAGAATGTAGTAACTATTTTAAACGATTTGGACACCCCACGCATGAAATGACTCGTGTTGCGATTAATGGGCCATTACCTGATTTTGATTTAACCGGATTCGCTCGTGTGATATCATTTGAACTCGCTACAGGGTTACATCCGTGTACTTATGTTTGGCTTGGTAGACATATATCTGAAAAGGCCTGGATGCCAATAGTGTTACTACGATATATGATTGATTGTGGCATGGTGATATCGTTGATTGTTTCCGAAGCTATTATATGCTATCGATCTCAGAAAGAAGTTTGGCTACCACAACCCGATCTAGATCGTATAATTAGCGAATTGCGAAAACAATTCCCTGATCGAAATTCGAAGAATTTTAATGAAGAACAAATCATGAATTGGTCTAAGAAGTTATTTGAAATTAAAAAAGAACAAGCAAAGGATTTTGGACGAAGAATAATCGGTAAATTTACCCAGGGTGGAAGATACGACAATGCAAAATTTTCCTCGCGGTTGATCATAGACGTCGCTGAATACGATTTTCTTGTAACGGATTTAACGAAACATGGAAAACTTGTATCCCGTAAGGATGCTTTTCTATCCAATGGTGAGAAATTGGGTACGGTTGTTACCTACTGTGATGGATATAATTCCCAGTACACACATTTGAGAAGTTCTATGCTAGCTTATGCTTCTATCAATTTATTTTCGATGATAAATAGATTTCCTAATACCGCGGTTAGAGTAGCTACTGATTCGATGTATATACACAATAAATACAAATCAGATGTAGCTAAATTCACATCCCAGGAGGAAGCGTGGGGATGTTGGAGATTTAAAAAGGAGACGCTACATGAGTATTTTGAATCGGCAGATGTTACCATGGATGAAAAGTACTAAAAATGTGATGAGATTCAATCAGAATTTTCTAATGCACCACCGGTATCTGATCCAATATGTAGATACAAGACAGTTTATTTAAATGGTTGTGGTGGGTCAGGAAAGACAACTCGTGCAATTGAATTATATCGTCGGTCAAACATGATTGTTTTAACACCGACTCACAGACTGGCCAGAGAGATGATACAGCGAGGGGTAAATGCCTGTACTTATCATAGTTTCTTTCGATGGAAAGGCGATGAATGGACCCCTGATCGAATGGGTGATAAATTCATTCCTGAAATCATAATTTGGGATGAAATATGCACGGTATCGTTGAGAGTATTACAAACATTTTTCGAGTGGTTGTTAAACAAAAACACAAAAGTCGTCATGTGCGGTGATCACTGCCAACCACCACCATTTGTCGGTGGATCTCCACATGAATGGCTAAAGGGTTCTGTAGACTATTATGAAGAAATTAATACCGACTATAGATCACTTGATGAACAATTACGCGAGTTCAAAGCACTGATTAGATTACAACCGGATAAAATCCAATGCGAAATAGCGCGTGAAATAATTTCAGAAACTCCCATGAATGATTTCTGGGAAACGTGGAGACCAAATGATTTGATAGTAGCAAGTAGAAAAATAGTCAGAGACACACTTCAGATGAAGTTATTTGAAACGCATAAAGAAAAATTTGCAACACTTCCAGTACCGTTGTGTTATAGGCCTTCGGATACACGAAAGCAGAATATTGAAGTTGATATTCCAGGGAAGAGTGAAAAGCAGATTCTCGTGTTAAATGATATTGTGCTGGTTGATATCAGCGTCGTCGAAAATGCATTGCGTGCTAATAAATCCCCATGGACGCTAGGATACGCAGCGACGATACATTCTTCACAGGGATTAACTATATCGGATACAATTGTTTGGATGGTAGATAATCGCATCGAATGGTCGAATTTAGTCTATCTCGCAGTATCCAGAGTACGAAGAATAAATCAGCTTCGAAGAGTTGTCCTGACAGAGTCAGGCGATGATGAAATCATTTGTGGCGATGATGACACTACAATCAACGCCGACAACGTCAAGGATATAATCAGAAAAAAACTCTCTGGTTATAAACAACAGGATAAAAAAAATAATAGAAAATTTGACATTGATGCTAAATTAATAATTACGCTGAAACAACAACAGAATAATCACTGCGCGAGTTGCAATTGTATAATGCGTTGGCAGTATTCGGATAAAGATCCTCGCCAATTTACCGTAGACAGAAAAAATGACAGTCTCGGTCATGTCAGAAACAATGTGATGTTGACTTGTCTTGAGTGCAACAGACGCCGGGGTGCAAGCACAATGCCTCTGGCATCGGGTGCTAATTAAGACCCCGCGGTGGTAATTGAGTATCCTCGGGAATTACCTGTAGTTGTTGTCGAGTAAATCCTCGCTGAGGAGCAGTTGAATCCAGTTTATAGATTGCTGGTCTACCAGTTGATCGTGTTATAGTAGATATCTTGTGTGCAGTAACACTCCAAATAGGATCGGTAGCCCTTTTTCTGCCACCTTCAAGCTCTCCTGGTTCGTATAAGTACCTAACAGTGACATTACTACCAAGAATTGGTTCTTTGAAATCTTTTTGTGGTTGTACGGGTATAGGCTTCTTTTTAATAGCGTTCCTAGGTTTCATGTTGATTGTTCTAGTGATCTCATTATTCAGTGCGGTAATCACAGCTGGTAACCGTTTGACCCATTCACGGGATCGCTTTTCTTGAATGAATTCTTTTGCGTATTGATATCCAAATAACCGCTCAGCAATCGTCCGATTAAATCGTTCGACAATGGCCTGATCGCGATGTAGCGCAGTATGCCCTCGTCGTATGATGACATTATGATTTTTCATTGTAGATAGAACCGCACCCTGAAATTCCTTGCCAGGATCAACCTGCAATAGATTTGGCCAGTGCAGAGGACCTCGTCGATAAATCCTTTCAAATGCAGAAGCAACTTCAGTGGCTGATTTTGTTTTTAACGGTTCTGCTTCTTTGTATCGACTTGCAATATCAACTACGGTTAACGCATATTTGTAACCACGATCATGTGGCAAAAATAATATATCAGCCTGATGAACTTCATTAGGAGCAGTCACATCAAAATGCGAGAATTGAATTTGTTTAGGCGGTGATAGATAAATTTGCCATAGTGCCTGTTTGGATAACCAATCCGCCGCTGTAGTTTTTTTCACTTTTGCAGCGCTAGCGAGTTTATGGACTGCTGATTTACCCCTCCAGTATCCTCTTGGGGAATAATAAATTGATTCCATATTAAAATGCTAGCATTTTCAATTACCAGCACCCATCATCAATTTGCATTTGATAGCTGATTTTACCAACCACGAAGCCAACTTTTCTTTAAAAGATTTATCAGGAATAGCATTTAACGCATGAATTAATTTCACATCCGCGAGATGCCTGTTTTGCAGATTGCTGCTTTTATATGCAACATCATGAGCATGACACGCCTTATCAATAGCGTTTATCGGATACTCGCCGGATCGAGGTTGATTTTGATCATCAAGTCTGATATCTAATCGTGTTCCGGGACCACAGTAGCTATATCCTGGAAGGTGCTTTTCTCCGGGGTACTTTGCCCATGGGGTTCCAGGGAGCTTTGCCAATTTGGCTGCGATATCACCTCCTCGTTTTTTTTTAAAACATCTCCGGATTGTAAAATCTTTGATTTTGTAGAAATAAATCTAAACTTTTTTATACCACATGTTGCACATCTACCAGTTAGTGCTGATCTGTTATTTTTAGTTGTAACCGTCGTCACATCATTTGTGCTAGTACGCGTTTTACACTTCACACAATATAGATCCATAATTTATGTATAGAGATATGAATATAATTGATTTTTCAGCGACTAAAATAAGAGAACCAGTTAAGCATCATGCAGCGCTACCAAACTCTATCCGTGCAATTATAATCGGGCCATCTGGATCGGCAAGACTCAATTGTTGCTCAATTTAATAATGAGATGGATGAAGTGGGATAAATTGTATTTAATTGCCCCTAGCGTAGATGACCAACGATGTTATGAAGTGTTAAAGGATTTTAACGAGAATGCATCAGAAATTAAGGGTGAGAACACCATCGATTTTATAACTGATATTGACGAGGCACCATCCGTGGATGACCTTGATGGGAGTATTAACAATTTAGTCGTATACGACGATGTGATGTTAGACAATCAAAAAAACCCAGCTAGGATCTTTTCCAGAGGCAGGCATAAAAACACCGACGTGATATATGTCACTCAACGCTACACACAGATTCCAAAAGTGATTAGAGATAACTAATATTCTTGCTGTGTTTAACGGCGTTGATACACATACGCTACGAAATATTTGGCAGACATGGTGTTCCGATATGGACTTCAATCAATTTAAAAATTTCTTTAGTAATGCTCAGTCAACCCCGTACGGATTTATAACAATAAATTTACATGATCCTCGGACACGATATCGTATCGGACTCGATCAAATATTTGGTTGAACTCGTAAATGATTTTTGTTAACCAGAACTGAAAGCTTTAGCAGCAGAGAGGGTGGATGACCACATCGTTGCGACCAAAATTGATTAAAAAATCGTAAAGTCTCCGTTTGCTAAATGGAGACTTATTTTTTTGGGTTAAAATAAGGTTTCGTAGGAAGCATTATTTTTGCTTGAAAACGTGGTCTGTTCACCCTCTCTGCTGCTTGGTGTCTTTATTAACTCATGTACTTAGTTTCGGAGTGCAATCCTTTCGCCAAGCAAGAAAGCATCATCTTACTGTAAATATTTGTTGTAAACATCTCTTTTACTCTATTTCTTTGGTTTTTAACGAAATTTGGAGACGCAAAATTAATTTTAAAAAACATACATTGTCCGTCCTTAGGATATCCATACAATCTACTGTGAAATGGGGTGGGTCGGTGGTGGCATGAAATTAAACCTGATTGCAATCTTGCTAAAGAGTATCTTCAACATTAAGTCGCATGAGAGTTATTTGGAAGACGATACAGATTACATGTAACTAGTAGATTTTAATCGTCGGTCGTTTGTTTTTACAAAATGTCTCGGCTAATTCTTATTACATTCCTCCATAGTACAATCCAGATGAGGACTTATCACTAGAAGAAAAATATGCTAATAATGCATGATTAAAAATATTCTAAATCATCATCGCAGCTCATCACCTTAGTATCAAGTAAAATAATTAACTGCAACAAATATTATTAAAATTATTTCCAAAACAAGTAAAATATCCTCTGTAAATTATAAACATATCGTTCTCATTTTCCATAGTCGATATAGTTTTATCAGGAGACAATATGTATGTTGTAGTCTATATATCAATTTGAGTTCATACGCGTTTTTTCTATGCAAACAAATCATTAAAAGAATCCTCGAGTAGAGAAAAAAAATTAGAAAAGATAAAAGTACCTGCTAAAAAAAAAGAAAAAAAGAAATAATTGAAGTATAGCAAAGCAGCATCGCGTCTTCAAGAAGAAATAAAACGATGTGTTTGTGATATGGATTCTTCCAAAAAGATCATTCACCAAATAATCAGCATAAGATTTTTTTTTCTTCTCGCTTGGATCGATAAGTAGATTTAAAGGTATAAACTATTCTAGTAAGAAAGATGTTTTTTTATGAAATAAAATACATTAACGAAAAGCATAAGCTGATTATACTGTCACTTATTTATTTAAATTCTTCTTTCTTTTTTCTGTATTTTCCGACATTGTAACTTCTGTCTCGACGATGAACGATGACGGCCTGTTTCTCGTGATAAATAAACCGCCTCTGAAGAGGATCATGTTGCATCATCCTGTTAATTTAGTTACAGAGCTTTCGTTTCATTACTTTACACACTCTAACGAATAGTTCTTCAGTGAATCACATCATACACAAAGCGCCATCTATCTATTTTCCATAGCGTCATGTGATCGAAAGTAAAGTGGTGTATCCATGGTTTCTGAATATGATATTTGTTTTTTTGTTTCAAGTGTTTCTTACCTTGTTCATAGGCCAGTTTTAAGATGGGGAATTTGCGCAGACACAATGATTTTCACCTTTTAAAGAGATTCAGACTGTTATATAGCCATTTTCCCATTGTCGCTCTACATTTATTGCAAAATTGGATTATGAGTCGTTTAGCTGTTTCTAATAACAGTTAGTTCCCTTATTGTAAGATAACATTCAAGAATAATTCAGTTAATCAATGTACTGTTTTAGTACTAAGAAACATTAGCTTTTGTCGTAAGGGAACGCATGTGGAATCGTTAATAATTATCATTATTTATATGCGATGTTTTTCGTTACCAGTATTAAACAGAAATGGAATCAAATTAGATCACACTATTTGAAACTTCATTTGATAGACCGTTTTAATGCATCTAATAAATATAAAACAACATAAAATCGCATTGCGATTATTTGGTGTTTGTAGAAATTCAAATAATCGGCTCTTGTGTAATTATAACACAAGTGGTTTCTACTTTGCAAGAATTAAATGAGGATTGTTTGCATTCACAGTATTAACCAGGAATTTGCACGATTTGACATTGCCCTTTGGGACGACGAGTGATTGTATGTTAGATATCTAAATTTAGATATAACCCATGGAAACACTGTAGTATTGATTTATGTTCTCTCTCTCTCTCTCTCTCTCTCTCTCTCTCTCTCTCTCTCTTCATATATATATATATATATATATATATATATATATATATATATATATATATATATATATATATATATATATATATCTCTGCTTAAAACTGACTTTTTAAATCGAATTGATAAATTGCAAATCATGAAAGTGTTCAACGTGATCAAATCTAAACACTTTGATCCACAAGAACAGGAAGAAAAACACGATCTTATTAAGAATCGGTGTAATGAAGTCAAGTCGCATAATCGATAGCACGAGAAAATCACAGAATTTGATTAGTATCGTGCACTGCAGAGAAACATGTGGCGCTACGGAAAAATAATTCAATTAAATCATTGTCAGCTAGTATTATGAACATTCATTATTGAGTTTGTTTAATGTATTTCATAAAAAATACACCTTTCCTACATAACAGTTTGTACTTTGTAATGTACCTATACATATAAGCAGGAAGATACAATATTTTCATGTTTACAGATGAATGATAATTTGAAAGGATCACGCAAAGCGTATTTCTTCCTGCAGACGAGTTGCTTTTATTCGATTATTAATGTATTATTTTTGTGTCGTAGGTACACACTTTCGTTTCTATTGTGTTTGTCACTCCTGGTTTGTGGTGATTTCCTTGCACAGAAAGTAACTGGTATGAACTCGAATAGATATATCGAATGTAACATATACAATGTCTTCGTATACAACTGTATTGACGCTAGATAAATGAGAATGTGTTGTTTATCATTTGCCAAAAATATCTTATCTGCTTTGCGAATAATTTTAAACATAATTAAGTTCATCGTTGTCTTGCTAAGTATCATGAGCTGCTATTTTATTTAGGATCGTTAATAATTAGTATATTTTCTTCTGGACATATAACGTCCTCTGGATCATGCTGTGGAGAAATGGAATGTAAGTTTTGTAAATGCATTAGTCGAACCATTTAAATGATTTTGTTAATGTGATATGTTTTGTCATCCAAATTTATGTAGTTCACTCTTGTCTAATGATTTGCAAGGGATGCTTGTTTTCAAGAGTCAATCGTTTTCCTGCACCCTATTCCACAATGTTTTTTTAAGGATATACGAAGTCTCGAAAACGTATCTGTTATTGAATAAAACATCTTTAAAATTACTCTGAACTATATAAACAGGATGAATCTCATCCGAAATTAATTAAATGAGCTAGTAGATGCACCGTTATACATGGCATCTTCGGATGTATGTTTTCACTTTAACTTTGGATGTAGATTGAGCTGCCTGTCTGAAGCAGCTTTCACCTGTACTAGGGATGAAAATAAATACTCTTGACATCGTATTGATATGACCAAAATTGTAAACGTTTCCTTAACATAAAAATGAAATACACAGAAGCACAAGTAAGGTGCGAAATATTATTGTTATTAATATTATTATTATCATTATTATTATTTTTGTTATTACTATTATTATTATCATTATTATTAATATTATTATTATTATTTCTTTTATTTTTAATATCAAATCCATTATCCATACGCAAGATTATTGTAAGTGCTTTTAAAACTCCTTGCATTACTCTACGTCAATATAATTTATATTCCAAATCTTGTATTTGACTTATCTCTTGAATCGCTGTTTCCGTCATTTGTTCGCAACATAGAAATATTTCGAAACATACTGCTTCGCTATGATATAGACAACATAAACCCTCATGTATAAGTTCGTGTGTAGAACTTTGTATTATTATATTTCTTGATGTAAATTTTCCCGAATGATTATAACTTATAAGAGTACAGCATTTTGTGCAGCTATTGTGTTCATCGTTTTTATTGATGTTATTTGTTTTTACTCTAGTAAAGGGGTTGTTTTGTTACGTTAAGAAAACGTTTTGAAAAATGGCCGATATAAATTTTTATGTCAATGTGTCGACGGTTTTAGCGACTTAAGTTTCTTCTCGCGTCCATCTGGGATGTGGGGATGTTGAAGGTTCGAACAACGGCTGAGTCATGCCAAGTGACTTTAAAAATTGTACTAGCTCCTACCACTCTTGGCGGGCAGCAGTAAGAGGTTAGATTTACGATTGGTCGGCCTGATGACAGGAAAATAGACTGGGTGGGACATATTGCTTCAGATCTACAACATTAGGTACAAATGCTATTCATCTATATACACTGTCAAACTTTAGCATTCGTAGCGAGACGTCAAACGTCTTGATACTAAGATAAAAATAAAATCATCAAAAACACCCCTATGTAAAATGAAAATCATTTTTTAAGAGAAATACAGTTATGCAATATGTTGTTTATGTTATATGCTTTTTAATGAACAATACTTGCCCAATGTTTTATGGTATTCCTCTATATGTATCAGTAGCAGACAACTGTCCATATTGTTTTAAAGTTAAAGTGTAAAGTGTTGACAAGATTCGTATAATATTATACGTCACTATCATTTTATTTTCCCATTAGTATATATTAAACCGTGGAAACTCAAGTTTAGCTGGAAGCAGATAATGTTTGTTTTCGTTGTTAATTTGGTATTAACGTCAACTCAGCGCAAGATAGGATATAATCTGAGGCCATGATTACGCATTGAACCAGGAAATACACCAGTACGAATCAGTCACCCAAAGGAAGCTGACAGGACCAGACTGGACCGGATATGAATCGAAACAAGGCGAATAGAGGTGAGATGACAATAATAGGTAAAAACGAGAGGCATTGACCACACGGCAACACGGGGTAACTTCCGAACGAATGAGAGAGAGAGAGAGAGAGAGAGAGACAGAGAGACAGAGAGAGAGAGAGAGAGAGAGAGAGAGAGAGAGAGAGAGAGATTTTCAAAGTTTCATTTATTGAACGATAAGCTAGATGTACGATAGGGGTTTATGTGAACGCTTTGGTACTTTTTAGCTCCCGAATAAAGTGGTATTAACTTCGATACAAGGCGTTATCAGTATCATAATATATATAACAGTTAAACGATTGACGACATCGATGATTACGTGGACATAACATTAAATGGAATAAATTACGTCATACACTATGTATATAGATATAGGTTAGTCAGTAGAAATAAATTGCATTAAATATGAACATGAAGAGGTTCTTATTGTCTTTTTTGTTTGTCACAGATCTGACACTTGACATAGTTGACTGTTTCAGTATAAATCTGTTTAATTTCTGAAATGAGGCAGAAGTGTTTGACAATTATTTGCACGTCTCTTTGTGAAATAGCATAAAAGCCTGCTTTATTGAATATTCCAGTTAGGTTTATTCGGATGCCGAATGTTTATATGGATCTTGTGGCTTAAATCTAGGTCGGGTGAAAAAGTATGATTGGGTATACGATCTGAAAATTTAGCCCCAAGCCAAGCCCATGTCAACTCATGTATTTTAGAAATATGTACGAGATCAATACGGAATGCTTTTTTTGTATTACAGGTGAAGTGGAATATTGATCAATATTATATTCAACAGGTAGTATGTGAATGTTTACTTGATTCTTTTAGACTAAATCATTCCACATTATTGAAACTGGCCATGTATAGGAATGCATGTGATAATAATTGAATTAAGTGATGAGGATTATTGTTTCTTATTTGTTGATTAAATTATCTCTGTCTTACCCATTATACATGGGCGTGTTACATTTGGGTGCATATTAAAAAAGGTATAAAAAAGTCCAGATTGTGTTTCTAATTTAAGTATAGACTGACTAATATGTTTCAAATCTTTTTTGGTTCTCGTCTTAATGTAAATAGATAGGAATATTCTCAGTTTTTGGAGTGGGATTGCAGGGTTCCCCCGATAAAACCTTTGTTACATTAATAATGACTGGGTTACGATAATGGAGAGGTAGATTGTATGTGGAGAGGATCTGTTTATAACTAGAAGAACAGTATATGAAGAAGATAACATGATTTTATATCCATATTTTCGGTGTCAGTTCATTTAAATCTAAGTTGGAAATGATTTAATATTTTGACTTTCAGATAGAAACAAAAATATTATGCACGACTTTAAAAAAAGTTTTCTTAACTAAGGAAGAATCTTGATTTAATAATTAAAGACAATGCTAATATTTTTGTGATTAACGTTTTGCTCGGATATGTTTCTAGGTATCCTTATATATATATATATATATATATATATATATATATATATATATATATATATATATATATATATATATATATCAAGATAACCATCAATCAGCAATTATAGTACTTAATAAGATGTAAGAGTGAGTTTCAATGGTTTATCTGAAATATCGATAGCTTTGATGATGCTCTTCACCACGTTCGGTGTAGCTTTCGGGTGGGTTTCAGGTGTATCGTCTCATTTGTTCCTGTATCATTTTCCTTATACTAAAGCCAGAAAATGCAGAATTTTTTGGATATAACATCTTCAAATTTGGTTCTACACCATATAAAGTATAAGTATATACCATATAAGGTGTAAAGTCTTCTAGTAAGAAACATATATTTTGATGAAATAAAAAAGGCTAAATCATAAGTTCATTATACTAACTGTCACTTATTTATTTAAATTCATTTTCTGTATCTGTCCGATATTGTAACTACTGTCTCGATAATGCACGATGATGGCCAGTTTCTCGTAATAAATAAACCGCATCTGAATAGGATTATGTTGCACATCCTGTTAGGTTAGTTAAAGATCTTTCTTTTTATGACTTTAAACACTTTATTGAAGTGTTCTTCAGTGAATCACATCGACCATCCTCCATCAACCTACTTTCCGTAGCGTCGCGTGATCGAAAGTAAAGTGGTGTATCCATGGTTGCCTAATATGTTATCTGTTTTTGTGTGTCAAGTGTTTCCACCTTTTTCTTATCCAAGTTTTAAGATGGGGTTTTTGGGCATACAAAACGATTTAAACCTTTTAAAGAGATTCAGACTGTAACATAGCTATTTTTATATTCTTTCTATAAATTCATTGCAAAATTGGATATTTAGTCGTTTAGTTATTTTGAATAAAAGTAAGTTTCATTGTTGTCAGATAACATTCAAGAAAAATAATTTAGTCAATATACATTTTTTTAGTACTTAGAAACATTAGGTTTTGTGGTAATGGAACGTATGTGGAATCGTTAATAATTATCATTATTTATCTGCGATGTCTTTCTTAACAAGTATTAATAAGAGAAAAGGAATCAAATTAGATCACACTATTTGAAAATGCATTTGATAGACCTTTTTAATTCATCCAAACATAAACTAGTATTGCGACTTTTTGGTGTTTTTCCAAATTGAAATACACCGCTCTTATGTCAGTATAACAAAAGTGGTTTCTATTTTGCAAGAATTAAATGCGGATGGTTTGGATTCAAATTAGTAACCAGGATATTTCATGATTTTACCTAGACCTTTGTCACGACGAGTGATTGTACGTTAGATAACTAAATTTAGATATAATCCATGGTAACACTGTAGTATTGATTTCTGTTATCTTTACCTCTCTCTCTTTCTCTCTTTCTTCATATATATATGTATATACAGAGCAAAGCACCTACGAATATTGTTCAAAACAGCATTCTGCTTAAAACTGAGGTTTTAAATCGATTTTATCAATTGCAATTCATGAGAGTGCTGAACGTGATAAAATCGAAACACTTTAATCCCCAACAACAAGAAGGAAAACACGATCTTCTTAAGAGGTAGTGTAAGAATGTAAGGTCGCATAATAGAATGCACGAGAAAATGACAGAAATTGATTATTATATCGTGCACTGCCAATAAACACGTGGCGCTGATGAACAGGATATGGATAAACTAATTCAATTAAATCATTGTCAGTTAGTATTATGCACATTCGTTATTTTGTTTATTTATTTTATTTCATCAAAATACATCTTTCCTACATAATAGTGGCTACGTTTTAATGTACATATACATCTAAGCTGGAAGATAATATCTTTTCATATTTGTAGATGAATGATACTTTGGAAGAATCACGCAAAGTGTTTTTTCTTCATGCAGACGCGTTGCCTTGATTCGGTTATTAATGTATTAATTTTGTGTCGTAGTTACATACTTTCGTTTCTATTTTGTTCGTCACTCCAGGTTTGTGGTGATTTCCTTGCACAGAAAGTAACGGGTATGAACTCGAATAGATATATTGAATGTAACACATATAATGTCATCGTATACAACTGTATTGACGCTAGATAAATGAGAAAGTGTTGTTTATCATTTGCCGAAAATACTTTATCTGCTTTGCGAATAATTTTAAACATAATTAAGTTCATCGTTGTCTTGCTAAGTATCATGAGCTGCTATTTTATTTAGGATCGTTAATAATTAATATATTTTCTTTTGGACATATAACGTCCTCTGAATCATGATGTGGAGAAATGCAATGTTAGTTTTGTACATGCATTAGTCGAACCATTTACATGATTTTGTTAATGTGATATGTTTTGTCATCCAAATTTATGTAGTTCACTCCTGTGGAATGATTTGCAAGGAATGCTCGTTTTCAAGAGTACAATCGTTTTCCTGCACCGTATTCGCCAATATTCTTTATGGATATACAAAGTCTAGAAAACGTATCTGTTATTGAATATAACCTCTTCAAAATTACTCTAAACCATAGAAACAGGATGAATCTCATCCGAAATTAATAATATGTGCTAGTAGATGCACCGTTATGCATGGCATCGTAGGAATTATGTCTCCACTTTAACTTTGCTGAAGCAGATTTCACCTGTACTAGGGATGAAAATAAATACTCTTGACATCGTATTGATATGACCAAAATTGTAAACGTTTCCTTGACATTAAAATGAAATACACAGAGGCACAAGTAAGTAAGGTGCGAAATATTATTATTTATATTATTATTATCGCTATTTTTATTATTATTATTTTTATTATTATTATTATTATTATTATTATTAATAATATTATTATTATTATTATTATTTATTTTATTTTATTTTTAATTTCAAATCCATTATCCATACGCAAGATTATTTTAAGTTCTTCTAAAACTCCTTGCATTACTCTACGTCAATATAATTTATATTCCAAATCTTGTATTTAACTTATCTCTTGAAACGCTTTTCCGTCCTTTGTTCGCAACATAGAAATATGTCGAAACATACTGCTTCGCTATGAGATAGACAAAATAAACCCTCATGTATAAGTTCGTGTGTAGAACTTTGTATTATTATATTTCTTGATGTAAATTTTTCCGAATGATTATAACTTATAAGAGTACAGCATTTTGTGCAGCTATTGTGTTCATCGTTTTTATTGATGTTATTTGTTTTTTACACTAGTAAAGGGGTTGTTTTGGAACGTTGAGAAAACGTTTTGAAAAATGGCAGATATAAATTTTTAAGTCAATGTGTCGACGGTTTCAGCGACTTAAGTTTCTTCTGGCGTCCATCTGGGATGTGGGGATGATGCAGGTTCGAACACCGGCTGAGTCATACCAATGACTTTAAAAATTGTACTAGCTCCTACCACTCTTGGCGGGCAGCAGTAAGAGGTTAGATTTACGATTGGTCGGCCTGATGACAGGAAAATAGACTGGGTGGGACATATTGCTTCATATCTACAACATAGTGTACAAATGCTAGACATCTTTATACAGTCAAACCTTAACATTCGTAGAGACACGACAAACGTCTTGATACTAAGATAAAAATCAAATCTTCAAAAACACCGCTATGTAAAATGAAAATCATTTTTAAGAGAAATACAATTATGCAATATGTTGTTTACGTTATATGCTGTTTAAAGAACAATTCTTGCCCAATGTTTTATGGTAATCCTCTATATGTATTAGTAGCAGACAACTGTCTATATAGTTGTAAAGTTAAAGTGTAAAGTGTTGACAAGATTCCTGTAAAATTATACGTGTCTTTCATTTGATGTTCCCATTAATATATATGAAACCGTGGGAACGGAAGTTTAGCGGGCTGCAGAAAATGTTTGTTTGCGTTGTTAATTTGGTATTAACGTCAACTCAGCACAAGATAGGCTATAATCTGAGGCCAGGATTACGCATTGAACCAGGAAATACACCAGTACGAATCAGTCATCCAAAGGAAGCTTACAAGGCTAGACTGGACCATATATGTATCGAACCAAGGCAAAGAGAGGTGAGATGGCAATGATAGGTAAAAGAGAGAGGTATTGACCACATGGCCACACGAGGTCCCTTCCGAACGAATGAGAGAGAGAGAGAGAGAGAGAGAGAGACAGAGAGAGAGAGAGAGAGAGAGAGAGAGACAGAGAGAGAGAGAGAGGGAGAGAGAGAGACAGACAGAGAGACAGACAGACAGACAGAGAGATATACAGACAGACGGACGCAGAAGATAGAGAGGGAGAAAGAGTGAGATAGAGAAATAGGGAGAGAGAGAGAGAGAGAGAGAGAGAGAGTCAGAAAGAGATAGTAATTTTCAAACTTTCATTTATTGAAAGATAAGCTAGATGATCGATATGTTAACGCTTTGGTACTAGGTAGCTCCCGAATAAAGTGGTATTAACTTCGATACAAGTTGTTATCAGTATCATAATATATATATATATATATATATATATATATATATATATATATATATATATATATATATATATATATATATATATATATATAACAGTTAAACGATTGACGACACCGATGATTACGTGGACATAGCATTAAAAGGAATAAATTACGCTATACACTATGTATATTATATAGATATCGGTTAATCAGTAGAAATTTATTGTATTAAATATGAACATGAAGAGATACTTATTGTCTTTTTTGTTTATCATAGATCTGACATTTGATATAGTTAACCGTTTCAGTATAAGTCTACGTTTAATTGCTGAAATGAGGCAGAAGTGTTTGAAAATTATTTGCACGTCTCTTGTGTGAAATGGCATAAAATCCTGCTTTAATGAATATTTCAGTTAGGTTTATTCGGATGCCAAATTGTTGATATGGATCTTGTGGCTTAAGTCTAGATCGGGTGAAAAAGTATGATTAGGTATACGATCTGAAAATTTAGCTCCAACCCAAGCCCATGTCAAATCATGTATTTTAGAAATATGTACGATATCAATACGGAAGGCTTTTATGTATTACAGGTGAAGCGGAATATTGATCAATATTATATTCAACAGGTAGTATATGCATGTTTATGTGATTCTTTTAGACTGAATCATTCCACATTATTGAAACTGACAATGTATAGGAATGCATGTGAAAATAATTGAATTAAGTGATGAGGATTATTGTTTCTTATTTTTTGATTAAATTATCTCTGTCTTACCCATTATACATGTGCGTGTTACATTTGGGTGAATTAAAAATGGTATAAAAAAAGTCAACATGGTGTTTCTAATTTAAGTATAGAGTGACTACCATGTTTCAAATCTATTTTGGTTCTCGTTTTAATGTAAATAGATAGAAATATTCTCAGTTTTTGGAGTGGGATTGCAGGGTTCCCCCGATAAAACTTTTGTTACATTAATAATGACTGGGTTACGAAAATGGACAGGTAGATTGTATGTGGAGAGAATCTGTTTATAACTAGAAGAACAGTATTACAAGAAGATAACATGATTTTATATACATATTTTCGGTGTCAGTTCATTTAAATCTAAGTTTGAAATGATTTAATATTTTGACTTTTAGATAGAAACAAAAATATTATGCACGATTTAAAAAAGTTTTCTTAACTAAGGAAGAATCTTGATTTAATAATTAAAGACAATGCTAATATTTTTGTGATTAATGTTTTGCTCGGATATATTTCGAGGTATTCTTATATACATATACATATATATATATATATATATATATATATATATATATATATATATATATATATATATATATCAAGATAACCATCAATCAGCAATTATAGTACTTAATTATTAAGATGTAAGAGTGAGTTTCAATGGTTTATCTGAAATATCGATAGCTTTGATGATGCTCTTCACCACGTTCGGTGTAGCTTTTGGGTGGGTTTCAGGTGTATTGTCTCATTTGTTTCTGTATCATTTTCCTTTTACTAAAGCCAGAAATTGCAGAATTTGTTGGATATAACATCTTCAAATTTGGTTCTACACCATAGCAACAAAGTTCTAGGGATGTTCAGCACATTTAATTTCAAAAAGATTACATCATTTTCCTTGACTGCTAAGGACTACACGTGATGGAAAAAAGTATATATTTACAATGAACAGAATTCCGCATAGCATATCAGAATTTAATTTTAATCTTTCATTAATGTGAAATGTGTCAATCAGTATTAAGAGTTACTCTTACGCGTTGATGAGGACGTTGACACCACGTTAAATGATTTTTAGTGTCCTAGACACATGTATGTTTTCTTAAATATTTAAAGAAATTTGTATCTTGCACGAGTTTCCCGAATTTACTGTTGCGACTCAATGGTTATAAAGTAATTCTAATAAAAGAGCGACATGGAATAAGTTTAGAAAATGAACACATACTCTGTTTAAATTTAAAAGAATTGTAAGGATTGTGAATTACATCACAAATAGTCTATAAGTATAGAATATTCTGAATAAATTTAAACCTAAGGTTGCTATAGCCTGTAATGGTGTTACATTGGGTCGCAACAGAAAATTTGAGAAACGTGTCTTTTGAATATTTCTAACAGCCTTGATGAATCACCATCAGCTAATACAAAATGTTTTTGAATGATTTATTTTGAAAATATTATTGAGCTCTTTGTTATTCTAGTGACTAATTGAAATAAACACGTAATCTCAAATAATAACTCTAAGATAACTTAAATTACTTCACTAAGATTGATGTTAAGATAATAAATGAGTACTTCTAATACAATCAGTTTTGAAATAAAGATTTAATACATGGTTTGAGGACAAGATTGAGTGTCTTTGAAATGCAACTTTCATTCCAACAGTAAGCAAAACGCGTCTGTCGAAAAGTGCAATCTTGCGAAACACTGTCTCTAACAATAAGTCGCATAAGCGTTATTGGAAGACTATAAAGATTACAAGTAACTAATACATTTTAATCGTCAATCGTTTGTGTTTTTAAAATGTATCGGTTGATACGTATTGCATTTCTCCACATCATAATCCAGATGATGACGTATCACTAGAAGAAAAGTATGCTAATAAAGCATGATTCAAATTATTCTAAATTATAATCGCAGCTCATCATCCTAGTATCAAGTAAAAAATGACTAAAAAAATGATAATTCACATTATTTCCAAAGCAAGTAAATTATCCTCTGCAAGTAGTAAACATATCCTACTGATTTGTCCATAGTCGATATAGTTTCATCAGGAGACAATATGCATGTTATTTTCTATAGATCAAGTCGAGTTCATACGCGTTGTTTCTGTTCAAAGAAATCACTAAAACAAATCCTCGAGTACCGAAGAAAGAAAAAAATAGAAAAGAAAAAAGTAAATGCTACAATAAAAAGAGAAAAGAAATAATTAAAAAAATGAGAAGTAAGAACGCGTCTTCAAGAAGAAATAAAACTTTTTATCTGTGATATGGATTGTCATTCATCAAAAAAGTCAGCATAATAATTTTTCTTCTCGCTTGTATCTATAAGTAGATTGAAAGGTATAAAGTCTTCTAGTAAGAAACATATATTTTGATGAAATAAAAAAGGCTAAAGCATAAGTTCATTATGCTAATTGTCACTTATTTATTCAAATTCATTTTCTGTATCTGTCCGATATTGTAACTACTGTCTCGATAATGCACGATGATGGCCAGTTTCTCGTAATAAATAAACCGCATCTGAATAGGATCATGTTGCACATCCTGTTAGGTTAGTTAAAGATCTTTCTTTTTATGACTTTAAACACTTTATCGAAGTGTTCTTCAGTGAATCACATCGATCATCCTCCATCAACCTACTTTCCGTAGCGTCGCGTGATCGAAAGTAAAGTGGTGTATCCATGGTTGCCTAATATGTTATCTGTTTTTGTGTGTCAAGTGTTTCCAACCTTTTTCTTATCCAAGTTTTAAGATGGGGTTTTTGGGCATACAAAACGATTTAAACCTTTGAAAGAGATTCAGACTGTTACATAGCCATTTTTATATTGTTTCTATACATTCATTGCAAAATTGGATATTTAGTCGTTTAGTTATTTTGAATAAAAGTACGTTTCATTGTTGTGAGATAACATTCAAGAAAAATAATTTAGTCAATATACATTTTTTTAGTACTTAGAAACATTAGGTTTTGTGGTAATGGAACGTATGTGGAATCGTTAATAATTATCATTATTTATCTGCCGATGTCTTTCTTAACAAGTATTAATAAGAGAAAAAGAATCAAATTAGATCACACTATTTGAAAATGCATTTGTTAGACATTTTTAATTCATCCAAACATAAACTAGTATTGCGACTATTTGGAGTTTTTCCAAATTGAAATACACCGCTCTTATGTCAGTATAACAAAAGTGGTTTCTATTTTGCAAGAAGTTTAGCGGGCTGCAGAAAATGTTTGTTTGCGTTGTTAATTTGGTATTAACGTCAACTCAGCGCAAGATAGGATATAATCTGAGGCCATGATTACGCGTTGAACCAGGAAATACACCAGTACGAATCAGTCACCCAAAGGAAGCTCACAAGGCTAGACTGGACCAGATATGTATCGAACCAAGGCAAAGAGAGGTGAGATGGCAATAATAGGTAAAAGCGAGAGGTATTGACCACACGGCAACAGGAGGTCCTTTCCGAACGTATAAGAGAGAGAGAGAGAGAGAGAGAGAGAGAGAGAGAGAGAGAGAGAGAGAGAGAGAGAGACGGACAGACAGAGACAGAGATATACAGACAGACAGACAGAGAAGATAGACAGCGAGAAAGAGTGAGATAGAGATATAGGAAGAGAGAGAGACAGAGAGAGAGAGACATAGAGAGAGAGACAGAGAGAGAGAGGGATAGTAATTTTCAAACTTTCATTTATTGAACGATAAGCTAGATGATTGATATGTTAACGCTTTGGTACTTGGTAGCTCCCGAATAAAGTGGTATTAACTTCAATACAAGTTGTTATCAGTATCATAATATATATAACAGTTAAACGATTGACGACATCGATGATTACGTGGACATAAAATTAAATGGAATAAATTACGCTGTACACTATGTATATTATATAGATATCGGTTAGTCAGTAGAAATATATTCTATTAAATATGAACATGAAGACATACTTATTGTCTTTTTTGTTTGTCAAAGATCTGACACTTGATATAGTTGACCGTTTCAGTATAAGTCTACGTTTAATGGCTGAAATGAGGCAGAAGTGTTTGAAAATTATTTGCTTTTTTGTATTACAGGTAAAGCGGAACATTGATCAAGATTATATTCAACAGGTAGTATGTGCATGTTTATGTGATTCTTTTAGACTGAATCGTTCCACATTATTGAAACTGGCCATGTATAGGAATGCAGGTGAAAATAATTGAATTAAGTGATGATTATTGTTTCTTATTTGTTGATTAAATTATCTCTGTCTTACCCATTATACATGTTCGTGTTATATTTGGGTGCATATTAAAAAAGGTATAAAAAGGTATAAAGAAGTCAACATTATGTTTCTAATTTAAGTATAGAGTGACTAACATGTTTCAAATCTATTTTGGTTCTCGTTTTAATGTAAATAGATAGAAATATTATCAGTTTTTGGAGTGGGTATGCAGGGTTCCCCCGATAAAACCTTTGTTACATTAATAATGACTGGGTTACGAAAATGGAGAGGTAGATTGTTTGTGGAGAGGATCTGTTTATAACTAGAAGAACATTTTATCAAGAAGATAACATGATTTTATATACATATTTTCGGTGTCAGTTCATTTAAATCTAAGTTGGAAATGATTTAATATTTTGACTTTCAGATAGAAACAAAAATATTATGCACGATTTAAAAAAGTTTTCTTAACTAAGGAAGAATTTTGATTTAATAATTAAAGACAATGCTAATATTTTTGTGATTAACGTTTTGCTCGGATATGTTTCGAGGTATCCTTATATATATATATATATATATATATATATATATATATATATATATATATATATATATATCAAGATAACCATCAATCAGCAATTATAGTACTTAATTAATAAGATGTAAGAGTGAGTTTCAATGGTTTATCTGAAATATCGATAGCTTTGATGATGCTCTTGACCACGTTCTGTGTAGCTTTTGGGTGGGTTTCAGGTGTATTGTCTCATTTGTTTCTGTATCATTTTCCTTTTACTAAAGCCAGAAAATGCAGAATTTGTTGGATATAACATCTTCAAATTTGGTTCTACACCATAGCAACAAAGTTCTAGGGATGTTCAGCACATTTAATTACAAAAGGATTACGTCATTTTGCTTGATTGCTCAGGACTAAACGTCATCGAAAAAAGTATATATTTACAATGAACAGAATTCCGCATAGCATATCAGATTTTAATTTTAATCTTTCATTAATGTGAAATGTGCCAATCAGTATTAAAAGTTACTCTTACGCGTTGATGAGGACGTTGACACCACGTTAAATGATTTTTAGTGTCCTAGACACATGTATATATTCTTAAATATTTAAAGAAATTCGTACCTTGCACGAGTTTCCCGAATTTACTGTTGCGACTCAATGGTTATAAAGTAAGTATAATAAAAGAGCGACAGGGAATAAGTTTAGAAAATGAACACATACTCTGTTTAAATTTAAAAGAATTGTAAGGATTGTGAATTAAATCACAAATAGTCTATAAGTATAGAATATTCTGAATAAATTTAAACTTAAGGTTGCTATATCCTGTAATGGTGTTACATTGGGTCGCAACAGAAAATTTGGGAAAGTGTCTTTTGAATATTTCCAACAGCCTTGATGAATCACCATCAGCTAATACAAAATGTTTTTGAATGATTTATTTTGAAAATATTATTGAGCTCTTTGTTATTCTAGTGACTAATTGAAATAAACACGTAATCTCAAATAATAACTCTAAGATAACTTAAATTACTTCACTAAGATTGATGATAAGATATTAAATGAGTACTTCTAATACAATCAGTGTTGAAATAAAGATTTAATACATGGTTTGAGGACAAGATTGAGTGTCTTTGAAATGCAACTTTCATTCCAACAGTAAGCAAAACGCGTCTGTCGAAAAGTGCAATCTTGCGAAACACTGTCTCTAACAATAAGTCGCACAAGCATTATTGGGAGACTATAAAGACTGCAAGTAACTAATACATTTTAATCGTCAATCGTTTGTGTTTTTAAAATGTATCGGTTGATACGTAATGCATTTCTCCACATTATAATCCAGATGTATCACTAGAAGAAAAGCATGCTAATAATGCATGATTCAAATTATTCTAAATTATAATCGCAGTTCATCATCCTAGTATTAAGTAAAAAATGACTAAAAAAATGATAATTCACATTATTTCCAAAGCAAGTAAAATATCCTCTGCAAGTAGTAAACATATCCTACTGATTTGTCCATAGTCGATATAGTTTCATCAGGAGACAATATGCATGTTATTTTCTATAGATCAAGTCGAGTTCATACGCGTTGTTTCTGTTCAAAGAAATCACTAAAACAAATCCTCGAGTAGCGAAGAAAGAAAAAAATAGAAAAGAAATAAGTAAATGCTAAAATAAAAAGAGAAAAGAAATAATTTAAAAAATGAAAAGTAAGAACGCGTCTTCAAGAAGAAATAAAACATTTTATTTGTGATATGGATTGTCATTCATCAAAAAAGTCAGCATAAAAATTTTTCTTCTCACTTGTAACTATAAGTAGATTGAAAGGTATAAAGTCTTCTAGTAAGAAACATATATTTTGATAAAATAAAAAAGGCTAAAGCATAAGTTTATTATACTAACTGTCACTTATTTATTTAAATTCATTTTCTGTATCTGTCCGATATTGTAACTACTGTCTCGATAATGCACGATGATGGCCAGTTTCTCGTAATAAATAAACCGCATCTGAATAGGATCATGTTGCACATCCTGTTAGGTTAGTTAAAGATCTTTCTTTTTATGACTTTAAACACTTTATCGAAGTGTTCTTCAGTGAATCACATCGACCATCCTCCATCAACCTACTTTCTGTAGCGTCGCGTGATCGAAAGTAAAGTGGTGTATCCATGGTTGCCTAATATGTTATCTGTTTTTGTGTGTCAAGTGTTTCCAACCTTTTTCTTATCCAAGTTTTAAGATGGGGTTTTTGGGCATACAAAACGATTTAAACCTTTTAAAGAGATTCAGACTGTTACATAGCCATTTTTATATTGTTTCTATACATTCATTGCAAAATTCGATATTTAGTGGTTTAGTTATTTTGAATAAAAGTAAGTTTCATTGTTATGAGATAACATTCAAGAAAAATAATTTAGTCAATATACATTTTTTAATACTTAGAAACATTAGGTTTTGTGGTAATGGAACGTTTGTGGAATCGTTAATAATTATCATTATTTATCTGCCGATGTCTTTCTTACCAAGTATTAATAAGAGAAAAGGAATCAAATTAGATCACACTATTTGAAAACGCATCTGTTAGACCTTTTTAATTCATTCAGACATAAACTGGTATTGCGACTATTTGGAGTTTTTCCAAATTGAAATACACCGCTCTTATGTCAATATAACAAAAGTGGTTTCTATTTTGCAAGAATTAAATGCGGATGGTTTGGATTCAAATTAGTAACCAGGATATTTCATGATTTTACCTAGACCTTTGCCACGACGAGTGATTGTACGTTAGATAACTAAATTTAGATATAATCCATGGTAACACTGTATTATTGATTTCTGTTATCTTTATCTCTCTCTCTCTTTCTCTCTTTCTTCATATATTTATATACAGAGCAAAGCACCTACGAATATTGTTCAAAACAGCATTCTGCTTAAAACTGAGGTTTTAAATCGATTTTATCAATTGCAATTCATGAGAGTGCTGAACGTGATAAAATCGAAACACTTTAATCCCCAACAACAAGAAGGAAAACACGATCTTCTTAAAAGGTAGTGTAAGAATGTAAGGTCGCATAATAGAATGCACGAGAAAATGACAGAAATTGATTATTATATCGTGCACTGCCAATAAACACGTGGCGCTGATGAACAGGATATGGATAAACTAATTCAATTAAATCATTGTCAGTTAGTATTATGCACAATCGTTAATTTGTTTATTTATTTTATTTCATCAAAATACATCTTTCCTACATAATAGTGGCTACGTTTTAATGTACATATACATCTAAGCTGGAAGATAATATCTTTTCATATTTGTAGATGAATGATACTTTGGAAGAATCACGCAAAGTGTTTTTTATTCATGCAGACGCGTTGCCTTGATTCGGTTATTAATGTATTAATTTTGTGTCGTAGTTACATACTTTCGTTTCTATTTTGTTTGTCACTCCAGATTTGTGGTGATTTCAATGCACAGAAAGTAACGAGTATGAACTCGAATAGATATATCGAATGTAACATATATAATGTCATCGTATACAACTGTATTGACGCTAGATAAATGAGAAAGGGTTGTTTATCATTTGCCGAAAATACTTTATCTGCTTCGCGAATAATTTTAAACAAAATAAGTTCATCGTTGTCTTGCTAAATATCATGAGCTGCTATTTTATTTAGGATCGTTAATAATTAATATATTTTCTTTTGGACATATAACGTCCTCTGAATCATGATGTGGAGAAACGCAATGTTAGTTTTGTACATGCATTAGTCGAACCATTTACATGATTTTGTTAATGTGATATGTTTTGTCATCCAAATTAATGTAGTTCACTCTTGCTTAATGATTTGCAAGGGATGCTCGTTTTCAAGAGTACAATCGTTTTCCTCCACCGTATTCGCCAGTACTCTTTATGGATATACGAAGTCTAGAAAACGTATCTGTTATTGCATGTAACCTCCTCAAAATTACTCTAAACCATAGAAACAGGATGAATCTCATCCGAAATTAATTATATGTGCTAGTAGATGCACCGTTATGCATGGCATCGTAGGAATTATGTCTCCACTTTAACTTTGGATGTAGATTCAGCTGCCTGTCTGAAGCAGATTTCACCTGTACTAGGGATGAAAATAAATACTCTTGACATCGTATTGATATGACCAAAATTGTAAACGTTTCCTTGACATTAAAATGAAATACACAGAGGCACAAGTAAGTAAGGTGCGAAATATTATTATGATTTATATTATTATCGCTATTTGTTATATTATTATTATTATTATTATTATTATTATTATTATTTATTTTATTTTTAATATCAAATCCATTATCCATACGCAAGATTATTTGAAGTTCTTCTAAAACTCCTTGCATTACTCTACGTCAATATAATTTATATTCCAAATCTTGTATTTGACTTATCTCTTGAAACGCTTTTTCCGTCCTTTGTTCGCAACATAGAAATATGTCGAAACATACTGCTTCGCTATGAGATAGACAAAATAAACCCTCATGTATAAGTTCGTGTGTAGAACTTTGCATTATTATATTTCTTGATGTAAATTTTCCCGAATGATTATAACTTATAAGAGTATAGCATTTTGTGCAGCTATTGTGTTCATCGTTTTTATTGATGTTATTTGTTATTTTACTCTAGTAAAGGCGTTGTTTTGGAACGTTGAGAAAACGTTTTGAAAAATGGCCGATATAAATTTTTATGTCAATGTTTCGACGGTTTTAGCGACTTGAGTTTCTTCTCGCGTCCATCTGGGATGTGGGGATGATGCAGGTTCGAACATCGGCTGAGTCATACCAGAGACTTTAAAAATTGTGCTAGCTCCTACCACTCTTGGCGGGCAGCAGTAACAGGTTAGATTAACGATTGGTCGGCCTGATGACAGGAAAATAGACTGGGTGGGACAAATTTCTTCATATCTACAACATAGTGTACAAATGCTAGACATCTCTATACACTGTTAAACTTTAACATTCGTAGAGACACGACAAACGTCTTGATACTAAGATAGAAATCAAATCTTCAAAAGCGCCGCTATGTAAAATGAAAATCATTTTTAAGAGAAATACAATGATGCAATATGTTGTTTATGTTATATGCTGTTTGAAGAACAATTCTTGCCCAATGTTGTATGGTATTCCTCTATATGTATTAGTAGCAGACAGCTGTCCATATAGTTTTAAAGTTAAAGCGTAAAGTGTTGACAAGATTCGTGTTAAATTATACGTCTCTTTCATTTGATGTTCCCATTAATATATATGAAACCGTGGGAACGGAAGTTTAGCGGGCTGCAGAAAATGTTTGTTTGCGTTGTTAATTTGGTATTAAGGTCAACTCAGCGCAATATAGGATATAATCTGAGGCCATGATTACGCATTGAACCAGGAAATACACCAGTACTAATCAGTCACCCAAAGGAAGCTCACAAGGCTAGACTGGACCAGATATGTATCGAACCAAGGCAAAGAGAGGTGAGATGGCAATGATAGGTAAAAGCGAGAGGTATTGACCACACGGCAACACGAGGTCCCTTCCGAACGAATAAGAAAGAGAGAGAGAGACAGACAGACAGACAGACAGATAGACAGAGATATACAGAATGACAGACAGACGGACAGAAAGATAGACAGGGAGAAAGAGTGAGATGGAGAAATAGGGAGAGAGAGTGTGAGAGAGAGAGAGTCAGAAAGAGATAGTAATTTTCAAACTTACATTTATTGAATGATAAGCTAGATGATCGATAGAGGTATATGTTAAAGGCATATAACCTAAGTAAAAAAAAAATGAAATTATATATTTTTTTTTCAGTTCACGATTACTTAATTAGATGAATAATTACGATTCAGGCTGTTTCTGAATTATTGTCTGCAGACAAAAATTCGGTTAGCCAAGCCTACATTCATGTAACCTCTGTGTTGACCTCTCCTGAACATTAAGAATTTTAGCCATGCGCAAACACGTGTTTACAAAAATAATAGCGTGTTCACAACTAGGTCGAAAACCAAAACTTACATTCTGAAAGGAGGGGGAAAGTAAAGCTCTTTGGGCAAATTATGGCAGCACACGCATATGGATTGGTGACCAGCATTAACGATGGAATAAAAACAAGTCCACTTTGAGCCTGGAAACTAATCCAGAGGTCGCCAAATTCTTGCTGGATACTGGTGAGTCTTAATTTTGCAATGAACAGTCAAGTATTTATACCTCTATTTTACATCTTTATTATTAACTCATTATCAAAACTCTTAAAATAACATATTTTATATAAACTGGCATTATTCCATTTAGCTTGAAATAAAATGCCATAGCCCTGCAACAATATCGCTGAAAACCGCACCACTGTTGCTATTTTTGAGGCTCTCAAAGGCGCATTAATGATAATTTTTTTCGCTCGCAACCATAAGACTTTATTTAGAGGCAAACAGTCACTTCTTTTTTTTTGTTTTTAAATTAAAAAAAAATTATATATAATGTAAATGGTGATGGCTGTAAATGAAAGTAATGCAATACAGTTAAGTATATATTATGCATACTATTATTTGTAAAGTATATAATATTATTGTGTCTAATAAAACATTTTTTTCCCTTGCTATAGTAGGTAATGAATTGAATGGCAGTGCAAGGAAAACATCAGAAAAATGTCACAGAAGACATGGCCACAACTTTTCATAGGATACAAATTCCTGCTGTATATGATATAACCACATCATAATCAGATATGGCATCTGTGTAAGTATTACTACATTTTGTAAACATTTATGTATATCTACTTGTTTACAAATATTTTGGTAGATGCTCATCTAAGGATTTACTTGGAAATGTATCATTCTATATGAGTTTAATATTTTGCAGTTGGTAAAGATTGTACATTTTGTTAAAATCTGGTTTGTTTTATTTAGAATAATATTTTTGTTGTAAATTGTTTGCTGGCATATGTCTATTTTTTGTTATTGATCTGTTTCTCATCATGCTGTATGTATTTTAGTTAAAGGGCCTCAAGGGAGAATAGTCTTTGACTAAATTAGTCACCCTTTTAAATAAGCAGTAGAGAGGGTGAATCCGACAACTTTTCAAACAAAAATCGATTTTAACCATCAAAACAACAAATAGACCCTTCCTACGAAATTTCATGTTTTAACCCCCAAAAAAGAAAGTCTCTGTTTGCCAAATGGAGCCTTAGTGATTTTGTCTGAAACACGGTGAATCCAGGCATCGATGAGGCTTCCATTGGGTAAAAAACACGATGGACACTCACCGGTACCACTGCCATCTACAGCGGAAAGGCCTGCACGGGTTAGTAAAATTATAAATAACGCAGTAGATCAAAAACTAGCGTCGCTGGTGACTCCGTCGTTGACAGCAAGTGACCAAGATAACATTATAGCAAACATGATAGCGGGAAGTGGTTTAAAAAAAAAACACGACGATGAAATCCTACGGATTTTCACGCTAGCAATGAAAATCTTTTACGATTTTACGATTTAGACTTTGATAAATAGAATAAAATGTTCAAACGGTCACCTGATCCAGCATTTGATATGGATGCCCCAGTGCGTAAAGCTGATTCTGTACGCGATTTTCAATTTTATTCTTATCACGCAACACAACCAGATCTCCGATCGCGAATTGAACTTCAAGTTCACGATACCAGTAAATACTTTTTTGCCTTGTGAAGCGTTTATCGAAATCGAAGGTGAACGTGTAACAAATGTTGCAGCTGATACGCCATATGACAATAACCCAACTATCAAAGTTGGTTTTGTTAATAATGGGATCATGGCGTTATTTGAAAGTGCAAGATATCTCATTGATGGATAAGAAATTGAATCAATAGACCGTGAAGTTGATATTGCCACAACAATAATAGGGTTAGCGAGATATTCTGATGATTATACAAGATCAGCTCGTCCATCTATGATGTTTTCTAAGGATATTAATGATTACCCTGAACACTTCCAGTATTCTAGAGTAAAGGCAACACAAGCTACTGCAGTTCATCCAGCACCAGCCGGATATACAAGACCAGCTGGTACTCATGATGTCATAAATAATATTACTAATTACAACCTAAGATTTGCAACACGCGTAGCAACATTACAAGGACAGCGTCGACAATTTTCGTGTGCGATTCCACTGCATCATATATTTGGATTCTGTAGAAACGTCCGAAAAGTTATTTATGGAGCGAAGCATACAATATCACTCGTGCGAAAGGGTACTGATAATGATGCAATCTGGCGTGATGCTGGTGTCCCCGAGGGTAAAGTCATTTTATCAAAACTAGCATTATGGATGCCAGTGTTAACTCCATCAATCACCGAAGAACAGCGACTACTATCATTTATGGATCAAGGAGGAAAGTCGTTGTTTAGTTGGTTATCAGTGACTACGGATATTAAACAGGATAATGTTGATGATATATTTACTTGGCATCTGGCATCAAAACAGGGTGTTTCAGCTCCACGTCATATATTTCTAGCGTTACAGAATAATGCGCGAGTTGGTAATCAAGAACGAAGTCATATGATATTTGATCAGTTAGGTGTTAGAGAAGTCTCGCTGAGAATAAACGGCTAACAGGAACCATCTGAGGATATACAACTTGATTACAATCACAACCATATTGCACGTGTATATCATAATATGCTGTCATTTATGGCACGTGATCAAAATGTTGATACTGGTTTGCAAATATCGCAACTTGATTTTAAAAGCCTCTATCCGATTTATTACTTTTCACTTGAACATCTTGATTTGATGAGACAATCCGTTGTTGACATTCACTTTAGAGCTAGTGTAACCCGTCCTGGTGGTATTGCAAATTACAGAGCGGTTGCTGTCATTCTCAGTGATAAATCAACGCTACTTGAAGGTGTTGGTGGAAGAATGAGAATAATTGATTCACCAGTGGAAAATCTTTGAAAATCCTTCAGATTTTTCCATTGAATCGCTTTACGATTTAGAATTAATAATTATATATAATGTCATAAAGTGTTATTAGTGTTGCGTTAACTCCTGGTCAAGTCAAGAAATTGCAATCAGAGTCGGCTAAAAAATGTGGAACCACTATCACGCTGAAACCCAATCAAATGACTGGCGGGACGAATAAATTGTCGCTGACAACTCGTCAAGTAAAACATTTCAATGATGCACTTGTAGCAAAAAAAGGTGTTCAGAATACTATTTCTGCGGCTGCTATCAAAAATATGATTAAAACAGGCGGTATATTTCCGTTATTTGCTGCGTAACCAGGATTAATTGCAGCGGCTGCACCAACAGTTGCAAAAGCGGCCGCATTGGGGGCAGCTGGAGGCTTGGGAGCAAAAGCAGTACAAGACATTGCTGAATCATATGAACCGAAGAAGAAAGGACGAGGGTATAAAAAAGGGAAAGACTACCAGGAACCCCGTTTTCATGATACAGCGGGAGATCCGTTCACGGATCAGGTCTAAGACTAGGACCGGTTTATTAACTCAGAAATCTTCGATTTCCAAACCTTCGATTGTGGAATCTTTGGTTCCAATGTCCAATTTTGATTTAATTGATGCCGCTAAAAAACTTGCGATTAAAAACTTCAGAGGTGTTTTTATGAAAGATCAATTGCCGGCACAACCCAATGATGTTGAAACCGGTATTATTAATTTAGATAGCAGCACCGGACCTGGAACTCACTGGGTTGCATACGCTATTGATCCACGTGGGATTGTTTATTTCGATTCATATGGATTAGCCCCGCCGAAGGAATTTATTCGTTATATAAATCGCTTAAAGACTTTTCCAATGAAGACTTGGTATTCTACGCTACCAACACAACAAATGAATGACCCACCAATATGCGGCAGCGAATTATTAAATGTCCTTGACGCTATTTCTAACTCCTTGGGTAACCCAAGGGGAAAACCACCACATGCTGTCGTAAATGAAGACACCAGTAATCGCTAGCGAAAATCGAATAGATTTTAGAGAAAGATGTATAAAAAAGAATGACTGATATTTGGGGAAGATCTTTATCAGCGATGAAGAAACCCGGTGCCGATGGCACTGCAGGAATATCTGCAACGGTGATATAAAAAAATAATCGAAAATGAAATAGCTGAGACGTTGAACTTAGCAAGTGTTGTATTTCAAGATCGTCAGGGTAAATTGAAAACTAGTAATGTGTCGTTGGATGATATTTTGGTTAAACAACGAAACGCAATCGAGGATACTATCGCGTTATTTTCCGATCAGGATAAACTCAAACCGGGTGTACTTTTTTCGACTATTACAGATAGATTAAAAACTCTCAACGATGAGTTCAAAAATTCTGTTTAGGAACTAGCAACACTTCAATCTAAAACTGAAGAACACGGAAAACAGTTTGCAAATTTTCGTAGAAACATCGTGGATAAATTTATTGGAACCACGTTGGATAAAATTGAAATAAAACTCCCTGATATTAAAAAATCCATCGATGAAAAACTTCATCGAAGCAATCAAAGGTGATGCAACGAGGATGATAACAATCATTGAAAAAACAAAAATTCCTCATGAGAAAACCAACAACGTAGTATACACGATCCAACACATATCATTTGCGTGGACACCTACAAACAACAAATTAGATATCACTGCAACCGTTAAAGGTATTTATCGATTAACACTAGTGACAACGACTCAATTTAATATTTCATCGTCGAGTTCGTCCGGGGTCAACAATACGATTTCAACTATCATCGACAAGGATACAACTGAAAAGTTCACGATAACATCTACTGATAAAAATTTGGTTAGGGTTTCAACAACGTGGTATTTGGAATTCGTAGCGGATTTAAGTAAATAACGGTTTCAATTGAAATCGTAAACTGATTTGGAAATAAAATGATTTCATTATCGCAATATCGCTATGATCAGGTCAGAGAATTTCAAACTAGACTCAAATCCTTCGCCGAGGAGTATCAAATAAAATTAAAAAAATACCGACGAAGAATCACCGCAGTTGATGTTACCATGTACTCGGTGTCAGGCGTTCTCGCTGGCGCCGGAATAATACTTGCCTCGGTTACAATGATTGCCCCGGTCGTAGTTCCAATTTGCATTTATGCGGCGGCAACAATCGCGGGTACATCAACCGGGATAACAAAAAAAAATATCATCATGCAGCCAGAGTAAACTGCAAGCTTACTTAATTCAATTTCATGTTGTATCAACTGCATACTCGCAATTATCCTCGATGATATCGTCGTCACTTGATGATACATTAATATCATATAGTGAGTTCTCAGTGATGGTCAGTATTTATGATTCCGCGATGTCAAAATTAGAAATACAACAACAGTATAATAACAATGACGACACCTCAGGAATTACTTCCACGAATAGTGGAGAACACAAACCCAGTACAAACAAGCATGATATCAATAACCTCAACTAATCCAGAATTCAGTGTGAATTTCCCTATCGCAGTCCCCGTGAAGGAGATAGCGCTAGCAAAACTACGAGTATACCATAGTTGGCCAAATATCAGATCAAAATCATTTGGTGGTCAACAACCCAATAGTTCACTGGTGTTCTCGTATAAGAATAAAGACGACGGTACCCCAGACTGGAACGTTGTTTCAATACCAACCGGATCATACCAAATCGAACAAACTAATGCTGAATTCCAGCGTAGAATAAAATCTATTACTGGAAAAGAATCAAAAATCGCTATAACGGTTCATGAGCCGACGCTATCATCTGCCATTGAGATAAACTCGCCTGGTTACGTCGTAGATATCTATCAGAGTTCTATTAGAACCGTACTAGGATGGCCTGAATTACCACCCGGGGGAGAAACCATTAATTTACCACCTAAACCACAAAAATCTGATTATATCACAGACAGGATAAAATCTAATAATCCAGTAAAAAGCTATAGCGATTACACCAAATTTAATTTTTTCACTGAAATAGAAGGTTACAGTATTAGTCATTACATAACTCGACAGGATAAAATCACTGAAAATTTCACAGCGTTCAATAACGATATTTCGTTGTTGTTAATATCCCTTAAATCCGGTACTCTCACCCGAGATGAATTTATCAGCGTCGTAGAAACATGTAACAAAATCATCAATGACATGGAAACATTTCATTCACAAATCATTCAAGATGTAGAAGGTGACAGACATCCTAACACGAAAACAGAATTTGCAACGAAGTATAATATACTCAGAAAAAATATTTACAAATTCAAACTACCAGGGTACAATATCTTAGAACTACAAAAATCTCTCAATGATGCCATCGATGAAGGTTTCAAAAAAATCCATGACAAATGGAACAAAAATCCATGACGAATGGAAAAAAAAATCACCGGAAATAAAAATGCTGAAACATAATAATAACCCAGATGGTGGCGGCAGGCATATTGCTCCTCAAAATGTAAATATATCCTCGGTGATAGCGATCAATTTAGTATGTGATGTTATCGAAGGAAGCTATCAAATAAATCTTGAACGATCAAATCAAGCTCAGCAGGGATATATTTTGTATTCATTTGCACCAACAGCTCCTCCAGGATTTCTAATAATCGAGGATCCAACTAATCCAGTCTATATGCGATGTCATAATAATTCATTAACCAGAATCAATTTTAAACTCACTGACCAGTCCAATAATCTCATTGATCTACAAGGTGAGGTTCTACAAATTAGTCTGTTTGTGAAATCCTAAAAGGATTTTCGTCCTAAGGACTTTCGTCGTGAAAATTCTTCGAATTTCATCCTAACTACATAGTGAGTTGTCCATCGTGTTTTTTACCCAATGGAAGCCTCATCGACGCCTGGATTCACCGTGTTTCAGACAAAATCACTAAGGCTCCATTTGCCAAACAGAGACTTTCTTTCTTTTTTTGTTGGTTAAAACATGAAATTTCGTAGGAAGGGTCTATTTGTTGTTTTGACGGTTAAAATCGATTTTTGTTTGAAAAGTTGTCTGATTCACCCTCTCTGCTGCTAAAAAAGTTATTATTATTATTTCTTGAAGCATTATCATTCAGGTCATAATAACCAAGATAAATGATAATTTCTTTTGATACAAAACTAAACATTCCCAAGTTCAACATTAGTATTTACACATTTCAAAATTTTATTTTAAGGGATTCAGTCTTGTCTGAAGTTGATGTAAAAGTCCAAAAGTTGTATCAACCCATTTGAGAAAGTATACTAACAAAAAATTTTGTGATACATACATAAAAGAGAATATTTGAGTTAAGTATCCTAAAAGAAAAAAATCATTATGATACATGCATGATATATGTAACTAAACTAAAAGTAATGTATAGTATTGTATTGGTATTTGTGGATGGTATTTGTGTATGAAACAGAAAGTTGCTCCCACAAAAGCTTTCTTTTCTGTGTATAATCAAAAAAGTAAAAATTGTGTATTTAAAATTTATCTTAAATATAGTATCAATGCATAATTGAAATAATGAAGATATACTGGTTATCACAGAAAGAAAATGAATACATTGTATCATAAATACAAACCACACTGAGGCCATAGTTATGGTTTGTCCATTTAATACACATGGAGAGGGCAAGGGGGTTTACCCAAATGCATATGCTTGTGTATGGGGGTGGGTGGTCTACTGATAATATACATACACATATACCTCGATAGTAATTTGTCTAATATGTAAACTGCTTGACTGGGTTCAGTTGGCGTTTGAGTTTTAGTGGATAATAGAGAAACTTTCTAAAGTTATGCTTCTTATTTCTTTGATGCAGCCAGACATTGAACATTGGTGGATTATCTGTTACATTAAATACATATTATTGTTAATCCTTGATCTTTTCTATGTGGATTAAATATTGGCTGTTCTACAGAATGTGGAGGGCAATCACATGTATGCAGATGGTGTGTGTGTAAATAAAAAGTATGCATGTGTACAGGGAGGGAGGGATCAAGCTTTGCCCTATTTTTGCACACATGTCCATAGTTGGAATCAGATTTTGTTTCTGGACTTTTTACTTTTTTGCTTGCAATCTAATTCACACCGGTCTGAGCTATACACATACAGGTGAACAATTGCAAAAGTAGGATAAATTGGGGATGGAAGTAAGAAGTGGCTAGGAGGAAAATGATGGGTCAGAAGAAGGAAAACCTCCCACTTTTACTCTTATGCCGTATGATGTTTCTAGCAAACCTAGGTGTATATCTAATCAAATCTCTTGGAAACAGATGTATTTCAATGTATTCAAAATTAGCCCACAAATGCGCTCCCTACCACCAGATGGCAAGGAAAAAAATAGTATGGGTGGAATGAGTTGATTATTCTCTGCCTGTATAATGCTACTGTACATTGGCATTTTCATCGAAACAGATTAATGGGGATTTATAAATGTTAATAGTTCTCTGCATCTGAATCAATTTATTTATTTAGTCATTTTACTTTGTTTCAGAAGTACAGTAGAACTGGAGAATTCCCAGAAGTTTGATTTTATTGTATGCCTCCAAAAGACATTCATATAAGCCATCAGCTTTCAATGCTAGGAATCTGTTGGCAGCTTTTGATTATAACAATCATATTGACAGAGATGATTGTAAACACAGATGGAACAATAAGGTAATAAACTTTATTCTTGTTAACGTAATAATTCATCTTTGTTAAAATGCTTTACCTGAAAGTTGATAAACCATCTGTTTGTGGTAAAATTTCATCTTTTACAGAAGACATTTTTTAGAATAAATTTCAAAAACAAATTTTGGTTAGAATTAGTCTAATGTAATTAGAAAATTCTGTAAAGAATCTAAACATTTTTATGATATATGGGTAAGGTACAGATTTGCTATTTTGACATTTTCATCTGTAGCAAAATGATTTGTTACATGTAATTGTACGCAATTTTTATTTGGACTTTTGAGAATTAAAAAAATATAAAATGACATTGTGAGTGAAATGTTTGCATTTTCTTGTCAGATACCAAAGGTCATTTCAACAAAAAAGTGAGAGATGGTCTGCATACCCAAAGAAAGCTGATCAACAGTACCTGTATATTCCAGAAATAAATATGAAAATATTGAAATGAGGTTAGATGATAGAGTTGGCATGAACCAGCCAGTTGTTTTGGACATAAATGATCCTAGGTGAATATCTGATGTACTTGCTCCAATACCACCACCACCTACAGAACAGATTGTTACAAAGCAGAAATCTCATTTTAAGTTAAAATGATTTAGGCCTTTTAGTCAGGTAACACCTGTTGATATCAAATTGTTATGGAGAGACTATTCTAGTGATTGTATGGTAAGAAATGATCCCTACCATGGACCCATATAGACTTTGACTAAGTCTTTCTTGAAGTGCCTACCATGAGCTGAAGTCCAGCATCTGTTTGATTTCCAAATAGCAGTATATCTTCAGACCACTGTTGATTATGTTCTTAAAGCTTTTAAAGAAACATGCATTTGAACAACAGGATGTAAGATCTTTTCTAACTTTTCATACCCATCGCATTTATACTTGTCTTATTTGTATGCTTAGATTGAGGTAAATGCAGTGTATTTTGGCCATATGATGTATAACAAAAGCACAGCAGAGGCTATACATTGTAAATCATTTAATCTTATAGAAGTAACAAGATTAAAAAATCATGTAATTACAAGTCTGTATTATTGCATAATAAAGTACTTTTTAATAATTTTATTTTCTAAATGTTTTGTGTAAAATTGCAGTCAGAAAGATTTCTAGTATACTTTGGAAAAGAAAAAAAATGTACATTGGAGCAAATGACTTCAATCCATACTCTTCATCTTGATTTAATTGCTGCCACTAAACATGAGAATAAGGTTTCACATACAGTTTTAAACTGATTTTATAAAGAAAATAATGCTGTTAACTTCATTCTTTTTTTAATTAAAAAAATAAATAAATTAGAAATGATATTCACCGGGTATATTTGTTAACAAATTACTATTTACATACTGGTGTTGACCGTTCCAGTGGCCTAGTCTTAAGAGCATCCACCTCATATGCAAGAGGTTGGGGTCCTTGTTCCCTGGCCAAGTCATACCAAACACATACAAATGGTATTAACAGCTGCCTCATTTGGTGCTCAGCATTAAGAGGTTAGTTTATGGACTGGTTGTCCTACTGTCAGGATAATGTAACTGGGTGGGATGTCATGCTACATGTCTGCGGCATGATGCCTCAGTGCTAGACATCACTATAAACTGCCACACTTCAAACATAGCAATATGACTCAAAAATTGTTCAAGGTATGTTAAGAATCCAAATCACACACACTGTTACAATTTTGAAACAGAATTTGGCATATTTCCATCACTGTATAGTAGGCCAGATTTCATGAACTTGAGCAGTGATATATTGTTGCAAACAGGGTTAATGGTCAATTAGCAATTAAAACACCCTGGTGAATGTGTAAGAGTTTCTTTGTCTGTGTAGGCTAATTAGTATCAACACTGGTAGCAGGACCCCTGCATTCCTGAATTTGATATGTATATCTGAGCCAGTTTTGCATTGTACTTCGTACATTATATATACTAATCAGTATATATGTGTGTGTGCGTGTGTGTGTGTGTGTGTGTGTGTGTGTGTGCCTAGCTACCCTAATTTTAAAAGAATTGCAATAGGAAACGTACATGGGGGTGCGGGCATGGGCTTAATTTCAATATTTGTTTCTCTGCAGTAGTTTGCTTAGGTGATGTACTAAAGTTTGGCATTGAGTAAATGGTAATCACTTTTGTTAAAAGTATAAAAAAACAAGCACAAGATACTAAAACATATATGTAATTTCTATAGAACTGTCTAGTATTTTGGAATGGGATGTCTGTAATCAATCTGTTATAGTAATGGTACACTAGTTTCTCATATAAAATGTCTCTGAGAGACAAAGAGAAAGGAAGAATGGAGGCAGACATTAGACGGACTGGAGGCAATTGGACTACCAGTCCAGAGAAAGATCATACACATGAGTGGGAACACAGGAAAGGAGAAAAATCAATTACAGTCAGATGATAAAATAGGCCATAACTTGGTCGAGTTAAAGACGAGTGATACGGTTTTAATTTGAGTTTCATTTGAGAGATGACTGTTATTTAATGATATTAAATCGTTGTTTATTTGACTTTCACATTTTGTGTATTCATTAATTTACCTGTCGGCACCACTGACTGGAAGCTCTGAGCATTGCATCTCTCTATTACTACTTCAATTCCTCATAAAAACAAGTCGGGAGGTCTTTTGTAATAATTTAAATAATATTGGGAGCACCCCACCCAACCTAAATAACACGGAAAATCTCTATATATTATATGCCATAATTATTCTTAGATGATATCCTTCAATTTTATGCCTGACTGTACTCTTGAATTAAAGTTATGTCTGTACATGCACATTTGTACATATATAAGTTTAGTACATTACAAAATATATAACAGTTTTACATTGTATGCAGTTGTGTACATTCATCGGGGTATTTATATAAAGGGTATAATTATTTCTATGGTAAATGAGCACATTTGAAAAACTGAAAATTTGATGCATTTAATTGGTGTCAAGTATATTTGATTTAGTTGTAATAAGACGGCTGATGATGCACATATTATGTGATATAAGCATTCAATGTTGCTTTTAATGAACTAGTATTTAAGTCTTAAAAACCTTATTCTGTTTCCAGAGTCAATTTTTTTCATATGTAATTGAAATTAATGAGCAGTATCTGGGTAAAATAGTATCCTAGTGTTTGTAGTTCTGTTGATATTTACAAGCCAATCTTTATTCATGAAACACTGCAACAAGTTTTGCTTGCTCAACTCATGACTATGCGTTATGTATCATTTAACTTAATGTGTTACTGTATATGCACAATTAAAACACAGTTGCTTTCAAAACATAGCCATACATATAATCATTCTTTAGTGGGTAGGTAGCTAAAACAATGTTTAACAAAACTTGTTCATGCAAAATAAAAATTGCATACTACAAAAGAAATGCTTTATACAACATAAAACAAACATAAATTTCATTATTCACACATCATATCATTGGATAGATCACCCAAGTCTTCCTTGAGTAAATCCAAAATGATACTGGCCAAAATTATTTATCCATTATACGCCATACACAACAGCTTGGAATGATATGTCTGTTGCCAGTACCTAGGTATCCATTAAGTCCATAAATAAATTGCCTATTAGCAGTATGCCATTTCCTCAGGTGGTGTTATCATCTTCTGCTGCCTTTTAATAGTGGTTCTGATTACAATGATACAAACTATCACATTTTTAGTTCGTTTATCTTGCAACGTAACACAATCTCACAAACACAAGTAAACACTTTAAAGAATCTCCCCTTAAAGGAACCTCTTATTGTCAGGATTTTCCATCGTATTGACTTTTTTGCCTACTTCTTGTAATTTGTCATATATAATGATAAATCTATAAGCAATACATATATTATGGGTGACTATAAAGAGCTAAGGAGAAGGACAGACGAAAAATAGGGCAATAATTACTCAAAAGCGAAACATATGCTTACCTCGACTTCACGTGACACTGCAAATTACGGAGAATATCGGTATATTCCGTTTCTGAATAATCAGTTAGCTATCCGTACAGAAAATAGTTATATTTTCATTGATTAAACTTACTAATGTACATTTTTTGAAACTGGATGACCTGTAATTACTCATTATTTCTACAACACTTTTCATAATATCATGCCTTTGCAAGAACAAAAAAATCGAAAATCCTAGGTTGTATGCCTTTAACGCTTTGGTACTAGGTAGCTCCCAAATAAAGTTGTATTAACTTCGATACAAGGCGTTATCAGTATCATTATCTCTCTCTGTCTGTCTGTCTGTCTGTCTCTCTCTCTCTCTCTCTCTCTCTCTCTCTCTCTCTCTATATATATATATATATATATATATATATAGATCTATATATATAAATATATATATACACACACACATATATATATATATATATATATATATATATATATATATAACAGCTAAACGATTGACGACATCGATGATTACGTGGACATAGCATTAAACGGAATAAATTACGCTATACACTATGTATATTATATAGATATCGGTTAATCAGTAGAAATTTATTGAATTAAATATGAACATGAATACATACTTATTGTCTTTTTTGTTTGTCACAGATCTGACACTTGATATAGTTGATCGTTTCAGTATAAGTCTACGTTTAATGGCTGAAATGAGGCAGAAGTGTTTGAAAATTATTTGCACGTCTCTTGTGTGAAATGGCATAAAAGCCTGCTTTAATGAATATTTCAGTTAGGTTTATTCGGATGCCAATTGTTTAGATGGATCTTGTGGCTTAAATCTAGGTCGGGTGAAAAAATATGATTAGGTATACGATCTGAAAATTTAGCTCCAAGCCAAACCCATGTCAAATCATGTATTTTAGAAATATGTACGATATCAATACGGATTTTTTTTGTATTACAGGTGAAGCGGAATATTGAAGAATACTATTTTCAACAGGTAATATGTGAATGTTTATGTGATTCTTTTAGACTGGATCATTCCACATTATTGAAACTGGCCATGTATTGGAATGCATGTGAAAATAATTAAATTAAGTTATGAGGATTATTGTTTCTTTTTTGTTGATTAAATTATCTCTGTCCTACCCATTATACATGTGCGTGTTAAATTTGGGTGCATATTAAAAAAGGTATAACAAAGTCAACATTGTGTTTCGAATTTAAGTATAGAGTGACTAACATGTTTTAAATCTATTTTGGTTCTCGTTTTAATGTAAATAGATAGAAATATTCTTAGTTTTTGGAGTGGGATTGCAGAGTTCTTAGATAGAAACAAAAATATTGTGCACGATTTAAAAAAAGTTTTCCTAACTAAGGAAGAATCTTGATTTAATAATTAAAGACAATGCTAATATTTTTGTGATTAACGTTTTGCTCGGATATGTTTCTAGGTATCCTTATATATATATATATATATATATATATATATATATATATATATATATATATATATTTCAAAATAAGCATCAGCAATTATAGTACTTAATCAATAAGATGCAAGTAAGTTTCAATGTTTTATCTGAAATATCGATAGCTTTGATGATGCTCTCCACCACGTTCGTGTAGCTTTTGGTTAGGTTCCAGGTGTATTGTCTCATTTGTTTCTCTATCATTTTCCTTATACTAAAGCCAGAAAATGCAGAATTTGTTGGATATAACATCTTCAAATTTGGTTCTACACCATAGCAACAAAGTTCTAGGGATGTTCAGAACATTTAATTACAAAAAGATTACGTCATTTTGCTTGATTGCTCAGGACTAAACGTCATCGAAAATAAGTATATATTTACAATGAACAGAATTCCGCATTGCATATCAGAATTTAATTTTTAATCTTTCATTAATGTGAAATGTGCCAATTAGTATTCAGCGTTGCTCTTACGCGTTGATGAAGACGTTGACACCACATTAAATGATTTTTAGTGTCCTAGATACATGTATGTTTTCTTAAATATTTAAAGAAATTCGTATCTTGCACGAGTTCCCCGAATTTTCTGTTGCGACTCAATGGTTATAAAGTAATTATAATAAAAAAGCGAAAAGGAATAAGTTTAGAAAATGGAACACATACTCTGTTTAATTTTAAAAGAATTGTAAGGATTGTGAATTAAATCACAAATAGTCCACAAGTATAGAATATTCAGAATGAATTTAAACCTAAGGTTGCAATAGCCTGTAATGGTGTTACATTGGGTCGCATCAGAAAATTTAAGAAACGTGTCTTTTAAATATTTCTAACAGCCTTGATGAATTAGCATCAGCTAATACAAAATGTTTTTGAATGATTTATTTTGAAAATATTATTGAGCTTTTTGTTATTCTAGTGACTATTTGAAATAAACACGTTATCTCAAAAAATAACTGTAAGATAACTTAAACTACTTCACTAAGATTAATGTTAAGACTTGGAATGAGTACTTCTAATACAATCAGTTTTGAAATAAAGATTTAATATATGGTTTGAGGACAAGATTGAGCGTCTTTGAAAAGCAGCTTTCCTTCCAACATTAATCAAAACGCGTCTGTCGAAAAGTGCAATCTTGCGAAACACTGTCTCTAACAATAAGTCGCACGAACGTTATTGGAAGACCATAAAGATTACAAGTAACTAATACATTTTAATCGTCAGTCGTTTGTGTTTACAAAATAAATCGGGTGATACGTATTGCATTTCTCCACATCATAATCCAGATGATGACGTATCACTAGAAGAAAAGCATGCTAATAATGCATGATTCAAATTATTCTAAATTATAATCGCAGCTCATCATATTAGTATCAAGTAAAAATAAATAAGCAAATGATGATTCACATTATTTCCAAAGCATGTAAAATATCCTCTGCAAGTAGTAAACATATCCTACTGATTTGTCCATAGTCGATATAGTTTCATCAGGAGACAATATGAATGTTATGGTCTATATATCAAGTCGAGTTCATACGCGTTGTTTCTGTTCAAAGAAATCACTAAAACAAATCCTCGAGTAGCGAAGAAAGATAAAAATAGAAAAGAAAAAAGTAAATACTACAATAAAAAGAGAAAAGAAATAATTAAAGAAATGAATGGTAAGAACCCGTCTTCAAGAAGAAATAAAACATTTTATTTGTGATATGGATTGCCATTCATCAAAAAAGTCAGCATAAGAATTTTTCTTCTCGCTTGTATCTATAAGTAGATTGAAAGGTATAAAGTCTTCTAGTAAAAAACATATTTTGATGAAATAAAAAAGGCTAAAAGCATAAGTTCATTATACTAACTGTCACTTATTTTTTTAAATTCATTTTCTGTATCTGTCCGACATCGTAACTACTGTCTCGACGATGCACGATGATGGCCAGTTTCTCGTGATAAATAAACCGCATCTGAATAGGATCATGTTGCACATCCTGTTAGGTTAGTTAAAGATCTTTCTTTTTATGACTTTAAACACTTTATCCAAGTGTTCTTCAGTGAATCACATCGACCATCCTCCATCAACCTACTTTCCGTAGCGTCGCGTGATCGAAAGTAAAGTGGTGTATCCATGGTTGCCTAATATGTTATCTGTTTTTGTGTGTCAAGTGTTTCCACCTTTTTCTTATCCAAGTTTTAAGATGGGGTTTTTGGGCATACAAAACGATTTAAACCTTTTAAAGAGATTCAGACTGTTACATAGCCATTTTCCTATTGTTGCTATACATTCATTGCAAAATTGGATATTTAGTCGTTTAGTTGTTTTGAATAAAAGTATGTTTTCTTGTTGTGAGATAACATTCAAGAAAAATAATTTAGCCAATATACATTTTTTTAGTACTAAGGAATATTAGCTTTTGTCGTAATGGAACGTATGTGGAATCGTTAATAATTATCATTATTTAGCTGCCGATGTCTTTCTTAACAAGTATCAATAAGAGAAAAGGAATCAAATTAGATCACACTGATTGAAAATGCATTTGTTAGACCTTTATAATTCATCCAAACATATACTGGTATTGCGACTATTTGGTGTTTGTCCAAATTGAAATACACAGCTCGAATGTCAGTATAACAAAAGTGGTTTTTATTTTGCAAGAATTAAATGAGGATGGTTTGGATTCAAATTAGTAGCCAGGATGTTGCATGATTTTAGCGAGACCTTTGTCACAACGAGTGATTGTACGTTAGATATCTAAATTTAGATTTAACCCATGGAAACACTGTAGTATTGACTTTTGTTATCTCTCTCTTTCTCTCTCTCTCTCTCTCTCTCTATTCATATATATATATATATATATATATATATATATATATATATATATATCTATATATATATACATATATATATATACAGAGCAAAGCACGTAAGAATATTTTTCAAACAGCATTCTGCTTAAAACAGGTTTTAAATCGATTTTATCAACTGCAATTCGTGAGTGTGCTGAAGGTGATAAAATCGAAACACTTTAGTCCCCATAAACAGGAAGGAAAACACGATCTTAAGAGGTAGTGTAAGAATGTCAGGTCGCATAATAAAATGCACGAGAAAATGACAGAAATTGATTATTATATCGTGCGCTGCCAATAAACACGTGGCGCTGATGAACAGGATATGGATAAACTAATTCAATTAAATCATTGTCAGCTAGTATTATGTACAATCGTTATTTTGTTTATTTATTTTATTTCATCAAAATACATCTTTCCTACATAATAGTGGCTACGTTTTAATGTACATATACATATAAACTGGAAGATAAAATCTTTTCATATTGGTAGATGAATGATACTTTGGAAGAATCACGCAAAGTGTTTTTTCTTCATGCAGACGCGATGCTTTGATTCGGCTATTAATGTGATAATTTTGTGTCGTATTACATACTTTCGTTTCTATTTCGTTTGTCACTTCAGGTTTGTGGCGATTTCCTTGCACAGAAAGTAACGGGTATGAACTCGAATAGATATATTGAATGAAACACATATAATGTCATCGTATACAACTGTATTGACGCTAGATAAATGAGAAAGTGTTGTTTATCATTTGCCGAAAATACTTTATCTGCTTTGCGAATAATTTTAAACATAATTAAGTTCATCGTTGTCTTGCTAAATATCATGAGCTGCTATTTTATTTAGGATCGTTAATAATTAATATATTTACTTTTGGACATATAACGTCCTCTGAATCATGATGTGGAGAAATGCAATGTTAGTTTTGTACATGCATTAGTCGAACCATTTACATGATTTTGTTAATGTGATATGTTTTGTCATCCAAATTAATGTAGTTCACTCTTGCCTAATGATTTGCAAGGGATGCTCGTTTTCAAGAGTACAATCGTTTTCCTGCACCCTATTCGCCAATACTCTTTATGGATATACGAAGTCTAGAAAACGTATCTGTTATTGAAAATTCTCTTCAAAATTACTCTAAACCATAGAAACAGGATGAATCTCATCCGAAATTAATTATATGTGCTATTAGATGCACCGTTATGCATGGCATCGTAGGAATTATGTCTCTACTTTAACTTTGGATGTAGATTGAGCTGCGTGTCTGAAGCAGATTTCACCTGTAATAGGGATGAAAATAAATACTCTTGACATCGTAATGATATGACCAAAATTGTAAACGTTTCTTGACATAAAAATGAAATTCACAGAAGCACAAGTAGGTAAGGTGCGAAATATTATTATTATAAATATTATTATTATCATTATTATTATTATTGTTATTAATATTATTATTATCATTATTATTAATTATATTATTATTTCTTTTATTTTTAATATCAAATCCATTATCCATACGCAAGATTATTTTAAGTGCTTCTAAAACTCCTTGCATTACTCTACGTGAATATAATTTTATATTCCCAATCTTGTATTTGACTTATCTCTTGAAACGCTGTTTCCGTCCTTTGTTCGCAACATAGAAATATGTCGAAACATACTGCTCCTCTATGAGATAGACAACATAATCCCTCATGTATAAGTTCGTGTGTAGAACTTTGCATTATTATATTTATTGATGTAAATTTTCCCGAATGATTATATCTTATAAGAGTACAGCATTTTGTGCAGCTATTGTATTCATCGTTTTTATTGATGTTATTTGTTTTTTACTCTAGTAAAGGGGTTGTTTTGGAACGTTGAGAAAACGTTTTGAAAAATGGCCGATATAAATCTTTATGTCAATGTGTCGACGGTTTTAGCGACTTAAGTTTCTTCTCGCGTCCATCTGGGATGTGGGGATGATGCAGGTTCGAAAACCGGCTGAGTCATACCAGAGACTTTAAAAATTGTACTAGCTCCTACCACTCTTGGCGGGCAGCAGTAACAGGTTAGATTTACGACTGGTCGGCCTGATGACAGGAAAAAAGACTGGGTGGGACAAATTTCTTCATATCTACAACATAATGTACAAATGCTAGACATCTCTATACACTGTCAAACTTTAACATTCGTAAAGACACGACAAACGTCTTGATACTAAGATTAATCTCGAATCTTCAAAAACACCGCTAAGTAAAATGAAAATCATTTTTAAGAGAAATACAATGATGCAATATGTTGTTTATGTTATATGCTGTTTAAAGAACAATTCTTGCCCAATGTTTTATGGCATTCCTCTATATGTATTAGTAGCAGACAACTGTCCATATAGTTTTAAAGTTAAAGTGTAAAGTGTTGACAAGATTCGTGTAAAATTATACGTGTCTTTCATTTGATGTTCCCTTTAATATATATGAGACCGTGGGACCGGAAGTTTAGCGGGCTGCAGAAAATGTTTGTTTGCGTTGTTAATTTGGTATTAAGGTCAACTCAGCGCAAGATAGGATATAATCTGAGGCCATGATTACGCGTTGAACCAGGAAATACACCAGTACGAATCAGTCACCCAAAGGAAGCTCACAAGGCTAGACTGGACCAGATATGTATCGAACCAAGGCAAAGAGAGGTGAGATGGCAATGATAGTTAAAAGCGAGATGTATTGACCACACGGCAACACGAGGTCCCTTCCGAACGAATAAGAGACAGAGAGAGAGACAGACAGACATACAGACAGACAAAAAGACAGACAGACAGAGATATACACACTGACAGACAGACGGACAGAAAGATAGACAGGGAGAAAGAGTGAGAGAGAGAGAGAGAGAAAGAGATAGTAATTTTCAAACTTTCATTGATTGAATGATAACCTAGATGATCGATAGGGGTATATGATAACGCTTTGGTACTAGGTAGCTCCCGAATAAAGTTGTATTACTTTCGATACAAGGCGTTATCAGCATCATTATCTCTCTCTGTCTGTCTGTTTGTCTGTCTGTCTCTCTCTCTCTCTCTCTCTCTCTATATATATATATATATATATATATATATATATATATATATATAGTTATATATATATATATATAAATAACAGCTAAACGATTGACGACATCGATGATTACGTGGACATAGCATTAAAAGGAATAAATTACGCTATACACTATGTATATTATATATATATATATCGGTTAGTCAGTAGATATTTATTGTATTAAATATGAACATGAAGAGATACTTATTGTCTTTTTTGTTTGTCATAGATCTGACATTTGATATAGTTAACCGTTTCAGTATAAGTCTACGTTTAATTGCTGAAATGAGGCAGAAGTGTTTGAAAATTATTTGCACGTCTCTTGTGTGAAATGGCATAAAAGCCTGCTTTAATGAATATTTCAGTTAGGTTTATTCGGATGCCAAATTGTTGATATGGATCTTGTGGCTTAAATCTAGGTCGGGTGAAAAAATATGATTAGGTATACGATCTGAAAATTTAGCTCCAAGACAAGCCCATGTCAAATCATGTATTTTAGAAATATGTACGATATCAGTACGAAATTTTTTTTTGTATTACAGGTGAAGCGGAATATTGAACAATACCATTTTCAACAGGTAATATGTGAATGTTTATGTGATTTTTTTAGACTGAATCATTCCACATTATTGAAACTGGCCATGTATTGGAATGCATGTGAAAATAATTAAATTAAGTTATGAGGATTATTGTTTCTTATTTGTTGATTAAATTATCTCTGTCTTACCCATTATACATGTGCGTGTTACATTTGGGTGCATATTAAAAAAGGTATAAAAAAGTCAACATTGTGTTTCGAATTGAAGTATAGAGTGACTAACATGTTTCAAATCTGTTTTGGTTCTCGTTTTAACGTAAATAGATAGAAATATTCTTAGTTTTTGGAGTGGGATTGGAGGGTTCTTAGACAGAAACAAAAATATTATGCACGATTTAAAAAAAAGTTTTCTTAACTAAGGAAGAATCTTGATTTAATAATTAAAGACAATGCTAATATTTTTGTGATTAACGTTTTGCTCGGATATGTTTCTAGGTATCCTTATATATATATATATATATATATATATATATATATATATATTTCAAGATAAGCATCAGCAATTATAGTACTTAATCAATAAGATGCAAGTAAGTTTCAATGTTTTATCTGAAATATCGATAGCTTTGATGATGCTCTCCACCACGTTCGTGTAGCTTTTGGTTAGGTTCCAGGTGTATTGTCTCATTTGTTTCTCTATCATTTTCCTTATACTAAAGCCAGAAAATGCAGAATTTATTGGATATACCATCTTCAAATTTGGTTCTACACCATAGCAACAAAGTTCTAGGGATGTTCAGAACATTTAATTACAAAAAGATTACGTCATTCTGCTTGATTGCTCAGGACTAAACGTCATCGAAAATAAGTATATATTTACAATGAACAGAATTCCGCATTGCATATCAGAATTTAATTTTTAATCTTTCATTAATGTGAAATGTGCCAATCAGTATTCAGCGTTGATGAAGACGTTGACACCACATTAAATGATTTTTAGTGTCCTAGATACATGTATGTTTTCTTAAATATTTAAAGAAATTCGTATCTTGCACGAGTTCCCCGAATTTTCTGTTGCGACTCAATGGTTATAAAGTAATTATAATAAAAAAGCGAAAAGGAATAAGTTTAGAAAATGTTTAATTTTAAAAGAATTGTAAGGATTGTGAATTAAATCACAAATAGTCCACAAGTATAGAATATTCTGAATGAATTTAAACCTAAGGTTGCAATAGCCTGTAATGGTGTTACATTGGGTGGCATCAGAAAATTTAAGAAACGTGTCTTTTGAATATTTCTAACAGCCTTGATGAATTAGCATCAGCTAATACAAAATGTTTTTGAATGATTTATTTTGAAAATATTATTGAGCTCTTTGTTATTCTAGTGACTATTTGAAATAAACACGTTATCTCAAAAAATAACTGTAAGATAACTTAAATTACTTCACTAAGATTTATGTTAAGATATGGAATGAGTACTTCTAATACAATCAGTTTTGAAATAAAGATTTAATACATGGTTTGAGGACAAGATTGAGATTCTTTGAAAAGCAGCTTTCCTTCCAACATTAATCAAAACGCGTCTGTCGAAAAGTGCAATCTTGCGAAACACTGTCTCTAACAATAAGTCGCACGAACGTTATTGGAAGACCATACAGATTACAAGTAACTAATACATTTTAATCGTCAGTCGTTTGTGTTTACAAAATGTATCGTGTGATACGTATTGCATTTCTCCACCTCATAATCCAGATGATGACGTATCACTAGAAGAAAAGCATGCTAATAATGCATGATTCAAATTATTCTAAATTATAATCGCAGCTCATCATACTAGTATCAAGTAAAAATAAATAAACAAATGATGATTCACATTATTTCCAAAGCAAGTAAAATATCCTCTGCAAGTAGTAAACATATCCTACTGATTTGTCCATAGTCGATATAGTTTCATCAGGAGACAATATGCATGTTATGGTCTATAAATCAAGTCGAGTTCATACGCGTTGTTTCTGTTCAAATAAATCACTAAAAAAAATCCTCGAGTAGCGAAGAAAGATAAAAAATAGAAAAGAAAAAAGTAAATACTACAGTAAAAAGAGAAAAGAAATAATTAAAGAAATGAATGGTAAGAACCCGTATTCAAGAAGAAATAAAACATTTTATTTGTGATATGGATTGTCATTCATCAAAAAAGTCAGCATAAGAATTTTTCTTCTCGCTTGTATCTATAAGTAGGTTGAAAGGTATAAAGTCTTCTAGTAAGAAACATATTTTGATGAAATAAAAAAGGCTAAAAGCATAAGTTCATTATACTAACTGTCACTTATTTTTTTAAATTCATTTTCTGTATCTGTCCGACATCGTAACTACTGTCTCGACGATGCACGATGATGGCCAGTTTCTCGTGATAAATAAACCGCATCTGAATAGGATCATGTTGCACATCCTGTTAGGTTAGTTAAAGATCTTTCTTTTTATGACTTTAAACACTTTATCGAAGTGTTCTTCAGTGAATCACATCGACCATCCTCCATCAACCTACTTTCCGTAGCGTCGCGTGATCGAAAGTAAAGTGGTGTATCCATGTTTGCCTAATATGTTATCTGTTTTTGTGTGTCAAGTGTTTCCACCTTTTTCTTATCCAAGTTTTAAGATGGGGTTTTTGGGCAGACAAAACGATTTAAACCTTTTAAAGAGATTCAGACTGTTAAATAGCCATTTTTCTATTGTTGCTATACATTCATTGCAAAATTGGATATTTAGTCGTTTAGTTGTTTTGAATAAAAGTATGTTTTCTTGTTGTGAGATAACATTCAAGAAAAATAATTTAGCCAATATACATTTTTTAGTACTAAGGAATATTAGCTTTTGTCATAATGGAACGTATGTGGAATCGTTAATAATTATCATTATTTAGCTGCCGATGTCTTTCTTAACAAGTATTAATAAGAGAAAAGGAATCAAATTATATCACACTGTTTGAAAATGCATTTGTTAGACCTTTATAATTCATCCAAACATATACTGGTATTGCGACTATTTGGTGTTTGTCCAAATTGAAATACACAGCTCGAATGTCAGTATAACAAAAGTGGTTTTTATTTTGCAAGAATTAAATGAGGATGGTTTGGATTCAAATTAGTAACCAGGATGTTGCATGATTTTAGCGAGACCTTTGTCACGACGAGTGATTGTACGTTAGATATCTAAATTTAGATTTAACCCCTGGAAACACAGTAGTATTGATTTTTGTTATCTCTGTCTCTGTCTCTCTGTCTCTCTCTCTCTCTCTCTCCCTCTCTCTCTTCATATATATATATATATATATATATATATATATATATATATATATATATATATATATATATATATATATATATATATATATACATACAGAGCAAAGCACGTAAGAATATTTTTCAAACAGCATTCTGCTTAAAACTGAGGTTTTAGATCGATTTTATCAACTGCAATTCGTGAGTGTGCTGAACGTGATAAAATCGAAACACTTTAATCCCCATAAACAGGAAGGAAAACACGATCTTCTTAAGAGGTAGTGTAAGAATGTCAGGTCGCATAATAGAATGCACGAGAAAATGACAGAAATTGATTATTATATCGTGCGCTGCCAACAAGCACGTGGCGCTGATGAACAGGATATGGATAAACTAATTCTCTTCAAAATTACTCTAAACCATAGAAACAGGATGAATCTCATCCGAAATTAATTATATGTGCTATTAGATGCACCGTTATGCATGGCATCGTAGGAATTATGTCTCCACTTTAACTTTGGATGTAGATTGAGCTGCGTGTCTGAAGCAGATTTCACCTGTAATAGGGATGAAAATAAATACTCTTGACATCGTAATGATATGACCAAAATTGTAAACGTTTCCTTGACATAAAAATGAAATACACAGAAGCACAAGTAGGTAAGGTGCGAAATATTATTATTATTATTAATATTATTATTATCATTATTATTATTATTGTTATTAATATTATTATTATCATTATCATTATTATTAATAATATTATTATTTCTTTTATTTTTAATATCAAATCCATTATCCATACGCAAGATTATTTTAAGTGCTTCTAAAACTCCTTGCATTACTCTACGTGAATATAATTTTATATTCCCAATCTTGTATTTGACTTATCTCTTGAAACGCTGTTTCCGTCCTTTGTTCGCAACATAGAAATATGTCGAAACATACTGCTCCTCTATGAGATAGACAACATAAACCCTCATGTATAAGTTCGTGTGTAGAACTTTGCATTATTATATTTCTTGATGTAAATTTTCCCGAATGATTATAACTTATAAGAGTACAGCATTTTGTGCAGCTATTGTATTCATCGTTTTTATTGATGTTATTTGTGTTTTACTCTAGTAAAGGGGTTGTTTTGGAACGTTAAGAAAACGTTTTGAAAAATGGCCGATATAAATCCTTATGTCAATGTGTCGACGGTTTTAGCGACTTAAGTTTCTTCTCGCGTCCATCTGGGATGTGGGGATGATGCAGGTTCGAACACCGGCTGAGTCATACCAGAGACTTTAAAAATTGTACTAGCTCCTACCACTCTTGGGGGCAGCAGTAACAGGTTAGATTTACGACTGGTCGGCCTGATGACAGGAAAAAAGACTGGGTGGGACAAATTTCTTCATATCTACAACATAGTGTACAAATGCTAGACATCTCTATACACTGTCAAACTTTAACATTCGTAAAGACACGACAAACGTCTTAATACTAAAATAAATCTCGAATCTTCAAAAACACCGCTATGTAAAATGAAAATCATTTTTAAGAGAAATACAATGATGCAATATGTTGTTTATGTTATATGCTGTTTAAAGAACAATTCTTGCCCAATGTTTTATGGCATTCCTCTATATGTATTAGTAGCAGACAACTGTCCATATAGTTTTAAAGTTAAAGTGTAAAGTGTTGACAAGATTCGTGTAAAATTATACGTGTCTTTCATTTGATGTTCCCTTTAATATATATGAGACCGTGGGACCGGAAGTTTAGCGGGCTGCAGAAAATGTTTGCTTGCGTTGTTAATTTGGTATTAACGTCAGCTCAGCGCAAGATAGGATATAATCTGAGGCCATGATTACGCGTTGAACCAGGAAATACACCAGTACGAATCAGTCACCCAAAGGAAGCTCACAAGGCTAGACTGGACCAGATATGTATCGAACCAAGGCAAAGAGAGGTGAGATGGCAATGATAGATAAAAGCGAGAGGTATTGACCACACGGCAACACGAGGTCCCTTCCGAACGAATAAGAGAGAGTGAGAGAGAGAGAGACAGACAGACAGACAGACAGAGATATCCACACTGACAGACAGACGGACAGAAAGATAGACAGGGAGAAAGAGTGAGATGGAGAAATAGAGAGAGAGAGAGAGAGAGTCAGAAAGAGATAGTAATTTTCAAACTTTTATTGATTGAATGATAAGCTAGATGATCGATAGGGGTATATGTTAACGCTTTGGTACTAGGTAGCTCCCGAATAAAGTTGTATTAACTTCGATACAAGGCGTTATCAGTATCATTATCTCTCTCTCTCTCTCTCTCTCTCTCTCTCTCTCTCTCTCTCTCTCTCTCTGTATAGATATATATATATATATATATATATATATATATATATATATATATATATATATATATATATATATATATATATATATATATATATATATATATATATATAACAGCTAAACGATTGACGACATCGATGATTACGTGGACATAGCATTAAAAGGAATAAATTACGCTATACACTATGTATATTATATAGATATCGGTTAATCAGTAGAAATTTATTGTATTAAATATGAACATGAAGAGATACATATGGTCTTTTTTGTTTGTCAAAGAACTCACACTTGATATAGTTGATCGTTTCAGTATAAGTCTACGTTTAATGGCTGAAATGAGGCAGAAGTGTTTGAAAATTATTTGCACGTCTCTTGTGTGAAATGGCATAAAAGCCTGCTTTAATGAATATTTCAGATAGGTTTATTCGGATGCCAAATTGTTGATATGGATCTTGTGGTGTAGCTTTTGTTTAGATTCCAGGTGTATTGTCTCATTTGTTTCTCGATCATTTTCCTTATACGAAAGCCAGAAAATGCAGAATTTGTTGGATATACCATCTTCAAATTTGGTTCTACACCATAGCAACAAAGTTCTAGGGATGTTCAGAACATTTAATTACAAAATGATTACGTCATTTTGCTTGACTGCTCAGGACTAAACGTCATCGAAAATAAGTATATATTTACAATGAACAGAATTCCGCATTGCATATCAGAATTTAATTTTTAATCTTTCATTAATGTGAAATGTGCCAATCAGTATTCAGCGTTGCTCTTACGCGTTGATGAAGACGTTGACACCACATTAAATGATTTTTAGTGTCCTAGATACATGTATGTTTTCTTAAATATTTAAAGAAATTCGTATCTTGCACGAGTTCCCCGAATTTTCTGTTGCGACTCAATGGTTATAAAGTAATTATAATAAAAAAGCGAAAAGGAATAAGTTTAGAAAATGGAACACATACTCTGTTTAATTTTAAAAGAATTGTAAGGATTGTGAATTAAATCACAAATAGTCCACAAGTATAGAATATTCAGAATGAATTTAAACCTAAGGTTGCAATAGCCTGTAATGGTGTTACATTGGGTCGCATCAGAAAATTTGAGAAACGTGTCTTTTGAATATTTCTAACAGCCTTGATGAATTAGCATCAGCTAATACAAAATGTTTTTGAATGATTTATTTTGAAAATATTGAGCTCTTTGTTATTCTAGTGACTATTTGAAATAAACACGTTATCTCAAAAAATAACTGTAAGATAACTTAAACTACTTCACTAAGATTAATGTTAAGATATGGAATGAGTACTTCTAATGCAATCAGTTTTGAAATAAAGATTTAATAATGGTTTGAGGACAAGATTGAGCGTCTTTGAAAAGCAACTTTCCTTCCAACATTAATCAAAACGCGTCTGTCGAAAAGTGCAATCTTGCGAAACACTGTCTCTAACAATAAGTCGCACGAACGTTATTGGAAGACCATAAAGATTACAAGTAACTAATACATTTTAATCGTCAGTCGTTTGTGTTTACAAAATGTATCGGGTGATACATATTGCATTTCTCCACATCATAATCCAGATGATGACGTATCACTAGAAGAAAAGCATGCTAATAATGCATGATTCAAATTATTCTAAATTATAATCGCAGCTCATCATCCTAGTATCAAGTAAAAATAACTAAACAAATGATGATTCACATTATTTCCAAAGCAAGTAAAATATCCTCTGCAAGTAGTAAACATATCCTAATGATTTGTCTATGGTCGATATAGTTTCATCAGGAGACAATATGCATGTTATGGTCTATAAATCAAGTCGAGTTCATACGCGTTGTTTCTGTTCAAAGAAATCACTAAAAAAAATCCTCGAGTAGCGAAGAAAGATAAAAAATAGAAAAGAAAAAAGTAAATACTACAATAAAAAGAGAAAAGAAATAATTAAAGAAATGAATGGTAAGAACCCGTATTCAAGAAGAAATAAAACATTTTATTTGTGATATGGATTGTCATTCATCAAAAAAGTCAGCATAAGAATTTTTCTTCTCGCTTATATCTATCAGTAGATTGAAAGTATAAAGTCTTCTAGTAAGAAACATATTTTGATGAAATAAAAAAGGCTAAAAGCATAAGTTCATTATACTAACTGTCACTTATTTATTTAAATTCATTTTCTGTATCTGTCCGAGTTCGTAACTACTGTCTCGACGATGCACGATGATGGCCAGTTTCTCGTGATAAATAAACCGCATCTGAATAGGATCATGTTGCACATCCTGTTAGGTTAGTTAAAGATCTTTCTTTTTATGACTTTAAACACTTTATCCAAGTGTTCTTCAGTGAATCACATCGACCATCCTCCATCAACCTACTTTCCTTAGCGTCGCGTGATCGAAAGTAAAGTGGTGTATCCATGGTTGCCTAATATGTTATCTGTTTTTGTGTGTCAAGTGTTTCCACCTTTTTCTTATCCAAGTTTTAAGATGGGGTTTTTGGGCAGACAAAACGATTTAAACCTTTTAAAGAGATTCAGACTGTTACATAGCCATTTTCCTATTGTTGCTATACATTCATTGCAAAATTGGATATTTAGTCGTTTAGTTGTTTTGAATAAAAGTATGTTTTCTTGTTGTGAGATAACATTCAAGAAAAATAATTTAGCCAATATACATTTTTTTAGTACTAAGGAATATTAGCTTTTGACGTAATGGAACGTATGTGGAATCGTTAATAATTATCATTATTTAGCTGCCGATGTCTTTCTTAACAAGTATTAATAAGAGAAAAGGATTTAAATTAGATCACACTGTTTGAAAATGCATTTGTTAGACCTTTATAATTCATCCAAACATGTACTGGTATTGCGACTATTTGGATTTTGTCCAAATTGAAATACACACCTCGAATGTCGGTAAAACAAAAGTGGTTTTTATTTTGCAAGAATTAAATGAGGATGGTTTGGATTCAAATTAGTAACCAGGATGTTGCATGATTTTAGCGAGACCTTTGTCACGACGAGTGATTGTACGTTAGATATCTAAATTTAGATTTAACCCATGGAAACACTGTAGTATTGATTTTTGTTATCTCTTTCTCTCTCTCTCTCTCTCTCTCTCTCTCTCTCTCTCTCTCTCTCTCTCTCTCTCTCTCTCTCTCTCCCTCTCTCTCTCTCTCTTCATATATATATATATATATATATATATATATATATATATATATATATATATATATATATATATATATATACAGAGCAAAGCACGTAAGAATATTTTTCAAACAGCATTCTGCTTAAAACTGAGGTTTTAAATCGATTTTATCAACTGCAATTCGTGAGTGTGCTGAAGGTGATAAAATCGAAACACTTTAATCCCCATAAACAGGAAGGAAAACACGATCTTCTTAAGAGGTAGTGTAAGAATGTCAGGTCGTATAATAGAATTCACGAGAAAATGACAGAAATTGATTATTATATCGTGCACTGCCAATAAACACGTGGCGCTGATGAACAGGATATGGATAAACTAATTCAATTAAATCATTGTCAGTTAGTATTATGCACATTCGTTATTTTGTTTATTTATTTTATTTCATCAAAATACATCTTTCCTACATAATAGTGGCTACGTTTTAATGTACATATACATATAAACTGGAAGATAAAATCTTTTCATATTTGTAGATGAATGATACTTTGGAAGAATCACGCAAAGTGTTTTTTCTTCATGCAGACGCGATGCTTTGATTCGGCTATTAATGTGATAATTTTGTGTCGTATTAGATACTTTCGTTTCTATTTTGTTTGTCATTTCAGGTTTGTGGTGATTTCCTTGCACAGAAAGTAACGGGTATGAACTCGAATAGATATATTGAATGTAACACATATAATGTCATCGTATACAACTGTATTGACGCTAGATAAATGAGAAAGTGTTGTTTATCATTTGCCGAAAATACTTTATCTGCTTTGCGAATAATTTTAAACATAATTAAGTTCATTGTTGTCTTGCTAAGTATCATGAGCTGCTATTTTATTTAGGATCGTTAATAATTAATATATTTTCTTTTGGACATATAACGTCCTCTGAATCATGATGTGGAGAAATGCAATGTTAGTTTTGTACATGCATTAGTCGAACCATTTACATGATTTTGTTAATGTGGTATGTTTTGTCATCCAAATTTATGTAGTTCACTCCTGTCGAATGAGTTGCAAGGAATGCTCGTTTTCAAGAGTACAATCGTTTTCCTGCACCCTATTCGCCAATATTCTTTATGGATATACGAAGTCTAGAAAACGTATCTGTTATTGAATCATTGAATGTAACATCTTCAAACTTAGTCTAAACCATAGAAACAGGATGAATCTCATCCGAAATTAATTATATGTGCTATTAGATGCACCGTTATGCATGGCATCGTAGGAATTATGTCTCCACTTTAACTTTGGATGTAGATTGAGCTGCGTGTCTGAAGCAGATTTCACCTGTAATAGGGATGAAAATAAATACTCTTGACATCGTAATGATATGACCAAAATTGTAAACGTTTCCTTGACATAAAAATGAAATACACAGAAGCACAAGTAGGTAAGGTGCGAAATATTATTATTATTAATATTATTATTATCATTATTATTATTATTGTTAATAATATTATTATTATCATTATTATTAATTATATTATTATTTCTTTTATTTTTAATATCAAATCCATTATCCATACGCAAGATTATTTTAAGTGCTTCTAAAACTCCTTGCATTACTCTACGTGAATATAATTTTATATTCCCAATCTTGTATTTGACTTATCTCTTGAAACGCTTTTTCCGTCCTTTGTTCGCAACATAGAAATATGTCGAAACATACTGCTCCTCTATACAATAGACAACATGAACCCTCATGTATAAGTTCGTGTGTAGAACTTTGCATTATTATATTTCTTGATGTAAATTTTCCCGAATGATTATAACCTATAAGAGTACAGCATTTTGTGCAGCTATTGTATTCATCGTTTTTATTGATGTTATTTGTGTTTTACTCTAGTAAAGGGGTTGTTTTGGAACGTTAAGAAAACGTTTTGAAAAATGGCCGATATAAATCTTTATGTCAATGTGTCGACGGTTTTAGCGACTTAAGTTTCTTCTCGCGTCCATCTGGGATGTGGGGATGATGCAGGTTCGAAAACCGGCTGAGTGATACCTGAGACATTAAAAATTGTACTAGCTCCTACCACTCTTGGGGGCAGCAGTAACAGGTTAGATTTACGACTGGTCGGCCTGATGACAGGAAAAAAGACTGGGTGGGACAAATTTCTTCATATCTACAACATAGTGTACAAATGCTAGACATCTCTATACACTGTCAAACTTTAACATTCGTAAAGACACGACAAACGTCTTAATACTAAGATAAATCTCGAATCTTCAAAAACACCGCTATGCAAAATGAAAATCATTTTTAAGAGAAATACAATGATGCAATATGTTGTTTATGTTATATGCTGTTTAAAGAACAATTCTTGCCCATTGTTTTATGGCATTCCTCTATATGTATTAGTAGCAGACAACTGTCCATATAGTTTTAAAGTTAAAGTGTAAAGTGTTGACAAGATTCGTGTAAGATTATACGTGTCTTTCATTTGATGTTCCCTTTAATATATATGAGACCGTGGGACCGGAAGTTTAGCGGGCTGCAGAAAATGTTTGTTTGCGTTGTTAATTTGGTATTAACGTCAACTCAGCGCAAGATAGGATATAATCTGAGGCCATGATTACGCATTGAACCAGGAAATACACCAGTACGAATCAGTCACCCAAAGGAAGCTCACAAGGCTAAACTGGACCAGATATGTATCGAACCAAGGCAAAGAGAGGTGAGATGGCAATGATAGTTAAAAGCGAGATGTATTGACCACACGGCAACACGAGGTCCCTTCCGAACGAATAAGAGACAGAGAGAGAGAGAGAGAGACAGACATACAGACAGACAAAAAGACAGACAGAGATATACACACTGACAGACAGACGGACAGAAAGATAGACAGGGAGAAAGAGTGTGTGAGAGAGAGACAGACAGACAAACAGGCATACAGACAGACAAACAGACAGACAGACAGAGATATACACACTGACAGACAGACGGACAGAAAGATAGACAGGGAGAAAGTGTGAGATGGAGAAATAGAGAGAGAGAGAGAGAGAGAGAGAGAGAGAGAGAGAGAGAGAGAGAGAGAGAGAGAGAGAGAGTCAGAAAGAGATAGTAATTTTCAAACTTTCATTGATTGAATGATAAGCTAGATGATCGATAGGGGTATATGTTAACGCTTTGGTACTAGGTAGCTCCCGAATAAAGTTGTATTAACTTCGATACAAGGCGTTATCAGTATCATTATCTCTCTCTGTCTGTCTGTCTCTCTCTCTCTGTCTGTCTGTCTCTCTCTCTCTGTCTCTCTCTCTCTCTCTGTCTCTCTCTCTCTATATATATATATATATATATATATATATATATATATATATAACAGCTAAACGATTGGCGACATCGATGATTACGTGGACATAGCATTAAAAGGAATAAATTACGCTATACACTATGTATATTATATAGATATCGGTTAATCAGTAGAAATTTATTGTATTAAATATGAACATGAAGAGATACTTATTGTCTTTTTTGTTTGTCATAGATCTGACACTTGATATAGTTGATCGTTTCAGTATAAGTCTACGTTTAATGGCTGAAATGAGGCAGAAGTGTTTGAAAATTATTTGCACGTCTCTTGTGTGAAATGGCATACAAGCCTGCTTTAATGAATATTTCAGTTAGGTTTATTCGGATGCCAAATTGTTGATATGGATCTTGTGACTTAAGTCTAGATCGGGTGAAAAAGTATGATTAGGTATACGATCTGAAAATTTAGCTCCAAGCCAAGCCCATGTCAAATCATGTATTTTAGAACAATCTACGATATCAATACCGATTTTTTTTTTGTATTACAGGTGAAGCGGAATATTGAACAATACTATTTTCAACAGGTAATATGTGAATGTTTATGTGATTCTTTTAGACTGAATCATTCCACATTATTGAAACTGGCCATGTATTGGAATGCATGTGAAAATAATTAAATTAAGTTATGAGGATTATTGTTTCTTATTTGTTGATTAAATTATCTCTGTCTTACCCATTATACATGTGCGTGTTACATTTGGGTGCATATTAAAAAAGGTATAAAAAAGTCAACATTGTGTTTCGAATTGAAGTATAGAGTGACTAACATGTTTCAAATCTATTTTGGTTCTCGTTTTAATGTAAATAGATAGAAATATTCTTAGTTTTTGGAGTGGGATTGGAGGGTTCTTAGACAGAAACAAAAATATTATGCACGATTTAAAAAAAGTTTTCTTAACTAAGGAAGAATCTTGATTTAATAATTAAAGACAATGCTAATATTTTTGTGATTAACGTTTTGCTCGGATATGTTTCTAGGTATCCTTATATATATATATATATATATATATATATATATATATATATATATATATATATATATATATATATATATATATATATATATATATATATATATATATCAAGATAAGCATCAGCATTTATAGTACTTAATCAATAAGATGCAAGTAAGTTTCAATGTTTCATCTGAAATATCGATAGCTTTGATGATGCTCTCCACCACGTTCGGTGTAGCTTTTGGTTAGGTACCAGGTGTATTGTCTCATTTGTTTCTCTATCATTTTCCTTATACTAAAGCCAGAAAATGCAGAATTTGTTGGATATACCATCTTCAAATTTGGTTCTACACCATAGCAACAAAGTTCTAGGGATGTTCAGAACATTTAATTACAAAAAGATTACGTCATTTTGCTTGATTGCTCAGGACTAAACGTCATCGAAAATAAGTATATATTTACAATGAACAGAATTCCGCATTGCATATCAGAATTTAATTTTTAATCTTTCATTAATGTGAAATGTGCCAATCAGTATTCAGCGTTTCTCTTACGCGTTGATGAAGACGTTGACACCACATTAAATGATTTTTAGTGTCCTAGATACATGTATGTTTTCTTAAATATTTAAAGAAATTCGTGTCTTGCACGAGTTCCCCGAATTTTCTGTTGCGACTCAATGGTTATAAAGTAATTATAATAAAAAAGCGAAAAGGAATAAGTTTAGAAAATGGAACACATACTCTGTTTAATTTTAAAAGAATTGTAAGGATTGTGAATTAAATCACAAATAGTCCACAAGTATAGAATATTCTGAATGAATTTAAACCTAAGGTTGCAATAGCCTGTAATGGTGTTACATTGGGTCGCATCAGAAAATTTAAGAAACGTGTCTTTTGAATATTTCTAACAGCCTTGATGAATTAGCATCAGCTAATACAAAATGTTTTTGAATGATTTATTTTGAAAATATTATTGAGCTCTTTGTTATTCTAGTGACTATTTGAAATAAACACGTTATCTCAAAAAATAACTGTAAGATAACTTAAACTACTTCACTAAGATTAATGTTAAGATATTGAATGAGTACTTCTAATACAATCAGTTTTGAAATAAAGATTTAATACATGGTTTGAGGACAAGATTGAGCGTCTTTGAAAAGCAGCTTTCCTTCCAACAATAATCAAAACGCGTCTGTCGAAAAGTGCAATCTTGCGAAACACTGTCTCTAACAATAAGTCGCACGAACGTTATTGGAAGACCATAAAGATTACAAGTAACTAATACATTTTAATCGTCAGTCGTTTGTGTTTACAAAATGTATCGTGTGATACGTATTGCATTTCTCCACCTTATAATCCAGATGATGACGTATCACTAGAAGAAAAGCATGCTAATAATGCATGATTCAAATTATTCTAAATTATAATCGCAGCTCATCATACTAGTATCAAGTAAAAATAACTAAACAAATGATGATTCACATTATTTCCAAAGCAAGTAAAATATCCTCTGCAAGTAGTAAACATATCCTACTGATTTGTCCATAGTCGATATAGTTTCATCAGGAGACAAAATGCATGTTATGGTCTATAAATCAAGTCGAGTTCATACGCGTTGTTTCTGTTCAAATAAATTACTAAAAAAAATCCTCGAGTAGCGAAGAAAGATAAAAAATAGAAAAGAAAAAAGTAAATACTACAATAAAAAGAGAAAAGAAACAAATAAAGAAATGAATGGTAAGAACCCGTCGTCAAGAAGAAATAAAACATTTTATTTGTGATATGGATTGTCATTCATCAAAAAAGTCAGCATAAGAATTTTTCTTCTCGCTTGTATCTATAAGTAGATTGAAAGGTATAAAGTCTTCTAGTAAGAAACATATTTTGATGAAATAAAAAAGGCTAAAAGCATAAGTTCATTATACTAACTGTCACTTATTTTTTTAAATTCATTTTCTGTATCTGTCCAACATCGTAACTACTGTCTCGACGATGCACGATGATGGCCAGTTTCTCGTGATAAATAAACCGCATCTGAATAGGATCATGTTGCACATCCTGTTAGGTTAGTTAAAGATCTTTCTTTTTATGACTTTAAACACTTTATCCAAGTGTTCTTCAGTGAATCACATCGACCATCCTCCATCAACCTACTTTCCGTAGCGTCGCGTGATCGAAAGTAAAGTGGTGTATCCATGGTTGCCTAATATGTTATCTGTTTTTGTGTGTCAAGTGTTTCCACCTTTTTCTTATCCAAGTTTTAAGATGGGGTTTTTGGGCAGACAAAACGATTTAAACCTTTTAAAGAGATTCAGACTGTTACATAGCCATTTTCCTATTGTTGCTATACATTCATTGCAAAATTGGATATTTAGTCGTTTAGTTGTTTTGAATAAAAGTATGTTTTCTTGTTGTGAGATAACATTCAAGAAAAATAACTTAGCCAATATACATTTTTTAGTACTAAGGAATATTAGTTTTTGTCGTAATGGAACGTATGTGGAATCGTTAATAATTATCATTATTTAGCTGCCGATGTCTTTCTTAACAAGTATTAATAAGAGAAAAGGAATCAAATTATATCACACTGTTTGAAAATGCATTTGTTAGACCTTTATAATTCATCCAAACATATACTGGTATTGCTACTATTTTGTGTTTGTCCAAATTGAAATACACAGCTCGAATGTCAGTATAACAAAAGTGGTTTTTATTTTGCAAGAATTAAATGAGGATGGTTTGGATTCAAATTAGTAACCAGGATGTTGCATGATTTTAGCGAGAACTTTGTCACGACGAGTGATTGTACGTTAGATATCTAAATTTAGATTTAACCCATGGAAACACTGTAGTATTGATTTTTGTTATCTCTCTCTCTGTCTCTCTCTCACTGTCTCTCTCTCTCTCTCTCTCTCTCTCTCTCTCTCTCTCTCTCTCTCTCCCTCTCTCTCTTCATATATATATATATATATATATATATATATATATATATATATATATATATATATACAGAGCAAAGCACGTAAGAATATTTTTCAAACAGCATTCTGCTTAAAACTGGGGTTTTAAATCGATTTTATCAACTGCAATTCGTGAGTGTGCTGAACGTGATAAAATCGAAACACTTTAATCCCCATAAACAGGAAGGAAAACACGATCTTCTTAAGAGGTAGTGTAACAATGTCAGCTCGCATAATACAATGCACGAGAAAATGACAGAAATTGATTATTATATCGTGCACTGCCAACAAACACCTGGCGCTGATGAACAGGATATGGATAAACTAATTCAATTAAATCATTGTCAGCTAGTATTATGCACAATCGTTATTTTGTTTATTTATTTTATTTCATCAAAATACATCTTTCCTACATAATAGTGGCTACGTTTTAATGTACATATACATATAAACTGGAAGATAAAATCTTTTCATATTTGTAGATGAATGATTCTTTGGAAGAATCACGCAAAGTGTTTTTCTTCATGCAGACGCGATGCTTTGATTCGGCTATTAATGTGATAATTTTGTGTCGTATTAGATACTTTCGTTTCTATTTTGTTTGTCATTTCAGGTTTGTGGTGATTTCCTTGCACAGAAAGTAACGGGTATGAACTCGAATAGATATATTGAATGTAACACATATAATGTCATCGTATACAACTGTATTGACGCTAGATAAATGAGAAAGTGTTGTTTATCATTTGCCGAAAATACTTTATCTGCTTTGCGAATAATTTTAAACATAATTAAGTTCATCGTTGTCTTGCTAAGTATCATGAGCTGCTATTTTATTTAGGATCGTTAATAATTAATATATTTTCTTTTGGACATATAACGTCCTCTGAATCATGATGTGGAGAAATGCAATGTTAGTTTTGTACATGCATTAGTCGAACCATTTACATGATTTTGTTAATGTGATATGTTTTGTCATCCAAATTTATGTAGTTCACTCCTGTCGAATGATTTGCAAGGAATGCTCGTTTTCAAGAGTACAATCGTTTTCCTGCACCCTATTCGCCAATATTCTTTATGGATATACGAAGTCTAGAAAACGTATCTGTTATTGAATCATTGAATGTAACATCTTCAAACTTAGTCTAAACCATAGAAACAGGATGAATCTCATCCGAAATTAATTATATGTGCTATTAGATGCACCGTTATGCATGGCATCGTAGGAATTATGTCTCCACTTTATCTTTGGATGTAGATTGAGCTGCGTGTCTGAAGCAGATTTCACCTGTAATAGGGATGAAAATAAATACTCTTGACATCGTAATGATATGACCAAAATTGTAAACGTTTCCTTGACATAAAAATGAAATACACAGAAGCACAAGTAGGTAAGGTGCGAAATATTATTATTATTAATATTATTATTATCATTATTATTATTATTGTTATTAATATTATTATTATCATTATTATTAATAATATTATTATTTCTCTTTTTTTTAATATCAAATCCATTATCCATACGCAAGATTATTTTAAGTGCTTCTAAAACTCCTTGCATTACTCTACGTGAATATAATTTTATATTCCCAATCTTGTATTTGACTTATCTCTTGAAACGCTGTTTCCGTCCTTTGTTCGCAACATAGAAATATGTCGAAACATACTGCTTCTCTATGAGATAGACAACATAAACCCTCATGTATAAGTTCGTGTGTATAACTTTGCATTATTATATTTCTTGATGTAAATTTTCCCGAATGATTAAAACTTATAAGAGTACAGCATTTTGTGCAGCTATTGTATTCATCGTTTTTATTGATGTTATTTGTGTTTTACTCTAGTAAAGGGGTTGTTTTGGAACGTTAAGAAAACGTTTTGAAAAATGGCCGATATAAATCTTTATGTCAATGTGTCGACGGTTTTAGCGACTTAAGTTTCTTCTCGCGTCCATCTGGGATGTGGGGATGATGCAGGTTCGAAAACCGGCTTAGTCATACCAGAGACTTTAAAAATTGTACTAGCTCCTACCACTCTTGGGGGCAGCAGTAACAGGTTAGATTTACGACTGGTCGGCCTGATGACAGGAAAAAAGACTGGGTGGGACAAATTTCTTCATATCTACAACATAGTGTACAAATGCTAGACATCTCTATACACTGTCAAACTTTAACATTCGTAAAGACACGACAAACGTCTTACTACTAAGATAAATCTCGAATCTTCAAAAACACCGCTATGTAAAATGAAAATCATTTTTAAGAGAAATACAATGATGCAATATGTTGTTTATGTTATATGCTGTTTAAAGAACAATTCTTGCCCAATGTTTTATGGCATTCCTCTATATGTATTAGTAGCAGACAACTGTCCATATAGTTTTAAAGTTAAAGTGTAAAGTGTTGACAAGATTCGTGTAAAATTATACGTGTCTTTCATTTGATGTTCCCTTTAATATATATGAGACCGTGGGACCGGAAGTTTAGCGGGCTGCAGAAAATGTTTGTTTGCGTTGTTAATTTGGTATTAACGTCAACTCAGCGCAAGATAGGATATAATCTGAGGCCATGATTACGCGTTGAACCAGGAAATACACCAGTACGAATCAGTCACCCAAAGGAAGCTCACAAGGCTAGACTGGACCAGATATGTATCGAACCAAGGCAAAGAGAGGTGAGATGGCAATAATAGATAAAAGCGAGAGGTATTGACCACACGGCAACACGAGGTCCCTTCCGAACGAATAAGAGAGAGAGAGAGACAGACAGACAGACAGACAGACAGAGATATACACACTGAAAGACAGACGACAGAAAGATAGATAGGGAGAAAGTGTGAGATGGAGAAATAGAGAGAGAGAGAGAGAGAGAGAGTCAGAAAGAGATAGTAATTTTCAAACTTTCATTGATTGAATGATAAGCTAGATGATCGATAGGGGTATATGTTAACGCTTTGGTACTAGGTAGCTCCCGAATAAAGTTGTATTAACTTCGATACAAGGCGTTATCAGTATCATTATCTCTCTCTGTCTGTCTGTCTCTCTCTCTCTCTCTCTCTCTCTATATATATATATATATATATATATATATATATATATATATATATATATATATATATATATATATATATATATACATATATATATATATATATATATATATATATATATATATATATATATATATATATATATATATATATATATATGTAACAGCTAAACGATTGTCGACATCGATGATTACGTGGACATAGCATTAAAAGGAATAAATTACGCTATACACTATGTATATTATATAGATATCGGTTAATCAGTAGAAATTTATTGTATTAAATATGAACATGAAGAGATACTTATTGTCTTTTTTGTTTGTCATAGATCTGACACTTGATATAGTTGACCGTTTCAGTATAAGTCTACGTTTAATGGCTGAAATGAGGCAGAAGTGTTTGAAAATTATTTGCACGTCTCTTGTGTGAAATGGCATAAAAGCCTGCTTTAATGAATATTTCAGTTAGGTTTATTCGGATGCCAAATTGTTGATATGGATCTTGTGGCTTAAATCTGGGTCGGGTGCAAAAATATGATTAGGTATACGATCTGAAAATTTAGCTCCAAGCCAAGCCCATGTCAAATCATGTATTTTAGAACTATGTACGATATCAATACGGAATTTTTTTTTTTGTATTACAGGTGAAGCGGAATATTGAACAATACTATTTTCAACAGGTAATATGTGAATGTTTATGTGATTCTTTTAGACTGAATCATTCCACATTATTGAAACTGGCCATGTATTGGAATGCATGTGAAAATAATTAAATTAAGTTATGAGGATTATTGTTTCTTATTTGTTGATTAAATTATCTCTGTCTTACCTATTATACATGTGCGTGTTACATTTGGGTGCATATTAAAAAAGGTATAAAAAAGTCAACATTGTGTTTCGAATTGAAGTATAGAGTGACTAACATGTTTCAAATCTATTTTGGTTCTCGTTTTAATGTAAATAGATAGAAATATTCTTAGTTTTTGGAGTGGGATTGGAGGGTTCTTAGACAGAAACAAAAATATTATGAACGATTTAAAAAAAGTTTTCTTAACTAAGGAAGAATCTTGATTTAATAATTAAAGACAATGCTAATATTTTTGTGATTAACGTTTTGCTCGGATATGTTTCTAGGTATCCTTATATATATATATATATATATATATATATATATATATATATATATATATATATATATATATATATATACATATATATATATATATATATATATATATATATATATATATATATATATCAAGATAAGCATCAGCATTTATAGTACTTAATCAATAAGATGCAAGTAAGTTTCAATGTTTCATCTGAAATATCGATAGCTTTGATGATGCTCTCCACCACGTTCGGTGTAGCTTTTGGTTAGGTTCCAGGTGTATTGTCTCATTTGTTTCTCTATCATTTTCCTTATACTAAAGCCAGAAAATGCAGAATTTGTTGGATATACCATCTTCAAATTATTTGGTTCTACACCATAGCAACAAAGTTCTAGGGATGTTCAGAACATTTAATTACAAAAAGATTACGTCATTTTGCTTGACTGCTCAGGACTAAACGTCATCGAAAATAAGTATATATTTACAATGAACAGAAGTCCGCATTTCATATCAGAATTTAATTTTAATCTTTCATTAATGTGAAATGTGCCAATCAGTATTCAGCGTTGCTCTTACGCGTTGATGAAGACGTTGACACCACATTAAATGATTTTTAGTGTCCTAGATACATGTATGTTTTCTTAAATATTTAAAGAAATTCGTATCTTGCACGAGTTCCCCGAATTTTCTGTTGCGCCTCAATGGTTATAAAGTAATTATAATAAAAAAGCGAAAAGGAATAAGTTTAGAAAATGGAACACATACTCTGTTTAATTTTAAAATAATTGTAAGGATTGTGAAATTAAATCACAAATAGTCCACAAGTATAGAATATTCTGAATGAATTTAAACCTAAGGTTGCAATAGCCTGTAATGGTGTTACATTGGGTCGCAACAGAAAATTTTAGAAACGTGTCTTTTGAATATTTCTAACAGCCTTGATGAATTAGCATCAGCTAATACAAAATGTTTTGAATGATTTATTTTGAAAATATTATTGAGCTCTTTGTTATTCTAGTGACTATTTGAAAAAAACACGTTATCTCAAAAAATAACTGTAAGATAACTTAAACTACTTCACTAAGATTAATGTTAAGGTATGGAATGAGTACTTCTAATACAATCAGTTTTGAAATAAAGATTAATACATGGTTTGAAGACAAGATTGAGCGTCTTTGAAAAGCAGCTTTCCTTCCAACATTAATCAAAACGCGTCTGTCGAAAAGTGCAATCTTGCGAAACACTGTCTCTAACAATAAGTCGCACGAACGTTATTGGAAGACCATAAAGATTACAAGTAACTAATACATTTTAATCGTCAGTCGTTTGTGTTTACAAAATGTATCGGGTGATACGTATTGCATTTCTCCACATCATAATCCAGATGATGACGTATCACTAGAAGAAAAGCATGCTAATAATGCATGATTCAAATTACTCTAAATTATAATCGCAGCTCATCATATTAGTATCAAGTAAAAATAAATAAACAAATGATGATTCACATTATTTCCAAAGCAAGTAAAATATCCTCTGCAAGTAGTAAACATATCTACTGATTTGTGTATAGTCGATATAGTTTCATCAGGAGACAATATGCATCTTATGGTCTATATATCAAGTCGAGTTCATACGCGTTGTTTCTGTTCAAAGAAATCACTAAAACAAATCCTCGAGTAGCGAAGAAAGATAAAAATAGAAAAGAAAAAAGTAAATACTACAATAAAAAGAGAAAAGAAATAATTAAAGAAATGAATGGTAAGAACCCGTCTTCAAGAAGAAATAAAACATTTTATTTGTGATATGGATTGTCTTTCATCAAAAAAAGTCAGCATAAGAATTTTCTTCTCGCTTGTATCTATAAGTAGATTGAAAGGTATAAAGTCTTCTAGTAAGAAACAATAATGTCTGATGAAATAAAAAAGGCTAAAAGCATAAGTTCATTATACTAACTGTCACTTATTTTTTTAAATTCATTTTCGGTATCTGTCCGACATCGTAACTACTGTCTCGACGATGCACGATGATGGCCAGTTTCTCGTGATAAATAAACCGCATCTGAATAGGATCATGTTGCACATCCTGTTAGGTTAGTTAAAGATCTTTCTTTTTATGACTTTAAACACTTTATCCAAGTGTTCTTCAGTGAATTACATCGACCATCCTCCATCAACCTACTTTCCGTAGCGTCGCGTGATCGAAAGTAAAGTGGTGTATCCATGGTTGCCTAATATGTTATCTGTTTTTGTGTGTCAAGTGTTTCCACCTTTTTCTTATCCAAGTTTTAAGATGGGGTTTTTTGACAGACAAAACGATTTAAACCTTTAAAGAGATTCAGACTGTTACATAGCCATTTTCCTATTGTTGCTATACATTCATTGCAAAATTGGATATTTAGTCGTTTAGTTGTTTTGAATAAAAGTATGTTTTCTTGTTGTGAGATAACATTCAAGAAAAATAATTTAGCCAATATACATTTTTTTAGTACTAAGGAATATTAGCTTTTGTCGTAATGGAACGTATGTGGAATCGTTAATAATTATCATTATTTAGCTGCCGATGTCTTTCTTAACAAGTATTAATAAGAGAAAAGGAATCAAATTAGATCACACTGTTTGAAAATGCATTTGTTAGACCTTTATAATTCATCCAAACATATACTGGTATTGCGACTATTTGGTGTTTGTCCAAATTGAAATACACAGCTCGAATGTCAGTATAACAAAAGTGGTTTTTATTTTGCAAGAATTAAAATGAGGATGGTTTGGATTCAAATTAGTAACCAGTGATTGTACGTTAGATATCTAAATTTAGATTTAACCCATGGAAACACTGTAGTATTGACTTTTGTTATCTCTCTCTTTCTCTCTCTCTCTCTCTTCATATATGTATATATATATCATATATATATATATATATATAATATATATATATAGATATAGATATATATAGAGCAAAGCACGTAAGAATATTTTTCAAACAGCATTCTGCTTAAAACTGAGGTTTTAAATCGATTTTATCAACTGCAATTCGTGAGTGTGCTGAACGTGATAAAATCGAAACACTTTAATCCCCATAAACAGGAAGGAAAACACGATCTTCTTAAGAGGTAGTGTAAGAATGTAAGGTCGCATAATAAAATGCACGAGAAAATGACAGAAATTGATTATTATATCGTGCACTGCCAACAAACACCTGGCGCTGATGAACAGGATATGGATAAACTAATTCAATTAAATCATTGTCAGCTAGTATTATGCACAATCGTTATTTTGTTTATTTATTTTATTTCATCAAAATACATCTTTCCTACATAATAGTGGCTACGTTTTAATGTACATATACATATAAACTGGAAGATAAAATCTTTTCATATTTGTAGATGAATGATACTTTGGAAGAATCACGCAAAGTGTTTTTTCTTCATGCAGACGCGATGCTTTGATTCGGCTATTAATGTGATAATTTTGTGTCGTATTAGATACTTTCGTTTCTATTTTGTTTGTCATTTCAGGTTTGTGGTGATTTCCTTGCACAGAAAGTAACGGGTATGAACTCGAATAGATATATTGAATGTAACACATATAATGTCATCGTATACAACTGTATTGACGCTAGATAAATGAGAAAGTGTTGTTTATCATTTGCCGAAAATACTTTATCTGCTTTGCGAATAATTTTAAACATAATTAAGTTCATCGTTGTCTTGCTAAGTATCATGAGCTGCTATTTTATTTAGGATCGTTAATAATTAATATATTTTCTTTTGGACATATAACGTCCTCTGAAACATGATGTGGAGAAATGCAATGTTAGTTTTGTACATGCATTAGTCGAACCATTTACATGATTTTGTTAATATGATATGTTTTGTCATCCAAATTTATGTAGTTCACTCCTGTCGAATGATTTGCAAGGAATGCTCGTTTTCAAGAGTACAATCGTTTTCCTGCACCCTATTCGCCAATATTCTTTATGGATATACGAAGTCTAGAAAACGTATCTGTTATTGAATCATTGAATGTAACATCTTCAAACTTAGTCTAAACCATAGAAACAGGATGAATCTCATCCGAAATTAATTATATGTGCTATTAGATGCACCGTTATGCATGGCATCGTAGGAATTATGTCTCCACTTTAACTTTGGATGTAGATTGAGCTGCGTGTCTGAAGCAGATTTCACCTGTAATAGGGATGAAAATAAATACTCTTGACATCGTAATGATATGACCAAAATTGTAAACGTTTCCTTGACATAAAAATGAAATACACAGAAGCACAAGTAGGTAAGGTGCGAAATATTATTATTATTAATATTATTATTATCATTATTATTATTATTGTTATTAATATTATTATTATCATTATTATTAATAATATTATTATTTCTCTTTTTTTTAATATCAAATCCATTATCCATACGCAAGATTATTTTAAGTGCTTCTAAAACTCCTTGCATTACTCTACGTGAATATAATTTTATATTCCCAATCTTGTATTTGACTTATCTCTTGAAACGCTGTTTCCGTCCTTTGTTCGCAACATAGAAATATGTCGAAACATACTGCTCCTCTATGAGATAGACAACATAAACCCTCATGTATAAGCTCGTGTGTAGAACTTTGCATTATTATATTTCTTGATGTAAATTTTCCCGAATGATTAAAACTTATAAGAGTACAGCATTTTTGTGCAGCTATTGTATTCATCGTTTTTATTGATGTTTTTTGTGTTTTACTCTAGTAAAGGGGTTGTTTTGGAACGTTAAGAAAACGTTTTGAAAAATGGCCGATATAAATCTTTATGTCAATGTGTCGACGGTTTTAGCGACTTAAGTTTCTTCTCGCGTCCATCTGGGATGTGGGGATGATGCAGGTTCGAAAACCGGCTGAGTCATACCAGAGACTTTAAAAATTGTACTAGCTCCTACCACTCTTGGGGGCAGCAGTAACAGGTTAGATTTACGACTGGTCGGCCTGATGACAGGAAAAAAGACTGGGTGGGACAAATTTCTTCATATCTACAACATAGTGTACAAATGCTAGACATCTCTATACACTGTCAAACTTTAACATTCGTAAAGACACGACAAACGTCTTACTACTAAGATAAATCTCGAATCTTCAAAAACACCGCTATGTAAAATGAAAATCATTTTTAAGAGAAATACAATGATGCAATATGTTGTTTATGTTATATGCTGTTTAAAGAAAAATTCTTGCCCAATGTTTTATGCCATTCCTCTATATGTATTAGTAGCAGACAACTGTCCATATAGTTTTAAAGTTAAAGTGTAAAGTGTTGACAAGATTCGTGTAAAATTATACGTGTCTTTCATTTGATGTTCCCTTTAATATATATTAGACCGTGGGACCGGAAGTTTAGCGGGCTGCAGAAAATGTTTGTTTGCGTTGTTAATTTGGTATTAACGTCAACTCAGCGCAAGATAGGATATAATCTGAGGCCATGATTACGCGTTCAACCAGGAAATACACCAGTACGAATCAGTCACCCAAAGGAAGCTCACAAGGCTAGACTGGACCAGATATGTATCGAACCAAGGCAAAGAGAGGTGAGATGGCAATGATAGATAAAAGCGAGAGGTATTGACCACACTGCAACACGAGGTCCCTTCCGAACGAATAAGAGAGAGAGAGAGAGAGAGAGAGAGAGAGAGAGAGAGACAGACAGACAGACAGACAGACAGACAGACAGACAGACAGAGATATACACACTGACAGACAGACGGACAGAAAGATAGACAGGGAGAAAGTGTGAGATGGAGAAATAGAGAGAGAGAGAGAGAGAGAGAGAGAGAGAGAGAGTCAGAAAGAGATAGTAATTTTCAAACTTTCATTGATTGAATGATAAGCTAGATGATCGATAGGGGTATATGTTAACGCTTTGGTACTAGGTAGCTCCCGAATAAAGTTGTATTAACTTCGATACAAGGCGTTATCAGTATCATTATCTCTCTCTGTCTGTCTCACTCTCTCTCTCTCTCTCTCTCTCTCTCTCTCTCTCTATATATATATATATATATATATATATATATATATATATATATATATATATATATATATATATATATATATATATATATATATGTAACAGCTAAACGATTGACGACATCGATGATTACGTGGACATAGCATTAAAAGGAATAAATTACGCTATACACTATGTATATTATATAGATATCGGTTAAACAGTAGAAATTTATTGTATTAAATATGAACATGAAGAGATACTTATGGTCTTTTTTGTTTGTCATAGATCTGACACTTGATATAGTTGACCGTTTCAGTATAAGTCTACGTTTAATGGCTGAAATGAGGCAGAAGTGTTTGAAAATTATTTGCACGTCTCTTGTGTGAAATGGCATACAAGCCTGCTTTAATGAATATTTCAGTTAGGTTTATTCGGATGCCAAATTGTTGATATGGATCTTGTGGCTTAAATCTAGGTCGGGTGAAAAAATATGATTAGGTATACGATCTGAAAATTTAGCTCCAACCCAAGCCCATGTCAAATCATGTATTTTAGAACTATGTACGATATCAATACGGAATTTTTTTTTTTGTATTACAGGTGAAGCGGAATATTGAACAATACTATTTTCAACAGGTAATATGTGAATGTTTATGTGATTCTTTTAGACTGAATCATTCCACATTATTGAAATTGGCCATGTATTGGAATGCATGTGAAAATAATTAAATTAAGTTATGAGGATTATTGTTTCTTATTTGTTGATTAAATTATCTCTGTCTTACCCATTATACATGTGCGTGTTACATTTGGGTGCATATTAAAAAAGGTATAAGAAAGTCAACATTGTCTTTCGAATTGAAGTATAGAGTGACTAACATGTTTCAAATCTATTTTGGTTCTCGTTTTAATGTAAATAGATAGAAATATTCTTAGTTTTTGGAGTGGGATTGGAGGGTTCTTAGACAGAAACAAAAATATTATGCACGATTTAAAAAAAGTTTTCTTAACTAAGGAAGAATCTTGATTTAATAATTAAAGACAATGCTAATATTTTTGTGATTAACGTTTTGCTCGGATATGTTTCTAGGTATCCTTATATATATATATATATATATATATATATATATATATATATATATATATATATATATATATATATATATCAAAATAAGCATCAGCAATTATAGTACTTAATCAATAAGATGCAAGTAAGTTTCAATGTTTTATCTGAAATATCGATAGCTTTGATGATGCTCTCCACCACGTTCGGTGTAGCTTTTGGTTAGGTTCCAGGTGTATTGTCTCATTTGTTTCTCTATCATTTTTCTTATACGAAAGCCAGAAAATGCAGAATTTGTTGGATATACCATCTTCAAATTTGGTTCTACACCATAGCAACAAAGTTCTAGGGATGTTCAGAACATTTAATTACAAAAAGATTACGTCATTTTGCTTGACTGCTCAGGACTAAACGTCATCGAAAATAAGTATATATTTACAATGAACAGAATTCCGCATTGCATATCAGAATTTAATTTTTAATCTTTCATTAATGTGAAATGTGCCAATCAGTATTCAGCGTTGCTCTTACGCGTTGATGAAGACGTTGACACCACATTAAATGATTTTTAGTGTCCTAGATACATGTATGTTTTCTTAAATATTTAAAGAAATTCGTATCTTGCACGAGTTCCCTGAATTTTCTGTTGCGACTCAATGGTTATAAAGTAATTATAATAAGAAAGCGAAAAGGAATAAGTTTAGAAAATGGAACACATACTCTGTTTAATTTTAAAAGAATTGTAAGGATTGTGAATTAAATCACAAATGGTCCACAAGTATAGAATATTCAGAATGAATTTAAACCTAAGGTTGCAATAGCCTGTAATGGTGTTACATTGGGTCGCATCAGAAAATTTGAGAAACGTGTCTTTTGAATATTTCTACCAGCCTTGATGAATTAGCATCAGCTAATACAAAATGTTTTTGAATGATTTATTTTGAAAATATTATTGAGCTCTTTGTTATTCTAGTGACTATTTGAAATAAACACGTTATCTCAAAAAATAACTGTAAGATAACTTAAACTACTTCACTAAGATTAATGTTAAGATATGGAATGAGTACTTCTAATACAATCAGTTTTGAAATAAAGATTTAATAATGGTTTGAGGACAAGATTGAGCGTCTTTGAAAAGCAACTTTCCTTCCAACATTAATCAAAACGCGTCTGTCGAAAGTGCAATCTTGCGAAACACTGTCTCTAACAATAAGTCGCACGAACGTTATTGGAAGACCATAAAGATTACAAGTAACTAATACATTTTAATCGTCAGTCGTTTGTGTTTACAAAATGTGTCGGGTGATACGTATTGCATATCTCCACATCATAATCCAGATGATGACGTATCACTAGAAGAAAAGCATGCTAATAATGCATGATTCAAATTATTCTAAATTATAATCGCAGCTCATCATCCTAGTATCAAGTAAAAATAACTAAACAAATGATGATTCACATTATTTCCAAAGCAAGTAAAATATCCTCTGCAAGTAGTAAACATATCCTACTGATTTGTGTATAGTCGATATAGTTTCATCAGGAGACAATATGCATGTTATGGTCTATAAATCAAGTCGAGTTCATACGCGTTGTTTCTGTTCAGAGAAATCACTAAAAAAAAATCCTCGAGTAGCGAAGAAAGATAAAAAATAGAAAAGAAAAAAGTAAATACTACAATAAAAAGAGAAAAGAAATAATTAAAGAAATGAATGGTAAGAACCCGTCTTCAAGAAGAAATAAAACATTTTATTTGTGATATGGATTGTCATTCATCAAAAAAGTCAGCATAAGAATTTTTCTTCTCGCTTGTATCTATAAGTAGATTGAAAGGTATAAAGTCTTCTAGTAAGAAACATATTTTGATGAAATAAAAAAGGCTAAAAGCATAAGTTCATTATACTAACTGTCACTTATTTATTTAAATTCATTTTCTGTATCTGTCCGACATCGTAACTACTGTCTCGACGATGCACGATGATGGCCAGTTTCTCGTGATAAATAAACCGCATCTGAATAGGATCATGTTGCACATCCTGTTAGGTTAGTTAAAGATCTTTCTTTTTATGACTTTAAACACTTTATCCAAGTGTTCTTCAGTGAATCACATCGACCATCCTCCATCAACCTACTTTCCGTAGCGTCGCGTGATCGAAAGTAAAGTGGTGTATCCATGGTTGCCTAATATGTTATCTGTTTTTGTGTGTCAAGTGTTTCCACCTTTTTCTTATCCAAGTTTTAAGATGGGGTTTTTTGGCAGACAAAACGATTTAAACCTTTTAAAGAGATTCAGACTGTTACATAGCCATTTTCCTATTGTTGCTATACATTCATTGCAAAATTGGATATTTAGTCGTTTAGTTGTTTTGAATAAAAGTATGTTTTCTTGTTGTGAGATAACATTCAAGAAAAATAATTTAGCCAATATACATTTTTTTAGTACTAAGGAATATTAGCTTTTGTCGTAATGGAACGTATGTGGAATCGTTAATAATTATCATTATTTAGCTGCCGATGTCTTTCTTAACAAGTATTAATAAGAGAAAAGGAATCAAATTAGATCACACTGTTTAAAAATGCATTTGTTAGACCTTTATAATTCATCCAAACATATACTGGTATTGCGACTATTTGGATTTTGTCCAAATTGAAATACACAGCTCGAATGTCAGTAAAACAAAAGTTGTTTTTATTTTGCAAGAATTAAATGAGGATGGTTTGGATTCAAATTAGTAACCAGGATGTTGCATGATTTTAGCGAGACCTTTGTCACGACGAGTGATTGTACGTTAGATATCTAAATTTAGATTTAACCCATGGAAACACTGTAGTATTGATTTTTGTTATCTCTCTCTCTCTCTCTCCCTCTCTCTCTCTCTCTCTTCATATATATATATATATATATATATATATATATATATATATATATATATATATATATATATATATATATATATATATATATATATGTACAGAGCAAAGCACGTAAGAATATTTTTCAAACAGCATTCTGCTTAAAACTGAGGTTTTAAATCGATTTTATCAACAGCAATTCGTGAGTGTGCTGAACGTGATAAAATTGAAACACTTTAATCCCCATAAACAGGAAGGAAAACACGATCTTCTTAAGAGGTAGTGTAAGAATGTAAGGTCGCATAATAAAATGCACGAGAAAATGACAGAAATTGATTATTATATCGTGCACTGCCAACAAACACCTGGCGCTGATGAACAGGATATGGATAAACTAATTCAATTAAATCATTGTCAGCTAGTATTATGCACAATCGTTATTTTGTTTATTTATTTTATTTCATCAAAATACATCTTTCCTACATAATAGTGGCTACGTTTTAATGTACATATACATATAAACTGGAAGATAAAATCTTTTCATATTTGTAGATGAATGATACTTTGGAAGAATCACGCAAAGTGTTTTTTCTTCATGCAGACGGGATGCTTTGATTCGGCTATTAATGTGATAATTTTGTGTCGTATTAGATACTTTCGTTTCTATTTTGTTTGTCATTTCAGGTTTGTGGTGATTTCCTTGCACAGAAAGTAACGGGTATGAACTCGAATAGATATATTGAATGTAACACATATAATGTCATCGTATACAACTGTATTGACGCTAGATAAATGAGAAAGTGTTGTTTATCATTTGCCGAAAATACTTTATCTGCTTTGCGAATAATTTTAAACATAACTAAGTTCATCGTTGTCTTGCTAAGTATCATGAGCTGCTATTTTATTTAGGATCGTTAATAATTAATATATTTTCTTTTGGACATATAACGTCCTCTGAATCATGATGTGGAGAAATGCAATGTTAGTTTTGTACATGCATTAGTCGAACCATTTACATGATTTTGTTAATGTGATATGTTTTGTCATCCAAATTTATGTAGTTCACTCCTGTCGAATGATTTGCAAGGAATGCTCGTTTTCAAGAGTACACTCGTTTTCCTGCACCCTATTCGCCAATATTCTTTATGGATATACGAAGTCTAGAAAACGTATCTGTTATTGAATCATTGAATGTAACATCTTCAAACTTAGTCTAAACCATAGAAACAGGATGAATCTCATCCGAAATTAATTATATGTGCTATTAGATGCACCGTTATGCACCGCATCGTAGGAATTATGTCTCCACTTTAACTTTGGATGTAGATTGAGCTGCGTGTCTGAAGCAGATTTCACCTGTACTAGGGATGAAAATAAATACTCTTGACATCGTAATGATATGACCAAAATTGTAAACGTTACCTTGACATAAAAATGAAATACACAGAAGCACAAGTAGGTAAGGTGCGAAATATTATTATTATTAATATTATTATTATCATTATTATTATTATTGTTATTAATATTATTATTATCATTATTATTAATAATATTATTATTTCTTTTATTTTTAATATCAAATCCATTATCCATACGCAAGATTATTTTAAGTGCTTCTAAAACTCCTTGCATTACTCTACGTGAATATAATTTTATATTCCCAATCTTGTATTTGACTTATCTCTTGAAACGCTTTTTCCGTCCTTTGTTCGCAACATAGAAATATGTCGAAACCCTCATGTATAAGTTCGTGTGTAGAACTTTGCATTATTATATTTCTTGATGTAAATTTTCCCGAATGATTATAACTTATAAGAGTACAGCATTTCGTGCAGCTATTGTATTCATCGTTTTTATTGATGTTATTTGTTTTTTACTTTAGTAAAGGGGTTGTTTTGGAACGTTGAGAAAACGTTTTGAAAAATGGCCGATATAAATCTTTATGTCAATGTGTCGACGGTTTTAGCGACTTAAGTTTCTTCTCGCGTCCATCTGGGATGTGGGGATGATGCAGGTTCGAACACCGGCTGAGTCATACCAGAGACTTTAAAAATTGTACTAGCTCCTACCACTCTTGGCGGGCAGCAGTAACAGGTTAGATTTACGACTGGTCGTCCTGATGACAGGAAAAATGACTGGGTGGGACAAATTTCTTCATATCTACAACATAGTGTACAAATGCTAGACATCTCTATACACTGTCAAACTTTAACATTCGTAAAGACACGACAAACGTCTTGATACTAAGATAAATCTCGAATCATCGAAAACACCGCTATGTAAAATGAAAATCATTTTTAAGAGAAATACAATGATGCAATATGTTGTTCATGTTATATGCTGTTTAAAGAACAATTCTTGCCCAATGTTTTATGGCATTCCTCTATATGTATTAGAAGCAGACAACTGTCCATATAGTTTTAAAGTTAAAGTGTAAAGTGTTGACAAGATTCGTGTAAAATTATACGTGTCTTTCATTTGATGTTCCCTTTAATATATATGAGACCGTGGGACCGGAAGTTTAGCGGGCTGCAGAAAATGTTTGTTTGCGTTGTTAATTTGGTATTAACGTCAACTCAGCGCAAGATAGGATATAATCTGAGGCCATGATTACGCGTTAAACCAGGAAATACACCAGTACGAATCAGTCACCCAAAGGAAGCTCACATATATTTCAAGATAAGCATCAGCAATTATAGTACTGAATCAATAAGATGCAAGTAAGTTTCAATGTTTTATCTGAAATATCGATAGCTTTGATGATGCTCTCCACCACGTTCGGTGTAGCTTTTGGTTAGGTTCCAGGTGTATTGTCTCATTTGTTTCTCTATCATTTTCCTTATACTAAAGCCAGAAAATGCAGAATTTGTTGGATATACCATCTTCAAATTTGGTTCTACACCATAGCAACAAAGTTCTAGGGATGTTCAGAACATTTAATTACAAAAAGATTACGTCATTTTCCTTGACTGCTCAGGACTAAACGTCATCGAAAATAAGTATATATTTACAATGAACTGAATTCCGCATTGCATATCAGAATTTAATTTTTAATCTTTCATTAATGTGAAATGTACCAATCAGTATTCAGCGTTGCTCTTACGCGTTGATGAAAACGTTGACACCACATTAAATGATTTTTAGTGTCCTAGATACATGTATGTTTTCTTAAATATTTAAAGAAATTCGTATCTTGCACGAGTTCCCCGAATTTTCTGTTGCGACTCAATAGTTATAAAGTAATTATAATAAAAAAGCGAAAAGGAATAAGTTTAGAAAATGGAACACATACTCTGTTTAATTTTAAAAGAATTGTAAGGATTGTGAATTAAATCACAAATAGTCCACAAGTATAGAATATTCAAAATGAATTTAAACCTAAGGTTGCAATAGCCTGTAATGGTGTTACATTGGGTCGCATAAGAAAATTTGAGAAACGTGTCTTTTGAATATTTCTAACAGCCTTGATGAATTAGCATCAGCTAATACAAAATGTTTTTGAATGATTTATTTTGAAAATATTATTGAGCTCTTTGTTATTCTAGTGACTATTTGAAATAAACACGTTATCTCAAAAAATAACTGTAAGATAACTTAAACTACTTCACTAAGATTAATGTTAAGATATGGAATGAGTACTTCTAATACAATCAGTTTTGAAATAAAGATTTAATACATGGTTTGAGGACAAGATTGAGCGTCTTTGAAAAGCAACTTTCCTTCCAACATTAATCAAAACGCGTCTGTCGAAAAGTGCAATCTTGCGAAACACTGTCTCTAACAATAAGTCGCACGAACGTTATTGGAAGACCATAAAGATTACAAGTAACTAATACATTTTAATCGTCAGTCGTTTGTGTTTACAAAATGTATCGGGTGATACGTATTGCATTTCTCCACATCATAATCCAGATGATGACGTATCACTAGAAGAAAAGCATGCTAATAATGCATGATTCAAATTATTCTAAATTATAATCGCAGCTCATCATCCTAGTATCAAGTAAAAATAACTAAACAAATGATGATTCACATTATTTCCAAAGCAAGTAAAATATCCTCTGCAAGTAGTAAACATATCCTACTGATTTGTGTATAGTCGATATAGTTTCATCAGGAGACAATATGCATGTTATGGTCTATAAATCAAGTCGAGTTCATACGCGTTGTTTCTGTTCAGAGAAATCACTAAAAAAAATCCTCGAGTAGCGAAGAAAGATAAAAAATAGAAAAGAAAAAAGTAAATACTACAATAAAAAGAGAAAAGAAATAATTAAAGAAATGAATGGTAAGAACCCGTCTTCAAGAAGAAATAAAACATTTTATTTGTGATATGGATTGTCATTCATCAAAAAAGTCAGCATAAGAATTTTTCTTCTCGCTTGTATCTATAAGTAGATTGAAAGGTATAAAGTCTTCTAGTAAGAAACATATTTTGATGAAATAAAAAAGGCTAAAAGCATAAGTTCATTATACTAACTGTCACTTATTTATTTAAATTCATTTTCTGTATCTGTCCGACATCGTAACTACTGTCTCGACGATGCACGATGATGGCCAGTTTCTCGTGATAAATAAACCGCATCTGAATAGGATCATGTTGCACATCCTGTTAGGTTAGTTAAAGATCTTTCTTTTTATGACTTTAAACACTTTATCCAAGTGTTCTTCAGTGAATCACATCGACCATCCTCCATCAACCTACTTTCCGTAGCGTCGCGTGATCGAAAGTAAAGTGGTGTATCCATGGTTGCCTAATATGTTATCTGTTTTTGTGTCAAGTGTTTCCACCTTTTTCTTATCCAAGTTTTAAGATGGGGTTTTTGGGCAGACAAAACGATTTAAACCTTTTAAAGAGATTCAGACTGTTACATAGCCATTTTCCTATTGTTGCTATACATTCATTGCAAAATTGGATATTTAGTCGTTTAGTTGTTTTGAATAAAAGTATGTTTTCTTGTTGTGAGATAATATTCAAGAAAAATAATTTAGCCAATATACATTTTTTTAGTACTAAGGAATATTAGTTTTTTTTGTCGTAATGGAACGTATGTGGAATCGTTAATAATTATCATTATTTAGCTGCCGATGTCTTTCTTAACAAGTATTAATAAGAGAAAAGGAATCAAATTAGATCACACTGTTTGAAAATGCATTTGTTAGATCTTTATAATTCATCCAAACATATACTGGTATTGCGACTATTTGGTGTTTGTCCAAATTGAAATACACAGCTCGAATGTCAGTATAACAAAATTGGTTTTTATTTTGCAAGAATTAAATGAGGATGGTTTGGATTCAAATTAGTAACCAGGATGTTGCATGATTTTAGCGAGACCTTTGTCACGACGAGTGATTGTACGTTAGATATCTAAATTTAGATTTAACCCATGGAAACACTGTAGTATTGATTTTTGTTCTCTCTCTCTCTCTCTCTCTCTCTCTCTCTCTCTCTCTCTCTCTCTCTCTCTCACTCTCTCTCTCTCTCTCTCTTCATGTATAAGTTCGTGTGTAGAACTTTGTATTATTATATTTCTTGATGTAAATTTTCCCGAATGTTTATAACGTATAAGAGTACTTCATTTTGTGCAGCTATTTTGTTCATCGTTTTTATTGATGTTATTTGTTTTTTACTCTAGTAAAGGGGATGTTTTGGAACGTTGAGAAAACGCTGTGAAAAATGGCCGATATAAATTTTTATGTCAATGTGTCGACGGTTTTAGCGACTTAAGTTTTTTCTCGCGTCCATCTGGGATGCGGGGATGATGCAGGTTCGAACACCGGCTGAGTCATACCAGAGACTTTAAAAATTTTACTAGCTCCTACCACTCTTGGCTTGCAGCAGTAACAGGTTAGATTTACGATTGGTCGGCCTGATGACAGGAAAATAGACTGGGTGGGACAAATTTCTTCATATCTACAACATAGTGTACCAATGCTAGACATCTCTATACACTCTCAAACTTAAACATTCGTAAAGACACGACAAACGTCTTGATACTAAGATAAAAATCAAATCTTCAAAAACACCGCTATGTAAAATGAAAATCATTTTTAAGAGAAATACAATGATGCAATATGTTGTTTATGTTATATGCTGTTTAAAGAACAATTCTTGCCCAATGTTTTAAGGCATTCCTCCATATGTATTAGTAGCAGACAACTGTCCATATAGTTTTAAAGTTAAAGTGTAAAGTGTTGACAAGATTCGTGTAAAATTATACGTGTCTTTCATTTGATGTTCCCTTTAATATATATGAAACCGTGGGAACAGAAGTTTAGTGGGCTGCAGAAAATGTTTGCGTTGTTAATTTGGTATTAACAATGGCTGTCAGAATAAAAAAGGAATTGCTTGCTTGTCCTTTTTAAGAGAATTTGACTATAATAAGAATACTACATGGTTAGTTCACAAACATCTGTATTAACAATACGCTATTTCACAACACTGATTTTGTGATCTCTAAAATCCGATGTAGTAACAATACTACATAGCTCTCCACCAAGCCCATGTAGTAACAATACCCTCTTTCCTAGCACTGATTTTGTGATCTCTAAAACCTAATGTAGTAACAATACTACATAACTCTAAACCAGACTGATGTAGTAACAATACCCTATTTCCAGCACTGCTTGCTTTCATCAAAATCTGATGTAGTAACAATACCCTATCTTCCAGCACTGATTTTGTGATCTCTAAAATCTGATGTAGTAACAATACTACATAGCTCTCCACCAAGCCCATGTAGTAACAATACCCTCTTTCCTAGCACTGATTTTGTGATCTCTAAATCCTGATGTAGTAACAATACTACATAGCTCTCCACCAAGCCCATGTAGTAACAATACCCTCTTTCCCAGCACTGATTTTGTGATCTCTAAAACCTGATGTAGTACCAATACTACCTAGCTCTCCACCAAGAACATGTAGTAACAATACCCTATCTTCCAGTACTGGTTTGTTTTCTTCAAAAATATGATGTAGTAACAATTAGGGCATAACCGATTAGCATTTTTCTACCGATTTCCGATTCCGGATTTTGGGCATGAAATTTTTCCGATTCCGGATACGATTCGATTAATCGGAAATGCTAAATCCGTATTTTGTTTCTAAAAAATTTCATCTTCCGTTTCCGGGTTTCTGGTATCTGGTTTTGCCGTGCCTAGCATGTAGCTTAGTAATTTACCATATCCGGCTTCATTTCCGGTTTTCACCCGTCGGTTCAAAAAGATTGTCTCACAGCATGGTTGTGTTGACCATATTGGACTTTTCTGACTTCTTATTTAACTTTATTAACGCACTATCGAATGACACACAGTGTTAGACACGGTGCTATAGAAATTCAACTTTATTATTTTTATTATCCGAAACGGTCGTTCCTGCCTTATCCGACTCCGATTAATCGGAAGTTCATACTATCCGGTGGAATCCGATTTCCGGATCAAAAGTCGGTTATGCCCTAGTAACAATACTACATAGCTCTCCACCAAGCCCATGTAGTGACAATACCCTCTTTCCCAGCATTGATTTTGTGATCTCTAAAACCTGATGTAGTAACAATACTACATAGCTCTCCACCAAGAACATGTAGTAATAATACCCGATCTTCCAGCACTGATTTGTTTTCTTCAAAATCTGATGCAGTAACAATACTACATAGCTCTCCACCAAGCCCATGTAGTAACAATACCATCTTTCCCAGCACTGATTTTGTGATCTCTAAAACCTGATGTAGTAACAATGCTACCTAGCTCTCCACCAAGCCCATGGTAGTAACAATACTCTATCTTCCAGCACTGATTTGTTTTTTTTCTTCCAAATCTGATGTAGTAACAATACTACCTAGCTCTCCACCAAACCCATGTATTTTTTAAAATTAAATATGCAGTCATGAGAATTGTAAAAATAATTTGAAAAAATAAAATGTTCATAGGCATCAACAATTCAGTGTCGCACAGAAGATTTGGAGAAAATTAAATAATTTGATGAATTTGTAAAGGCCAGATGAGAAGATCATTTTGTCTACAATATGGTGATTAACATGGATGAAACTTGAGTGTACTTTGATCTCACTGCTCGATGGACTGATGATAAAATGGGGGTTAAAAGTGTGTGAATTTGCATGACTGATGCAGATTGAGGAAAAATATCTGACTTTAGTTCTTGCAGTTTCTACTTAAGAAGATGTTTTGCCTCCAATGATAATTATTCACGGCATGAGAAAGGTAAACAAATATTCATGAACCAAAATAATAGATCATACATTTGCAGGAGGAGGGTTGTGAAGATGAAATAACGAAGCAGTGGACTAAAGGGTTTTTTCTCATTTGCACAGTTTTATATTTTTTACTATAAAACTGAAGCTGTAATTTTGGAATGATTTATAAGTTGTCCCACAACTTACTACTAAAAAAATAGTGTTCCAGAACATACAGTGCACAAAAAATGATTTCAAAATTAATTTATTATGTCCCAACAAATATGGTGTCTTAACATATATGGTAAATACAGTAATACTGCTACAGAGATGAAGTTTACTGTTATGCATTAATGTTGTTTGTTAATGTGATAATATTACCATATTGATACTCCTGACAGCCTTGCTGTAGTGATGTTACTTGGTAATGATTCTTAACTACTTTGTTATATCAAAACTCTTGCAGTAATATTACCATATTTGTAAGGTAATTGTTGAGTACCATTGTTTTAATCTCCAAACCCATTAGTAAGTATTATTACAATATAGACAAAGTTTAAAGCGATGCCATAATGTTACATACTGCATTTCTACATTGTTAAAGTTGAAATTCTTTTGTAATAATGCTAATCCAAGGAGACTGTAGGGGCTCGAGTGGCCGAGTGGTCTAAAGCGCTGTCCGTTACGGATCACTGCCATCTCACCTCTGGCTGTGTGGGTTCGACTCTAAGATTCGGCTAATGTAGTTATGTGAGAAAGCTTACCAGTAGCTTCTCATGGGTCGGTGGTTCTTTCTGGGGGGGGGTTCCGGGTTTTTCCTCCACCATTAATACTGGCCGCCATATATAGCCTATATTGTGCTGAAAAATCGCATTAAACCATAAAAAACATATAAAAAACCAACGAGACTGCATTAATCTGAAGCTGTCATCACCAGTCTGATTTAATAGTATGGTCAGTAATAATACAGTCTAGTTGAAATTGTTGAAGGTGCTATTTATACAAGATATTCAGTATATTGAAGTACTTGTACACAAAATTTTAATCATCATAAAATATAGATATTTTTAACAGTAATGTAAGGCACAATTTCTTTCTCATTTAATAGAATTAAAATGTCAGTAGCATCTCATGCTGTTATTTCTGATATTTCTTCCATGTAAGGCAGATATTTGGGTCATTCTTTCATTAGGAGGTTGTTTCAGTTTCATATAAATTTTGTTCTGCTCTTCCATTGATCTCTTTTCAACATATAGCCTACACATAGAGTCATTGTATCCACTAAGTGTTTTCCTCATCAATTTTCTGAAAAGATAAAATAGTTTATTTGAAAACATTGCAGACACTAGCATAGAAATTTTGTTAATACTATCTGGATCAACAATTCACATCTCATACAAGTAGTCTACATATATAGTCTCAATATCTGATTCAATTATCTTCAATAATTTAAAATTCCTGATATTATATTTAGAGTAACTACTACAGATATTTCATTATTTGCTTATATTATTAAAATAAAACACATTTAACATGTTTAGTCATAGAAAAGCTACTTAGGTCTTATCTCTAGGAAGATGTAGTTTAAGTTATGTTTGCTTCTGATTTGAAATGGTTGTTGGTGGGGAGCAATAATATTACCATCAAGATTCAGATTTCTCTTACTTAATTGTCCATATTTATATTCCAGGCATATTAATATTCAAAGCATAACTAAATCAATTTCTATTGTACTGATAATATTAATCACAATTGTCAACCAGAGACTAACGTTTCCAGTTGAATCATATTGCACTGTCCTGCGTAAAACATTCATAATTAAATAGGAGTCATGACAGTATTCATTGAGGTCCACATAGGTGTAAAATGTCTTTCTGCATTTCAGTACTCCCTGTACATGAGACTTCAAGAGGCTTGATGAATCAAACCCCTGCAGACAACATGGATAAAAACATATTGAATACTCTCAGTACGGGGGAGGGGGGCAGGTAGGGCAGGCGCCGGTGGCTAGGGGGCGCCAAATGGGACCCAAAGTATCAACAAAACTGCGCAACAGGGGCAGCCGGGGATGCAAATTTGGGTGTTTTGCCCTGGGCACCAAATATCCTCTCTATGCCACTGAGTTGTTTGAATGCATGTCTTTTCACCAGAAGGATGCATGTTTGATTTTTTGCGTGACTAGGCTGGGTCAGATGCCATGGTATGTCTCGGGGAAAGGCACTTAACTCCAACTGAATCTGCTTGATATAAACCTACAAATTCTTACTTTTACATTATACAGTACAACAAATTCAATGCATGAATTATATAATAATTGAAAATGCACTAAAATCCTCTACATTTATTAGACTCATAGGAGGTGATATCTAAGATTTGTATATACATTATACATGCATATTATTTTATGCAAATAATATGTTATTTTAAGGCTGACTAAATGAATGTAGATGTGAAATATGTCATGACTACTTTCTTGCTAAAAATGCAATTCCGGAGAAAGTGCATACATTTGATGTTGTCATATGAAAACCAAGGATAACTAACATCATGACCATCTTTACATTATGAAGTGACCATGTAAGTGGATAAGTTTATCAGCTGCATTAAGTTGTATCCCTCTTCCAGTTTTGAGGCTTACAATGATGCATGCGAGAACTGAAAACTACATCAACTGATTTACAGATATTTCTTTATTGCTGTGATGTGCTTATATTGTTACAGCAAGAACTGTAAACATTCTGCAAATACCTAGATCTACAAAATGTATTGTTCCACACCACCTGGTTAATTAATAAATGATGACACATTTTAATCAGAAGCAGGTTATTGAAGAATCATATAAAATAATGTAATTGCTAACTGTTACATCTGAAATCAAAATTGGTAGAATTATAATTACAATTAATTACAAGCAGAAAAGATAGAATCCTCAAATACATTGCATTTATTTTAATGTTTATAAATATTTTGTGGTATAACATTTAAGATGCTACATACCTTGGTCCTTTCAGTAAATGATGGGTTTTCCATCTGGATATTCAGGAAGCAACTGTTTGAATCTGTCGGTTTTGTGGAAGTTATTGATGATCCAAATGCATCAACATTATCTTTCTTAGTCATGTTATCTTCTTGAAAAGTGATGTGTTCCTCTGTAAATGATGTATCTGAAGCATCGTGACTTTTCGACCGATCTTCTTGCAATGAACTTCCCAATTTGTCAATAAGTGATGTACCCAGAACATCAATACTTTTGGATATATCATCATCCTGCCACACATAATTGTCCATTAATGAGGTTCCTAAAGCATTATTATTATCAGTTTCATAATTGTTCTCCATGGAGTTGCCAAGTTTGTCAAAGGCAAAGTCTGTTTCACTGGCTATTTCAGTGTTACATTAAATACATTCACGGATTTCATTCAGGCAGCTTATAATACTATCACATTTAATAAAGCCATATGTTACATTTTACTGCTAGATATTAGCACTTATAATACAAAGCATTGGGCATTACATGAACTACATCTAGCATAGCTAATGTTAGTGACTGGACTTTCACCAGTCATAACATTTCTACAATAATTTTACAACTAGAGAGCCATTGGGATCCCATTCAAATATAATTCCCAGCTAACTGTCCAGTTTTCAGACCCTAGTTAATTTTACAATTATAGTCCAACAAACCTGTTCCCCCCTCTGTGTCTTGCTCTGTTAGGCAAAAGAACCCCTCTGCCATTCTCAGTAACTGCTATCAACAGCTGTCAACTTTGATCTTTTCACACAATGGATTTGTCCCTCTATTTGAAGTAATTATAAAATAACTTTACCAAACCCTAGGTTTCTCCATCATACAAGTGGGGGATATGCTTTCCTTTATTCTTGAAACACTCAATTTCCTTGCATGCACTCTCATTAAAGTATATTTAAAGGTGGTATACTTATTAGAATGAATGTAGACAAATGGGTTTGTATGGCCACTACCTAGCCTGCCCTCCTGTTAAGCACATTACCCTGCCTTCTCTCTCTCTCTCTCTCTCTCTCTCTCTCTCTCTCTCTCTCTCTTTCTCTCTCTCTCTCTCTCTCTCTCTCTCTCTCTCTCTCTCTCTCTCTCTCTCTCTCTCTCTCTCTCTGGTCAGATGAAAATTTATAAAGGCCTAATTGGTTGTGAACACTTGCTGTGCATCTAACTGGTTTACCACCATCACCAGCTTGCTAAACAAGTATGGGCTCACAACAATTAGCAAATTCCGCAGTTAGGAGAGTGCATGCATCAGATGTTTACTGTCATAGCTTGGTGTATGCTCTTCATCTTTGATCTAAACTTCACTAACACAATAGCATCATCTGAGCATGATGGCTTAGAAGTGTCTATGTTGTTGCTTCTGGAAAACAATGTGTTGCACATAGATAACATAATAATAATAATAATAATAATAATAATAATAATAATAATAATAATAATAATAATAATAATATCTTATGAACGTTTGTTGGACAAATGCCAATGATGAGTTTATATTTATTTAAGAATAACCTAATCATGTTAAAATGATTGAACGTGATTGCTAATTGAGGTAATAATTTTTGTAATCGAAAGGTCAACATCCAAAAAGTTAAAAGAAGGTATAAGAGCATTTCAAAGACTGCTTTAATATCCTGGCGATCTAAAGAATATATTAACCATGATAAAATGTATATAATTTTATGATTCTTAGTGACCTCTTTTTGGCCATCGCACTAAAGTGGATTTGGAATGGGCATGCTGATACATGGATATAAGGACATAGAAATTTCCTGAAGGACACAAACCATTTTTTCTTTTAAAAATGCACAAGGAATACTTTTAAGGAACTAAACTATGTCATAAAGGAAGATATAATGAAAGCAACATATGACTTCATGGTAAAAGTAAAACATGAATCTTTTGGAAACTTGTTTTTGAAATATTATATTATATTATATGTATCATATTGCAAAAATGAATGAAAGTTTCTGGATGAGATAAAACCTTTCAAAGCTAAAAGACTACATTCTGAAGTAAAATCTTACAGCACTGTGCAATCTGACCAAGTATGTAAGCGAAACGTATAAATAATTATCTTATAACTTATTTTAATTTAATATTTGGAAGTGTTCCTTTCCTACAATGTTTGTCTTATGTTTAATATTTAACTTAATTAAATTGTTTGCAAAATAACTTTTTCCTATTTAACCACTAGTGGCTAGATCATCCCTCTATGATGAGGGAGGTCACGGGTTTGAACCCTGGCCGAGTCATACCAAACACTTCGAACAATGGTACTAACAGCTGTCATGCACTCAGCATTAAGAAGTTAGTGTTATGACTGGTTGGCCTATTGTCAGGATAATTAGGCTAAGTGGGACATCATGCTACATGTCTGCTGCATCATGCCCCAGTGCTTTACATCACTAAAAACTGCCACTCTTCAGACATCATAGTGATATTACTGAATTGTTTTTAAAGCTACATTAAAAATCCAAATTACATACACTCGCACATTTAGCCTTCTTTCTATCTTGACCAGGAAGATAGCTATTGTTAACCATGCAAAACTGTAGTGTAAAGGATGTCCGCATGTTACCTATTATTATCAATCATTATTTAGTATAACTGGAGTTCTAGCTTGTGTACAAGGAGAGTTAGAAAACCAGTCTGCTTTTGTTTCTACAAATCATCTAAAGGCTTACTCTGGCTTGGAGGGCACATAAAATCCACTTCTTTGATATGGATCACGTAATACGAAAACTGGTCTCAGGGTGGAAGGGACAGTTTGTATTATCAAATTTAATGTTGCTTGTTTGTTTTTTGTTTTTTATGGTTTAACGCCATTTTTAAGCAAAATATAGGCTATACATGGTGGCCAGTATTAATGGTGGAGGAAGAACCCGGGAAAAAAACCCGGAAAGAACCACCGACCCATGAGAAGCTACTGGAAAGCTTTCTCACATAACTACATTAGCCGAATCTTAGACTCGAACCCACGCAGACAGAGGTGAGATGGCAGTGATCCATAACGGACAGCGCTTTAGACCACTCTGCCACTCGGGGCCCCTAAATTTAATGTTGCATCCACCTGTCAAATAATTTTTTTTTGTTTTTAAATTTTTTAAATAATAAACAATACACTAGCGAGGTCAAATAGGTCCAAAACATAAGAATATCACTCACTTGGCCTGACAAATCAATGGAAGTTAACAGAATAAAAAGTTGTTGCACCACACACCTAAATTTTTAAATGCATTTTTCATGTTCGAAGGCCTGTCATGTTTGATAGTACATGATGTTCGTAGTGCAAACACCAGCCCTTTCCCTGAGTAATAATTTTGAAAAACATTGCCTACTTAATAGCTAGATGCAAGTCAAAATATTTGTTATCCATGCTGTTTTTGAGATATTCTACTTACCTTGAACCAACATGTATATTGCTATAACTGGCTAGCTATATTTCCTTACAGCTAACTATTATTTCATTGGTTACATAATGTGTAGTGATTATATGAGGTGTACATGCCTCACATCAATTTCAAGAATAATACAAACCTAAAAGACCTAATTAACAAATATATTCATATCTTTGATAATAATATCTTACAAAAGTCACACCATAGCCTAAAGTTAAGAAATTTGCCATGTCCACTGTATCTTTAATACCTTGAGGGTGGGGTTGGTAGTTGGTGATGGGTATCCATTGGTAAGCCAAAATCAAGAAATGCTTTGCTAATAACAAATGAATAGCAATGAAGCAGACTACACAGGCTGTATCATTTTTGATTGCTGTAGATATTTTAGATAAAAAGTATAAAAAGCAAAGTTAAAATATAAGTGACAAAAAATAGTCACAACAATACTGTTATTGAAGTACATGGCAATGGTTTTACCATTTTAAAAAATATTCCTGCAACATACAAGATAGTTCTCTTAACAACATTGGCAATTTGTGTTTTAGATATCACCTGTAGCTTTGTTTACTTCTTCTCTTTACTCTTTTCTCATTATCGTATTGACAATGTGAACCTTTGTTTTATATGTAACCGTAGAATAACAAATCAAATATTCACTATTGCAGTTTTGGAGAAGAATGTCTCTACAAATACTAGAAATAATGTACTCAGCAATGTCAAATATTATTAATTTTAAAATACGAATAATGGATGAGTTATTGAGAATTGCATCCATGGGTTTTGGGAACCCAGTCAAAAGAAGGGATGGCAAGAAAAATAAGGCAATACTTAATATATCTATTGCAAGATTTACAATGGGATACATATATTAGATCATGTTGAGGTTATGAATGTATCTTCAATTCTTTTGCATCCAATTCAAGGGGAATAATTTTCTTTTTACTGAACAATAACTTTTAGTTTTCTTTACACAGTAAAGACAGATGTAAATGGCAACAAGATAGTTTTAAAATAGTTCAGCTCATAATCACAGGTATACACTTATAAACAAAGAATAATATACATGTAGTTTCACAGTATGCAGGTGACATCACTCTCACTCACCCTGGATGGCTTTTAGAAGTCCCTTAAGTCAACTCTAGATGTTATCTACTACTATTGTAAATATTCAGGACTGTAAATAAATAGTGAGAAAAAAACTAAAGGTGTATTTATATAATCAATGCGGTGAAAAACACTCTAAACTGGTTTACTTGTTACTTAACTGATAGAGTGCAAAAAGTATATTTAAATGGTCAACTTTCTGAAAGTAATAATATTAATTGTGGATTACCACAAGGCTATATCCTTGGAGCTCTGTTATTTATTCTATTTTTCAACGATTGGAACTTCAATATATTCCAATAACCTCTATGCAGATGATATTACACTCTGAGATTAGTAAAACCAAAACAGTACTTGAAAATAACTTACAAGATGCTCTCAACAGACGTTAAGTATTTTGCAAGGAAAACCATATGATCATAAATACAGAAAAAAATAAAGGCCTACTAGTTGCAAAATGAGCAAGGCGTGACAAACTCAAGGTTCTATTGACAGTGTGAGTCTTAATATGACCTCGCATGAAATAATTCTTGGTTTTTTCTTGTAGATAACAATCTTACTTGGTCTATTTCACATTAAAAACATTTCATAAAAGGTTAATTCTTATCTTTGGTTACTGAGAAAAATCAAAAGATACATCTTTCTTCAGTATAGGGTCATCTTTTATAAAAGTTATATTCAGCCATATCTGGACTACTGTAATGTAATTTGGGGTAATACCTCTAAGTCAAACATAACAACACTTTTAAGACTCCAAAGAGAGCTTGCATTTCATTCTAGATCAATGTATAGACAATTTTCAGGATGCAATGAATACAGTAAAGGTTTTAAAAATACATGAAAAAATATTTTTTTAGAAACGCCAAATTGATGTATAAAGTATCAAGAAAAGCCATTCCTGTCTATCTAAGCAACAACTTTCACCAAAGAGATGCTGATGGTATTCCAAATTTAAGGTCCATAAGAATAAAAATTACATTATACCAAGTCCAAAGAATGAATTGTTTAAAAACGTTTTCAATATACTGGTCCACTGGTATGGAACAATAATTACAACATTCCCAGTGACAAGGCAGGCTCCGAGCATTTCTTCTTTTCATAATCAATGTCTTAAATGGATGAAATTTTTAGAAAATTGAACAGTTCTAGTACCAAAAAAATACTACCTGTTTTTCTGTAATTTTGCATCATTTTCAAAGCTGAATTTGTAAATGCAGGCTGATATTTTATGTTTTATATATGTTTATGTTTTCACAGATGCCTGTGCATGAGTTCCAGGCTTGATACTTTGAATTCTAAAATTACCTAATTATTCAGTGTCAAGCCAGACTCTTCACATCATGTTGTATATACTGTATATATTGTATGTAAGGTAGATTAGCTCTGCAACTAATTGAGTTACTTTCTCTAAATAAAGACTTTATTATACAAAATAAATCTGCAAGTACAATATGGTACTGTGAAGAATATTATTTAGATTGCAATACATCTTATTTTATGTATGTAGGTACATGCATTACACTCTCTATAGCGTTAGATGATATGTCAGCTTAATTATGAAAGCAGATTTAGAGAATTTATTTATTTATTTTTACAGTTGTTGGTATGGCCATGTTTATTTAATGCTTTTGTTGAAAGGAAAATAAACATATAGCAGTTGTACATGCACATCAGTAGAGTAATTTTAAAGGTAATAATGCAATAAATTTTTGAATGTGGTATTCGTCTCATAGGAGATTGGTAATAAGAGAAAATAATCATTTAAAATAGTAACAAAATGCATATATTGACAACAGATTAAACTTGTAATAACAAAAAAATGTTGAATCTAGTAATAACATGCATATATGTGTATAGGTCAAAGTATTTGTGTTTATATATGTGTGTGTACTAAATATGTGTACATGTAGAAAATGCTTACAATAAATATATGTTCTTTTTTACACTCCCACTCTATTCCTCTTTTTTTTTGCACTCTCTGTCCTTAAGAGACTGCTGACGTATTTGTCTCCCCCTTTCTTTTTCTTTCTGTAAAGTAGCCAATATTAAGTTCAGTATTCAGCTTAGTTTGTTGACCAATATTCCTTGTAAAGTAACCTGCTTATAATAAATTATTAGCTAGTCAATCAGATGGTTTTCTGAGCCACTGTTGTTTATGTTGGCGGAATAATTTTAAAAAATGTCCCTTTCTACTATGGCAGTGGTGTCATAAAAAATGCTTACATGAAATAAGTGTGATTTCTCAACATTAATAATATTCCTGTTTTCCCAAATTGTTCTGTTAGAATTGTTCGCATTATTTTGTATCACATTTGTGCAAATCATATTTCACTGATGCATACAACATATGATTAGTACATTGTAATGCCAAAGTTACCTACTATTGATTTGGTTATTTGATCTGATGCACATAAACTTATTTTTACATCAGTCATTCTTTACCAGTAATGTTTTCTTTTTATTGTCATATTAATACATTTGTTTTATTAGGATCCTAATTTTGCTAACATGGTTATAACCTAAGCCCAATTAGCAAACATGTCAAAATTATTTTTTTATTACCTGCATGTACTTTAACGTACACAGTCTATGACATAACATTGATAAGAATATATATATATATATATATATATATATATATATATATATATATATATATATATATATATATATATATATATATATGTGTGTGTGTGTGTGTGTATGTGTGTGTGTAATGGGGTGGTGGTAGATATAATGTGATTATATTTCCCATTTCTTTTGATATTAAACTGTGAGATTCTATGTGGGAAACATTTTGCGCTTATTTAAGGTACCCAATCATAATTGCACATGTCTGGATTCATTTTATCTTTTTACTTTGTGCCTATGTCACTGGAAATCATCAATCTGTGACAGTTTGACTGGGAATCCAGTTCATTGTGCTCCTAATAGTCTGTTTGTTTATAAACAAAATGCTTAATTCTAAACTACCAGTAACAGCTCTCCCTGACCAGTCTTAGTAGAATGGCCATTTGATACAGGCCTGTCCAGACAAATTTAATTAATGGTTCTCTGGTCTCAGCTAATGTGTTCCAAATAGATCAGCATAAATTTGCTTTCTCACAATATATATTAAAATGATTAGTATATATAATGTACTAAGCACTTCAAATACTTTGCTAAACCAGCTCAGTTAGATGCACAAATCACTTTTTGGATTATAACAAAACAATTATATTTTGTACGGGGTTGGGGGGGGGGGGGGGGGAAAGAGTGCTAGGGTCAGCAACAAAAACCAGAGATTGTTGGCCAACCAGAAATACTGTACACATATTTACTTCTTAAGACTAATGTAGTGATTTTTGCTGAGATGTGACTTAAGCTAAATGATGAAATACAGGAAGGAAAGGTTACACTTAAGTATTTAAAAACAAACATTCATACTGTTCTACAGTGTGATTTGAAAATTTCTGACCTTAAATGTACATGGACAGAACTTAACAATACATGTACGTGGAAGAAGGTAGTAGCTGCATGAACATAACAATCACTGATATATAACATATCTGCTTTGGAGCAACTTGTATTTAGTATTGAGATAGCCCAATCCACTAAACTTATATATAGCCATTTAATTTCATTAGATTTTATCGGAATATTTTCTCCTTTCTAAATATAAGAATATCACTGTTTGGAAACTTAAACTCAGCTAATGTGTAAGGATATAGGAATGGTCTCAAATTTAGTTGGCCACACTGAATTCACAGAAGACTAAATTAAATCAAATACAGTATCAAAAAAAGGGTACTCAGCTAACCAAATATTAATACATGGCTGAAACAAACATGCAAGAAATTACTAAATACAAACATTTGGGTGTTATCTTAGTGATTCCTTATAGTACACACATACTCAATATATTCCTGATAAGACCTGCGGGTGAGTTTAAAACTTGAGAAAGTTTTAATTACAAACCAGATTGATTGTCTTTCGAAAAATGTACACAATGGTTATATTTTATCAAGTTTTGGCTGAACTGCAGTCTCATTTTGTTGAACTTAGGACTTAATGAACACAATTATTGCTGTATTAACATACAGATATACAAACCTATTTAAAGCATAATAAAAGAGATGGTCTTCCATAGAAGATATGGAGATATGAATGTGTGATAGTGCCGCTGAATTCCATGTTTCAGTTTTTCTTTTTGTTTTATTCGATAATGCTACATGGAGCATACATTCTATGAATTTTGTAATTTTCATAAATAAATGATATCTATTTTAAGTAAATTTATGACCAGGTATGTGTATCTGCCAAAAGTTACAGTCACATTGCACCAAGAGTGACAGTCACATTGCAGTAAAGAGTGACAGTCACATTGCAGTAAAGAGTGACAGTTACACTGGATCAAGGGCAAAAGTCACATTGCACCAAGAGTAACAGTCACATTGCAGTAAAGAGTAACAGTCACATTGTACAAAGAGTAACAGTCACATTGCAGTAAAGAGTAACAGTCACCTTGCAGTAAAGAGTGAGTCTCATTGCACAAAGAATTAGTCATTTTGCAGTAAAGAGTGAGTCACATTGCACAAAGAGTAACAGTCACTTTGCTGTAAAGAGTGAGTCTCATTGTACAAAGAATTAGTCACTTTGCAGTAAAGAGTGAGTCACATTGCACCAAGAGTGACAGACACATTGCAGCAAAGACTGACAGTCGCACTGCACCAAGAGCGAGAGTCCCATTGCACAAAGAGTAACAGTCACTTTGAATGTTTTTTCGCTTAAAATTCATTCTGGTATGATAATCATATTAGACTAGACATGGTTATATATGTAAGTGGTTATGCCTAACATGCTTGCTTAATACAAATTCAAGCATTATGGTTCTGATAACTTTTTATCCTTATCTACTAAACAACAAATTCCATTGTTATTTATTGTACACTTTTACACAGGTGTAGGGGAGTCATGCACATGAAATTGTTGATTATGGTTAGATCTTTATTGCCATCTTTAAACAAAGGCTGATTCTGAGCTATAAACTCTGATACTTTGAAGACCATGCAACTAAGGCAGGTGCTCTGATAATTAACAGAGATTGATGTATCATTGGACAATCAGCACCAGCAAATTTGACACAGATAAGAGATAACTGTGATTGACTGTAATTAAGAGCTATACAACACTTGTACTAACAGCTGAAATAATTTTCATCCTAACAACTGCATATTAAGGCTATCTTCACTAATTCCCAAGGGTCAGTGTTGAACAGAGTCAGTGTCTGAACCTTGCTGCCTCTAATGTTAACCAACTCCTTTTGAAAAGAGCATCACTCTGAATGTAAAATAAGGAAGGTCAGTTTTCTATGAATTGAATAAAGATATGGTATAGTAGCTGGGTTTCTCATAAAAGTAAACATATCATTTTGCCGGGACATTTCTTAAACTCCATCCTTAGTGAAGTGACACAGTAGTCTACCAGCATGATATGCTGGATAGATACCATGAGGTGCCAATAAAAGAGCCAAATGGCAGAGGAAAATAAGTGGGGGATAAAAGACAATCTTTTTGTGTCAAAAGATGTTTTGATGACAGAAAAGAAGATACTTCAGATATTTGCAGAAGCAGTCAGACACCATGTAAAGGTATTTTTCAATGTTATGATTATGATATTTGACAGAATCGATTTAATATTTTCTTTTAATTTGATAGTTATATTTTTAGTTGAATCTTTTAATCTTATATAACGTAATTTCCATTAACAAAAATTACATCAAACTGGTTAATGCAAAACTAGTAAATTATTTTCTTTTAAAGATGGATGAATATTTTATAATAGATTTTCCAAGAAATATTTATTTTTCATTTTCAAAATATATTTAGAAAGCAGATGTGATTATCTATATCAATTATGTAAAATGTATTGACTTTAATTCAGCTGCAGATTCTTCATTAGCTTAAGAATGCCTTTATATATATCAGTAAATATTCTTTCAGGGCATTTTATATGTGAATTTCTGGTCAATTAAAATCATATTTCTTTGTAATTTTATCTTCCTTTTTCTTAGCAAACATCATTGAAACAACCAAGGAATGAGACAGATAGAGATGAAACAAAACATCAGAAACAAAAGAAAATGGAATCAACTTGAATGGTAATGTGTGTGTGTGTGATTTGGATTTTTAACATAGCCTTAACTATTTTTTAGGCATATTGTTACGATGTATGCAGTGTGGCAGTTTATACTGATGTCTAGCATTTGAGCATCATCCCACCAAGTCACATTATCCTGACACAAAGCCAGACAGTCCTAACTCTAACCTCTTAATGCCAAGTGCCTAGTGAGGCAGCTGTTAATATCACTTTTATAAGTCTTTGGTATGGCTCGGCTGGGGTTTGAACCCACAATCTCTTGCATCTGAGGCGGGTGCTAACTTGCATGGCAGTCACTTCCAAATTAATTATCTGTCAGTATGTTCTTAGTGAATGTGAGCAAGGGTATAAAGTATTTTTGACTTTTGAAATACATACATATAGACTTTAAAAAGATTGTGTCCATGTCAGTGTTAGTGCTACATTATAACAGTCTTATGACCAATCCAGCCAATTCCAAAATTTTTAACTGGATGTCTTAATTTAGTTTCGGATAAGTTCTAGTAGGTATATTGATGCCTTTGAGACAATATGCATGTTCACTTATCCAGATCTTTTGTTTCTTCAACTTCAGAATAGTATGTACAAATCATTGTCCCATGAAAAGAGTGTTACCTTAACTATGGGATGACCTCAACAAGAGCAATAGCAGAAACAATAATCATCATCATTATTTGTTTTTTAAAAACAAAAACATAAATGCAAACTGAAGAATAAAAAATACATGCAACAAGTTAAGGTAGATGCAAATATTATAGGGCAAAATTTTATTGTATCTGTTGTATTGTATTTAACTCGGAAGAAGATGGGAAATATAATTTGTAGGTATATAGTTTTCTAAATCCTTGATATATTTAATTATTTCTTTTTGTGGAGCAGCTGACCATGATATATGGGTACAGTTGTATTTACTGTACATTTTAGTAACTGATTCCTATTAAATTCAGTATTATCCTTTACCCAATTCTGACCTCACAGTGGGGGATGTTACCAAATCACCATTACAACCCTAATAAAGACCTGTGAGAACCATAAATCTAGACAAAGTGGTCAACCTATGTGTAGCTGACCAAACTCCCTGTTGTCATTAGTGTCAGCTAGTTGTGTATTAGATTTAAGAATTTATTTAAGCTTGTTGTTTTCTTAGAGAACTATTTGTGTGTGTGTGTGTGTGTGTGTGTGTGTGTGTGTGTGTGTGTGTGCAAAACATATGATACAAAATGAGGAATTTAATTAATTAAAGGTGATGACAAAAGGACAGATGGTTAGCAGGTGAAATGGATTTAAGATAATTCTTCTTTAATTCATATTTGGAATATACTCAAATGAATAAAATGTGTGCAGGTGAATGAATAAATTATTTTTTGACAGTGAATCACCTCTTTTCTCATCATCTATACCCAAACCAAAATCGCAAGCTTATTTTTAAGGTTGCGGCAAGCTTGCTGCAAGCATGTTATTTAAGCTTGCCGCAAGCTTAGATTTGAAACCGCGGCAAGCTTGCGCAAGCTTGCAGCAAGCTTGCGCAAGCTTATTTTTAAGGTTGCGGCAAGCTTGCGCAAGCTTATTTTTAAGGTTGCGGCAAGCTTGCCGCAAGCTTATTTTTAAGATTGTGGCAAGCTTGCGCAAGCTTGCCGCAAGCTTGCGCAAGCTTATTTTTAACATTGTGGCAAGCTTGTGCAAGCTTATCTTTAAGGTTGTGGCAAGCTTGCCGCAAGCTTATTTTTAAGGTTGTGCTTGACAAGCCAATTAGATTTTAAATTATATATATATATATATATATATATATATATATATATATATATATATATATATATATATATATATATATGTATATGAAACTGACATGGCATGTACTGCCACCATATTTCTAGCCCTTGATGTGTGAAAATGACCATTTATATAAAATATTAAAAGTAAAATGTTGATATATGCTACGATGTATGTCGCAGAATTGAAACAGAGTGGATTTTTTATTAAATGAATAACTCAAACAATGTGTGAAAGATGGCAATTCATGAATTTAATTAGTTAATAAAAATATATGATGTAAAAATACAATGATTCTCACATGCTCTCAAAATGCAATTGATCCAATTACTCTATACTAACATTAACAAATTGAAGAAAAAAAAATAGTATACACTATCCGATACTCACATAATTTTATGTACCGCCTAGGATTGAGACTCAAACAATTCAAATAAATTTCAAAAGTTTTGCACTGTAAGTAAAAGATTCACAAATCTCCTGGAATTCAACTAGTCAACTAGATTCAAAATAATCTCATGTAATTAATACAAATGTACCAATTGAAACAGCAATTGGACCAAATACACCATTCCCTCGATAACAAATAGTAGACACATAGATATACTATAATTACCGTTATTTACTATTGCACGACATACAGACAGAGAGAGAGAGAGAGAGAGAGAGAGAGAGAGAGAGAGAGAGAGAGACAGACAGACAGACAGACAGACAGACAGACAGAGATTGTTTCTAAATATCTTCTGCAATTTTGGAATCTGGGAACACATTTTTAATTACTTCCATTAACTTGTAGGCTGTGCTCAATTTACGATCAGCTCATAGAATCACCTCATCACGTTATCTGCTTTTGAAATATGTGCTGATCACCGACTTCCTTTCCCTTCATCGTTGACAAAATACTTGTATTTCCCTTCACTAACGATGCCAATTTCGCATGATTTTCCGATTACACCTGCCGTGAAAAGTCATTCATTCCACCATGTTGTGCACATGAAAAATTTAAGTTGCAAACAGTGCAGAGTACAAAATGCACTCCTTTAGACGGTGGTTTAAGGCATGGTCACAGAGTATTATGAACTGGTAGAAAATGCTGCTTTCTATGTTTAGACATTCTATTTTCATCATTAGATTCGAGCTGAAATTTTGTAAACGGCGGCATGTTTAAACAACCGGATGTTGAGAGAATGTTACAATCAGTGATGTGGCGCGGACTACAGACCCGGACGCGGACCGAAGAGACGATACAACAAAACTAACCGGAATAAAAAACGCTTAAAAAATTATTTTAAAAAAAATAAAAAATAAATGCAACCTCAAATCGTAATTTAAAACCAATGACCATACTATCGTACGAATGAGCTTTATTCCGTACAAATTCAGTCAAATACGAACTGGTAAACAGGTCTGCAAAGGCAAAATGGTGGGTGGTTGGCAGATTTTTTTGGTTTTTAATACTCATTTATATTAATTTCAGGATAAATTACCGTATATTGAGGAGTTAATCAAAAACATTATTCCATGTGATTTCCGTTCGATCACAGGAGTCTGACGCTGTTTCAAGAATGTTAAAATTACCTACACATTCAAATACAAAAATTGTCAAATTGAAACAGAAATTGGAATATTCTTTCAAAAACTAAATGCCATAAGTTATCATCACAAAATTACAGAGACTATATTTGATGGTGCATACATTGTTGGTAAGAAGCATTTATAAGTACTTGACTTCAAATATCTTGCTGCATTAAGTCAGTCTGTAAATAACTTTGCAATCGGTAAATGCTATGTATTTTACCGGATTTTACTAAATGGAATCCTTTATCACAGTGTAAAATATAACACACATTCAAGAAATTCTTGCTCTGTTCTTTTTATATTTAATGGTGTAAAACAATGTGGACAAATTATGTTCTATGTTAAAGTTTATCCACTTTGCTGCTGTTTGATGAATGACTGCAGATGCACTCCTTCATTTTTTGCAATCTAGGAAGCTTGAATTTTACATTTTCCAAGCTTGCAGACTTGGAAAAATTCCTTTTGCAAGCTAGCTTAATTTGTGTAAGTTTGAGATTTTACAATAAGCTTGCAGACTTTGAGAATTTCTTTTTGCAAGCTTGCAGACTTGGAAAAATTCCTTTTGCAAGCTTGCGCAAGCTACCTTACTAGCTTGTACAACTTCAACTTGCTTGCTGCAAGCTTGACGCAAGCTTGCTGCAAGCTTGTGGAAAGCTTGCATTTTGGTTTGGGTACATTGTCAAAGTTGTCAACACACTCCAGAAAACAAACATAAGTGGTTCTATACTATCCATTTGCATTGCTTGGGTTAGAAATAAATGCAACATAAAATTGAGATTAGAGTGCCAGAAGTATTTATGAAAAAATTGTTTATACATATTTTCTTTTGTTAATGCACATTCTGCATTAAATGTAAAACCAGATTTGTCTCTGATGAAAGATTTCTAGTTTTTCTCATTATTCTATTACTGGCTTATCATTTACTCAGGGGATTAAAAGTAACCATATATTTGACTGATCATTATCTCAGTGACATTGAATAAAGAAATAACAAATTAGAGAATCAAATCCATAAATGTTATTCTCCAAAAAAATATAAAGAACTGCAAGCAAAGTGATTTTGAAACAAAACAGATGTAATGACGAACACTCAAAGATGCAAAGAAAATGTGAAGTTAGTATTAAAAAAATAGAATAATGTATCGCTCTTTCTCATTTAATGGTGCATTTCTGCATGATAGTTACTGATAGGCCATCCTAATATCCATTTGTCTTCCTGATCAGTTAAATTTCTCAATTCTCTTTATGCAGGATACTACTTGAATTTATACCAAATAACTAACTGATCATACAAATCCTTACATAAGTCTAAATGATCAGTGTCAGTGTCAACTTGATTTGTGAACTTAATTCCAAATGTATACTAATTATTAATCTTTATGCAAATAAATATTAGTTATTATTTGGCATGACTCTGACTAATGTCATTAAATTCCACTTTACAATTCAATACAAACCAATAATGCCTAAAATGTATTCCCATGATACTTTTCTTTATGCCGATGTAAAGTTTACTTAGGTTTACTCACTCATATAGCAGGTCTTTGAGCCTTTTGTCTTTAGCACATTTGTGACAGAAAATTAAATATCAATAAGCTTAGAAGTGTATATTTCTCAAGATTAAAGTCTTAATTATTTCATCTTTAATTGTTATGCAGTTGTTTTGTAAATTGGAAGGAGCAAATTAATTTTTTTTCTAACTTTGATTGCAGGAAGGAAAAGGATCAGAAGGCACAGACCAAGAGTTAGCAACTGCTGAATACAATCACCAAAGTTTTATCTAGACATCTTTTCAGATGAAAACAGTTTATATTTTGTAAAGAACTACTAGCAAAAGTGTAGAAAGAGACATTTACATAAAACATCAGCAAAATGTCAATGAAGCTTGATAGAAAAGACAAACAAATTATAGATACAGCTTATCTAGTGTGTAATTGTCGGGATATGTCACCAAAGATACAATTTCAATGAAAGCTATTAACAAGGAGAGTCTAGGAACTCAAATAAGAAATTATTTAAAATAAATCTAACAATCTTAGCACTATGAGACACAACAGCAAATTTGATATTAATCATAATATCACAGATTTAAAGTAAATTGCTGTACAACCTGTGTGATTTATTTTCCTTTTAAGATTGGTTTGATCCTTTAAAGGCATCACTGTTTTGAGGAACGTTTAACAACTTTTTCAATCTTTAATGCTAAAATGAAATTTATGATATAATCTATATAAGAAGTATTTTGTACTATTTGTGAATGCAGTATATGCACTTGTTATTGTTTGCTTCTTTATGAAGATATGATTGTGTAATTATAACCATTAGGGCTATTTTATTTAAACGTACATGGTACCCAGGGAATGCATTTTTTTAAAAATCTATGTCAGGGTATTTTGATTTCAATGAGTTCAATTTAAAATGATAAGAAATTTCTAAATTGCATCTATGGATGAGTACCCAACTTTAAAAGTGCCTTTCCTAGGTTACAAGTATGTTTTAATGGAACAGCCCTTACTAAATAAAACAATGCTCATTATTCATTTTAAGGTGATACACTTGTGAGGTATCTATCTGTATTGATCATGGAGAGAAGGATTATCATGGTCTTCAAGATGACAAACTTGATGTACAAATGACATCTTTCTTTGTATCCAAATATTATATACACATAAAATCTATAACTAGTCACATTTAACATTAACACCTCTTGGTACAAGCAAATATTAAATGTTTTGAAATAGTATGTAAATGTATTCAAGAATTACCGTAAATTTAATTAGATATGTTATGTGTTTAAGAAGGACTGATACAAAAATCATGTTCTTTTTCTATGTAACAGAAAGGTACTTACATGATTTTTTTTAATTTGATTTATTTTATTCTTATGGTAACAAAATCACAGGAAACCTTAGAAGACATAGAAAAGGTCAAAAGAAGAGTTGCTTGTTCTTCTTTTGATATTCATGCATACACTCAGGTAAAATAGAAAAACAAAGAGTTATAGTAATCGAGTAAAGAATGTTAAGATATAGTTGTAGAAGTTTGTATGGTTGTTATACATGATGATAATACAGGCTTATGCAATTGGTTCTAAGAAAGTAAACTGAATTATCTAGACTTCTAAAATAAGTAATATTACTACAATGACTTTGATTTACAGTCTTATAGACACATTTAGTAATTTTGTTTCTAAGTCGCATCATGACACTGTACTTTGAGCATGATCCCAGCTTAAGTATCATCTGTGCTAGACTAAGACTACACCCAGAGTTAGTGCATATTCTGTGCTGATCCCAGCTAATGTAAATCTATGCTCAGTTCATCTCAGCTAGGAGAAAATATTCTAATTTCAAACTGAATATATCCTAACAAGGTCTAAAACACCTAGCAGACCCCAACTTGGCAATATAGTGATATTATCACATTCATATACACATGTACTGGGAGCATACAAAATATCAAATATGTCCTGATTTGCATCATCACTTGAAAATATTTTTCCAATAATTAAGACAAGCATTAATTGCAACATATTTCAAACACACTAATAGAGAATGGTTTTAGTTGTTTCTGAGCTGTTCAATATAGCAAAATGAACAGTTTTTGTAGTCTAATTTTTAGTTGAAAAAGCTGCTGTTGTAATTGTGGATTTGTTTATTTAATTTATATTTTTATTCTATCTTTTCTGAAGGTTAAATCAATCGTACCTCAAAGTTGAATAAGAACTGTCATTATTTTTGTCCATCTTCATTAATCTTATCAATAAAGGTGGACTTATTTTTATGACCTCTTGGTATGTGTATCATTGCTATGTCATACACAATTCCAACATTAAGTATTGATATTACTATAGGAAATTCAAACTGCTCTGTTTGTGTTCTTTGAAGAAAACAAATCAGTGCTGGAAGATAGGGTATTGTTACTACATGGGTTTGGTGGAGAGCTATGTAGTATTGTTACTACATCAGGTTTTGGAGATCACAAAATCTGTGCTGGGAAATAGGGTATTGTTACTACATGGGCTAGGTGGAGAGCTATGTAGTATTGTTACTACATCAAATTTTGAAGAAAACAAATCAGTGCTGGGAAATAGGGTATTGTTACTACATGGGCATGGTGGAGAGCTATGTAGTATTGTTACTACATCAGATTTTGAAGAAAACAAATCAGTGCTGGGAAATAGGGTATTGTTACTACATGGGTTTGGTTTACAGCTATGTAGTATTGTTACTAAATCAAATTTGGAAGAAAACAAATCAGTGCTGGAAGATAGGGTATTGTTACTACATGGGTTTGGTGGAGAGCTATGTAGTAGTTTTACTACATCTGATTTTGAAGAAAACAAATCAATGCTAGAAGATAGGGTATTGTTACTACATGTTCTTTGTGGAGAGCTAGGTATGTAGCTACTACATTGTTACTACATCAGGTTTAAGAGATCACAAAATCAGTGCTGGGAGATAGGGTATTGTTAATACTGACGTTTGGGAATTAACCATGTAGTCACAATTGTCTTAAAAAGGACAAGCAAGCAATTCCATTTTTATTCTGACAGCCATTTAACGTCAATTCAGCACAGAAAATGTTTGTCATTGTTGTTAATTTGGTATTAACGTCAACTCAGCGCACGATAGGCTATAATCTGAAGCCATGATTACGCATTGAACCAGGAAATACACCAGTATGAATCATTCACCCAAAGGAAGCTCACAAGGCTAGACTGGACCAGATATGTATCGAACCAAGGCAAAGAGAGGTGAGATGGCAATGATATGTAAAAGCGAGAGGTATTGACCACACGGCAACACGAGGTCCCTTCCAAACGAATAAGAGAGAGAGAGAGAGACAGACAGACAGACAGACAGACAGACATACAAATAGACAGACAGACGGAATCACATCACAATTAATACTTCCAGTTCAGTACCCACGAATGTAGTTCCAGTCTATTTTTAGAACATTTGTTTCTCTCTCATTTTGGTGGTGATAGAAGAGTTATATTGATGCATATTTGGTAGGGATTTAAAGGTAATTGTTTATTCTTGAGAATATGAGCAGAGAGAGTGGTTGTCAGTGTGTAATTTGGCGACAGTGCACATGGAGTAATAAGGCCTTGGAAATGATCTGGAAGTGAAATATGTGGTCTGTGTACATGCTGTTATGTTTACAGTGCAGCAGCTCAAAAAAATGCCGGTCAACCCTTGACAAGAATTTCACCGTGAAGTCATCTTTGGAGGTATTTTAGATTTTCATATGATTTGTATTGATTGTCACACTGTGGAAAGGTCAGTGCTGAGAAATATATGTAGAGAACATATAGTAAAATTAATTGTGGTGTATGGCCTGTACAGGCAGTTATTATTAAACTTTAAATTGCTATAAAATTTTTATTTTTAATGATCAACACATGAAATTTGAAGGCGTTATATATATTAACATTTAAAATAGAAAAATGACATTAGAATTTAAAAATTGATTTTATTTTTTAAAATTTTAATAACTTTTTTTAAAAAATTAAAAAATTAAAATTTGCCCCTTAAAATGCACATAGATAATATTTTTGGAAATTATATCAAATGATATCAGCATGTTTATAATCCTACACCATATACAAGCTACAATGATGGATATTTGTCAAATTTTGTCGGAGAAAATATCTTTGTAAGTCAAATTGAGTCAAACATTTAAAATGTATTCTATTTTGTATTGATCATTCAAACTATTTATTAGGGGTCCAATCAGTTAATTTATGTGTTTATGATGGGGTGACTTCCTGAGTAACACATATCTGCTTATATAGCCTTTAGTAATTGTTAACAAATATAGTTGCAGGGTGTTCAGTGAGAGGACAGTGATGCAAATTTTATACTAGAACCTACTCAAGTTCTCTACTAAATCAGTTTAAACTTTCTGAGAATGAAATGCAGGCTGAAGGGATAAAATATACTTTCCACATGTATATTTACCCTTGGATGTAAGAAAACAGCAAAATGATGTAAGTTGAACACAAAATGCATTCAATTGTATTGTTCTATTTGGTTAAGATATTGATTAGTGAAGTGCGGCATTGTGGCCTGTATGATGTTATGTGAATTCTAATGATCCATCTTAATTTATGCATTGTTAATTACTAATAATATTTGTTAACTGACACTCTAAAGATTGCATAAGATATATTCAAACAGATATTTTGAGTTTAACTGTGTACAACTGATCTGTCCTTGACACATGTATGTTTTCTTAAATATTTAAAGAAATTCGTATCTTGCACGAGTTTCCCGAATTTTCTGTTGCGACTCAAAGGTTATAAAGTAATTATAATAAAAGAGCGAAAAGGAATATGTTTAGAAAATGGAACATATACTCTATTTAAATTTAAAATAATTGTAAGGATTGTGAATTAAATCACAAAAATCCAAAAGTTTAGAATATTCTGAATGAATTTAAACCTAAGGTTGCAATAGCCTGTAATGGTGTTACATTGGGTCGCAACAGAAAATTTGAGAAACATGTCTTTTGAATATTTCTAACAGCCTTGATGAATCAGCATCAGCTAATACAAAATGTTTTTGAATGATTTATTTTGAAAATATTATTGAGCTCTTTGTTATTCTAGTGACTAATTGAAATAAACGCGTTATCTCAAATAATAACTCTAAGAGAACTTAAATTACTTCACTAAGATTGATGTTAAGATATGGAATGAGTACTTCTAATACAATCAGTTTTGAAATAAAGATTTAATACAAGATTGAGCGTCTTTGAAAAGCAACTTTCCTTCCAACATTAATCAAAATGCGTCTGTCGAAAAGTGCAATCTTGCCAAAGACTGTCTCTAACAATAAGTCGCACGAGCGTTATTCGAAGACTATAAAGATGACATGGAACTAATACATTTTAATCGTCAATCGTTTGTTTTTTTAAAATGTATCGGGTGATACTTATTGCATTTCTCCACATCATAATCCAGATGATGACGAATCACTAGAAGAAAAGTATGCTAATAAGGCATAATTCAAATTATTCTAAATTATAATCGCAGCTCATCATCCTAGTATCAAGTAAAAAATGACTAAACAAATGATGATTCACATTATTTCCAAAGCAAGTAAAATATCCTCTGTGTTTCTGTTCAAAGAAATCACTAAAACAGGTCCTCGAGTAGCGAAGAAAGAAAAAAAAATAGAAAAAAAGTAAATGCTACAAAAAAAGAGAAAAGAAATAATTAAAGAAGTGAAAGGTAAGAAGCCATCTTCAAGAAGAAATAAAACTTTTTATTTGTGATATGGATTGTCATTCATCAAAAAAGTCAGCATAAGAATTTTTCTTCCCGCTTGTATCTAAAAGTAGATTAAAAGGTATAAAGTCTTCTAGTAAGAAACATATATTTTGATGAAATAAAAAAGGCTAAAAGCATAAGTTCATTATACTAACTGTCACTTATTTATTTAAATTCATTTTCTGTATCTGTCCGACATTGTAACTGCTGTCTCGATAATGCACGATGATGGCCAGTTTCTCGTAATAAATAAACCGCATCTGAATAGGATCATGTTGCACATCCTGTTAGGTTAGTTAAAGATCTTTCTTTTTATGACTTTAAACACTTTATCGAAGTGTTCTTCAGTGAATCACATCGACCATCCTCCATCAACTTACTTTCCGTAGCGTCGCGTGATCGAAAGTACAGTGGTTTATCCATGGTTGCCTAATTTGATATCTGTTTTTGTGTGTCAAGTGTTTCCAACCTTTTTCTTATCCAAGTTTTAAGAGTTTTCCTTCCTGTTATGAGAATAAGATTTTCATAGTCAATGAACGTACCTTCGCGAGTTGGCAATCTTCTTTGAAGAAAGACAGAGAACACCTGGTGCTAGAAGAAATTTCTAGCATGTCGGAGAGGTAGGAGAAAGACACACAAGAAGATTGGAGGTTATCGGGTCGCAAACCGACTTTGACTCACTGAGTCACTCCGTGTGAGAGAAGGAGAGCCGGCTGTCCGTAACGATCAAGGCGACGGGAATGTCGGAGGTGATCCTCAGGTAAGGAATCCATCCATAGACTTGTACATACCTCACCCAAGAAAAACGGACTTGCACGTCGGCATGTTTCTACTAAAAAAGCCTGAGGCATTTTGCCAGGGACTGTTGAAGGCTAGGCAGACCCTGGTGAATGGCGTAGCTAGAAAGGTGTGCGAGTCGGAGGCAACCTGTACACCATCAAACTTTGCTACAGCAAGTGTCAACCGAGAAGGTCCTACCATCTTGTAGGACACTGGATGTAGCATTCCAGCCTTTCTTTGACCTCGATTCACCGTACCTGAAAGAGGAAAATTGAAGCTGCCTGCTTGGCTGGACTGTCATATGACATCATAGTGGGATGTTGTTATGGGTCTCTATTTGGGACACACCCTTAGTCAAGGCACGCTATCCCCAAACAATCAAAAATGGAGCACTTGGAAAACGCTGCACGACCCAACACGAAAACTGAGGTGAGATCATTCCTGAGATTGACTGGGTATTACCGCAGGTAAGTGGCCAATTTCCTTGTGATTGCATGGCCATCATCTCAATTGGTCAATAAACGGGCACCGGGTAAAGTTATTTGGACGGATGCGTGCGAGCATGTTCCCATACACTAAAGGATAGGCTCACGTACGACGCGGTTGTCTGCTTAACAGATCTGTCCAACAACTTCGCGCTCCGCACTGACACATACGACACAAGTCTGGGATCATTAATATTAAAAAAGCGCGAAGTGACGGTTTTCACTGTCGCACAGGGCTGTCGAAAATTGTCTGCTACTGAGAAGAACTACTCCGTATCGGAGAGGGAATGCCTCAGAATTGCGTTCGGTATTTCACGGTTCGAGCGGTACATTTACGGTTGTAAGTTCGTATTAAAACTGACCACTATACCCTCACCTATCTCTCACAGGTGTAATTGTTGAGTGGAAGCTTGATGCAATGATCTCTGTTCAAAAAGGTCTCATTCAAAATTGGCGGGAAACTTTGTTTTCCTGGCAATTACAAAGGAGCTTCGAACATATGCAGTGTTTATAATTCATTACTAGAATCGTTAGTACGTAGACTTTTCGTTTGTTTCCTTTGTTGTGTTTTATTTTTAGAGTTTGATATACTTGTAAATTATGAGATACGAGCAGGTTTTATGTAACGATATAATATTGTAATTCGCTATTTGGTTAATTCGTAGTAGAGGAAGCGTTTAGAGACCAGAAGATCGTTTCAAGGCAGAAAGAAGCACTCTAGTGCAGTTGGTATGGAGTCTCTGAGAGGCGAGAGAAGTAGCGAACAGACGCATAAGTTGATGGACTGGAGAGAGACTGGAGTAGAAGTCCAGAGAAAGCATCAATACAGATGAGTAGGAACAAATTACAGGAGGAAAATCTATCACACTAAGTGGGATGATGAAATAGGCCGTCACTTGGTCGAGTAAAAGGCGAGTGATAGGTTTCAAAATATAAATCTGTTATTGACTGATATTAAATTGCTGTTTCCTTGAATTAAACGTTTTGTAATCAGTATTTTAACTGTCATGATCGCTGACTCGGGGCTCAGGGCTCTGCATCTTAATATCACGACTTTAATTTCTAACAAAACCGAGCGAGGGTGTGCCTTCTATCATAGTGTTTAAGAAATAATGGGTGCATCCCACCCCAATATAGCCAACGTGAACCTTTACAAATATTTAAGTATAAGTTATGATTTAAATCGCTCCAAATGATTCTGATTTAAAGGGAGCCAGAAGCGTTCGTTGATGTTTTGGTAAGGTTGTGGATATGGATGTTGTTTAAGTTGGTAAGTGTGAGTCTAGATAGCTCGAGGAGCTTGCTAATGTCCTTGTGTTTGCGAACAGGTCTTTGAGAGATCAGATGAGCTTTAGGAGACAGAGGGAAATACCCTAGTGCAGTTTGTACCGAGTCTCTGAGATAGGAGAAACGTAGAGACGGAAGACAGACGTTGATGGACTGGAAGGGAACTGGATAAAGCATCATTACAAATGAGTAGGTACAGGGGGAACATCTATCACACTAAGTCAGATGATGAAATAAACCATAACTTAGTCGAGTGAAAGACGAGTGGCAGGGTTTTAAATATTGATTTCATTGAGAAATGACTGTCTGTTATTGACTTATATTAAATTGATGTTTCTTTAGAATTCACCTTGTGTATTCAATAATTAAACTGTCGGCATCGCTGACTGAGGGCTCCGAGATTTGCATTTCTCTCTCACTACTTCAATTTCGAACGGAACCGAGCCAGGGTGGGTGTTCTGTAATAATTTAAAACAATACTGGAAGCACCCCTAACCAACCTAGTCAACGGGAACTTTAACACATTATGTTTCCGTCCTGGTTCACAAGTTATAATTCCGTCAAAATAAACTGGTCTGATATGTGATAGACAGATGTACACGCTCGTTTAATTGTTGTGCATAATTCTTTATTAGTATAAATTATGGTTTAAATTGCTCCATATGATTTTGAAGTATAGGTGTCCAGTGTTCGTTGAATGTTTGCTAAGTGTTTATATATGTAATTTGTCTTTCTCCTGACGAAATGCCTGCTTAGCTCGAAACGCTGAGAAACCGTTGTCATATTAGCCGAGTATAATAATTAGTGTCACTATGGCCTAAGTGGTTAAAACGTCCAGTTTGAATGCGGGTGTTAACAAGTTGGAGCCCCGGCCGAGTCATATCAGAGACTAGTAAAATGGTACTAGCTCCTATCTCACTTGGCTTTCAGCATATTGAGGTTACTATTAGGACTGGACGGCCACGCTACAGATGCAGTTTAATACGTCAGTGCTAGACATGAATATTAACACTGCAGACATCCTAGCGATTAGAATACAAGCTGTTAAAGGTACAGTTTAAAGAAAATCTCACAAACACACATAAGAAAAGTAAATATTATCAGTATTGTCATAGATGATTATTCGATATTCTGATTTGCGAATAATATTTACCATATGTTAATAAACAATAACTCTATATGTATAAACAGCACACAACTGTATATATCGTTTTAACATTTAAGTGTACAGTTGTTGATATTATTTTCAAAAGGTGCGTCTGTTTCATTTAATGTTCCCATTAAAATATATTCAACTTTTTTCACTTGGCTGAATATCATGTTTTGTTGTGTTGTTATTTTGAAATTAACGCCATTACTATGAGCATGAGCGGCTAGACATGATAGAATATGAACGCGAGAAAATAACAACACGAACCACCGAGATACCGGAAAATAATTGCAGCTTATTCACACACACACACACACACACACACACACACACACACACACATTGACCAAGCCTGAGACTTAAACCCGCCTCGACAGAGGTGAAATTGCTATGATCAGTAAAAGAGAGCGGTTGAAGCCACTCGGCTAGAAGGTGTATATGCTGCAGAAAGAATAGACGTTGTTAGAGAAGTAATGAGAGAGTAGTGAGACCGAGCTTTCGATTAGAATTCATAGCAAAGTGACAGACAGAAGAAATTGCAAACCTGTTATCCTTTCAATTATGATTGTACGTTAGGAGTAAATATGAGCGCTTAGTTACTCGATAGTTCCAGAGAAATATGGACTTAATTTCAATACATAACGGTTTATGTATCTTTGTTTTTTATGTAAAAGCTGAAGACCTGACTAACGTCGTGGTTTACGTTGAGATCAAATTAATTAGAAAACGAATTGACTGAAAACCTGTACTGTTTGATGTTATGGCATTTAACTAGACATTTATAAATTCAATATTTAGAACATTATTGAAAAATACAATTTTCAGGCCAGATAAATATATCAACGATAAAATGCTTTTTCCTGAGATGTCAATAAAATAATTTTCATCTTTTTCTCTTCAAAACTTTGAACGTTTTGAACGTTTCACAATATTGAACCAATCCCAGTCTATTTAGACCAATGTCACAAAACTGAGTATTTTACTTGGCGGCGATGGGTTCATCAGCGCGTAAGTACATATCTCATACTATTGATTAATGTTTCTGATTTATAATTAATCAAATGCATTTCCCTTCACACTGTGCTATTTTGGATCCTACCCATGTTCTTTTCTCGGCGGGCATCCTTCGTGCCCAGTTAAGTAAGAAAGCATCACGTTAATGTACACACTTGTTTAGAACATTCCTGTGCTACAAAACATATTTGAACAAAAGCAGTATATTGATTCAACACTGTTAAGAACGATATCTTTTGATGAACTAAATTGATTAATACATACAGAAGCCATCATAATATAACGCGTGCATTTTCATTTAGTTCTTATGCAATTTTCAATGACCTGCCCGACCCCAGCATCGTTATTTTTATACCTGTTTCATTTCTATAAAATTCATTGCTAACACTACCTGCAACGACGCACCTGTGAATATTGTATACCCTTTTTTTCCCACGTTCCTCTCGATCTTTATTTTAGCAAACATCACATTCCGATAAGTGCATCTTAAGTGAATCCGTACTACCATGTTTCCATGGATTATCGCTAAATATAGATAGGTTACAGCCAATCACATATCTTCTATACGGCCTGGGTAAAGTTAACATCCTGGTTACTACTTTGATTCCAAATCAAACTGTTTGAATTCTTGCAAAATAGAAACCACTTGTGTTGTTTGACACAAGTAGCAACCATGATGTTAATAACTTTTGCTTTTCCTTACAAAAGATGCGTGATTGGTTCTAACATCTCTAAATGCAGATCTAACCCATGTAAACACGGTAGTACGGATTTTTTTAATATGTATCTTAGAGGAACGTGATAGTTGCTAAAATAAAAATCAAGAAGAATGTGAGGCAAAATTAGATACACTTGTATCAGGTGCGCCGTCGAATGATGCGTTAGGAATGAATTTTACAAAAATGACATAAAGACAATAACGATATTGGTGTCGGGCATGGTCATTGAAATTACGTGAAAATGGACCGCTTTTAGTATGATGATTTCGTTATGTATTAATCGAATTAGATCTTCAAAAGCAATCTTTCTTCATAGCGTTGAACCACTATGCTGCTTTTGCTCAATTATGTTAGTGGTCTGATTATTTGAATGATTCGACTTTATTTCAGACGATGATTTCTGCAATGTTTTTGAATCTGAAATTGTCTTATGGCTAAGCTATATCAATTAAACTGAAAATAATATGTGAATATTTGGAATATGTGCAAATTTAATTGCAGGTTTCTTATATGAAGCGTTTATATTTTTAGTTTCTGTGCTGTCCGGGTATTGAAAATCAGAACCTTGCGCTAACGCGTCTACCTCACCCTACCAGTCGAGGTACTGTGGTGTGAAGTATCATGTTTTGTCCCTAAAATTAAGTTATCTTTACCTATATGGACCCTTTTTAAAGGGTTTTGCTTGTCTTACCTCGGCCCTCGTGAAGAGGTGTCGTTTGATATATTTCCAATGTAGTTGTAACATATAGAAACACGTTAAAGGTATAGTGTAAACAGGTGAGGCTTTCCGGCATGAAAAGATATAATGAATGATGAAGGACATTAACTACATCAATTAGTGTGACATGTTGTAAGCATATTAGGACTGAAGATTTCAATATTTCCTGTTAAGAGCAAAATTGAAGTTGTTTGGAAATTCACTCATATAAATTAAACGTTCCAAGCCGAGTTAAACTATATTCTTAAACGTTTTAGATGCTGACATATTTGTTATTTAATGGGTAAATTGGAAATTGATAAATGTAATTTTGTAAAATATTTGTTATTCAGTCGTTTTTATTTCACTCCAAAATACAAATACTTTTGTTATTTATGATTTAGCACGTCGAGGGAACTCTATACTAATTTATATATCTCCTATGTGGTTTAACTGACACTCATTTATCTAATTTATTGTTTGTTTGAATCCATTTTACTTAAAAAAGAAGATAAACTTTTATATTTAAATCAGAAGGATTAATTATTAGGTTGCTTCAATATAAACTATTAGTGGTGAATATATAAATTTTTAATATCATTTTCAAGAGCAAAAATCGGCCAATTGTAGAAATTAAAGTAAGTTGCTTAATTATCTACATTCTTCGTTAAGCGTATGTAGCCACACTTTTAACTCTTTGCTCTAGACTGACACGTGGTTTATCAGATTTTGAAGTCTTGGAAGTGAGTGATAATATGTTCAGTATTACGTATTAAAATCAAGATGAAAGATAATGGACCCGTTCAAGATAATTAAAAGTATAAAATAAGTAATTTATGTGGCATCTAAGCAAACAAAAATTCTGAAACTGTTTTGTAAATACTCACTGCACAATACCTTTAATCCAGTAGAAATACAATGGTAAACCAGTCAACACGTAAATACAAAATAACTAGTGAAACAGGTTTAAAGATAAAATTCATGTGCATTGAGAAAAAGTATCAAAGTAGAATCTTTATAAGAGTTCATATTCATTTATAAGATTTCAAATTATCTACATATCTTCTTTTCTCTAATTTATTTTGCGCATCTTAAAGCATGTTTTATGTAATAAATAGCTGCAATTGTTGCAACCTTGGCCAGTGAAACAAATGTACAGATTACTAAACATACAGTATATATTTAATTATAATTTTTTGAGCCTTTAGTTATTGATGGTTCTGGTTCTCTTATTATTTGTATGTATATGAACTTTTATAAATGTTCCCAATGATTCGGAAATGCAAGTAATAAGCACAAATAGACCTCTTTATCAGGAAGTAAGAGAAACAGAAAATATAACTGAGAAAATCCATGTTAATATTAGATATAAACGAGGCGTTATGACTCTCTGCAGAGAAAAAAAGAATTAAGTTATGTACATGAACAGAAAATAGTGAATTCAATACTATATCATCAGCATTCAGACGTTACATTGGTTAACAAACAAATATGTGATCAAATGAAGTCAATGCCTATGCAAACCGCTCATATCATGAACATTTCTTAAATATTTGGAATCATTTATGAATGTTATATTTTCATAATATATATATATTCCTCTAGCATTATGAAAGATACATGGAACTGACAAGCGTCGATACTTGTGAACATTTCTCGTTTATCTGTCGACATTCCATCTTGAAATGTCTGATACACTTATTGTAAAAGCACATATATCAAGCAATAAAGTTATTTTTGTTGGTATACTTTGAAAATGTTTCCAATAGCCGTTGGTGTATATGTCTCTTTTGAGTGCAATGTCCCGATTTCATTTTTATGATTGCTAGTTGAGCGGGAAAAATACGGTAAGTAAGGTCATAGGTATACCATTATACAAAGCGCATTAAATTTAGTTGTAAAGAGTACATATAAAAGTACATTGAAACCATGTAGAGCAGATATATATGACATCATCAAATGTATAAATTACTTTGTATAGTTGGTTAAGCATTGAGCAATTTATTTATTGAATATATATGGTTATCATGAATATACAAAGTAAACAGTTTGCTTATAATACAAAATAATGATTGATGTACACTTATGTAAAGCCTGTCGTTAGTTTGATCGTTTAAACGATGATGTCAATTACCTTCAAGTTTATTGTTAGTGTTCATTGAGATAAGATTGAATGGAAATCAAATCATGGGGCAGCCCCTTCGCTATAATATTGTTTTTTTTTAAAACATTTTTATTGATAAAATCTGAAAGTGCATAAGATGCTAAGGATATAATTTTATCGAGAAACACAATTAGTTAGCAGGAAAGCTAAACATTCTTAAAATAAAATATATCATGATACAAGTTTAATTGCACACTCTATAACCATACTATATGCATGGTGTATGTTTTATACTGATTGTGAAATAGAATGATCCATTTAATATTTTATACAAAGAATTTATTTGTTTTGTGAATAATTAAATCATAATAATAAGTTTCATTCATAATGTTTAGTGCTTTAAACGCATAATGATTTGTTTTTCTTCAGTTAAAATCAGTATTATCTATTTTTGTACCTGCCGATATATACCAGTACGAATTGGGGAATGATCGTACAAATTGTCGATAATTTGTGACATAGAACGGGACTCACTGATAACATGCATAAATTCACAGCTCTAGGGTTAAATATTCAAGTGGTTGCAAGAATTAAATAAAGATTATTTGCATGCCCTCATTTCATTAGGACATCTTATGAATATTAAACTCCTGGTGAGAGATTTATAACTGGATACAAGATATAAAACAATGTATCTCTTAGCTTTCTGTATAGGGTAGTCGGTTTAAATATTTTATGCTAGCCGTGGTCGTATAACGTTTGTTTAGGCAATGTAGAGGAATTCATTCAAATACAATTAAATGCAGCAATATGTGTTATTATTTGATCATAACATATGTTTCTTAGTTTATATGTCAATTAAAATCAAGTTTGTCGTAATAATATTATGAAAATCCACTCGCAGACAAATCTGTGTTGTGCTTTTGATTTACGTGTAGAACTTTGTTTCAACGTTGACAAGGTATGGTAATTGTTACTAAATCCATTATAAAAATACATCCAGAAATGCCGAAGATACATTCTAAGTGCAACGAGCAAAGAGAGGAACACATTAACAATTATTGTTATTATTAATGCATATATCTTCCTCTATCAATTGCTGTAAGACATTTAAATAAATTCAATCGACACTATTTTAATATTAAAGTATCAGATTTTAAAAATGAGATTATGCTAAATTATCAAAATTTAAATACTAGACCCTGATGTGAAGTATTACAACTGATTGTTCTTTTGGAAGTGCTAAATCAGGTTTATTTCCATGCACCCAGTTCACCATGATGTTGGAAGGTCTTACCTGAGACCTTGAATATATTGATTAATGATCTTGTTTGCCTATCGTTCAAAACGATACTTTGTAGGTATGTATAAAACAGACGCAAACAAAATTCAGCTACAGGATGTTATGTGTGCCTTTTGTGTTTATAACATCTTTAGATTAAATTTATCCAAAGCCCATCTCTACTTTGATAGTCGAGATTACAATATATGACTGCTATTGTACATATCGTTAAGATAAAATTCAATTTAAAGCAAAGATAGCATATACTATGATATTTTTTTATTATATCTGAAACGTTTAAAATAATACAAGTTTTGGAAATAATCATACAACATTTCAATGCAGAAATGCTGAATCCCATAAAATGAAATATTTATGACATATATTCCGTGCATATATCTAGAGACCGTTATATATATATATATATATATATATATATATATATATATATATATATATATATATATATATATATATATATATATTGCATTTGAAAACAATTATTTACACTAATCACGACACATTTTATCACGTTTTACTTCTAATTATTTCTTACGTGAGTTTTGAAAATCGTAGTGTTTAATGTACATAAATGTATATTAAAGTTCAGAAACACATTGTACCGCGATTTCGCAATTCGTGATTGGAAACATGGTCGATATCATTTATGAAGTGTAAAATGCAACGCAAGGCCTCTTTCTTGGCTTACGGTTAAGCTTCCGGATGTATGCGTCATGAGATAGCATTGTTTGTTTTATGTGAAATATATGACTCAAGACGATAATCAACAAATCGATTTATGACAAGATGTGTTGCAGTTGCAGTATATGCTGTTATAGTAGTAACGATATAACATTATGTACACGATATCTTACCAATACAACGCAATGATTAACTGAAGCAATATGTTAGTGTATTTCTGTGATGTATTATAACAGGAGCATGCCAATGCATATTTCAGATCTTATATCTTTGCTCAATGTTGTTTAAAGCGCTTCTAATTATGTCAAATGTTTATTAGCGGGTTTATTTAAAACAAAAACATGCCTAAACGGACTATAATGTTGTTTAGAAAGTAGTTTTTGTGAACAATTTCATTTGAGAAATCACAATTATCATTTCACATGTAGTTACTTCCGAAACATCGACTTGTCGCAAGTGATTTAGTTCGTCATCGTTATTTATGTAATATTTGTATTGTGTCATGTATTTTGGATCTTTAATGATCGCAATATGAAACTGTTATATACATATTGTCTCATTATTTTACTCTAATACTGATGAAATTCGAATAACATTGATTTTGTATTTTACACACAAACATTTTACTTTGGCCATACACTGAATTATAATTAATTTAGTTCATACTTCTCATTTATGCATGTAAAGTATAATCAACCTATATAAGAATAAATTTGGAGTCATTGATTAACTATTATTAGAAATCATCGATAACTTTGTCATTCAGTAAGACTTAGACGACATTGAAAAAGCTGGTGTTGGAAGGATTGACAGTAAGTAGCTTATGGATATTTTTAAGTCATACAATTTGAATACACTTTTCTGACATGAAATAACATAAATAGTTGCACTTTTACAAGACTGAAATCCTGTTGTTATAAATAATTACCAGTTAGCAAATGTTGTATACTTTCATGTTAGCCGTGGAATAAAGCTGCAATTGGATATAATATTTCCTATGTTAGTGCTAAGCTAGAAACATTCAATGGAATTTTCAGAGTAATCACATCGTACAAACGAGGTCATGAGCGACATGAAAGAATGCTATGTACGTCTGTTTCCAGGTGTGATCTTTTATATAGCATATGTACTTTAAACGTTAGTCGTGATGAGTAAAACTGAAATCAGACAGTGTATACAAAAATAAAATTAAATAATTAAAACAATTACCAAACTGTACTAGTCAGTATTACGATGTTTTGCTTATGTATTGTTTGATATATTTTTTCCACGTATACTTTATAATATATATATACACGAAAACCATTCAGTGAATTTGAATGAACAGCATAGAGAATTATTATTCATCATTAATTAAATTTCAAAGTAATGCATTTGCGTTGATGAACTGAAGACTTGCAAATATATTTACATTGACTTGTAATTAATTGTGAAGCTATTTATACGTTTGAAAATATACGGATATTTTTAATGGCTGTCTTTAAAAAAATATGCTTAACCAGAAAAAACGTAGCTCTGTTATCTCCAGTTGAATTGCATGCTACTAACCCACTAACAGTAGTTGACATATAGAAGCCATGTAAATGGGAGGGGGTAACACATACAATCACGTACAGATAATACAAGTAACAAACAAACATATGTTGAGAATGATTTTAATTAGACCACACCTGTATATGTGATTCCATGTATTAAATCTTCAAGATGATAGTCAACAGATGTTGAGATGACAACATGGAGTGTCTTAGTTAGATTATTTGAAGTTAGAGTTTTAAATGAATAATCTTTCTGATATATCTAGCCAACCAACTGATGTTGATGCCACCATCGAATGAGTAGAGCAATGCATTCTGATGTGAAATAATGGATGGTATGAACAAGCTGGAGAGGAATAATGACAAAAATGACCATAAAACAAAGAAGTTCTCATTCGCATCCGTTACCTCAAGCATTACATATCAGCAACACTACCATTACATTCATACAGTCAGTATGAAATCTAGGTGTTACTCTGGAAAGTAATCTCACACTGCACCAGCATGTCATTAACAATTGCAAGGCTGCACGCCTTGAGCTGAGAAGTATCAGATCCATTCGCAAATATAGTGCATACTTTCCCGCTGCTCTATACCATTCAATTGCTAACCATTCGTTCCAGAATCAAACACAGGTTTTATCTCTGTACTAAATTTCACTGACATACTCCAGTCCAACATGTTTATTTGGCCTCACCAATGTGTATACACCAGCAAGATACTTAAGCTCCTCTTCTGAAAATCGTATACTCATCATTCTTACACTGAAAACTAGGTCATATGGACAACCTTCTTATGCATACCAGAGCACAGCAACGTGGCACATCATGCTCATTAAAATTAGACACATTGACAGTGATTCCTTTCAAGAGTCCTCTTAAAACTCACCTTTTTCGACTGCAACAACAGACTTTAAAAATCATAATCTTGTTTAAATTATATATTTTCAGAATTTGTATGATTTCTAATTTCATAGAGTTTTGTTTTTTGTACTCGTATTATTATAGATGGTGTTAATCGCTTAGACATTCTAAAGGTTAGGAGCTATACAAAAGTTCGCATCATTACTATTATCTCGTGTACACTTGACATTGATGAACTCCGGCACGTTGTTATGCATGTAAACCATTTCAAGCGCCTGGATTCCCTGTTGTAATTCTGCTCTCAGGATCAAGGCCTCACATGAATACAGAAAGAAAGAGATGACAAGTGCTCTTGATAGTCTGGTTTTAGTTTTGAGACATATATTCTTGTATTTCCAGATGGGTCTTAGCTTTGACATTGTTTGTGCTCCTCGTGACAAAATGTCTGCTCTTGATCCCTCTTCCGTGATTATAGAACCAAGATATTTGAATGGTCAATTCAACTATCTTGGTTACATAATCACGGATGAGGGATCAAGAGCAAATCTCAACCAAGAATAAAGTCAGAGGACAGGAACTTGAAAAAGTGTGACCCACTTTTTCAAGTTCCTGTCCTCTGACTTTATTCTTGGTTGAGATTTGTTTGCCACTCATTGTCATCAGATTTGTCTACTCGGCACGTATCTTCCAAATTTATTCTAAAACCTGCAGACAGACTTAAGGTATATATATATACATATATATATATATATATATATATATATATATATATATATATATATATATATATATATATATATATATATATATACATTAAGCGATAGTACATGAGCTGATTACTTGTGAACAATCGTGACTGTATTTATTTCCATTTTAATTACAACGAGTTAAAAGAAAAATAAATATTATAATGTTTGTTAATTTATGTTAATTTTAAAAAGACACTTAAACGGATGAATGTAATGAACGTTGCCTGACGAAAATAGTATTAGCCCAGTTTTATTACTTTCATCTATGCATCTGATATTTGTAAATAATGATTTAGTTTGTACATGAACTCATTCACGTTTCTAATTCCTTTTTGTTCAGTTCATTATATATTGCATATTATGGGTGTGACATACACATTCATATACATTTTCTCCTCAGGTTCGGAAGCACATGCTGCTTGATGTTTAATAAATATATGGCATAATTGCGATCACTAGTGTGCCTGTTGGCAGTAAACTATAGTTTGATAATCAGAACTAGAGAGGAAAACGGTTTAACAAAATATTGGTCTTGTAAATGTGTTGTTTTGTTTCAATATTGAATAATGTCATTGTGTATCACAATTAATTGCATTATTTAGCAAGTACTATGCTTGATTAACCTTATACATAGATTCATACAAAGTTGTTTTATTCGTTATAGAGAACGAGCATGAAAAGAGTATTTTCATTCGAATGTAATTGACTGTAGAGACATAATTAGAAAGAAAATGAGAACTATATACTTCTTAAGATTGTTCATTTACGATTAATATCTAATAATTGTTGCAAAACAGCAAAGGCCAAAAATTAGTTTCCTATATATTGTTATGTCTGAACCTGACAAATTAAATCAAGTTTATTAGAAAATTGATCCAAGTAAAAAATTATACAATGAGGAAAATATATAAATCGGGTGGAAACAATGTCTTGTAAGTCTGCAGGATGATGATAAGTCATATCATCACATATATATGACACAATACACATGATATAAATACATAATGTGTTTAAGTGTGCTGTTTAGTCCAATTATCTCATCAGATTTATGACATTAAATAGCAAACTATTTCATAAGTTGGAAATTCAAAATAGTGCTTCGGAAGAACCTAAAATCTTACTTTTAACATTTTTGCCATCCTAATAAAAATTGGAACGCATTTTTAATTTACCCTCTCTGACATTAATGACATAAATCAATGTGCTCTCTTTTCATGTCAGCTTGCAACTAATTTATCTAATTTTAAGGAGCGTGTAAAACATAACATAAAATAATTTCTCACATTTAATGAGACTTTCAGAATTCCCATATTTCGTTAAAACGGTTGATCCATTTGCTTCTTCGTACCATTATTTGAAGTTACAATTCATTAATTGTTTTTATTTATATTGTGCAATAAATAAATAAACATCTGAAATTGTCATGTGATAACCAGAAAAGATCTGTCTCATACGTACAAATGAACGGTCTAATATAAGCTGCCCAATTATTTTGTCACTATCATCAGGTGCCTTTAAAGTCATGTATCATTACATGGGGTATCTGTAGTCAGGTTTCTGCAATAATTTACACGAAAATTTTGCACATATAATATAGCAGGTATTATACATGTTATAACGTTTACTTTCACCAAGATTTACGGCTTTGAAGATTTTCCCCAGAATAAAAATTACAGAAATGTTGATAGAATTTCTCTGCGGATTTATATTCTAATATCCACATGTCTCACTAGAATAAATCAAAAGAGTATTATTTTGACCATCTCACAACATGAACGCAGTATTGGATAATATAAATCCGAGTTTTCTTTGTAATTTCTCGAATTTGAATAAAGTTGTATAGGCATACATAACAATCTTGCATCGTATTTTGACCAATTCAATATATTACAAAAATAATACTCCCAAATAGTTGTATTCTATTTATGAAAAATCCAATGTCTAAATCTACAACCGTTTAAAAAAGCATTGGTATTTGTCTTATCGATGCTTAATTTAAGACCCAATTTTAAGAAAAAAAAAGAGCACCAACTAAAAGCAAAAGTGTCATAATATGCAATTATTTGCCAACAAAGATTTAAGTTCCGCCATAGCATTCATCATTGATAATAACTCATTTTAATACACAAAAATAGAAATAAATATCAAATATATTTGAAAAATATTACAGGAAGCCCATCTTTTAAGTAAATTTGACATTTCCAATGCTTCATGGTCTAACATTTCGGAGTTGAGAAACTGATTTGTGTCATTGTCAGCGGAGATATAAAAGAATTTATTATCATCGTTTTCCTTAATTTGTGTAATAAGTACTACAATATTTGGATTAATTCATCTTTAGGTGGATTCAGTATTAAATTTGATCTTTTTGTTATGCATTATCAAGTAAGGTACTAATACATATCGAATTTACAAAGTCCCAATTTTTCCATCAGTAATACTGTTTCAATCCGTTGTGTTACTGTCCAATGTGAGAAAAAATAATTAGCCAATTTTATCCATATTTACATATTTTGTATGCTGAAGAAAAATAAATTATTTCTTTGAGAGGATTTCTTCACAAAATGATGGGTAGTCACCATCATTCAACGCAAAAAAAATTGAGTAGTTTATACATGTACTACATGTTGTCACATCCCTCCTATCAATGGGAAATCTACAACCTAAATTATTTTATGAAAGGGGAAAAATGTGTTTCAATAAATCTCGACAAAAAAAGTTTGAAACTAGTCATGCTCACCAAATGTATTTACGTTTTGTAAATTATGTCTTTCTCTAAGCAAAATATTGATCATGCAATTGGTTTATTGTTATCCCTTTTGAAACTGATTTCTAAAGTATGACAAGGAAGCAAATCAAATATGCTTTTGTATAACACAACAACGGAATATAACAATTGATCTTTACTTACAAGTCTTTAAGCATCTTTTTCATAATTAATAATCGATTTTGTCGCGATAATACCTGTTCTGTTTGGCTCTGGTCAGCAGTAAACTTACGTTGTTCAGCACTAAGTGTGTAAACTTGATAACAGATGTATAAACTTGGAGCTCTAAAAGGACAAGTACTTCGAGTTTTGGGCAAAATATTTGTATTGCTGTCATATTGTTTTATATTCCGATTGATCTTAGTTCGCCATGAAAATAAATATGCGGCGAAACAGTTACCGTTTAAGGTAGGAACTTGTGAGTAAATTGGTGTATTATTAAGTTTTGCTTGATTGACTGTAAGCCTGATTAACTATGTTTGCAGTGCTAAACAATATGTATGGCCACACATATGCTATGTGAACAACATACGATAAGATGGATTCACTTATCCGAGTGTATGTTTCCTTTCCTGTCTCCAATAACAGGTTCAGATGCCGCTTTAAATATAGTAATATTTGATTACTTGCTTCGATACATCAGATATATTGCCCTATTATAGCAGTATTGTTTTGATCTCAGTGTAAATCTTACAATATTTAGGAGATAAGCAACAAAAGCATTGAAGCCACGCAATATCTATAGGCTGTCGAAGTTTTTGGTGTTTCTCAAAACAATTCGTGATTATTTCGAAATCATGTAGTAGCGGAGATATGAAGGCATATCCTCACATAGTGATGAGTACTTTCATTGCGTTGTTTGCTTGTATAGTACACAGGTAATCGATTATTAGTAATAGTCATTTATTGTGCACAAAAAATACGGTTCTTGCCATTGGTTTATGAATCCATATGGTTTTGCTGACACATATGTTTACGTACATATATAAGAATTTAATTGCTTATATAACATGTTATTTCTCTATTAAAAATTAACATGCCACAAAAAAGTTATTTATTTATCCCGTTAATAATTAGTGGCTGATTCCGATATTTAGCAAGATTTCTTTACAAAAGCATTTCAACCCAAAGTTCGAGAATAGAATATTGTTGAGAGTGAGAGAGAATTTGTCTAATAGTTTTGATAAATGTTAGTCAAAGCAGAATAATCAGTTAGATGAACTGTGATTAAATTAAACTATTTTAAGCAACTCTTGTTGGTACGATATGTGGCTTCATGTATATTTTGCATGAATCTCCATGCGACAGTACGTGAATTCCAGACAGTTCAGGTTCAGTGTACAAGTTGTAACTGTGTTTGTAGTGCACGACATTCTTCATAATAGCCATATTTCAACAAAATCATGAGTATATCTTATATTAATTTATTAAATCTAAATAAAAGTAGAAACTCAAAAGAAAACAATAATCTTATCAATTTTCATATATGATTGTAAACAACAAAAAAAGGAGTAGAACAATATTTTAGCAGACACGCTCGCAGGGATGTGAGGAGTCCATTCATACACTCAATGCACGGTTGCCCATAGCATATCGTAATTCCATTCAAAGGGCAAATATGTGTATTTGTTTGTGATATAAATAAATAGATGTATATTATGTACGCCGTATCAAAGATTTACCACTCGTTGTTTAAACATTTCATGAAACATGTATACATCTCGTGGTATATCATTCATACGGCGTACAGTTGCAATTCTAAGCTAATGAAATTACTCTCATGCTATATTAATAAATGCAAAATTACTCACGGTTTGTGTCCTTTACTTCACATCGGACATATATCCAATTTCACTAATTAAAGAATGTTCAGAATATTTTTATATCCTATGACAGATGCATGCATATAAGACAAACGTGAACTGATTAAAGGTCAAGAAAATAAAATATATAAATCGTCGTTGGCGTGTATTGTTAATCACGCACTTCACTGACTAACATTATTGCTGTTTCTGCATACACATATCCATCGTTTAGATTAGAAAGGCACTATATTAGATTCCGTTAGCTGTTAATCTTTATTTTCCTTTATTAACAAGTACTATTCATTATACCAAGAGTAACACGGAACACTTTGTAACTAATTACCTTTATATCTTTGCAAATAAAGAACTCCTGAGTAATGATTCAGAAGATCATTCCTGATTTCCAGAAATCAAATTTAATCACATCTACCTGACGTGATACTACTTAGTTATGTGTGGAGATGATCCTCTTTGAGAAAATTTGCTTAAATGAAAATTCCTTTCAGATCAATCGATATATTATCTGATCGAATTCCATCACTTTCCTCTCATTTCTATAACTGAGCAACAATCCGGACATAATCTATATATATCGTAGCCCATATCAAGACAAAGTGTTTGCCCCACTAAATAAATTGCACTGTTCAAGTTCGGTTTAGTTTCCTGAATTAAATGATAATTTACTACCTTGAGACTAGTGCAGTTATAAACTGATGGCCTGCTGATATTCCCATAATAAATCAAGGTTATAAATGTGAGATCTAACTAGGTTCCTAATAAAGGCAAACATTTCAGACTTTAATGACTTTACATTTTGTAAGCAAGTTACCTTCTTTGAATCAAATGCCAACACGATTGAGAATATCACCGTTTTTTTTAAACAGTGTTGGCTCCTATGAAACGAACACAGCACGAAAATAACCGCGAATCAATCTAATGGTTGAAGACAACGCAAGGTACAACCTAATGATGATCAGTGGGAAAAGAACCACAATTAATTTATGCTACTTTGCGTCCATGTTTTAACTATGCTTGCATATTGAGAAAACATGTACACTGATTCATTGAACCGATCCTTACTGACATATGAATAAGATTATTATGCAGCACAATGCCTTTGGTATCTTATTTGCAAAAGAGATTCACAGATGTAAAATAAAAAAAAAAATTAGGCTTTATTTAAAACAGAAAATACGGTGACTAAATATTTTCCTTCGTTTTATTTCTGACAGCTTGATAATTATCTTTTTCACAATAAAACATTTATTATCTGGTTCGATTTGTCATTTTTATATTGAAATTTAGGTTTAAAATATTTTCTCTGATTTTTATTTGCACAAGAAAAATGTGATTACAGCAGAAGTTGTGTTCATCATTCCAAATGTTGCATCATTTCATTAAAAACCATTTCATTACTAATAATTTCTGAGATTTATATGTAAAATTTCTAAATAAAGCATGACATAACAAGTTGAATGTTTAAGACGCGGATGTTTCATGTGTTTTCCACATAAGATGATTGCATTGTATGAGATGATTTTATTAATTACTGTTTGACGGTCATGAATTCCGTAGTTTAGAAAATACCATTTAATTGGCATGTAGCTGCATTAATCTATTTAAATAAGCATTAAGACTTCATTAACACTCTATATTGAATCTGTATAACTTTAACAGACAAACAGATTAATCTAATGTACGTTAAATATTTGCATCTTACTTGATAGTGTAGTTACGCAAGGAAAATCGTTTTTACACTAAGTCTCATATGAGCTTTCCCAACTACAGGATACATCTATGAAGAAAGCCGTGCTTCTATATTGAAAAGGAAACTATGTTAAAGATGTGCTGCCATTTTTAAAGCTGATTATATGTATCCCTTGCAGGAATGCATAGTAGTCTCGCCATAGAATAGCTATACTCTTAATCTAGGTTTACTATAGGTTATCACATCAAGAGGAAAATTTATTATGTATCTCTAATAGTTGTGCAACCCCTTTAAGATGATATCAATATTACCGTGTTTATCAACACCACTTTATTGCACTGTGTACGCTCTGAGTTTTAATGATTGTATTGGTTACAAAATGCACGAACGAAACTTCATTCTGCGTTCCTATACAGGAGTAAATTAATATATTTTTCTATCAAAGGGTATTGATAAGTATATACTGCATGCTTATGAAAACGTGATTGTCACGTTGCCATGCCCACGACTGCGTACATCAATGGAATAAATACATGGTCAGAAGCCATGCATATATGTTAGACCCCGCGGCTATAGTAGAATGGTACAACAATCTAGATTGTTTGGGTGTCAAAAGTCGCACGTGGCCGTAAAAAAGGGTTTTCAAGAACAAAGGACCCGTGTTGGTGTCGTAAATCTCATCAGGTGTACAGATAAATGAATAAAGTTAATATGTTATCTATGAAAAGTATTTGTACATACAAATATATAACTTCCATTACCGAATTTAAACTAAGGTGATATCATATATACATGCAACGTATTTGTTTCATAATGCCTAATGTTTTATTTTGTTTCACATGGTCTAGCAACTAAATATTGTGATAGGTTTATATATATATATATATATATATATATATATATATATATATATATATGTTTAGTATATATAACTCAGTGACATTGCTAAGGTCGAATAAGGTAAGTTTGATATTTCTCTATCCAATATCTTATCTTCATTCTTAGGTGTTTACCACTAAATTGTTTAATAACTAGTAACACAATTGCATTAATTTGTTATATAATTTAATTTTAAAAACATTTGAAAATCTTATAAACAATAGAATTAAATTAAATATTTTTTGTCCTTAACTTTGTAAGGGCCGTAAAATCTAAGATGAAGAAACTTTTGAAGCTAGAGCAAGACAGACAGAACTTCACTAACAGACTCACAAGGTGTCTCCATTGTAGTTCTGTCAAACCATAATTTCACTATACAATTGAATTGCTGAATGCCAATTTCTAGCATAATTGGCTGGAAAGTTCCAGACCTTTTACATTTGATCCTATTGGACAGATTTAGAAAGGCCAAACAGAGGAACAAGCTTTATCAAAGCTTTTACTAATGTTTTGGATTGAACATTACTCAAAGGAAATGCTTATAGAAACCTTGTTGACGCACACATAAAGTTGAACAGGTACTGATTACCTGACAAACTTTGATGTTAGGCCAAAACAAGTGAGTCAAGATCTTATGATAAGTCGTAGTAAGCCCTAAATGACCAGACAAAGGAGTTTCATGGGCTAGACAACGAATTTCCTGTCTGTAGGGTTATGGAACTACAATTTGTTATTTCACTGACCACTCACCCTCGTCCGGATGTCTCCATTTTCGCAAAAGAATTAAATTTGTAATGAAAAAACAGACTTCAGGTACTTCAAAGGGTTCAGTTTAAGTAATGGCTCTTTGAAATAAATAGGAGATCTCAGGATAATTTTCCTGTTCTACGACAAGTGATTGTTGTCTATCACCCTAATTAGAATAAAGAGAACGAGTGGTTAAAAGAGGATCACTGTGATCAATACCTTCTGATTGATCCAAACAAGGGGTTTTGGGGACCTCATACAAAGCTTGACCAATACATATGTCAGCTAAAGGAATACTTTCCTTATCTACTACATTCTCAAAAGCCTTTGTTGCCATAGCACTGGCAACTGCACAAGCTGGGAATAAATCGGGGAATTCTTTTTCAATTGGATCGACTTTCTGATCCAAATAGGCTTATCAGTTACAAGAGTATTAACCACAACCTTTGTCTCCAGCTATAGTGTGGCATAGTAATAAATGAATGCTCTCAATGGGTAAAAAGAGACTATTCCGACTGTTACGGGTCCTGGGACTAAGTCTGATGAAAAATGTATACATTGGAGATGATCAGTAACAAAGCCGCACTCCACTCGCTGAATAAGAACATTCTCTTTAGAAGAATTTTTTTTAGAAAAAGACAAAGTGCCTGACAATAAGAAAACTCTGAGAAGCTTCTGTGCCTCTTAATATTTGTATAGGGATGGAATTAGCTGAACCACCCACGAGTGATATACAACCATTCCATTTGAATGGTTTAAAGTTCACCATATTAAAATCAGTTTATTAGACTCAAGAAACATTGCTTTCAATACATGTCCTCTTACACATGAAATCATTCGGAATTGCATTGTTTTAATTGTGATGCCTAGATCTCAATTTGTAGCGATCATAATTTTTTTTTTTATTTACTTTTTGCAATAAGTACACCTAAGGAGAAACACCGATCTATGATCAAGCTTCTCTGGTGATTGATTTTTAGAAGCTACCAGTTTGAGTTTTAGAAGGGTTTACATTAGGCTGAAATACTTTTCTGCCATAAGACTGTTGAGTAGAAGTCTTCTTTACAAAGAGAAACTTAATGAGTTAAAACATACTCATCAGCGTGGGGTTCATTTTCCAAGAATTCGATGTTGTGCTCGTCAAGATAAGTCTTAATGTCATTATGGACACAGCTTGTGAACGTTTAAAATAAAACAGGTACTTTGAGAATTTCATAATGGTTTTCAGCTTTTACATTTCTAAGCAAAATCTATCAAATAACTGCCCTTAGTCTCCTACAAGTTTGACATGAGTTTGTCCAGCCTTTTTATATATAGTTTCCGATTTTTGTCGATACTATTTAGGGACTAACTCATAACCCCTTAATATGCATTCTTTAATCGCATCATAGGCATCACTCTGATCAACCGAAAATGAAGTGTAAATATCACTAGCCTTACCAGTAAGTGCACATTGTACTTATCTCATTCAATGCTCCATTGGCAATTTCAGCAGCTCTCTTTCTCAGAAAGGTGGCACTAACCTAATGTTCTTTGTGAGAACAAAAACTTACAGTTAACTTGCTTGTAGTTGAATTTGTTTTTCTTGTAACTGTATTCGTTTTTTTTCTCTTTTTCTTCTTTATCTGATTGCAATTGTTATTCTTGTTGTTCTTTCTCACTTTCCTGAAGTTCGAGTTTACTCAGCTCCAATTCCATTTTGCATTTTAATTTTAATTCGTTTAGTTTCGTATCAGAATATGATACAGACTAACTGTTCGAAACCAAAACATTTTTATCCAAAACATATTTTTCTACCAAATACTCAATCAAAATACTTCTTTTTTCTTGTTTAGTTAAAGGAAGCTTTCACTTCAAGAAGATCGTTAAATCAATTGATCTCTTTTGAAAAAATATAATAGTTGCTGGGTAGGAATTGAAAGATAAATTTCCACTTTTAATGCCCGTATAGAAATCTAGGGCAATTTGTGAGAAGAAAAACTTAAATTTAGATTTAAAGTATGAATGTTCGTTTCACTTGCCAATTCAATGTCTTTCATTCTACATGGTATTCCCTAGATAAACCCTGCTTACATAAATGGTCAACATAACTCTTCCGTCTCAATATGATTCCGAATCTGACTCTCTCACCTCTTTCTCAAATTCTAATTGCATTTCTCTTCCTTGTATTTGTCTTTCCTTTTCCTCTGCTTGTAGTTGAATTTGTTTTTCTTGTAACTGCAGTTTTCTTTGTTTCACTTTTTCTTCTTTATCTAATTGCAATAGTTATTCTTTTTCACTGTCCTGATGTTCGAGTTTACTCAAATCCAATTCCATTTTGTATTTTAATTTTGATTCGTTTAGTTTTATATCACAATCTGATACAGACTAAATGTTCGAAAACAAAACATTTTAATCCAAAATATTCTTTTCTACCAAATACTGAACCAAAAGCTTCTTATTTCTTGTATAGTTAAAGGAAGCTTTCCCTTCAAAAAGATCGTATTTTATGGCAAGTTAAATCAATTGATCTCTTTTGAAAAAAAATTAATTGTTGCTGGGTAGGATTTTAGAGCTAGATTTCCACCTTTAATGCCATTTTAGAAAACGCGTGCCGATTTCATTAGAGAATTTTCTTAAAATTAAAAAAAACTAGGGCAATTTTAGAAGAAAAAAAAAACGTTTTCTGAAATACGTTGTTTTGTCAATTATATTCCAGACCAAAACGTTAATCATTTACTTTTCTTTTGTATAATAGTTTTTAAATCAAAATATTAACTCTTTATTACCTTTTTTTTATTCTTATGCGTCTAATTTCTTTTAAACAATACGGGAAAGTTAGTTACACAAACCTGTTCATGGATTAAATACATAATGATTCATTTAATGTCATATTTGTACTTATCTCTGTCTCTCTATCGATCCATTTTTTTTTTTTATTGATATCGTTATCCTTTATATTGTTAATGAATCCAGAATCAAGATCCAGAAAGGATATATACGTAAAAGGGAAGGCAGGTGTGAAGTTCTAAAGATCTATACAAAACAGAATGGGATAAACAAACGGCAGGAAAATCAGACAATGGAGGAAATGCATAATTAGATGACAACTAGGATTGATATATACACACGTGGGTGGTTTTGCTGATAATATTGGATGGATTTGTCCGATGACAAACACGTTCATATAAACAAACCTATCATCTTCATATATAGTGGATTTGAGATTATGCTAGGAAAAAATTTACAGACAAAGATTAAATATTAACACATGTTCTGACAAAATATGTTAGAATCCAGTTGAAACAATTTTGATAATACAGTAATAAATATTCTTTGTAAATGATGTTAAGCCATTACAGTAAACGGTTCTGAATAGCATATCTTACGACAAAAATAGTTTTAGATAAAACTGCATATATATCAGCACAACATAAATACAAAATGGGACGTGTGTGTGTGTGTGTGTGTGTGTGTGTGTGTGTGTGTTTATATGTGTGCATGTATGTTTATTACAGACAAAGTTGGTGGAGCTGTTTTGTTTTCATGAAAAAATAAATTAAAATATAAATTTACAATAAAGTGAAATCATAACATTACAATTTTAAATGATACAACAGCTCCCTTGTGCCAATAAAAGAAAACAATAGACCGTGTGTGGAATACAAATGATAATGTTGCCACGATCAAAGAAAAATAAGAATGGACAAAACAAACTTTCGGGTGTGATATCTACAAACAGAAACATACATAGTTTAAGTAGCCAAAATGGTGTATAGAAAACTATGTCTGTCTTATATACGAATAGCAAAGTCACTTAAATGTTATATCTCCATGGTAGCTAAAGTGTGTTTGATTCTTAGCTAAGAACGTCTTCGTTTCTTAACAAACTGTGAAACAAATACACATCATAAAAAGATGATTATGCATACCCAAACCAAACGAATTTGACAAGGGTAATTCATTGCAAGTGCTTTGAAGTCTTGGTAGGATATTGAATATAAGGTGAGGTTAACATCACATATAGTTTTTTAATGAAGATATTTTAAGGGAACGATACTGTTCAGATGCATGACATGTCTACATGTTGGATCTCATTTTTAATCTTGTTGCAAAATGAAGAAGACGAGAAAGAAAGGACGAACAAATAAATAATCCCAATTGGTTTCAATATCATACTAAGGCATATTGTACTGTTAATGCATCCGATTACCATATATTTTGTGTTGATAAATTCCATTTATCGATGTTAGTTTACGTTCATAAGGGTCAGAACAATTTGGACCAGCTTGTAAGGTTTGTCTAGTCAGCGAGCTGTGTTGCGACAGACAAAATCTATTCGTAATAGTTTTAGACAATCGTCTCTAGTTCATAAATAAAATTCTTGAAGAGGATTTCATCCGATAATACATCGCAATTTTTTTTTACCAGCTTTTCTATTTTCCGCCGTAGTTGGTAACTAAAATGAATAATCACAGAAGATCATAAAAATAAAACAATATCAAACTTGTCATTTATATTTCCTGTAATAAACCTGTAATCAAATCAGCTTGCATGCATTACTGGCGTTAGTATGACAATCATGATAATTGATAATAACAACTTTTCTATATAACACATAACCCAAATTCTTGCTACTCGTAATCAGCTTGTAAGTTTTGCTAAGACTATTGAGAGTGTGTAATCGTTATCAAAATATGTATCCTAGGTAATTACATTGCCTACTATAACTGATCTCGTTATCACGTACTACTCATATTCCACAAGTTTACTAACTTAAGTTAACTTTTATGAAATTTGAGGTTGGTATTTCGATGTAATGCTCATTACAATATACTAGTGACCTCATGCGTATTCATAATTCCACTGAATGCAATCGGCTGATAGAAAAATGCATAATAAATTTAGAATGCAAGAGTAGAACACTGCGACGGTCCTTAAACACCACTTTTAAGAATTATTGCTTTACCCATTGTGACCCACATTCTACTATTATTTGTTTCTCAATTGCTTTTTAAACAACAAGATGTGTCATATGATGTATTGTAACCGCTACATAATGTACACAGTTAAAAACGCAGAGTAATTAGCCTTTTTTTTACATTTTTTTAGGTCACCTGCCTGTCTTGTATGTTCTCATGATGTACCATATTTCGTCTCTACAAGTTAATTGTTGTATAGAGTGCGGCTCCTCAGAACTCTATGACTGAAGCAACACGTGCCTTATCATAAGCAATTTAATCAAATAATTCCAAATGAATACAATTCAACAATAAAAAATTTGATTGATGTCTGAAGTATGGAAATTGCTGTTACTTGTTGTTATTACAATATTTCGTAATGCGAACAATGTGTTTCAACATACAAGGACGTATTCATGTGCGATTGAATAAAATAGATTGAGGAAATTAATGGTAACGTGAAATAGAGTATGAATAAAACGCCAATCGTCTGCCCAACTAATACAGTGTCCAAGAAAGAGGGGTAGATGGCGACAACAGTCGCACTCATAATCAAATATTCGCGAAATCGATACACACCCGTGCTGTCCTAAATATGCTGCCTTAGTGTATCCCTGGGATGGTTACTTTTATATATCCTCATTTTTTCGCTATGATATATTCCAAAATGTTTAGTTAATTCAGTTTAAAGCTATCCAGCCATGAATTCACGCTGATATACACTGTAATCACGACAGGGTTATGTCCCTTATACTTTGAAATTCTTTGAGAACGTTTCTCATCTATCAAACAGTATAAATTAACAACTGAAATGTAATTCGGTAAACAATGCAGGTGCAATGAAAGATAAGAATGTAAATAATAATCAAAGTAGCTAGTACAAATTGAAACTTATTTTTCGATTGGATATATAATTAGAGTGATGAGCGTATTTGCAGTCAGGTAAGCACAATTCATAACAGATGATCTCAGTAACGCACCTTCGGTAAATCCGTATCTTATGTATGTATGTTGCAATATAAGCTGTGGTCAAAGAGGAATAACTATAGCTACAGCGTAGATGCCACAACAGGTTAGAATAAGAGTTGTCTGCTCTTGACAGATGCTCGGATAGGATTATGGCTCTGCGTTACTATGGGCAGTAAGGGTATAATTTAGATTCTGCATTGAAATGACTTCTAAGGTTTCCGTCTGCATTGGCAACATTAATATAGGAGACGCCATAAATATAAAATGATTGTCTAACTCACAATTTTAATAAGGATACTGATTGATTTTCACAAAATTGGTATTGAATTGTTAGTGTTACCTTTCCTAAACACTTTCAATAATACGTGTTAAAATTTGTCATTATATGCAAAAGACGCGACGCTGGAAATAATATAAATTAGCTTTATGCCTTGATGGTGTGTATTATTTATCTCATGTCATATTGTTTTATCAGTATCTTAAAACAGGAAAAGAGATAAATTAAACGAACAATGAAATTTACCTTCACGAAATGCATTAATGAGCTGATTGACTGCATTGGCGAAGTGGAAACTAACTCAATAAAAATCGTTGCCTTGTAGATAGGCACGGCATCACTTAGTCATAAAATAACAGATTATACTTCTCTGAGGCCAACAATACTTTCAACAATGAGCTATGATTGTATGGAAACAGAATAAATCACAAACAAAAAATGTAAACAGTAAAACTGAAAATAAAGAGCAAATCATTTATTCGTGACTAAATTTAAAGTAGAAATTAAACTGAATACTTGAAGCTAATGTCACACTTGCATAGAGACTAAGAGAGAGAGAGAGATAGAGAGAAAGATAGAGAGAGAGAGAGAGAGAGAGAGAGAGAGAGAGAGAGAGAGAGAGAGAGAAAGAGAGAGAGATTTAACATTTTAGACATTATTTATTATAACATAGTATTAACTGTTTTTCTAAAACAATGGGGACATGAAGAATAACGAGTTTTAAGCAATTTTAGACAAGCTGTATCAATATTATCAAGATTTTAGTGAATGTGAACGTTTGCACACAAAGGATATAAACAAATTACTATCAAAAGTTCAATAATTATTTTATCATACGTTCAGTTTCGAGTAAATTTAAAAATGAACCCTAAATATTAGATAACTGGTTAATTGAGTTACGATGATAACCGACGAAATATCATGACAGGAACAGTCCTTACAATATGATAACATCTCGAATTGCAGTGGCGATTTGTTAAAGGAACGTCATATTTGCATACAATAATTTCGAATCATATGAGACCGTTATTGTTCTTCAGAACTGACAGCCCCATATTTGAACCATACATTCACCGGCAACACACACCCACACACACACACACACGCACACACACACACACACACTGTCTGTCTGTCTGTCTGTCTGTCCCTCTCTCTCTATCTCTCTCTCTCTCTCTCTCTCGGTTATGTGGAATATGCACCTAGTTCTTTACATTGCATCGTATAAATAGAGACTACACGTACTTCTCTATCTTGTGGTGTTGAAAAAAAGATTGCGCACGTTCTTTTCTATATTGTATTGTATACATATGGCCTGCACGTTACTTTTAGTATTGTACTTTATGAACATAGAGAGTGCATGTACGTCTCTATATTGTATTCTTAAAGCAGAGTTTGCGCACGTACTTCTCTATATTATAAAAGTGGTAATATGTAAATCTAAGTTGAGTTCACATTTGTTTTAGACTGGAAATCTGCAGTTATCTCATACTTATAGTTATATTTAACATCAAGTTCAAGATCAACTTCAATTTAATTTATAATGTACTGAATTGTGAAATACTGGACGTACTCAAAACTAATTATTTTCATGCGTTGAATATTCACTATTGTAACTTTAAGTGTTCAGTGATGCAATAGTAAATTGAACGTAATCTGACTTGAAGATTAAATAAAGAAAACCATACATACATACATACATACATACATACATATATACATACATACATATGTGCGCACGACAATGTATACATTTGTCTGAATCATGTCTTTATCTGCTATTGCATGCTGTAAAAAATTATTTTAACATTCTCGCAAAGAAAGTAACTCACTAGCTAATACCAACATCAGTAGTCATGGGAGGCAGCATAAGAAAATTGGAATTATAGCCATCGCTCAGTATCTAGAGGAAATTTACGCTTAATATTTTGTAAATTAGAGCTACGTTTGAAAGCAATAATATTTGTACATGACTTTCGGGTTTATTAGAAACATACATCTAATCATACATATATTTCAGAAACAACTTAAACAACAATTAAGACTTACATTCGTAAACATTCACAATAGTCTTAATGCAGTGTTAGGAAGAAACTCTTTATTTACATAAGATGTGTAATAATTTACAAAAGAATTATGACTGTTGAATAGTGTCATTAAATTAATCTGCAATCAATATATTCACTTATATAAACTTTCCGTTCTGTTACACTTTAATCGCATATTTCCTTTACTAAATCTTTGTACATGAATAATAAAGCCTCCCAATATTTATACATGAGTCCTTGTGTCCAAGTGTAAGCCGCCAAATATGTGCATGGTTTTTCAGCTTGGAAACATTTTAGAGCCATGTCTTCATTGTTATCAACGTTTGCAACAACAAAAAAAGAAACGTTACGTATTTTATTTGGAAGAACACCAAATAAATAGAGGTCGTCTATCCAGCAAAAAGGTGTAGACTTTGCTGCTTCGTACATTTCGGACACAATGTCTCTCGGCATCAGAACGAACGGACCAGCGCAATATTGTAGTGGATTACGTTGGTATCCTTGAAAGTAATCTGAATCTACGGCAAATTTTCCGTCTCGTGCAATAGTCTCGTTTGTAAGTAATCGGTAAGCAACTATCCTTTGTTCCGCTTCTATTTTAGGCAACAGTTCTTGAATAACGAGAAAGATATTAACAAACATATCATCGTCAATTTTAAAAATAAATTTAGCATTTTCACAATATGTAGCTATCCATCTATAACCAAGAATTCCCTTATGAGTGAGGTTATGATAATCATCAATAAAATCACCTTGGATAATGTCTTTGAATTGTTTACTTTCTATTTCGAGAGATTTTTGAAAAATATTGGATATACCTCTTACTACCAGAAAAACGATCAGAGACTTGTGGTTTTTCAGCAATCCTGTATTAGCCCATGTATCTCGGAGTGCTTTCCGTCGGTTGAAATGGTTCACAGATGTATGTACCATTATCAAGAAAGTAAGATTTTCCGCATAGTTGCATATATTCGGTTTATTGATTAGGAAGCTAGAATTGAACGTCAGTGGATAAAATGTGTAGTTGGTATATTTTATTCTTTCTCCATTGCTCTTTGTAATGATAAATGGTCCTGAAGGTCTTCGTTTTACTGGATATGGTATCCATGCGTATTTTCCTAGAATCATTATATTATCATGTAAAGGTATTCTTCCATCAGGTTTGGCATTATTGTCAAGAAAAGTAACTTGTCCTGGGAGCACGTTTTTCAGGAATCTTTTGTCGGAAAACTCAATTCTATTGCTCATGTATATCCATACAACATTTTTGTATATAATTAAAATAATAATTAGGACTGCAGCAAGAAAACCTAACTTCCGATAGGTTCGAGTGAACATGATTACCATTTTGTTTGATGCATATCCGTACTATCTAAAAAGAACAAAACCGTCAAGAATGGGTAAAAGGAACGCAACGTTTAGTCACAGTTGCATGCACTGTAGATTGGAAATGAAAGCTATAAAATAAGAGAAAAGTAAGAATGGATCTGCTTACTGAGGTGTATCTAGATACTGAGATCCTATAAACAAATAATATTATTTTCTTGAATGATATGGAAATATACTTGCCACGATACACGTTGGTAACACAACAACAACAGGGATAGCGAAATCCATGACATATTTCGCTGCTACCAAGATTACAAGTGAAGAAATATATCTCAGACATTTATCATTTGGCTTGATATATGATTGAACAATAACGCATCAAGCGGAATATATAACAATATGATTAACTGTTTTCTCCTAATCATGCTTAAAGTACTAATTTCGATGACAACTGTTAAAAGCGACATGAAACAATGCAACTATTTAAATACAATGACACGGAGACGCAGTAATTTTGTCATTACATTTGATGATACTGTTCAAGGAGGGCATTATGATGTTTGATGTGTTATAGAGAGAAAACTAGATATGGGCTATATAGCCTAAAAAGAAAACAAAACTAGTAGCAAAGAACGTTGTTTCCTTACCATCTGGGTCCAACCAAATGGAACAAATCAATAACGAATTACAACGCAGAATAAAATCCATTACTGGAAAAGAATCGAAAATCGCTATAACCGTTCATGAACCAACACTATCATCTGCCATTGAGATAAACTCACCCGGATATGTCGTAGATATCTATCAGAGTTCTATAAGGACAATAATGGGTTGGCCTGAAATCCCACCTCGGACATCTTATCAAATACCAGAACCTAAAAAATCTGATTATGTCACAGATGTACAATCATACCACGAAATTGCTCCATCATATCAAAATTGTTTGCCTGATATAAAAAATGCAAAATTAACTGATAGATTCACATCCTCGGTAAATAATCTTTGATTGCATCGACGGTGTTTTTCATCTCATCGATGGATTTTCTAATATCTGGGAGTTTTATGTCGAGTTTATCTCATGAGATCCACCCAAAGAATTTCTCAATGAGATTTTTACGAAAAGTTGAAAACTTAACATGATCTCCATACCTAGATTGGAGTGTTGCTAATTCTAACATAGCGGTTTTTACGTCTGAGATTTTCAATGTGGGATGAATACGTGGAATCCCAAAGAAATTATTTATCAGGGTTTCGATATTTTCAATTATACTCTGTTGTAATTGTTCAAATTTTGTTATATGGTCATTCAGTTTATGTTGGGAGTCCAAAATAGTTGAAATGAGGACGCCCGGTTGGAGTTTAGCCTGATCGGAAAACAACGCGATATTATCTTCTACTGAATCGCGTAGTTTTGTCAAAATATCATCAAGGGAAACATTACTAGTTTTCAATTTACCCTGACGATCTTGAAATACAACTATTTCATTGGGATCAACACTTGCGAGGTTGAACATTATTTTATTTTACATCACCAGTTGCACATATTTCCGCGGAGGGTTTTTCAGGCTTGATAAAGATCTCCCCCAAATATCAATCACTCTACTCTAAGATCTCTCTAAAAAGAGATTACTCGTATATTCGTGTACGGATTTATGGGGTGGTTTTCCCGATGATGAAATAGCGTTGAGTACATTTAATACTTCTATGCCACATATTGGTGGGTCATTCATTTTCTGTGCTGGTAGCGTACAATATCAGATAGGAGTTTTTAAGCGGTTTATATAACGCATACATTCTTTAGGCGGTGCTAACCCATATGAATCGAAATAAACAATCACGCGCGAATCAATCGCGTATGCAACCCAGTGAGTTCCAAGTCCGGTGCTGTTATCGATATTAATGATACCGGTTTCAACGTTGTTTGGTTGTTGTGGTAATTGATCTCTCATAAAGACACCTCTAATGTTTTTTTATCGCTAATTTTTAGCAGTGTCGAGGAAATCAAAATTTGACATGGGAACTATAGGTTCTCGCGACAGAACCCTTGGTTCTCGAGTTAGTAAATTGTTCCTAGTCTCAAGCCATTTCCGCTGTACCATGATATACAGAGTTCCTGGTAGTCTTAGACCCCTTCCTGATCGTTTCATTTTTTGTACCGCTGTCCGGTAGCTTTTTTAGTGCCATCCCTGCTGCTGTACCAACAGTTTCTAGAGCGGCGGCTTTTGCTACCGCTGGCACCGCAGCCGAAATCAACGCTGGTAACGCAGCAAAAAGTGGGAATATACCACTCGATTGTATCATGTTCTTAATTGTGACCGCAGAGAGAGAGAGAGAGAGAGAGAGAGAGAGAGAGAGAGAGAGAGAGAGAGAGAGAGAGAGAGAGTGAGTGACCTGAACACCTTCTCTAATCTTTGATGGCATAATTGAAGTGTTTTATTTGATGAGCTGTCAATGACAGTTTATTCTGACCACCAGACATCTGATTGTGCTTCAGCGATATTGTGGTTCCACATTTTGTAGCTGATTCCGATTGCAATTTTTGAATTTGACCTGGAGTTAACGTAGCACTAACATGACTATATGACATTTCATTTAATAACAGATTGATCTAATTGTTACATTACATATTTTCCAATGGTGCATCAACTACTCTCATTCGTCCACCAGCACCTTCGAGTAGCATTGATTTGTCACTGAGTATGACAGCAACTGCTCTATAATTCGGGATAGTGACAGCACCTGCTGCATTAGTCGGACGGGTTACACGAGCTCTGAAGTGTATGTCAACTACGGATTGTCTTGTTACGTCAAGATGTTCAGCTAGAAGTAATAGATGGGACATGGTTTTCTAAAAGCAAATTGTGATATTTGCAGACCAGTATCCACATTATTATCGCGTCCCATAATTGTCAACAAACGATGATACGCGCGTGCTATTTGGTTGGTTCCGTAATCAAGTAATATATTCTCGGATGGTTCCTGTTGTCCGTTTATTCTCAATGATACTTCATTAACACCTATTTGATCAAATATCATATGGTTGCGTGTTTGGTTATTTATTCGAGCCCTATCCTGTATCGCAATAAATATATGACGCTTCTGAAACACCTTGCTTTGATACCAGGTGCTATGTAAGTGTACCATCAATATTAGAATTCATGGTATCAGGTGTTGTTGTTAGCTATGATAACATTTATTTGCCGCCTGTATCCATAAATGATAATATTTTTTCTTCCTTGGCGAATAATGGAGTCCTGACTGGCATCCACAGTGATAGTTGATATAATGACTTTACCATCAGCAACACCAACATCACGCCATATTGCATCACTATCACTACCCTTTCGCACGAGTACTAGTGTATGTTTCTTTCCAAAGATAACTTTTCTAACATTTCTGCAAAATCCGAAAATATGATGCAGTGGAATCGCGCAGGAAAATTGTCGACGCTGTCCTTGCAACATTGATTCACGTGTTGCAAACCCCAAGTTGTGATTAGTATTAGTACTTTTTATACTATCAAAGGCAGCAGTTGGTCTTGCTTCGTGTTCAGGAGAATCGGGTTGTGGATTAACTGCAGAGTATCTTGGTGTCAGCAAGTTAACATATGGAATGTGATCAGCGTAATCAGTGAGATACTTAGAGAACATCATAGACGGACCTGCCTCTCTTGTATAATCATCGGAGTATCTTGGCAACCTCACTAGTTTTGTGGCAATATCAACCTCACGTTCTATAGACTCGATTTATATGTATCAATCATTTATCTGAATAGCGTCATGATACCATTATTGACAAAGCCACATTTTTGTCATCTGCATAAGGTGTATCTGCTGCAACATTTGCTACAATTTCTCCTTCTACTTCGATAAACGCTTCAGAGGGTAGAAAGTATTTGCTGGTGTCATGGACCTGAATTTCGATTCTTGATCGAAGATCGGGTTGTACTGCATGATAGGAATAAAATTGATAATCGCGTACAGAATCATTCTTGGGCACTGGGGCATCCATATCAAACTCAGTATCAGGAGCCGTTTTGAGCATATTAGTATATATTTCTTGATCTAAATCGCGATCTCGCTCGCAATTTCAAGCCAGTTCCCGTTATCATATTTGCAGTAATATTATCCTGGGCGCTGCTCAGTGATGCTATTTTTTTATCCACCTCGTTGTTTATTATTTTGCTAATACTTGCAGGCATAATATCAGTATATGGTAGTGGTCCTAGTGACTTCGTCACCATTGATGACTTGGTTTCTTTCGTCGCCGAACTAACTCTAGTACTTTTTCTTTAGCCGCGGAAAATGCTTTCCCTGCAACATCACCAACAGCGCTAACACCCTTATCACGAATAACATCAATAGCTTTCATTGATAACTGTTTTGCGATTGGTGCTAATTTTGGAGCCATCCTTGTAAATAACACTGCAATGGTATTGCCGAGACCATCTCCATAGTACGCTCTATAAACTGGCAATCGTGAGTTTACTACTTAGACCATGGTTGGTTTGTTGTGGTTGTAGTGTATGATCATCTTATTTAAATGTTATTTATCTAAGCAGTGATTGATCATCGATGACGAAGTCATCAAATTAATCACTGTGGTAACCGTCCGCTAGCTCATCAATAAACTCTCGATATACACTAATATCCATGATACCACCCTCAAGTAGTCGTCTGCAGATATCAGCTGCCTCATTACTTATTTCCGGTGAGTTATTTCCAGCTCGTTTCCCTCTTATGAGAACTTCTAATCGTTATACATCCCCAAGAATATTACTATTACAACGAACTAGAACAATACCTGAAAAAACCTTGGATATCCATCTCCATTTTTTTCAGTTGTACCAGTTGCACCTTGCTCGAGAGATAAGTCATCCAATGATCTGTTAATTCTATCTAAATCATCATCTTTGAGTTGGTCAAGTGATGTATCCTATTTAGATTCTTTTTCTTGTTTCTTTGTCTCGTTGTTTGTCTCCGTGTTGGTGTTTGACGTTTCCTCTCTAAATCATCCTCAAGTGGTATATCCAATTGAGGTTATTCTTGTTTTTTATTGTTTCCGTATTGGTGTTTGACGTTTCCTCTCTTTTTGTTGTATTTCTTGTTGTTCTTGTATATCATAATTATCAACTCCTTTTTTAAATTATATATACCCCAATTCTCTTCTACTTAAACGATCAATCCTCTTGTCTATTTTATACAACCGATCAACCCAGTCATCGTGTGATATTATATTTCCTTTATAATCGTTTTTTTAAACAAAAAAACAATTTTTGAATAATAACTTTTAACAGCAAAATCGCCAAAAGCGTGATAATCGCTGGGATTTAAAAATTTAACTTGTTTTATTAGTGTTTTAGCCTCATCGGTCATTTTATCCACTAAAGAAACACTCTTTGTTTAACCAATATCACCCTGTTGTCTCCTACATCATGTGTTTGTTGTTTATCTCCAGCTATCTGTTTTAACAACGGGAGAATACCCTTTTTTCTATCTTCTTCGTCAATAATCACTCCCAAAATAACTCTCTCAGTAGTTGAAGTGACGGGTTTAAATAACTGTTCAGTATCAGTTGTGTGTCAGTTTGAAATTGTTGTCTTGCTTTTAGTTTGTTTGAAACTGATTCACGAACTGGAATAAATCTCAGATAATCGTTCGCGGGCTAATTTAGTCGCTAGTGATTCATTTACCATTATAAATTAATGTACGATTTAAATTGTAGGTGAAAACTCACCACGACACTGTGCTCATATTTCTGCGTAGTGATAAATCACTGAATACAATCTTACCTGTCTATACAAATTCGTTCTATGCGAGTAAGCGCATACCTGTCTATATAATTATTTATGTCGGTAATTTAATCACTGGGGTTATAGAATTTCTGTTCCGTACCTGTATATACTCATACTTGCAACAGGCATGGTATTGTACATGTCAATCCATGGTGAGAATTTCATTCACTGTGTTGAGGCAATCAGGGGGGATGGTTCACTTTGGCTGATAATCTCTTTTATTGTTTTGATTTTCGAGTTAATTGTGCGTTTGATTTCATATTGTTGCCCCAATTCACTTCTGACCCTTTCGACAGCAGCGAATAACGGAATGAACTTGTTGATGTCATTGTTATATGCGAGGGAGTCATAAATAGCGTGTTGAATTCTATTTGTAAAAGAATATGAATTGGATAACACATATTTATTATTCAGAGCGCTATCATCAATATCTTGAAATGCAGAAAGAATGTGATTACAGTCTAATTTAATTGACAATTAAATTCCTTGATTTTACAAATTTGAAATATCGTTAATAATGACCTTCATATTTTCAAAATTCATTATATGAAATATTATATATCTAATACGATAAACAAAAAAATTGGGGGTCAATTTGAACCCGTTTTCATCTTTTATGTATACATATTTACATATTTACATATTTACATATTTGATATATGCATATATAAACAGGACAACACATCCCCATTTAAAACCACTCAGGTGTTTTTCACATCTGTCCGGGCCCAGAGGTACCACGAAACATAGTCTCCAAGAGGAGATCTAACTCGTCTAATAACGGGTTAGAACTCCAAGAAGGTATGCTTGGTGAATGGACGTCACATTTACATATAGATATATAGATATATACATGGTATTTACAAGTATATTGTATGGTATTTACAATGAAATGATATGATATTTACAAGTATTTACATAATGGTATTGTCAATTAAATGATATAGAATTTACATAATGGTATTTACAATGAAATGATATGGTATTTATATAATGGTATTTACAATGAAATGATATGGTATTTACATAATGGTATTTACAATGAAATGATATGGTATTTGCAATGAAATGATATGGTATTTACAATGAAATGATATGATATACACACATCACATACACACGGGGCTGTTCTACATTCAAACAGAAACCACCATCCCCCAACAAAATCACACCGGGTTGAATTCAAAAACACATTCACACCGTGCGACGGTGTGTGACGTATGGTGGTTTCACGGTTTGAATTTCGAATGGCTTAAGGCCCAAATTATTTAGAAAAACCTTCCGATCGGTACCGTCGATATTCGAACGATGGGCCCCAGGACGAGATCCCATCCGTGTATGCAAGACACTAGTGTTCGTAATCTAAAAGTCTATAATTTTGAATACGATATCTAGCTAAACTGCTGTATATGTCGCAAAGAATTTAACGAATTGTAGATAAAAATCGTATATCAATCGTAGATGGAAATCGTAGATTTCACTGTAATTAAAAATCGTGGACAAAATTATAAATTGTTTAGCCAAGCCAACACAAAAAGCCATTCAGTCGGACTATGAGTCATCAAAAAATCCCATTGAGATACGTGACTACAACAAAAGAGTTACCTTTGTTTCAAAACCATTTACACACAAGCCCACACGAGTTATTTCGTTGGTGTTTTATATAATGAATCAGATGTAAACGAATCGAATTCTATGTCCGGTTCTCTTGGAAATCGCTGATTGATATATTCGTTCTGCTACTTTTCGTACTGAGTGTATACAAATATAGTTATACTTTCCAGGTTCATTCAATGTTTGAAATACTCTTTCTTCGCTATTTTCTGTATTAAATGATTTTATAGGTTTCGCATTTTTCGAGTGTTTTCCAGTCCTACCTCGTTTGGTGTTTTCACTTTGTGTTATAGCTCATAAATTATCCCATCTATTTTTAGAGGACATCCATCAATATGATCAATAACAAGACCATCCCTGTTCAATCCGTTAAATACCTTGTAGACAATTCTGTGACAGTAATATTTTCCCCCTCCAGCACTAAACATCAAATATTCCTGATTATTATCAAAACCGACTGATTTCTTTAGCCTGCGGTGTCTGACAATGCCATCACAAGATGCTTCTTAAATGGTAATCACGGGATGTGGTTGAAATTCTTGGTTCATTTATATAATTGCTTGTCTAATTCATTATTTGGTTTAAATATTACTTGAGAATTTATTAATGTAGTCTTGAGGTGTTCTTATGATTTTGTCTTTGACACAGTCAGAGTCAGAGTCGGATTCTTTGATGGAGTCCTTGATGGAATCTTTGATGGAGTTTTTAACTCTATTATGATAATAGCGCTTGAGCTCTCTGTATTGCTTACCACCACAATTGAGACACAACTGCGACTTACCTCGCACACCTACCACACATGTTATGCAAGGCAAGAGCCAAAACTTCCACGACTTACGCTTTTGTAAATGATATCCGCAGAATTCATTTCTGCATGATTTGCTACAAGCGATTACTGCTTCTATCACAAGCCATTTGCAATGATTAATATATAATAAATTTCTTATTTAAATACTTGTTTTAATTATAATATGGAGGAGTTCGAGAGATTATCGAAAATTACGCCTTGGAAAAATGATAAATTCAAACTCGATCGAGTCTCCACTGATGTAACAAAGGGTTTAATAAGTGATAGAAGCATGTTCGGTAGAATCCGTGATTGTTTTAATAAATTCAAGCGCGATGGAGCATCTCACTGTTGGTCAACATTTCGAATTGATGGTAGTGTTGATGCTACCATGAACGACGAAAGAGCAGCAGTGATAATCTCACATCTTGACATGAAAAAGTATTTTTAGAGTGAAATTCATTATAAGCTCAGAAACGGAGAATAGGATTATACGCAACAAACTTGAACCCATCCTGAAAAATAAGAAAACTGTCACTGTGAGTCAGGATTCCAAACCAGGAATTCTGACTGAGATTGACAAACCGTATTACGAGAGATCCTATCCTGTAACCGCGGTTGTTTACGGAATCTATGCGATAAATGATAAACCGAGTATTGAAAAATTAAAACCCATGAAACTGTCACCGTTTACTTTGTCAAGAATAAATTGTGTAGCAGAACGAATAATAGAGCATTTTACAAATGCGTTGCGTGGAAACAAATTGACGGATCTAAGACAAAAAAAAAAAATAAATGAATGGGGATTAACAGTGAAGGACAGAGGAACAACAATTCAAGATATAGACAAAATTAGAAACATTATTAAGATTCCCAATAACCGTATTGACGATAACAGGAGAGGTATTAAACGAATCGAAATCTAAATCAAAAGGAACTCCTATCAAAATTATTGACCATAATGAACACGCCTGGACACCTTCGGTAACAATATTTCCACGAGACAGAACCATAAAATATTACACGGGAAATTTATTTGATTTTATTTACCAGTTAAGTAAAAACGATCCTGTGTCAGTGTGGTTACTTCACAGATTTGAAGACGAAGAGGGTAAATTCAATCAATTTGTAAGACCCAATGGCGAAATATACCTTACTGAAGCCCTCCACAAAGAGATAAAAAACTAGCTAGTGGTTGTTCAACGGAACACGACGAACAATTAATAACAAACTGTTTTACAATTCCGTCAGTTGCAGCTCATTTCACGAGAAACAGAAATCTATGGAAACCAGCACGCGCAGATATCGAATCAAGCTGCGTGGCATATGGCCATGGTGGATTATGGAATAAAAGATATGACCCCAAAAGTATTATTTCGGTTGATATGTTTGCGTGTTATCCAGGGAGTTTTCTTGGGTATGGAGAGTGTTCTGAGTACTTCAAAAGATTTGGACATCCCACACATGAGATGACCCGTGTTGCGATTAATGGACCACTGCCCGATTTTGATTTAACCGCTTGTGTGGTATAATTTGAATTGGCTAAAGGACTTCATCCATGCTGTTATGTTTGGTTTGGTAGACATGTCTCTGATAAACACTGGATGCCAAAAGAGTTATTACTATATATGAATGATTCTAAAATGCGGATATCGCTGATCGTCAGTGAAGCAATTATATCATATCGGAAACAAACTGAAGTCTGATTACCACAACCCGATAGTCTACATAGCATAATCACCGAAAAAAAACAATTCCCCGATATCGACGAATAATATATCGTGAAATGGTCCAAACAAATCTTTGAAGTTAGAAATAAACACGAAAACGATTTCTTTAGAAGAATAATTGGTAAGTTCACACAATGTGGAAAATACGACCACAAACGATATTCTTCGCGGTTGATTATAGATGATACTGAATACGACTTTATAATCGCAGATGTAACATCTAGGGGTATATTCGTCGATTGTAAAGACGCTTTATTGTCCGATGGAACCAAATTAGGGACAATTGTTACTTACACAGATGGAGAAAGTACTCAGTATAAGTACTTAAGGTCGTCTATGCAGGCTTATGCTTCTATTAATTTACTTTCGATGATAAATAGATTTCCTGAATCCGCAGTTTGAGTTGCCACTGATTCATTTTATATAGACGTAAAACATAAAGAAGCAGTGGCTGAATTCATTAATTCAGACCAGAGTTAAGGATCATTGAGAATTAAAAAAGAAATACTGCGTGATTACTCCAAATCAGCAGATGTTACAATTGAAATAAATTACTTGAAAAATAATCAGATATGAGAACTATCTAATGCACCGTCGTGTTCCGATCCAATATGTAGATATAAAACCAGTTACTTAAACGGCTGTGGTGGGTCAGGGAAGACGACTCGTGCGATCGAATTATTTCGAGTTAAATCAAACATGATTGTGCTAACACCAACACAAACACTTGCAAAAGAGATGAAACAACGAGGAATTAATGCTTGCACAAATCACAGTTTTTGTCGATGGAAAGGTGACGAGCGGACTACTGATTGAATGGGCGAAAAATATATTACTGAAATCCTCATTTGGGATGAGATATGAACAGTGTCGTTATATATATTACAAAGGTTTCTTGATTGATTATTGCTAGCGAATACAAAAGCGATAATTTGTGGCGATCATGGTCAACCACCACCATTTGTCGGTTTATCCCCACATAAGTGACTGAAGAATTTTGTAGACTAATATGAAGAAATTAATACCGATCATAGATTACTTGATAAACAATTACGCGAGTTCAAGAAACAATTTAGATTACAACCGGATATAATCAAATGTAACAAAGAACGTGAAATACTTTCGGAAACCCCATTAAATGACTTTTGGGAAGCGTGGAGACCAAACGATTTCATAGTGCAAGTAGAAAGATAGTCAGAGATACATTTCAGATGAAGTTATTTAACACACACAAAGAAAAATGTGCAACACTTCCAGTGTCGTTGTGTTATAGACCCAAGGATACACGAAGACAAAATATCGAAGCTGATATTCGTGTACAAAGTGAAAAGCAGATTTTAGAGTTAAATGATATTGTGTTGGTTGATATCAATATCGTCGAAGATGCAATGCGTGCTGATAAATCCCCATGGAAGCTAGGATACGCAGCGACGATACAATCTTCGCAGGGGTTGACTTTATTCGATACAATTGTTTGGATCATAGATAATCGCATCGAGTGGTCAAATTTAGTTTATATTGCGGTGTCCAGAGTACGAAGAATAAATCAACTTCGAAGAGTTGTTTTAGACTATAATGACACTACAATCAGTGATATTGTCAGAGATGATATAATCAGAAAAAAACTCTTTGGTTATAAACAAAAAGACAAAAAAAAGTAACAGAGAATTTGACATTGATGCCGAATTTATAATCACACTGAAACAACAACAGAATAATCACTTGGCGAGTTGCAATTGTATAATGTGTTGGTGTTGGTCGGATAAAGACCCCTGCCAATTTACCGTAGACAGAAAAAATAGCAGCGTAGGTCATACCAGGGATAATGTGATGCTAACTTGTCTTGAGTGAAACATATGCAGACGTGCTAGTCAAGACCACTCGGCAGTAATTGAGTATCCTCGGGTATCACTTGTAGTTGTTCACGAAAAAATCCTCGCTGAGGAGCAGTTGAATCCAATCTATAGACTGGCGGTCTACCCGTGGATGGTGTTATGCTAGATATTTTATGCGTAGTGACACTCCAAATAGGATCAGTAGCTCTTTTTGTGCCACCTTCGAGCTCTCCTGGTTCATATAAATACCTAACAGTGAAATTGCCGAGTATTGGTTGTTTTGAAAAATCATTTTGTGGTTTTACAGGTATATACTTTTTTTTAAATCGCGTTGTTAGGTTTCATATTAATTGTTCGAGTAATCTCATCATTCAGCACGGTAATTACGCCTGGTAATCTCTTGTACTATTCACGAAATCGTTTATCCTGAATAAATTCCTTCACATATTGATATCCAAATAACCGCTCAGCAAGTGTCCGATTAAATCGTTCAACAATTGCCTGATCGCGATGTAGTTCAGTATATCCTCGTCTGATGGTGACATTATGATAATCCATTGTTGATAAAACTGCACCCTGAAATTCCTTGCCAGGATCAATTTGTAATATATTTGGCCAATGAAAAGGACCCCTTCGATAAATCCTTTCAAATACAGAAGCAACTTCAGTTGATGATTTTGTCTTTAGAGGTTCAGTTTGTTTGCATCTACTCGAAACATCAACTACGGTTAGCGTATACTTGTAAACACCATCATGTGGCAGAAATAATATATCAGCCTGATGAACCTCATTAGGTGCGCTGAGATCAAAATGCGAGAAGTTAATTTGTTTAGGCGGTGGTAGATAAATTTGCATTATCGCCTGTTTGGATATATAATCCGCTGCTGTAGTATTTTTCACCCTTGCAGCGCTAGCGAGTTTACTGATTGCTGATTCACCCCTCCAGTATCCTCTTTGAGAATTATATATAGATTCCTTGATGTTATTAATTACCAGCACCCAACATCAATTTACTTTTTATCAACCATGAAGCCAATTTTTCTGTGAAGGATTTATCAGTGATAGAATTCAACGGATGAATTAATTTCACATCTGCGATATGTCTATGTTGCAGATTACTGCTTTTATAAGCAACATCATGAGCATGACACGCCTTACCAATGGCCTTTATTGGGTTTTCACTGGGTCTGGGTTGGTTTTGATCATCGAGTCTGATATTGAGTCTGGTCCCGGGTCCACAATAACTATATCCTGGAAGGTGTTTTTCTCCTGGATATTTTGCCCATGGTGTTCCTGGAAGTTTTACTAACTTGGCTGCAATATCACCTCCTCGTTTTTTTAAAACATCTCCGGATTTCATAGAAAAAATCTAAATGTTATTGTTCCACATTGTACATACTTACCAGCAAGTGCTGATCTGTTATTTTTAGTTGTAATCGTCGTCAAGTCGTTTGTGCTAGTACGCTTCTTACATGTCACACAATATAGATCCATAATTTATTTATAATAACATGAATGTGATTGATATTTTGGCGACAAAAACACGAGAACCAGTTAAGCATCATGCAGCGCTACCAAATTCTATTCGTATGATTATAATCGGACCGTCTGGAAGTGGCAAGATACAACTGCTACTTAATTTGATAACGAGATGGATGAAATGGGACAAGTTGTATTTAGTAGCCCCGAGTGTAGACGATCAGCATTGTCACGAGGTATTAAAGGATTTTAACGAGAAAGCAAAATCGGAAATTGATGAGGATATTATTGAGTTCATAACCGATATCGAGGAAGCACCGATCATTGATGTTATCGATGGAAGTATTAACAATTTATTTGTATATGATGATGTCATGTTAGACAATCAATAGAATCCCGCTAGGATATTGTCCAGAGGTAGGCATAAAAATACCGACGTGATATATGTCACTCAACGATACACATAAATATCAAAAGAGATCAGAGTTAACTGCAATATTCTTGCTGTATTCAACGGAGTTGACACACATACGCTACGAAATATTCACCAGACTTGGTGCAGTGGAGATATGGATTATGATCTCTTTAGAAATTTCTTTAGTCACATTCAGTCAATCCCACATGGATTTATAACGATAAATTTGCATGATCCTAGATCACGATATCGTATCGGACTTGATCAAATATTCGGTTGAAATCTTAAAATGAGTTGTACTCCATAGCAGCAGAGAGAGCGCGACAACGACTTTGCGTCTCCAAGGAAAACTTTCTTTCGATTTTTGAGGAAGCCTTGGTTTGCCAAATAGACGCTTCTATAAAGTTGTCCGATTCGCCCTCTCTGCTGCTTCATGAATTATTGGAACATCTTCAATTATAATGTAGATACTACAAAACACAAAATCATTGACCTCTGGTTGAGATCCTTGAACTTTATTGTGTTTCTTCGAATGTGTTCAATTTAGTAAACAACATAAATATATTCAAATACCATTTCTTTATCTCCCTCTATAACAATTTTGATGCAAACATTGAACATGATGTCACTATGCAGTTCTCTTCAGGAGAAAAAAATGCTTTATTTCTTATATAACTGAATCATAATTACTCTAACATATAAGCTCAAGTTTGGATTTCCAACGTTTGACCGTGTTCGTTAAATATTACGGATATTTGGGAAACTTAAAGTGTTAATTATTTTATATTATCTGGTAATGATTAACCATTGTTTTAAAAGTGGGTCTTACAATTAAAATATAAACCTGAGGATGGATAAAGAGATTGTGCAGATATCCTTTGGTTTTGACAGTTATAACTGGATTAGGAAATGATATTTCAAAATGTTCATTAGTCCATTCTTTTTAACATTCGGATATTTAGAATTACTATCAGATTCCTAGAGACCTTTAAAAAATGTTTTTTTCGAACGAGCAATGTATACAAAATGTTCATAATAATTCATAGTTGTTATACCATGATTTATGATAAATATGATCTGTAGAACGTTTTGCAATGCGTGATTAAACACACATTAAGCTGGACATTATGATTATATCTCCTTCTGCGTGATTAACTGTCACAATGCATATATCTTTTCCTAGATAAATGTGTCGATCTCGAGATTATCAGATTAAACAAGTGGAGTGGTAAGATAAGTGTTGTAGTTAATTATACGCTCTTACAATATTAAAGATAATACAGATTTTATATTCCAAGTAGATATATTATCAATAAAACGGAAGATAATCTTGGGTTGTGATATTGGTATGTCCGATGTGGTTTTAGGTAAATTTAGTCCTAATATCATCGGGTGTTTTTGTTGTCGTCTTCGATTAAGGCTTTCTAATTGATCATATTAAATCGTTTACACGATTCATAACCTAAAAACAAAGACAAAGTAAGAAACGAAATGTTTTAAATTGAAAATTGAAGCTTTAGGGTCAAAATCTGAAAAATGTTGTTGAAAGGATTTCATTGTATTTTGGTTACCACAAACTTTGTAGTTATACAGAGAGAGAGAGAGAGAGAGAGAGAGAGAGCGAGAGAGAGAGAGAGAGAGAGAGAGAGAGAGAGAGAGAGAGAGAGAGAGAGAGAGAGAGATCATAGTTGCTAGCGGTCTGGTCTATTTGTATGACAAATGCTCACCATCGTGATGTAGGGACTTACAAAGGCCGTGGTGCAGGTATGTGATTCATTGTAACATCTCTAAATTTAGCTTTAAGCCATGACAACACAATAATGTGGATTATCAGACCAAGTATTTAGAAAATTATGATAAAGTCCTCCTTGAATGGGCAGAAGGAATTGAGTACATAACGTAGTAGGAGATCTATTATACTATATATATATATATATATATATATATATATATATATATATATATATATATATATATATATATATATATATATATATATATATATTATGCTTGGAACCGTAAAATTAAAAACAAGAGAGACAGAGAGACAGACAGACAGAGACAGACAGACAGAGGCAGATACAAAGAAGAAGAAGAAACATCCATCTAATTAAACAATTACATCTGCTTTTTCTCACATGATGGCGTTATTATTGTATTCTGTACATTGCACGATATTTACTTATTTATTCATCGAAGGTGGAAATTATTAAACCTTCGACAAAACTTTGACTTTCCATTTTGAACGAGAGCTGACCCTTAATCAGGTTTTGCGTGTAGATTATCACATTTAATGCAAATGATAAAATATCTTATACTAAACGTTTGTTTTAAGACGCCACATTGAGGAAAATATTGTGAAAAGCAGTTATTATAAACGAACCGGCAATCGTTTATATTAATGAATCGAGCTTAATGTTTCCGGCGCTATAGTGATTCGCTCAAAATGCTGTCATGTATCCACTGCATTTAGTACCTTGCTTACGCATTGATTGGGCGCTGAAACACAACTCCAACAGCCAATGTAAATTTCTTCCTTACATATTTTTTTTTACGTCTGATACTTTTATTGTACAGGGCCTATGGATTTTTTTGAGCTTTAAAATTGAATATACTGTATGTATGCATTTCTCTGCAAACGAAAATGTTTTTTTCATACATAAAAATAAAGCTTAATTACAAACAAATATATCAGCTCAACAAACACATACACACACACATATGTATGTATGTATGTATGTATGTATGTATGTATGTATGTATGTATGTATGTATGTATGTATGTATGTATGTATGTATGTATGTATGTATGTATGTATGTATGTATGTATGTATGTATGTATGTATGTATGTATGTATGTATGTATGTATGTATGTATGCATGCATGCATGCATGCATGCATGCATGCATGCATGCATGTATGTATGTATGTAGGTAGGTAGGTAGGTAGGTAGGTAGGTAGGTAGGTAGGTAGGTATGTATATCGAAATTAACGTAGTCAAGAACGTTTCGTTGAAATGTAACATACTGTCTAATTTCTGGAGTAGTAATGATTCGAGATAAAGATTTAGAATCCACGTTTGAAAATCGTATACCTGGATCAATTTCCGATGCATTGTGAATTTCGATATTAATCTTTCTCAATAACTATATGCTATATATAAATGTTCGCTCTTATTATCTGATCAGCACAATTTAGGTCAACATTCAACTTAACATTGGTAGCACGAAATTATGACATTGCATTGCATGCACGGTCGTAGAATTCTACTTTAATTGTGTTTATATGGCTTAGAGCTACGTTTGCAGATCTTGTATACATAAAATATATTTTCTTTACTGCCCATATTGAATCAAGTTGGTGAATGAGGAACACGAATAATGAAACTGATTCAATGATTGCATAAAGGAATGGGATTCCGACACGTCAGATTGTGGTATCTCGGCTGATATAGCTTTTGCTCAACAGTCACGACGACATACTCGCATATATATATATATATATATATATATATATATATATATATATATATATATATATATAAGAAGCGCGCGTTAAGGTCCACAAAGAAGAGTTATATTAATAACGGACGTTTGGCAGACTAAAATAGAAAACTCGAAGTGAAGGAAGATCAAGTAAAAATGGACCTCATTAAGGGACAAAAATCCAAAGCCTATCTTCTGAAGTCTGCTCTTTTTATAGACGCGAATTCGATACTATATTCATGGCGCTATGAATACTTATTTTTATATAGGCAACGAAATTGTATTCCGCTTGGCGCTGAAACATAACTCTTCTATCAATTACAACTTGCATCTATGCTATCATTTAATTGCATCTTAGAGCAATTGTACTAGTTAGGTATTGCTTTATAATGTATTTGTTGAGAAATATCTTAACCCAATCCTGTCTACAAAATGTGATCTAAATTCCCATCCTTTTCGGCAGTTTTGATCGGCAAATTGGACATACTTGATTTAACATTTCTTTCCACAAGAAAGTGTTTTCTTACAGATGACGTTGAATCATATTAATTAAAATTCATACTTATTATAGTTCATACATGGAGTTCAACCTGCATGTTTGACAGTGTTTGGCTAAAATTAAAGTTATTTATAGAACATGCAATAGTTGTTACTTTTTTATTTGAAAATCTTGATATGTTTAATAACTCTTTGGTATCTCTTGCATTGATTGTAATAAATAAAATGGAATCTGGAATATTGAGAAAGACTTTCGACGGAGATGAGTTTATTTTCTGTTTTTCTGTGACTATAATTTTGAAGTGGAAAGAGTATTCAAATCAACATTACTTATTATCCTTTATGTTCGATAACTAAAAGTGCTCACACATTTCGTGATCCATTTTAAAAGGTTCCTGACGTATTAAATAAATAGAACTAAATTCATTTTGATACTGTACCGGGAGAATGATTACGTGTTCCTCAAATGCTGATGATTTGTTTGAATATTAAAAATGAATGAAAATATTTTGTCCGAATCGTGATTGCAGTATAAAGTTCGAAAATTAGTATGATGTTGACAAAGAATATTTTAAAGTCTATCGTTATACCTTTTATTTTGGAATGTCTTTCCACTTGATAACTATTTTTTTAATCAATTGTTATAGTTAGTGATTTAAACTTTTGATTGCATCACTTGATACCGATTAAAACGTCATAACATTTGTTTGATATAGTATACAAACAATTAAAGGTATATATGTTTTAATTCATATTCCTTATGCGAAATATTAAGATTAATTAATAATATTTTTCCTCTTGGAAAGAAAATATCTTCGTGTGTAAATATGACATACAATTAATTAAAATGTATCGATAACTTTGAGAAGGCATGTTCCTGATATGTAAAGTTGTTAATCATATTTTTGCAATATTTCGACGTCTTCCGAATTTAAGTACACGGCTGTTAAAACGTCATAACATTTATTTGATATAGTATACAAACAATTAAAGGTATATATGTTTTAATTCATATTCCTTATGCGAAATATTAAGATTAATTAATAATATTTTTCCTCTTGGAAAGAAAATATCTTCGTGTGTAAATATGACATAAAATTAATTAAAATGTATCGATAACTTTGAGAAGGCATGTTCCTGATATGTAAAGTTGTCAATAATATTTTTGCAATATTTCGACGTCTTCCGAATTTAAGTACACGGCTGTGAGCTTAATTCAGTTGTAGTTACTTTTTGATATATCATGCCAAAAGAGGGGAAAATGGACACATCATTATAAACAATCAAGGCTGCCGTAGGTGAAGATCGAAATTCATATCTTGGATGTATTTTCCAAATACCTCAGTCTTGTAGACGCCCATTAATCCCCTTCTTCGAACTGAGAGATGAAGATATGAAGTACCGCATGATTTTACTTTTATACAATCATAATATTGTATTTTCTTTAAATGATTCTCACCAGGATGATATATCAATATCTGAAGGAAGGGGATTTTTTGTAATTTGACAGAATATAACCATATTTATCTCTATAGATGGAAGCTCAGTCCGGCGGTGTCTAGAACATGAATTTACAAACGACTTTCGTATCCGAATCGGTTGTATCTCGTGTGAACTTTAAGTCCAAAACGTACCAAGGACTATCCCATTATGGAAATGAACCAATCACTATCAAACGTTGTATCTATTGTTTAATCAATTAAATTAAAGAAGATAATGATCACCCAAAGTAGAGATAGCAACAGGGACAGGAATGTTAGATATAAATTGTGTGTGGTCATTGCAGGAAACGATTGAGATATTAAAAGTTTAATACACAGACAAACATATAATTATGATGTGGAAAGACCAAATATTTCAAAGTATGTTTATGAATGGAAGAATTACAATGAACACATCCACAATTTGGTTTTACCTCAACTATCGACTGGTCACAAATCCACTAATTGTACCAATCTTGTCATCCATTATTCATGCTTCATCAAACGGTTCATGAAGTGACATGGAGATTGTTCATTTTGTATCTGAGTTTTAACATAAGCTTTTTACGCACAGAATATTACTAATGTCAACACGAATCGATATGCAAGCAGTACTATCCTTGTTACAAAATGGGATAAGGAGAATGTACATTGTTTCATAATGTGCTTTACTTCGTTTAAGAACAATTTGATGCATATATGTTTTAGTTATATTTGATATGTTAAAAGTAGAACAAGCTGCTTGCCTATGGAAAACAGTAAGGCGATCTCAGACGAAGAAGCAGCAGCTCCTACACAAACCAGAATTAACTTTCTGGTGCAACAAAGACTGCCACTGCCACGTCTAGCTATGTAGCCACTACAGACGCTGAACAACCACTAACCGGGACATCTCTCTTCCATGATTTCTTGAAACTAACGGATTTCAACTGTGGGGTACAACATACATTAAAAATGCCATTTCATTTAAAGTTTTGATATAAAGCAATTTGATAAACCAAATTGTGATCCGCCAATTCCGCAATAATACGCATACTGAGAAAATCAAACCGACCAAAAACAGCCACAGAGAAAGAGAGACAAATAGATAGTGTACGGTCGCTTGTTCTGTTACTATAGCGGATTATTGAAATTTATCAACTGTAAATATATTAAGACAAATCAATTACCACTTGCTGGTTCATCATTTTGCTTAGTTTATATTTCACACTAATTTCCATGAGCATGTAGGTTAATGGCTTGGCGTACATGTGAATGGTGTCACTAATCAAGTGTTTGTAATGCCCCACGTTTATTTGTAAACTCATCTTTCATGTTTAATTCATAATTGTGTATTGACTTGGAATAATCGCTCTGACGAAAAAAGAAACTAAAAATAAATCAATGTATCAACACGCTAAGGTGAGTTTAAATAGCCTCAAAAGATATATAATTACCTGTATTAGTGGACACACTCAGGAATGTGAGTAGTTACTTCACTAGGCCAATGCACATCTGCTGCAGCAGAGAGTTTGAACAGACTAAATCGAAACGTCACCCTTTTTGATTACCAAATAGACTAATGGTGACTAACATAGAAGTCAGTTCAATGACTACACCTAAATTGACCCAAGAAATTTAAGAACGCCAGGAGTCACATGTTGATTACCTAGAAGGTGCAAAAAGATTATTTAAACCTATTACTGCAACAACTGAGAAAATTATATGGGGAGATATCACTGATCCAGAAACCTCTTCTTTGGACATTACAAGAAACCGCTAGGGCAACACAAGAGATATTACAAGATCTTCCAGCTAGAATAGCTGCCTCACAACCTCAACAAGATATTGAAAACAATTACACTGAAATAGCTGAGGTGAAAGAAAATCTTGCATCTGAATCTAAAGCAAAAAGAGGAAATGTTGAATTGATTAGAAAATTTAAGGAAGGTCTTGTTGAAGATCTGAAAGAAAAAGTTAAAAAGAAGGATTTTTCTCGTGATGCATATGATAGTTTTCCTCGACAGTATGAAATTTAAAAACCCGAGTATGTTAACATAAATGCTGATAACTATTTTAAATGGCTATATCGTGTGTACTACAATACAATTCAAGCTAGAAGTGATGACTCAGTATATAATGAATATATTAACGATATACATAGATTTTTAGAAGAAACTCAACAGCAAATGTAACAACAACAACCCTAGTATCAACTAGCTCCACCTTTGCAACAAATATAACAACAACCTCCTAGTATCAACTTCCTTCACCTCTGAAGCAAATCGAACAACAACAATTTTCTCCACATCAGTCTGAAACCCTAGAAAAATAAAGAAAAAAAAAGAAATAAACAGAAGAAGAAAAATGGAACAGACAGAAGAAGAAAAAAAAAAGATCGATAAAAGAAAAGATTCAAGAAAAGACTAGATGTTTCGGTAGTTTACCTTCTCCAAGTAAAAGGAGAAAAGATCCTGGTGATGACTCTTCTGGCGCTACTACAGGAAGTGGTTTGGGAAATAATTATATCACTTGCCCTGACAGCGTCATCGCTGACGTGGATAAACTAGAAATTCTCATTGGAGGAAAACGCCATGGAAATACTTCTCATGAAATTATCAACGACATATCTGATAGTTGTCGACGATTATTTACCGGTGGTATCATGAACAGCAATACCTATCGGGAATTTATCGATGAAATTACAGATGAATAAATCCGTTGACGCATAATTTAGATCATGGTGAATGATTAAATAAAATGATCGTACATAATACGTATCGTATGCCAAGATTGCTCAGAGTAGTAAATTCACGATTACCAGTTTATGAAATAACCTACGGAGATGGACTTAGTGATGTTGTTCGGGGTTTATTTACCAGGATAGCCCCAAATGCAATTCCAATTGCAAAACAATTATCAATGAAAGCTATCGATGTTATTTGCGACAAAGCTCCTAGCGCAATCGGTGATCTTGCCAGTAAAGCGTTTTCGGCGGTCAAGGACATAATTTTACTCTAATAACGACGAAAAAAAAATCAATTGAAATTACCATCTACTGATGTTATGCCTACAAATAAAAGTAAAATAATAAATCAGGCCGCAAAAAATGATTAATGGATCTGGCTGATGCATCGTTAAAAGGAAAAGAATATCACATAACCGCTAGTCTTATAATAATAAAATGTTTAAGCGTGAAATTGATACAGCGTTTGATATGGGTGAACCGGTCCGTAAACAATGAACTCTTGCGCGATTATCAATATTATTCTTACGATGGAACACAACCAAATCAACATGTAGGAATCGAACTACGAGTTCAAGATATAAGTCGGTATTTCTTACCAGCTAAAGCATTTATCGAATTCGAAAGTCGACTTATAAAAGCAGGTGATACAGATTATGGAATCGGTGACAGAGTTGGTTTTGTCAATAATAGTATCATGGCATTATTCAGCAGTGCTACCTATATGATTGATGGAAACACATCTAATCATGCCTGGAAATGTTGATATTGCTTCGACGATACATGGTCTAGCTAGATACTCCGATGACTATTCAAGATCAGCCGGTCCATCAATAATGTTTACAAAGGATACAAATGATCATCCAGAAAACAGAAATGTAACGATGAATGCAGCTGGAACTGAAGTTGCGTCAATGAATGAAACTGTCAATTTCGGAATCGCAGGACGTAGATCAATGTTAAACGCAAAAGAGATGTTTTCATGTGCGATTCCATTATCTCATATTTTTTTGGATTTTGCAGAGATGTTAGGAAGGTTATGTTCGGTGCTGAACACACTGTGGTATTTAACAGAAAAGAATCCGTTAATGATGCAATCTCACGAGCCGGAGGTCATGCTGGTAAATTAGTAACAACAAAATTATCATTGTGGATGCCAGTAATGGTTCCATCTGTCGAAGAAGAAAATAAATTGCTTCTTTCATAAATCAAGGTGGTAAATTGCTGTTATCAAGGAAAACAATGACTACAGATAGTAATCAAGGTAATGCTGCTGGTTTATTTACATGGCAAATAGCAGCACCACAAGGGGTTCAGCACCACGAGATATTTTCATCGCATTTCAAGCAAATGTACGAGTAAATCATCAGGAAAGAAATCCGATGGTATTTGACAAACTTAATGCTACCAAGGTTTGTTTGAGAATAAATGAACATCAAGAACCTGCCGAGGAAGTTACTTTTAATTTTGAACATAATAACGTTGCACGTGCATATCATCGTTTAATGCAATTAATTGGGCGTGAATTAAATGTAGATACCAGTTTGCAAATATCACAAACCGATTTTACAACATTATACCCGATCTACTACTTTTCACTGGAACATTTAGATTTATTCAGACAATCTGTTGTTGATATATATTTTCGAGCTCAAATAGGTTATTTTCTGGCTATGTAGGTCCAAGTGTTGTTCCTGCTTGTTTCAGAGCGATCGCTGTTATATTTAGCGACAGAACAGTATTACTTGAGAGTGTTGGTGGACGAATGCGAGTCGTTGATGCACCCGTAGAAAACATGTAATTAAAATCAATCATGTAAATATAAAAAATGTCGTATAGTCATTTTAACGCAACTCTGACTCAAGTTCAGAAAGAAAAAAAAATACAATAAAAAACGCAAATCAATGTGGGGCACAAAGAACGTTAAAGAAAAAGCAAATGAGTGGTGGTCCAAACAAATTATCGTTAACCGGTAATTAGCTTAAACGTTTCAATCAAGCTCTGGTATCACAAACTGGAGATCAACTTGAATTTCCTCCAAGTGCCATCAAAGATATAAATAAATCAGGAAATATATTTCCACTTCTTGCAGCGATTTCAGCATTAATTGCTGTGGCCGCACCTGCAGTTGCAAAACATGATGCGTTAGGTGCTGTTGGAATCGCCGCTGGAATGGCATTACAGAAACAAACAGGTAAAGTGTATATAAAAAGGGAGGCGGTCTCAGACTTCCTTGAACTTACGTAGGAAAAGGACTGAGACTTCCAGGAATATAATAACACCGATGTCAAATTTTGATCTGATAAATGCTGCTAAAAAAATTAAAATTAAAACATTTTAGAGCAGTGTTTATGCGCGATCAATTACCGAAAAAAACACATCACTTTTGAAACCGGTATCATCAATCTCGATTTGAATTCCGGTCCAGGAACTCACTGGGTTGCATATGCGATTGATCCACGCGGAATTGTTTATTTTGATACTTACGGACTATCACCAAAAGTTGACTTTTTAAATTATATTAATCAATAACCTGTCAGAACTTGGTATTCAACGTTACGGACACAGACAATGACAGACCCACCAATATGTAGTCGTGAATCCATTGCTGTACTTGATGCGATATCAAAATCAACTAAACCATCCATAAAAATGTACACGAATACACAAGTTGTCGTTGAACAATTATTTAAAATTGTATGCATATATAATGGTTGATATTTACGGAAGATCTTTAATCAGAAAAACTGACAAATGAACCGATAAAGATTTCGACGCATGAAAATACGCAACACGAGAAAACATTGCTGATATTATGAATCGAGCTGGGGTTGACCGAGATGATGTTGTTATTTTTCAGGATAAACACGGTGTTTTGAAAACAAATAATATTAAGTGGAATGAAATAGTTCGTATGGTTATTGGCGCTGCTATGGATAATATTCCGGTTTACTGACAGCGGAAAAATACGAGATTCAGGAATATCGATAGAATGTATCAGAAGTGAGATTATAAAAAATGTTCAAAAAGGGTTATCAACGTCAAGTGATGTATTAACAGGAGAACATTCCATAAAAGGAAATAAAATAACAGTCCTAAGAGATCAAACATCAGATGAAGATGCGGCAACAAAAAGATACGTTGACACTGTTGATGGTAAATTATCTACGTTAAAAACCGAACATGATGCCGTTAGTGGTACATTATCCACGTTAAAATGCAAATACGAGCTTCACATAAACGATCACAATAACGTAGACGGAAAATTATCTACGTTGAGAGCCGAGTATGACGTTCACGTTGGTGCGTTTACAAATCTCCGTAGAAATTTTAGAAATATCGATGAAATTGCAGATGGATTCTTCGGAAAAAAACATTAATCGTCTATACGAAACTTTCTGATACATCAATTGATACGATTAAGAAAACACAGGAAGATATTGTAAGTGATGCTCGTGATATTATTAATAAAATTGATCTCCTTGAAAAATATCAGGGTAAAATTCTGCATAGCCGAATTAACAACGTCGTATACACAATATATTCAAGATCCACAACATGGTCTCAACAAAATAATACTATCAAGCATACCGCGGAAGTTACTGCCGTGTACAGATTGTCTGTGTTTAGCAGTGCAAAATTCGAGATATTTACCACGTATCCATGCTGTCACTCAACATACAAGTTTTCTGGAACAGTATCTGTTATATTTAACCGTCGAGACGAAGAAACATTTATCCTGGTTGCATCCGACAAGAAATTAACTGCAGCAACGATCTGGTGGTGTCTTGAATTTGTTGGCGAAATACCTCAATTGATTACAGCGTAAATAATATGGAGTACAGATACAATCAAGCGCGTGAGTGGCAAGATAAATTAAAATCTATCATTGATACTTACACGATCAAAGTAAAACAAATATCACAGACGTGTAATTGTTATTGACATAATTGTATACTCAGTCTCCGCTGTTGATGTTGGAGCCGTTCTTTTATTATCCGCGGTAACAATGACATCACCTGCGGTCATAACGATCTGTGATTCAGAGTCGACTGCGATCGCTGGAGTTTTAATATAATGGTACAAAAAAAAATCGACGTGCACGAATGAAAAATTATCCGATTACGCGGTAACGTTACACGCGTCAACGGCATCGTATTCTAAACTATCTCAGTTAATATCTGAAAGCCTCAACGATGCTTCAATATCCGATTCTGAGTTCGCATTAATGACCAAAATATTCTCCGAAGCAATGACTGTGATAGAATCTACAACCATTAAAGTTACAGATAAATATATACATGTCAGCACAAGAACTATTGCAACAGATTGCCACGAAAACAACACCGATGAAAACAACTATGAAATCGGTGAACATAACCATTCATGAATTCAGTATTAATTTTCCAACTTCAATTCCAGCAAGGAAGATTGCATTTGCAGGACTACGAGTATATCATAGTTACCTCCAAATAATTCACTTGTACTTGCAAACAAAATAAACCAGATGGAACCCCAGATTTATTTGTTATTTATATCCCCACATTTAGTTATCTTCTTGAACAAATCAGCGATGAATTCCAGCGCAGAATAAAATCAACAACAAAAAAGAATAAAAGATAACTATTACTGTTTACGAACCAACATTATCATCTGTGATTCAAGTAAAATGTCCCGATTAAGTCGAAGATATTTATCAATCATCGATAAAAACTGTGATAGGATGGCCTGAAACTCTATCACATCCTGATGATGTTCTCAGATTTAACAATGATCCAGATGCTGAAGGCAGACATATTGCTCCAGAGATTGTATATATAACCTCAACGATTGAGTCAATATTGTATGTGATGTAATCGATGGTAGTTATCAAACAGATATTGGGATATGAAATCAAGCTCAACAAGGATACGTTCTTTACACATTTACTCCAATAGTTCCTCCTGGATCCTTGATCGTGCAAGAATCAATCAATCCTATTATCTACGCACGCCTAATCAATACTTGTCAAGAATTCTTTTTAAACTCACCGACCAGATTGGACACTTGATTGATTTACGTGGCGAGGTTTTACTGATAAATCTCAATGTGAAATCTTAAGATGTTTTTTCGTAAACGATTTTTTTTATCTTTATTCACAAATTAATCGAATAAATATTACAGCACATGAAGGTTTTATACACGACAAGGAATCACTTGGAAATGCAATCAAATTAATATTTGCACAGTCTTCATTAAACATCGTTGATATAGTCATTGATGAGTTCGGTGACGAAAATTGTTTACTGACGCAAGAATAGTTAGATTACGGCGAGAACATATTTCTATGATCACGTGTGAGCGAGATCAGATTATAAACTGCTCGCATTCCTGCATTAAACTTGATGAACTTAAAAAAAATATTATATAGTTCTGAAGAAAAATCTGCTTTCAGTAGAACAGAATATTTCTTTACAGATTTGATGAATTTCATCTATTCTTTTATCCATTTTAGTCAATCTGTCAGATTTCTGATTTTTGTAAGGTAAAAAACCCGAGCAAATATCTGATTTATCGATTTTATGTTAATTTCATCTTTTCATCTGTTGTCTGTTATGTTTTGTATATTTTTGTAGAAATATATCCGATTTTATTTGATTTATGAACAAAACATGGTAAATATAGCGATTTATCGATAAATCATTTAGAATTTCTCGGGGTTTAACCCTACAAATATTACAATTTTGATAGATAGTTCTATAATATTAAAAACAAAATGAAATTTCATCAGAAAAATACAAATCTGAATAAAAAAAATAGTATAACAAAAAAAGAAAATATTATAACAGAATAAAAGAACAGAAGGTGAAATTTCATCAAAATTTACAAATCTGAATAAAAAATATTATAACAGAATAAAACAACAGAACTGTAGAGGAATTAATCAGAACTGCTATCGGTAACAGCGTTATCTTTTATAATCTTTATAAGTTGTCTCACGCGTGTATTGATAATTGTGTTTGTTTAGTATTCGTGAGACAGTTTTGATTTAATATTTTCTACTGCGACAGAAAATGGTACAAATGTATCTACATCTGTATATTATGCCACTGATAAGGACTGTAACATTATAGACTGTATGTTCTTTATCAGCCTATACTCCGTTGAAAGTGTATAACCACCTTCAAGATATCGTTGTTGGATTGACTCGAAATCCCAAATTATTTTTTCTGGATCGACTTGTACATTTATGTCTTCATTTTTTTTTTAATGCAGATATTATAGCATTAATATTTTTGATGTTCATATATATATATATATATATATATATATATATATATATATATATATATATATATATATATACATAACATATATACTTAAATTAAAAAAAAAATTTCTATTGACCTTTAACCCCTAGTTCACCACCGTGTCCTAGGAGGTTCAAGGCATATGATGGTCAGCACAGCCTTTAACCCCAAGTTCACCAACGTGTCCTAGCATTTTTAAGGCACATGAAACATATAATCTTAATTAAGGACAGCACAACCTTTGAACCCCAAGGGTACCACCGTACACTAGCAGGTTCAAGGGCACATGAAAAGCAGAACATTAATATAATTCGAATTACGTATTACGATGGCCTCTCTACTGATTATGCAAAACCCCACCAATCATATCCAGCTGAGTAAACAATCAGCCACCATGATTCGAATCATGGTGAGATGTGTGTACATAATTCTGTTGAATTTCGACTTTGAGTTTCTGAAACCCGCCCCTGCCCACCCACTATATAAGAAAGTCATTTAAATCGGTACCGCCAGACAATTGTCCTTTGTGAGATTCGAACCACTGCCGTCAGAACCAGAGTTCTACACGATTCCAATTTGGCCACGGTTTCATCTTTGAAATATATATTTTTTTAGGTAATATATAGATATATGCATAGAACAGAGTTTATAAACATAATTGTATATATTTTCAGAGACAGATATTTTTACAGACATTTTGAATATAATATATAGTTATCTACATAGAACAAGACAGCCAACACGATTATAGTTTTACAAACAGTTTGAATATAAGATATAGCTATCTACGTAGAACAAGACAGTCAACACAATTATATTTGTACAAGCAGATTAAATATAATATATAGCAATCTGCATAGAATAGACAATCATCACACAGCTATTTTAAAGATATTATATATATATATAAAAACAGAACGTGGGTTTTTTCCGTGAAATTCAGGTCTGAATATATGTACGTCGTAAGGAATCTAAAAATAACTTTTTGCATAATACTCTACGTGATTTCATTTCTGCTTCGCTTCTGTTTTTAAGCGAGAAACAATAAATTATCTTCTACTAATTTGAACTATTATCTGATTATGTTACTTCACTGATATGAATTAGGACGTAGCTGGTTACTTAGTTAATTACAGAGACAAAATACATCATGATCTACGGAGAAATATGTAATATGTAGTTATCTCCCATTTTGAAGTTCATTTACAATTCTGTAGAATGCTAGTGGAGAGAGATGGCACATTTTTGTAATACTGAACATCATAATATATTTTACTGAAAATATCCCCCCAAAAATAAATATGTTAAGTAAATAGTAGAGTAATATAAGCAATAAAACTACAGAGAGACAGTCTCCCTTCAACAGTATTGAAATGTGATTGTCTTGTTTTTATTTTTTGAGAGAGCAGATTTGGTAATATTTTCTGCGACGTGCTGAACCAAACGTGGGTTTATATCAAAATATTTACCAGCTGCATTTATTGATGGGAATATTATTTCTTCTTCAGTCAATGTATTTACATATTGTGTCATCCGTTTCCCTATTGTTTTATATCTACCAGTATTACCATATATACAAGTCTGACTCGGTGTGACAGCTCTAAGATTAGAAGAAGTGTTCTAGAGTTTAACCCTATCAATATGACCTATGACAAGACCTTCTTTGTTCATCCCATGGAAACACTCGAACACAAAACTAATGCCGATGAAATTCTCGAAGATAAAATGTGTGGCCGAACGAACAACAGAAAATTTTACCGTCTAGACTCGTGGGAAGGGGTTGACGGATAACCGACGTAATATAGTAAATTCGTGGGCAGAAATAGTCAAAGATACCGGTGCATCTATTAAAGATATTGCTGAAATAGGAAAGAAATTAAAATTTCCTAAAACAGTAAAAACGATAACAGGAGAGATCTTATACAAATCGAAATATAAATCAAAGTGAGCTTCAATCGAAATTGTTGATCATAATGCGCATGCGTGGACTAATGCAGTAACAGTATTTCCACGCTCGAGGACGGTTAAATTATATAACGGTGATATGTTTGACTTTATTAACGAAAAAAGTAAAAATGATCCTTTATCCGTGTGGTTGTTTAGTTCTGAAGATGAATCCCATCAGTTTGTAAGAAAAAAATGGCTATATTTATCGAACAGAATCCCTCCACGAGAAAATAAGAAAATATACACCTGACGAAAAATTACTCGGTGAATGTTTTACTGTTCCATCAGCTGCAGTTCATTTTGCTAGAGAAAAGAATTCCTGGAAATCTACTCTGTTTAATTTTGTTGATGATATAATATTAAGTTGTGTTGCATATGGTCACAGTTGACTGTGGAACGTAAATACTCGAGTAAAGATGTTATCTCGGTTGAGATGGTTGCATGTTATCCGGAAAGTTTTCTGGGACACGGAGAGTGTTTTGGGTATTCTAAAAGATTCCGTCACCCGGCACACGAGATGACGCGAGTATCAATAAATGGACCATTACCAGATTTTGATATTACTGGATTCTCTTGTATCGAATCATTTGAGTTTACCGAAAACCTTCATCTGATTTGTTATATTTGGTTCTTTAGATATCACATGGCGATAAGTGTTGAAAAGACAAAGCTGCTGACAAAAGGGATACACAAATCTCAGCCAAGTTTAAAATCAGAGGCCAGAAACTTGGAAACGTGAGCTTGTTAACATAGTGTAGTTCCATAATCACCGACGAAGGATCAAGAGCAGATATTTTGTCAAGAGCTGCCCAAACAACGGCAGCTATGTCATTGATAAAACCCATCTAGAGAGACAATAATATATGCCTGAAATATAAATTCAGACTATTGAGAGCGCTTGTCATCTCAAACGTTTTGTATTCATGTGAGGTCTAGACCCTGACAGAAATAATACAACAAAATATCCATGCACGTAAAATTAAATGCTACATAACCATTATCGGCACATCAAAAATGAAGAAGTGCGTAACACCATCAGGCGCAAAGTTGGCAAATATGAAGACCTCCTCACCACCATCAAATAGAATAAGCTGAAATGGTATCGCCATGTCACTAGCGCCAACAGTCTATCAACAACAGTTTTGCAGTGCAGCGTTCAAGGTGGCAGAATGAGAGGTAGACAGAGAAAATGTAGACTGACAACATCCCAGAATATAATTGGAAACGTTTTGCGGAGACAGGCATTTGCACATGATTAAGACCAGTGGAGAGAGCTGGTCAGATGTTCAGCAGCACAGCACCTCGATGACCACATTAGGTCAATAGACTGATGATGATGATGATGATGATGATGATGATGATGATGATGATGATGATGATGAAAACCCTTTGTTCCAGTCTTTTGTACATTAACATTACTACTAGAACACTTACCTTAGGATAGAAAGTAAACAAAATCACAATTGCTTTCTAGCACTGTGATATATTAAAATAAGGTTGAACAAAGCTAACGTTTAACAAGACAGCAGTGAGTAGTGTTATCAGCAGGTGAAAACTCGTTTTACTTATAGCTGTTTGTTTAATTTCACCATAGTTGCATCATTGCCCATGACAGTCACGCAATCCAAATATGTTCCTATATTCATAACATTAGAATATCAATAGCAATAATGAGAGCTAGTTCAAGTTTCATTGGTCCTTATCAGAATCCACCAAAAACATCTAGATCATAGTTCATGGAAGAGATTATATGGAAGCTTGAAATAAATTCATTTAGATCTATCATTTTGCAACCAATTTATGATAAAGGTTTGTATACCTGTATCACTGACAAATGATACAGGTATGATTTAGAGAGGGAGCTATGAATCCTCAAGGGCTGCTAGAATTACAAAAAGTATTTTGTATGGAAAATACATGCTAAAATATTGATTCAGAAATTTAATGTAATTCTTTTGTAAATTAATCAGTAGCAAAAATAAATATTGTAACGAACTGATTGGATACAACACTGATGTATGTACGTAGAGCCTGAAATGTAGGAATAAGGAAGTCGTTTGAAGACCTTAAGACATTACAATCTCACATGGGAAAAAAATCAGACTCACATCGGCAATAAAATTACGCACATTGAAATCAGAATATTAATTATTCGATTTATAAAGTTACTAACATAATTAAGAAGATAACTGATAACACTAAAATGTTATCATAATTGTCAATGAAGTATGATCAACAAACTCATTGATGTTTATTTGGAAGCTGAAAGTAATCATCTCAACCCTTACTTACCTTATGTTACTATGCAGGCTTATATGTTCTCCATATGCGTCATTCAAATCATCCCCAATACATGATTGTTCTCAATATGCCATTTAAATGAAAAATTAAATTTATAAAATATTGTATTAATTTATACATTATATCTCTTAATAACAATAATTTTATATCGCGTTCAAGCATTCAAATAACGTGTTAATTATACAATGTTTATAACAAGCATCATTATACTCATTGCATCATTGCAATACAATCTGGTCATGGATATAATATCTGGAGAAAACCAAATTTGTATTCCAGGGCAGGAGTTTCAAACAAAACCTTAAACACAGAAAGCAGGAAGTAAAATTAAATCTGGAAGCAATATCATTTTGTGTTACCATCAAATGCAAACATTAGTTAGCCCTCGACCATGAGCATCACAACTGCACATATTTAAACTCGTTTTCACAAAAGAATTCTTCAGCATGTACCGTATAAATCTGCATCCATCGTCCTAAAATAAGCATTATTATTTATTTGGGTTTCAATTATTTTCAAAACGTAGCTAGTGTTAATGAAATTATGTAGCACGACTAACACTTATGATCCCAAATCGGTGAATACATCACTAGGCGTTACACTTAGTATCCACACCCAAACTGAATTTACAGTTCATTATCCGTAATTTGAAGACTTGTCTTAATAATTCTTCGATAATTTTGAAATCATTTTATAAAAAGGTGAATTAATTACAAACAGTTTTTGGATAATGACTTTTAAGAGTTGCAATTTCCTGTGACTTTCCAAGATGACGATTACAACAATTTCATGATATTTAGCGTGTTATACGTTCTGAGATAACAAACATAATTGAACATATTATGACGAGCAATAAATCGAGACTTAAGATCAGGAGCGAGGATTGCATGAATAAAATATGCTCAAGTACTACAGTATAATCAAATAAATGTATCGAATACTGCTCGACGTACAGATGCTGGAAAATCATTAGCCATTTCATAATTTGGCTCTAATCCAGGGCTAAGATCTTTTACCTTACTAACGCAATCAAAGCAAGGCATACAATAAGATAACTATGATTAGGAACTTAAGCACATTTGTTTCCAGCAGCATAACATTACTTTATATGCAGCGCTACGTTTTAGCAGTAGCCTCAGAGATCATCCAGTCAAAAGAATGCTTGACTTCAGGTGCAAATACTTTTACGAATTTCATTTACTCAATATACAAAATCACTTGCAGCTTGTGAAACATATAACTTAATAAATATGAGCTAACTAAACGCTCAAGCAAATGAATTGAATTTCACTTTGCTATGTGTTCAGTTGGCAAACTTTGTCCAGGCTTGCTTACCTGTATCCGGCAATGCATGCTGATTAGTGAAAGCTGGTTAAGGAGGTACAATATAAGAAAGATTTATCTAATAATGTCTAAAAAGATGGATAAGAAAACGTCACAATCTCCTTTGGTTTATATTTTCATTCTAAGGTTATTTAAATTGTCCATCGCAAATGTAAAATTAAAACGTTATATACTTATGCTAAATATAAATTTTTGTGTTATGCGACATTTTTCTGTATCAATATTTGTCATCTCACATCAGCATTCTTTTTATATAATATTAATGAAGCTACTAAAGGTTGTAAGATCGTAAAAACAATTTCAGATACCTACCGATAAAATCCATAAATCCACGAATTCCCATCCAAGCTGTCATAATATTCTTAGATTGAAAAACGTATTGAGAAACATTCAAACTAATAAAATAAACAAACTTGCTGCATATCAATGCCGCGGGAAGGGTTTGTAGAAAACAAGAAAAGTTACGCATTCACAGCAGTGGAATGAAACGAAATGAATTAGATTAAATGTCACAACGTTGCATCAAGAAATTCTCAGACTATGAAGCTCACACTGTGAATTTGTTAAGAATTATTTTTTTTAAGCAGAGACAAATATAGTTTCTCTAAATAAAGACAATACGTTTAGCTTATTCTGAAATCAATTACTTACTATTTACAAATTTGTTTTATTCTGTAAGATAAATGCATTAAAATGACACATACAATTAATTCAATTTAATGGAATAAAGTATGGACATATACCATGGAGATGGGGATTTGAATGTAAATGAATAGCTTTAATGGACATCTTGTTTTAGAATATTGTCTTTTTTAAATGCCTAAATATATCTAGAATATTCATTTTCTGGGTCATAGCCACCATATAGTGACAATCAACATAAATGTAAAACAGCACCGAACTTATGGATAAAAATAATATAAATATAGCATTCATATTACTTGTTAATTATATGATTCTTAATTTTTAAGTCATAATTTTGATTCAGTGATTCTGCTACAAACTATTGGGAATTTTTTTATTGTACGTGCTTGCTATTGTTAATTTCTTCTCATTTTAAGGAAAATGGTTTTGACCGTTTTGTATAATACGATAAAATATATTAAAACATTGGTTTTAAAATAACCAGTTGAGCAATATATTCTGATTAAGTTGCATTATGCTATAGTTTATGTTTGTTTTTGTTTTCGTTTTGTTGGAGTAGGGGTGGGAATCTCTTAATAAGGTTTCTTACCTTTTATGTCCTGCATAACGTTTCCTAGCTTTGTGCAAGTTGTTTCAGAAGTTTAATTATCAATTTATGTATCAGCTGAAGTATGTAACCGAGTTGCATGGAAAGAAAATATTTTCTTGATTTTTGTAAATAATTTGTTGTTAGTGGAGTATGTGTGTTGGATCTACTTGCCATAAACGCTATGTATGATTGAATATTCCATATATTAAATAATGACAATATCGTACAAACGCAATTACCTGATTTTCAGCTCATTTCTTTTACAAAAGCAACAATAAACCAAACACATACAACTTGATTATTTTGTATTTACTTCTGATAAATGTTTAAACTAGAATATAGTATGAGACACGTATTAAAATATAACCATAAAACATTAGGCGTCAAAAATTTAAATATATAGTAACATTATATTTAAAAACAGTGTATCATATTATAGAGACAAACTTCATACATGCTGCTCTTACTTTAGAGAAAATATGGATATGTTGGAGTAAGGTAGGTTGATAGGTTGTACAATGGTTGATTGGTTATGTGGGTTGTGTTGGTTGGTAGACAGTCTGGTTCCTATATTGGAAACTAGGCCGACACGTTGAAATGTTTTCTCTCTAACGAAAGATATCATTTCGTTTGGTTACATGTTGGAAGGTAAGTGGACACATTGATATTTTTCTTTTTGATCGCAGGTCAAATTACGTTTAGTAAAGCTAGTTAATACATCTTTATTTACCTGTATTTACCTAATTTATAAAAACTCTCTTCCTTGTGAATCAGGTATAGGAATTCCTTAGAGAAAAGTATTTGAGGAATAAAACTCTGATTGTAGTGTACAGTTGGGTCAGTAAGATAAATTTCTTTAATTGTTTTACATGTTACATTTTCATTATCCGATCTGTCAAGTTTTGATAAATAATTTGCACACATTTTCCGATTATCTCGTTAAGCTACATGGCAGTATTTCCGAGTGAATGATTTAAAAGATGTATCTAAATAGCAGTAGTAGCATGCAATTGTATTATTACTGTTTTAGCAAATGTATGACTACTTATATTTATATACGTTCATTACACATTTCATTTTAAAGAACGATTTGTATCAATGTGATCCATACTATAGGAAATAAATGTCATCAAGACTGTTTTTTTCTCCAAATGTCAAAGATATTTAAGATACTGACTATACGTACACTTGCCATCCACGATTTAATTAAATTTAGTTCAGATCCACAAGCAATTTAATCTAATATCTGTTTTCATATAACTACTAAGTGATCATGTATTTTGTAAAGGTCTTAGTTAAAAGATTATACCTCAACCGATATAATTAATTTAATTTATTAACAGGAACTGTTAATTCAGCTAAATTCAAATTCCAATATGACATGACGCTGATTAGAATATTAAAACATATGCTTATATTTTATATTTTACATAGATATATGCTAAGCCATATATTGAATCTTAGTTAACTCGTTATTTTTGCATTTTGTTAAACTGTATGCTTAAAATGAAATAATGCATACCGATTAAATCGAAGAAGCATATCTGTTATTTTTTGCGTATTTTCAGGAAAACGCTATTGGACTAAGTTAACATGCAAACTGGAAGAATGCGAAAACTCAAACATTTTGGAGGAATTATATTCATGCTCAATGTTGTGACCCTTGTGATAATATTTTTTTACCAAAGACTTATTACGGAAATTTCAAAGGAACAAGTGAACCAAAGATGCAGAATCTCGATTTGTACGCCTTGTCAGTACCTGGATCCTGCCAATGTTAGTGAGACTATTGAAGGTTTAAATAGTAACGCGTTCCATGTTGCTCAGTACAAAACATTTCCACCTATGAAAACAAAAAAATTAGAGGATTTGCCAATGTCTGGAGAAGATCGAATTGAAAAGATATTGCATCAAAAATGGAATACGAACAACATACCTATTCAGTTCAGAGATTACGTTAAGTCCTTTATTGACAATCATCTGTCATGGAAATACATGTTCTGGACAGATCAGAGCACGAGACAATTCATACAAGATCACTACCCCAACCTTCTTTCACTATACGACAACTATGTTAATCCACTTAACCGAGCTGATTCCATGCGATATATGCTATTATTTTACTATGGTGGAGTATATAGTGATATAGATATACAAAGTTTGCGTCCATTGGATCCAATGATTAAGAAATACTCATGTTTTCTTGCACAAGAGCCACACGTCCATTCCATAGTATATTCGAATTTTTATGAACAAGCCAGTACGGCGTTTATGGCTTGTCGGAAGCGACATCCATTTATGAAAAGTGTTGTAGAAAACCTGTACACTTTCTTTCATTTTGCAAATGAGCACGACTCCACCGGGCCAAGGTTTCTGACGTTTTTATTTAGACAGTATTTCAGACAAAGAGGAGACATGCAAATAACAGACGATGAATATGTATACTTAAGCCCACCTGAATATTTTAATCCAACCGTTGATCCTGGAATAAGCTACCAACTAGCAATGCAATGTAATGGAGTTTTGTGCTTGTCGTCACTTCGAAAATGGCAATGCGAGCAGTGGAGAATAGAAGGGTTGAAATCAGAGCCTTATACATTTTCGTTTACAAACCATGTATGGGCTCATATAGCGTATCAATATACACGATCTCAGATTTATATCGACATATTTACAATTTTTCCTGGAGTTACAATTTATGAATATATTAAAGATGAAAGAGGCAAGTAATAATCAAATGTAAATACACATAACGTGCATATGACACATACAAGTTGGAAAGATCGAGCAATGTCAAGTAAATATTTATTCTTGGATGTAGAGATGATCCTCAAAATGGCAATGTGTACATTGCAACACAAAAAGATGAAACATGTTTCCTCAATCGTGATATGCACAACATTTTCCCGATATTTATAGTTTTTCTGTGAACATTATTAATTTTGTGTCCAAGTGTTGCACCTCATTGGATGAATCTAGCATGGCGCATGTAGTTTTGAGCTTGGAACGTTTATACTTAAAATGCAAATGGCGTGTTATGTTGCACAGCAGTTTTATAAATATTCACCAATATATTGAACTATGTAATATTTAATTATCACTGTGTTTTAGATATCCTTTTATGACTATAGTTGTTGATCTGTTAGCGGAATAAATAAATATCATTTACCTCAATGCGATAGCGTGGGGGTCAAGATATTAAACATTTTTAGGATATAAATGAAATGGTTTGAAAGAGGGCAAAGAAACACGTTTAAAACATTTAGTTGCAAAGAGGTATCCGGCAAACTATCTAGTTATTTATGTTCAAAAATAATTCCAGAGTACATATTGTTTATACTGGCTGGAACAAATCTAAGATTTATTTTTCATGTTTTGATCCTTCGTTGCATGTACAATTATCTACCAGTCTATTTAATTAATTGCCGGTCTATTTAAATGCTTCTTGTTCAGCAAAGGGTGAAACCGCCAAAATATCTAAGTAAGTTTCCATACTCCAGTATATCAGTTAACTAAATAAAAAGATAAAATGAGCGGTGAACACACACTATATATATAAACGATTACTTATATTCAATGATTTTACTTACTCGTTACATATGTAGTTTTCGCGTTTCAAGTTGATTTTCTTCCACGGTGTTTTTCACACTTTTAACTCCTGAGTTGTTGTTTGTCACCTGTGTTATGTCCAATATGTTTTTTATCGTACTGTCAAAATGTGTTTTTTTTATTTATTTATATATTTGCATGGAAACGTGAAGGTTTGTTTTCTTAACTAACATGCTATCAAAGAAAACAATCCAGTCATAGATCTCCAAAATCACGAGATAATAGTGTGTTGTGCCTTTCGATCTATTTTGTGAACTTCACAAAATGTTGTGGTTTAGGGAAATCTGTATTGTCATTTTATTTTCTTTCCAGTGGTGCTAGGTCTTAATTTATTTTCCTGTCTGTCTAACATCATAATGGCTGCAGCTCTGGCTACGTCTAATCAGTCCGCACTCATTTAACCATATGCATTCGCTCATCTAGGCACCCACACCTAGTATGATGACTATGGAATGAAACAACTTTCCAAATAGTCTGCTTAAAGTGTATCTAGATTAAAATATATGATGGTTACAAATGAATTAATATAACACGCCTGCAGTATTCCTCATGTACCTCTGTGACGTAGGGTAGGAATGGCGTGCCATTAAAATAGAAATATGATATACGAATACTCTAATACATACATGATACGTCTTCAACATTAGTTATAATAGCGACCAGAGAACGTATCAACAGGAACATGTACATCGCATTATTCCTAACTATCCAATTATTCAATTCATACACTCTTGATGAATTAATATACAAGTACGATAATAAAACGCAAACTTATATTGCACCATTAAACGGAGTTTACAAAACTGAATATTAGTTGAAAATAGTTGATTAGAAAACGTACAACTCACCCAACTTGTTGACTTAAACTAAATGCATATAATGGCCATCCCGCCCCAATAGCTAAATACATAAAGAGGTTCCCTCTAGTGGCTGTCTCAGTAAAGATTCCTACATGATATACATATAGACGTGCGCGTTGACATATATCATAAACGTGTCGCGCAAGTAGTGAAGGCGTCACACGATGCAAAGAAAACGTATTTGTAAAATTACCCTAGGACGCGAGAAACACGAGGCTTTAATAGTACAGGAGTGTATGGTGGTCTAACCAGGTATTTCGTAACACCACCCCTCTTGAAAAAAGAATACTTACTTTTTAAGACTACAAAATCACACAATATGGTTAACATAATGGTTCAACTTCTGATGAGATAAAATCTACACCTACATTTTCCGTGCCTTTTATGGCTTCAATCTGGAATATATAAGTTTGTAAAGACATGGCCCATCGCATCAGCCATAAATTATTAATTTTGGCCCTATTAATGTAAAGTAGAGGTTGATGGTCGGTTTCCAAATTTAATTCTCGGCCATGGAGGTAAGTTTTGAATTTATTCCCCGGACTACTGCCAAGCACTCTTTTTATATCGTCGAGAAATTATTTTTCCTCGGAATCTCTTTCCTGCTGGCGTAGGCAACAGGGAGTTTAATTCCATCCTGCTCCTGTTATATTACCGCCCCATGTCCTCTCTATGAAACTTCGGTTCTCAGAATGAACACTTTGTTACGTTCTGGCAATTTCAGTATGGGGGTTTCTGTTAGCAGCTTTTTGAAAAGTATAAAAAGCTCTATCCTGATTTTCATCCCAGTTAGTCTTGCTTGGTTGTCATTATTTTGTCACGTCCGTTAGATGACTTGCAATGACCGTGAAATTATGGATGAATTTGGAATAATATCCACCTAGCCTAATGAATAACCTAACTTGTTTATTTGGCCCAGGTGGCAAAGAATCCCTGATTCCCTGGAGTCGGGTTTCAACTCGTTTACCCTCCGGACTACGTGTGTCAAACATTTTAAACTTCCATACCCCATGTTGCATTTGGTAGGTATTCCAGTTAACTTAGTTGTATGTAACCTATCTAGACATGTATCGCATTTTATAAAGACATCGTCAATATAATTATTTACAAGCTGCAGCCCTTGTATCACGTTTCGCATTAGCCTTACACAGCTAGCCCCAGCTTGTATAATGCATTCTCAGTGGCGAACGCAGTCATTGCGTCTGTTTCCACCGACATTGGTATCTGCCAATATGCAATTGTCATATCCAGCCTCATAATATATTTCTGCCCTGCCATACGTACGAAGATGCTTTCTATGTAAGTTATGGGTTCGGCGTCAAATACATGTTCGTGTATTTTATTGGCGAAAATCGATGCAGAACCTGTTTGTACCATTGTTTGTTTATAACTAGGACGAACGGTGATGCGTAACCTAACCTAATGCCTAACCTCTCTCTGACCCCTAACTTTAGTATTTCTTCACTTCCTTTTCGATGATATCTCTAGATGCATAAGGCATAGGGTAACCCTTGACTCAAAATGGCTTACTTGAGGTAAGTTTAATAATATGTTCTAGAACATCATTTTGACCGGGTTTGTCCAAAAATACGTCTGGGTGTTTCTCAACGAGATAACCGGCTTTCTTTCTTTGATATTCCGTCAAATAAGGACCCACTTTGTATACAGTCTTCGTCATCACATACTCCAGCAATTCATTCAAATTAAGCATTGGAACGGACTCTTATCCCTCATCGTCTTCGATGATGGTTACATTGACCACATGTAAAACACCCTGTAATTCATTTGCATTTGCCCTAACGTAAAAGCGCTTTAATAAGATAACATGGAACATGCGGGACTTTCCCCCTAGTATAATCTGTACCCCTTATTTATTTCGACGGTATACGGACATTTCCAGTGTAACACAAACTTGTCTTTAAAAATCGGAAGTAAAAATAAATTATGTTCCCATTTTCGAATTTTTTTTATCGTGGCTTACGAATTATAATATCGAGCTGCGCGACTGCTAGCTTGCCTCAACGTTTCGTGGGCTATTGTACAAGTCTTTCCCAACATGTCCTTCAAATCACATAGGTATTGGTATATGGTTCGAATTTCGTCATCCGACCATAGCTGTTTTAGAATCTTAATCAACCCTAGCTCCCTTCTCCCATATAATAGTTCGAAAGGCGGAAACCCTAGATTATCTTGGGGAACCTCTCCGTATGCGAACAATATTGCATGGAGATATATGTCCCAATCGTTCGGACGTTCTGCGTACAAACGTCGCAACATTTGTTTGAGTGTTACATGGAACTTCTCAACTAGCCCGTTGCACATTGGGTAATAAGGAATGGCCCATAATTGCCTGATCTATAGAAGTCTACTAACTTTTGCCATGAATTCTAATATGAACTGTGGCCCACAGTCTCTCAGAATCTCTTCACTATCGATAGCCTACTAAAAAGTTCCAGTAAGGCTTCGGCCGTTCGAACAGTTTTGATGGATCTTAGAGCGACGGCTTCCGGGTACCTTGTTGCTTAATCGACCGTAGTCAAAATGTACCTATTATTTCGATCTGTTAGGTGTGATAACGGACCCACAATATCTATCGCCACGCGTTTGATAGGAGTTTCAATCAAGAACATTTTACCGATAGGTTCGCGCTTAACTCTCCTTTTATTCTGCGGTTTTTGACAAATGTCGTAGGATCAGTGATACCTAGTTACATTTCCGTAGGCCCCTGACCAGTACAATTCCATAAATACTCGGTCTTTGGTTTTCATGGACCCCAGATGATCAACCATCGTTGACTCGTGTGCTAACTTCAACACATGCGGTCTATAGTAATTTGGCACCACTACCTGTGTAAATTGTCTGCCTTCACGAGTAGTATGCTCCCTATGTAAAATATTGTTGTTATATTTGAATCTATGGCTACCCCCGCCTTTCCGTTTCATGACTTACCCCGACGCGGCTTTCTTTCTGATTAGTGACAACGACCCTTCTTTAGTTTGTTCATTAATTAATGCCCCTTAATTTATCATTGATACTTTTAGTTTTGGTAAAGGTTTCTTTAACTCTGCAGCTTGCGACCTAGTTTCAATCGCCATGATGGTTGGAAGATCGTCCATTTTTATCACTGGCGCTATGGGATTTAATACCCCTTCTATGTTACCTACGATTAAATCATACAACAGTCGTTCTACCCAACATGATGTCACTGCGCCAGTATAATATGCTGTTTCGATATGGACGTATGCAGTCGGCACCTATACTGCAGTATTACCCAACATTCTGACAGACACTGTTTTCCCAAGGTATTGATCTGGCCTCACTCGACTTAGCGTAACAACAACAGTATTATATCCAGTATCTATAAGTACTGAAGCACTAACCTCGTTCACTAGCCCATCGCTCTGTATTGCCATATTTGACATATCTGGATTGGCGCTACTGACATTGCTATCCACACAAACTGATGAACCTACCATATACGAGACCCCTACCGTTTATGGTAAATCCATATTAGGCTTCGGACACGCACTAGAAATATGGCCTAATTCTCCGCAACTAAAGCATTGTTTTGTCTGTCTATGCTGACTTCTAGGTCACGTCTGATATGACCTACCTAATTCCCTCTTTTCATTTTGTGGAACACTCCTGCCTAATCTACTCCTATCTGAATTCACCTGCTTACTCTCGTTAGGACCTCTCGTATCCCGTGCCACTACACTCGGAATACCTCCACGTGCGTCAGCGAATATATCTGCCTGTTTAGCCATTTCTCTAGGCCTATGTATAGTTGTCTCTTTTAAATATTGGAATAGTCCCTTACTACATACTGCTAGCAATTTATCTCTGCATATTTGCGACTCCTCCGCAAGGTAACCAACGGAATAGGTAATTATATATCCTAAATACAAACTGGTCGAAGATTTCTCTTTTTTTTGTTTTACTAAATCGAAACGTTTATTTAAAGCCCTTTTCAGTAAGCACAAAAGGTTTTCAGCAATGCATCTTTCAACAAATTATAATTCGCTGTCTCTGCACTCGGTATCCTTGAGTACAATTCTAGAGCCTTACGTTTCAGCAAAGTGCTAATTTGTAATGCCCAATCTTCCTTTTTGAGATTTTGCGCAGTAGAGCATATCTTTCGAATCTTAACAGGTAACTACCCAAGTCGTCCTTATTTTCTTTTAATGCTGTAAATTGTGGTTGTTTGAATTTACCCAATTGCGATACCCTATCGTTCTCCAGTCGAGACCGTTCTAAATCTAGCTTCTCTCTTTCAATACGCGCGCTTAGCTTTAATTTCTCACGCTCTATGTCCCTCCCCGTGTGGGCAATCAATTCATTCTTCTCTTTTTTTAATACGCGCGCTTAACTCCAGGTTATCACGCTCTTCCTGAATTCTATACTTATCGATACTTAGCTTCAAATTTCTCGCATTATGTTTCCCTCTTTGTGCAGGCAACCAATTCAATCCTCTCCTGTTCGCCTAGAAGGCTTTCCTTTTCGGCTTGTCGCTCGTCGACGCGTCGCTTTCTTTCCTTATGTTGTTCTGTCCTAATAAACTCTCGTAAAGTGTCCCTTTCATATCCCAATTGTTTACCGAGCCCTACCAATTCGCTAGTAGAATACATGATTTTAAATAGGAGTATGATCTAATGAGAGCGTCAATAAGCTAACTGTTTCTATGAAGGAAAAAGAAGTTCAGTTTTGTTTACAATCTTACAAATATTATCAAAACCTTCCTTCTCAAAGGCTTTTCCGACACTGTTGGATATGTGAACTCAATGTAACAATCCAATCGTTTTCACGCATAGAAATTACAATCTCACCGCTGCCACCAAAATCGACCTTATACCCTTTGAAAAGGGGTTGGTATTCAAGAAATAACAAACACGTGTGAACTCTGCTTGTGCAGGTAATGACTCACAACGTTTTTAGGAAGAAGAAATTTCAGTCTGAAAATCATGCCCTACAGATTCTATCTTGATTTTATCATGGAGAAATATGTACCATTGATATCAAAAGGATGTGTATCACTTGTTGGTGATCTTGCCAAGCCTAAAGCTGTTTCAATATTAAGTGACACAGAAGTTTCTCAGAGTAAGATTTTTTTATTTTGAAATACTTTCCTTTTTTATGAGAGGTTTTCTCTCAGAGTGTTCTTATTCAGAAACTTTAGTGTGGCTTTTGAATGTTCCTCTCCATTGTGTAAATTTGTCATCAAACTGAAGTCTTAGAACATCTGACATTGTGTCCGTTAAGGGTATTCATGCATTTGTAGTGGGATATTAGCGAAACTGAAGCTAGCTAATTATCCGTTAAAATATGGGTTTCCTATTAGAATATGGAGGCCAATTGTGGTACATGCAGGTGACAAGTAGTTAGTATGTTATTAAAATGTTGTTCATAAGCCATATGGATAGGAAATTCTTAACCTAGCCCATGGATCTCACAGCCTCACTGAACATGGCAACAGGAATCCTTAGCCAAATTTTGGCTAAGTATACATTTATCTAAAATTTGTTTTCTGCCTAAAGGGGATACGATACATTTTGGAAAGAGACAATATTGCAGTTAGCCAAATTTTGGCTAATCATAGTTATCAAGACTTTGGAATTTTGCAGCCATGCATGCGGGTTATACTAAAAGACACTAGCCATATTTTGGCTAATTATACATTTATCCAAAATATGGATCCTACCTTAGGGTGTGAGTAAAAACTTTGTAGGATTTAACCAAATTTTAGCTAATTTAAAACCTGCCTAGCTCCTCCAACAGACAGTGAAGCTATTGAATAGTGATAGACCATATATTGATCAAAAGCTTTTCCAAGAGTGTCATTATGTGCCTTTTCTACTTTGGGTTTAGATATTTTAGCCTACAGCAGAGGCCTGATTTGAGTAACCTGAAAAGCTCAAGTGAAATCGGAAATCGGAAGCTATTATAGGTAGTTGGCAGACAAAACAAGAGATGGAAAGATAACATCAAAAAGTGGGCTAGTACAAACTTTGCAAAGTCCTAAAGAACAATGAAAAACAAGGCATAAAAAGAGATATTGTCCCAAATGTCATCATTCGTGCCCATATACGAGCAGTAAAGATGCGGAATAAATGAGATAAAAGTGACTTGTGCTTCCCATGCATATAAATAAATAAAAAGATAATACATCAAATCTCTCAGATTTAGAATTTGGCAATTTACTCAATATTAGGCGAGCTTCATCAATGGTGATTATTATTATTATTATTATTATTATTATAATATATATATATATATATATATATATATATATATATATATATATATATATATATATATATATATATATATCGGTTCATGAACTCGTAAAATGTTATCATGTTTTCGTCACAGGTCAATATAACTGGAACAAAACTTAAAATATTCATACAAATTTACAGAAATAATACAGGCCTGTACACCGGTACTTGGAATGTGTTGACCGCGATATACAGGTCAGGTAATTGTATAATATAATGCAGATTAAAGGCTTACATATTGCTTTATACAACATCTTTATAAATTTATCGGTATGATTTGTACTATTCAATTCTACCTTTCAATGAGTAACGTCCTTGACATTTTAGGCCTCTGACTTTAGCAGTTATGCAGTCTCCGTCAAAAGAACGCTCGTTTCATTTACTTTTGACCTCATGATGAGACTTCCTGCATCGTGGTACATTAAAGCAATTGCTTTGAAGCCCTTTTGTCCTTGTTAATGTTGTTGGTAGGTAATATCGCACTGAAACTTCGCGATAGTAGATCAATACGAATTCTGATAAAATATAGAACATCTTCTTTCTTTCACACGTATCTGTCTACGTGATTACCAAAGAGAGAGGGCCCCGAGTGGCCGAATGGTCTAAAGAGCTCTCCGTTACGGAACACTGCCATCTCTTCTCTGTCTGCGTTGGTTCGAGTCGAAGATTAAGCTATTGTAGTTATGTGAGAAAGCGTGCCAATGATTTCGTATATTGATACGATGTATGAGTCCATACATGGTTTGTTAGAGAAGATGTATAATCCTGGGATCTCATCCCTTCCCTTCTACTAGTGACGTAGTAGCCTGATGCTCAGAGACAATCTACATTGTTTTGCTAGTAATTTCTTAATTTCTGGATCGACATTGGCAGGAAATATTCAGGTGGGGTAAGGTGTACGTAACAGCTGTAAGTTTTTACCATTTCGGCTTACCATTTAACTTTCATTTTTTAAATACGGCCAAAATGAATACGTAATAAATATAGGTCCGGTTACGTCAAGCTCATTGGCATAATACAAAACAAATCATGAATTTTCAATGACATTTTTCGTAAAAAGATGGCGCTCTTCGGCAAGGCATAATCCAGTTAGAGGCTTGTTAGTAGCATTTTGTAAAATCCATAGAATTGAAGTGTGGATTTGGCGCGAGAAAAAACGAATATTTCTTAATCACTGGATCAAGTGGATTCAAACTTTGAGTGTCCAAATCATTTTATAATCCACCGTAGTGGATCGTAGTAAAATAAAGTCATCTAACGAATGAAATCAGCACTTGTTACTGGGGTAAACATAGCCGTCGTAAAATGATAAGAAATACGGACAGTGATCTTTTGTGAATGTTCTTGGGTTCTTGTCCGTCCAGATTAAATATTGCCAGTACAAATGGTAATCGTGAAAATACTGAATTTAATTTTGAAATTGTATAGGTACGTTCGAGTAAATCGAGTTTTGTGACCGCTGGAAGGAAGCAATCTAAACAGCTTCATTGTTGCAATTTCTCAATATTTATCCCTTTCCGTCAGAAAACAATTATTGGCAAGGCGTAAAAATCGTGATATGGCATATTTGAATGGCTTCTTCCTTGATCATTTCCATAATAGGTTTCCCACATGTCTATTCTATAACATATTGATTCATATTTGTCACAATTATCAAAAGCATCGTGACCAGACAAATACTTCCAATAGTTATAAGTATGATTCATCTTCCGTGACGCATTTTAAAATACTCCTTTATTGACTAAAAATACACATAGCAGCATTAATTAGTTTTTCAAGTTGTCATATGAATTACTTTGTCCTTGTCCTTTATTTTACATGCAGTAGAGATTCCCGTAAACTAAGTTGGGGTGTGGGGCTCCCAGTATTGTCCTTAAGTATTACAGAAGACCCACCTTAGCTTGTTTTTGTCAGAAATTGAATTAGTGATAGAGAAATACAAACTTCCGAGACCCAAGTCAGCGTTGCCAACAGCTAAATTACTGAATACACAAAATGTAAAATTGAAATAAACAGCAATTTAATACCATTCAAAAACAGATATTCGATTTTCAAATGAAATTCAATATTTAAAACCCTATCACTCGTCTTTCACTCAACCAAACGTGACAACCTATTTCATCATCTGACTCTACTGTATTATGCCTATGCTGGACTGGTACTCCAGTGCCCATCCAGTCCATCACCTTCTGCCTCCTTTCTCTACTTTCTTACTCACACAGAGACTCGGGACTATCTGCACTAGGGCATTTCCCTCTGTCTCCTACCGCTCCTTTCGTATTATAACCCAGCATTCATGATCTGAAACCAATGACAGTTTCAAAAATTAATTGTTTTCTGGAACGAGTAAATGAACTTTTCACAAATGCGATATTTGGAAACGTTTTAACGGATCTAATACGTACAAAGATGTTATTTATTATATTTCTACAACATGGATGTCGTTGATTTCTCAGTGGCACGAAAACAGGAACCAGTCAAACATCATCCAACGCTACCCAGTTATAATATTATGATACTCATAAGCCAGTCTGGGTCTGGTAAAATTCACTTATTCCTTAATTTAATGATGAGATGGTTCAAGTGGGATAAATTATATTTAGTGGCACAATCTTTGGATGGCCAGAGCTGATACGATCTTCTTAAAGTTTCTAATGACAGCGCAAAGTATTAAATGAAAAGGTGATGATGTTATTAATAGTATTACACTATATTGATGAAGCGCCGCGTTTGGATGATCTTGATGGCTTTATTAATAATTTAGTTGTATACCATGAATAATGCTGGATAAACAATCAAATCAGGCAAGACTATTTCCGAGACAGGAAAAGCAATACGAATATAATTTATCCAACTCAGCTATACACGTAGATATCTAAAGTAATAATAATATCTTAGCTGTATTTGATGTAGCTGATACAATTAGAATTTGAAATATTCATCATATTTGGTGTTCTGAGGATATGGATATAATTAAGTATCAAAACTTGTTTTCACGTGCGTAAACTACCCGATTCGGATTTATAACGATAAATTTACATGATAGGTCGTGATATCATTGCAGTCTTGATAAAATCTTACGTTAAGAGATAGCAGCTAATCTGATATAAACATGATTTAATTACTGCAGCAAAGAGGATTCGACCATAAAAAACGTCCGAAAGGTACAAAAACACGCATAAACATTTGAAAAAATTAAACGACAGTATAAAGTAAAAAATTAAACAATATGTATGTATGTATGTATGTATGTATGTATGTATGTATGTATGTATGTATGTATGTATGTATGTATGTATGTATGTATGTATGTATGTATGTATGTATGTATGTATGTATGTATGTATGTATGTATGTATGTATGTATGTATGTCTGTCTGTCTGTCTGTCTGTCTGTCTGTCTGTACGTCCGTATGTACGTCCGTCCGTACGTACGTACGTACGTCCGTACGTCCGTACGTACGTACGTATTTATGTATGTATGTATGTATGTATGTATGTATGTATGTATGTATGTATGTATGTATGTATCTATGTATGTATGTGTGCAATTGGTATAAATTGATGACATTCTTTAGATTGCAAGCGAACGTACAGAGGACGCACTTCGATAAATGGTTAAATGTTTCTTCTAGCAACTGATTTGGCATAAAATAACGTAAATTCATGGTTTGTAAGATGGTCCCTATTTACATGCTTGGTGCTTGTTCTTGATTTCGGAATTTATATTTCCTCCAGTGTTGGCGATACACGCGCCAAACCTAATACTAGCATTTCCGATGGAACGCTTGTAGAGAAATCTCTATTGTCAAATTACACGTTTCAAATAAGTATTTTCTCCCGTTAGATCATAGCATCAAATACCAATGAAAACCATGACTTCTGAAAGATTTGATGATGGAGATTAAAAAAGCATGAATATACTTAGCTGATACCATTCGCACCAACTAATTGTTACATATTCACTTTTCTTCCCACAACTTTCAAAATGTAGAATTGCTCACTTTTCTTCCCAAACTTTTCAAAGAGTAGAATTAGTGTCCACAAAAATTTAATCACAACTCTAAAATCATACGAAAAAACAAAATTTAAAAAATTCAAATTTATCAAGGGCACACTTTCTCTAAAGTAAATAAACTAAGATCTTGTTGCCAAGATCATGGAGATCAACCTTTCCTATAACTGATTTGCCTGTTATCTAAGGGTAATTGTTGATATAAAAAAATTAAGTTACCAAACTACTTTTGCACCCCGCGATATATGCAGTTGGCTTAAACCTTTCCTGATTATATCATTTTAAGCAAATTGAGGCAGGTTAGTAAGTCTTAAAGCCTTAATGCAATGTAGAACAACTCTTATTCTATGTTATTTAAATATTTTTGCTAAAGTGGCGAGTTTCTTACCATGAATACTAAACATTTAAACGGATGAACATCACGAAAGTTTAGCTGAAGAAAATAGTATTAGCGAAGTTTTATTAATTTCATCGATGCATCTAATATTTTTAAATAATGACTTATCCTTTCACATGAACTTAATGAGGTTTCTAATTCCTTTTTTCATTTGATTATGTACTGCATGATCAAAATTAGTGGTGCATCAGTAGCACCCATGGCGAGAAAATCTGAAGTTCCTATGACGCTTTATTGTAACTCAAGACAGTGACTTAAACAAGTTTTACTGGAGTATGTGTTTCCTTGAAATAACGTTTCGAGAATACAATGCAAATACTTTCGTTACAATATGGTGGTCTTTCTTGAATCAAAAGTGTCTATTGTGAACCTAATCTGACCCGGAAAGTACCTGTAATACGGTTTGAACATTTTGGACTGTTTTAAGATCTCAATTTGAGTTGATATATAAATAATTTCTTGCAAAAGTTATTTTGAGTATAACATGACTATTTTTATAATTATTGTTCAAAGCTGAGCGACCAAAATATGTCCAAAAATGCGAATATAAAATGCACTGTAATCAAAGAAACATCTACATGTATTTGAATTATACATAACAATTCATTCTATGTTCGGTTGCTTTCGATTGATGTTTGAAAGGTATTGATAAGATTAGTCATTCTAAATTTACGCACAAAGAGCTTATAGGTCATAGGTGTTGATAAAGACAAATCAAAAACAACCTATCCTGCTTTTTTTGACAAGTAGACAGAAAACGCATGGCATAACAGGACTAGTCCCGGATTTTTACTTGGCAAGTGCTATGCAAACAGAGACTACAAGACACGATATGAATATGGCTTGGTTAACATCATGTCAGTTGCATGTCTTGGTTGATACTGTTTATTGTATTATATGATTAACATATATAGCTACCTGTAAAATAATTATGCATATAAATTTTGTTTTCTCAGGTTTAGCTTTTATTATAAAAACAAATAATTTTCGGGCATGTTTTGCGTTTTGTTTTTCTTTATCCATCCATGTTTGCTCTTTGTTATTTTCAAATACCAACATATCTGCTAGAAAGAAATTTATCTTTGTCTCGTAAGGACATTGATCCAATTACAATATTATACAATGAGGAAAATATATAAATCGGGTGGAAACAATATTTTCAATGTCTGCAATATGATGGTAAGTCATATAAGCACAAGCATTGGACATAATAGACATGACTACATTACATGTGTTTAATTGTGCTTTCATTTCCGATTCTCTAATCGGATATATTATATTAAATGGCAAAATGTTTCATAAGTTGGATATTCGAAATAGTGCTTCGAACGAACCTTAATCTTCATTTTTAAAATCCGGAACGCGAGATTAATTTCTCTACTCTCTCAACAATAACATAATCAACGTCCCAATTTTCCTGTCAGCTTGTAACCAAGTTACCTACTTCTAAAAAGAATGTATAACCGTCTTATTGCGTTTTTAATAACATTAAAAAACAAATCACATTTAATGGGACTTTAAGAAATTCAATATTTTGTTAAAGTAGTTGATCCATTTGCTTCTTCGTACCATTCTTTGAGGTTATAATACATTAACTTTTTTCTAGTTTGCGCAATAAATAAATCAACGTCTGGAATATCATGTGATATCCACAAAAAGTCCCAAAAATAGTCTAAAATAAGTTGACCAATTATTATTTCACTATCATCCGAGGCCGTTAACGCCATGTAGCATTCCCTGGGGCATCTTTAGTCAAGCCTCTGCAACAATTTACATCAATATTTTACACATCTAATGTAATAGCCAATACTTATGTTATAACCTTTCCATTCAACCAGAGCTTAGGGTTTTGAAGAGTGTCTCCCAGGATAAAAATGTCAGAACTGTTAATAACATTTTCGTGCAGATTTATATTCAAGTAACCACATATCTCGAATGAATAAATCAAAACCGGTTTATTATGAACATCTCATAATATGCACACAGTATTTGGCAATAGTAAAACAAGTTTTCTTATAATTTCTTGAAATGAGATTTAGATTGTATAGGTATTTATAACAAGTCTTTCATTGGCTTTTGACCAATTCAATATACTACAAAAATAATACTCACAAAGAGTTATATTCTATACATGAAAAATCCAATTTCAAAATCTACCACCTATAAGACCCTATTTTACAGAAAAGAGCTATGTGGGCTACCTCTCTTTGTAATTCAAAACAGAGCATTAGCAAAAATACACAAGTTATCAACATAAAGTAAACGTATCATAATTTGTAATTATCAGTTCCACCATTGCATTCATCTTTGATAAAAACTCATTTTAAAACATGGAAGCACCTTAATACACAAACATGGCTCACTCTCTGCCTATTTTCAGCATATAGACTGATATTTAATCTATATCTGATTTGATATCTGAATTATATATATACGTTGAGAAGCCGCTTTAAATATAAAACATAAGTTTGATTGCTTTCTTCGATACATGACAGAAATGACCCTATTATAGCAGTATTTTTTATCTCAGTGCATATCTTGCAATACTTAGGCATCATTGAAACTTTAAAAGATCAGGAGTATTTCGAAGTCTTTTGGTGTTCCTCAAAACCATTCGTTTCTATTTCGAAATCCTGTGGTGGCAGAGATATGAAGGCATATTAACTCATAGTGATGAGTACTTCCCTTGCATTTATTGCTTGTATTATACTCAGGCAATTGATTATGAGTACTGGCCTATTTTTGCCCATACATACAGTTTTATCATTGGTTTGTGCATCAATATGGTTTTGCTGACACAAATATATACGTACGTCTATAGAAATAGCATCTTTTGCAGAACATTTTATTTTTCTATTAATAACTAACAGGTCAACTGCATAGCTAGTTGTATCCCTTAATAATTAGTGTCTGATTTCGATCGGTTACCAAAAGTTTAACAAAAGCATTTAAATCTAACTTTCGAGATTAGAACATTAATCTCCGTTTGTTTGTTCGGTACTCACGCATATTTTCATTTGATTCATTTGGAAGCTATATGATATAACACACACACACACACACACGCACACACGCACACACATTGCCCCATTCGTTTAGAATATTTACCTTTGTTCGATCATATACAATGTATTATGTACAATGTTTATTTTTACGGATCTGATATATATCAGAATGAGTTATAGTTGTAAAACGGAACATTACCAAGTTATATATTACGTAAGTCTAGTAACTGAGGCAACATAGATGTGAAACTGAATACAATGGGTTCGTTTAGACTGAAATATAAGATAATTCACCCGGTAGTATGTTTCAAAATTATGGAATATATTATTTTAAGATGAGGATAATTCAAAAGAGATATCAAAATTTTGAAGCATAACATTACCAGATAACTTGAGATTTGTAAATATGAATAACAAAAGAAAAGTACGATGCAGAATGCTTATTCAAAGCGCGAAAGAATAGTTGAAAGAATATTAGCCATATAAACCCGGTGTACACATATTGCCTCTGGGTAACGTAGGGCTAACAGGAAAAGGAAGAATGAACAATATATTACGGTGTACACATATTGCCTCGAGGTGACGGAGGGCTAACAGGAAAAGGTAGAATGAACAATGTCTTATTAATGACACATATATATATATATATATATATATATATATATATATATATATATATATATATATATATAGAGAGAGAGAGAGAGAGAGAGAGAGAGAGAGAGAGAGATACATAACAAAACACATGGCATTTAAAGTGTTGCTACAAAGTAAATGTATATACCAATACAATTCGTATATCATGTTGTGATTCGCCCATGACGCAATAATAATAATATTTAAACATTCTTTCAATTGCAGGCATATAGATCAAAGAGATGAATTTCTTCTCATTCATTAATCGTAAATGACACATGGATATAACGATAAAAGTAGAAATGCTTTCTAAATGAAATTAAAAAGTTGCACAGATTCATCGGAATCCTTTCATTTTTCCAGTTTTTCTCCCCTCTCTTACGTAAGGGACAAAATAAGCAAACATCTGGATTGAGAAAGAAAACTATATTGCGCTGGACAAAAGTATTAAAATCGAAATTGTACCAAGTAATCTACAGCAATCTGGTTCATCGTAACAATACTGTTTACCCTTTCCTTGGTATCTATTACAGTGTTCGTAATATCAATGATACACAGTTGCAATATCTAGTCGACATTATGAACCGCTCCGGTTTCCTAGTGGTTAGAGCGTCCGCCACAGAAGCGGGAGTTTGTAGGTTCGATATCCGGCAGAGTCACACCAAAAAAGTTACAAAAATGGTACTAACAGCTTACTCGCTTGACGCTCAGCATCAAGAGGTTAGTGTAAGGACTAATCAATCAGAAACCAGTGGACATTATATGTTAAATTTGACGATTACGAGGCACACATTCTGTAACAAGTGCGGATTTATTGAAAATTATTCCTAAACAGAACCTCACCATGAATAACCCTAAATTATATCTAGCATAAGACCACAAGGGATAGGATCATAACTTTGGCAGTAACAAAAAGCTCTAAACAAACAGAGGCAATTATAGGTCAAATAAGAAGCAATAAAGGTGGCAACACAAGAACGCACAAAAGCACCCTACTTAGACAACAACAAGCATCGGTACTGTCTCTAACATATCCGAAAATCGTCTAACAAACCTAGTTTAATGCCCTATAAATAAATAACCTTAAACAAAACTAGAAAGCATATGTGATCCCAACACAGACCACAAGGGATGTTAACATAAACTCACAATGACCCCAAATTAGCACATATAAAGTAGTCTGAAAGCCCGAGACTATCAGGCCCAGCAGCACAAGGCTGCCCATTTACACTCTACACAGATAACAATAGAATAAATATAAAAATATATAAAGTGGTCTAACCCCAACGACAATCAGGGCCAGCAGCATAAAGCTGCAAGAAAAACACTAGACCTAGGATATAGGACCCCAAATTAAGACATATATAGTGGTTTAACCACAAAGACTATCAGGTTCCACGGCACAGTGCTACAAGGAAAACACGACCTAGGGAACACGACCTCAAATTAAGACATATAAGGTGGTCCAACCCCTAAGACCACCAGGACCAGCGACTCAAGGAAACAACACAAAATCACATATCATATATCAAGAAGACCCTAAACTTATATTATATAAGGTGGGTTAGAAAAACCCAAGACCATCAGGGCCCACCACACAAGTGGCACCATTAGAGGCATTACTAATCATGGCTGTCAAACTAGACAACAAACTCTAACTCTTAACTCTAACACTCTTAAAACACAGCACAGATATTCTTTTAGAAAGTATGCAAGACGAACTATAGAACACAAAATACCCTGGATTATGGAAGCACCTGACTTTCATGAAGCGCCTCACGAGCCGGATACCTTACACCCTCTGCTGCGAACGGACTCAACACCATACGTGCAGTGCACGTCAAAAAGCAGTTAGTCGACTGGAGAACATTGAGTGTGTTTTGGGTCCAATCCCACTCAACGCCGCTCTACATTCAGATCGTTAGGAACTTAATAGTACCTTGGTCTCACGTTCTAATCAATAAGTGTTCTGTGGACATATAAAAGCCTGGGGTATGTGGCTAAAAAAGCCTGGGGTATGTGACTCCCTTTCCTTTCCATTTGAGTAACTATATAGCCTGTAAATACAATATATGCATAGTATGTACTCTGTATCAATAATTTACCACTCGTTTTATAAATATTTCATTAAAACGAAACTCGACAAGCCTCATTTTTTTAATAATAATAATAATAATAATAATAATAATAATAATAATAATAATAATAATAATAATAACAATAATAATACATAATAATAATGAGGACTTTGTATAGCTCCTACTCTTTAGAAGCTCTAAGCGCTTCACAACATATATAATGATATGACTACACTACAGAAAAACAAATAAAAAAAGCCATGGAATTGGAAAACATACAACTGTGCTGAAAACATATGAGATACAAAATATTAAAAGGACTCTTAAGTTTGTTCCTGCAGTCGATAGATAGTGTATAGAACATTAAATATGTATTATATACACAGGCTGGCGCAGATATTTTCCAAGTGTTACTTAAAACAATTAATCACAAGGTATTAGAAACATAATGGGGATGTCGTATTCATATTATCGCAGTGCCATAGGGCTAGAAAAAGAAAAAATATCAAAAGAGCATATGATCACAATATACCCATGGGCTACAAGGATGCAAACGTAATAGCGGTTAGACGTGGAAGATGTTTTAAAAATGTCTACCCTAGAAGACACCGAATACCTCGTGACTTCGAAATAAGGTGTACATAGTTAACATTTGTATCAATTGACAAAGTACAAATCATTATGTATAATGTACCATTTCTCATTTAATAATAGTGTATGTAAGAATAATTTTCAAATCAATGGGATGATATTCAAACCCTAAATAAATAACTACTATGCGATCAGTGTTTGATGTCAGTACCGAAAACATGAGAGAAACATTATAACAAGACGGTATTCTTTAGATAAAATACATATTGATCGTAGACTAAGGAGGGTTCAGGAACTTGTATGTTCTAATTTCAAATGATCATAATTGATTGCATAACAAAATGGAAAAGATAAAAGAGAAACAAGATTCAAGATATAATAACGTTTCTGGTAACGGTCCAATAATTCTGTAAGACGAGTCAAATATTTCCAGATAAACGAATTAATTAATTTTTAAAAATCCAAATGAACTAAAAACAAAATTAACAAAACGCCAAAGCTGTTCAAAAACAGACACTTTCCAGTAAAATCCCGGATTGGCCAAATATCTCTATAAACAAAGGTTATATTTTAATATAAAACGCAATTTTGGAAATCCCTGAGTAGTGTAGTAACCACAACCTTGTCTCCTGATATATTGTTGCCTAGTAATACATAAATGATCTCAATGGGTAAAACAGACACCGTTCCGACTGTTACGGGTCCTGAGACTAAGTCTGACGAAAACTGTATACAATGGAGGTAAACAGTAACAAAGCCACGCTCAACTAGCTGAATAATGACATTCTCTCAAGAAGAAGACTTATCAGATAAAGACAAAGAAGCACCTGTGTCCCTTAATATTTGAATAGTGGTGGAATTGGCTGAACCACCCAAGAGTGATATAGAACCATTCCATTTAAATTGATTAAAGTTCTCAATATTGCAATCAATTTATTAAACTCAAGAAACATATTGCTTTCAATACATGACCTATTACAAATGAAAGCATTCGAAATTGCACTGTCTCGATTGTAATGCCTATATCTCAATTTGTAGCAATCGTAAATTATGTGTAGTTACCTTTTGCAATAGGTACACGCAGGGAGCGACAAGGATCTATAATCAAGCTTCTATGGTGTTTGAATTTTAGAAGTCATACCAGTTTGAGTTTTAGAAGGGCTTGTATTAGGCTGAAATACTTTTTCGTCCATAAGATTGTTGAGTAGAAGCCTTCTTTACAAAAGGAATATGTTAAATATTAAGAATATGTTGAAACGCATTCATCAGCGTGGCGTGCATTTTCCAAGGTTTTGATTTTGTGCTCGTCAAGATAAGTTTTAATGTCATTATGGACACAGCATTTGAACGTTTAAAATAATACAGTTTGTTTGAGACGTTCATAATGGTTTTCACTTGTTTCTTTGCTAAGCACCATCTATCAAATATAAATGTTTGACATGAGTTTGTCTAGCTTTTTATATATAATTTCGGATTTTTGTCGATAATCTTTATGGACTTACTCATAACCCCTTAAGATGTACGCATTAATCACATTATAGGCACCACTTTGATCAACCGACAGTTGACAGATAAATATCACTAGCCTTACCAGTGCACATTGTAATTATTTAGTCCGATGTTCCATTGGCCATTTTAACAGCAACTTTTTCAAAAGGGATGGCAGGTTTAACGTTCTGAAGCTCTAAAACAAAAACAGAATTTGAGAAAGAAACGGCAGGAAAATCAGATCATTGAGGAAATGCATAATTAGGTGACAACTAGAATAGATATGCACACATGGGTGATCTTGCGGATAATAATGGATGGATATGTCCAATGACCAACACGTTCATGCGTATATATTAGCACAACATAAATCAAAAATGGGACCTGTCACAATAAAGATTCTATAAAGTCATCATAGATGAGCAAGATAGAAAAGGGTGGGTACATGAATTATGTGCATACGGATCCTAGAGCTATATGAAGGAAAATGTTAAGTTGATGTTTCCTTATCGAAACATAACAAGCAAATCATAAAAAACACTTGAAAATTATAAGATTTTTAAGTGACAAAATTTTGTATAGAAAACTATGCCTGTCTTATATACGAATAGCAAAGTCACTTAAAGGTTATATCGCCATGGTAGCTAAATTGTGTTTGATTCTTAGCTAAGAACTTCTTCGTTTCTTAACAAACTGTGAAACATCATAAAAAGATAATTATGCATACATAAACCAAACGAATTTGACAGGGGTAATTCATTGCAAGAACTTTGAAGTTTTGGTTGGGTATTGAATGTAAGGTGAGGGTAACATCCCAGATAGTTTTAATAAAGGTCTGTTAAGGGATTGATACTGTTTTGATGCATGACAAGTCTACATGTTGGATCACATTTTTAATCTTGTTGCAAAAGAGGAAGAAGACGAAAACGAAAGGATGAACAAATAAAGATTCCCATTACTAACGAATATTGAACTGTTAATGCATCAGATTACTAGATATTTTGTGTTGACAAATTCCATTTATCAATGTTAATTTACTTTCATATGGGTCAGAACAAGTTGGACCAGCATGTAAGGTTTGTCTAGTCAGCGCTCTGTGTTGCGAAAGACAAAACCTATTCGTAGCATTTCAAACAATCGTCTCTAGTTTAAAAATATAGTTCTTGAACAGGTTTTCATCCGCTCATATAACGCAATTTTTTAACCAGCTTTTCTATATTCCGCCGAAGTTGGTAAATAAAAGGAATTATCACAAAGGATCATAAAAATAAAACAATAACAAAATTGTCGTTTATATTTCCTGTAAAATATTTTTAATCCAATCAGCTTGCATGCATTACTGGTGTTAGTATAACAATCAACATAATTAATAATAACAACTTTTCTATATAACATATAACCCAAATTTGTGTTCCTTATAATCAGCTTGTACGTTTTGCTGAGACTATTGAGAGTGTGAAATAGTTATACAAAATGTATTCTTTGTAATTACATTGCCTGCTATTACTGACCTCTTTATCGCGTATTACCCATAATCCACAAGTTTACTAACTAAAGTTAGCTTCTATGAATTTTGAGGTTGGTAACTCGATGCAAAACTCATTACAATATACTAGTGAAAACATGCATATTCATAATTCCACTGTATGCAATCGGCAGTCTACTCGCATAATAAATTTAAAAAACCACAGTAGAACAATGCAACGGTCTTTAAACACCACTTTTAAGAAATATTGCTCATATTCTGACCCACATTCTACTATTTTAATTTGTTTCTCAAAAGCTTTTGTTTAAAAAAGATATTGCCGTATGATGTAATGTAACCGCAACATAAAGTACGCAGTGAATAACGCAGAGTAATTAGCCTTTTTTCTTCATTTTATTAGGTCACCTGCCTGTCAATGTATGTTCTCATTATGTATCCTTCTTCATCTCTGCAAGTTAATTTTTGTATAGAGTGCGGCTATTCAGAGCTCTTTGACTGATGTAGGACGTGCCTTATCATAAGAAATTTAATCAAATAATTACCAATGAATACAATTCAACAATAATAAATCTGATCAATGTCTGAAGTAAGGAAATTGCTGTTACTGGTTGCTATTGCAATGTTTCGTAATGCGAACAATGTGTTTCAACATACAAGGACGTATTCATGTGCGATTGAATAAAATGGATTGAGGAAATGAATGGTAACGTGAAATAGAGTATGAATAAACGCCAATTGTTTGCCCAACTTAAACTATTCAACTATGTAGACATAGTGTCCCAGAAAGAGGCGTGGATTGCGACAACAGTCGGTCTAGTAATCAAATAGTCGTGAGATCGTTATCGAATGGTCTCGAGATCGATACACACCCATGCTATCCAATATCTGCTGCCTTAGTGTGTCCCTGGGATGAGTACTTTTATATATCTTCATTTTCTCGCTATGATATATTCCAAAATGTTTAGTTAATTCAATCGAAAGCTAACCAGCCATTCAATCACGCTGATGTGCACTGCAAGCACGACAAGGTTATGTCCCTTACAATTTGAAATTCTTTGACAAACGTTTCTCATCTGTCAGACAGTATACGTTAGCAACTGAAATGCAATTCAGTACAAATGCAGATGCAATGAATTATAACAAAGTAAATAATTAATCAAAGATGCAAGGACACATTGAAACTTATTTAGGATATGTAGTTAGAGTGATAAACGTATTTGCGGTCAGATAAAGTATAGCAGATAATCTCAGTAACGAACCTTCGACAAATCTGTATCTTATGTATGTATTTTATAACATAAGTTATGGTCAAAGAGGAATAACTGTAGCTACTTCGGAGATGCCTCTACAGGTTTCAATAACGTGTGTCTGCTTTTCATATATGCTAGGATAGGAACCAAGGTCTGAGTTACTATGGACAGTAAAGGTCTAATTTATAACTTGCATTGAACAGGCTTCTAAGATTTCTGTCTGCATTGCAAACGTTGATATTGGAGCCGCGATCAATATAAAATAATTGTCCAATTCACCATTCTTAATATGGATACTGATTTATTTTCACAAAATTGTTTTTGAATTGTTACTGTTACCTTTCCTAAACACTTTCAATAACATGTGTTAAATTAGCCTTAGGCCTTGATGGTGTGTTTTATTTATCTCATGCCATATTTTATTTTTCTCAGCACCTTAACGAAAATCAAAAGAGACAAAAGAAACGAACAATGAAATCTACCTTCATGCAAATTAATAATGAACTGATTTACTTCATTGGCGCAATGGAAACTAACTCAGCAACAATCGTTGCTTTGGAGAGAGACACGGCGTCATCCATTAATCAATAACAGCTCATACTTTTCTGAGGCTATCAATATTTTTAGAAATGAAATATGATTGTATGGAAATAGAATAAATCACAGACAAATAATGTGAATAGAAAAAATGAATATAAAGAGCAAATCATACATTCGTGACAAATTTTAAAGTAGAAAATAAATTGAAGACTGAATGCTAATATTACACTTCCATAGAGCCTAAGAGGAACACAATGTGTGTGAGAGAGAGAGAGAGTGTGTGTAAATAATTTAACATTTTATACTCTATTTATTATAACCTATTATTAATTTTTATTCTAAAATAATGGGAACATGAAGTATACCATGTTTTAAGACATTTCATTCAGGCTATATTAACATTATCAACCTTTAAGAATTTGAAGTTTTACACACAAAGTATATAAACAGAAAACAAACTACCCTTAAAAGTTCAATTATTTTTTATCATGCGTTCAGCTTCGAGTAAATTTAGAAAAGAACCCTAGAGAATAGATAACTGGTTAATTGAGTACCGAAGATGTCCGACGAAATATCATGGCAGAAAAAGTCCCTATCATGTAATAACATTTCGAATTTCAGTGTCAAAGAAAGTTTTGTTTGTTAAAAGAACGTAACATCTGCACACAATAATTTTGAATCATATGAGGCCGTTATTGTTCTTTAGAACTGACAGCCACATTGATGAACATTACTTGCACCTGCCATAGTCTATCTATCTATCTATCTATCTATCTATCTATCTATCTATCTATCTCTCTCTCTCTCTCTCTCTCTCTCTCTCTCTCTCTCTCTCTCTCTCTCTCTCTCTCTCTCTCTCTCTCTCTCTCTCTCTCTGGGTTATGTGGAATATGCACATAGTTCTTTACATTGCTCCGTATAAATAGAGACTGTACGTACTTCTCTATATTGTGGTGTTAAAACAAAGAGTGCTCACGTTCCTTTCTATATTGTACTGTATAAATAGAGCCTGCACGTTACTTTCTTTATTGTACCTTATAAACAGAGAGCATGCATGTACTTGTCTATATTGTATTTAATTATTAAAAAGCGTGCATGTACTTCTCTATATTTTACTGTATAAATGGATAACGTTCATGTACTTTTCTATATTGTATTATTAAAGCACTTATGTCTCTATATTATAAAAGTGGTTAAATGTAAATCTATGCAAAGTTCACATTTGTTTTAGATTGGAAATCTGCAGTATCTCATACACATGGTTATATATAACATCAAGTTCAAGATGAACTGCAATATAATTCTACTGGATGTACTAAAAAATAATTATTTTCATGCGCTGAAAACTAATGCGGTAATAGTAAATTCAACGTAATCTCACTTGAAGATTAAATAAACAAAGCCATACATACATGCAAACATACATACATACCTAGTATACATACATACATACATACATACATACATACATACATATATACATACATACACGCATACACGCATACACACATACACACATGCATACATACATACATACATACATACATACATACATACATACATACATACATACATACATACATACATACATACATACATACATACATACATACATACATACATACATACATACATACATACATACATACATGCGCACGACAATGTATACATTTGTCTGAATCTTGTCTTTATCTGCTATTGCATGCTGTAAAATAATGTTTCAACATTCTCGCAAAGAAAGTAACTCGCTAGCTAATACCGACATCAGTAGTCATGGGAGGCAGCATGAGAATGTTGGAATTATAACCATCGCTCATTAAGTTGAAGAAATGTACGCGTAATATTTTTAAATTAGAGTTAATATTTAAAGCAATAATATTCGTACATAAATTTAGTGTTTAATAAATTTAAAAAATTCATATATTTTAAAAACAACTTAAACAACAATTAAGAGTTATCTACTTGAACAAAGATTACGCAATAGTTTTAGTGCAATGTTAGGAAGAAACTCTCTATGTAAATAAATATGTAATATATCACAAAAGCATAATGACTGTTGAATAGTGGCATTAAATTAATCTTCAAATAATATATTTATTTATATAAACCTTCCGTTCTGTTATACTTTAAATGCATATCTTTGTATTAAATCTTTGTACGTGAACAATAAAGCCTCCCAATATTTATACATGAGCCCTTGTGTCCAAGTGTAAGCCGCCAAATATGTGCATGGTGTTTCTGCCTGGAAACATTTTAGAGCCATGTCTTCATTGTTATCAACGTTTGCAACATAATGAAAAGAAACGTTACGTATTTGATTTGGAAGAACACCAAATAAATAGAGGTCGTCTATCCAGTAAAATGGTGTAGACTTTGCTGCTTCGTACATTTCAGGCACAATGTCTCTAGGCATCAGAACGAACGGACCAGCGCAATATTGTAGTGGACTACGTTGGTATCCTGGAAAGTAATCTGAATCTACGGCAAATTTTCCGTCTCGTGCAATAGTCTCGTTTGTAAGTAATCGGCAAGCAATTATCCTTTGTTCCGCTTCTAATTTAGGTAACAGTTCTTGAATAACGAGAAAGATATTAACAAAAATATCATCGTCAATTTTCAAAATAAATTTAGCATTTTCACAATATGTAGCTATCCATCTATAACCAAGTATTCCCTTATGAGTGAGGTTATGATAATCATCAATAAAATCACCTTGGATAATGTCTTTGAATTGTTCACTTTCTATTTCGAGAAATTTTTGAAAAATATTAGATTTACCTCTTCCTACCAGAAAAAAGATCCGAGACTGGTGATTTTTCAATAATCCTGGATTAGCCCATGTATCTCGGAGTGCTTTCCGTCGGTCAAAATGGTTCACAGATGTATGTACCATTATCAAGAAAGTAAGATTTTCCACACAGTTGCATATATTCGGGTTATTGATTAGGAAGCTAGAATTGAACGTCAGTGGATAAAATGTGTAGTTGGTATATTTTATTCTTTCTCCGTTGTTTTTTGTAATGATAAATGGTCCTGAAGGTCTTCGCTGTACTGGATATGGTATCCATGCGTATTTTCCTGGAATCATTATATCATCATGTAAAGGTATTCTTCCATCAGGTTTGCCATTATTGTCAAAATATGTAACTTCATCTGGGAGCACGTTTTTCAGGAATATTTTATCGAAAAACTCATTTTCTTTCCCAATGTATATCCATACAACAACTTTGTATATAATTAAAATTATAATTAGGACTGCAGCAAGAAAACTTAACTTTCGATAGGTTCGAGTGAGCATGATTACCATTTTGTTTGATTCATATCCATGCTATATGAAAAGAACAAAACTTTTTTTTTTAAATAGAGAATAATAATATTTCCGCTATAAACCGTCAACTATGGGTAAAAGGGAGGCAACGTTTAGTCACAATTAAAATGAAACTATAAAATAAGAGGAAAGTAAGAATGGACCTGCTTATTGACGTGTACCTAGATACTGAGATATTATAACCCAATAGTTTTCTTTTCTTGAATGACATGATAACACACTTGCCACGATACACGTTGGTAACACAACAGCAACAAGAAAAGATTAATCCATGACATATTTCACTGCTACCAAGATTACAAGTGAAGAAATATATCTCAGACATTTATTATTATGCTTTTCTGAGAAAGGTTAATGTTTGAATTAACAGTGTAAATTTTAACCGCACTAAAACGGGCTTGATACATATGTGAAACATTGAACGATAACGCATCAGATGGGATCTGTAACAATATGATTAACTGTTTGCTGCTAATCCTGCCTAAACAACTGCTATATCAAAAGCGACATGAAACAATACAAATATTTACATTCAATGACACTGAGACGCAGTAATCAAGTCATTACAGTTGATGAAACTGTACGAGGAGGGAGGGCATTATCACGTTTGATGTGCTTTAAAGAGAAAACTAAACATGAGCTATATAGCCTAAAACACAACACTACTAGCAAAGTACGTATACAAATGTTTTGGAAAATATCTATATTTACGGTGGAGAAAAACCTCCATGACCTGACCAAGTGAAACGGATTAAGTTGAATTGATAACCAATATTAGAACCGAGACAAGCGCAGACAGAATACCCTCCCACAGGTGTACTGGTGGTCATAAATTTAGTTTGTTACGAGTTGCAACGTGCTAATTATGTAGGTTTTATAATGCAACGAATCACTATTGCCTCCTCGATGGGAGCTAGAAGACAGGGACGAAATAATCAAGATGTGGTTCAAATACAAAAATTGCTATGTTTTCGGGCCATATTTCGCTAAATAGAATACTCTTTGAACTTAATCCCAAAAATCATTCTATTCGAGAAGAAGACTGCATTAAAATAGATGATAAGCCAATGCATTATCTCGATAATTATAATAAAAATTGGTTGTGTTGCTCTGAAGTAGATGCATATATTTTATTAGAAGATTATGGCAAAAAAGTCTTTGATCATTTATTAATATCAGTAACATTACATCATCAATATACGATTTTATCAAGACCATTTGGGGAATTAGACAAATGTTATATATTTCTCGATTGGAATTCTTGTAAAAAAGATGAAACATCTTCCGAAGATGATTCATCTGATAATGACTCTGGGATTTGGTATATGTAATGTGGTTTTTTTCTGCGTTGAGGGCTCAAAATAAAAAAATAAGGTCATTATTACTAGAGCATATGTAAATGTATGGAAATGCGCTAGAAACCCCTTAACTCCCTATTACTATTGTATATGAATTTATAAATAAAAACTAACCAACAGTCAGTCTTGTTTATTTGTGCACACATTTCTTCGTGTTGAATCCACAACTCCGTTACACTAATTCAAAACATTTGTCTTGTTTGATGATTGCTTTTCGGATGCATTTTAAATTTTTGACTGTGAACATGCAAATAATTGGGGTTTACAAGTTAAATTAGTTTTTGCACTAAATAATGTAGTAGTAGTACTAGTACTAGTACTAGTAGTAGTAGTAGTAGTAGTAGGGGTTGTATATAATTACAAGCAATTTTAAAATGTCAAAGAAACATTTAGAACGCTTAGAAAATGATACCATAATGTAGGATATATTTAATTATTTCACATTTTATTTTTGGGAAAAATACACTGATATTTTAAATAACATTATGCTTTTTTGTATTTGATCCTTTTTGTTTAATAGTTTAGACCGATAGAACGTAAGAGAATAGCAAAAATCGATTTCATACATAAACATTGTTTATAATGACGGAGATATCCTAGGCATTGCAATATTTATATGTTATATATTTACAATCTACGACGCCAATGAGATGGGTCTTTAAAACTAACAGTTGTCTTCGGGATTCCCAGTAACATCGGATTTCGCATGTTATGCTATTTTTAATCGTTTAAATAGTTCAGTCATTAGAAGGATGCAACACGTTAACAGGTTTTGACCATCTAAACAGAAATCATTAGTTACGCATTGATAAATTACATCCGAAATATAACAGGACTATTATCTTGAGCTGAAAGTCAGTAACGACACCTAAGTATGTAGACGGGATAGGCTACGATTAGTTGAAATGCAACATATGTGTTTGTCTGTATTGTGTCATGTTCCCTTTTCTATCATTTCTTGCGATGGAGAAGTGCGATGAGTAGCAGAGATAAACTTTTTAATGAGGGATTTTAAAATATTTAAGATCTCTAAAACCACATGATTTTAGATCATATATTTAGTATTCTCTCCTGCCAGAATTGTAGCATCAGCAACCTGTTTTATATTAATGCGAAGCGGGATATTATATAACTTTTGAAGTTTAATTCTAGATCCACGGTTACCATGAAATCATACTGGACCTTACATTTATGATGTTTTTGACTGGGCAAGAAGGAACATGCACCTATGAAACTCACCCTACTATAGTTTCATCACTTGGACGACGGATACAAAGTACATATTATGGCGGATGTTTTACCTTAGAACCAATTGACATAACGATTAGAGCATCAACATAAAGCAACTAATATTCTCCACTGTTTTTTCTAGATTCCCACAATTTAATTTAATTTATTCGATCAAACATCCCCAAAGTATCATGACAATATTATAAAAGCTGTGAAAGAGCTGAAACAGAGTTTTTACTTTTGTATCAATTCTAACTGATGTCATCCTTGTAAAAGATCATATAAGCTGATATTATTTGAAACACGATGAGGTGGCATTCATTGGTGACAAAATCTTATAATCCTTAGTACGTGTGGAATCAATTTGCGTTTTGAAGAACAGTAATGGACAAAACTTATCCTAGGTGGATGTGATCTAGTTTCAGTCTTTCTCTTTATTTCCCGGTATGTAAAATTACAGGAAGTTATACATTTCATGCTGACCCAGTCATAAACCACACTCTATTAGGCATGAGTTTCCAATAGTCCATCGTTATCTTTTATGGACATGAATTGCATCCTGAATGAGTTGGGCTCTTCAAGTAGGTAAAGTTTAGGTCAAGCCTTCCTTGACTGAAACTATATAAGACGTTTGACGAAACATAATGCGTCATAAATGTAAGCAATGGAGATTAAACCTCTGTAAGAAGCAGCAAATTAAACGGACCAAGATATATTGTTAAACTAATATTAATATTATCTGTTATCATAGCATTATGGACCATATGATAATAACATGGCATACAGCTCATATCAATTTTGGGGATTCGTGTTTCCTTCTGTAGTATTTGGATATGATTACCAGATCTGTAGTTATATGGTATGTGATGTTCTTTAAGGGAGCGGGTTTTTTTCCACAATAGTTTTAGAACTTTATGCCCTGACTTTCGACAGGTTAATAAACACTTTTTAAAGATGCGTTTAACGCACAAAGAATGATACTAAAATACAAAATGTCTTACGTTAAAGCGCACTTCCTAAAATACTTAAATCGACACATTTTCGCGACGAAATCTAGGGTTATTGTTTTAAATTCAATCATTGCACATGTGCCTGCATTGTTATGACCTCATGGTCTTAAACAATACATTGAAAATCCAGTCCATCTTTCAGAGCACTTACAATTCCTCTTTTCTTCCTGCATTTGCATCTACCTTTCGTCTGTCTTTCACTTTGAATGTGCTTCTATTTGTTCTGTCTACCTTTGCATTTTCATTTCTACTTCTTTTTTATGCACATGCGCCACATTCATCGCATTCAACTTGTTTTTTTAAGCTGTAGTTTTCTTAAAATCCTGAGTGTTTAAAATGACAAAATTATAATTGTCGTAATGAGTTAAAGCATTTCTCAGGCAGTTGGAAAGGACGCCCCTATTTCAAAATATCGTGTTACGGCAAACGTTCGCATGTCAGGAATCATATAATGCCATTGAAATACTTATCGTTGTCTCGTAAAGCAAGTTTACATTCAGTCAGCATTGTCTATATCAGAATCGCCTAAATTTAAATAATCATAACTTTATTATTATTACTTTAAAAACATGTAAAAATGTAAGTTTGTGTTTGCCGTTTATTTTTAGGAATCAATTATTAAATATCCAAATATAATTTTAATTATCTAAAACATAAAAATGTAATAGTAGATGTGTTACTTTGTAAAGGCGCGGTAATTACTAATAATTATTCACTCTTTATCTTAGTAAGCAAGGATCAATTTGAGATATATTCAATTCATTAGATTGCATCAAGTCGCCTTTTGAGCGCCTATTAGTTGTATAATTCCAATGAGAGTTGTGGACAACATTGACATAATGAAAACACAAATCCTAAAATGAGGACTAATGTACTCACTTGGTACAATACAATGATAATACGTCATCAATCAACACTTTCGTTACGGCAAATTATTTGCCGACCACGCGTTTCAGAGTTCTCTAATAATTAGTTTGTATCTAATGATCGTTATCCAAAGAGTCACCATAGCGTTGATCTTCGGTTGAAGTAAAATTAAAATGGTGAAACCATTGCGTTTGCCGTAATCGCTGGTCTTTAGACACCACGACGTTTACTCTAAGAACGTACTCGATAATAACATTTTTTTGTCTACAAGCCTCAATTTGAAGCCACAATTTTTCTTGATTTTTACGTCTCTGACTTCAACATATATTATGCATAATCTATTTGGTTATGTGCAAGACCTCAAATCGCTTTCGTAAATGAAAATTGTCTGAAACTACAATTTCGGGTAATTGCCTTTTTTAATCAAAGTGACCTTGATATTTAAATCCCCACATTAATAGTCTTTTGTCACATCGAAAGAGTAAGTCGTCCATGCAGTATGCATTACGGTGCATATTTGATGATTTAAATATTTATGTTAAAACCAAATCTTCTTTCCATCACTGGTGTATTAACCGTTGCCACTTTGCACCTAAAAGAAACATACGTTTTTCATATGATACTTGCCAGATTAGCTGCGTTCTGTGATGTAAAAATTATGTTACTATGTGAAAAGTGTTTTTCCAGTGACCTTATCCTGTTACTTTTGGGCTCCAAATGAATTGGGGTCTTCCTTGTTCTACGTGAGGTCCATCCACGACGCATATATGCTACATGTCAGTGTGTTGCCCGGGAATGAACTTGATAACTGATGATTCTCTTTGGCACACAATCAGCAAGGTTCATATCTTGTCCGAAGTGAATGAAATCATCAAACACCGGTAACTGTAAATCTTGAAAAGATTGATTTGCAAAGCAGAAAATAGTGTTCTTATTCCAATTTTAATGATCATAACATTTTAAATTTTTAACCAGAAGTTGACAGACTATTTTATGCATTCATAACAATATATGCGAACTGATACGTAAATGTAGTTAAAAGAATTTCAGTAATATTTGCGAAAAAAGGTTTTCTCTCATATACGCTGACCTCAGCCTTTAAAATTTGTACTAGCCAATGGATCGGATTTTTCCCATTTGGAATCTCTTCAGAAGCTAGAACAACCGTATATTCTAGAAATGTACACACACACACACACACACACACACACACACACACACATATATATATATATATATATATATATATATATATATATATATATATATATATATATATATATTAATATATTAATTCATTTTGTAGCTGGCGGATTGAACGAAAATATTATGCTATAAGTTCATCTCAATGATAGAAGTATACACATGTGGTTGTTTGATACTTGCGTCGCTCCTGTCTTGTTCCTACCGATCATTTGCAATCCATTAGCCTTGCTACAATACAAGTTTGCAGCAAATTAACGTACTTATTTCGAAGATATTTTGAGTAATAGAACAGGACAAACAGTTGCCTGACTCGTAAGTTATTTAATATTTAAGATCTCTAAAACCACATGATTTTAGATTATATATTTAATTCTCTCCTGACAGAATTGTAGTATCAGCAACCATTTTTATATTAATTCGAAGCGGGATATTATATAACTTTTGAAGTTTAATTCGAGATCCACTGTTAACATGCAATCATACCGGACCTTACATTTATGATGTTTATGACTGGGCAAGAAGGAACATGCACCTCTTAAACTCACCCTACTAAAGTTTCATCTCTTGGACGACGGATACAACGTACATATTATGGCTGGCTTTTTACCTTAAAACCAACTGACATAACGATTAGAGCATCAACATAAAGCAACTCATCTAGATTTTCCACTGTTTTTTTCTAGATTCCCACAATTTAATTTATTCGATCAAACATCCCAAAAGTATCATAACAATATTATGAAAGCTGTGACATAGCTGAAACGGTGTTTTTACTTTTGTATCAATTCTAACTGATGTCATCCTTGTAAAATATCATATAAGCTGATCTTATTTGAGACACGATCTAGTTTCAGTCTTTCTCTTTATTTCCCGGTATGTAAAATTACAAGAAGTTATACATTTCATGCTGACCCAGTCCTAAACCACACTCTATCAGGCATGAGTTTCCAATAGTCGATCGTTATCTTTTTTGGACACGCATTGCATCCTGAACGAGTTGGGTTCTTCAAGTAAGTAAAGCCTTTCTTGACTGACACTATATAAGACGTTTGACGAAGCATAATACGTCATAATGTAAGCATTGGAGATTACACCTCTGTAAGAAGCTGCAATTTAAACGGACCATGATATATTGTTAAACTAATATTAATATTAATTGTTAACATAGCATTATGGACCATATAAATCCGGAAACATATGATAATAACATGGCATACAGCTTATATCAATTTTAGGGATTCGTGTTTCCTTCTGTAGTATTTAGATGTGATTACCAGATCTGTAGTTATATGGTATGTGATGTTCGTTAACGGAGCGGGTTTGTTCCACAATAATGTTAGAACTTTATGCCCTGACTGTCAACAGATTAATATAACACGGTTTTAAAGATGCGTTTAACACACAAAGAATGATACTAGAATATAAAATGTGTTACGTTAAAGTGCACTTCCCAAAATACTTAAATCGACACATTTTCGCGAAGAAATCTAGGGTTATTGTTTTATCTCCAATCATTGCACATGTGCCTGCATTGTTACGACTACATGGTCCTAAACAATACATTGCAAATCCCGTTCATCTTTCAGTGCACTTACAATTACTCTTATCTTCCATCATTTGCATTTACCTTTTTTCTGTCTTTCACTTTGAATGTGCTTCTATTTGTTCTTTCTAACTTTGCATTTTCATTTCTACTTCTTTTTTATGCACAAACGTCACATTCATCGCATTCAACCTGTATTTTTAAACTGTAGCTTTCTTAAAATCCTGAGTGTATAAAATGACAAAATTATAAGTGTCGTATTGAGTTAAAGCATTTCTCAGGCAGTTGGAAACGATTCAAACTATCGTGTTACGGCAAACGTTCGCATGCCAAGAATCATATAATGCCATTGAAATATATATCGTTGTCTCGTAAAGCAAGTTTACATTCAGTCAGCATTGTATATATCAGAATTGCCTAAATTCAATTAAACATAAGTTTATTATTATTAATTTAAAAACATGTAAAAATGTAAGTTTGGGTTTGCCTTTACATTTTAGTAACCAATTATTATATATTATATATTCAAATGTAATTTTCGTTAGCTAAAACATAAAAGTGTAATAGTAGATGTATTGCTTTGTAAAGTCACGGTAATTACTAATAATTATTCACTCTTTCTCTTAGTAAGCAAGTATCATTTTGAGATGTATCCAATTCATTTTATTGCGTCAAGTCGCTTACTGAGCGCCAATTAGTTGTATAATTCCAATGAGAGTTGTGGACAACATTAACATAATGAAAACACAAAGCCTGAAATGAGGACTAATGTACAATACAATGATAATACGTCATCAATCAACACTTTCGTTACGGAAAATTATTTGCCGACCACGCGTTTCAGTTTGTATCTAATGATTGTTATCCAATGGGTCACCATAGCGTTGATCTTCGGTCAAGGTAATCGTTTTTGAAGTAAAATTAAAATGGTGAAACCATTGCGATTGCCGTAATCGCTGGTCTTTAGACTCCACGACGTTTACTCAAAGAACGTACTCAAGAATAACATTTTTTGTCTACAATCCTCAATTTGAAGCCTCAATTTTTCTCGACTTTTACGTCTCTGATTTATATTATGCATAATCTATTTGGTTATGTGCAAGACCTCAAATCGCTTTGGTAAATGAAAATGGTTTAAAACTACAATTTCTGGTAATTACCTTTTTTCTAATCAAAGTGACCTTGATATTTAAATCCCCACATTAATAGTCTTTTGTCACATCGAAAGAGTAAGTCGTCCATGCAGTATGCATTACGGTGCATATTTTATAATTTAAATATTTATGTTAAAACCAAGTCCTCTTTCTATCAATGGTGTATTAACTGTTGCCACTTTGCACCTAAAAGAAACATACGTTTTTCATATGATACTTGCCAGATTAGCTGCGTTCTGTGATGTGAAAATTATGTTATTATGTGAAACAGTTCTTTTTCCAGTGACCTTATCCTGTTACCTTTGGGCTCCGAATGAAGTGGGGTCTTCCTTGTTCTACATGAGACCCATCCACGACGCATATATGCTATAAGTCATTTTGTTGCCCGGGAATGTACTTGATAACTGTGATGATTCTCTTTGGCGCACAATCAGCAAGGTTCATATTTTGTCCGAAGTGCATGATATAATCAAACACCGGTAACTGTAAATCTTGAAAAGATTGATTTGCAAAGCAGAAAATAGTGTTCTTATTCCAATCTTGATGATCATAACATTTAAAATTTTTAACCAGTTGTTGCCAGACTATTTTATGCATTAATAACGATATATGCGAACTGATACATAAATGTAGTTAAATAGAAGTTTAGTAGAATTTGCGAAAAAAGGTTTTCACTCATAAACGCTGAACTCAGCCTTTGAAATTTGTAATCTTGAAAGGATTGGATTTTTCCCATTTGGAATCTCTTCAGTAGCTAGAACAACCGTATATTCTAGAAATGTACACACACACACACACACACACACACACATATATATATATATATATATATATATATATATATATATATATATATATATATATATGTGACGGACTGAACGACAATATTATGCAATAAGTTCATCCCAATGACAGATTTATACACATGAGGTTGTTTGATACTTGGTTCGTTCCTCTCGTTCTTAACGGTAATTTGCAATCCATTAGTCTTGCTACGATACATGTTTTCAGCAAGTTACCGTAATTATTTCGAAGATATTTTGAGCAATAGAACAGGACAAACAGTTGCCTGACTCGTAAGTAGAATTTGAACATATCAACCTACGTTAGGCATATATGACGGTTTTAAAAAGTACTGATTCCATTAATCCAAACTTTAATAAGATTTGATTTTTACAAAAATCCGTTCGTATTCGTTTAAAACAAATAATGTACACATATTTAAACAAACATCATGTTTTATTATTTGGGGAAAAAGCTAATCCAAATGCGAGTCATTTTCTATTCATTAACTCTAAACATAAGCCAGATGTCATCATTTCCATATGTTGGACAAAATTCTAACCAAACACTGTTTATATATTAAGTATTTCGTCTCACAAGGTACAGATTGTACTTGTACAAAATCGTTGTATTTTGATTTATTGTTATCTTATTGTTTCTCTTTTAAGAAAGTTATTATATCATCATTTATTTGCAACATTACAAATTTATTTTGTAACCATTGGCATTGATTTGGCACAATCTATTGAATGGACATGCTTTAAGATATTTCTTAGGTACAATTGAAAAGGACTGTGGTGAAACTGAGAACAAAGCCAATTTTGTTCAATATTTAATTTGCTATTATATATTTTCACTTAAGTATCGAATGATGATTAGCAATGAGACAAAATATATGAACGAAGTTCAAGGAAACGCTTTTACTGAAAACATTTTAAAAGACAATTTTTGTGACACTGATGATTCTTCTCCTGTATAGAAGAAACAAAAACACACGATGCACACGATTAGGCACAGATTTGATTTCATTTCTCAAACAATCTTTTTGCTGATTATTTTTTTTCTTATGTAGGAATTACTGAAATAATGTAAGATGCGTCAAATAAAACGGCTTAAAGTGTTATCAACGGCAGTCATTTTGATGTGTGCATTCTTGTTCATTGTGTACTTTGGGACCATCTGTTATGACCTATACACTACGGAACACGCAATACTACGATGCGGGCTGTATTTGTACGTCTTATCAACATTTTGATCCTGAAGAAATACATATTTTTTGGATACTTTTATAATATTGTTTTCCTTTCTACTCAATATAAAACATTTCCTCAACCAACAACAAGAGATGTGGAGGATTTGCCAAAATCTGGACTAGATATAATTGAGCGAATCTTGCACCAAAAGTGGAACACGAAGAACATTCTTATACAGTTCAGAAAGTACATAAAGTCGTTTATTGATAATCATCTCTCATGACAGAATATATTCTGGACATATCATAGCTCGGGACCGTTCATACAAAATAATTATCCAAATTTACTTTACTTATAAGACAACTATGCTAACCCATTAAACACGCTGATTAAATGCCTTTAAAGAATTTTTTTATATGGTGGAGTATATAATGATTTGGATGTACACAGTGTGCGTCCATTGGATTCAATTTTTAAGAAATCGTCTTGCTTCCTCGACTACAATAATATATATAATTATATCGTCATTGCCACGTCATTGATATTATTATATCTTGAATCTTGTTTCTCTTTTATCTTTTCCATTTTGTTATGCAATCAATTATGATCATTTGAAATTAGAACATACAAGTTCCTGAACCCTCCTTAGTCTACGATCAATATGTATTTTATCTAAAGAATACCGTCTTGTTATAATGTTTCTCTCATGTTTTCGGTACTGACATCAAACACTGATCGCATAGTAGTTATTTATTTAGAGTTTGAATATCCTCCCATTGATTTGAAAATTATTCTTACATACACTATTTTTAAATGAGAAATGGTACATTATACATAATGATTTGTACTTTGTCGATTGATACAAATGTTAACTATATACACCTTATTTCGAGGTCACGAGTTCTTCGGTGTCTTCTAGGGTAGACATTTTTAAAACATCTTCCACGTCTAACCGCTATTACGTTTGCATCCTTGTAGCCCATGGATATATTGTGATCATATGCTCTTTTGATATTTTTTCTTTTTTTTAGCCCTATGGCAATGCGATAATATGAATACGACATCCCCTTTATGTTTCTAATAGCTTGTGATTAATTGTTTTAAGTAACACTTGGAAAATATCTGCGCCAGCCTGTGTATATAATACATATTTAATGTTCTATACACTATCTATCGACTGCAGGAACAAACTTAAGAGTCTTTTTAATATTTTGTATCTCATATGTTTTCAGCACAGTTGTATGTTTTCCAATTCCATGGCTTTTGTTATTTGTTTTTCTGTAGTGTAGTCATATCATTATATATGATGTGAAGCGCTTAGAGCTTCTAAAGAGTAGGAGCTATACAAAGTCCTCATTATTATTATGTATTATTATTGTTATTATTATTATTATTATTATTATTATTATTACACTATCTGACTAATATTTACTCTTATTGTATAATAAACCTATTTTTTGATATGTTAACTTTCTTTCTTACTTTAACATACTATATTCCTTTTCTTAAGACGATCTCCATTTGAAACAGTAAGAGAGAGGGTTAATTCAGTGAAGTATATAAAATCATTCATACAAATTGTTGTTGTTCCTGTGGCATGCATTGTAAATTCTAATGGAAAGGAGTAGCTATTTAACGAGTAGCATTCGTGATATTAATGTCGTAATGTAACCAGATCAATCACTTTTGAAGCATCATTTTCTAAGACTCATGCAATGTGATGCCAGCTTTCTATCCATTCATTATCGCCAAGAAAGGAATATCAATCAATTTTGCAAATCACGGCTCTGACCGAGTCAACCAAAAGTGTTTAAGAACGATTTAAATTTAAGCAGTAGCATTACTGAACTTCAAATGTTACTAATTTTTCAATACTATGTCATACTAATTCATTCGAATTAAGCATATTATTCGTCTACACTGCGCCCAGGGTTCAAGTTGCCATCCATATTAAAGGCGATAGGATTATGTGGTTGAAGACTGTTGCGTAAACCATCAACATTAGATTTAAGGCGGCATTTAATGTTGTCTCTAACTTGAGAAAATGTTTGTTAAATACAAAATATTAAACTTAATGATAATTTCTAGAATGTACATTTCTCTTTCTTCAGTTATTTAATCCATCTACGCCATGCATGGTGTGCAATTGCAATTTGTTTTAGGCTAAAAGCTAGCAATACACGTCTAAATATACACGTGTGAATGTGTGTGAAGGGGTTTCACTCATGGACTTACAACCTACCTTCCGGTTTTCATACATTCCAACTTAACAACCATTAATCAAATCATTGAAACTACTATATAGTAAATAATATGTGATAAACATGATTAGCATTCTCTTTCCTGTAATTGGATTGTTCACACTAATACTTTAATGAGGGTTCAGAAATCAAACATTCAAATACTAATCGATAACAGTTAAATTAAAGACAGACAAGAATAAGGTTATCTGACTGAATAAAATAATTGTATAAGAAATTAATTTATCACAAGATTGATCATGCTTATTTACAGTAATGAACAAAGCTTATATATATATATATATATATATATATATATATATATATATATATATATATATATATATATATATATATATCTTCCGAACGGTTTTGTAAAATGGCAGGAATAGCAACTGTGTGGATTAAATATTCTTGAATGTGGCGATTCTTAAGAACATTTTTCACCACAATAATAAAACTCTTAGAAAACGAATATCGTTTCAGTTTTGCATAGGAACAATGTCTCTAGTTTGCAAATCTGCTATGGAGCCTTTTTTAAACGATTAACAAAACTGGACAAAATGTAGGGAAGCTGAGGAAATAGTTTAATAAATATTAAGGTTTTGTTAGGATGAGTTTGATAAAATGTACTACATATATTTAAGATATAATGCATTCATACGGTTTAAATAAGCTGACAAAAAGAATATTTAATAAAAGCTGAATTTATTGGCACATGTTTTCTTCTTTCTAATAATATGAATATATCTTGCATAATGAAGCATTTATACATTTTCCCTCACTGGTGTTGAAGCTAAAATTAGTAATATAAATATTCTAAATAACAAGTATAGTCCAATTCACTAAACAGTTTAATTGCCTAGATTATACGATGGAAATATAAAAGGAAACGACAATGTTATACAATATGTCAAAAGTATAGAGAATTACAACTATTGTATAGTGGTGTTTTGAACGAATTCTAATTTTGAATGATCTTATATACCAGTAAACTTTAATACATAGATGTTCTAAAATTCTTAATGCATCACAGCGATTTTATCCATATCCTCTTTGATTTAATTCATATCAATCTCATAGTAAATGTTAGGTCCTGATGCCAATGTGTTCGAGATAATTCCAATGAAACATCATCTCAAATTTTAATTGAACGCATCTGAAAGGGTAGCTCCACTGGGAAGATGTTGAAACTGGAATTAATATTTGTGATGGAATAAACCTGTAATGCATGCCTTGTCGAACTATATAGTAAACAACATTTCAAATCTTCACCATCCGAATGGAATTAAGCCATATGGTGTCAGCAAGGTTACGAAATGTTATCGAATCAACCTTTAACAATATTAGTTACACCATGCATTCATATATACGTGTGTGTTTATGTGTGCTTGTATGAACATGTAATTTTGATTTGTTTTGCCACCATTGTTGAACCTCATTATACTATTGATTTTCTGTCACATTTTGGTGTGGAAAACTAACTCTAATCATCGATACTTCCATGCAACTGGTCCTTGCTCTAACAAGTCCTGATCTGGAATATTTACAGCTTAGGTTCCTATCTCTCATAAAAAGCCTGAAGCCATCGTTGTATAGCATACGTAGCACCTTCAAGGCGTGTTGTGACCCGTTCCCATGTAGTTCTATCTGCATTTGATTCACTGAGCGTAGGGTTCCAGAACTCACCATCTGAGGTATGGAAGTCCATTCGGAGCCTTCGATGTCAATTTTTAAAATGCTTATTATTCGCTGAAAATATAAATGGCTCTACAGTCAAGTGACGAATGGAACAAGACGTAACCGAAACGTATAAAAAAATGGATTAAATTTAATCGTATTACATTTTATTTATGTTATAAATTTACAGTGTATTAAGCAAAAAAAATTGTACAAACGCGTAAGCACGTTTTGCTCAGGAAACCCTGAACTGTTGTGGAAGCATCAGCTTTGAAGTTAAAATGAATATCAAAATTTAATCATTTGGTTGCAATAAATTTGTTTCTCTCTCTCTGAAAGGTACACGTTACGAGAATGACGTAAATGTATGCATAGGTATGCAAAGAATATACCACTAATTACAAGAGTATTGTTAAGATTATTACATGTATGATCGAACTACTCAGATCAGGTAGGAAGCTCCATGTGTACAATATATGGAATTCATTTCATCATCGGGTATTATCACTCAATTAAAGTAGTTACTAAACAATGGAATATAAATCATACATTGAAATGGTGCATATTAAATAAACTTACCGTAATTGCGATAATAATGTTTATAAAATTAAGTACTTTGCAACCAAAGAAAATCGACAAGGCATACCTCCGTGTGATTGAGATCGTGCCGAATTTGTTCTAATGTTTTCATTTTCCACTTATTTTGCAAGACTGCATTTTTCGCATCAAGGCCAATCATGTAGAATGTTATATTGTCAGCATACTTGTAAGTTTCACCTTTGTTGCGCATGCTATAATAAAAAAATATTGTGCATCAAACGAAGAAATATATTACGCATCTATGTGTCCAAACAGTACAACTAGTGCAATAAGAATTAGATTGCAACACTGCCAAATCCGTTATGTGACACATCATGCGTCTCACTTAGAAGATATAAATATGAATAAACCAAAACTGAAAATGCGATTGCATCCTATATAATTTATGAGTTTCCACAAAGAACTTATTTCAGAAGCAACAGAGCAAGGAAGAAAAGAAATAATTGTATATGGAATATTTAGTAAGCTCATGGTATCGCCATTCTGTACAACAAATGTAGAAAAATATTGTTGTTTTCAGAATTGTCAAAGGCCGCATATATGTATCAAATATCTATCTATCTATCTATCTATCTATCTATCTATCTATCTATCTATCTATCTATCTATCTATCTATCTATCTATCTATCTATCTATCTATCTATTTATCTATTTATCTCTCTATCGATCAGATACAAAGACAGATATTTAGAGACATGCAGAGAAGAAACGGAACTTTTCTTTAAATAATAACGTCTGCATTATATACACAAATATTATATAGGCACTGTATTGATTGAACCATGCAAGATTATTGTTGCTACTTTACGTTTTATGCAATATGATGCGAGATACTATTATGAATAGTTCTTCATATTTGTGTGAGAATGAAATGTCCTGCCGATTTCAATAACTTTTTTCTCTAAATCCATGTCATGTTGCTTGTGAATAGTTGCAAACTCAAATATCTTTTTTTCTAGGCGGGTGGTTATAATGTCTCATGTATTTTTGTTATTGTGTGTCGTGGGTTACTGTTGCTTTTGTTTTGATATATTTGTTAAAAATTTCTTTTACTCCATACAAAAATCGGCAACAAAAGAGATATAAGAAAAGCTAACAACAGATAAATAATAGTTGTGCTGTGGTATATTCACACTTGTGGCAAGACGTGACACCACTTGTATTTCTTGGTATGGCAGACAATGGTCACACATTTTGTAATAAAAGCACGGTTTCTCATTTAAATAGTAAAGTGACATTACTCCAACAAAGCATGCAATCTGTTTTGTAACACAGGAATACTTTCAATTAGATGCGTACCTCGTTGCCAGGAAACGTTTACCATATTTTGAATTTACTGCATAGGATGTATCATACATTTTTTTTTGCTATATTTTTCCAAAGTTGAAGCAGTTGACGCAAAATATAGTATATTAGATATCTTCCAAATAATATTTTCTTGTCGCAATTGCAGATGTACAATTTAACCATACAGATTGAACATGTATGTCCTTGCAAATTTCGTAACGTGTGAACAAGACAATAATCCTTTCTTTCAACACGTGATGTACAAAAAAAACAACCTCGGATCGAAACTAAAGACCTCGCAACCAAAAATCCTCGCTGCGTCCTCGTCAAAATCCCACTGATAATTGATTCTGAAAATGTACAATAAAATGAATATTATAATAGTATCAATATTACCATTAATGAGCGCTGAAAGGGACTTCAACACGGATCAGATGATTTATTAGGATCATCTAGCACATATATAACTCTTCCCCAAAAATGGATCAATACATTTGCTTTTAGTATCAGTTGATCACGAAACAAAACTGTGCATTTCGTTATTTCACTGATATATCTGGAGTTACATCATCATCATTGTAGAACTGCCTTACGATGAAGTTTCACTAACAAAGATGTCAATACTTTCTGATTTGAAACATACCGATCATCATATTAACCTTTACATATTTATATGTTCATAGATGATCCTGACTATATCACTTTTTTTGCCCATAGTGCATATACATTAACATGCACAAAAAGAGCTTGACCTAAACTAGAACGCACTTAAAGTGCACTTGATTAAAATCTTTTCAGTATATTAATTTAAACTTAGATATGATTCAAATAAGTACACATATTGTGTATATTTGCATATATAGAGCACAATAACGCATGAACAGTTTGTCTTTGACTCTGTGGACTGAGTATCAGTGCTGGAGCCAAACACAAAGAATAACCAGCGACAAAATGTACAAGTATAGCTCAACTTATTAAGTTACTGTATATGACGTTGTATTGAATTAAACATAACTAGATATACAGATATTAACGCACTTACGATACGTCTAAACTGTACTACTGTTTATGTCGATGGATATAAACGACAACAAGGGCTATATGAATGCAATGTTGATACACGCTGCACTTTATTCTTCCATTTTAGGTAATTCATGACAATTGGTCATGCGGTTTCAAAGCAAACCGTATCCACCAAAATTTAAAGAGCACTCATCCATATTTTGCACAACTTGGTTTCAGGAAAAGAAACGTAAGTTACTGGTACACAAAACGGTAATTAGCTACTTTGCACTTGTTATGAAAGAGAATATAGGAGCAGTTGTCGTAGGGTTTAGAGCAAAATCAATAAAGATACATGGAGTTGTTTAATCATCGATACAGCGAAATGGTCTTAACAACTTGCTGAATCTAATACTGTTATTAATTTGAACTGGCATGATGCTTCATTATCATTCTTCATAATATATGAACTATAGTGGCAAATGCATAACACTGCCAACATGATAAGGTTGCAGATTAGTTTTTATTTTATATATTTTCAGTGGAAGAATAACCCAACATATAATGTGTTCGTCCTTAAATACACTGCTGATATGTAGTTTTGTGATTTCGTGACCAGTACGTAATCAATCAAGAGATAGGTAAAACGTCTGGCACCTAATACGCCAAAATTTGATTTGAACTTAAATATACTTTGATTCTTTGCTATTCCTGGCATGGAAATAATTTCAACAAAGATTCCATTATGCAAGAGTCATTGCCTCCTTACGCAAACATTGCATAACATTTTGTCCTATCAGACATTGTTCTACGGCCATTATATGCTTGCAAACTCGCGTTCAGATAGTACTTAAAGCATGAAGTTGTTAAACTGCCAAATACTCGCTGAGTCCTGATACCACTTGTTGAATGTCATAGGATATTGATACAGCTTGAACAAAGGCCACCATTAACCAGTGTCACATAAACTGATGGGAATGCTGATGTGGTATAATGAATAATAGATACTCGTTTGTTCTCTTTATTAGTGTCATTGCTGATACGGCTTTGAAATTTGAAGCTTGAATCTTACCCAAATGAATAAACGAGACAGGGTGGTCTGGGATGGAATGGCAAGTCCGTGCAAACCTCCTTACCACCATCCTCTATCTTTCCTATCCGTACTATTTTCCGACACAAAACCTGAATAGTATTGATATAACTGAAAAGAAAATAAAGACAAACTTGGTCATTTTGAATTTTGTATTTGTTTACAGTTGACAATATAGCATGGTGCAATGTGTATAAATTTAAATGTTGTGTGGCTCGAATAGGTATTTTGATCCAATAATATCATTTTGAGGTCCTATATATAAAATACAGATTAATAGATGAAAAGATTCAGAAAAAAATAAATGAAAGAGCAGTATTACGAAGAGAAGAATTAAGATTTATTTGGGGTCATTTTACATACGTATGTGTTTTCTCATCATACTAGAGGCACACTGAAACGTTTCTTAACATGTAAAATGTAGAGACAGTGATTAAAAGTGGCTAATTAGAAATTGTTATTTCTAAGGAGAAAATGGAAATATGTCGCTCACCTTGACTTTTGCACGCCTTCTTCTACTTCTCATATCGACAATCTGATTACTATAAACCAGGTAAAAATAGTCTCCATAGCATGACGCCATTTAGTACTCTTGTCACAAATTTGCATACATCACGCTATATATGCAACACAATATATGTATTTACTTTTCTATTTAATTTTTACCTTACCTCCAGTAAAGGTCCGTTAGCTGGTTATCCGTCATGCTAGCAAGTTCAGCATCGGATGGAATCGTAACAGTAAAATTGTCCAGGATGCACAAGCTGCGATGTCCATATTGAGTTGATGTAAGTTCTTTACTTGAAGGCTTTCATTAAGAACGAAGACAACATATCATAAACATAGTATAATCTTCAGTATGAAAGAGTTATCGTTTAAATGAACTAGGTTCAGGTCTTTCGACACAAATGACTGCAATAAACTACAAATTTGCTTAAATAATAATAATAATAATAATAATAATAATAATAATAATAATAATAATCATAATAATAATAATAATAATAATAATAATAATAATAATAATAATAATAATAATAATAACAATAAGAAGAAGAAGAAGAAGAAGAAGAAGAAGAAGAAGAAGAAGAAGAAGGACTTTGTATAGTGCCTAATATTTAGAAGCTCTAAGCGCTTTACAACATATATAATATATGACTACACTACAGAAAAATAAAAACCATAAAACATGAAATTGGAAAACATAAAAACATGCTGAAAACATATAAGATACAAAACATTACTAGATCTCTAAGTTTGTTCCTGCAGTCGATAAAGATGAGTTTTAAGAGCACTCTGCAAAAGGACCATTGTGTATTTGTGTCCGGTTTCAATGGGCATTTCGTTCCACATCGCCGGACCCTGGTATGCAAACGAACGTTGTCCATATGACTTTCTTTTCATAGTGGGAACAATGAGTATACGATTGTCAGAAGAGGAGCATAAGTATCTTGCTGGTGTGTACACATGGGTGAGGCCTGACAGGTATGTTGGACTGGAGTCTGTCAATGAAACGTAGCACAGAGAACAAATTTTGTGCTTGATTCTGTATCGAATGGGTAGCCAGTGTAGGGTATAGAGCAGTGGCGAGGTGTGGTCTGATCGAAGTATTCTATAGACGACCCGAGCAGCTGTGTTTTCAACTTATTGATGTTTCTGGAGTAGACATTGTGACGAACCAAACATAATTGAATTACAATAGTCCAATCTTGAAAGTACTAATGAACACACCAGCGTTTTAGTGGCATCAACTGACATATATTTGCGAATCAAGTTCCTGATGAGTCTCAGCTCAACATATGAGGCGTTGCATATGTTCATGACATGTTGGTGCAATGTGAGAGTACTATCTAGAGTAACACCTAGGTTTTGTACTGACTGTGTGAATTTAAATTTAATGTTGATATTATGTATTGTCTGTGGTAAAGAATGTAAATGAGAAAGTCTTTGTGTTGTGATCATAATGGCTTCAGTTTTATCACCATTCATATCCAGCTCGTTACATGTCATCCATCATTTCACATCCGCAATGCAACTATCTACTCTATGGATGGTAGCATCAACTTCAGTTGTGTGGCTAGACTTGTATATTAGGGTGTCAACAATGTACAGTTGGTTAGATACTGTGTGATTATCTATGACACTTGAGAGCAGCGGTTGAGTGTATACAATGAAGAGAACATGTCCAAGGACATACCCCTGTGAACACCACAACATAGATCAACTGGGCTGGAATGTATTCCTTTTGCAGATACAATATATGTCCTGTTAATTAAATAGGACTTGAACCACTGTAAGGCTATATTCTGAATGCCAAATACATGCTGGAAATGGTAAAGTAATATATCATGGTATATTGTGTCAATTGCTGCAGACAAATAAAGGAAGATGAGAATTATAATCTTTCCGCACTACAAAGCCGAAAGAATGTCATTAACTACTTTCAGAAGAGTAGTTTCAGTACTGAAGGAAGGGCGATATGCAGACATTGGTTAAAAGACTGTTTGAATTCAAAAGAGATACAACTTGAGTTTAGTACAACGTCTTCTAAGATTTTTATATGAACGGAAGATTATAAACTGGGCGGTAGTTCATGAAATCGTTTTGGTCGAGTGTTAGCTTTCTAAGCAGAGGCTTTACAATGGCAGTTTTAAACAATGATGGGAATTCCCCGATGAGAGAGATATTAATAACCTCTGTTATTGAAGGCAATATTGGGTCTAAGCACTCAATCAGCAGTGATGTTGGAATTGGATCAAGTTCACATGACTTTGGTGCAATCTTCATCACGATTGTCCATACCAAATCAATAGAGACAGGTTCGAATGCTACTAATGATTGTCGCTGAAATTTTGTATCATAACTGTATGGTGACGAGTTAATTTAAATTGTGTTGTCAAGTGAATCTCTAATGGTTTGTACTTTGTCACGAAAGAAATTTGCAAACAGGTCCGGAAGGTCTACTGCAGAGAAGGTAGTTAAAAGTGGTGTACATTTGTTCCTTGAAATTAGTTTGTTAGTTATCTCGAAGAGCTCTTTGCAGCTGGGTCTCTCCGGGATATTAGTACTGTAGTGGGATAAGTTTGCTAAATCGATTGTGTTTGTGACGTTATTCTTAGCGGCTTCATAGATTTGATTATGCATAGTGAGCTTGGTGGAAATCCAAAGCCTTTATGCTTTTCGGCGATGTCTTTTAACATTGCGCAAATGGCCCCTAACACTGCTATACCATGGAGAACCCTAGCACGCAACAAAAGAGCCTGCGTCAAGCACTTAAGCAATAGCGGTCATCTTTCCAGGATAATCAAGGTAGAAGCATTTCGGAAAATTATTTCAAGACTGCATTGACGGGAAAATCTGCAGGTTACGAGATAAATCGAATATCTACATTTTTGATAATTAAAATGCTGCTTGCTTCAGGCAGCCTTGACCTTGAATATTAAAATTGTCTCACAGCATCCATATAAAATACATACTCGCTTCATAACCAATATTTATTCAAGTTAAAAGTTCTCTTTCAGAGACATACTAACAATAAATATTTCTGCTTTGATACTTTGCAATTGGAAACCGTAATTACCTTTTGAGTAGCAATAAGATATTGAATATATCATTATATATAAAAAAATGATACATTACATCATAATGAGGGATTCGATGTTTACTGATATTACTAAATTATTGAAAGAAAAATAAATAGTTTTCTTATAGAGCTAAAATGTTATCGAACATAAAATTATTACAAGAAGTTTTAACATGTCCCCTAGGTTGGAAGGTTAGGTTTTTATTTTAAAGACAATGGCTCAAAGGAGCAAGGGAGCCAGATGTATATAATACTTTATTTAAATTTCCATTGCATGTGTTATATACCATTTAACGCTAACTAAATGTTGCTTTAATTGTTACTTTTTTGACTTTATTATCCATTTTCCTGAATAGTCAATGTATACTAAAATGTTATTGATTCAAGAAGAATTAATTCTGACGCATGAAAAGAAGTGATTAACCTCTAACAATATTCCAGTTTACAATCATACTCTAGTAATTGCAAGGAATAGAATTGCGGTTGTTACTATTTACAAAACGGTCTCTATAGTTAATATCATTGATTTAAGTTACATAATGAACACAATTTTGTCATAATCTGAGACAGAGGTTTACTACAATAGCGTTTGATTTACAAGAGACAATATATGGCATCTGTATGCATCAGACAAAGAGATGTGCCATTATTTAAATCACAAGTGATAGAGACATGATAACGTCGTAATCATATTTGCTATCAAACATAGAAAATATTATGGGAAACGGAAACGCGTGACCATATACACGTAAATCATATATTTAAATGACTAGTACCCAAATAGTATATAAAAATGATATGTCTCTTATAAAATATGTTTGACCGTTATTTATTAGTTTCCAGCCTAATGTGTCGTTAAATCACACAAAATACCTGTATAACGAAAATCATTCTACTATAAAAAAAAATATATTTTTACAAAAACCTACAACATAATATATTGGATCAAATGATTGAAGCAATAGGTTAATTGTGTATCATCGCAACATTATTTTCCCATACTATTAAAACTATTCTAATACAGAATATATTCTGCCAGAAGGATCGAAATATATCGAAGTGTTGAAGTAAGACTGCTTCTATGACAATGTATTTTGGTATGAAAATGTATGTTTGTTTCGTAGCACCTGTCTTGAAGCTTCATTAATTGCTAGCGTCATATTTTTTCACTTGACACGATGTTATGTAATTTTCATTTTAAGCTTGATTATTAAGATACTGTCATTACTTTTACGTACGAGAAAATTGTAACATGGATAAGACAACTAATCATGCAAGTATGAAACAAAAATGGAAACAATAGCAGTGTGAATGAATTGTTGTTTAACATAATTGAGAATACTTAATTGGTCTTTAGCGAAGTCAGAGGAAACTGCATATTCTGGTTATGACAAAAGTTGTTTTTAATTCCTTGTGCAGGATAAATGTAAATTGTCCAATTTTCAAGATATAACATCATTAACATTTACATTACCTTATTCTGTTGCTATTAAATTTTGTCAGTGTACTAACATTATTTGTTCAATTGAAAAACAATCTAAGCGACAATGAGATTAGATTCCTTGATTGCTTCAATAAGCCATCAATAAAACACAATGGTTTCTTTCAGGAAGGAAAACGATCAAGCTGACTTTTGCAATGTTTAATTCTACATGTCCATGATAACTAGATATTATACTTTGGTTTAAATAGAATGAGGATTGTCATTAATTTACCATACAAAAAAAACAAGAATAACGATCAATGGTTATAAGAAGTCTAATTTGAGTACATTGTTGTTGTTTTCGTAGGGTTTAACGCCATTTTCAGCACACAGTAAACTATACATGGCAGCCAATATTATTGGTGGAGGAAGAACCCGGGAAAAAAAAGAACGACCGACCCACGAGACGCTACTGGCAAGCTTTCTCACATAAGTACATTAGTCGAATGTCAGACTCGAACCCACGCAGACAGAGATGAGATTGCAGCGATCTGTACCGGAGACCGCTTTAGACCACTTGGTCACTCGAGGACCCTTTAGCATATTGCACATATTTATCAATATTGATTTGACATTCTAAAATTGGATTCTTGTTGACACTCTACCGTAATAACACATCTGATAGCATGCTCAATCCGAACAATGAAAATCATCAGAATTACAAAGCTTTAATTGGCAAACAACTGTTCATCATAAGTGTATGGTATAACGGTACCAATTGCGCAAATCCATGTGGGTGTGGCTTAAGGTGTAGTGTCTATACCATTCAGAAATAAAGAACAACACAAGCTATCATTGGTGGATTATGTAAGAGTTGTACTTTCTGTTAGGCTTAAAAAATAGTTTAGCCTCTTGGAAACATGTGAATTTATGTTAATTCCTATACAAATCATATTTTGTAATTTTTATGATTTTTTGAAAATGTCATAGACATGACTGAAAATAGGTATGTTGTGACTAGATAACTCATACCCCTGTCTAGTTCCAGCAGAGTTATCTCTCTTAAATGCAGTGGAGTACCTGGTTTGTCATCATCAAATTGACAATCTAACATTGTTCTCTATAACAGTGTGTGAGATTCACGCTAAATTAGGATAGAAAATATATTTATCTCTCCCAATATTTGCAATGAGGTCTATGGAAAAACAATTGGTACCGTGATGCCTAAAAGGTAATACCAGCTTCACAGTGTATCCATAGCTCCGAGTATACATAGCCACCATTTATATACTGTCATAGTGTCATTTGGTTAAACAATGGATATTGAGAAGTTTTTGTCTAATATTGACAGACTTTTACTTAGGAAATGTATAAACTCTTCAGAAAAAAAGACACATTAGCTTTGGAATGAGGCTTTTGTAACTATACCTATAACATATATTGACTGATGGCTTTGTGTCTGTGTAGTCAGCTTCAAGATTAGCATACAAGCCAAAAAAGTTATGTAAAATTAGTTTAGTTAATTTGAGCCAAATATTGACTATTTCATGCGCAAAAGAGGAAAAATCCTGGATAAAAAGCAACTCTCTTGTTCTTCTAAAGCACGTCATAGACCAGGAATAGAGGACACTCCTGGTCCTCTTGTAGATAGTTCACTTGTATCATAAAGAATATTCTGGTATCAGTATTTTAGGTAATTTATTAAAGATATGGTATTCCTTCCTATTTTGATTTGAATTGTCCTGCTCTAATTGTCTTTTTTTTTTGTTGTAAACTTTTGTGCCTTGAAAAATGAACATGCGATTCCTTAGTTAGATAATCATTCTTGAGGTCTTTACTACATATAGAAGCCTGGATTTTAGGTTCTCACTTTATCAGTAATGCATTTTTGGATAATTTAATTGCATTGAAGTTAATACATGTCTTCTTGAAGTCAGCTATATTACATGGATAAAAAGACCACACCTTATGTATATCATTCAGTTATCTCCCTTACACGAGACATACATGTCAATAGATAAAAACCCACAATTTAAGTGAGTTTGTATGAAACTCAAGAGAAGGTTTGTGAATTATCATATTAGCCCTTGGTCTTGATGCAAATTGAACTAAAAGTACTTTAATAATTTTTCCCAGTAAAGTTTTACAAGTTTGAAAACTGATCAAACATGCTTTGTTGGTTTAGGTATTTTTTCTGTCTAACAGAAGCCCATTGTTGTCAATTTCTTATTTAGAAGAAATATAACTTATACGCATCTATATTATCTACATTATTCACCCTTTTATTTTAGCTAGGAATTAACACCATGTCACCTGATATTTGGTGCCTGTAAGGGATGTAATAGCACAGGTGCCTTTGAATTTTATTTGCACCTATGGTCCACTGCCACCCTATATTTTCTAAGGTAATATTATCAAGCTCTCACTTCTCATTTCCCTCATTGCTGCTTTTGTCTCCTTTAATTACATTATCATTAGCTACATCTCCCATTTAGAAACACACTTTCCTCATGTTTTTAAATCCATTGAACTCGCTATACTCATTGTTAAACTTGAGCCTTTCTCTGTATTTTAGTCCCATTTTCACCCCCAAATCCAACATAACCACTGAGAAAGCTTTTATCTAATTTATTTGGTGTCAGATTGGCTTATTACATCAACTGTATTCACTACACAAAGAAGGGAAGCTTTCAATTTGTATGACAAAGAGGCTGGGTAGCTTGACCTTTGTCTGAGGACTGGGGGTTACTGACCTCATTCATATGCTGACACTGTAAAATGTTCAAAGCTAAGACTTTATACTTAGATTGAGCCGTGTCCACCTGTCCATGTTGTTACTTTCTGTGTTCATGAAACAAATATAAGCTCTTTATCTTAGATCAAAAGGTCTCTTTAAGAGTAAAACTGGTACATGCTAACTAGTGCATTGACCTTTGACCTTACTATTAAACAATATAACATAATGTGATTTATCCCCTATCACCAAAGTGAAGTTCGATAAGTGCTAATATGAATAAAACACAACTTATAGTTAAAAGAATTCATTTTATTTCAAAAGATGAGTTTGATAGTGAAGCAAAGGTATGAAAACAAGAGTTCAAACAGCTCCATAACATTTCTATACAGAATCATATAAAACATAGCTTAGTACTTCATAAAATTGTTTTTGACAAGCGAGACTAAGTACATTTGTTAGTTATATAGTCCTGAGCTATTTCACAGATTATTGGAAAAATCAAGGTTTGCTATAGGTATAACGGTACCAATTTCGCAAATCCATGTGGGTGTGGCTTAAGGTGTATGGTCCATACCATTCAGAAATAAAGAACAACACAAGCTATCATTGGGGAATTATGTAAGAGTTGTACTTTCTGTTAGGCTTAAAAAATAGTTTAGCCTCTTGGAAACATGTGAATTTATGTTAATTCCTATACAGATCATATTTTGTACTTTTTATGATTTTTTGAAAATGTCATAGACATGACTGAAAATAGGTATGTTGTGACTAGATAACTCATACCCCTGTCTAGTTCCAGCAGAGTTATCTCTCTTAAATGCAATGGAGTACCTGGTTTTGTCATCATCAAATTGACAATCTAACATTGTTCTCTATAACAGTGTGTGAGATGCAAGCTAAATTAGGATAGAAAATATATTTATCTCTCCAAATATTAGCATTGAGGTCTATGGAAAAACAATTGGTACCGTGATACCATATGGTAAGCCTCAATTTGCAATAGTTATTAGTAATAAAACTTCGTGCACCACTCTTTAGTATCAAGAAGTTCATTGTTTTCTACTACATCACACTGCAATCAAATAATGCATTGACTTTTTAAGCTATAAACCAGGGGTACCGAATATTTATATTTTTGGCACACACACCTAACCATAAAACTAAATATTCTGCGTTTATGCTTATAACTAGAGCACATGTTCGAATATAATGACATGATTTGTTTCAATGTGATAGCTCAATTACATTCGATATCTACACTGGTTACAACTAAAATGTGTAAGATGTTTTGGCATCGATTAATTAGTGATTAATATTCTATCATTTGTGAATTAAACGTGGTTTTGGATGACACAAGTAGAAGTTAATTGCTCTTTATAAACTTGAAATATAGTATGTATTCAACAATATAAAATTAATTGCCGCACCTCTACGTGAGTATTATACATACAAATGCAGTAATAATCATACGTAATTTGATAAATATGTTTTTAAAAACAGTTCCATTGTATATTCAAAGCAATTGTCTTTTTTATAAACCCGAAAGTCATAGTCAGATTATATGTTCTTTTTCAGTTTTGAGACAATATGGAGGAAAACTATAAAACAAAATTTACGTACCATTATTGTGGATGTTTTCTGTGTCTCCCTCAAAGTGATAAAACCTCCAGCTATCATCATTGCAACAGGAACACAAAAACAGATGATATATTTAGAGCGCTTCCAATATGAGTGCAACATGATAATTCTACTATATACTGACTTGCACGGTTCACCTATATAAACACAAAATGACTAAAATACCGCGTAGTCTTGTGAACCCGACTGAACAAAGTCTTTTTTTCTTCATAAAGTGACCGCACTCTTGAAATATGTAAATTCCGAATAAAAGAGATATCTTAAAAATAATAAACAGTACTATTTTAATACAAAGTATGTCCAGTACGTATCACTTTAATAGACTTGACAGCGTCATCAAGAGAGGCGGTCATTATATGGAACAGTGCGCATAAATATTCACTGGCAGAGGCATATTATCATGCTCGTAGAAATATATCACGCAGTGCAACGACATGTAACTAAATATAGCTCATTTACGGCACTAATGGCAGTGTCTATTAATATTTAAATTTAGTCTAACACTTACATCAAGGCACATTATATACCCCTTAGATACCAATTTAAACTATCACCATCATGTCTTGAGACGTTTTATAATAGAGATTATGCAGAATACAGGCTTTTATATAGTTTTGTCTATGTATCTATGTATGTATCTATGTATGTATCTATCTAGCTGTATATATATATATATATATATATATATATATATATATATATATATATGTATATATATATATATATATATATATATATATATATATATATATATATATATATATATATATATATATATATATATATATATATATATATATATATATATATATATATATATCTGTGTGCACGTATATTTTTGTCCTACGGTGCATTAAGTCAAACGGATATATATTGCTGGAAAAGTCCTATTTGTACATGTCATGAGCATATTATATCTGCTTCAATATATACGAATGCAATTGGATTATTGTTTCATTGTACATACATTTATGTCCTGAGTAATGATTAGTTTAAACGTCGATAAAATTAATCATTTATGCGACTATCTTAAACAACTGAATGAACGGAATGAGGCAATGTCTTTGTCAAGAATTTGGTTAGATGATAAATTCTTTCTGCAATGGATATATTGTTCTTTAGATGAACACGCGTGGAATATTCATATCTATTTCATTTCTACTTAATGTGGAACAAACTAACACTATCAACATATTTCATAGAGTAATATAAAAACAAATTGAGTCCGATGTATAAATGTAAGTATAGATTAGAATTAAAATAATCTCTTGTAGTAAGAACGAGCTTACAGAAAAACGGCCGAAGAGGTTAGTGTTTGGGCAATTGTGCGCATTATCTGAATATAAAAATCTGCATCAAATTCAGACAACTAGAAATGTCTCGAAAATGTTATCACACATCTTGCCACACACTTGTTTGTGTCTGATAGTTTAATCCGGGCACTTCTAACCACATATATTATATATGCCTGCAAATATGGTGGACTTGAATACGCTGTAATAGATAAAAGAGGAAAAAGACATAGATAGCAACATAAAGTTCAACGTCAACATTTTGTTTCATCAGCTAGACCATGCACTTTTGGTACATCTCAATTGTAATGTAGATACTAAAAAACATAAATCTTTGACCTTTGGTTGACATCCTTTAACTTTATTTTGTTTTGTTGAGTGTGCCCAATTTTTTAAACAACATAAATATATTCAAACCCCTTTTCTTTCTCACCCTCTATCACTCTCAAATGCCAACTTGTTTAACTCTCAATAGCTCACATAAAGTTACCGTGACTGTTGTTCTTTGCAAATCGAGCTTACAGTTTTCTGCGCTATAGTGATTTACTCCAAAGGCTGTCATATCCAACGCATTTAGTATCTTGATTAAGCCTTGATTGGGCGCTGAAACACAACTCCAACACCAATATAAGTTTATTCCTGATATATATTTTAATTATGTTTGATATTTTTAGTGTACAGCGCTTGGATTATTTTAATCCTTACTTTGAAAATATTTTTGGTATGCATATTTTTGCAACAAAAATGTCTTTTTTAGATAATACTAAAGCTTAATTTAAAAAATCTATGAGCTCAACGAACACACACAAATATTATATATATATATATATATATATATATATATATATATATATATATATATATATATTTATTTATATATATATATATATATATACATACATACATACATACATACATACATACATACATACATACATACATACATACATACATACATACATACAAACATACATACATACAAACATACATACATACATACTGCTTTGTAAATTACTCCTCAAAATTGCTACGAAATACAATAATATTTTTGTCTCTCCAAAAAATAATTGTTATTGTTGCGTTTATATATTTTCGCACCCTGCGGTTGGACATGTATTGTTTGATTACATTTTTAGTTTTCTAAATTTGCTAATCGATATAGTTACAGTTTCTACATGTATAGGGATGTCTTGCTGCTATGTTACGTGTATACATGGTATCAGAACATTAGTAAACAGTTACAGTCTGAGTACAATATGTTCACGCCTGCTAATCATGTTCAATTGGATCTGCAAATTTTGCAAGTAATGGAAAGAGAATTTAGAACTCCATAATACTTAGCTAACGTAAACAATGGCGAATAATACAAATAACTTACAGGATTTTTTTTCTAGAGCATGTTTACATCACTTAATTTTAAAAAGAGAACTAATTAATATTTATTTTACCAAATAATCCACTATCTAAATTTAGTATTTGCAATAAAAAAAATCATCATTGAATTTGCTTCAAAATAATTTTAAATGACCATCAGATCATGAATGCCGTTTCAAAATACAGACTGCCTGAGTGACGGACACTAATTAAAAAAATCTGTACTGTATTATATTGAAGGTCATTGTTTAATCTAAGATATATTGGGACAGAACTCAATTATGGGTTAGAGCAAATCAATGAAATTATGTTGAATACTGGCCGATTCAACTATGCATGCATTTATATTAGAAAGTATGTAGGACATGATTGCATATATTTGCATATCATTCTAGTTTTTGCATATCATTCTAGTCTTTGTTTATACGAATTTATTTGACATATATCTATCTTCGTATGACTTCAATTATTTAAGTCATTCACAAACTGAAAGAACCCACACGTGAGATAACAAATCCCATTTGTCATGCCGAATCTTAACCTATTGAATAATAACCTTAAATACTACAAGGATCACTTTAACAATATTACAATTTAGAAGAACAAATTTGAAAATAGGATAGAATGATAGAAAATGTCCGCAATCTCATCATGATAACTCCGCTCATGAATATCATCATGTAGATTCATGAAAACCTTTAATTTTTCAACGTAAAAAAGATAAACACATAATTATTTTTCCTTTAAACGGTTGAACATGTTTTTGGTAAACACCTTTAGATGAACAAATAAAATGACTTTTAAAAGGTTATGTACTTTTATTAGGACTCATTGAAGTTATGTTCAGTCCTAACAAAGTCACACGGCAAATACATTTCACGAATATCTCAATATAAAATAGTTGCGTCTTATAATTTTCTTTATTTAGTTTCTCTCTCAAGTTCGAAATATCAGAGTAGCATTTGTTAAATACTTAGTTATGTGAGTGCATCCTCTCCCGATATTTATTGATCGGACTATCATTAATGTAAATGTAAAGACTATCAATTTACTTTGGACTCATTGCCTGCCTGCTTGAATACCTATATATAATTGTAGTCAGATATGACTCTTTCAACACAACGCATCGTTATGTTGTTATGTTCAACGTCAGCGGAGTTATAATTAGGTATACTATAGTTAATAGAAACGATTTACGCGTACAAGCGTGTAAGAAGTGAATCCTTGTTAACAAACTGAAAGGTAAAAATATGTATGTGCTTCCTTCGAAGCATATATTAATTAGATCAAGTCAAAATAACAAAATGCATAATTACATAGTATGTAACAAGCTAGGAGTAACTTTCATAATGCAGTACTGATATGTTTATGTCAAGCAAGCAGCAAGAGTGATACTAACCCATCATTACTCAAGCAGCGACATCAAGCGCATAAGCCACACTTTATTAACATAAAATGTATCCAAGAGCCACTAATATTACAAGTACTGAACTCATTCAAGACATAGGTCGTCTATCGTATAATGGCGGATGTATATCAATATCAAATTATAGTATTTGATCAAGACTTATTCAGTTGAGCAGCTCTCATATGTGAACTTCTAAAGAAATGACATTATGAAAACTGTTTCATTCCCCGAATCCTTGATGTTCTCGGCCCTACACACGTCCTAATCAGCGCATGAGGTTTACACAGTGGGGCTCATTAAAGGACAAATTAAATATATTGATACAAAAGAACGCAATTGAAATACTCTATAAACGCCAACAAAATACACTATTGTCTCCAACAATTAGTATCATGGGTATTTTCCACTATAGCATCATACATCTTAAATCAAATGCTTCGTGGGCAAAATAATAATAAAAAAATGAAAAAAACTGGATCAGTAGATCTGTGCACATATACAAAATTAGAAATAGGAATGAGATAATTTTGTTTTCAATCACAGGTGTGAAACTGTATTTTTAAAAACAATTGCATACGTCACAATGCAAATGATGTGTTCCTACAATACGATGAGGATGTTTTTGAATTTTCACTATCATATTAATTAACTTAACTACTGCCTGACATAACTTCAACTAGAATTACCACCTACCATGATTATTGAAACATATTTCGTCTTCTTTCCGAAGATGGGTTACTTGAGGTACATTTCGTGTTCAAATGTATCTACGATACAATTTACATCCATTATTTGTAATCATGACTACATGCGACATGTACAAGTATGATCTATCAATTTGTGAAAAGCTGTCCTATTTTAATGTTTTGAAGCATATGCATAAGAATGTGTGTTTTGATATTACTTGTGAATTTCTTGGCAAATTGGATGCACGCTGCATACTAATTTACATTGATACAAATGTATAGTTATGTGTAAGCAAGCATATCATATATAAATATGACATTACAACCGCTTATGCTTGATATTAGTCTGCCATTACGACTAGTTTATGAACATTTATCATGCAATATAATATTACTTTTGCTATATATTTCATGCACAAAAACTCACATTTTCAAATAACATATTCATCTTTCTGACATGCAGTATAAATATCCAGTACAAAATTGTGTTTAATAAGAATCATCACGTGCATTGTATTAAACATCAAATATTAGCATTACTTTGCTTTTAATGTGACCGCATTACCTTTTAAATACTATGACCAGGAACAGTTGACTGAAGCAAATGCAATGAAATATACACACTTTCCTATTTTAGACATCAATGGTAATATAAGTATCTTCTGATTTTTTTATTTCTCTTAAAATATAAGTTTCTTTGGTCGAATGAGGAGGTTATTATTTAACAAATGTATAATATAGTAATACTGGAATATATTTGATTTCGTAACATATTGTATAACTGACTATTCAACAGCCGTTGAAAGACATTCAAATATAATAATCGATACGTTTAACGTGTTTCTGGTTTCGATGGTTTCGATTGAGAACATGTTGATACATATATATCATACATTTAATAATTGAATGTGTTTAGTTTTTTATTTTCAAATAATGTTCTGAGTCCCTTTAAAGCAAATTTAAAACTTTAAATTAGTTAGGAGCATGACCATGTTTAAACCTGTTCACCACTATATGTTTTTGATTGTGAATAAAATATTAGATCCTCTTCCTATTATAATAATTAGTTGGCATTTAGGATATACAATTTCTATCATTCAACCAGTGTCTTCGCTTTATACAAATAGTATGTGTGTGTATGTCACTGTGTGTCTGTGTGTGTAAATATGTGTGTGAATATGTATATGTGTGTGATTGTGACTGTGTGAGCATAATCATTTATGCTTTACCTGTATTTCATAAACTTTTATTGACGGCAAAAGTTATAACTGTGGGTGGTTTGAGTGAAAAACTAGTAAGGGCGATTTTCGTTATATAAATGCTGCTGGTCTGATATGTCAAAAATATCTAGCGCCAAACGAACGTCACACAAATTTTCACAGATCACAGATGCCAATTGGCATGAAGCGAACCAATACGTGATGTACAGTCCCAATCTAATGATGAAATAAATGCATTTTAGAACAAGCCATCACAAATGTATTGATGTAAAATTGTGCCTTCTGACAGGTGTTAGCACAAATACTGTACATATTTGTGTTCCTCTCATCAAAGACCAAACAATGTTTAGCAGCCTTGGATCGCATGAAATGGATACCAGTTGTATGTTTTCGCCAGTTGTGCTTTGGTCGCAGTGTCACTGTGACTCATGTACAGCTACTGCTGTGAAAGATTTCCAGTATTGGCCATATCACAATGAGTATATACTTTATAAAAAGAATCAGATTCTGCATTCACCCGTGACATCCTTTAAGTCTGAGTAACTCAAAACCATAACGTGCGACATAATTGTTTTAAAGGTTCTGAGGAAAATATTTCTTTCGTTCATTTGAAACCATAATGGGCAAGAACATGCTCATAATGACAATCATACAAATGATGATAATGATGACGATTGTTCTGATTAATATGTACCTACTTCAAAGTTTGCATGCTTTACTAGTAGTGACTTTGAAAGCAGTGAATACGATTATAAATGGACATCGTCAATAGTTAAGTTTCTCGAGAGAAGCAATTTTTTAGAGCTGTCATCTTCCAACATTTACATAAATGAATCGCACTAAAACTAAAGGTGGATATTAAGCTAAAACGAAAGAGCAAACAGGTAGAAGATTGTATCAAAGAAAATAAAGGGATCAGAAAATATTTTTTAAAAGACAGTTTGAACCGGATATTAGGAATATCGTCCTTGATAGTAAAGGTTCCCTTAACATGGATGCATTATCAGATGTCAATCAGGATTTGACGTATAGGAGTAAATGAAGCTTTGATGATGTCAGAAGCAGCCATATTTATAATCATAGCAATAACTGCCCATGTCCAACATAGGTTGGTGTGTGGATGGTAAACTTTCCACTTGAGCGTTTACCGGTTGTGTTTTGCTCTTAAATCTTAGGTATTGTAAAGAAGAGAAATTCAGAATGTCTTTTAATTCCAGCATCAATATAAAAAAAGGTATAACCTGATAAAACCTAATGAAAAACACAGGAGATGGAATACTTGAAAATGTAATTGAACAAATTGAAGACCTCGATGACGCTTTGTTACAAAATTTATGCCAGTAGGATCCTGGAAATAATATAAACATTAAATTTACACGAAATCGATAAATTACCAATGATACATAGTGTGATTTAGAAAATATTAGAGTACATACTTTATGGGGAGGATATATATATATATATATATATATATATATATATATATATATATATATATATATATATATATATATATATATATATTAGTGTGAAAATGTAAATAAGCCGAGTATGACTGATGGGACGAATAAAGTGGCAGGTTTAGGACGAGTTTTGGAAGGTTCGTTTAGAAATCAAAGGAAGCAATCATGTAAGATAGATAGGACAACTAAATGTGCAATTTGTAAGACGAGTGCTGGAGGATTAGCTTGGAAGGGAAATAAAGCAAACTTGTAAGATTGATGCATACAAAATCGAGCATAATGTCTGATGGTCAGAAATATGCTAGGAGTATACAACTTTATATTGTTCATTGCAAAACGGATGAGATCATACTTGTCGATACAAGTGTAATGAAAAATGTCAAAATGAAATGGAAATATCTTTCATAAATTCTGGACACTGGATGATGTAAGAAGGCAAATATATTTTTATTACGTATGGAAAGTCATATGAAACCGAAATGCATTTTATTGTCATGATAAGGTGTCCTTCAATGATGTAAACCGCTTCTGCGCATCATGTAGAACAAACCGTTTAAAGCATAGTTGTTCTTTCATACCTTAGATACTAATGGCCAATTAACATTCATAGCTGTATCATCGGCAATGGCTTCCGGAGTATCGTCCAAGGATGACAACGGAAAACATTCAAAGAGAATAAATAAGAATACAAGAAAGTCATTTGGCCAAGGTTAGAAATAAAATCATTCCGATGTGTCGTAATGTATTTATTCCTAGACCATAATGTAAAAAAGTATACAGACTTTATAATTCAAGTGTTCTTAATGAAAATCTAAAAAAGATTTTACAGAAAAAATATTGTTAGAGAGCTATATTTAGCATTGCGTCTCCATTTTAAGGGCTAGTGTAATTTCTGAAAAAAACTACAAGAGTTTTAGTTTAAAGAAAACTTAGTAATGGAAGTAATATATGAGAAATATATAATGAACAAAAAGATAGTTAGAGAAGACAACAATAATAACACAAAACAGAAATAGTGAGTATCAGTTTGTTTAGCTTTATAACGGGTACACTTTACATTGAACAGATTTAAATCAACCTGCTATGATATTAGCGAAATGAATATACATCCCTCATTTATAAATGATTGAAAGCCAGTAGTAGAAATGAACAAAATGTCGATATTTGGTTCTAACATTATAATATTAGCTTAAAGAAACGGGGAATGACTGCATACATTTATCTATTTAGCATATCAGTTGCCGTATCTGGGGTGCAGCGAGGCTTACAAAAACCTTCACAACAAACGAAATGGACATTAACGATTGCAAAACTTGCATCGATATTTCAAACGGGTTAAAACGTATTGGTCTTGATTTAAGTAGGAACAAAGTCTGCTGGTAGATGAATATAACTATGTCAATTATTATCATTTAAACAGTCTACAGTTTCAGTACGAATATGTGGGTTCTATATTGACAATTAACCTTGTTGAACGTCTTAGCCGTAGCAATGAGATTCGCCCGAATCTCACATACCATAAATTTAGAGCAAGTGGACGATCAACATTATCTCCGTTTCTGGATTAAATGCATAGCTTTTGTGTTAACTTGCACGAAGTTTGCGTTCAACTTAAACACTTTCAAACAATTAAAAGTTGACATGTATAATCTACTTCTTTATGGTATGCAAAGTGTGCAATAATGGTTACAAAGTATGCAGCATACAAAATATGATTTTTTTACATTCAGAAATAAATTAAAATTCTAATATGCACTAACATCTAGCAGATTATACAGTACACCAACTGTGTAACACGACTGAGCTTAAAGCAATCATCCGAAATGAAACTAAAGACGTGAGTGGTTACAACAGTTCAAATAAACAGCATAAGAATTCAGCTCTGAGTTTAAAATAAATTTCCGATGTTAAATGTTTCAGAAAGTAAGTGTTCACCTGTTGCCAGATTTAGCCTCTATAACATCGCCTGGTATATGGTACTTACACATTAGGTCCATGGGTTTATTGTTATTATATAGTCTTTTCCTTTAATATTAAAGGTCAGGGTATTGAAGAATAAAGTTGTATATAATAGTGCATATTTTGCAGTTTAGACTTGTTATTGAATGTTAACATATTTCTAAACCCCTGACCATACATTGCAAATTCAGCTGCATTCTAAATTTAATAATAATCGCAAGCGATATTTTATTCTTCTAGTTATTTGAAACTTGTGTTCAATAATTTAGTTTTTATTGCATGCATAGATAATTAGTACCGCTTTTGAGGTAAGTTTCATTAGTGTTCCCTTTTTAAATAACTAAATTGAATGAACTATGTAGCATTAATAAAACAAGTAAGTCCTGATACATATGCACAGAAAACATGTTGTCAGGTAATACAATAATTTTACCTAATGTCAAAGTACCACGTTTTTGAACACCCCAAGCAGAATTAGAACACCATTTGCTGCAACACTCTCAAACCTCACTCAACTGCTTATTTTATAAAACGGCTAAAACATTACATTTTAATTTTACTAAGTGTTTCCTTGACGGTCTGCATTCTGTATGTGTCTATCATGGTGTAATTATCTGCAAATGAACGCTGAGTGTTTTATCGCTCTTCCGCAAAATCAGAAAACGTTTAGCTAAATGAGTTTTCGTTTAGACTCAGGCTATATATATATATATATATATATATATATATATTGGGCAATGTAACTTACAGGTATGATTTATAAAATATATTTCAAATATTTTGTAATATTTTATAAACTTGCCTATTGCAAAATTTTCAAAAGCGTTTATTACAGATTAATCGACGCCAGGATTTGAACGTAAGACATTCATTGCCTTGGACGAAATAACTGACAAAAAACTTTGTTATTTTTTACTGAGAATACAGTCATTCTTTCGATGCAAGACTTGAGCACGTGGGGAGTGTAAATGTACAGAAATTAAATGAGTCGCATTGTAGTTAGAGTATTACGTCGTAGCCTGTGTCTAAATGAAAACTCATTTAGCTAAACGTTTACTGATTTTGCGGAATACCGAGAAAACACTCAGCGTTAATTTGCAGTTAATACTCACGTATGTAAAAGCATCCATAATTATCTGACATGCTCCAGACTACTTATACTACTGATAATGAAGTGATGAACAGAGGTCATGGATTATGTATACAGAACTATTTTGTATGTATTTAACATTAATGTTCGAGTAGCTAATATGTCTTCTTGGATACGGACGGGTGCTATGACAACATTGAAGAAAACAGTTGTGCATTAAGCGGATGTAACCCGTTTAACTTGATCATGGCGAATGATTCAATGAGCTTAAACTTTTGGTACGTTGGCAAGAACAGAGTGTCAGAGTCCTTTTTTATCGACACGGTGATGGTCCTGTCATTGTTCTAAATCATGAAAGTAACTTGTTTAATATCATATAATTTTAAAATAATTTCTAAACAACATATAATGTTATCTACACTAAAATTTGGCATACATTATTCGGCTAATAATTTGGTCTTTGTTTAATAACATATTATGCTTCGTGGGTTTTGCTAATATTTAGCTCACATATCGTTCACGAGGTAAATGTTTACTGAGTTCGATTTTTCAGGATGTCTACCAAAGTGAACTAGCATAAGCAGTGAGAAATTAACTGTCTTTTTTGAACAAATCTTTATAATACGACCTCTGTCATTCCTAAATATATTGTTCATACTCGATACCACATACAAATAACTTGCAATTGTTAATTTCGAAGCAAAAGATCGGTGTTGTACAAAATGTTGATAATTACTTGAGTCTCAAAAAGCTTATATATATATATATATATATATATATATATATATATATATATATATATATATATATATATATATATATATATATATATATATGTGTGTGTGTGTGTGTGTGTGTGTGTGTGTGTGTGAGTGTGTGTGTGTGTGTTACAGGATTTTGTCGATAGAGATACATCTATCAGTCATGCAGTCAATTTAATTGTACCTGTCCCGCAATGTGGGGTTGTAAGTTATTCAATGAGCTAAAACATTTGGTAATTTGGTTGGCCAAAGTGTCCAAGTCCTGTATTATCGACACGGCGATATTTCTGTCACTGTGCAAATACAATAATGTTGCAAATAATTGAAGGAATTTGTTTTATTTAAAATTTTGAAATAACGGTTCCATTGAATATACCTTTTAGTCTAATAGAAAAAAACCCAGAGAATGTCATGTACACTAAATATTTTGCATACATTATTCGGCTACTAATTTGATCTTTGTCTAATAACATATTAGATGTCATGAGTGTTGCTAATATTTAGTATACAATTAACCCTACTGGCAAGGAGAAAACCGAAGGCAAATATCTTGCAACGTGGCTGATAATTCGCATTTTATTTAAGGAAATAAGTTACTGAGTACAATGTATTGATCAAGCAATATGATCATCTATTAGTATGACGGTAACCATACAACTCACACTTCTAGCTTAAAAGTCATGGACGTAATATCAGATATTAAATTACAGATAAATCCAAAAACGTTCATGTTTTGGTGTAATGTTCGTCACGTTTAAAGCCTTGTTTTCTGCAACAATACTTAATGATTCCTGCAAGTACACAAATTACAAAACGTTTCGAACAAAGCCGAACACTATGAAGAGGGGTTGTAATGATATAGCATTCTGAATACATACGCTTTACAAATATATGAAGACAAAATATCGGTCTCGGATATTATTAAAGATTTTTCTTTAAAATTGATATTCACATAATGTACAAGACAAATTACCTAGCAATAGTATGCTTCTTTCAATACACGTAATCTTTTATTCCCTCAAATCCGAATTTTCACTGGAGGAAAGAAATAAGCAAACTTCAAATCAACTTTCTATAACATTTGAGTTCAGTGAACGTTTATCTAACGTAAATTCAATTTACTAGTTCGTCGTATGAAAAAAGGTTAGAATACGCTGATAAATTACAATGGTAGTACCCTCATATTTACAATTTTTTATGTATGTGATAATGATTTCATTTTTGTTTTCATTTTTTTACAATAAGCATTGTCTTGGATTTATGTTATTAATCACGAATTGTCATAATGTAAACTGTAGAATAGCTCTAGACATATTAAAGAGTCCATAATTTACATTATCCAGATTTTGCACAGGAAATATGTATCATATATTCCCCAGCCATTATTCTTAACTTCTTGAAACCTCTAGGTCATTTGTTTTCGTTCAATAGTGCTTTGTACACAAAAAAACGATTTATCTATAAAAGTAATTTAGTCTAAAGAATATGTTCGAAATCAGTAATTATGTGTGGTTCACTCATAAAAAGGAAACGTTAGATTATTGGCGTTCGGGATAATTGTCAGAATTTTAAGAGATCATTAATTCACATTTTTGCACGAGAAAGAGATGTCAGGGCTGTAAAAGTGATGCGTCTAAGGTGCGTTATTAAATTAAACGTGACTATTTCACAACAAAAGTGACTTAAGATCCTGCATTGGACATTATTTTTAAAACATTTCACGGCGATCCATTTCTTAGCAGGACAATTTGATATCTCCTAATTTAGCAGTAAACTACTCAACTTTAGCAGATAGCAGTTTAACTATTATTGTACATAATAATTTTTCTTAACTTTGCTGCATATCTGGTCTTGCATTATTGAGGTACATGTATACGCATAAATGGTACATAATTTCAGTTTTATAGCAACGTTAGTAATGTCATAATTTTCTCTCAAACATTGTCTCCTGTAGTTTAATAATCTTACAAAACACATAAGTGAGTTGGTTTAAACTAATGCTTAAAAACGCATTTGCAAAATCTGACCTTATCATGGTTAACCTATACGACCATTCACTTCTAGACTTAAAAAATAAATACAATTTATTGATGTCTTTGGAATAATTTGCATTCTTTCATGGCTCTTACTAATGTATGTATGCTAAACATACCAATAGTTTACATCTGGCCAGAAAAATGCAAATAGAGGAAGAAAGGACGTACAGATGCAACTTCCTAAAGACAAAGAGGATGAGCAAATGTAGAAAGAGAAAAGGGTTAGAACTGCAAAGAGATAGTGAAGAAAGGGGAAATTCAGATGACGAGATAAAGCAAAAAGTAAGAAAGGAAGTTGAATTTAGATTAAACGAATCGGAACTGGCTGGTTGGCAAACAATCCTTCCTTATGCACAAGTTAAGATATTAGGCTTGAATCCAACCCGTTTAAATAAAGAGAAGTAGGTAAATAGTTTCCTCATTTTTAAACAATGTTGAAAATTTGAAAATCCTTAGAGAACATTGGACTCGATTATTGCAAAGTAACTATTGTCAAAGCTTTTGAAGTCAGTCCATACAATGTTTAGCTGACTATCATTTGGTTAAAGAAGACTAAATACGAGGACGAAGATGTACTGACGAGAACTATATGGATGAACAAAGATGATACAACTATTAATAATCCAATGACCTCCTGAGTATAGAGATGACTAAATATAGCACCTTTGGTTAAGGAACCTGATGGAAAACATATCATTTGAACCATTCATAATTGTTACAAAACTATACTCCAAACTTATCAGAAAAGAAGGTGGCGAAACATGTATAAATTAACAAAATATTTGACAAAGAAACACCTTTACAAAGAGAACAATCGAGTTTGTATAACTATTGTGCCCGTTCCTATATATATATATATATATATATATATATATATATATATATGCAGATAGATATAATGATATATAGCTTCTTATATAGATAGATCAAAAACAGATCGATATATATATATATATATATATATATATATATATATATATATATATATATATATGCGTATGATGTATTTTATTTATAAATGTTGAAGAGATAAACAAAGAAACAAATAGTGGGGATCAATCTGGCAGATGTTTGCAATTCATATTTTAGTTAAATGGTATTATAAACGCTTTTACAGCATAATAAAAAGACAGCAATCCTAAATTTCCAGTCCACTGTTTTCTTTCTGTAATTTCTTTATTGCATTTATTGATGTGATTTCCATGTTGTCAACTAAAACAACTGGATAACATTTTAAGTTGAATTCATCTTCTTTAAAACGTCATTGAAGCAAAGTCTGTAGTGTACATATCGTGAAATAATGTTTTATATAACTTCAGCTGCGATTTCGTAGTCCTGGTTAAAACAAATGCATACTATTCGTTTCACAGTGACACACTATTAGTTTCATGTATACGATTGGAAACATGAATTGACTGATAAGTAACCATAATAGTAGACATATTTTTTGGATCAGATGATAAAAATATATGGGTATATTTTGGTGCAAAGAGAATTAGCTAATACGTAAGATACAACTGAAAATGTTTAAAACACAGGCAATATTAGGTTAGGCGTCATGATCAATGTGTATGAGGTTCTCTTGACATTAAGCAAGTGTATTTGTTTATAACAATGGCATTCAAACGCTATCATTGCAATAACAATGAAAGTATTAATAAATTGAAAGAGGGGAAAATGTTGTTTACATATTTTAAACGTATGATTTAATCTAACATGAGTACATATCATGTGGAAACTTTCATTCACACAGTAGCTTCCATAGAAAAAAAAACATTTACATTCTGTGTTCACTGTACGTATTGCCAAGGTTTGTAAATTATGTTAAAGCATTGTAAAAACAGATGACACATTCTGTCGAAAAGGAATACATGCTTACACAGTATTATTACGGTTCTCAAAACGTTTATCACGTAACCATCTTTATGAAGGAAATATCCGTAAGCAACGAATGTTGAATGAACCTCTGCATCGAAAAATCCATGCAATAATATGAAAATTAATAACCAAAAACCTTCTAACATTTCTGATAGTGAACTAACTTTATTGAATAATAGGTACTTTTAATGTTTTGATCGCATTAAAATAGTTGTTAAAGGTATGTATTCCTCATAATCAGTATCATATTTGGGGTTGACACTTCAAAGATCAGATACAGTTATGTCTTGTACTCGCAAGCTCAAAGTTAAACAAATTCGTATTTTATTTGACATACCTGATAACCAATTTCGTGCATTCAATTGACACCAAATAATTCTTTGACGAGATAAAATCTGAGCCAGTCATCCTTGCAAAAGAAAGAGTTGCGAGATCGAGAACATCAGCATTATTTCTACTAGATCTCATTGTAAAAAATGATGATAATAATATAATACATATTAACTTGCAAGTTAATTATCATATCATAAGATAATGTTCTACATGTGTTCTTGAGGCTTGAACGGAACTATATTTGAGACGTGAAAATGTACCAAGTGGTTGAATAACAGTAATGAGACTGAATCAATTTGTAAAGGTCTCATATCATTTGCAGATGAGATCGACATTTAATTAGTTACAAAAACTTCGCTATACGATTTGACCCATATGCGAATAAAATATACATCTTTTAATGTAATAAAATGTCTTCTGTATAACTCTTCGTACAGATTTTCTAATGTAGTATTATGATGGAATTGAAACGTCTGAAGAAAATCAATTAATGAATTACTTTTTTTGTATATATCCATTTCTGCCTGAAAGTCCTCCAAAATTGTTTGATCGCTACTCGTTTGCACTGTTATTGGTGGAGAGAATACCAGGTTTATGCCCCTTTGGTGAAAAAACAATTGCGCAATATAACTTCTCCAAATGTCCGAAACACGACTGTGAACGCCAGTTGGTAACGCCATGTAAAGAAATGCTTGTTTCGTCCATAATGTTGCGCGCTCGTTGAATGGGCAATATGAGTATCGAGGGACCAAGATAAAAGGAAACGTTTGGATTGTTTCAAACATGATTGGATATTCACGTGTTAGCCTAAACGTTGCATCCACGTCAGGTTCTGTCTTTGCTATTGCCTGAAAAACTCCTACACTTTCCAATGAAATATTCTCTTTACATAATTCTGGACTCGTTGACGTATCGCGCACGAATTCAAGTGGAAAACCACGGGGCCAAATGCAAGTTTTATTTACTGCAAAATATGGATAGGGATTGAAAAGTTTGTGTTGTCCTCTACACCTTTGTAAAACATTGATGTTGTTGAGACTGTTAATGATATTTATATCCAAAATACCTTGATTGTTGTAATCAAAGTCCCATATCACTTCTGCCCCGTTTTGAATTGCAAAGAGATATCCAACATTTTTTCTTCCAATATGCCTCGAGGGTATAGCTGTATATAAAGCTGAAAAGAGTATGTCTTGGTCATCAACATTTAAAAACACTATTCTTCTACCTCTGTAGCCCAGTGCTGTTAAATATACATCCATTGATATTGAATCTATATCTGCAACAATAACGAGGCACCAGTTGTTATTTAATGCTATCTGACGGACCGCATTTGTTGGATATGAGATAGCACAAACCACTGCCCAGCGTTTACACATATAATGTTGACCAATGTTTACCCTGTTGATAGTTTCTTGCATTGAAATAGTATCAGCCTGTTGATTTTGTTTGCCAGAATTGACATAGCTTTTATCTTGTTCAGGTGTGCTTTCTTGCCATTCGTAGCAGGATGGAAATATTGATAATAAAATATATACACTGACCCACATAATAAATACAATAAACAGAACATTAATACAAACAATTTTAAACATTCTTGCAGTCTACCTTTTAGTAACTGAGAAATTAAAAATAAGACCGAAGTTCAAATATTAATGATCTTCAGTAAACATATCTTTATCTTTTGTTTAACTTCATTATTTTTTTTGCAAACATGCCATTGGCTAGATTTTGTTTGGTATCGTAGTGATGTCAAGTACCGTTGTGCATATGTAAAGGTTATGCCAGTAGAGATGGAGACTGCGCAAAGACAGAAAATAATCACAAGATCAGTTATACAATACTATAAAGTCAACATTATGTGAGTTGATTGATATAACAAAAATGTAAGATGTGTTTATGTTGGCCACTTTCCTAACTTTTGTACCTAACGTAACCATTGATTCTTGATTTACAATTAAAATAACTATTCGGAAATTATTTCACAAATTGGACACTGCAGTATATGCTCATATGTATACGTCGAATCCCAAATGTTGCATCCTAAAATAGTCTGACTGTCCATTTGGAAAAACAGTGGACTTCTAATAAAGTTATCTGAACATATAGTAAATTTGAAAAATTAGTGTCAGTCAGCATAGGAAAAACGATATTTAAAAACAACATTTGTTCTTTTAAATCTAAATGTTTCGTATACTCAAATCGTGTGAAAATTGTTGCAAAAAGATGTTATTGTGTACAATTTGTGAGCACTTCAATCTAAAACATCTCAAGCTTAATAGTTTCTCTACTACCGGTTGTGCAAACTCTATATGATCTGCTGTACCACGATCCGAATTGTCGGAAATAGTTGCTTTTATGCAATAAGTAAATCAGTGTAATTTACATACATCCCGTTCACCGCCACGCTTTAATATCAACGGTGATGAAGATGCGTCGTAAGTATTATATAATCTCCATAGAAACACAAATGAACTAACATTTTAGGAACATTCATTTGATACAATGTCATGCCTTATTGCAATAAATGTCCACACGTTTTCTGCACCGAGGTATGCAGTTTAAATGATAGGATCGCCACCATGTATATCATACAAGCATTGACGTAGATTAAAATTGAAATCAGGTAATGTATAAAAAAAACTGCCTTTTAAATCTCTCACGCTCAGATTGTGTATCCCACAGTTTAATTTACATATGTATGTGTTCTTTCTGATCAAATGCAAATGCCTGATAAATGACATAAAAGTTAAAATGATTACTTACCGCGCGTTAATGAAAAATATATCGGTTAACTGTAGTGTTTGGTTCTTCAGATACCACTACATTAGTAAATGTAAATCTTGTTTGGTATGTTATTGTTTTTTTATAGTTTATAGTCCGACGCCATTTTTCAGCACAATATAGGCTAAACATGGCGGCCAGTATTTATGGGGAAGAAATCACCCGGAAAACCCCAGAAAGAACCACTGACCCACGAGAAACTACTGGCAAGCTTTCTCACATACCCACACTTGCCGGATCCGAAACTCGAACCCACGCAGACAGAGGTGAAATGACAGTGATCCGTAACGGAAAGCGCTTTAGACCACTCTGCCACTCGGGGACCCTGTAAATATTGTACTGTGTTGACTATAACATTCTATATGTATATCAGTTTTCAAGAAGAGTGTGGAAAACACTTTTAATTAAAATCAGGAATTGTAAGTTTTTGGTTGCCCAGATACAACCTATTTTACATTAGTCACTGTAACGATACGCAAAATGCAAACGGGTGTGGCAAGGAAGAGAGAGAGAGAGAGAGTGAGAGAGAGAGAGAGAGAGAGAGAGAGAGAGAGAGAGAGAGAGAGAGAGAGAGAGAGAGAGAGGCCTCCATCTTATGAAACTGAGCAGCAGATGGGGTGAACAGACCGAAACTAATTCAGACAAACCGAAACTATTTCTAACACAATTCTTAAGGATTTCAACTAGAACTATTTCGCAGACGAAACAAAAGACAAATGGTTTCAGTTGAAATCCTTTACAGACCCGGCGCCGATGACGCTGCGGAGACGAAATGTTTCAACCAAATATTTTCTCAAGTTCGATACGATATCTAGATCTAGTGTCATGCAAACTGATCGTTACAAATCCATGTGGAATTGACTGAGCGTGACTAAAGAAATTTCTAAAGAAATTATAATCCATATCTCCACTGCACCATGTATGATGAATATTTCATAGCGTATGTGTGTCAACTCCATTAAATACAGCAATAATATTGCAATTATCTCTGATCAATTTTGGTATTTGTGTGTATCGTTGAGTGACATATATCACATCAGCATTTTTATTTCTACCTCTGGAACATATCCTAGCGGGATTCTTTTGATTGTCTAACATGACATCATCATATACGACTAAATTGTTAATACTTCCATCAATAACATCAATGCTTGGTGCTTCCTCGATATCGGTTATAAACTCAATAATATCCTAATCCATTTCCGATTTTGCTTTCTCGTTAAAATCCTTTAACACTCGTTACATTGCTGATCGTCTACACTCGGGGCTACCAAATATAATTTATCCCATTTCATCCATCTCGTTATCAAATTAAGTAACAACTGCGTCCTGTCACTTCCAGATGGTCCGATTATAATCATACGAATAGAATTTGGTAGCGCCGTATGATGCTTAACAGGTTCTCTTATTTTTGTCGCAGAAAAATCAATTACATTCATGTTATTATAAATAAATTATGGATCTATATTGTGTGAAATGTAAGAAGCGTACTAGCACAAATGACTTGACAACAATTACAACTAAAAATAATAGACCAATACTTGCTGGTAAGTGTGTAAAATGTGGTACCAAAAAAATCTAGATTTGTTTCTATGAAATCTGGAGATGTTTTTAAAAAAAAACACGAGGAGGTGATATTGCAGTCAAGTTAGTAAAACTACCAGGAACACCATGGGCAAAATATCCAGGAGTAAAACACCTTCCAGGGTTTTGTTATTGTGGACCAGATACCAGACTCGATATCCGAATCGATAATCAAAACCAACCCAAACCCGGTGAGTATCCAATAAACGCTAATGATAAGGCGTGTCATGTTCATGGTATTGTTTATAAAAGCAGCAATCTGCAGCACAGACATATCGCAGATGTGAAATTGATTCATGCGTTGACTTCTATCACTGATAAATCCTTCAAAGAAAAATTATCTTCATGGTTGATAAAATCGGCGATAAAAAGTAAATTAATGCTGGTTGCTGGTAATTAATAACATCATGGAATATATTTATTATTACCCAAGAGGATACTGGAGTGGTAAATCAGCAATCAGTAAAATCGCTAGCGCTGCAAAGGTTAAAAATACCACTCCAGCGGACTGGTTATCCAAACGGGCGATATGGTTAATTTATCTACCACCGCCTAAACAAATTAATCTCTCGCATTTTGATGTCAGGGTCCCTAATGAAGTTCATCAAGCTAATATATTATTTCTGCCGCATTTTGATGTTTACAAGTATGCGCTAACTGTAGTTGATGTTGCGAGTAGATGCAAACAAGCAGAACCATTAAAGACGAAGTCATCAACTGAAGTAGCTTCTGCGTTTGAAAGGATTTATCGTAGGGGTCCTCTAAAGTGGCCACATCTATTACAAGTTGATCCTGGCAAGGAATTTCAGGGTGTAGTGTTATAAACAATGAAAAATCATAATGTCACCATCAGACGTGGACATACTTCACTACATCGCAATCAGGCAATTGTTGAACGATTTAATCGGACACTTGCTGAGCGGTTATTTGGATAACAATACGCGAAGGAATTTATTCAGGATGGGTCAAGAGATTACCGGGTTTAATAATGAGATTACTCGAACAATCAACATGAAACCTAACAAAGCGATTAAAAAGAAGTATATACCCAAAAAACCACAAAATAATATTTTTTTCAAAACAACCAATACTCCTTAATGTCACTTTTAGGTATTTATATGAACCAGGAGAGCTCGAAATCGGTAAAAAAAAGAGCTACTGATCCTATTTGGAGTGTCACTACACATAAAATATCTAGCATAACGAGAGCTACGGGTAGACCAGCAATCTATTAATTAGATTCAACTGCTCCTCAGTGCGGTTTTACTCGTGAACAATTACAATGATATCCGAGGATACTCAATTACCACCACGTGGTTTTAACTAGTACCTCTGCGTCTGTTGCGCTCATAACAAGTCGACATCACATTATCTCTGGTATGACCTACGCTGCTATCTTTTCTGTCTACGGTAAATTGGCGGGGTTCTTCATCCGACCAGCACCAACGCATTATACAATTACAACTTGCGCAGTGATTATTCTGTTGTTCTTTTAGTGTAATTATAAATTCAGCATCAATGTCAAATTCTCGTTTATTTTTTTATCCTGTTGTTTATAACCAGAGAGTTTTTTTCTGATTATGTCATGGCTGACAATATCACTGATTGTTATGTCATAAGCATCTAAAGCAATTCCTCGAAGTTGATTTATTCTTCGTACTCTGGAGACTGCTAAGTAAACTAAATTCGACCACTCGATGCGATTATCTATGATCCAAACAATTGTATCGGGTATACTCAATCCCTGAGAAGAATGTATCGTCGCTGCGTATCCTAGCGTCCATGGAGATGTATCGGTACGCAATGCATCTTCGACAACACTAATATAAACCAACACAATACTATTTAACACTAAAATCTGCTTTTCACTTTGTCCTGGAATATCAACTTCAATATTTTGTCTTCGTGTATCCGAAGGCTTATAACACAACGGCACTGGAAGTGTTGCGAATATTTCTTTATGCTGTTCAATAACTTCATCTGAAGTGTGTCTCTGACTATCTTTTTCCTTGCCACTATCAAATCATTTGGACTCCACGCTTCCCAGAAATCATTTAATGGTGTTTCTGAAGTTAGTTCACGCACTATTTTACACTGGATTCTATCCGGTTGTAATCTGATTAGTTTTTTGAACTCACGTAATTCATTATCAAATGATCTATGATAAGTACTAATTTCTTCATAATAGTCTACAAAATTATTCAGCCAATTATGTGGGTATAAACCAACAAATGGTGGTGGTTGACTATGATCGCCACACAGTATCACGTTTGTATTTGCTAGCAATAACCAATCGAGGAACGTGTGTAATACATCTAACGATACTGTGCATATCTCATCCCAAATGATGATTTCATGAATATATTTCTCACTCTTTCGATTAGGAGTCCATTCGTCACCTTTCCATCGAAAGGAACTGTGATAAGTGCAAGCATTAATTCCTCCCTGTTTCATCTCTCTTGCAAAGGGGCGAACACGAAGGATTTCTAGGTAAAAACGGGCGTCCGTCATGGATGCGTGCTCTCACCTATCCTCTTCAACATCGTGGTCGATTGTGTCATGCGCAAGGTATTCCTGGGACGTAGAGGGATCACTTTTGGAGCATGGTTCGATGAACATGCCACAGATCTAATGTTCGCGGACGATAGTGCATTTCTCACTGAGGAAAATAAATCGCCGATGAAGCCGCCAGATTTGGGTTAAAGATCAACACCGCCAAAACAGTTGTCATGACATCGGACAACACCGCAGTGACCGTCTGCCTTAACGGAGTCTATCTTCAGCAAGTGGAGGAATTTAAATACCTGGGGTCCATAATCCGAAGCAGATCAATAGCGGCCTCCACCGAAATCTCGCATCGCCTAGGATTGGCAACGTTTGCGTTCGGGTCACTAGCTTGGTGCATATGGAGAAAAAAGGCCCTATCGGTGGTGACCAAAGTGCGTCTATACCGCACTCTCATCCTCCCAATACTCCTATATGGAGCAGAGACGTGGGTCCTCCTAGACGCGGACCTCAAGAAGCTGGAGGTATTTCAAATGGGCTGCCTCAGACGAATACTGGGAGTAAACCTTCTGGACAGAATCCCAAACGTGGAAATCCGGGCTCGATGCTCTCACCAACCGACGGTGGAATCACTGATTAGACGTGCTAGGCTTCGCTGGTTTGGCCATGTCTGCCGAATGGAAGAGAGGAGTCTACCGTATCGAGCCCTGTGGCGCACCAGACCGGAAACCTGCAAGGTCTCAAGAAATGCACCTAAGAAAACCTGGATCCAACAAGTGGAAAAAGACATGGCGAATTATGGCATCACCACGGCACATGCCAGAGAAAATGCCACGCGGAACTGAAAATGGTGGAACGAAATAATTGACTTCATCTGCACGGGCAATTTTCGAGCAGCACTCACAGTCTCCTATCAACTGCGACCACGCTGATTGGATGGAAACTACGGGATCAAATTGAATCTCTCTTGTAAGTCTGTGTGTTTGTGTTAGCACAATCATGTTTGATTTCCCTCGAAATAATTCAATCGCACGAGTCGTCTTCCCTGACCGACCACAATGGTTTAAGTAACTGGTTTTATCTCTACATATTGGATCGGATATCGAAGGTGCATTAGATAGTTCTGATATTTGATTATTTGTCAAGTAATTATTTTCAATCGTAGCATCTGCTGATTTAGAATAATCATGCAGTATTTCCTTTTTAATTCTCCATGACCCCCAACTCTAGTCGGAATTTGTAAATTCGGTCACTGCTTCTTTATGTTTTATATCTATATAAAATGAATCACTGGCGACTATAACTGCGGATTCAGGAAATCTGTTTATCATTGAAAGTAAATTGATAGAAGCAAAAACCAGCATAGAAACGTGTATTGAAGATTATATCCCTCGTTGTAAGTGACAACTGTACGGAATTTGGTTCCATCGGACAAGAAAGCGTCGTTACGATTGATATATATATATATATATATATATATATATATATATATATATACATATATATATATATATATATATATATATATATATATATATATATATATATATATATATATATATATATATATATAATATATATATATTTATATATATATATATATATATATAATATATATATATATATATATATATATATATATATATATATATATATATATATATATATATATATATATATATATATATATGTATATATATATACCTCTAGATGTTGCATTTGTGATTATAAAATCGTATTCAACATCATCTATAATTAGCTGCGAAGAATGTCGATTGTGGTCGTATTTTTTACACCTTGGGTGATTTTACCAATTATTCTTCTACCGAGATCTTTTGAGTGTTTATTTCTGGACCACCTAACGATATATTCTTCATCGAGATCAAGAAATTGTTTTTTATTTTCGTTTATTATACTATCTAGACTATCGGGTTGTGGTAACTAGTCCTCAGTTTGATATTATATAATCGCTTCACTGACAATCAGCGATATTAGTATTTTAGAATCAATCATATACCGTAATAACACTACTGGCATCCAGTGTTTTTCAGAGATGTGTCTACGAAACCAAACATGACAACATGGATGAAGTCTTTTAGTCAATTGAAATGATACCACACGAGCGAATCCGGTTAAATCACAATCGGGAAGTAGTCCATTAATCGCAACACGGGTCATCTCATGTGTGGGATGCCCAAATCGTTTAAAATACTCAGAGCATTCTCCGTACCCGAGAAATCTCCCTGGATAACACGCAATCATATCAACCGAAATAATACTTTTGGGGTCATATTTTGTATTCAATAATCCGCCATGGTAATATTCCACACAGCTTGACTGGATATCTGATAGAAATTCAGCTATTGTTGGTTTCCATAGATTTCTCTTTCTCGTGAAATGATCTGCAACTGACAGGATTGTAAAACAGTTTGTTAGTAATTGTTCGTCGTATTCCGTTAAACAACCACGAACTAGTTTTCTTATCTCGTCATGGAGGGCTTCAGTACGATATATGTCGCGTTGGGTCTTACAAATTGATCGAATTTACCCTCTTCGTCTTCAAAACTTTGAAGTAACCACACTGACACAGGGTCGTTTGTACTGAACTCGTAAATAAAATAAAATAATTTCACCTCAGAGAATTCTTCTCGCGAGAACTCCACAGGTAGATATTTTTGGGTTCTATTTTGCGGAAATATTGTTACTGCGGAGGTCCAAGCGTGTGCATTATGGTCAATAATTTTGGTTGGAGATCCTCTCGATTAATACATCGATTCATATAATATCTCGCCTGTTACTGTCGCTACGGTTATTGGGAATTTTAGTATCCGTTCTAACGCGGTCACATTTTGAATTGTTGCCCCATTCTCCTTCACTGTTAATCCCCATTCGTTTATTTTATTACGTCTTAGATCGGTCAATTTGTTTCCACGCAACGCGCTTGTAAAATGCTCTATTATTCGTTCTGCTACACAATTTATCCCATGTGAGAAAGCTTGCCATAAACAACCGCGGTTATAGGATAAGCTCTCTCGTAATATGGTTTGTCAATCCCAGTCAGTGTTCCTAGTTTGGAATCCTGACTCACTGTGACAGTTCTCTTATCTTTCAGGAAGGGTTCAAATTTGTCGCGTATAATCCAATTTCCTGTTTCTGAACGGATTATGAATTTCACTCTAAAAAATACTTTTTCTAGTCAACATGTGAGATCATCACTGCTGCTCTTTCGTCGTTCATGGTAGCATAAACACCACCATCAATTTGAAATGTTGACCATCAGTGAGATGCTCCATCGTGCTTGAATTCATTAAATACATCACGGATTTTACCCACCATGCTTCTATCACTTATTAGGCTATTTGGCACATCAGTGGAGACTGTATGGAGATTGAATTTGTCATTTTTCCAAGGCGTAATTTTCGATAATCTTTCGAACACCTCCATATTATAATTAACACAAATATTTGAATAAAGAATGTATTATATAATGAATCATTGCAAATGGCTGATGATAGGATCAGTACCGCTTGTAACAAATCATGCGGAAATGAATTCTGTGGATATCATTTACAAAACGTACTTCGTGGAAGTTTCGGGCCTTTTCCATGCATACGATGTGGGGTAGTTGTGCGTGGTAAGTCGCAGTTATGTCTCAATTGTGGTGGCAATCGATGCAGATAGCTAAAGTACTATTGTGATAAAAGAATTAAAGATTCAATCAAAGATTCCGACACTGACTCCATTCCTGACTCTGTCAGTGACAAAATCATAAGAACACCTCAAAACTATATTGATAGATTCTCAAGTAATAATTAAACCAAATAATGAATTAGACAAATACTATATAGTATATAAATGAACCGAGAATTTCAACCACATCCCGTGCTCATCGATTATGAAGCATCTCGTGATGGTATAGTCAGACACCGCAGACTGATGAAACCATTAGGATTTGATAATGGTCTTGGATATCTTATGTTTGGTGCTGGAGGGAAAAAATATCTCAACCACCGGATAATATATGAATGTTACAATGGATTGATCAGAGATGGTTTTGTAGTTGATTATATTTATGGATGTCCCCAAAATAACAAATTAGATAATCTACGAGCTATAACACAAAGTGAAAACACCAAAACGAGGAGAGACTGGAAAACAGTCGAAAAATTCGAAAGAAAATAAAATCAAAAAATATTCATATAGGCGAAGAAAGAGTATTTCAATCAATGACTGAAACCGGTAGGTATTTTTATATTTGCGAACCCTAAGTACCAAAAGTAGCAGAACGAATATATCATTCAGCGATTTCCAAACAAAAGGACATATAATTCAATTCGTTTACATTTGAATTCCATTTTGTACTATTATATGTAGCATTAAGAGGAATAACTCGTGCTGGCTTGTGTATACGATTTTGAAACAGAGATAACTCTTTTGATGTAGTCTATGATCTCAAGGGGAAAAACTAGTGTGGATTTGTATGTAGTTTCTAAAAACAGAGATCACTCCTTCACGCATCGTTATGTTGTTATGTTCAACGTCAGCTGAGTTATAATTATGTACACTATAGTTTATAGAAATGATTTAAGTGAGAAGTGAATCCTTTTCAACAAACTGAAAGGTAAAATATGCATGAGCTTCCATCGAAGCATATATTAATTAGATCAAGTCAAAATAACAGATATCATAATCACATAGTATCTAACAAGCTAGGCGTAGCTTTCATAATGCAGTACTGATAAGTTTATGACAAGCAAGCAGCATGAGTGATACTAACCCATGTCTATTTAAGCTTAGTTTGTTAATGAAACCTTACTTTTATTCTTAAGTTAAATTTTGATAGCATACAATTATATATATATATATATATATATGATTTTTCAGTCAGTGAGCCAGTGAAATCAAGCACATAAGCAACAAATTATTAATATAAAATGTATCCAAGAGCAATTAATATTACAAGGTACTACTGAACTCATTCAAGACATAGGTCATCTATCGTATAATGGCGGATGTATATCAATATAAAATTATAGTATTTGATCAAGACTTATGCAGTTGAGCAGCTCTCACATGTGACCTTCTAAAGTTTTGTCATTATCAAAACTGTTTCATTCCCCCAATCCCTGATGTTCTCACACTACACACGTCCTAATTAGCGCATGAGTTTTACATAGTGGGGCTTATTAATGGGCAAATTAAATATATTAATAAAAAGAACGCAATTGCAATACTCTATAGACGCCAAGAAAATACGCTATTGTCTCCAACAATTAGTATCATTGGTATTTTCCACTGTGGCATCATCCATCTTGAATCAAATGCTTCGTGGGCCAAATAATAATAAAACAATGAAAAAACTGGGTCAGTAGATTTGTGCATATATACAAAACTAGAAATAGGAATGAGCTATAATTTTGTTTTTAATCACAGGTGTGAAACTGTATTTTTTAAAACAGTTGCATACGCCACCAATGTGAATGATGTGTTTCTAAAAAACGATCAGGTTGTTTTTGAATTTTCACTATCATATTGGTTAACTTAAAGGAGACCAGAAACTATTGGAAATATAGAATAATAAGAACAACGCTAATAAACAAAACCTTAATCTGAATTATTATATGCGACCTCAATCCAAGTATTTAAATATTGGGATACGTTTTCCGCGACCTCGTATGCAAAATTTCCGCACCTAATCGGTTACTCTCGTGATGTGACGTCATAGTAGTGACTCCAGCATCCCGACTGGCGATTTTGTATTATTGCTTACGGGTGTAAATAGCGCATTAAGAAAAGGCTATGGACAACATTTTTCTTCTTTTCCAAATAATAAAAGCATAAAATCTGGATACATTATTACAAGCGAGTCGATTTCAATGCAACACCATACAGCAATCCGTGCTCGTTACATTTCTCAAAGGAATGGTACCAGAGGGATCCTAAAAAATAGAACCTCTAGGATACACAAATTCTAAGCCTAGACTAAAAGTTGAAACTGTTCCAGACATACCATTGTATATTTTAAATGCTTGTAAAGAGTGTCAAACGTACGAGTTACGAAAATAGGCAGAAGGCCGAGTAAATGCTAATAAAAAAGACAGCCCGACACCTGATCGTGTTGATGAAATAAGTAAATGGTTTTTTTTACTTCTTCAGGATTACAATCTAAATAAAGACACCACTGTCCTATGTATAATTGAGATCTGACTTTAATCAAATGGAAGCTTTGCTAAAAAAAATAATAATAATAAGATTGTCATCCCTTGACACTGCAGTGTTTCGAAAAAAAAAATTAAGTAATTTTACAAAAAAATATTAAAAACATTATTAAAAAAAAACACAACCTTTCAGTCTATGCCTATTACACGTAAAATGTATCAACGTAAATCTGTAATGATTGGAACTGATATGAAACTGTCCCTTGGGCAGTTGATATAGCAGCGATTAAAACAAAAGAGATCCGATATAAAATAAAAGTTTCACATTAAACTGCCTGACAATATAAATTGGGGGAGGCGACTATTAACCCTACCCATTTGCTCCAATGTGAAATTATTCCCTGTGATACGCCTTAGTATCCCCCAGGACACGACCTTTTTCACATTCTGGTATGCATAATAGTTAGAGGTTAGAATTAAGTACACGAACATAATGGCACTTTAACAAATTAAAATTATTCCTTATCATTGCACTTATGTTGTGAAAAGGACTGGCCCACTGACATAATTCAAAGAAACCTTGTGCTACAGAGTGTGTATGTAAGCACCAGAAATTCATTGGCAAATAAACGATGCCGAATTGTGTTGTAACTTCGAGGCCAAAGACTTTGTTTTAAAAGGTCAAATCTGCAGTTAAACGTTAACGTACATGTATGTGGCCATTGTTTTCCCACATTTTATATCCCACCCTATTTCCTTTAGTTTAAGTGTTAAGATATGTAACTCAGTTTACTGAATTAATTATTTATTTTGAATTAGTTTTTTAGGGGCACATATACTGCGTCGTGTTTTTTTTTAATTCCTTCTTTTAATTTAATCATGGTAATGAAACTTTACATATATGGTTGAGGAATGTCAGGTGTTAACTGGCCGAGCTTTTTGGGAAGGAAATGGAGATTTTGTTTGCAGAGAAAATATCGCAGCCTTCATTGTGATATTCATGGGTTTTAAACTAATTGGTGACTTTATTTTTACAAGATGTACTTCTGTAGTAATCAAACAATCTGAAATTTACGTGAATAATGTTTAATCTTAAAATATTTACTGAAGACAAAAACTGTCCTGTGATATTAATTATTTCTTCACTACAATATTCACATGTGATAGAATAGAATATGACATCTGTGGACTGCACACTTGATAAAAAAAATATATATATGGATTTTCTTCCTCTGAGAAATGAAAATCGAGAGACATATTGAAATAATCGGGAGTCAACTGAGAAAAATCAAGCAAGATATTACGAGATAGGGAGGAAATACCTCCAAAATTTTCTTTCTATTTTCTTTCTTTCTTCTCCCGGCTTGAAAGTTAACATATATGAAATGTTCGTGTTTGTGGAATTTCAGTCATGGCTAATAAGTTTATTTAAGTCATAAGCCCGGGGCCTGTGCTTAAAAGATTTCTTTCAGCACTGACCAGTACAGTACGTAATCTATTTTAACGAAGCATGTATATACTTACAGATTTGTCAATATGCTAACTGTAGCATGCATGTAAAATACACTGTAATTGAATCATAGAAAAGAAGCTTCTTAATGTTGAAATTAATTACGTATGATTTCCTCCTCGCAGATTTATTTGTGGGGTGTTGTTTATTTGTGTGTGTGAAAAATTACTTCAGATGAAAACCGTTATCAATGGCCTTTCTCGCTTGCCATGTTTCTCTTTGTATACGAGGCTTGGCGTCACGACACCACGTGATCTGTCGTCTCATTAAAACTCGGAAATACTCGGCAATTTACGGAATCATTGTATCTTCTTCGCAATATAGTCAATATCCGCACACGATATTATTTTTTTAAGCATTATATTCGAATTAGAATTTGTAAAGAATTACATTAATAAAACAAATTTCATTTCTAGTCTCCTTTACTGCCTGACATAACTTCAACTAGAATTAACACCTACCATGATTATGGAAACATATTTCGTCTTCTTTCTGAAGATGGGTTACTTGAGGTAAATTTTGTGTTCAAATGAATCTACGATGCAATTTACAACTACTATTTGTAATGATGACTACATGCGACATGTAAAAATTTGTGAAAAGCTGTCCTATTTCAATGTTTTGAAGCTTATGCATAAGAATGTGTTTTGATATTACATGTGATGCACGCTGCATACTAATTTACATTGATACAAATGTATAGTTATGTATAAGCAAAGCATAATATATATAAATATAACATTACAACCGCTTATGTTTGATATTAGTCTGCAATTGCTACTAGTTTATGAACATTTATCATGCAAATTAATATTACTTTTTGCTATATATTTCAGGCACAAAATCTCACATTTTCAAATAACATATTCATCTTTCTGACATGCAGTATATATATCCAGTACAAAATTGTGTTTAATAAGAATCATCCCTTGTATTGTATTAAACATCAAATATTAGCATTACTTTGCTTTTAACGTGACCGCATTGCTTTTCAAATACTATGACCAGGAACAGTTGACTATTTTAGACATCTATGGGAATATAAGTATCTTCTGGATTTTTTACTTCTCTTAGAATGTAAGTTTATTTGGTCGAATGAGGGGGTTATTATTTAACACATATATAATATAGTAATATTGGAATATATTTGACCTCGTGATATATTGTATAACTGACTATTCAACAGCCATTGAAAGACATACAAATATAGTAATCGATACGTTTAACATGTTGCTGGTTTCGATGGTTTCGATTGATGACATGTTGATACATATATATCATACATATAATAAATGAATATGTTTAGTTTTATTTTCAAATAATGTTCTGGATCCGTTTAAAGCAAATTTAAAACTTTAAATGAGTTAGTAGCATGACCATGTTTAAACCTATTCACCACTATATGTTTTTGATTGTGAATAAAATATTAGATCCTCTTCCTATAATAATGATTAGTTGACATTTAGGATATACAATTTCTATCCTTAAACCCGTTTCATCGGTTTATATATATATATATATATATATATATATATATATATATATATATATATATATACATATATATATACATATATATATAGTATGTGTGTGTATGTCTGTGTGTGTGTGTGCGTATGTGTGTGTAAATATGTGACTGAATATGTATATGTGTGTGATTGTGTATGTGTGAGCATAATTATGTATTTACCTGTATTTCGTCATGACCTCACAATTAAATGAAACTTGTATTGACGGCAAAATTTATAACTGTGGGAGGTTTGAGTGAAGAAACTAGTAAGAACGATTTTCTTTTTATCAATGCTGCAGGTCTGATATGTCAAAAATATATAGGGTCAAACGAGCGTCACACAAATGCCCACAGATCACAGATGCCAATTGGCATGAAGCGAATGAATATGTGATGTACAATCCCAAACTAACGATGAAATAAATGCTTTCATTATAAGAGCCGTTGACCAAAATGAAAGTCCTTTGAAGCAGAAAGTTTAACATCAGGCTCGTTTGTTATAGACGTTGACAATTCCAGGCACTATAATGGTTTTCTTTGGAACAGTATGCAAATTCCCTTAAATTGTATTTATTTTGCGATCTTCAGACGATTTTCATATGCAAAAGATAAACTATCTCGTCATAAAATATTTAAATTGTTTCCTGACATTTAGTTCCATACATTCTTCATCACAATTGCATTAGAAAATACGTCTTTGATGACTTGCTTCTGTCAGGTTAATTCAAAATGAATGTCCACTCAAGCAGCAATGTTTACACCTACCTAGTTTGTTAAAGAGGGAAACAACTCCAGGCTGTCTAATATTTTCTTATTGAGCAGCATGCACCTCCCTTGAGTTATATTTGTTCTGTAAGCTTTGGTCGATTTTGTTTTTCTTTAAAGAAAATATATTTCTCTTGTTGACTGACATTAGTCTCAATACTTTCTTGATAACAGATGCGTTTCGAGATAACATTCTTGCAGTATAAATTGTGTATATTTCTTCACTCGTTTTTAAAAGAAAATTTTGTCCAAAAAAGTGGGCCACATACATGATAAAATCATAGACTAGTGAAACTTTCAAAATATATTTTTATGATTAATTTTTCTAAAAATTGCGATGTTTATATTTTCGTTTTGTTAAATACCACCCATACTGAATAGAGAAACGCCAATCCAAACATATAAATTCTGATATTTTGGAATATGCCTGTGCTTTAAGCTTTGATCACTTGAATAAACTTACCCGTTCAATATCGATCTTAATTACAGCTTTTATCAATCATCAGAAAACATTTGCTGACCATTATTCATTTTTAAAAAGTCAACAAATAGAATTAGATATACAAGGATGAAGAGCCAACATTTTTGGACAGACTCTTTTCCCTTGCTGAAAAATCACTAAGATTCGCAGAATACTAAAGGATTACAGATACTATATTGATCAGAAAATGTCGATAAACGTCAAAGTAAGAAATATAAGAATAAAAATGATGGGTTAAGAACATTATCTCTGGAACATGGTTTGGGAAGCTCGCCATGTAGTAAGAATATCTATATAGTTTATTTCATAAATATAAATATTTATCAAATACAAGTTTGACCAAAAATTATTAAGATAAACGTTAGTAAACACTATCGCTGTTGTAAGACGAGATATTTTCAACATATTACAAAGGTTTTGACAAACACACCAAAAATACGATTAAAGGGAGGTAACTTGCATACTGTTTAATTGAGAGAGACAAATATCATAGTTCCTGGAGTTGTCTCCCTCGCCGGTGTTAAAAGGTGGTCTTTACTTTGATTATTAACAGTGACTATGACAGGCCATGAAGACAAAGCGTGACTACCGCTAATTTATTGCATTCTTATGTACAGGTACTAAATGAACTTTACTAATTGATTGTGCATTTTCTTAATGTGAAAATATATTGTTAATTTATTCGTGTGGGTTGTTTTACACACATACAATTGGACATTTTATTAATTGCCATTTCTGTGCGCTCATTTTCAGTACTCCGTTGGTGAGGATGGTAGTGACAGTAACAGCTTATTCACACGGAACAACATACATACATACATACATACATACATACATACATACATACATACATACATACATACATACATACATACATACATACATACATACATACACACACATTAAAACATACATAAATACATACATACTTACATACATACATACATACATACATACATACATACATACATACATACATACATACATACATACATACATACATACATACATACTTATATACATTCATGCATGCATATATGCATGCATGCAAACATACATACATGGATCGTGTATATAGTTTCACTATATAAAAATCCTCTTGAATTAGAAATAAAACTAAGAACCCTCGTGCAAATGTATATATTAACTGAAAGGATCTGATAATTCGACATGTATATATGTATATCATTTACATCTTGATGAAAATGAAACTTGGCCTTCAACGCAGGCGAAATAGAAAATATAGACGTCGTATTAGTTGTTATGGTGACTTCTGCATGATACCTGAATTACTGTCAGGGGTAATAGAATTTGTTCATTTGAACGGGATCATAACTGGCATAATTTGCTTTGGATTCCGTCATCGAAAATAATTAAAGAAAGTATTCACTTTGTTCTACTTCTTCTTCTCATTTTTATCATTATTATTATTATTATTTTTGTTATTATTCTTATTATTATAATTATTATTATTATTATTATTATTATTATTATTATTATTATTATTATTATTATTATTATTATTATTTTCAACAACAATCGATGGTAAATAAATTAGATAATCCCTCCCACGATCTCAAAGCAATCAATTTCAGTTTTCGAATAGATATCAACTAAACAATATGTATATTTAAAGTACTATACCACATTGTGTTAGCTGCAATATACATTTTGTAAATGAAAAAAATATTGACTAGTGAAACTTTGAACATATACTTTTATAATTAATTTTTTGTAAAAGTCGCGATGATTATTTTTTCGTTTTGATAAATACCACTCACGTTGAACAGAGTAACATCACTCCAAAACACATAATTCTCACAGTGTGGAATATGATGGTGCTTTAATCTTGGACCACTTCAATAAACGTAGCCTTTTAATAACGATCATAATTATACCTATTATCAATGACCACAACAAATTTTTAACCATATTTCATCAGAAAAGTCAATAATTAGGATCGGACATACAAGTATGTGGAACCAGCTCTTTTGGACAGACTTAATTTCCTTACTAATAAATCATTAAGATTAGGAGAATACTGAAGGTTTTCAAAATCTATATTGATCGGAAAATTACGTTAATTCGTAAAGTAATATATATTAAAATAATTTGGCTTTAATAAGTACATAATTTCTGAGGAATCAGATTGGATTTTCAATGCAGATTTGGCATGTATAAATTAGAGCTATTTAATAAATCATCAATTCATCTTTATATTGAATAAAAATATTGATAAGTACCTGAATAGCTTAGAAATGCTAACAATTTGCAGTAGTGTGGACATGGGTATATTGTTCTTTTTATCGGGAGAGTAATTCATAAAAACTAAACGAAAAACCAGGAGAGAGAGAGAGAGAGAGAGAGAGAGAGTGAGAGAGAGAGAGAGGGGGGGGGGCTCTTAGATTTAAAGGTAGAAAGAACTTATGCTACTTTTGGTAGCAAGTTCTTTGTATTATCCATAAGATAAAACAGAAAACGCAATTTTAACTGAGGTCTTCAATATTAATGTAGTAAGCACAATTTACCCACTAACTGTCGAATGGTTTGAGAAAAATGTTTCCTTAATAGGTAAAGTAAGTGTGTATTTGTTTGTTTGTGTGTGTATGTGATTCTGTGTTTGTGTGTGTATGCATATGTGTGTGTGTGTGTGTGTTGGTTTTAAAAACAGTTTTTGGTTGCATTGAGGAAGTCAATGTCTTCGTTCTTTCTTTTAACAGTTTGACATGTTGTCAATCCGGATATGTTCATTATGCAAGGGATGAATCTCGAGTTTTTGAGAAGAATAAATGCAATGAATAATGATGACTTTAGCTATGTGATCTATATAAATTGTATGTACTGTGGCTTTAAATCATTTTCCAATGCCGCTTTATTAAACATTATGCAATTTGGCAATAATTATCGAATTCATCCAGGTACACACAATGCCCACATAAATACTCTAAAACTTAAATCATTTAGATGCAAAGCAAAACCTAAGAACATAGTTAAAAATTTCATTCTTTGATAGTCATATAACACTTCAAACCTAAAGTAAAGACCTCCATGTTGGATTATTTATTTATTTATTTTTAAACAAAATATAAGTCGAATATCTTTTGGTAGAGAGTTCCTAAGAACAATCGTTGATTGCAAACATAAAGACATCTAAAACAAGCGTGGTATGGAATGGAGTAATTATTTAAGAACTGCGTTGATGGTAATTCAATCATTCTGGGAAACATATGATTCAAAAGCATTTTCTGATTGCTTGTCTATTGTCTCTGAGTATAGCCTCGAGAAAGACAAGCGCATTTAAGTTATGTCTTCGAATGCATATCATCTTCACTTTTATTCAAAATAAAGTCTACCGATGCAGCAACTTTAGCACAAACTGGTTTGAAATAAAGGTAGACAACTCCAGCTACTATTAGATGTTTTTTATTGAAAATGTACAAGTTACTTCCCTTGAATTATTTTTCGACAGACGTTTATTTAATTGCAATGAATATATCTCGTCATAGAACAGTGTTAACTGACTTTTCCCTCAATACTTTGTTGATCACATATACATTTGTAAATATTAACATTAATATTTATGTTTCTTTCATGATGTGTCTTGTTTTTTCTATAAGCGACCGCGACGCGAATCCACGCTATGCCTTCAATGACCTATCATTATAAGAGCCATTGACCAAAATGAAAGTCCTTTGAGGCAGAAACTTTAACATCAGGCTCGTTTGTTATAGACGTTGATATTCCAGGCACTATAATGTTTTTCTTTGCAACATTATGCAAATTGCCTTAAATTGTATTGATTTTGCGACCTTCAGACGATTTTCATATGCAAAAGATAAACTATCTCGTCGTAAAATATTTAAATTGTTTCCTGACATTTGGTTCCAAACATTCTTCATCACAATTGCATTTGAAAATACGTCTTTGATGACTTGTCTCTGTCAGGTTTATTCAAAAGGAATGTCCACTCAAGCAGCAATGTTTACTCCTACCTAGTTTGTTAAAGAGGTAAACAACTCCAGGCTGTCTAATATTTTCTTATTGAGCAGCATGCACCTCCCTTGAGTTATATTTGTTTTGTAAGCTTTGGCCGATTTTGTTTTTCTTTAAAGAAAATATATTTCTCTTGTTGGCTGACATTAGTCTCAATACTTTCTTGATAACAGATGCGTTTCGAGATAACATTCTTATAGTATAAATTGTGTATATTTCTTCACTCGTTTTTTAAAGAAATGTCTGTCCAAAAAAGTGGGCATCACATACATGATAAAATCATAGACTAGTGAAACTTTGAAAATATATTTGTATGATTATTTTTCTAAACGTTGCGATGTTTATATTTTCGTTTTGTTAAATACCACCCATTCTGAACAGAGTAACACCAATCCAAAAACACAAAATTCTGACATTTTGGAATATGCCTGTGTTTTAAGCTGTGATCACTTGAATAAACTTACCCGTTTAATATCGATCATAATTACAGCTATTATCAATCATCAGAAAACATTTGCTGACCATTATTCATTTTTAAAAATTTAACAAATAGCATTCAATATACAAGGATGTAGGGCCAACATTTTTAGACAGACTTTTTTCCCTTGTTGAAAAATCATTAAGATTAGCAGAATACTAAAGGATTCCAGATACTATATTGATCAGAAAATATCGATAAACGTTAAAGTAAGAAATATAATAATAATAATGATGGGTAAAGAACATTATCTCTGAAACATGGTTTGGGAAGCTCGCCATGTAGTAAGAATATCTATATAGTTTATTTCACAAATATAAATATTTATCAAATTCAAGTTTGACCAAAAATTATTAAAATAAACGTCAGTAAACACTATCGCTGTTGTAAGACGAGATATTTTCATCATATTAAAAAGGTTTTGAAGAACACAACAAAAAACGATTCAAGGGAGGTAACTTGCACACTGTGTAATTGAGAGAGACAAATATCATAGTTCCTGGAGTTGTCTTCCTCGCCGGTGTCAAAAGGTGGTGTTTACTTTGATTATTAACAGTGACTATGACAGGCCATGAAGACAAAGCGTGACTACCGCTAATTTATTGCATTCTTATGTACATGTACTAAATGAACTTTACTAATTGATTGGGCATTTTCTTAATGTCACAATATATTGTTAATTTATTCATGTGGGTTTCTTTACACACATAAAAGTGGACATTTTATTCCTTGCCTTTTAAATGCGCTCATTTTCAGTTCTCAGTTGGTGAAGATGGTAGTGACAGTAACAGCTTATTCACACGGAACAACATACATACATACATACATACATACATACATACATACATACATACATACATACATACATACATACATACATACATACATACATAAATACATACATACATGCATGCATGCATGCATGCATGCATGCATGCATGCATACATACATACATACATACATACATACATACATACATACATACATACATACATACATACATACATACATACATATATAGAAACATATATACATTCACACACATATACACACATACATACATACATACATACATACATACATACATACATACATACATACATACATACATACATACATACATACATACATACATACATACATACATACATACATACATACATACATACATACACACACACAAACACACACACACATACATACATACATACATACATACATACATACATACATACATACATACATACATACATACATACATACATACATACATACATGCATACACACAAATACACAAACACATACATACATACATACATATATACATACATACATACATACACACACACAAACACACACACACATACATACATACATACATACATACATACATACATACATACATACATACATACATACATACATACATACATAAATACATACATACATACATACTTACATACATGCATTCATGCATACATACATGCATTCAAACATACATACATGGATCGTGTATATAGTTTCAGTATATAAAAATCATCTTGAATTATAAGTAAAACTAAGAACCCTCGTCCAAATCTATATATTAACTGAAAATATCTGATAATTCGACATGTATATATGTATATCATTAACATCTTGATGAAAATGAAACTTGGCCTTCTACGCAGGCGAAATAGAAAATATAGACGTCGTATTAGTTGTTATGGTGACTTCTGCATAATACCTGAATTACAGTCAGGGGTAATAGAATTTGTTCATTTGAACGGGATCATAACTGGCATAGTTTGCTTTGGATTCCGTCATCGAAAATAATTAAAGAAAGTATTCACTTTGTCTACTTCTTCTTCTCATTTTTATCATTATTATTACTTTTACTTTTATTATTATTATTATTTTTGTTATTATTCTTATTATTATATTTATTATTATTATTATTAATATTATTATTATTATTATTATTATTATTATTATTTTTATTATTATTATTTTCAACAACAATCGATCGTAAATAAATTATATAATCCCTCCCACGATTTCATAGCAATGAATTTAATGCTTCGAATTGATATCAACTAAACAATATGTATATTTAAAGTACTATACCACATTGTGTTAGCTGCAATATACATTTTGTAAATGAAACAAAATATTGATTAGTGAAACTTTCAACATATACTTTTATAATTAATTTTTTGTAAAAGTTGCGATGATTATATTTTCGTTTTGATAAATACCACTCACATTGAACAGAGTAACATCACTCCAAAACACGTAATTCTCACATGGTGGAATATGATGGTGCTTTAATCTTGGACCACTTCAATAAACGTAGCCTTTTAATAACGATCATAATTACAACTATTTTTAATGACCACAACAAATTTTTGACCATATTTCATCAGAAATATGAATAATTAGCACCGGATTTACAAGTATATGGAACTGGCTTTTTTAGGACAGATTTAATTTCCTTACTAATAAATCATTAAGATTAGGAGAATACTGAAGGTTTCAGAATCTATATTGATCGGAAAATTACGTTAATACGTAAAGTAATATATATTAGAATAATATCGCTTTAATAAGAACATAATATCTGAGGATGTAGATTGGATTTTCAATGCAGATTTCACATGTATAAATTAGAGCTATTTAATAAATCATCAATACATCTTTATATTGAATATAAATATTGATAAGTACCTAAATAGCTTAGAAATGCTAAAAATTTGCAGTAGTGTGGACATGGGTATATTGTCCTTTTTGTCGGGAGAGTAATTCATCAAAACTAAACGAAAAACCAGGAGAGAGAGAGAGAGAGAGAGAGAGAGAGAGAGAGAGAGAGAGAGAGAGAGAGAGAGAGAGAGCTCTTAGGTTTAAAGATAGAAATCAATTATGCTACTTTTGGTAGCAAGTTCTTTGTATTATCCATAAGATAAAACAGAAAATGCAATTTTAACTGAGGTCTTCAAGTTTAATGTAGTAAGCACAATTTTCCCACTAACTCTCGAATGGTTTGAGCAAAATATTTCCTTAATAGGTAAAGTGAGTAAGTGTGTATTTGTTTGTTTCTGTGTGTATGTGACTCTGTGTTGGTGTGTGTATGCATATGTGTGTGTGTGTGTGTGTGTGTGTGTTGGTTTTTAAAACATGTTTTGGTTGCCTTGAGGAAGTCAATGTTTTTGTTCTTTCTTTTAACAGCTTGACCTGTTGTCAATCCGGATATGTTCATTATGCAAGGGATGAATCTCGAGTTTTTGAGAAGAGGAAATGCAATGAATAATGATGACTTCAGCTATGTGATCTATACAAATTGTATGTACTGTGGCTTTAAATCATTTTCCAATGCCGCTTTATTAAACATTATGGAATTTGGCAATAATTATCGAATTCATCCAGGTACACACAATGCCCACATAAATGCTATAAAACTTAAATCATTTAGATGCAAAGCAAAACCTAAGAACATAGTTAAAAATTTCATTCTTTGATAGTCATATAACACTTCAAACCTAAATAAAGACCTCCATGTTGGATTATTTATTTATTTATTTTTAAACAAAATATAAGTCGAATATCTTTTGGTAGAGAGTTCCTAAGAACAATCGTTGATTGCAAACATAAAGACATCTAAAACAAGCGTGGTATGGAATGGAGTAATTATTTAAGAACTGCGTTGATGGTAATTGAATAATTCTGGGGAACATATGATTCAAAAGCATTTTCTGATTCCTTGTCTATTGTCTCTGAGTATAGCCTCGAGAAAGACAAGCGCATTTAAGTTATGTCTTCGAATGTATATCATCGTCACTTTTATTCAAAATAAAGTCTACCGATGCAGCAACTTTAGCACAAACTGGTTTGAAATAAAGGTAGACAACTCCAGCCACTATAAGATGCTTTCATTGAAAATGTACAAGTTACTTCCCTTGAATTATTTTTCGTCAGACGTTTATTTTAATGCAATGAATATATCTCGTCATAGAACAGTGTTAACTGACTTTTCCCTCAATACTTTGTTGATCACATATACATTTGTAAATATTAACATTAATATTTATGTTTCTTTCATGTGTCTTGTTTTTTCTATAAGCCACCGCGAAGCGAATCCACGCTATGCCTTCAATGACCTATCATTAGAAGAGCCATTGACCAAAATGAAAGTCCTTTGAAGCAGAAAGTTTAACATCAGGCTCGTTTGTTATAGACGTTGACAATTCCAGGCACTATAATGGTTTTCTTTGGAACATTATGCAAATTCCCTTAAATTGTATTTATTTTGCGATCTTCAGACGATTTTCATATGCAAAAAATAAACTATCTCGTCATAAAATATTTAAATTGTTTCCTGAGATTTGGTTCCATACATTGTTCATCACAGTTGCATTTGAAAATACGTCTTTGATGACTTGTCTCTGTCAGGTTTATTCAAAATGAATGCCCACTCAAGCAGCAATGTTTACTCCTACCTAGTTTGTTAAAGAGGGAAACAACTCCAGGCTGTCTAATATTTTCTTATTGAGCAGCATGCACCTCCCTTGAGTTATATTTGTTTTGTAAGCTTTGGCCGATTTTGTTTTTCTTTAAAGAAAATATATTTCTCTTGTTGGCTGACATTAGTCTCAATACTTTCTTGATAACAGATGCGTTTCGAGATAACATTCTTATAGTATAAATTGTGTATATTTCTTCACTCGTTTTTTAAAGAAATGTCTGTCCAAAAAAGTGGGCATCACATACATGATAAAATCATAGACTAGTGAAACTTTGAAAATATATTTGTATGATTATTTTTCTAAACGTTGCGATGTTTATATTTTCGTTTTGTTAAATACCACCCATTCTGAACAGAGTAACACCAATCCAAAAACACAAAATTCTGACATTTTGGAATATGCCTGTGTTTTAAGCTGTGATCACTTGAATAAACTTACCCGTTTAATATCGATCATAATTACAGCTATTATCAATCATCAGAAAACATTTGCTGACCATTATTCATTTTTAAAAATTTAACAAATAGCATTCAATATACAAGGATGTAGGGCCAACATTTTTAGACAGACTTTTTTCCCTTGTTGAAAAATCATTAAGATTAGCAGAATACTAAAGGATTCCAGATACTATATTGATCAGAAAATATCGATAAACGTTAAAGTAAGAAATATAATAATAATAATGATGGGTAAAGAACATTATCTCTGAAACATGGTTTGGGAAGCTCGCCATGTAGTAAGAATATCTATATAGTTTATTTCACAAATATAAATATTTATCAAATTCAAGTTTGACCAAAAATTATTAAAATAAACGTCAGTAAACACTATCGCTGTTGTAAGACGAGATATTTTCATCATATTAAAAAGGTTTTGAAGAACACAACAAAAAACGATTCAAGGGAGGTAACTTGCACACTGTGTAATTGAGAGAGACAAATATCATAGTTCCTGGAGTTGTCTTCCTCGCCGGTGTCAAAAGATGGTGTTTACTTTGATTATTAACAGTGACTATGACAGGCCATGAAGACAAAGCGTGACTACCGCTAATTTATTGCATTCTTATGTACATGTACTAAATGAACTTTACTAATTGATTGGGCATTTTCTTAATGTCACAATATATTGTTAATTTATTCATGTGGGTTTCTTTACACACATAAAAGTGGACATTTTATTCCTTGCCTTTTAAATGCGCTCATTTTCAGTTCTCAGTTGGTGAAGATGGTAGTGACAGTAACAGCTTATTCACACGGAACAACATACATACATACATACATACATACATACATACATACATACATACATACATACATACATACATACATACATACATACATACATACATACATAAATACATGCATGCATGCATGCATGCATGCATGCATGCATGCATGCATGCATACATACATACATACATACATACATACATACATACATACATACATACATACATACATACATACATACATACATACATATATAGAAACATATATACATTCACACACATATACACACATACATACATACATACATACATACATACATACATACATACATACATACATACATACATACATACATACACACACACAAACACACACACACATACATACATACATACATACATACATACATACATACATACATACATACATACATACATACATACATACATACATACATACATACATACATACATGCATACACACAAATACACAAACACATACATACATACATACATACATACATATATACATACATACATACATACACACACACAAACACACACACACATACATACATACATACATACATACATACATACATACATACATACATACATACATACATACATACATACATACATACATACATACATACATACATACATACATAAATACATACATACATACATACTTACATACATGCATTCATGCATACATACATGCATTCAAACATACATACATGGATCGTGTATATAGTTTCAGTATATAAAAATCATCTTGAATTATAAGTAAAACTAAGAACCCTCGTCCAAATCTATATATTAACTGAAAATATCTGATAATTCGACATGTATATATGTATATCATTAACATCTTGATGAAAATGAAACTTGGCCTTCTACGCAGGCGAAATAGAAAATATAGACGTCGTATTAGTTGTTATGGTGACTTCTGCATAATACCTGAATTACAGTCAGGGGTAATAGAATTTGTTCATTTGAACGGGATCATAACTGGCATAGTTTGCTTTGGATTCCGTCATCGAAAATAATTAAAGAAAGTATTCACTTTGTCTACTTCTTCTTCTCATTTTTATCATTATTATTACTTTTACTTTTATTATTATTATTATTTTTGTTATTATTCTTATTATTATATTTATTATTATTATTATTAATATTATTATTATTATTATTATTATTATTATTATTTTTATTATTATTATTTTCAACAACAATCGATCGTAAATAAATTATATAATCCCTCCCACGATTTCATAGCAATGAATTTAATGCTTCGAATTGATATCAACTAAACAATATGTATATTTAAAGTACTATACCACATTGTGTTAGCTGCAATATACATTTTGTAAATGAAACAAAATATTGATTAGTGAAACTTTCAACATATACTTTTATAATTAATTTTTTGTAAAAGTTGCGATGATTATATTTTCGTTTTGATAAATACCACTCACATTGAACAGAGTAACATCACTCCAAAACACGTAATTCTCACATGGTGGAATATGATGGTGCTTTAATCTTGGACCACTTCAATAAACGTAGCCTTTTAATAACGATCATAATTACAACTATTTTTAATGACCACAACAAATTTTTGACCATATTTCATCAGAAATATGAATAATTAGCACCGGATTTACAAGTATATGGAACTGGCTTTTTTAGGACAGATTTAATTTCCTTACTAATAAATCATTAAGATTAGGAGAATACTGAAGGTTTCAGAATCTATATTGATCGGAAAATTACGTTAATACGTAAAGTAATATATATTAGAATAATATCGCTTTAATAAGAACATAATATCTGAGGATGTAGATTGGATTTTCAATGCAGATTTCACATGTATAAATTAGAGCTATTTAATAAATCATCAATACATCTTTATATTGAATATAAATATTGATAAGTACCTAAATAGCTTAGAAATGCTAAAAATTTGCAGTAGTGTGGACATGGGTATATTGTCCTTTTTGTCGGGAGAGTAATTCATCAAAACTAAACGAAAAACCAGGAGAGAGAGAGAGAGAAGAGAGAGAGAGAGAGAGAGAGAGAGAGAGAGAGAGAGAGAGAGAGAGAGAGCTCTTAGGTTTAAAGATAGAAATCAATTATGCTACTTTTGGTAGCAAGTTCTTTGTATTATCCATAAGATAAAACAGAAAATGCAATTTTAACTGAGGTCTTCAAGTTTAATGTAGTAAGCACAATTTTCCCACTAACTCTCGAATGGTTTGAGCAAAATATTTCCTTAATAGGTAAAGTGAGTAAGTGTGTATTTGTTTGTTTCTGTGTGTATGTGACTCTGTGTTGGTGTGTGTATGCATATGTGTGTGTGTGTGTGTGTGTGTGTTGGTTTTTAAAACATGTTTTGGTTGCCTTGAGGAAGTCAATGTTTTTGTTCTTTCTTTTAACAGCTTGACCTGTTGTCAATCCGGATATGTTCATTATGCAAGGGATGAATCTCGAGTTTTTGAGAAGAGGAAATGCAATGAATAATGATGACTTCAGCTATGTGATCTATACAAATTGTATGTACTGTGGCTTTAAATCATTTTCCAATGCCGCTTTATTAAACATTATGGAATTTGGCAATAATTATCGAATTCATCCAGGTACACACAATGCCCACATAAATGCTATAAAACTTAAATCATTTAGATGCAAAGCAAAACCTAAGAACATAGTTAAAAATTTCATTCTTTGATAGTCATATAACACTTCAAACCTAAATAAAGACCTCCATGTTGGATTATTTATTTATTTATTTTTAAACAAAATATAAGTCGAATATCTTTTGGTAGAGAGTTCCTAAGAACAATCGTT